>OU466858.1:20067500-21363478 GCA_911865555.2 Thlaspi arvense | reverse complement strand
GATCATGTGGGCAGACGTGATTGTCTTCACTGAGTGACCATGGTTACTCTTGCCTCCTTTTATGGATGCAGTGAGCTAGAAGAGTAGCGGTTCAAGTGATATTCGAGGTGGTGTTGCGTTTCCAAATTCCCGGGTTTTTTCAGAATTTTATTTAAACTACTATTTAATGCTCTATTATTTTATTTAAAACCATTGCGCCTTTATTTATTTTATCGACTTATGATATTAAGTATTTGAAACGCATTTGATAGTTTAACGAAGTTTATGGATTTAATTTGTGGCGGATTATATAAGTTATTTTGTTTACGGTTTGAGTTATAAAAGTGGAGTGTGATGTTCGTCTCGGCTAGACCAGCGAGGCAGATGTTACAATTTTGGTATCAGAGCCAGGTTGCTACTACTCCGTTCCGACCCGGAGGGCCGATTTTCAAAGGTGGACAGTTTCAAAAAAAAAATAGATTTAAAAAAAAAAAGGATTTAAAGAAAGGGAGACACCACCATGGTAGCTTGAACTATGTTGTGCTTTGGGTTTATAAGTGAGGATATGATTCAAGTGTTTGTTAATTCAGATGCCGCCTAAGAGAGGAAACCGAAAAGTTGTCAGAATGTCCCAGCGGAAACTCCGACTGAGTCGACTGAGTACGACCGGTGCAGGTTCAAGCACCAGCTGGTATCCCACAGGCGATGGATCTGCTGTAGTGAGTGCAACTGTGCTGCAAGGTCTTCGAGAGTTGCTCGCCCTGTTGCAACAAATTCCCGTTCCAGGAGTGCCGCAGCTCAGCAGCAAGTGCCAGAGTTGCGGCGCCGCGTCAGGATTTGCCTCCACCACCACCACCGGGGAGGCAGGATCAGGAACCTTAGCGTGAGCGTGGAGAGGAGCATGAACGTGAACGTGAAGACAGGCGTGAGCGTGGGCGCGAGAGAGGAGTTATGCGGGGACGGGACAAGGAGCCCGCGCACTGGCGAGCGCTCACAATAATGAAAGACTTGGGTATGGAAACATTCAGCGGAGGGACGAATGCACTCGTCGCGGACAATTGGAGAAAGCTGTTAGAAAAGCATTTTTCGACTATCAGGTGTACGATGGAGTATCGGAGGGAGATAGTGGTTCTCTATATGAGAGATGACACTCAAACCTGGTGGGAGGGCGTGGAAGAAGAGGCACCCGCCGACTATGACTTTAGCTGGTTTGACTTCAGGGATGAGTTCGTGAGGAAGTAATTCCCCTAGGAGGCTGTGGAAAAGATGGAGGGCACATTTGCAGACTTGGTGCAAGGAACTAAGATGGTTCGTAAGAATGACCAGGAGTTCCACAGTTTAAGAAGATTTTCTTTTCTGGGAGGAATCTGAGTGAAAGAGACCTTGTTGGGAAATTTTATGAGGGGGCTAAGGCTGGAGATAAGGAACCGTTGCAGGGTACGACCATTTACTAGCATGATCGACTTGGTGGAGACAGCCGCCTTGATGGAGCAGGAACTTGAGGAGGGCTAAGCAGGCAAAAGGGAGTCAAGTGCGGACAGGGAGAATGGTAGAGCTGCAGAGACGTACTCAGATAACCATTACATTGGACCGGCTCGTGCTGGAGAGCCGCTTTATTGTTACAAGTGTGGTAAGCAAGGGCAACACGAGGGCGAGTTACAAGAGCAGAGAGGAACTTTGTTATCCATTAGCCGTCCGAGACATGTTCGAGGTATTTACCCGACAAATCAGCAGGGAAACCGAGACAGAGGTGCGCCCCCACCATAACCACCGAAGAGGCAGGCAGTAGGACCTCGGGTGTTCGCGGCAACCGCGAGGAGGAAGGAGGCGAGCCGATTGCGGGTAAGTTGTTATTTTATTCATCATCCCTTAATTGTTGAAGTACATAAATTCTGCATGTTTGTTGGTTACAGGTTGTTAGAAAGTTAAAATAATAAATTGTGTAGGGTCGGTTTCTGTCGTGGAACGAGAGCTTACACCCTGTTTGATTCGGGCGCAACACATAGCTTTGTTAGCCCCGATTTTGCAAAGGTTTGGTTTCCGCGGAGAGTTTGCCCGAAAGGCTAGGAGGGTCGAAACCGTCGGGAAAGAAGCGGTCCGGACGCAGGGGACTTATAAGGACATCCCGGTAACGATGGAAGGCGTGGAGTTTGCCCATATATCTTGTGGAGATGAAGTTGGGGTGCTATGAAGTGATTCTCGGAATGGATTGGCTGACACGCCACTGGGATATATTGGACTGCGTGCGAGCACAAGTGATTTTCGGCAGATCAGAAGGGAAGTTAGTATTCCAAGAGATCAGGGCGCAAAGCGGAATCCCGGTCATCTCTATGACTCGTGCAAAGGACCTAATTGGCAAGGAATGATGCATACCTCGAAACAATAACGGTAGCAGATAAGAGCGAAGAGGTCGAGTTGGTAGTGATTCCAGTGGCAAAAGAGTATGCAGATTTTTACGAGCCACTGCAAAGGCTACCGCCGTCTAGGGGAGACGAGATGACGATCGAGTTTGAACCCGGGACCACTCCAGTTTCTAAGGCACCTTATCGCCTTGCGCCAACAGAAATGGAGGAGATTAAAAAGCAGTTGGGAAGATTTGACCACGAAGGGGTTTGTTAGACCAAGTAGTTCGACGTGGAGAGCACCCGTACTATTCGTCAAAAAGAAAGACGAAAGTTTCAGGTTGTGTATCGATTACCGCAGATTGAACAAGGTGACCATCAAGAATAAGTATCCGCTACTATGAATTGATGAGTTGTTGGACCAACTGCAAGGAGCGTCGTGGTTTTCCAAATAGATTTGGCATCAGATATCATCAGATAGCAATCGCAGATGATGATGTGAAGAAGACGGCTTTTCGGACACGTTACGGGCACTACGAGTTTGTAATAATGCAGTTTGGACTGACTAACGCACAGCCACTTTTATGAAGCTCATGAATAATGTGTTTTCGGGAGTACTTGGATGAGTTTGTCATTGTGTTCATTGACGACATTTTGATTTATTCCAAGAGTCGGGAGGAGCACGCCGAACACCTACGGGCGGTGTTGGAAAAATTGTGAGAGCAGAGTTGTACGGGAAGTTGAGTAAGTGTAGCTTCTGGCAGAGAAAGATTGGTTTTCATGGCCACGTGGTGTCGGAAGCAGGAGTATCGGTGGATCCCAAAAAAATTGCCACTATCAATGGATGGCCGACTCCTGGGATGCAACCGAGATTCAAAGTTTTCTTGGGTTGGCTGGTTTTATTATCGAAAGTTCGTTGAAGGGTTTGCGGGTATAGCGAAACCAATGACTCGACTCACGGAAAGGATGTGAAGTTCGATTGGTCTGAGGAGTGTGAAAGTAGCTTTCAGAAGCTCAAGAAACTTCTGACAGAAACACCGATACTGGTTCTCCCAAAGGACAGGGTGCCGTACACGGTTTATATGCGTGCACTGATCGAATCGTAAATACTCAATCACGATGATTCAGTGCATGAAATTACTTGGAGAATGTGCTCAGCTCAATCACGGAGCTCCTCGAAGAAGAATCAAATCAAATGGAGTTCGGATGAAGGAGTTATGCAATTTACAAATTATGTGATCTCCAGTGTACCAGATTTAGACATGGACGCATTTATTGAATGATTCCGACCAGGCCAGAATAAACTAAGCTACAAATCGACTCATTCTACAATCTTGATCAATCAGAGAAGCCCAGCAAAGTGGATTCAGCCCAAAAACAATCAAAGAAGATCAATTTTCGTCCATAGCAACAACTACATTTAATTATGTCTATTTCTCTCTCTTACATGCACTTTATAGTTGGGATTTCATCTTCCTAGATGCTCTGCATGTTTAACAACTATTATGGACGACATTGTTGTATTACCTCTATAAATAGAGGCTCCCTTATATTAAAAAAAATCAATCTATCTTTTTATCAAAAATCTTTTAAGTTAGATTCATCTCTTTGGTGTGTAATATCTGAAGAAATCCTTAATGCTTTTAGTGTGTAATATCTGAGAGTATTGAGAGGTAAATCAGGAGTCTTCCGCAGCTCCTGTGTGACCATTCGCTCCACATCCTTTGATCTTTGAGACCTCACGGTTTCTTTGATGCAAATTTTATCCCCCTACCAACTGTAGAGTGCTGATTTTTGGGAGAATCACATCATTTGGTATCAGAGCACACTCTTGAGTTTGATATATATATATTTTTTTTTTGTTATCATCTTCCCATCTTGTCATTTTTTTTCATCTTCTATCTTTCACCTTCTTCTTTTTCTTTTTCTTTTTTATTTTCTTTATATTTTCTTTTATTAAACAAAAAGAGAGAAAAAGAGCAAAAAAAAAAAGAGAGAAAAAAACAAATCTGGTGGTTTTGCAGTTTTTAAATTCAGACTTGATCATTTGTTTTAAAAGTTTATGTCTAAATTGTTCTTTCTATAAAGTGCAAGATTTGAGGACAAATCTTTTTCAAGAGAGAGAGTATGATATGATCATGAGAAGCATTAGGACATGCGTGCACTGATCGAATCGTAAATACTCAATCATGATGATTCAGTGCATGAAATTACTTGGAGAATGTGCTCAGCTCAATCACGGAGCTCCTCGAAGAAGAATCAAATCAAATGGAGTTCGGATGAAAGAGTTATGCAATTTAAAAATTTATGTGATCTCCAGTGTACCGGATTTAGATATGGACGCATTTATTGAAGGATTCCGACCAGGCAAGAATGAACTAAGCTACAAACCGACTCATTCTACAATCTTGATCAATCAGAGAAGCCCAGCAAAGTGGATTCAGCACAAAAACAATCAAAGAAGATCAATTTTCGTCCATAGCAACATCTACATTTAATTATGTCTATTTCTCTCTCTTACATGCACTTTAGAGTTGAGATTTCATCTTCCTAGATGCTCTGCATGTTTAGCAACTATTATGGACGACATTGTTGTATTTCCTCTATAAATAGAGGCTCCCTTATATTAAAAAAATCAATCTATCTTTTTATCAAAAATCCTTTTAAGTTAGATTCATCTCTTTGGTGTGTAATATCTGAAGAAATCCTTAATGCTTTTAGTGTGTAATATCTGAGAGTATTGAGAGGTAAATCAGGAGTCTTCCGCAGCTCCTGTGTGACCATTCGCTCCACATCCTTTGATCTTTGAGACCTCACGGTTTCTTTGATGCAAATTTTATCCCCCTACCAACTCTAGAGTGCTGATTTTTGGGAGAATCAGATCATTTGGTATCAGAGCACACTCTTGAGTTTGATATTTTATTTTTTATTTTTTGTTATCATCTTCTCATCTTGTCATTTTCTTTCATCTTCTATCTTTCACCTTCTCTTTTTCTTTTCTTTTTATTTTTCTTTATTATTTTCCTTTATTAAACAAAAAGAGAGAAAAAGAGCAAAAAAAAAAAGAGAGAAAAAAAACAAATCTGATGGTTTTGCAGTTTTTAAATTCAGTCTTGATCATTTTTTTAAAAAGTTTATGTCCAAATTGTTCTTTCTATAAAGAGCAAGATTTGAGGACAAATCTTTTTCAAGAGAGAGAGCATGATATGATCATGAGAGGCATTAGGACATGCGTGCACTGATCGAATCGTAATTACTCAATCATGATGATTCAGTGCATGAAATTACTTGGAGAATGTGGTCAGCTCAATCACGGAGCTCCTCGAAGAAGAATCAAATCAAATGGAGTTCGGATGAAGGAGTTATGCAATTTACAAATAATGTGATCTCCAGTGTACCGGATTTAGACATGGACGCATTTATTGAATGATTCCGACCAGGCCAGAATAAACTAAGCTACAAACCGACTCATTCTACAATCTTGATCAATCAGAGAAGCCCAACAAAGTGGATTCAGCCAAAAAACAATCAAAGAAGATCAATTTTCGTCCGTAGCAACAACTACATTTAATTATGTCTATTTCTCTCTCTTACATGCACTTTAGAGTTGGGATTTCATCTTCCTAGATGCTCTGCATGTTTAGCAACTATTATGGACGACATTGTTGTATTTCCTCTATAAGTAGAGGCTCCCTTATATTAAAAAAATCAATCTATCTTTTTATCAAAAATCCTTTTAAGTTAGATTCATCTCTTTGGTGTGTAATATCTGAAGAAATCCTTAATGCTTTTAGTGTGTAATATCTGAGAGTATTGAGAGGTAAATCAGGAGTCTTCCGCAGCTCCTTTGTGACCATTCGCTCCACATCCTTTGATCTTTGAGACCTCACGGTTTCTTTGATGCAAAATTTATCTCCCTACCAACTCTAGAGTGCTGATTTTTGGGAGAATCACATCATTTGGTATCAGAGCACACTCTTGAGTTTGATATTTTATTTTTTATTTTTTGTTATCATCTTTTCATCTTGTCATTTTCTTTCATCTTCTATCTTTCACCTTCTCTTTTTCCTTTTCTTTTTATTTTTCTTTATTTATTTTCCTTTATTAAACAAAAAGAAGAAAAAAGCAAAAACACGAAAGAGAAAAAAAAACAAATCTGGTGGTTTTTACAGTTTTTAAATTCAATCTTGATCAATTGTTTTAAAAGTTTATGTCCAAATTGTTCTTTCTATAAAGAGCAAGATTTGAGGACAAATCTTTTTCAAGAGAGAGAGTATGATATGATCATGAGAAGCATTAGGACATGCGTACACTGATCGAATCGTAAATACTCAATCATGTTGATTCAGTGCATGAAATTACTTGGAGAATGTGCTCATCTCAATCACGGAGCTCTTCAAAGAAGAATCAAATCAAATGGAGTTCGGATGAAGGAGTTATGCAATTTACAAATTAGGTGATCTCCAGTGTACCGGATTTAGACATGGACGCATTTATTGAAGGATTCCGACCAGGCCAGAATAAACTAAGCTACAAACCGACTCATTCTACAATCTTGATCAATCAGAGAATCCCAGCAAAGTGGATTCAGCCCAAAAACAATCAAAGAAGATCAATTTTCGTCCATAGCAACAACTACATTTAATTATGTCTATTTCTCTCTCTTACATGCACTTTAGAGTTGGGATTTCATCTTCCTAGATGCTCTGCATGTTTAGCAACTATTATGGACGACATTGTTGTATTTCCTCTAAAAATAGAGGCTCCTTTTTATTAAAAAAATCAATCTATCTTTTTATCAAAAATCCTTTTAAGTTAGATTCATCTCTTTGGTGTGTAATATCTGAAGAAATCCTTAATGCTTTTAGTGTGTAATATCTGAGAGTATTGAGAGGTAAATCAGGAGTCTTCCGCAGCTCCTGTGTGACCATTCGCTCCACATCTTTGATCTTTGAGACCTCACGGTTTCTTTGATGCAAATTTTATCCCCCTACCAACTCTAGAGTGCTGATTTTTGGGAGAATCACATCATTTGGTATCATAGCACACTCTTGAGTTTGATATTTTATTTTTTATTTTTTGTTATCATCTTCTCATCTTGTCATTTTCTTTCATCTTCTATCTTTCACCTTCTCTTTTTCTTTTTCTTTATTTATTTTTCCTTTATTAAACAAAAAGAGAGAAAAAGAGCAAAAAAAAAGAGAGAAAAAACAAAATCTGGTGGTTTTGCAGTTTTTAAATTCATTCTTGATCATTTTTTTAAAAGTTTATGTCCAAATTGTTCTTTCTATAAAGAGCAAGATTTGAGGACAAATCTTTTTCACGAGAGGGAGTATGATGTGATCATGAGAAGCATTAGGACATGCTTGCACTATCGAATTGTAAATACTCAATCACGATGATTCAGTGCATGAAATTTCTTGGAGAATGTGCTCAGCTCAATCACGGAGCTCCTTGAAGAAGAATCAAATCAAATGGAGTTCGGATGAAGGAGTTATGCAATTTACAAATTAGGTAATCTCCAGTGTACCGGATTTAGACATGAACGCATTTATTGAAGGATTCCGACCAGGCCAGAATGAACTAAGCTACAAACCGACTCATTCTACAATCTTGATCAATCAGAGAAGCCCAACAAAGTGAATTCAGCCCAAAAACAATCAAAGAAGATCAATTTTAGTCTAAGCAACAATACATTTAACTATGTTTATTTCTCTCTACCTTACAGCACTTTAGAGTTGAGGATTTCATTTTTTCTAGATGCTCTGCATGTTTAGCAACTATTCATGGACGAACATTGTTGTATTCTCTATAATAGAGGCCCATATATTAAAAAAATCAATCTATCTTTTTATCAAAAATCCTTTTAAAGTTATAGTCATCTCTTTGGTGTGTAATCTCAGAAGAAAATCCTTAATGCTTTTAGTTGTGTACTATATGATAGTATTGAGAGGTAAAATCATGTCGTCTTCCGCAGCTCCTGTGTGTGACCATGTCGCCTCCACATCCTTTGATCTTTGAGGGAACTCAACGTTTTCTTTTGATAGCAAAGTTTTATCCAACTAACCACTCTAGAGTGCTGATTTTTGGGAGAATTCACATGCATTTGGTATCAGAGCACACTATTGAGTTCGATATTTTATTTTTCTATTTTTTTGTTATCTATCTTCCATCTTGTCATTTTTCTTTCATCGTCTATCTGTCAACCTTCCATTTTTCGTTTTCTTTTTATTTTTTCCTTTATTTATTTTCCTTTATTAAACAAAAAGAGAGGAAAAAGAGCAAAAAAAAAAAAAGAGAGAAAAAAAAAACTAAATCTGGTTGGGTTTGCAGTTTTTAAATTCATGTCTTGATCATTTTGTTTTAAAAGGTTAATGTCAAAATTGTTTCTTTCTAGAAAGAGCAAGATTTGAGGAACAACTCGTTTTCAATGAGAGGGGGTTATGATGTGGATTCATGAGAAGGCACTTAGGACATGCTTGAACTATCGAATTGTAAAATACGCAATCACGATGATTCAGTGACATGAAAAATTCCTTGACGAGAATGTGCCTCAGCTCAATTACGGAGCCTACTCGAAGAAGATATGCAATCAAATGGAGTTTTCGGATGAAGGGTTTATGCATATTTACAAATTATGTTGCTCCTCCCAGTGTACCAGATTTAGAACATGGACCGTATATTATTGAAGGATTCCCGACCCAGGCCAGAATGGAACTAAGCTAACAAACCGACTCATTCTACAATCTTGATCAATCAGAGAAGCACAACAAAGTGTATTCAGCACAAAAACAATCAAAGAAGATCAATTTTCGTCTATAGCAACAACTACATTTAAGTATGTTTATTTCTCTCTCATTACATGCACTTTAGAGTTTGTTTTTTTTTTTTTTTTTTTTTCTTTCAGTTGTCCTAGAGCCTCTGCCATGTTTAGCAACTATTAAAAATGGGGAAACCGAAAACATAATTTTTGTTGTATTTTCCTCTATAAAATAGAGGGACTCACTTTTAGTAAAAAAATCAATATATCTTTTTTATCAAAAAATCCCTTTTTAAGTTAGAGTCATATCTTTGGTGTGTATAATCCGAAAGAAATCATTAATGCTTTTAGTGTGTAATATCTGAGAGTTATTGAGAGGTAAATCAGGAGGTCTTCCGCCCGCTCCTTAGTGACCCATTAGTCGCTTCCACATCCTTTGATTTTTTAGACCTCACGGTTTCCTTTGATGCAAATGTGATACTCCTACCAATCTAGAGTGGTGATTTTGGGAGAAATCACATCATTTTGGTATCAGAGCTACAGTACTTGAGTTTGATATTTTTATTTTTTTATGTTTTGTTATCATCTTCTCATCTGTCATTTTCTTTCATCCTTCTATCTTTCACCTTCTCTTTTTTCTTTTTCTTTTATTTTTTCTTTATTTATATTTCCTTTATTAAACAAAAAGAGAAAAAAGAGCAAAAAAAAAAGAGAGAAAAAAACACAAATCTGGTGGTTTTGCAGTTTTAAATTCATTCTTGATCATTTGTTTAAAGTTTATGTCCAAATTGTTTTTCTTTCTATAAAGACAAGATTTGAGGACAAATCTTTTTCAAGAGAGGGGGTATGATGTGATCATGGAGAAGCATTAGGACATGCGTGCACTGATCGAATCGTTAATACCAATCACGATGATTCAGTGCATGAAATTACTTGGAGAATGTGCTCAGCTCAATCACGGAGCTCCTCGAAGAAGAATCAAATCAAATGGAGTTCGGATGAAGGAGTTATGCAAATTTACAAATTAGGTGATCTCCATGTGTACCGGATTTAGACATGGACGCATTTATTGAAGGATTCCGACCAGGCCATAATGAAACTAAGCTGCAACCGACTCATTCTACAATCTTGATCAATCAGAGAAGCGCAGCAAAGTGGATTCAGCCCAAAAACAATAAAAGAAGATCAAATTTTCGTCCATAGCAACAACTACATTTAATTATGTCTATTTCTCTCTCTTCCATGCACTTTAGAGTTGGGATTTCATCTTCCTAGATGCTCTGCATGTTTTTTAGCAACTATTATGGACGATATTGTTGTATTTCCTCTATAATAGAAGCTCCCTTTTATTAAAAAAATCAATCTATTTTTTTATCAAAAATCTTTTTAAGTTAGATTCATCTCTTTGGTGTGTAAATATCCGAAAGAAATCCTTAATGCTTTTAGTGTGTAATATCTGAGAGTATTGAGAGGTAAATCAGGAGTCTTCCGTAGTTCCTGTGTGACCATTGGCTCCACATCCTTTGATCTTTGAGACCTCACGGTTTCTTTGATGCAAAGTTTTAACCCCCTACCAACTCTAGAGTGCTGATTTTTTGGGAGAATCACATCATTTGGTATCAGAGCACACTACTTGAGTTTGATATTTTATTTTTTATTTTTTGTTATCATCTTCTCATCTTGTCATTTTCTTTCATCTTCTATCTTTCACCTTCTCTTTTTTATTTTCTTTTTATTTTTCTTTATTTATTTTCCTTTATAAACAAAAAGACGAGAAAAAAAAAAAAAAAAAAAAAGAGAGAAAAAAAAAACAAATTTGGTGGTTGTTGTGCAGTTTTTTGTGAATCAAGTCTTGATCCTTTGTTTTTTAAAAGTTTATGTCCAAATTGTTCTTTCTATCAAGAGTCAAGATTTGAGGACAAATCTTTTTCAAGAGAGGGAGTATGATATGATCATGAGAAGCATTAGGACATTACGTTGCACTGATCGAATCGTAAATAGTCAATCACGATGATTCAGTGCATGAAATTACTTGGAGAATGTGCTCAGCTCAATCACGGAGCTCCTCGAGGAAGAATCAAATCAAATGGAGTTCGGATGAAGGAGTTTATGCAATTTACAATTAGGTGATCTCCAGTGTACCGGATTTAGACATGGACGCATTTATTGAAGGATTCCGACCAGGCCATAATGAACTAAGCTGCAACCGACTCATTCTACAATCCTTGATCAATCAGAGAAGCGCAGCAAAGTGGATTCAGCCCACCCAAAAACATCAAAGAAGATCAATTTTCGTCCATAGCAACAATTACATTTAATTATGTCTATTTCTCTCTCTTACATGCACTTTAGAGTTGGGATTTCATCTTCCTAGATGCTCTGCATGTTTAGCAACTATTATGGACGACATTGTTGTATTTCCTCTATAAAATAGAAGCTCCCTTTTATTAAAAAAATCAATCTATCTTTTTATCAAAAATCCTTTTAAGTTTAGATTCATCTTTTTGGTGTGTAATATCCGAAGAAATCCTTAATGCTTTTAGTGTGTAATATCTGAGAGTATGAGAGGTAAATTAGGAGTTTTCCCCGTAGTTCCTATGTGACCATTCGCTCCACATCCTTTGATCTTTGAGACCTCACGGTTTTCTTTGATGCAAATTTTAACCCCCTACCAACTCTAGAGTGCTGATTTTTGGGAGAATCACATCATTTGGTATCAGAGCACACTCTTGAGTTTGATATTTTATTTTTATTTTTTGTTATCATCTTCTCATCTTGTCATTTTCTTTCATCTTCTATCTTTCACCTTCTCTTTTTCTTTTTTTTTTTATTTTTCTTTATTTATTTTCCTTTATTAAACAAAAAGAGAGAAAAAGAGCAAAAAAAAAGAGAGAAAAAAAAAACAAATCTGGTGGTTTTTTGCAGTTTTTTAAATTCAGTCTTCATCATTTGTTTTAAAAAGTTTATGTCCAAATTGTTCTTTCTATAAAGAGCAAGATTTGAGGACAAATCTTTTTTCAAGAGAGGGAGTATGATGTGATCATGAGAAGCATTTGGACATGCGTGCACTGATCTAATTGTAAATACTCAATCACGATGATTCAGTGCATGAAATTACTTGGAGAATGTGCTCAGCTCAATCACGGAGCTCTCCTCGAAGAAGAATCAAATCAAATGGAGTTCGGATAATGGAGTTATGCAATTTACAAATTAGCTGATCTCCAGTATACCGGATTTAGACATAGACGCATTTATTGAAGGATTCCGACCAGGCCATAATGAACTAAGCTGCAAACTGACTCATTCTACAATCTTGATCAATCAAGAAGCGCAGCAAAGTGGATTCAGCCCAAAAACAATAAAAGAAGATCAATTTTCGTCCATAGCAACAACTACATTTAATTATGTCTATTTCTCTCTCTTACATGCACTTTAGAGTTGGGATTTCATCTTCCTAGATGCTCTGCATGTTTAGCAACTATTATGGACGACATTGTTGTATTTCCTCTATAAATAGAAGCTCCCTTTTATTAAAAAAATCAATCTATCTTTTTATCAAAAATCTTTTTAAGTTAGATTCATCTCTTTGGTGTGTAATATCCGAAGAAATCCTTAATGCTTTTAGTGTGTAATATCTGAGAGTAATGAGAGGTAAATCAGGAGTCTTCCGTAGTTTCCTGTGTGACCATTGGCTCCACATCCTTTGATCTTTGAGACCTCACGGTTTTCTTTGATGCAAAATTTATCCCCCTACCAATTCTAGAGTGCTGATTTTTGGGAGAATCACATCGTTTGGTATCAGAGCACACTCTTGAGTTTGATATTTATTTTTTATTTTTTGTTATCATCTTCTCATCTTGTCATTTTCTTTCATCTTCTATCTTTCACCTTCTCTTTTTTTATTTTTTTTTTTATTTTTCTTTATTTATTTTCCTTTATTAAACAAAAAGAGAGAAAAAAAGTAAAAAAAAAAGAGAGAGAAAAAAAACAAATTTGGTGGTTTTGCAGTTTTTAAATTCAGTTTTGATCATTTGTTTTAAAAGTTTATGTCCAAATTGTTCTTTCTATAAAGAGCAAGATTTGAGGACAAATCTTTTTTCAAGAGAGGGAGTATGATATGATCATGAGAAGCATTAGGACATACGTGCACTGATCGAATCGTAAATAGTCAATCACGATGATTCAGTGCATTAAATTACTTGTGGAATGTGCTCAGCTCAATCACGGAGCTCCTCGAAGAAGAATCAAATCAAATGGAGTTCGGATGAAGGAGTTATGCAATTTACAAATTAGGTAATCTCGAGTGTACCGGATTTAGACATGAACGCATTTATTGAAGGATTCCGACCAGGCCAGAATGAACTAAGCTACAAACCGACTCATTCTACAATCTTGATCAATCACAGAAGCCCAGCAAAGTGGAGTCAGCCCAAAAACAATCAAAGAAGATTAATTTTCGTCTATAGCAACAACTACATTTAATTATGTCTATTTCTCTCTCTTACATGCACTTTAGAGTTGGGATTTCATCTTCCTAGATGCTCTGCATGTTTAACAACTATTATGGACGACATTATTGTATTTTCTCTATAAATAGAGGCTCCCTTTTATTAAAAAAATCAATCTATCTTTTTATCGAAAATCCTTTTAAGTTAGATTCATCTCTTTGGTGTGTAATATCCGAAGAAATCTTTAATGCTTTTAGTGTGTAATATCTGAGAGTATTGAGAGGTAAATCAGGAGTCTTCCGCAGCTCCTATGTGACCATTCGCTCCACATCTTTTGATATTTGAGACCTCACGGTTTCTTTGATGCAAATTTTATCCCCTACCAACTCTAGAGTGCTGATTTTTGGGAGAATCACATCATTTGGTATCAGAGCACACTCTTGAGTTTGATATTTTATTTTTTATTTTTTGTTATCATCTTCTCATCTTGTCATTTTCTTTCATCTTCTATCTTTCACCTTCTCTTTTTCTTTTTCTTTATTTATTTTCCTTTATTAAACAAAAAGAGAGAAAAAGAGCAAAAAAAAAGAGAGAAAAAAAACAAATCTGGTGGTTTTGTAGTTTTTAAATTCATTCTTGATCATTTGTTTTAAAAGTTTATGTCCAAATTATTTTTTCTATAAAGAGCAAGATTTGAGGACAAATCTTTTTCAAGAGAGGGAGTATGATATGATCATGAGAAGCATTAGGACATGCGTGCACTGATCGAATCGTAAATACTCAATCACGATGATTCAGTGCATGAAATTACTTGGATAATGTTCTCAGCTCAATCACGGAGCTCCTCGAAGAAGAATCAAATCAAATGGAGTTCGGATGAAGGAGTTATACAATTTACAAATTAGGTGATCTCCAGTGTACCGGATTTAGACATAGACGCATTTATTGAAGGATTCCGACCAGGCCATAATGAACTAAGCTGCAAACCGACTCATTCTACAATCTTGATCAATCATAGAAGCGCAGCAAAGTGGATTCAGCCCAAAAACAATCAAAGAAGATCAATTTTCGTCCATAGCAACAACTACATTTAATTATGTCTATTTCTCTCTCTTATATGCACTTTAGAGTTGGGATTTCATCTTCCTAGATGCTCTGCATGTTTAGCAACTATTATGGACGACATTGTTGTATTTCTTCTATAAATAGAGGCTCCCTTTTATTAAAAAAATCTATCTATCTTTTTATCAAAAATCCTTTTAAGTTAGATTCATCTCTTTGGTGTGTAATATGCGAAGAAATCCTTAATGCTTTTAGTGTGTAATATCTGAGAGTATTGAGAGGTAAATCAGGAGTCTTCCGTAGTTCCTGTGTGACCATTGGCTCCACATCCTTTGATCTTTGAGACCTCACAGTTTCTTTGATGCAAATTTTATCCCCCTACCAACTCTAGAGTGCTGATTTTTGGGAGAATCACATCATTTGGTATCAGAGCACATTCTTGAGTTTGATATTTTATTTTTTATTTTTTGTTATCATCTTCTCATCTTGTCATTTTCTTTCATCTTCTATCTTTCACCTTCTCCTTTTCTTTTTCTTTTTATTTTTCTTTATTTATTTTCCTTTATTAAACAAAAAGAGAGAAAAAGAGAGAAAAAAAAACAAATCTGGTGGTTTTGCAGTTTTTAAATTCAGTCTTGATCATTTGTTTTAAAAGTTTATGTCCAAATTATTCTTTCTATAAAGAGCAAGATTTGAGGACAAATCTTTTTCAAGAGAGGGAGTATGATATGATCATGAGAAGCATTAGGACATACGTGCACTGATCGAATCGTAAATACTCAATCACGATGATTCAGTGCATGAAATTACTTGGAGAATGTGCTCAGCTCAATCACGGAGCTCCTCGAAGAAGAATCAAATCAAATGGAGTTCGGATGAAGGAGTTATGCAATTTACAAATTAGGTGATCTCCAGTGTACCGGATTTAGACATGGACGCATTTATTGAAGGATTCCGACCAGGCCATAATGAACTAAGCTGCAAACCGACTCATTCTACAATTTTGATCAATCAGAGAAGCGCAGCAAAGTGGATTCAGCCCAAAAACAATCAAAGAAGATCAATTTTCGTCCATAGCAACAATTACATTTAATTATGTCTATTTCTCTCTCTTACATGCACTTTAGAGTTGGGATTTCATCTTCCTAGATGTTCTGCATGTTTAGCAATTATTATGGACGACATTGTTGTATTTCCTCTATAAATAGAAGCTCCCTTTTATTAAAAAAATCAATCTATCTTTTTATCAAAAATCCTTTTAAGTTAGATTCATCTTTTTGGTGTGTAATATCCGAAGAAATCCTTAATGCTTTTAGTGTGTAATATCTGAGAGTATTGAGAGGTAAATCAGGAGTTTTCCGTAGTTCCTATGTGACCATTCGCTCCACATCCTTTGATCTTTGAGACCTCACGGTTTCTTTGATGCAAATTTTAACCCCCTACCAACTCTAGAGTGCTGATTTTTGGGAGAATCACATCATTTGGTATCAGAGCACACTCTTGAGTTTGATATTTTATTTTTTATTTTTTGTTATCATCTTCTCATCTTGTCATTTTCTTTCATCTTCTATCTTTCACCTTCTCTTTTTCTTTTTCTTTTTATTTTTCTTTATTTATTTTCCTTTATTAAACAAAAAGAGAAAAAAAAAGCAAAATAAAAGATAGAAAAAAAACAAATCTGGTGGTTTTGCAGTTTTTAAATTCAGTCTTGATCATTTGTGTTAAAAGTTTATGTCCAAATTGTTCTTTCTATAAAGAGCAAGATTTGAGGACAAATCTTTTTCAAGAGAGGGAGTATGATATGATCATGAGAAGCATTAGGACATGCGTGCACTGATCGAATCGTAAATACTCAATCACGATGATTCAGTGCATTAAATTACTTGTAGAATGTGCTCAGCTCAATCACGGAGCTCTTCGAAGAAGAATCAAATCAAATGGAGTTCGGATGAAGGAGTTATGCAATTTACAAATTAGGTAATCTCCAGTGTACCGGATTTAGACATGAACGCATTTATTGAAGGATTCCGACCAGGCCAGAATGAACTAAGCTACAAACCGACTCATTCTACAATCTTGATCAATCACAGAAGCCCAGCAAAGTGGATTCAGCCCAAAAACAATCAAAGAAGATCAATTTTCGTCTATAGCAACAACTACATTTAATTATGTTTATTTCTCTCTCTTACATGCACTTTAGAGTTGGGATTTCATTTTCCTAGATGCTCTCCATGTTTAGCAACTATTATGGACGACATTGTTGTATTTCCTCTATAAATAGAGGCTCCCTTTTATTAAAAAAATCAATCTATCTTTTTATCAAAAATCCTTTTAAGTTAGATTCATCTCTTTAGTGTGTAATATCCGAAGAAATCCTTAATGCTTTTAGTGTGTAATATCTGAGAGTATTGAGAGGTAAATCAGGAGTCTTCCGCAGCTCCTGTGTGACCATTCGCTCCACATCCTTTGATCTTTGAGACCTCACGGTTTCTTTGATGCAAATTTTATCCCCCTACCAACTCTAGAGTGCTGATTTTTGGGAGAATCACATCATTTGGTATCAGAGCACACTCTTGAGTTTGATATTTTATTTTTTATTTTTTGTTATCATCTTCTCATCTTGTCATTTTCTTTCATCTTCTATCTTTCACCTTCTCTTTTTCTTTTTCTTTTTATTTTTCTTTATTTATTTTCCTTTATTAAACAAAAAGAGAGAAAAAGAGTAAAAAAAAAAAGAGAGAGAAAAAAAAAACAAATCTGGTGGTTTTGCAGTTTTTAAATTCAGTCTTGATCATTTGTTTTAAAAGTTTATGTCCAAATTATTCTTTCTATAAAGAGCAAGATTTGAGGACAAATCTTTTTCAAGAGAGGGAGTATGATATGATCATGATAAGCATTAGGACATACGTGCACTGATCGAATCGTAAATACTCAATCACGATGATTCAGTGCATGAAATTACTTGGATAATGTTCTCAGCTCAATCACGGAGCTCCTCGAAGAAGAATCAAATCAAATGAAGTTCGGATGAAGGAGTTATACAATTTACAAATTAGGTGATCTCCAGTGTACCGGATTTAGACATAGACGCATTTATTGAAGGATTCCGACCAGGCCATAATGAACTAAGCTGCAAACCGACTCATTCTACAATCTTGATCAATCAAAGAAGCGCAGCAAAGTGGATTCAGCCCAAAAACAATCAAAGAAGATCAATTTTCGTCCATAGCAACAACTACATTTAATTATGTCTATTTCTCTCTCTGACATGCACTTTAGAGTTGGGATTTCATCTTCCTAGATGCTCTGCATGTTTAGCAACTATTATGGACGACATTGTTGTATTTCCTCTATAAATAGAAGCTCCCTTTTATTAAAAAAATCAATCTATCTTTTTATCAAAAATCCTTTTAAGTTAGATTCATCTCTTTGGTGTGTAATATCGAAGAAATCCTTAGTGCTTTTAGTGTGTAATATCTGAGAGTATTGAGAGGTAAATCAGGAGTCTTCCGCAGCTCCTGTGTGACCATTCGCTCCACATCCTTTGATCTTTAAGACCTCACGGTTTCTTTGATGCAAATTTTATCCCCCTACCAACTCTAGAGTGCTGATTTTTGGGAGAATCACATCATTTGGTATCAGAGCACACTCTTGAGTTTGATATTTTATTTTTTATTTTTTGTTATCATCTTCTCATCTTGTCATTTTCTTTCAACTTCTATCTTTCACCTTCTCTTTTTATTTTTATTTTTATTTTTCTTTATTTATTTTCCTTTATTAAACAAAAAGAGAGAAAAAGAGCAAAAAAAGAGAAAAAAACAAATCTGGTGGTTTTGCAGTTTTTCAATTCAGTCTTGATCATTTGTTTTATAAGTTTATGTCCAAATTGTTCTTTCTATAAAGAGCAAGATTTGAGGACAAATCTTTTTCAAGAGAAGGAGTATGATATGATCATGAGAAGCATTAGGACATGCGTGCACTGATCGAATCGTAAATACTCAATCACGATGATTCAGTGCATGAAATTACTTGGAACATGTGCTCAGCTCAATCACGGAGCTCCTCGAAGTAGAATCAAATCAAATGGAGTTCGGATGAAGGAGTTATGCAATTTACAAATTAGGTGATCTCCAGTGTACCGGATTTAGACATGGGCGCAGTTATTGAAGGATTCTGACCAGGCCATAATGAACTAAGCTGCAAACCGACTCATTCTACAATCTTGATCAATCAGAGAAGCGCAGCAAAGTGGATTCAGCCCAAAAACAATCAAAGAAGATCAATTTTCGTCCATAGCAACAATTACATTTAATTATGTCTATTTCTCTATCTTACATGCACTTTAGAGTTGGGATTTCATCTTCCTAGATGCTCTGCATGTTTAGCAACTATTATGGACGACATTGTTGTATTTCCTCTATAAATAGAAGCTCCCTTTTATTAAAAAAATCAATCTATCGTTTTATCAAAAATCCTTTTAAGTTAGATTCATCTCTTTGGTGTGTAATATCCGAAGAAATCCTTAATGCTTTTAGTGTGTAATATCTGAGAGTATTGAGAGGTAAATCAGGAGTTTTCCGTAGTTCCTATGTGACCATTCGCTCCACATCCTTTGATCTTTGAGACCTCACGGTTTCTTTGATGCAAATTTTATCCCCCTACCAACTCTAGAGTGCTGATTTTTGGGAGAATCACATCATTTGGTATCACAGCACACTCTTGAGTTTGATATTTTATTTTTTATTTTTTGTTATCATCTTCTCATCTTGTCATTTTCTTTCATCTTCTATCTTTCACCTTCTCTTTTTATTTTTCTTTTTATTTTTCTTTATTTATTTACCTTTATTAAACAAAAAGAGAGAAAAAGAGCAAAAAAAAAGAGAGAAAAAAAAACAAATCTTGCAGTTTTTAAATTCAGTCTTGATCATTTGTGTTAAAAGTTTATGTCCAAATTGTTCTTTCTATAAAGAGCAAGATTTGAGGACAAATCTTTTTCAAGAGAGGGAGTATGATATGATCATGAGAAGTATTAGGACATGCGTACACTGATCGAATCGTAAATACTCAATCACGATGATTCAGTGCATTAAATTACTTGTAGAATGTTTTCAGCTCAATCACGGAGCTCCTCGAAGAAGAATCAAATCAAATGGAGTTCGGATGAAGGAGTTATGCAATTTACAAATTAGGTAATCTCCAGTGTACCGGATTTAGACATGAACGCATTTATTGAAGGATTCCGACCAGGCCAGAATGAACTAAGCTACAAACCGACTCATTCTACAATCTTGATCAATCACAGAAGCCCAGAAAAGTGGATTCAGCCCAAAAACAATCAAAGAATATCAATTTTTGTCTATAGCAACAACTACATTTAATTATGTTTATTTCTCTCTCTTACATGCACTTTAGAGTTGGGATTTCATTTTCCTAGATGCTCTGCATGTTTAGCAACTATTATGGACGACATTGTTGTATTTCCTCTATAAATAGAGGCTCCCTTTTATTAAAAAAATCAATCTATCTTTTTATCAAAAATCCTTTTAAGTTAGATTCATCTCTTTAGTGTGTAATATCCGAAGAAATCCTTAATGCTTTTAGTGTGTAATATCTGAGAGTATTGAGAGGTAAATCAGGAGTCTTCCGCAGCTCCTGTGTGACCATTCGCTCCACATCCTTTGATCTTTGAGACCTCACGGTTTCTTTGATGCAAATTTTATCCCCCTACCAACTCTAGAGTGCTGATTTTTGGGAGAATCACATCATTTGGTATCAGAGCACACTCTTGAGTTTGATATTTTATTTTTTATTTTTTGTTATCATCTTCTCATCTTGTCATTTTCTTTCATCTTCTATCTTTCACCTTCTCCTTTTCTTTTTCTTTTTATTTTTCTTTATTTATTTTCCTTTATTAAACAAAAAGAGAGAAAAAGAGTAAAAAAAAAGAGAGAAAAAAAAACAAATCTGGTGGTTTTGCAGTTTTTAAATTCAGTCTTGATCATTTGTTTTAAAAGTTTATGTCCAAATTATTCTTTCTATAAAGAGCAAGATTTGAGGACAAATCTTTTTCAAGAGAGAGAGTATGATATGATCATGAGAAGCATTAGGACATAGGTGCACTGATCGAATCGTAAATACTCAATCACGATGATTCAGTGCATGAAATTACTTGGAGAATGTGCTCAGCTCAATCACGGAGCTCCTCGAAGAAGAATCAAATCAAATGGAGTTCGGATGAAGGAGTTATGCAATTTACAACTTAGGTGATCTCCAGTGTACCGGATTTAGACATGGACGCATTTATTGAAGGATTCCGACCAGGCCATAATGAACTAAGCTGCAAACCGACTCATTCTACAATCTTGATCAATCAGAGAAGCGCAGCAAAGTGGATTCAGCCCAAAAACAATCAAAGAAGATCAATTTTCGTCCATAGCAACAATTACATTTAATTATGTCTATTTCTCTCTCTTACATGCACTTTAGAGTTGGGATTTCATCTTCCTAGATGCTCTGCATGTTTAGCAACTATTATGGACGACATTGTTGTATTTCCTCTATAAATAGAAGCTCCCTTTTATTAAAAAAATCAATCTATCTTTTTATCAAAAATCCTTTTAAGTTAGATTCATCTTTTTGGTGTGTAATATCTGAAGAAATCCTTAATGCTTTTAGTGTGTAATATCTGAGAGTATTGAGAGGTAAATCAGGAGTTTTCCGTAGTTCCTATGTGACCATTCGCTCCACATCCTTTGATCTTTGAGACCTCACGGTTTCTTTGATGCAAATTTTAACCCCCTACCAACTCTAGAGTGCTGATTTTTGGGAGAATCACATCATTTGGTATCAGAGCACACTCTTGAGTTTGATATTTTATTTTTTATTTTTTGTTATCATCTTCTCATCTTGTCATTTTCTTTCATCTTCTATCTTTCACCTTCTCTTTTTCTTTTTCTTTTTATTTTTCTTTATTTATTTTCCTTTATTAAACAAAAAGAGAAAAAAAAAGCAAAAAAAAAGAGATAAAAAAAAACAAATCTGGTGGTTTTGCAGTTTTTAAATTCAGTCTTGATCATTTGTGTTAAAAGTTTATGTCCAAATTGTTCTTTCTATAAAGAGCAAGATTTGAGGACAAATCTTTTTCAAGAGAGGGAGTATGATATGATCATGAGAAGCATTAGGACATGCGTGCACTGATCGAATCGTAAATACTCAATCACGATGATTCAGTGCATTAAATTACTTGTAGAATGTGCTCAGCTCAATCACGGAGCTCTTCGAAGAAGAATCAAATCAAATGGAGTTCGGATGAAGGAGTTATGCAATTTACAAATTAGGTAATCTCCAGTGTACCGGATTTAGACATGAACGCATTTATTGAAGGATTCCGACCAGGCCAGAATGAACTAAGCTACAAACCGACTCATTCTACAATCTTGATCAATCACAGAAGCCCAGCAAAGTGGATTCAGCCCAAAAACAATCAAAGAAGATCAATTTTCGTCTATAGCAACAACTACATTTAATTATGTTTATTTCTCTCTCTTACATGCACTTTAGAGTTGGGATTTCATTTTCCTAGATGCTCTGCATGTTTAGCAACTATTATGGACGACATTGTTGTATTTCCTCTATAAATAGAGGCTCCCTTTTATTAAAAAAATCAATATATCTTTTTATCAAAAATCCTTTTAAGTTAGATTCATCTCTTTAGTGTGTAATATCCGAAGAAATCCTTAATGCTTTTAGTGTGTAATATCTGAGAGTATTGAGAGGTAAATCAGGAGTCTTCCGCAGCTCCTCTGTGACCATTCGCTCCACATCCTTTGATCTTTGAGACCTCACGGTTTCTTTGATGCAAATTTTATCCCCCTACCAACTCTAGAGTGCTGATTTTTGGGAGAATCACATCATTTGGTATCAGAGCACACTCTTGAGTTTGATATTTTATTTTTTATTTTTTGTTATCATCTTCTCATCTTGTCATTTTCTTTCATCTTCTATCTTTCACCTTCTCTTTTTCATTTTCTTTTTATTTTTCTTTATTTATTTTCCTTTATTAAACAAAAAGAGAGAAAAAGAGTAAAAAAAAAGAGAGAAAAAAAAACAAATCTGGTGGTTTTGCAGTTTTTAAATTCAGTCTTGATCATTTGTTTTAAAAGTTTATGTCCAAATTATTCTTTCTATAAAGAGCAAGATTTGAGGACAAATCTTTTTCAAGAGAGGGAGTATGATATGATCATGATAAGCATTAGGACATGCGTGCACTGATCGAATCGTAAATACTCAATCACGATGATTCAGTGCATGAAATTACTTGGATAATGTTCTCAGCTCAATCACGGAGCTCCTCGAAGAAGAATCAAATCAAATGAAGTTCGGATGAAGGAGTTATACAATTTACAAATTAGGTGATCTCCAGTGTACCGGATTTAGACATAGACGCATTTATTGAAGGATTCCGACCAGGCCATAATGAACTAAGCTGCAAACCGACTCATTCTACAATCTTGATCAATCAAAGAAGCGCAGCAAAGTGGATTCAGTCCAAAAACAATCAAAGAAGATCAATTTTCGTCCATAGCAACAACTACATTTAATTATGTTTATTTCTCTCTCTTACATGCACTTTAGAGTTGGGATTTCATCTTCCTAGATGCTCTGCATGTTTAGCAACTATTATGGACGACATTGTTGTATTTCCTCTATAAATAGAAGCTCCCTTTTATTAAAAAAATCAATCTATCTTTTTATCAAAAATCCTTTTAAGTTAGATTCATCTCTTTGGTGTGTAATATCGAAGAAATCCTTAGTGCTTTTAGTGTGTAATATCTGAGAGTATTGAGAGGTAAATCAGGAGTCTTCCGCAGCTCCTGTGTGACCATTCGCTCTACATCCTTTGATCTTTAAGACCTCACGGTTTCTTTGATGCAAATTTTATCCCCCTACCAACTCTAGAGTGCTGATTTTTGGGAGAATCACATCATTTGGTATCAGAGCACACTCTTGAGTTTGATATTTTATTTTTTATTTTTTGTTATCATCTTTTCATCTTGTCATTTTCTTTCAACTTCTATCTTTCACCTTCTCTTTTTATTTTTCTTTTTATTTTTCGTTATTTATTTTCCTTTATTAAACAAAAAGAGAGAAAAAGAGCAAAAAAAAGAGAAAAAAATAAATCTGGTGGTTTTGCAGTTTTTAAATTCAGTCTTGATCATTTGTTTTATAAGTTTATGTCCAAATTGTTCTTTCTATAAAGAGCAAGATTTGAGGACAAATCTTTTTCAAGAGAAGGAGTATGATATGATCATGAGAAGCATTAGGACATGCGTGCACTGATCGAATCGTAAATACTCAATCACGATGATTCAGTGCATGAAATTACTTGGAACATGTGCTCAGCTCAATCACGGAGCTCCTCGAAGTAGAATCAAATCAAATGGAGTTCGGATGAAGGAGTTATGCAATTTACAAATTAGGTGATCTCCAGTGTACCGGATTTAGACATGGGCGCAGTTATTGAAGGATTCTGACCAGGCCATAATGAACTAAGCTGCAAACCGACTTATTCTACAATCTTGATCAATCAGAGAAGCGCAGCAAAGTGGATTCAGCCCAAAAACAATCAAAGAAGATCAATTTTCGTCCATAGCAACAATTACATTTAATTATGTCTATTTCTCTATCTTACATGCACTTTAGAGTTGAGATTTCATCTTCCTAGATGCTCTGCATGTTTAGCAACTATTATGGACGACATTGTTGTATTTCCTCTATAAATAGAAGCTCCCTTTTATTAAAAAAATCAATCTATCTTTTTATCAAAAAATCCTTTTAAGTTAGATTCATCTCTTTGGTGTGTAATATCCGAAGAAATCCTTAATGCTTTTAGTGTGTAATATCTGAGAGTATTGAGAGGTAAATCAGGAATTTTCCGTAGTTCCTATGTGACCATTCGCTCCACATCCTTTGATCTTTGAGACCTCACGGTTTCTTTGATGCAAATTTTATCCCCCTACCAACTCTAGAGTGCTGATTTTTGGGAGAATCACATCATTTGGTATCAGAGCACACTCTTGAGTTTGATATTTTATTTTTTATTTTTTGTTATCATCTTCTCATCTTGTCATTTTCTTTCATCTTCTATCTTTCACCTTCTCTTTTTATTTTTCTTTTTATTTTTCTTTATTTATTTACCTTTATTAAACAAAAAGAGAGAAAAAGAGCAAAAAAAAAGAGAGAAAAAAAAACAAATCTGGTGGCTTTGCAGTTTTTAAATTCAGTCTTGATCATTTGTGTTAAAAGTTTATGTCCAAATTGTTCTTTCTATAAAGAGCAAGATTTGAGGACAAATCTTTTTCAAGAGAGGGAGTATGATATGATCATGAGAAGTATTAGGACATGTGTACACTGATCGAATCGTAAATACTCAATCACGATGATTCAGTGCATTAAATTACTTGTAGAATGTTCTCAGCTCAATCACGGAGCTCCTCGAAGAAGAATCAAATCAAATGGAGTTCGGATGAAGGAGTTATGCAATTTACAAATTAGGTAATCTCCAGTGTACCGGATTTAGACATGAACGCATTTATTGAAGGATTCCGACCAGGCCAGAATGAACTAAGCTACAAACCGACTCATTCTACAATCTTGATCAATCACAGAAGCCCAGCAAAGTGGATTCAGCCCAAAAACAATCAAAGAAGATCAATTTTTGTCTATAGCAACAACTACATTTAATTATGTTTATTTCTCTCTCTTACATGCACTTTAGAGTTGGGATTTCATCTTCCTAGATGCTCTGCATGTTTATCAACTATTATGGACGACATTGTTGTATTTCCTCTATAAATAGAAGCTCCCTTTTATTAAAAAAATCAATCTATCTTTTTATCAAAAATCCTTTTAAGTTAGATTCATCTTTTTGGTGTGTAATATCCGAAGAAATCCTTAATGCTTTTAGTGTGTAATATCTGAGAGTATTGAGAGGTAAATCAGGAGTTTTCCGTAGTTCCTATGTGACCATTCGCTCCACATCCTTTGATCTTTGAGACCTCACGGTTTCTTTGATGCAAATTTTAACCCCCTACCAACTCTAGAGTGCTGATTTTTGGGAGAATCACATCATTTGGTATCAGAGCACACTCTTGAGTTTGATATTTTATTTTTTATTTTTTGTTATCATCTTCTCATCTTGTCATTTTCTTTCATCTTCTATCTTTCACCTTCTCTTTTTCTTTTTCTTTTTATTTTTCTTTATTTATTTTCCTTTATTAAACAAAAAGAGAGAAAAAAAGCAAAAAAAAAAGAGAGAAAAAAAAACAAATCTGGTGGTTTTGCAGTTTTTAAATTCAGTCTTGATCATTTGTGTTAAAAGTTTATGTCCAAATTGTTCTTTCTATAAAGAGCAAGATTTGAGGACAAATCTTTTTCAAGAGAGGGAGTATGATATGATCATGAGAAGCATTAGGACATGCGTGCACTGATCGAATCGTAAATACTCAATCACGATGATTCAGTGCATTAAATTACTTGTAGAATGTGCTCAGCTCAATCACGGAGCTCTTCGAAGAAGAATCAAATCAAATGGAGTTCGGATGAAGGAGTTATGCAATTTACAAATTAGGTAATCTCCAGTGTACCGGATTTAGACATGAACGCATTTATTGAAGGATTCCGACCAGGCCAGAATGAACTAAGCTACAAACCGACTCATTCTACAATCTTGATCAATCACAGAAGCCCAGCAAAGTGGATTCAGCCCAAAAACAATCAAAGAAGATCAATTTTCGTCTATAGCAACAACTACATTTAATTATGTTTATTTCTCTCTCTTACATGCACTTTAGAGTTGGGATTTCATTTTCCTAGATGCTCTGCATGTTTAGCAACTATTATGGACGACATTGTTGTATTTCCTCTATAAATAGAGGCTCCCTTTTATAAAAAAAATCAATCTATCTTTTTATCAAAAATCCTTTTAAGTTAGATTCATCTCTTTGGTGTGTAATATCGAAGAAATCCTTAGTGCTTTTAGTGTGTAATATCTGAGAGTATTGAGAGGTAAATCAGGAGTCTTCCGCAGCTCCTGTGTGACCATTCGCTCCACATCCTTTGATCTTTAAGACCTCACGGTTTCTTTGATGCAAATTTTATCCCCCTACCAACTCTAGAGTGCTGATTTTTGGGAGAATCACATCATTTGGTATCAGAGCACACTCTTGAGTTTGATATTTTATTTTTTATTTTTTGTTATCATCTTCTCATCTTGTCATTTTCTTTCAACTTCTATCTTTCACCTTCTCTTTTTATTTTTCTTTTTATTTTTCTTTATTTATTTTCCTTTATTAAACAAAAAGAGAGAAAAAGAGCAAAAAAAAGAGAAAAAAAAACAAATCTGGTGGTTTTGCAGTTTTTAAATTCAGTCTTGATCATTTGTTTTATAAGTTTATGTCCAAATTGTTCTTTCTATAAAGAGCAAGATTTGAGGACAAATCTTTTTCAAGAGAAGGAGTATGATATGATCATGAGAAGCATTAGGACATGCGTGCACTGATCGAATCGTAAATACTCAATCACGATGATTCAGTGTATGAAATTACTTGGAACATGTGCTCAGCTCAATCACGGAGCTCCTCGAAGTAGAATCAAATCAAATGGAGTTCGGATGAAGGAGTTGTGCAATTTACAAATTAGGTGATCTCCAGCGTACCGGATTTAGACATGGACGCATTTATTGAAGGATTCCGACCAGGCCATAATGAACTAAGCTGCAAACCGACTCATTCTACAATCTTGATCAATCATAGAAGCGCAGCAAAGTGGATTCAGCCCAAAAACAATCAAAGAAGATCAATTTTCGTCCATAGCAACAACTACATTTAATTATGTCTATTTCTCTCTCTTACATGCACTTTAGAGTT
Organism: Thlaspi arvense; assembly: GCA_911865555.2. Taxonomy (NCBI): domain Eukaryota; kingdom Viridiplantae; phylum Streptophyta; class Magnoliopsida; order Brassicales; family Brassicaceae; genus Thlaspi; species Thlaspi arvense. The sequence continues at coordinate 21,335,961 of OU466858.1, read as the reverse complement.
GGGATTTCATCTTCCTAGATGCTCTACATGTTTAGCAACTATTTATGGACGACATTGTTGTATTTTCTCTATAAATAGAGGCTCCCTTTTATTAAAAAAATCAATCTATCTTTTTATCGAAAATCCTTTTAAGTTAGATTCATCTCTTTGGTGTGTAATATCCGAAGAAATCCTTAATGCTTTTAGTGTGTAATATCTGAGAGTATTGAGAGGTAAATCAGAAGTCTTCCGCAGCTCCTGTGTGACCATTCGCTCCACATCCTTTGATCTTTGAGACCTCACGGTTTCTTTGATGCAAATTTTATCCCCCTACCAATTCTAGAGTGCTGATTTTTGGGAGAATCACATCATTTGGTATCAGAGCACACTCTTGAGTTTGATATTTTATTTTTTATTTTTTGTTATCATCTTCTCATCTTGTCATTTTCTTTCATCTTCTATCTTTCACCTTCTCTTTTTCTTTTTCTTTTTATTTTTCTTTATTTATTTTCCTTTATTAAACAAAAAGAGAGAAAAAGAACAAAAAAAAAGAGAAAAAAAAAACTAATCTGGTGGTTTTGCAGTTTTTAAATTCAGTCTTGATCATTTGTTTTATAAGTTTATGTCCAAATTGTTCTTTCTATAAAGAGCAAGATTTGAGGACAAATCTTTTTCAAGAGAGGGAGTATGATATGATCATGAGAAGCATTAGGACATACGTGCACTGATCGAATCGTTAATACTCAATCACGATGATTCAGTGCATGAAATTACTTGGAGAATGTGCTCAGCTCAATCACGGAGCTCCTCGAAGAAGAATCAAATCAAATGGAGTTCGGATGAAGGAGTTATGCAATTTACAAATTAGGTGATCTCCAGTGTACCGGATTTAGACATGGACGCATTTATTGAAGGATTCCGACCAGGCCATAATGAACTAAGCTGCAAACCGACTCATTCTACAATCTTGATCAATCACAGAAGCCCAGCAAAGTGGATTCAGCCCAAAAACAATCAAAGAAGATTAATTTTCGTCTATAGCAACAACTACATTTAATTATGTCTATTTCTCTCTCTTACATGCACTTTAGAGTTGGGATTTCATCTTCCTAGATGCTCTGCATGTTTAGCAACTATTATGGACGACATTGTTGTATTTCTTCTATAAATAGAGGCTCCTTTTTATTAAAAAAATCTATCTATCTTTTTATCAAAAATCCTTTTAAGTTAGATTCATCTCTTTGGTGTGTAATATCCGAAGAAATCCTTAATGCTTTTAGTGTGTAATATCTGAGAGTATTGAGAGGTAAATCAGGAGTCTTCCGTAGTTCCTGTGTGACCATTGGCTCCACATCCTTTGATCTTTGAGACCTCACAGTTTCTTTGATGAAAATTTTATCCCCCTACCAACTCTAGAGTGCTGATTTTTGGGAGAATCACATCATTTGGTATCAGAGCACACTCTTGAGTTTGATATTTTATTTTTTATTTTTTGTAATCATCTTCTCATCTTGTCATTTTCTTTCATCTTCTATCTTTCACCTTCTCTTTTTCTTTTTCTTTTTATTTTTCTTTATTTATTTTCCTTTATTAAACAAAAAGAGAGAAAAAGAGTAAAAAAAAAGAGAGAAAAAAAAACAAATCTGGTGGTTTTGCAGTTTTTAAATTCAGTCTTGATCATTTGTTTTAAAAGTTTATGTCCAAATTGTTCTTTCTATAAAGAGCAAGATTTGAGGACAAATCTTTTTCAAGAGAGGGAGTATGATATGATCATGAGAAGCATTAGGACATACGTGCACTGATCGAATCGTAAATACTCAATCACGATGATTCAGTGCATGAAATTAATTGGAGAATGTGCTCAGCTCAGTCACGGAGCTCTTCGAAGAAGAATCAAATCAAATGGAGTTCGGATGAAGGAGTTATGCAATTTACAAATTAGGTAGTCTCCAGTGTACCGGATTTAGACATGAACGCATTTATTGAAGGATTACGACCAGGCCAGAATGAACTAAGCTACAAACCGACTCATTCTACAATCTTTATCAATCACAAAAGCCCAGCAAAGTGGATTCAGCCCAAAAACAATCGAAGAAGATCAATTTTCGTCTATAGCAACCACTACATTTAATTATGTCTATTTCTCTCTCTTACATGCACTTTAGAGTTGGGATTTCATCTTCCTAGATGCTCTGCATGTTTAGCAACTATTATGGACGACATTGTTGTATTTTCTCTATAAATAGAGGCTCCCTTTTATTAAAAAAATCAATCTATCTTTTTATCGAAAATCCTTTTAAGTTAGATTCATCTCTTTGGTGTGTAATATCCGAAGAAATCCTTAATGCTTTTAGTGTGTAATATCTGAGAGTATTAAGAGGTAAATCAGGAGTCTTCCGCAGCTCCTGTGTGACCATTCGCTCCACATCCTTTGATCTTTGAGACCTCACGGTTTCTTTGATGCAAATTTTATCCCCCTACCAACTCTAGAGTGCTGATTTTTGGGAGAATCACATCATTTGGTATCAGAGCACACTCTTGAGTTTGATATTTTTTTTTTTATTTTTTGTTATTATCTTTTCATCTTGTCATTTTCTTTCATCTTCTATCTTTCACCTTCTCTTTTTCTTTTTCTTTTTATTTTTTTTATTTATTTTCCTTTATTAAACAAAAAGAGAGAAAAAGAGTAAAAAAAAAAGAGAAAAAAAAAACAAATCTGGTGGTTTTTCAGTTTTTAAATTCAGTCTTGATCATTTGTTTTATAAGTTTATGTCCAAATTGTTCTTTCTATAAAGAGCAAGATTTGAGGACAAATCTTTTTCAAGAGAGGGAGTATGATATGATCATGAGAAGCATTAAGACATGCGTGCACTGATCGAATCGTAAATACTCAATCACGATGATTCAGTGCATGAAATTACTTGGAGAATGTGCTCAGCTCAATCACGGATCTCCTCGAAGAAGAATCAAATCAAATGGAGTTCGGATGAAGGAGTTATGCAATTTACAAATTAGGTGATCTCCAGTGTACCGGATTTAGACATGGACGTATTTATTGAAGGATTCCGACCAGGCCATAATGAACTAAGCTGCAAACCGACTCATTCTACAATCTTGATCAATCAGAGAAGCGCAGCAAAGTGGATTCGCCCCAAAAACAATCAAAGAAGATCAATTTTCGTCCATAGCAACAACTACATTTAATTATGTCTATTTCTCTCTCTTCCATGCACTTTAGAGTTGGGATTTTATCTTCCTAGATGCTCTGCATGTTTAGCAACTATTATGGACGACATTGTTGTATTTCCTCTATAAATAGAAGCTCCCTTTTATTAAAAAAATCAATCTATCTTTTTATCAAAAATCTTTTTAAGTTAGATTCATCTCTTTGGTGTGTAATATCCGAAGGAATCCTTAATGCTTCTAGTGTGTAATATCTGAGAGTATTGAGAGGTAAATCAGGAGTCTTCCGTAGTTCCTGTGTGACCATTGGCTCCACATCCTTTGATCTTTGAGACCTCACGGTTTCTTTGATGCAAATTTTATCCCCCTACCAACTCTAGAGTGCTGATTTTTGGGAGAATCACATCATTTGGTATCAGAGCACACTCTTGAGTTTGATATTTTAATTTTTATTTTTTGTTATCATCTTCTCATCTTGTCATTTTCTTTCATCTTCTATCTTTCACCTTTTCTTTTTCTTTTTCTTTTTATTTTTCTTTATTTATTTTCCTTTATTAAACAAAAAGAGAGAAAAAGAGTAAAAAAAAAAGAGAGAAAAAAAACAAATCTGGTGGTTTTGCAGTTTTTAAATTCAGTCTTGATCATTTGTATTAAAAGTTTATGTCCAAATTGTACTTTCTTTAAAGAGCAAGATTTGAGGACAAATCTTTTTCAAGAGAGGGAGTATGATATGATCATGAGAAGCATTAGGACATGCGTGCACTGATCGAATCGTAAATACTCAATCACGATGATTCAGTGCATGAAATTACTTGGAGAATGTGCTCGGCTCAATCACGGAGCTCCTCGAAGAAGAATCAAATCAAATGGAGTTCGGATGAAGGAGTTATGCAATTTACAAATTAGGTGATCTCCAGTGTACCGGATTTAGACATGGACGCATTTATTAAAGGATTCCGACCAGGCCAGAATGAACTAAGCTACAAACCGACTCATTCTACAATCTTGATCAATCAGAGAAGCCCAGCAAAGTGGATTTAGCCCAAAAACAATCAATGAAGATCAATTTTCGTCCATAGCAACAACTACATTTAATTATGTCTATTTCTCTCTCTTACATGCACTTTAGAGTTGGGATTTCATCTTCCTAGATGCTCTGTAATTTTAGCAACTATTATGGACGACATTGTTGTATTTCCTCTATAAATAGAGGCTCCCTTATATTAAAAAAATCAATCTATCTTTTTATCAAAAATCCTTTTAAGTTAGATTCATCTCTTTGGTGTGTAATATCTGAAGAAATCCTTAATGCTTTTAGTGTGTAATATCTGAGAGTATTGAGAGGTAAATCAGGAGTCTTCCGCAGCTCCTTTGTGACCATTCGCTCCACATCCTTTGATCTTTGAGACCTCACGGTTTCTTTGATGCAAATTTTATCCCCCTACCAACTCTAGAGTGCTGATTTTTGGGAGAATCACATCATTTGGTATCAGAGCACACTCTTGAGTTTGATATTTTATTTTTTATTTTTTGTTATAATCTTCTCATCTTGTCATTTTCTTTCATCTTCTATCTTTCACCTTCTCTGTTTCTTTTTCTTTTTATTTTTATTTATTTATTTTCCTTTATTAAACAAAAAGAGAGAAAAAGAGCAAAAAAAAAAGAGAAAAAAAAATAAATCTGGTGGTTTTGCAGTTTTTAAATTCAGTCTTGATCATTTGTATTAAAAGTTTATGTCCAAATTGTACTTTCTTTAAAGAGCAAGATTTGAGGACAAATCTTTTTCAAGAGAGGGAGTATGATATGATCATGAGAAGCATTAGGACATGCGTGCACTGATCGAATCGTAAATACTCAATCACGATGATTCAGTGCATGAAATTACTTGGAGAATGTGCTCGGCTCAATCACGGAGCTCCTCGAAGAAGAATCAAATCAAATGGAGTTCGGATGAAGGAGTTATGCAATTTACAAATTAGGTGATCTCCAGTGTACCGGATTTAGACATGGACGCATTTATTAAAGGATTCCGACCAGGCCAGAATGAACTAAGCTACAAACCGACTCATTCTACAATCTTGATCAATCAGAGAAGCCCAGCAAAGTGGATTTAGCCCAAAAACAATCAATGAAGATCAATTTTCGTCCATAGCAACAACTACATTTAATTATGTCTATTTCTCTTTCTTACATGCACTTTAGAGTTGAGATTTCATCTTCCTAGATACTCAGCAATTTTAGCAACTATTATGGACGACATTGTTGTATTTCCTCTATAAATAGAGGCTCCCTTTTATTAAAAAAATCAATCTATCTTTTTATCAAAATTCCTTTTAAGTTAGATTCATCTCTTTGGTGTGTAATATCCGAAGAAATCCTTAATGCTTTTAGTGTGTAATATCTGAGAGTATTGAGAGGTAAATCAGGAGTCTTCCGCAGCTCCTGTGTGACTATTCGCTCCACATCCTTTGATCTTTGAGACCTCACGGTTTCTTTGATGCAAATTTTATCCCTCTACCAACTCTAGAGTGCTGATTTTTGGGAGAATCACATCATTTGTTATCAGAGCACACTCTTGAGTTTGATATTTTATTTTTTATTTTTTGTTATCATCTTCTCATCTTGTCATTTTCTTTCATCTTCTATCTTTCACCTTCTCTTTTTTTTTTCTTTTTTTTTTTTTATTTATTTTCCTTTATTAAACAAAAAGAGAGAAAAAACAAAAAAAAAAAGAGAAAAAAAACAAATCTGGTGGTTTTGCAGTTTTTAAATTCAATCTTGATCAATTGTTTTAAAAGTTTATGTCCAAATTGTTCTTTCTATAAAGAGCAAGATTTGAGGACAAATCTTTTTCAAAAGAGAGAGTATGATATGATCATGAGAAGCATTAGGACATGCGTACACTGATCGAATCGTAACTACTCAATCATGATGATTCAGTGTATGAAATTACTTGGAGAATGTGCTCAGCTCAATCACGGAGCTCCTCGAAGAAGAATCAAATCAAATGGAGTTCGGATGAAAGAGTTATGCAATTTAAAAATTATGTGATCTCCAGTGTACCGGATTTAGACATGGACGCATTTATTGAAGGATTCCGACCAGGCCAGAATGAACTAAGCTACAAACCGACTCATTCTACAATCTTGATCAATCAGAGAAGCCCAGCAAAGTGGATTCAACCAAAAAACAATCAAAGAAGATCAATTTTCGTCCATAGCAGCAACTACATTTAATTATGTCTATTTCTCTCTCTTACATGCACATTAGAGTTGGGATTTCATCTTCCTAGATGCTCTGCATGTTTAGCAACTATTATGGATGACATTTTTGTATTTCTTCTATAAATAGAGGCTCCCTTATATTAAAAAAATCAATCTATCTTTTTATCAAAAATCCTTTTAAGTTAGATTCATCTCTTTGGTGTGTAATATCCGAAGAAATCCTTAATGCTTTTAGTGTGTAATATCTGAGAGTATTGAGAGGTAAATCAGGAGTCTTCCGCAGCTCATGTGTGACCATTCGCTCCACATCCTTTGATCTTTGAGACCTCACGGTTTCTTTGATGCAAATTTTATCCCCCTACCAACTCTAGAGTGCTGATTTTTGGGAGAATCACATCATTTGGTATCAGAGCACACTCTTGAGTTTGATATTTTATTTTTTATATTTTGTTATCATCTTCTCATCTTGTTATTTTCTTTCATCTTCTATCTTTCACCTTCTCCTTTTTTTTTCTTTTTATTTTTCTTTATTAAACAAAAAGAGAAAAAAGAGCAAAAAAAAGAGAGAAAAAAAAAACCAAATCTTGTGGATTTGCAGTTTTTAAATTCAGTCTTGATCATTTGTTTTAAAAGTTTATGTCCAAATTGTTCTTTCTATAAAGAGCAAGATTTGAGGACAAATCTTTTTCAAGAGAGGGAGTATGATATGATCATGAGAAGCATTAGGACATGTGTGCACTGATCGAATCGTAAATACTCAATCATGATGATTCAGTGCATGAAATTACTTGGAGAATGTGCTCAGCTCAATCACGGAGCTCCTCGAAGAAGAATCAAATCAAATGGAGTTCGGATGAAGGAGTTATGCAATTTACAAATTATGTGATCTCCAGTGTACCGGATTTAGACATGGACGCATTTATTGAAGGATTCCGACCAGGCCAGAATGAACTAAGCTACAAACCAACTAATTCTACAATCTTGATCAATCAGAGAAGCCCAGCAAAGTGGAATCAGCCCAAAAACAATCAAAGAAGATCAATTTTCGTCCATAGCAACAACTACATTTAATTATGTTTATGTCTCTCTCTTACATGCACTTTAGAGTTGAGATTTCATCTTCCTAGATGCTCTGCATGTTTAGCAACTATTATGGACGACATTGTTGTATTTCCTCTATAAATAGAGGCTCCCTTATATTAAAAAAACCAATCTATCTTTTTATCAAAAATCCTTTTAAGTTAGATTCATCTCTTTGGTGTGTAATATCTGAAGAAATCCTTAATGCTTTTAGTGTGTAATATCTGAGAGTATTGAAAGGTAAATCAGGAGTCTTCCGCACCTCCTGTGTGACCATTCGCTCCACATCCTTTGATCTTTGAGACCTCACGGTTTCTTTGATGCAAATTTTATCCCCCTACCAACTCTAGAGTGCTGATTTTTGGGAGAATCACATCATTTGGTATCAGAGCACACTCTTGAGTTTGATATTTTATTTTTTATTTTTTGTTATCATCTTCTCATCTTGTCATTTTCTTTCATCTTCTATCTTTCACCTTCTCTTTTTCTTTTTCTTTTTATTTTTATTTATTTATTTTCTTTTATTAACCAAAAAGAGAGAAAAAAAGCAAAAAAAAAAAGAGAAAAAAACAAATCTGCTGGTTTTGCAGTTTTTAAATTCAGTCTTGATCATTTGTTTTAAAATTTTATGTCCAAATTGTTCTTTCTATAAAGAGCAAGATTTGAGGACAAATCGTTTTCAAGAGAGAGAGTATGATATGATCATGAAAAGCTTTAGGACATGCGTGCACTGATCGAATCGTAAATACTCAATCACGATGATTCAGTGCATGAAATTACTTGGAGAATGTGCTCAGCTCAATCACGGAGCTCCTCGAAAAAGAATCAAATCAAATGGAGTTCGGATGAAGGAGTTATGCAATTTACAAATTATGTGATCTCCAGTGTACCGGATTTAGACAGGGACGCATTTATTGAAGGATTCCGACCAAGCCATAATGAACTAAGCTACAAACCGACTCATTCTACAATCTTGATCAATCAGAGAAACCCAGTAAAGTAGATTCAGCCCAAAAACAATCAAAGAAGATCAATTTCCGTCCATAGCAACAACTACATTAAATTATGTCTATTTCTCTCTCTTACATGCACTTTAGAGTTGGGATTTCATCTTCCTAGATGCTCTGCATGTTTAGCAACTATTATGGACGACATTGTTGTATTTCCTCTATAAATAGAGGCTCCCTTATATTAAAAAAATCAATCTATCTTTTTATCAAAAATCCTTTAAAGTTAGATTCATCTCTTTGGTGTGTAATATCTGAAGAAATCCTTAATGCTTTTAGTGTGTAATATCTGAGAGTATTGAGAGGTAAATCAGGAGTCTTCCGCAGCTCATGTGTGACCATTCGCTCCACATCCTTTGATCTTTGAGACCTCACGGTTTCTTTGATGCAAATTTTATCCCCCTACCAACTCTAGAGTGCTGATTTTTGGGAGAATCACATCATTTGGTATCAGAGCACACTCTTGAGTTTGATATTTTATTTTTTATTTTTTGTTATCATCTTCTCATCTTGTCATTTTCTTTCATCTTCTATCTTTCACCTTCTCTTTTTCTTTTTCTTTTTATTTTTCTTTATTTATTTTCCTTTATTAAACAAAATGAGAGAAAAAGAGCAAAAAAAAGAGAGAAAAAAAACAAATCTGATGGTTTTGCAGTTTTTAAATTCAGTCTTGATCATTTTTTAAAAAAGTTTATGTCCAAATTGTTCTTTCTATAAAGACCAAGATTTGAGGACAAATCTTTTTCAAGAGAGAGAGCATGATATGATCATGAGAGGCATTTGGACATGCGTGCACTGATCGAATCGTAAATACTCAATCATGATGATTCAGTGCATGAAATTACTTCGAGAATATGGTCAGCTCAATCACGGAGCTCCTCGAAGAAGAATCAAATCAAATAGAGTTTGGATGAAGGAGTTATGCAATTTACAAATTATGTGATCTCCAGTGTACCGGATTTAGACATGGACGCATTTGTTGAAGGATTCCGACCAGGCCAGAATGAACTAAGCTACAAACCGACTCATTCTACAATCTTGATCAATCAGAGAAGCCCAGCAAAGTGGATTCAGCCAAAAAACAATCAAAGAAGATCAATTTTCGTCCATAGCAACAACTACATTTAATTATGTCTATTTCTCTCTCTTACATGCACTTTAGAGTTGGGATTTCATCTTCCTAGATGCTCTGCATGTTTAGCAACTATTATGGACGACATTGTTGTATTTCCTCTATAAATAGAGGCTCCCTTATATTAAAAAAATCAATCTATCTTTTTATCAAAAATCCTTTAAAGTTAGATTCAGCTCTTTGGTGTGTAATATCTGAAGAAATCCTTAATGCTTTTAGTGTGTAATATCTGAGAGTATTGAGAGGTAAATCAGGAGTCTTCCGCAGCTCATGTGTGACCATTCGCTCCACATCCTTTGATCTTTGAGACCTCACGGTTTCTTTGATGCAAATTTTATCCCCCTACCAACTCTAGAGTGCTGATTTTTGGGAGAATCACATCATTTGGTATCAGAGCACACTCTTGAGTTTGATATTTTATTTTTTATTTTTTGTTATCATCTTCTCATCTTGTCATTTTCTTTCATCTTCTATCTTTCACCTTCTCTTTTTCTTTTTCTTTTTATTTTTCTTTATTTATTTTCCTTTATTAAACAAAATGAGAGAAAAAGAGCAAAAAAGAAGAGAGAAAAAAAACAAATCTGATGGTTTTGCAGTTTTTAAATTCAGTCTTGATCATTTTTAAAAAAAGTTTATGTCCAAATTGTTCTTTCTATAAAGAGCAAGATTTGAGGACAAATCTTTTTCAAGAGAGAGAGCATGATATGATCATGAGAGGCATTTGGACATGCGTGCACTGATCAAATCGTAAATACTCAATCATGATGATTCAGTGCATGAAATTACTTCGAGAATATGGTCAGCTCAATCACGGAGCTCCTCGAAGAAGAATCAAATCAAATAGAGTTCGGATGAAGGAGTTATGCAATTTACAAATTAGGTGATCTCCAGTGTACCGGATTTAGATACGGACGCATTTATTGAAGGATTCCGACCAAGCCATAATGAACTAAGCTACAAACCGACTCATTCTACAATCTTGATCAATTAGAGAAGCCCAGCAAGGTAGATTCAGCCCAAAAACAATCAAAGAAGATCAATTTTCGTCCATAGCAACAACTACATTAAATTATGTCTATTTCTCTCTCTTACATGCACTTTAGAGTTGGGATTTCATCTTCCTAGATGCTCTGCATGTTTAGCAAATATTATGGACGACATTGTTGTATTTCCTCTATAAATAGAGGCTCCCTTATATTAAAAAAATCAATATATCTTTTTATCAAAAATCATTTTTAAGTTAGATTCATCTCTTTGGTGTGTAATATCTGAAAAAATCCTTAATGCTTTTAGTGTGTAATATCTGAGAGTATTGAGAGGTAAATCAGGAGTCTTCCGCAGCTCCTGTGTGACCATTCGCTCCACATCCTTTGATCTTTGAGACCTCACGGTTTCTTTGACGCAAATTTTATCCCCCTACCAACTCTAGAGTGCTGATTTTTGGGAGAATCAGATCATTTGGTATCAGAGCACACTCTTGAGTTTGATATTTTATTTTTTATTTTTTGTTATCATCCTCTCATCTTGTCATTTTCTTTCATCTTCTATCTTTCACCTTTTCTTTTTTCTTTTTCTTTTTATTTTTATTTATTTATTTTCTTTTATTAAACAAAAAGAGAGAAAAAGAGCAAAAAAAAAGAGAGAAAAAAACAAATCTTGTGGTTTTGCAGTTTTTAAATTCAGTCTTAATCATTAGTTTTAAAAGTTTTTTTTTTAAATTGTTCTTTCTATAAAGAGCAAGATTTGAGGACAAATCTTTTTCAAGAGAGAGAGTCTGATATGATCATGAGAAGCATTAGGACATGCGTGCACTGACCGAATCGAAAATACTCAATCATGATGATTCAGTGCATGCAATTACGTGTAGAATGTGCTCAGCTCAATCACGGAGCTCCTCGAAGAAGAATCAAATCAAATGGAGTTCGGATGAAGGAGTTATGCAATTTACAAATTAGGTGATCTCCAATGTACCGGATTTAGACATGGACGCATTTATTGAAGGATTCCGACCAAGCCATAATAAACTAAGCTACAAACCGACTCATTCTACAATCTTGATCAATCAGAGAAACCCAGTAAAGTAGATTCAGCCCAAAAACAATCAAAGAAGATCAATTTCCGTCCATAGCAACAACTACATTAAATTATGTCTATTTCTCTCTCTTACATGCACTTTAGAGTTGGGATTTCATCTGCCTAGATGCTCTGCATGTTTAGCAAATATTATGGACGACATTGTTGTATTTCCTCTATAAATAGAGGCTCCCTTATATTAAAAAAATCAATCTATCTTTTTATCAAAAATCTTTTTAAGTTAGATTCATCTCTTTGGTGTGTAATATCTGAAGAAATCCTTAATGCTTTTAGTGTGTAATATCTGAGAGTATTGAGAGGTAAATCAGGAGTCTTCCGCAGCTCCTGTGTGACCATTCGCTCCACATCCTTTGATCTTTGAGACCTCACGGTTTCTTTGATGCAAATTTTATCCCCCTACCAACTCTAGAGTGCTGATTTTTGGGAGAATCACATCATTTGGTATCAGAGCACACTCTTAAGTTTGATATTTTATTTTTTATTTTTTGTTATCATCTTCCCATCTTGTCATTTTCTTTCATCTTCTATCTTTCACCTTCTCTTTTTCTTTTTCTTTTTATTTTTCTTTATTTATTTTCTTTTATTAAACAAAAAGAGAGAAAAAGAGCAAAAAAAAAGAGAGAAAAAAACAAATCTGGTGGTTTTGCAGTTTTTAAATTCAGACTTGATCATTTGTTTTAAAAGTTTATGTCTAAATTGTTCTTTCTATAAAGTCCAAGATTTGAGGACAAATCTTTTTCAAGAGAGAGAGTATGATATGATCATGAGAAGCATTAGGACATGCGTGCACTGATCGAATCGTAAATACTCAATCATGATGATTCAGTGCATGAAATTACTTGGAGAATGTGCTCAGCTCAATCACGGAGCTCCTCGAAGAAGAATCAAATCAAATGGATTTCGGATGAAAGAGTTATGCAATTTAAAAATTATGTGATCTCCTGTGTACCGGATTTAGACATGGACGCATTTATTGAAGGATTCCGACCAGGCCAGAATGAACTAAGCTACAAACCGACTCATTCTATAATCTTGATCAATCAGAGAAGCCCAGAAAAGTGGATTCAGCCAAAAAACAATCAAAGAAGATCAATTTTCGTCCATAGCAACAACTACATTTAATTATGTCTATTTCTCTCTCTTACATGCACTTTAAAGTTGAGATTTCATCATCCTAGATGCTCTGCATGTTTAGCAACTATTATGGACGACATTGTTGTATTTCCTCTATAAATAGAGGCTCTCTTATATTAAAAAAATCAATCTATCTTTTTATCAAAAATCCTTTTAAGTTAGATTCATCTCTTTGGTGTGTAATATCTGAAGAAATCCTTAATGTTTTTAGTGTGTAATATCTGAGAGTATTGAGAGGTAAATCAGGAGTCTTCCGCAGCTCCTGTGTGACCATTCGCTCCACATCCTTTGATCTCTGAGACCTCACGGTTTCTTTGATGCAAATTTTATCCTCCTACCAACTCTAGAGTGCTGATTTTTGGGAGAATCACATTATTTGGTATCAGAGCACACTCTTGAGTTTGATATTTTATTTTTTATTTTTTGTTATCATCTTCTCATCTTGTCATTTTCTTTCATCTTCTAGCTTTCACCTTCTCTTTTTCTTTTTCTTTTTATTTTTCTTTATTTATTTTCCTTTATTAAACAAAAAGAGAGAAATAAAGCAAAAAAAAAAAGAGAAAAAAACAAATCTGGTGGTTTTGCAGTTTTTAAATTCAGTCTTGATCATTTGTTTTAAAAGTTTATGTCCTAATTGTTCTTTCTATAAAGAGCAAGATTTGAGGACAAATCTTTTTCAAGAGAGAGAGTATGATATGATCATGAGAAGCATTAGGACATGCGTGCACTGATCGAATCGTAAATAGTCAATCGAGATGATTCAGTGCATGAAATTACTTGGAGAATGTGCTCAGCTCAATCACGGAGCTCCTCGAAGAAGAATCAAATCAAATTGAGTTCGGATGAAGGAGTTATGCAATTTACAAATTAGGTGATCTCCAGTGTACCGGATTTAGACATGGACGCATTTATTGAAGGATTCCGACCAGGCCAGAATGAATTAAGCTAAAAACCGACTCATTCTACAATCTTGATCAATCAGAGAAGCCCAGCAAAGTGGATTCAGCCCAAAAACAATCAAAGAAGATCAATTTTCGTCCATAGCAACAACTACATTTAATTATGTCTATTTCTCTCTCTTACATGCACTTTAGAGTTGGGATTTCATCTTCCTAGATGCTCTGCATGTTTAGCAACTATTATGGACGACATTGTTGTATTTCCTCTATAAATAGAGGCTCCCTTTTATTAAAAAAATCAATCTATCTTTTTATCAAAAATCCTTTTAAGTTAGATTCATCTCTTTGGTGTGTAATATCTGAAGAAATCCTTAATGCTTTTTGTGTGTAATATCTGAGAGTATTGAGAGGTAAATCAGGAGTCTTCCGCAGCTCCTGTGTGACCATTCGCTCCACATCCTTTGATCTTTCAGACCTCACGGTTTCTTTGATGCAAATTTTATCTCCCTACCAACTCTAGAGTGCTGATTTTTTGGAGAATCACATCATTTGGTATCAGAGCACACACTTGAGTTTGATATTTTATTTTTTATTTTTTGTTATCATCTTCCCATCTTGTCATTTTCTTTCATCTTCTATCTTTCATCTTCTCTTTTTCTTTTTCTTTTTCTTTTTCTTTATTTATTTTCCTTTATAAAACAAAAAGAGAGAAAAAGAGCAAAAAAAGAGAGAAAAAAAAAACAAATCTGGTGGTTTTGCAAATTTTAAATTCAGACTTGATCATTTGTTTTAAAAGTTGATGTCTAAATTGTTCTTTCTATAAAGTGCAAGATTTGAGGACAAATCTTTTTCAAGAGAGAGAGTATGATATGATCATGAGAAGCGTTAGGACATGCGTGCACTGATCGAATCGTAAATACTCAATCATGATGATTAAGTGCATGAAATTACTTGGCGAATGTGCTCAGCTCAATCACGGAGCTCCTCGAAGAAGAATCAATTCAAATGGAGTTCGGATGAAAGAGTTATGCAATTTAATAATTATGTGATCTCCAGTGTACCGGATTTAGACATGGACGTATTTATTGAAGGATTCCGACCAGGCCAGAATGAACTAAGCTACAAACCGACTCATTCTACAATCTTGATCAATCAGAGAAGCCCAGCAAAGTGGATTCAGCCAAAAAACAATCAAAGAAGATCAATTTTCGTCCATAGCAACAACTACATTTAATTATGTCTATTTCTCTCTCTTACATGCACTTTAAAGTTGAGATTTCATATTCCTAGATGCTCTGCATGTTTAGCAACGATTATGGACGACATTGTTGTATTTCCTCTATAAATAGAGGCTCCCTTATATTAAAAAAATCAATCTATCTTTTTATCAAAAATCCTTTTAAGTTAGATTCATTTCTTTGGTGTGTAATATCTGAAGAAATCCTTAATGCTTTTAGTGTGTAATATCTGAGAGTATTGAGAGGTAAATCAGGAGCCTTCCGCAGCTCCTGTGTGACCATTCGCTCCACATCCTTTGATCTTTGAGACCTCACGGTTTCTTTGATGCAAATTTTATCCCCCTACCAACTCTAGAGTGCTGATTTTTCGGAGAATCACATCATTTGGTATCAGAGCACACTCTTGAGTTTGATATTTTATTTTTTATTTTTTGTTATCATCTTCTCATCTTGTCATTTTCTTTCATCTTCTATTTTTCACCTTCTCTTTTTCTTTTTCTTTTTATTTTTCTTTATTTATTTTCTTTTATTAAACAAAAAGAGAAAAAAAAGCAAAAAAAAAATAAGAGAAAACAAAAACAAATCTGGTGGTTTTGCAGTTTTTAAATTCAGTCTTGATCATTTGTTTTAAAAGTTTATGTCCAAATTGTTCTTTCTATAAAGAGCAAGATTTGAGGACAAATCTTTTTCAAGAGAGAGAGTATGATATGATCATGAGAAGCATTAGGACATGCGTGCACTGATCGAATCGTAAATGCTCAATCACGATGATTCAGTGCATGAAATTACTTGGAGAATGTGCTCAGCTCAATCACGGAGCTCCTCGAAGAAGAATCAAATTAAATGGAGTTCGGATGAAGGAGTTATGCAATTTACAAATTATGTGATCTCTAGTGTACCGGATTAGGACATGGACGCATTTATTGATGGATTCCGACCAGGCCAGAATAAACTAAGCTACAAACCGACTCATTCTACAATGTTGATCAATCAGAGAAGCCCAGCAAAGTGGATTCAGCCCAAAAACAATCAAAGAAGATCAAATTTCGTCCATAGCAACAACTACATTTAATTATGTCTATTTCTCTCTCTTACATGCACTTTAGAGTTGGGATTTCATCTTCCTAGGATCTCTGCATGTTTAGCAACTATTATGGACGACATTGTTGTATTTCCTCTATAAATAGAGGCTTCCTTATATTAAAAAAATCAATCTATCTTTTTATCAAAAATCCTTTTAAGTTAGATTCATCTCTTTGGTGTGTAATATCCGAAGAAATCGTTAATGCTTTTAGTGTGTAATATCTGAGAGTATTGAGAGGTAAATCAGGAGTCTTCCGCAGCTCCTGTGTGACTATTCGCCCCACATCCTTTGATCTTTGAGACCTCACGGTTTCTTTGATGCAAATTTTATCCCCCTACCAACTCTAGAGTGCTGATTTTTGGAAGAATCACATCATTTGGTATCAGAGCACACTCTTGAGTTTGATATTTTATTTTTTATTTTTTGTTATCATCCTCTCATCTTGTCATTTTCTTTCATCCTCTATCTTTCACCTTTTCTTTTTTCTTTTTCTTTTTATTTTTTTTTTATTTATTTTGTTTTATTAAACAAAAAGAGAGAAAAAGAGCAAAAAAAAAAGAGAGAAAAAAACAAATCTGGTGGTTTTGCAGTTTTTAAATTCAGTCTTAATCATTAGTTTTAAAAGTTTATGTCTAAATTATTCTTTCTATAAAGAGCAAAATTTGAGGACAAATCTTTTTCAAGAGAGAGAGTCTGATATGATCATGAGAAGCATTAGGACATGCGTGCACTGACCGAATCGTAAATACTCAATCATGATGATTCAGTGCATGCAATTACGTGTAGAATGTGCTCAGCTCAATCACGGAGCTCCTCGAAGAAGAATCAAATCAAATGGAGTTCGGATGAAGGAGTTATGCAATTTACAAATTAGGTGATCTCCAGTGTACCGGATTTAGACATGGACGCATTTATTGAAGGATTCTGACCAAGCCATAATGAACTAAGCTACAAACCGACTCATTCTACAATCTTGATCAATCAGAGAAACCCAGCAAAGTAGATTCAGCCCAAAAACAATCAAAGAAGATCAATTTCCGTCCATAGCAACAACTACATTAAATTATGTCTATTTCTCTCTCTTACATGCACTTTAGAGTTGGGATTTCATCTTCCTAGATGCTCTGCATGTTTAGCAAATATTATGGACGACATTGTTGTATTTCCTCTATAAATAGAGGCTCCCTTATATTAAAAAAATCAATCTATCTTTTTATCAAAAATCTTTTTAAGTTAGATTCATCTCTTTGGTGTGTAATATCTGAAGAAATCCTTAATGCTTTTAGTGTGTAATATCTGAGAGTATTGAGAGGTAAATCAGGAGTCTTCTGCAGCTCCTGTGTGACCATTCGCTCCACATCCTTTGATCTTTGAGACCTCACGGTTTCTTTGATGCAAATTTTATCCCCCTACCAACTCTAGAGTGCTGATTTTTGGGAGAATCACATCATTTGGTATCAGAGCACACTCTTGAGTTTGATATTTTATTTTTTATTTTTTGTTATCATCTTCCCATCTTGTCATTTTCTTTCATCTTCTATCTTTCACCTTCTCTTTTTCTTTTTCTTTTTATTTTTCTTTATTTATTTTCTTTTATTAAACAAAAAGAGAGAAAAAGAGCAAAAAAAAAGAGAGAAAAAAAACAAATCTGGTGGTTTTGCAGTTTTTAAATTCAGACTTGATCATTTGTTTTAAAAGTTTATGTCTAAATTGTTCTTTCTATAAAGTGCAAGATTTCAGGACAAATCTTTTTCAAGAGAGAGAGTATGATATGATCATGAGAAGCATTAGGACATGCGTGCACTGATCGAATCGTAAATACTCAATCATGATGATTCAGTGCATGAAATTACTAGGAGAATGTGCTCAGCTCAATCACGGAGCTCCTCGAATAAGAATCAAATCAAATGGAGTTCGGATGAAAGAGTTATGCAATTTAAAAATTATGTGATCTCCAGTGTACCGGATTTAGACATGGACGCATTTATTGAAGGATTCCGACCAGGCCAGAATGAACTAAGCTACAAACCGACTCATTCTACAATCTTGATCAATCAGAGAAGCCCATCAAAGTGGATTCAGCCAAAAAACAATCAAAGAAGATCAATTTTCGTCCATAGCAACAACTACATTTAATTATGTCTATTTCTCTCTCTTACATGCACTTTAGAGTTGGGATTTCATCTTCCTAGATGCTCTGCATGTTTAGCAACTATTATGGATGACATTTTTGTATTTCTTCTATAAATAGAGGCTCCCTTATATTAAAAAAATCAATCTATCTTTTTATCAAAAATCCTTTTAAGTTAGATTCATCTCTTTGGTGTGTAATATCCGAAGAAATCCTTAATGCTTTTAGTGTGTAATATCTGAGAGTATTGAGAGGTAAATCAGGAGTCTTCCGCAGCTCATGTGTGACCATTCGCTCCACATCCTTTGATCTTTGAGACCTCACGGTTTCTTTGATGCAAATTTTATCCCCCTACCAACTCTAGAGTGCTGATTTTTGGGAGAATCACATCATTTGGTATCAGAGCACACTCTTGAGTTTGATATTTTTTTTTTATTTTTTGTTATCATCTTTTCATCTTGTTATTTTCTTTCATCTTCTATCTTTCACCTTCTCCTTTTCTTTTTCTTTTTATTTTTCTTTATTTATTTTTCTTTATTAAACAAAAAGAGAAAAAAGAGCAAAAAAAAAAGAGAGAAAAAAAAAGACCAAATCTTGTGGTTTTGCAGTTTTTAAATTCAGTCTTGATCATTTGTTTTAAAAGTTTATGTCCAAATTGTTCTTTCTATAAAGAGCAAGATTTGAGGACAAATCTTTTTCAAGAGAGGGAGTATGATATGATCATGAGAAGCATTAGGACATGCGTGCACTGATCGAATCGTAAATACTCAATCATGATGATTCAGTGCATGAAATTACTTGGAGAATGTGCTCAGCTCAATCACGGAGCTCCTCGAAGAAGAATCAAATCAAATGGAGTTCGGATGAAGGAGTTATGCAATTTACAAATTATGTGATCTCCAGTGTACCGGATTTAGACATGGACGCATTTATTTAATGATTCCTACCAGGCGAGAATAAACTAAGCTACAAACCGACTCATTCTACAATCTTGATCAATCAGAGAAGCCCAGCAAAGTGGATTCAGCCCAAAAACAATCAAAGAAGATCAATTTTCGTCCATAGCAACAACTACATTTAATTATGTCTATTTCTCTCTCTTACATGCACTTTAGAGTTGGGATTTCATCTTCCTAGATGCTCTGCATGTTTAGCAAATATTATGGACGACATTGTTGTATTACCTCTATAAATAGAGGCTCCCTTATATTAAAAAAATCAATCTATCTTTTTATCAAAAATCCTTTTAGGTTAGATTCATCTCTTTGGTGTGTAATATCCGAATAAATCCTTAATGCTTTTAGTGTGTAATATCTGAGAGTATTGAGAAGTAAATCAGGAGTCTTCCGCAGCTCCTGTGTGACCATTCGCTCCACATCCTTTGATCTTTGAGACCTCACGGTTTCTTTGAAGCAAATTTTATCCCCCTACCAACTCTAGAGTGCTGATTTTTGGGAGAATCACATCATTTGGTATCAGAGCACACTCTTGAGTTTGATATTTTTTTTTTTTTTTTTTTGTTATCATCTTCTCATCTTGTCATTTTCTTTCATCTTCTATCTTTCACCTTCTCTTTTTCTTTTTGTTTTTATTTTTCTTTATTTATTTTCCTTTATTAAACAAAAAGAGAGAAAAAAGCAAAAAAAAAGAGAAAAAAAAACAAATCTGGAGGTTTTGCAGTTTTTAAATTCAGTCTTGATCATTTGTTTTAAAATTTTATGTCCAAATTGTTCTTGCTATAAAGAGCAAGATTTGAGGACAAATCTTTTTCAAGAGAGAGAGTATGATATGATCATGAGAAGCTTTAGGACATGCATGGACTGATCGAATCGTAAATACTCAATCACGATGATTCAGTGCATGAAATTACTTGGAGAATGTGCTCAGCTCAATCACGGAGCTCCTCGAAGAAGAATCAAATCAAATGGAGTTCGGATGAAGGAGTTATGCAATTTACAAATTATGTGATCTCCAGTGTACCGGATTTAGACATGGACGCATTTATTTAATGATTCCGACCATGCGAGAATAAACTAAGCTACAAACCGACTCATTCTACAATCTTGATCAATCAGAGAAGCCCAGCAAAGTGGATTCAGCCCAAAAACAATCAAAGAAGATCAATTTTCGTCCATAGCAACAACTACATTTAATTATGTCTATTTCTCTCTCTTACATGCACTTTAGAGTTGGGATTTCATCTTCCTAGATGCTCTGCATGTTTAGCAAATATTATGGACGACATTGTTGTATTACCTCTATAAATAGAGGCTCCCTTATATTAAAAAAATCAATCTATCTTTTTATCAAAAATCCTTTTAGGTTAGATTCATCTCTTTGGTGTGTAATATCCGAATAAATCCTTAATGCTTTTAGTGTGTAATATTTGAGAGTATTGAGAAGTAAATCAGGAGTCTTCCGCAGCTCCTGTGTGACCATTCGCTCCACATCCTTTGATCTTTGAGACCTCACGGTTTCTTTGAAGCAAATTTTATCCCTCTACCAACTCTAGAGTGCTGATTTTTGGGAGAATCACATCATTTGGTATCAGAGCACACTCTTGAGTTTGATATTTTATTTTTTATTTTTTGTTACCATCTTCTCATCTTGTCATTTTCTTTCATCTTCTATCTTTCACCTTCTCTTTTTCTTTTTCTTTTTATTTTTCTTTATTTATTTTCCTTTATTAAACAAAAAGAGAGAAAAAAGCAAAAAAAAAGTGAGAAAAAAAACAAATCTGATGGTTTTGCAGTTTTTAAATTCAGTCTTGATCATTTTTTAAAAAAGTTTATGTCCAAATTGTTCTTTCTATAAAGAACAAGATTTGAGGACAAATCTTTTTCAAGAGAGAGAGCATGATATGATCATGAGAGGCATTAGGACATGCGTGCACTGATCGAATCGTAAATACTCAATCATGATGATTCAGTGCATGAAATTACTTCGAGAATATGCTCAGATCAATCACGGAGCTCCTCGAAGAAGAATCAAATCAAATGGAGTTCGGATGAAGGAGTTATGCAATTTACAAATTATGTGATCTCCAGTGTACCGGATTTAGACATGGACGCATTTATTTAATGATTCCGACCAGGCGAGAATAAACTAAGCTACAAACCGACTCATTCTACAATCTTGATCAATCAGAGAAGCCCAGCAAAGTGGATTCAGCCCAAAAACAATCAAAGAAGATCAATTTTCGTCCATAGCAACAACTACATTTAATTATGTCTATTTCTCTCTCTTACATGCACTTTAGAGTTGGGATTTCAGCTTCCTAGATGCTCTGCATGTTTAGCAAATATTATGGACGACATTGTTCTATTACCTCTATAAATAGAGGCTCCCTTATATTAAAAAAATCAATCTATCTTTTTATCAAAAATCCTTTTAGGTTAGATTCATCTCTTTGGTGTGTAATATCCGAATAAATCCTTAATGCTTTTAGTGTGTAATATCTGAGAGTATTGAGAAGTAAATCAGGAGTCTTCCGCAGCTCCTGTGT
The DNA here is from genome assembly GCA_911865555.2 of Thlaspi arvense. NCBI lineage: Eukaryota > Viridiplantae > Streptophyta > Magnoliopsida > Brassicales > Brassicaceae > Thlaspi > Thlaspi arvense. Next base: position 21,314,271 of record OU466858.1, on the reverse strand, counting down.
CACCATTCGCTCCACATCTTTTGATCTTTGAGACCTCACGGTTTCTTTGATGCAAATTTTATCCCCATACCAACTCTAGAGTGCTGATTTTTGGGAGAATCACATCATTTGGTATCAGAGCACACTCTTGAGTTTGATATTTTATTTTTTATTTTTTGTTACCATCTTCTCATCTTGTCATTTTCTTTCATCTTCTATCTTTCACCTTCTCTTTTTCTTTTTTTTTATATTTTTCTTTATTTATTTTCCTTTATTAAACAAAAAGAGAGAAAAAAAGCAAAAAAAAAAAAAGAGAAAAAAAAAAACAAATCTGATGGTTTTGCAGTTTTTAAATTCAGTCTTGATCATTTTTTTTAAAAAGTTTATGTCCAAATTGTTCTTTCTATAAAGAGCAAGATTTGAGGACAAATCTTTTTCAAGAGAGAGAGCATGATATGATCATGAGAGGCATTAGGACATGCGTGCACTGATCGAATCGTAAATACTCAATCATGATGATTCAGTGCATGAAATTACTTCGAGAATATGCTCAGCTCAATCACGGAGCTCCTCGAAGAAGAATCAAATCAAATGGAGTTCGGATGAAGGAGTTATGCAATTTACAAATTATGTGATCTCCAGTGTACCGGATTTAGACATGGACGCATTTATTGAAGGATTCCGACCAGGCCAGAATGAACTAAGCTACAAACCAACTAATTCTACAATCTTGATCAATCAGAGAAGCCCAGCAAAGTGGAATCAGCCCAAAAACAATCAAAGAAGATCAATTTTCGTCCATAGCAACAACTACATTTAATTATGTTTATTTCTCTCTCTTACATGCACTTTAGAGTTGAGATTTCATCTTCCTAGATGCTCTGCATGTTTAGCAACTATTATGGACGATATTGTTGTATTTCCTCTATAAATAGAGGCTCCCTTTTATTAAAAAAACCAATCTATCTTTTTATCAAAATCCTTTTAAGTTAGATTCATCTCTTTGGTGTGTAATATCTGAAGAAACCCTTAATGCTTTTAGTGTTTAATATCTGAGAGTATTGAGAGGTAAATCAGGAGTCTTCCGCAGCTCCTGTGTGACCATTCGCTCCACATCCTTTGATCTTTGAGACCTCACGGTTTCTTTGATGCAAATTTTATCCCCCTACCAACTCTAGAGTGCTGATTTTTGGGAGAATCAGATCATTTGGTATCAGAGCACACTCTTGAGTTTGATATTTTATTTTTTATTTTTTGTTATCATCTTCTCATCTTGTCATTTTCTTTCATCTTCTATCTTTCACCTTCTCTTTTTCTTTTTCTTTTTATTTTTCTTTATTTATTTTCCTTTATTAAACAAAAAGAGAGAAAAAAGCAAAAAAAAAAAAGAGAAAAAAACAAATCTGGTGGTTTTGCAGTTTTTAAATTCAATCTTGATCAATTGTTTTAAAAGTTTATGTCCAAATTGTTCTTTCTATAAAGAGCAAGATTTGAGGACAAATCTTTTTCAAAAGAGAGAGTATGATATGATCATGAGAAGCATTAGGACATGCGTACACTGACCGAATCGTAAATACTCAATCATGTTGATTCAGTGCATGAAATTACTTGGAGAATGTGCTCAGCTCAATCACGGAGCTCCTCAAAGAAGAATCAAATCAAATGGAGTTCGGATGAAGGAGTTATGCAATTTACAAATTATGTGATCTCCAGTGTACCGGATTTCGACATGGACGCATTTATTGAAGGATTCCGACCAAGCCATAATGAACTAAGCTACAAACCGACTCATTATACAATCTTGATCAATCAGAGAAGCCCAACAAAGTAGATTCAGCCCAAAAACAATCAAAGAAGATCAATTTTCGTCCATAGCAACAACTACATTAAATTATGTCTATTTCTCTCTCTTACATGCACTTTAGAGTTGGGATTTCATCTTCCTAGATGCTCTGCATGTTTAGCAAATATTATGGACGACATTGTTGTATTTCCTCTATAAATAGAGGCTTCCTTATATTAAAAAAATCAATATATCTTTTTATCAAAAATCTTTTTAAGTTAGATTCATCTCTTTGGTGTGTAATATCTGAAGAAATCCTTAATGCTTTTAGTGTGTAATATCTGAGAGTATTGAGAGGTAAATCAGGAGTCTTCCGCAGCTCCTGTGTGACCATTCGCTCCACATCCTTTGATCTTTGAGACCTCACGGTTTCTTTGATGCAAATTTTATCCCCCTACAACCTCTAGAGTGCTGATTTTTGGAAGAATCACATCATTTGGTATCAGAGCACACTCTTGAGTTTGATATTTTATTTTTTATTTTTTGTTATCATCTTCCCATCTTGTCATTTTCTTTCATCTTCTATCTTTCACCTTCTCTTTTTCTTTTTCTTTTTATTTTTCTTTATTTATTTTCTTTTATTAAACAAAAAGAGAGAAAAAGAGCAAAAAAAAAAGAGAGAAAAAAAACAAATATGGTGGTTTTTCAGTTTTTAAATTCAGACTTGATCATTTGTTTTAAAAGTTTATGTCTAAATTATTTTTTCTATAAAGTGCAAGATTTGAGGACAAATCTTTTTCAAGAGAGAGAGTATGATATGATCATGAGAAGCATTAGGACATGCGTGCACTGATCGAATCGTAAATACTCAATCATGATGATTCATTGCATGAAATTACTTGGAGAATGTGCTCAGCTCAATCACGGAGCTCCTCGAAGAAGAATCAAATCAAATGGAGTTCGGATGAAAGAGTTATGCAATTTAAAAATTATGTGATCTCCAGTGTACCGGATTTCGACATGGACGCATTTATTGAAGGATTCCGACCAAGCCATAATGAACTAAGCTACAAACCGACTCATTATACAATCTTGATCAATCAGAGAAGCCCAGCAAAGTAGATTCAGCCCAAAAACAATCAAAGAAGATCAATTTTCGTCCATAGCAACAACTACATTTAATTATGTCTATTTCTCTCTCTTACATGCACTTTAGAGTTGGGATTTCATCTTCCTAGATGCTCTGCATGTTTAGCAAATATTATGGACGACATTGTTGTATTACCTCTATAAATAGAGGCTCCCTTATATTAAAAAAATCAATCTATCTTTTTATCAAAAATCCTTTTAGGTTAGATTCATCTCTTTGGTGTGTAATATCCGAATAAATCCTTAATGCTTTTAGTGTGTAATATTTGAGAGTATTGAGAAGTAAATCAGGAGTCTTCCGTAGCTCCTGTGTGACCATTCGCTCCACATCCTTTGATCTTTGAGACCTCACGGTTTCTTTGAAGCAAATTTTATCCCTCTACCAACTCTAGAGTGCTGATTTTTGGGAGAATCACATCATTTGGTATCAGAGCACACTCTTGAGTTTGATATTTTATTTTTTATTTTTTGTTACCATCTTCTCATCTTGTCATTTTCTTTCATCTTCTATCTTTCACCTTCTCTTTTTCTTTTTCTTTTTATTTTTCTTTATTTATTTTCCTTTATTAAACAAAAAGAGAGAAAAAAGCAAAAAAAAAGTGAGAAAAAAAACAAATCTGATGGTTTTGCAGTTTTTAAATTCAGTCTTGATCATTTTTTAAAAAAGTTTATGTCCAAATTGTTCTTTCTATAAAGAACAAGATTTGAGGACAAATCTTTTTCAAGAGAGAGAGCATGATATGATCATGAGAGGCATTAGGACATGCGTGCACTGATCGAATCGTAAATACTCAATCATGATGATTCAGTGCATGAAATTACTTCGAGAATATGCTCAGATCAATCACGGAGCTCCTCGAAGAAGAATCAAATCAAATGGAGTTCGGATGAAGGAGTTATGCAATTTACAAATTATGTGATCTCCAGTGTACCGGATTTAGACATGGACGCATTTATTTAATGATTCCGACCAGGCGAGAATAAACTAAGCTACAAACCGACTCATTCTACAATCTTGATCAATCAGAGAAGCCCAGCAAAGTGGATTCAGCCCAAAAACAATCAAAGAAGATCAATTTTCGTCTATAGCAACAACTACATTTAATTATGTCTATTTCTCTCTCTTACATGCACTTTAGAGTTGGGATTTCAGCTTCCTAGATGCTCTGCATGTTTAGCAAATATTATGGACGACATTGTTCTATTACCTCTATAAATAGAGGCTCCCTTATATTAAAAAAATCAATCTATCTTTTTATCAAAAATCCTTTTAGGTTAGATTCATCTCTTTGGTGTGTAATATCCGAATAAATCCTTAATGCTTTTAGTGTGTAATATCTGAGAGTATTGAGAAGTAAATCAGGAGTCTTCCGCAGCTCCTGTGTCACCATTCGCTCCACATCTTTTGATCTTTGAGACCTCACGGTTTCTTTGATGCAAATTTTATCCCCATACCAACTCTAGAGTGCTGATTTTTGGGAGAATCACATCATTTGGTATCAGAGCACACTCTTGAGTTTGATATTTTATTTTTTATTTTTTGTTACCATCTTCTCATCTTGTCATTTTCTTTCATCTTCTATCTTTCACCTTCTCTTTTTCTTTTTCTTTTTATTTTTCTTTATTTATTTTCCTTTATTAAACAAAAAGAGAGAAAAAAGCAAAAAAAAAAAAGAGAAAAAAACAAATCTGGTGGTTTTGCAGTTTTTAAATTCAATCTTGATCAATTGTTTTAAAAGTTTATGTCCAAATTGTTCTTTCTATAAAGAGCAAGATTTGAGGACAAATCTTTTTCAAAAGAGAGAGTATGATATGATCATGAGAAGCATTAGGACATGCGTACACTGACCGAATCGTAAATACTCAATCATGTTGATTCAGTGCATGAAATTACTTGGAGAATGTGCTCAGCTCAATCACGGAGCTCCTCAAAGAAGAATCAAATCAAATGGAGTTCGGATGAAGGAGTTATGCAATTTACAAATTATGTGATCTCCAGTGTACCGGATTTCGACATGGACGCATTTATTGAAGGATTCCGACCAAGCCATAATGCACTAAGCTACAAACCGACTCATTATACAATCTTGATCAATCAGAGAAGCCCAACAAAGTAGATTCAGCCCAAAAACAATCAAAGAAGATCAATTTTCGTCCATAGCAACAACTACATTAAATTATGTCTATTTCTCTCTCTTACATGCACTTTAGAGTTGGGATTTCATCTTCCTAGATGCTCTGCATGTTTAGCAAATATTATGGACGACATTGTTGTATTTCCTCTATAAATAGAGGCTTCCTTATATTAAAAAAATCAATATATCTTTTTATCAAAAATCTTTTTAAGTTAGATTCATCTCTTTGGTGTGTAATATCTGAAGAAATCCTTAATGCTTTTAGTGTGTAATATCTGAGAGTATTGAGAGGTAAATCAGGAGTCTTCCGCAGCTCCTGTGTGACCATTCGCTCCACATCCTTTGATCTTTGAGACCTCACGGTTTCTTTGATGCAAATTTTATCCCCCTACAACCTCTAGAGTGCTGATTTTTGGAAGAATCACATCATTTGGTATCAGAGCACACTCTTGAGTTTGATATTTTATTTTTTATTTTTTGTTATCATCTTCCCATCTTGTCATTTTCTTTCATCTTCTATCTTTCACCTTCTCTTTTTTTTTTTTTCTTTTTATTTTTCTTTATTTATTTTCTTTTATTAAACAAAAAGAGAGAAAAAGAAAAAAAAAAAAAAGAGAGAAAAAAAACAAATATGGTGGTTTTTCAGTTTTTAAATTCAGACTTGATCATTTGTTTTAAAAGTTTATGTCTAAATTATTTTTTCTATAAAGTGCAAGATTTGAGGACAAATCTTTTTCAAGAGAGAGAGTATGATATGATCATGAGAAGCATTAGGACATGCGTGCACTGATCGAATCGTAAATACTCAATCATGATGATTCATTGCATGAAATTACTTGGAGAATGTGCTCAGCTCAATCACGGAGCTCCTCGAAGAAGAATCAAATCAAATGGAGTTCGGATGAAAGAGTTATGCAATTTAAAAATTATGTGATCTCCAGTGTACCGGATTTCGACATGGACGCATTTATTGAAGGATTCCGACCAAGCCATAATGAACTAAGCTACAAACCGACTCATTATACAATCTTGATCAATCAGAGAAGCCCAGCAAAGTAGATTCAGCCCAAAAACAATCAAAGAAGATCAATTTTCGTCCATAGCAACAACTACATTTAATTATGTCTATTTCTCTCTCTTACATGCACTTTAGAGTTGGGATTTCATCTTCCTAGATGCTCTGCATGTTTAGCAAATATTATGGACGACATTGTTGTATTACCTCTATAAATAGAGGCTCCCTTATATTAAAAAAATCAATCTATCTTTTTATCAAAAATCCTTTTAGGTTAGATTCATCTCTTTGGTGTGTAATATCCGAATAAATCCTTAATGCTTTTAGTGTGTAATATTTGAGAGTATTGAGAAGTAAATCAGGAGTCTTCCGTAGCTCCTGTGTGACCATTCGCTCCACATCCTTTGATCTTTGAGACCTCACGGTTTCTTTGAAGCAAATTTTATCCCTCTACCAACTCTAGAGTGCTGATTTTTGGGAGAATCACATCATTTGGTATCAGAGCACACTCTTGAGTTTGATATTTTATTTTTTATTTTTTGTTACCATCTTCTCATCTTGTCATTTTCTTTCATCTTCTATCTTTCACCTTCTCTTTTTCTTTTTCTTTTTATTTTTTCTTTATTTATTTTCCTTTATTAAACAAAAAGAGAGAAAAAAGCAAAAAAAAAGTGAGAAAAAAAACAAATCTGATGGTTTTGCAGTTTTTAAATTCAGTCTTGATCATTTTTTAAAAAAGTTTATGTCCAAATTGTTCTTTCTATAAAGAACAAGATTTGAGGACAAATCTTTTTCAAGAGAGAGAGCATGATATGATCATGAGAGGCATTAGGACATGCGTGCACTGATCGAATCGTAAATACTCAATCATGATGATTCAGTGCATGAAATTACTTCGAGAATATGCTCAGATCAATCACGGAGCTCCTCGAAGAAGAATCAAATCAAATGGAGTTCGGATGAAGGAGTTATGCAATTTACAAATTATGTGATCTCCAGTGTACCGGATTTAGACATGGACGCATTTATTTAATGATTCCGACCAGGCGAGAATAAACTAAGCTACAAACCGACTCATTCTACAATCTTGATCAATCAGAGAAGCCCAGCAAAGTGGATTCAGCCCAAAAACAATCAAAGAAGATCAATTTTCGTCTATAGCAACAACTACATTTAATTATGTCTATTTCTCTCTCTTACATGCACTTTAGAGTTGGGATTTCAGCTTCCTAGATGCTCTGCATGTTTAGCAAATATTATGGACGACATTGTTCTATTACCTCTATAAATAGAGGCTCCCTTATATTAAAAAAATCAATCTATCTTTTTATCAAAAATCCTTTTAGGTTAGATTCATCTCTTTGGTGTGTAATATCCGAATAAATCCTTAATGCTTTTAGTGTGTAATATCTGAGAGTATTGAGAAGTAAATCAGGAGTCTTCCGCAGCTCCTGTGTCACCATTCGCTCCACATCTTTTGATCTTTGAGACCTCACGGTTTCTTTGATGCAAATTTTATCCCCATACCAACTCTAGAGTGCTGATTTTTGGGAGAATCACATCATTTGGTATCAGAGCACACTCTTGAGTTTGATATTTTATTTTTTATTTTTTGTTACCATCTTCTCATCTTGTCATTTTCTTTCATCTTCTATCTTTCACCTTCTCTTTTTCTTTTTTTTTTATTTTTCTTTATTTATTTTCCTTTATTAAACAAAAAGAGAGAAAAAAAGCAAAAAAAAGAGAAAAAAAAAACAAATCTGATGGTTTTGCAGTTTTTAAATTCAGTCTTGATCATTTTTTTAAAAAGTTTATGTCCAAATTGTTCTTTCTATAAAGAGCAAGATTTGAGGACAAATCTTTTTCAAGAGAGAGAGCATGATATGATCATGAGAAGCATTAGGACATGCGTGCACTGATCGAATCGTAAATACTCAATCATGATGATTCAGTGCATGAAATTACTTCGAGAATATGCTCAGCTCAATCACGGAGCTCCTCGAAGAAGAATCAAATCAAATGGAGTTCGGATGAAGGAGTTATGCAATTTACAAATTATGTGATCTCCAGTGTACCGGATTTAGACATGGACGCATTTATTGAAGGATTCCGACCAGGCCAGAATGAACTAAGCTACAAACCAAGTAATTCTACAATCTTGATCAATCAGAGAAGCCCAGCAAAGTGGAATCAGCCCAAAAACAATCAAAGAAGATCAATTTTCGTCCATAGCAACAACTACATTTAATTATGTTTATTTCTCTCTCTTACATGCACTTTAGAGTTGAGATTTCATCTTCCTAGATGCTCTGCATGTTTAGCAACTATTATGGACGATATTGTTGTATTTCCTCTATAAATAGAGGCTCCCTTTTATTAAAAAAAAACCAATCTATCTTTTTATCAAAATCCTTTTAAGTTAGATTCATCTCTTTTGGTGTGTAATATCTGAAGAAACCCTTAATGCTTTTAGTGTTTAATATCTGAGAGTATTGAGAGGTAAATCAGGAGTCTTCCGCAGCTCCTGTGTGACCATTCACTCCACATCCTTTGATCTTTGAGACCTCACGGTTTCTTTGATGCAAATTTTATCCCCCTACCAACTCTAGAGTGCTGATTTTTGGGAGAATCAGATCATTTGGTATCAGAGCACACTCTAGAGTTTGATATTTTATTTTTTATTTTTTGTTATCATCTTCTCATCTTGTCATTTTCTTTCATCTTCTATCTTTCACCTTCTCTTTTTCTTTTTCTTTTTATTTTTCTTTATTTATTTTCCTTTATTAAACAAAAAGAGAGAAAAAAGCAAAAAAAAAAAAGAGAAAAAAACAAATCTGGTGGTTTTGCAGTTTTTAAATTCAATCTTGATCAATTGTTTTAAAAGTTTATGTCCAAATTGTTCTTTCTATAAAGAGCAAGATTTGAGGACAAATCTTTTTCAAAAGAGAGAGTATGATATGATCATGAGAAGCATTAGGACATGCGTACACTGACCGAATCGTAAATACTCAATCATGTTGATTCAGTGCATGAAATTACTTGGAGAATGTGCTCAGCTCAATCACGGAGCTCCTCAAAGAAGAATCAAATCAAATGGAGTTCGGATGAAGGAGTTATGCAATTTACAAATTATGTGATCTCCAGTGTACCGGATTTCGACATGGACGCATTTATTGAAGGATTCCGACCAAGCCATAATGAACTAAGCTACAAACCGACTCATTATACAATCTTGATCAATCAGAGAAGCCCAGCAAAGTAGATTCAGCCCAAAAACAATCAAAGAAGATCAATTTTCGTCCATAGCAACAACTACATTAAATTATGTCTATTTCTCTCTCTTACATGCACTTTAGAGTTGGGATTTCATCTTCCTAGATGCTCTGCATGTTTAGCAAATATTATGGACGACATTGTTGTATTTCCTCTATAAATAGAGGCTTCCTTATATTAAAAAAAATCAATATATCTTTTTATCAAAAATCTTTTTAAGTTAGATTCATCTCTTTGGTGTGTAATATCTGAAGAAATCCTTAATGCTTTTAGTGTGTAATATCTGAGAGTATTGAGAGGTAAATCAGGAGTCTTCCGCAGCTCCTGTGTGACCATTCGCTCCACATCCTTTGATCTTTGAGACCTCACGGTTTCTTTGATGCAAATTTTATCCCCCTACAACCTCTAGAGTGCTGATTTTTGGAAGAATCACATCATTTGGTATCAGAGCACACTCTTGAGTTTGATATTTTATTTTTTATTTTTTGTTATCATCTTCCCATCTTGTCATTTTCTTTCATCTTCTATCTTTCACCTTCTCTTTTTCTTTTTCTTTTTATTTTTCTTTATTTATTTTCTTTTATTAAACAAAAAGAGAGAAAAAGAGCAAAAAAAAAAGAGAGAAAAAAAACAAATATGGTGGTTTTTCAGTTTTTAAATTCAGACTTGATCATTTGTTTTAAAAGTTTATGTCTAAATTATTTTTTCTATAAAGTGCAAGATTTGAGGACAAATCTTTTTCAAGAGAGAGAGTATGATATGATCATGAGAAGCATTAGGACATGCGTGCACTGATCGAATCGTAAATACTCAATCATGATGATTCATTGCATGAAATTACTTGGAGAATGTGCTCAGCTCAATCACGGAGCTCCTCGAAGAAGAATCAAATCAAATGGAGTTCGGATGAAAGAGTTATGCAATTTAAAAATTATGTGATCTCCAGTGTACCGGATTTAGACATGGACGCATTTATTGAAGGATTCCGACCAGGCCAGAATGAACTAAGCTACAAACCGACTCATTCTACAATCTTGATCAATCAGAGAAGCCCAGCAAAGTGGATTCAGCCAAAAAACAATCAAAGAAGATCAATTTTCGTCCATAGCAACCACTACATTTAATTATGTCTATTTCTCTCTCTTACATGCACTTTAGAGTTGAGATTTCATCTTCCTAGATGCTCTGCATGTTTAGCAACTATTATGGACGACATTGTTGTATTTCCTCTATAAATAGAGGCTCTCTTATATTAAAAAAATCAATCTATCTTTTTATCAAAAATCTTTTTAAGTTAGATTCATCTCTTTGGTGTGTAATATCTGAAGAAATCCTTAATGCTTTTAGTGTGTAATATCTGAGAGTATTGAGAGGTAAATCAGGAGTCTTCCGCAGCTCCTGTCTAACCATTCGCTCCACATCCTTTGATCTTTGAGACCTCACGGTTTCTTTGATGCAAATTTTATCCCCCTACCAACTCTAGAGTGCTGATTTTTGGGAGAATCAGATCATTTGGTATCAGAGCACACTCTTGAGTTTGATATTTTATTTTTTATTTTTTGTTATCATCTTCTCATCTTGTCATTTTCTTTCATCTTCTATCTTTCACCTTCTCTTTTTCTTTTTCTTTTTATTTTTCTTTATTTATTTTCCTTTATTAAACAAAAAGAGAAAAAAAAAAAAAAAAAAAAAGAGAAAAAAACAAATCTGGTGGTTTTGCAGTTTTTAAATTCAATCTTGATCAATTGTTTTAAAAGTTTATGTCCAAATTGTTCTTTCTATAAAGAGCAAGATTTGAGGACAAATCTTTTTCAAAAGAGAGAGTATGATATGATCATGAGAAGCATTAGGACATGCGTACACTGACCGAATCGTAAATACTCAATCATGTTGATTCAGTGCATGAAATTACTTGGAGAATGTGCTCAGCTCAATCACGGAGCTCCTCAAAGAAGAATCAAATCAAATGGAGTTCGGATGAAGGAGTTATGCAATTTACAAATTAGGTGATCTCCAGTGTACCGGATTTAGACATGGACGCATTTATTGAAGGATTCCGACCAAGCCATAATGAACTAAGCTACAAACCGACTCATTCTACAATCTTGATCAATCAGAGAAGCCCAGCAAAGTAGATTCAGCCCAAAAACAATCAAAGAAGATCAATTTTCGTCCATAGCAACAACTACATTAAATTATGTCTATTTCTCTCTCTTACATGCACTTTAGAGTTGAGATTTCATCTTCCTAGATGCTCTGCATGTTTAGCAAATATTATGGACGATATTGTTGTATTTCCTCTATAAATAGAGGCTTCCTTATATTAAAAAAATCAATATATCTTTTTATCAAAAATCCTTTTAAGTTAGATTCATCTTTTTGGTGTGTAATATCTGAAGAAATCCTTAATGCTTTTAGTGTGTAATATCTGAGAGTATTGAGAGGTAATTCAGGAGTCTTCCGCAGCTCCTGTGTGACCATTCGCTCCACATCCTTTGATCTTTGAGACCTCACGGTTTCTTTGATGCAAATTTTATCCCCCTACCAACTCTAGAGTGCTGATTTTTGGGAGAATCAGATCATTTGGTATCAGAGCACACTCTTGAGTTTGATATTTTATTTTTTATTTTTTGTTATCATCTTCTCATCTTGTCATTTTCTTTCATCTTCTATCTTTCACCTTCTCTTTTTCTTTTTCTTTTTATTTTTCTTTATTTATTTTTCTTTATTAAACAAAAAGAGAGAAAAAAAGCAAAAAAAAAAAAGAGAAAAAAACAAATCTGGTGGTTTTGCAGTTTTTAAATTCAATCTTGATCAATTGTTTTAAAAGTTTATGTCCAAATTGTTCTTTCTATAAAGAGCAAGATTTGAGGACAAATCTTTTTCAAAAGAGAGAGTATGATATGATCATGAGAAGCATTAGGACATGCGTACACTGACCGAATCGTAAATACTCAATCATGTTGATTCAGTGCATGAAATTACTTGGAGAATGTGCTCAGCTCAATAACGGAGCTCCTCAAAGAAGAATCAAATCAAATGGAGTTCGGATGAAGGAGTTATGCAATTTACAAATTAGGTGATCTCCAGTGTACCGGATTTAGACATGGACGCATTTATTGAAGGATTCCGACCAAGCCATAATGAACTAAGCTACAAACCGACTCATTCTACAATCTTGATCAATCAGAGAAGCCCAGCAAAGTAGATTCAGCCCAAAAACAATCAAAGAAGATCAATTTTCGTCCATAGCAACAACTACATTTAATTATGTTTATTTCTCTCTCTTACATGCACTTTAGAGTTGAGATTTCATCTTCCTAGATGCTCTGCATGTTTAGCAACTATTATGGACGACATTGTTGTATTTTCTCTATAAATAGAGGCTCCCTTTTATTAAAAAAATCAGTCTATCTTTTTATCAAAAATCCTTTTAAGTTAGATTCATCTCTTTGGTGTGTAATATCTGAAGAAATCCTTAATGCTTTTAGTGTGTAATATCTGAGAGTATTGAGAGGTAAATCAGGAGTCTTCCGCAGCTCCTGTGTGACCATTCGCTCCACATCCTTTGATCTTTGAGACCTCACGGTTTCTTTGATGCAAATTTTATCCCCCTACCAACTCTAGAGTGCTGATTTTTGGGAGAATCACATCATTTGGTATCAGTGCACACTCTTGAGTTTGATATTTTTTTTTTTTTTTTTTTTGTTATCATTTTCTCATCTTGTCATTTTCTTTCATCTTCTATCTTTCACATTCTCTTTTTCCTTTTCTTTTTATTTTTCTTTATTTATTTTTCTTTATTAAACAAAAAGAGAGAAAAAGAGCAAAAAAAAGAGAGGAAAAAAAAACAAATCTGGTGGTTTTGCAGTTTTTAAATTCAGTCTTGATCATTTGTTTTAAAAGTTTATGTCTAAATTGTTCTTTCTAGAAAGAGCAAGATTTGAGGACAAATCTTTTTCAAGAGAGAGAGTATGATATGATCATGAGAAGCATTAGGACATGCGTGCACTGATCGAATCGTAAATACTCAATCATGATGATTCAGTGCATGCAATTACGTGGAGAATGTGCTCAGCTTAATCATGGAGCTCCTCGATAAAGAATCAAATCAAATGGAGTTCGGATGAAGGAGTTATGCAATTTACAAATTATGTGATCTCCAGTGTACCGGATTTAGACATGGACGCATTTATTGAAGGATTCCGACCAGGCCAGAATGAACTAAGCTACAAACCGACTCATTCTACAATCTTGATCAATCAGAGAAGCCCAGCAAAGTGGATTCAGCCCAAAAACAATCAAAGAAGATCAATTTTCGTCCATAGCAACAACTACATTTAATTATGTTTATTTCTCTCTCTTACATGCACTTTAGAGTTGGGATTTCATCTTCCTAGATGCTCTGCATGTTTAGCAACTATTATGGACGATATTGTTGTATTTTCTCTATAAATAGAGGCTCCCTTTTATTAAAAAAATCAATCTATCTTTTTATCAAAAATCCTTTTAAGTTAGATTCATCTCTTTGGTGTGTAATATCTGAAGAAATCCTTAATGCTTTTAGTGTGTAATATCTGAGAGTATTGAGAGGTAAATCAGGAGTCTTCCGCAGCTCCTGTGTGACCATTCGCTCCACATCCTTTGATCTTTGAGACCTCATGATTTCTTTGATGCAAATTTTATCCCCCTACCAACTCTAGTGTGCTGATTTTTGGGAGAATCACATCATTTGGTATCAGAGCACACTCTTGAGTTTGAATGTTTTATTTTTTATTTTTTGTTATCATCTTCTCATCTTATCATTTTATTTCATCTTCTATCTTTCACCTTCTCTTTTTCTTTTTCTTTTTATTTTTCTTTATTTATTTTCCTTTATTAAACAAAAAGAGAGAAAAACAGCAAAAAAAAAGAGAGTTAAAAAAACAAATATGTTGGTTTTGCAGTTTTTAAATTCAGTCTGGATCATTTTTTTAAAAAGTTTATGTCCAAATTGTTCTTTCTATAAAGAGCAAGATTTGAGGACAAATATTTTTCAAGAAAAAGAGTATGATATGATCATGAGAAGCATTAGGACATGCGTGCACTGATCGAATCGTAAATAGTCAATCACGATGATTCAGTGCATGAAATTACTTCGAAAATGTGCTCAGCTCAATCACGGAGCTCCTCGAAGAAGAATCAAATCATATGGAGTTCGGATGAAGGAGTTATGCAATTTACAAATTGGGTGATCTCCAGTGTACCGGATTTAGACATGGACGCATTTATTGAAGGATTCCGACCAGGCCAGAATGAACTAAGCTACAAACCGACTCATTCTACAATTTTGATCAATCAGAGAAGCCCAGCAAAGTGGATTCAGCCCAAAAACAATAAAAAAGATCAATTTTCGTCCATAGCAACAACTACATTTAATTATGTCTATTTCTCTCTTTTACATGCACTTTAGAGTTGGGATTTCATCTTCCTAGATGCTCTGCATGTTTAGCAACTATTATGGACGACATTGTTGTATTTCCTCTATAAATAGAGGCTCCCATTTATTAAAAAAATTAATCTATCTTTTTATCAAAAATCCTTTTAAGTTAGATTCATCTCTTTGGTGTGTAGTATCTGAAGAAATCCTTAATGCTTTTAGTGTGTAATATCTGAGAGTATTGAGAGGTAAATCAGGAGTCTTCCGCAGCTCCTGTGTGACCATTCGCTCCACATCCTTTGATCTTTGAGACCTCACGGTTTCTTTGATGCAAATTTTATCTCCCTACAAACTCTAGAGTGTTGATTTTTGGGAGAATCACATCATTTGGTATCAGAGCATACTCTTGAGTTTGAATATTTTATTTTTTATTTTTTGTTATCATCTTCTCATCTTGTCATTTTATCTCATCTTCTATCTTTCACCTTCTCTTTTTCTTTTTCTTTTTATTTTTCTTTATTTATTTTCTTTTATTAAACAAAAAGAGAGAAAAACAGCAAAAAAAAGAGAGAAAAAAAACAAATCTGTTGGTTTTGCAGTTTTTAAATTCAATCTTGATAATTTTATTTATAAGTTTATGTCCAAATTGTTCTTTCTATAAAGAGCAAGATTTGAGGACAAATCTTTTTCAAGAGAGAGAGTATGATATGATCATGAGAAGCATTAGGACATGCGTGCACTGATCGAATCGTAAATAGTCAATCGCGATGATTCAGTGCATGAAATTACTTGGAGAATGTGCTCAGCTCAATCACGGAGCTCCTCGAAGATGAATCAAATCAAATGGAGTTCGGATGAAGGAGTTATGCAATTTACAAATTAGGTGATCTCCAGTGTACCGGATTTAGACATGGACGCATTTATTGAAGGATTCCGACCAGGCCAGAATGAACTAAGCTAAAAACCGACTCATTCTACAATCTTGATCAATCAGAGAAGCCCAGGAAAGTGGATTCAGCCCAAAAACAATCAAAGAAGATCAATTTTCGTCCATAGCAACAACTACATTTAATTATGTCTATTTCTCTCTCTTACATGCACTTTAGAGTTGAGATTTCATCTTTCTAGATGCTCTGCATGTTTAGCAACTATTATGGACGACATTGTTGTATTTCCTCTATAAATAGAGGCTCCCTTTTATTAAAAAAATCAATCTATCTTTTTATCAAAAATCCTTTTAAGTTAGATTCATCTCTTTGGTGTGTAATATCCGAAGAAATCCTTAATGCTTTTAGTGTGTAATATCTGAGAGTATTGAGAGGTAAATCAGGAGTCTTCCGCAGCTCCTGTGTGACCATTCGCTCCACATCCTTTGATCTTTGAGACCTCACGGTTTCTTTGATGCAAATTTTATCCCCCTACCAACTCTAGAGTGCTGATTTTTGGGAGAATCACATCATTTGGTATCAGAGCACACTTTTGAGTTTGATATTTTATTTTTTATTTTTTGTTATCATCTTCTCATCTTGTCATTTTCTTTCATTTTCTATCTTTCACCTTCTCTTTTTCTTTTTCTTTTTATTTTTCTTTATTTATTTTCCTTTATTAAACAAAAAGAGAGAAAAACAGCAAAAAAAAAGAGAGAAAAAAAAACAAATCTGTTGGTTTTGCAGTTTTTTTATTCAGTCTTGATCATTTGTTTTTAAAACTTTATGTCCAAATTGTTCTTTCTATAAAGAGCAAGATTTGAGGACAAATCTTTTTCAAGAGAGAGAGTATGATATGATCATGAGAAGAATTAGGACATGCGTGCACTGATCGAATCGTAAATACTCAATCATGTTGATTCAGTGCATGAAATTACTTGGAGAATGTGCTCAGCTCAATCACGGAGCTCCTCGAAGAAGAATCAAATCAAATGGAGTTCGGATGAAGGAGTTATGCAATTTACAAATTAGGTGATCTCCAGTGTACCGGATTTAGACATGGACGCATTTATTGAAGGATTCCGACCAGGCCAGAATGAACTAAGCTAAAAACCGACTCATTCTACAATCTTGATCAATCAGAGAAGCCCAGGAAAGTGGATTCAGCCCAAAAACAATCAAAGAAGATCAATTTTCGTCCATAGCAACAACTACATTTAATTATGTCTATTTCTCTCTCTTACATGCACTTTAGAGTTGGGATTTCATCTTTCTAGATGCTCTGCATGTTTAGCAACTATTATGGACGACATTGTTGTATTTCTTCTATAAATAGAGGCTCCCTTTTATTAAAAAAATCAATCTATTTTTTTATCAAAAATCCTTTTAAGTTAGATTCATCTCTTTGGTGTGTAATATCCGAAGAAATCCTTAATGCTTTTAGTGTTTAATATCTGAGAGTATTGAGAGGTAAATCAGGAGTCTTCCGCAGCTCCTGTGTGACCATTCGCTCCACATCCTTTGATCTTTGAGACCTCACGGTTTCTTTGATGCAAATTTTATCCCCCTACCAACTCTAGAGTGCTGATTTTTGGGAGAATCACATCATTTGATATCAGAGCACACTCTTGAGTTTGATATTTTATTTTTTATTTTTTTGTTATCATCTTCTCATCTTGTCATTTTCTTTCATTTTCTATCTTTCACCTTCTCTTTTTCTTTTTCTTTTTATTTTTCTTTATTTATTTTCCTTTATTAAACAAAAAGAGAGAAAAACAGCAAAAAAAAAGAGAGAAAAAAAAAACAAATCTGTTGGTTTTGCAGTTTTTTTATTCAGTCTTGATCATTTGTTTTTAAAACTTTATGTCCAAATTGTTTTTTCTATAAAGAGCAAGATTTGAGGACAATCTTTTTCAAGAGAGAGAGTATGATATGATCATGAGAAGAATTAGGACATGCGTGCACTGATCGAATCGTAAATACTCAATCACGTTGATTCAGTGCATGAAATTACTTGGAGAATGTGCTCAGCTCAATCACGGAGCTCCTCGAAGAAGAATCAAATCAAATGGAGTTCGGATGAAGGAGTTATGCAATTTACAAATTAGGTGATCTCCAGTGTACCGGATTTAGACATGGACGCATTTATTGAAGGATTCCGACCAGACCAGAATGAACTAAGCTAAAAACCGACTCATTCTACAATCTTGATCAATCAGAGAAGCCCAGCAAAGTGGATTCAGCCCAAAAACAATCAAAGAAGATCAATTTTCGTCCATAGCAACAACTACATTTAATTATGTTTATTTCTCTCTTTTACATGCACTTTAGAGTTGGGATTTCATCTTCCTAGATGCTCTGCATGTTTAGCAACTATTATGGACGACATTGTTGTATTTTCTCTATAAATAGAGGCTCCCTTTTATTAAAAAAATCAATCTATCTTTTTATCAAAAATCCTTTTAAGTTAGATTCATCTCTTTGGTGTGTAATATCTGAAGAAATCCTTAATGCTTTTAGTGTGTAATATCTGAGAGTATTGAGAGGTAAATCAGGAGTCTTCCGCAGCTCCTGTGTGACCATTCGCTCCACATCCTTTGATCTTTGAGACCTCATGGTTTCTTTGATGCAAATTTTATCCCCCTACCAACTCTAGAGTGCTGATTTTTGGGAGAATCACATCATTTGGTATCAGAGCACACTCTTGAGTTTGAATGTTTTATTTTTTATTTTTTGTTATCATCTTCTCATCTTATCATTTTATTTCATCTTCTATCTTTCACCTTCTCCTTTTCTTTTTCTTTTTATTTTTCTTTATTTATTTTCCTTTATTAAACAAAAAGAGAGAAAAACAGCAAAAAAAAAGAGAGTTAAAAAAACAAATCTGTTGGTTTTGTAGTTTTTAAATTCAGTCTGGATCATTTTTTTAAAAAGTTTATGTCCAAATTGTTCTTTCTATAAAGAGCAAGATTTGAGGACAAATATTTTTCAAGAAAAAGAGTATGATATGATCATGAGAAGCATTAGGACATGCGTGCACTGATCGAATCGTAAATAGTCAATCACGATGATTCAGTGCATAAAATTACATGGAAAATGTGCTCAGCTCAATCACGGAGCTCCTCGAAGAAGAATCAAATCAAATGGAGTTCGGATGAAGGAGTTATGCAATTTACAAATTGGGTGATCTCCAGTGTACCGGATTTAGACATGGACGCATTTATTGAAGGATTCCGACCAGGCCAGAATGAACTAAGCTACAAACCGACTCATTCTACAATTTTGATCAATCAGAGAAGCCCAGCAAAGTGGATTCAGCCCAAAAACAATAAAAAAGATCAATTTTCGTCCATAGCAACAACTACATTTAATTATGTCTATTTCTCTCTTTTACATGCACTTTAGAGTTGGGATTTCATCTTCCTAGATGCTCTGCATGTTTAGCAACTATTATGGATGACATTGTTGTATTTCCTCTATAAATAGAGGCTCCCATTTATTAAAAAAATTAATCTATCTTTTTATCAAAAATCCTTTTAAGTTAGATTCATCTCTTTGGTGTGTAGTATCTGAAGAAATCCTTAATGCTTTTAGTGTGTAATATCTGAGAGTATTGAGAGGTAAATCAGGAGTCTTCCGCAGCTCCTGTGTGACCATTCGTTCCACATCCTTTGATCTTTGAGACCTCACGGTTTCTTTGATGCAAATTTTATCCCCCTACCAACTCTAGAGTGCTGATTTTTGGGAGAATCACATCATTTGGTATCAGAGCATACTCTTGAGTTTGAATATTTTATTTTTTATTTTTTGTTATCATCTTCTCATTTTGTCATTTTATTTCATCTTCTATCTTTCACCTTCTCTTTTTCTTTTTCTTTTTATTTTTCTTTATTTATTTTCTTTTATTAAACAAAAAGAGAGAAAAACAGCAAAAAAAAGAGAGAAAAAAAACAAATCTGTTGGTTTTGCAGTTTTTAAATTCAGTTTATGTCCATATTGTTCTTTCTATAAAGAGCAAGATTTGAGGACAAATCTTTTCCAAGAGAGTGAGTATGATATGATCATGAGAAGAATTAGGACATGCGTGCACTGATCGAATCGTAAATACTCAATCATGTTGATTCAGTGCATGAAATTACTTGGAGAATGTGCTCAGCTCAATCACGGAGCTCCTCGAAGAAGAATCAAATCAAATGGAGTTCGGATGAAGGAGTTATGCAATTTACAAATTAGGTGATCTCCAGTGTACCGGATTTAGACATGGACGCATTTATTGAAGGATTCCGACCAGGCCAGAATGAACTAAGCTAAAAACCGACTCATTCTACAATCTTGATCAATCAGAGAAGCCCAGGAAAGTGGATTCAGCCCAAAAACAATCAAAGAAGATCAATTTTCGTCCATAGCAACAACTACATTTAATTATGTCTATTTCTCTCTCTTACATGCACTTTAGAGTTGGGATTTCATCTTTCTAGATGCTCTGCATGTTTAGCAACTATTATGGACGACATTGTTGTATTTCTTCTATAAATAGAGGCTCCCTTTTATTAAAAAAATCAATCTATCTTTTTATCAAAAATCCTTTTAAGTTAGATTCATCTCTTTGGTGTGTAATATCCGAAGAAATCCTTAATGCTTTTAGTGTGTAATATCTGAGAGTATTGAGAGGTAAATCAGGAGTCTTCCGCAGCTCCTGTGTGACCATTCGCTCCACATCCTTTGATCTTTGAGACCTCACGGTTTCTTTGATGCAAATTTTATCCCCCTACCAACTCTAGAGTGCTGATTTTTGGGAGAATCACATCATTTGATATCAGAGCACACTCTTGAGTTTGATATTTTATTTTTTATTTTTTTGTTATCATCTTCTCATCTTGTCATTTTCTTTCATTTTCTATCTTTCACCTTCTCTTTTTCTTTTTCTTTTTATTTTTCTTTATTTATTTTCCTTTATTAAACAAAAAGAGAGAAAAACAGCAAAAAAAAAGAGAGAAAAAAAAAACAAATCTGTTGGTTTTGCAGTTTTTTTATTCAGTCTTGATCATTTGTTTTTAAAACTTTATGTCCAAATTGTTTTTTCTATAAAGAGCAAGATTTGAGGACAATCTTTTTCAAGAGAGAGAGTATGATATGATCATGAGAAGAATTAGGACATGCGTGCACTGATCGAATCGTAAATACTCAATCACGTTGATTCAGTGCATGAAATTACTTGGAGAATGTGCTCAGCTCAATCACGGAGCTCCTCGAAGAAGAATCAAATCAAATGGAGTTCGGATGAAGGAGTTATGCAATTTACAAATTAGGTGATCTCCAGTGTACCGGATTTAGACATGGACGCATTTATTGAAGGATTCCGACCAGACCAGAATGAACTAAGCTAAAAACCGACTCATTCTACAATCTTGATCAATCAGAGAAGCCCAGCAAAGTGGATTCAGCCCAAAAACAATCAAAGAAGATCAATTTTCGTCCATAGCAACAACTACATTTAATTATGTCTATTTCTCTCTCTTACATGCACTTTAGAGTTGGGATTTCATCTTCCTAGATGCTCTGCATGTTTAGCAACTATTATGGACGACATTGTTGTATTTCCTCTATAAATAGAGGCTCTCTTTTATTAAAAAAATCAATGTATCTTTTTATCAAAATTCCTTTTAAGTTAGATTCATCTCTTTGGTGTGTAATATCTGAATAAATCCTTAATGCTTTTAGTGTGTAATATCTGAGAGTATTGAGAGGTAAATCAGGAGTCTTCCGCAGCTCCTGTGTGACCATTCGCTCCACATCCTTTGATCTTTGAGACCTCACGGTTTCTTTGATGCAAATTTTATCCCCCTACCAACTCTAGAGTGCTGATTTTTGGGAGAATCACATCATTTGGTATCAGAGCACACTCTTGAGTTTGAATATTTTATTTTTTATTTTTTGTTATCATCTTCTCATCTTGTCATTTTATTTCATCTTTTATCTTTCACCTTCTCTTTTTCTTTTTCTTTTTATTTTTCTTTATTTATTTTCCTTTATTAAACAAAAAGAGAGAAAAACAGCAAAAAAAAAGAGAGTTAAAAAAACAAATCTGTTGGTTTTGCAGTTTTTAAATTCAGTCTGGATCATTTTTTTTAAAAGTTTATGTCCAAATTGTTCTTTCTATAAAGAGCAAGATTTGAGGACAAATCTTTTTCAAGAAAAAGAGTATGATATGATCATGAGAAGCATTAGGACATGCGTGCACTGATCGAATCGTAAATAGTCAATCACGATGATTCAGTGCATGAAATTACTTGGAGAATGTGCTCAGCTCAATCACGGAGCTCCTCGAAGAAGAATCAAATCAAATGGAGTTCGGATGAAGGAGTTATGCATTTTACAAATTAGGTGATCTCCAGTGTACCAGATTTAGACATGGACGTATTTATTGAAGGATTCCGACCAGACCAGAATGAACTAAGCTAAAAACCGACTCATTCTACAATCTTGATCAATCAGAGAAGTCCAGCAAAGTGGATTCAGCCCAAAAACAATCAAAGAAGATCAATTTTCGTCCATAGCAACAACTACATTTAATTATGTCTATTTCTCTCTCTTACATGCACTTTAGAGTTGGGATTTCATCTTCCTAGATACTCTGCATGTTTAGCAACTATTATGGACGACATTGTTGTATTTCCTCTATAAATAGAGGCTCTCTTTTATTAAAAAAATCAATCTATCTTTTTATCAAAAATCCTTTTAAGTTAGATTCATCTCTTTGGTGTGTAATATCCGAAGAAATCCTTAATGCTTTTACTGTGTTATATCTGAGAGTATTGAGAGGTAAATCAGGAGTCTTCCGCAGCTCCTGTGTGACCATTCGCTCCACATCCTTTGATCTTTGAGACATCACGGTTTCTTTGATGCAAATTTTATCCCCCTACCAACTCTAGAGTGCTGATTTTTGGGAGAATCACATCATTTGGTATCAGAGCACACTCTTGAGTTTGATATTTTATTTTTTATTTTTTGTTATCATCTTCTCATCTTGTCATTTTCTTTCATCTTCTATCTTTCACCTTCTCTTTTTCTTTTTCTTTTTATTCTTTTATTTATTTTCTTTAATTAAACAAAAAGAGAGAAAAACAGCAAAAAAAAAGAGAGAAAAAAACAAATCTGTTGGTTTTGCAGTTTTTATATTCAGTCTTGATCATTTGTTTTAAAAGTTGATGTCTAAATTGTTCTTTCTATAAAGAGCAAGATTTGAGGACAAATTGTTTTCGAGAGAGAGAGTATGATATGATCATGAGAAGCATTAGGAAATGCGTGCACTGATCGAATCGTAAATACTCAATCATGATGATTCAGTGCATGCAAATACGTGTAGAATGTGCTCAGCTCAATCACGGAGCTCCTCGAACAAGAATCAAATCAAATGGAGTTCGGATGAAGAAGTTATGCAATTTACAAATTATGTGATCTCCAGTGTACCGGATTTAGACATGGACGTATTTATTAAAGGATTTCGACCAGGCCAGAATGAACTAAGCTACAAACAGACTCATTCAACAATCTTGATCAATCAAAGAAGCCCAGCAAAGTGGATTCAGCCCAAAAACAATCAACGAAGATCAATTTTCGTCCATAGCAACAACTACATTCAATTATGTCTATTTCTCTCTCTTACATGTATTTTAGAGTTGGGATTTCATCTTCCTAAATGCTCTGCATGTTTAGCAACAATTATGGACGACATTGATGTATTTCCTCTATAAATAGAGTCTTCCTTTTATTAAAAAAATCAATCTATCTTTTTATCAAAAATCCTTTTAAGTTAGATTCATCTCTTTGGTGTGTAATATCCGAAGAAATCCTTAATGCTTTTAGTGTGTAATATCTGAGAGTATTGAGAGGTAAATCAGGAGTCTTCCGCAGCTCCTGTGTGACCATTCGCTCCACATCCTTTGATCTTTGAGACCTCACGGTTTCTTTGATGCAAATTTTATCCCCCTACCAACTCTAGAGTGCTGATTTTTGGGAGAATCACATCATTTGGTATCAGAGCACACTATTGAGTTTGATATTTTATTTTTTATTTTTTGTTATCATCTTCTCATCTTCTCATTTTCTTTCATCTTCTATCTTTCACCTTCTCTTTTTCTTTTTCTTTTTATTTTTCTTTATTTATTTTTCTTTATTAAACAAAAAGAGAGAAAAACAGCAAAAACAAAGAGAGAAAAAAAAACAAATCTGTTGGTTTTGCAGTTTTTAAATTCAGTCTTGATCATTTTTTTAAAAAGTTTATGTCCAAATTTTTCTTTCTATAAAGAGCAAGATTTAAGGACAAATCTTTTTCAAAAGAGAGAGTATGATATGATCATGAGAAGCATTAGGACATGCGTGCTCTGATCGAATCGTAAATACTCAATCATGATGATTCAGTGCATGAAATTACTTGGAGAATGTGCTCAGCTCAATCACGGAGCTCCTCGAAGAAGAATCAAATCAAATGGAGTTCGGATGAAGGAGTTATGCAATTTACAAATTATGTGATCTCCAGTGTACCATATTTAGACATGGACGCATTTATTGAAGGATTCCGACCAGGCCAGAATGAACTAAGCTACAAACCGACTCATTCTACAATCTTGATCAATCAGAGAAGCCCAACAAAGTGGATTCAGCCCAAAAACAATCAAAGAAGATCAATTTTCGTCCATAGCAACAACTACATTTAATTATGTCTATTTCTCTCTCTTACATGCACTTTAGAGTTGGGATTTCATCTTTCTAGATGCTCTGCATATTTAGCAAATATTATGGACGACATTGTTGTATTTCCTCTATAAATAGAGGCTCCTTTATATTAAAAAAATCAATCTATTTTTTTTATCAAAAATCCTTTTAAGTTAGATTCATCTCTTTGGTGTGTAATATCCGAAGAAATCCTTAATGCTTTTAGTGTGTAATATCTGAGAGTATTGAGAGGTAAATCAGGAGTCTTCCGCAGCTCCTGTGTGACCATTCGCTCCACATCCTTTGATCTTTGAGACCTCACGGTTTCTTTGATGCAAATTTTATCCCCCTACCAACTCTAGAGTGCTGATTTTTGGGAGAATCACATCATTTGGTATCAGAGCACACTCTTGAGTTTGATATTTTATTTTTTATTTTTTGTTATCATCTTTTCATCTTGTCATTTTCTTTCATCTTCTATCTTTCACCTTCTCTTTTTCTTTTTTTTTTACTTTTTTATTTATTTTCCATTATTAAACAAAAAGAGAGAAAAACAGCAAAAAAAAGAATAGAAAAAAAACAAATCTGTTGGTTTTGCAGTTTTTATATTCAGTCTTGATCATTTGTTTTAAAAGTTTATGTCTAAATTGTTCTTTTCTATAAAGAGCAAGATTTGAGGACAAATCGTTTTCAAGAGAGAGAGTATGATATGATAATGAGAAGCATTAGGACATGTGTACACTGATCAAATCGTAAATACTCAATCATGATGATTCAGTGCATGCAATTACGTGGAGAATGTGCTCAGCTCAATCACGGAGCTCCTCGAAGAAGAATCAAATCAAATGGAGTTCGGATGAAGGAGTTATGCAATTTATAAATTATGTGATCTCCAGTGTACCGGATTTAGACATGGACGCATTTATTGAAGGATTCCGACCAGGCCAGAATGAACTAAGGTACAAACCGACTCATTCTACAATCTTGATCAATCAGAGAAGCCCAGCAAAGTGGATTCAGCCCAAAAACAATCAAAGAAGATCAATTTTCATCCATAGCAACAACTACATTTAATTATGTCTATTTCTCTCTCTTACATGCACTTTAGAGTTGAGATTTCATCTTCCTAGATGCTCTGCATGTTTAGCAACTATTATGGACGACATTGTTGTATTTCCTATATAAATAGAGGCTCCCTTTTATTAAAAAAATCAATCTATCTTTTTATCAAAAATCCTTTTAAGTTAGATTCATCTCTTTGGTGTGTAATATCTGAAGAAATCTTTAATGCTTTTAGTGTGTAATATCTGAGAGTATTGAGAGGTAAATAAGGAGTCTTCCGTAGCTCCTGTGTGACCATTCGCTCCACATCCTTTGATCTTTGAGACCTCACGGTTTCTTTGATGCAAATTTTATCCCCCTACCAACTCTAGAGTACTGATTTTTGGGAGAATCACATCATTTGGTATCAGAGCACACTCTTGAGTTTGATATTTTATTTTTAATTTTTTGTTATCATCTTCTCATCTTGTCATTTTCTTTCATCTTCTATCTTTCACCTTCTCTTTTTCTTTTTCTTTTTATTTTTTTATTTATTTTCTTTTATTAAACAAAAAGAGAGAAAAACAACAAAAAAAAGAGAGAAAAAATATGTTGGTTTTACAGTTTTTATATTCAGTCTTGATCATTTTTTTCAAAAGTTTATGTCCAAATTGTTCTTTCTATAAAGAGCAAGATTTGAGGACAAATCTTTTTCAAGAGAGAGTATGATATGATCATGAGAAGCATTAGGACATGCGTGCACTGATCGAATCGTAAATACTCAATCATGATGATTCAGTGCATGCAATTACATGGGGAATGTGCTCAGCTCAATCACGGAGCTCCTCAAAGAAGAATCAAATCAAATGGAGTTCGGATGAAGGAGTTATGCAATTTACAAATTATGTGATCTCCAGTGTACCGGATTTAGACATGGACGCATTTATTGAAGGATTCCGACCAGGCCAGAATGAACTAAGCTACAAACCGACTCATTCTACAATCTTGATCAATCAGAGAAGCCCAGCAAAGTGGATTCAGCCCAAAAACAATCAAAGAAGATCAATTTTCGTCCATAGCAACTATTACATTTAATTATGTATATTTCTCTCTCTTACATGTACTTTAGAGTTGGGATTTCATCTTCCTAGATGCTCTGCATGTTTAGCAACTATTATGGACGACATTGTTGTATTTCCTCTGTAAATAGAGGCTCCTTTTTATTAAAAAAATCAATCTATCTTTTTATCAAAAATCCTTTTAAGTTAGATTCATCTCTTTGGTGTGTAATATCCGAAGAAATCCTTAATGCTTTTAGTGTGTAATATCTGAGATTATTGAGAGGTAAATCATGAGTCTTCCGCAGCTCCTGTGTGACCATTCGCTCTACATCCTTTGATCTTTGAGACCTCACGGTTTCTTTGATGCAAATTTTATCCCCCTACCAACTCTAAAGTGCTGATTTTTGGGAGAATCACATCATTTGGTATCAAAGCACAGTCTTGAGTTTGATATTTTATTTTTTATTTTTTGTTATCATCTTCTCATCTTGTCATTTTCTTTCATCCTCTATCTTTCACCTTCTCTTTTTCTTTTTCTTTTTATTTTTTTTATTTATTTTCCTTTATTAAACAAAAAGAGAGAAAAACAGCAAAAAAAAGAGAGAAAAAAAAACAAATCTGTTGGTTTTGCAGTTTTTATATTCAGTCTTGATCATTTTTTAAAAAAGTTTATGTTTAAATTGTTCTTTTTATAAAGAGCAAGATTTGATGACAAATTTGTTTCAAGAGAGAGAGTATGATATGATCATGAGAAGCATTAGGACATGCGTGCACTGATCGAATCGTAAATACTCAATCATGATGATTCAGTGCATGCAATTATGTGGAGAATGTGCTCAGCTCAATCACGGAGCTCCTCGAAGAAGAATCAAATCAAATGGAGTTCGGATGAAGGAGTTATGCAATTTACAAATTATGTGATCTCCAGTGTACCGGATTTAGACATGGATGCATTTATTGAAGGATTCCGACCAGGCCAGAATGAACTAAGCTACAAACCGACTCATTCTACAATCTTGATCAATCAGAGAAGCCCAGCAAAGTGGATTCAGCCCAAAAACAATCAAAGAAGATCAATTTTCGTCCATAGCAACCACTACATTTAATTATGTCTATTTCTCTCTCTTACATGCACTTTAGAGTTGAGATTTCATCTTCCTAGATGCTCTGCATGTTTAGCAACTATTATGGACGACATTGTTGTATTTCCTCTATAAATAGAGGCTCCCTTTTATGAAAAAAATCAATCTATCTTTTTATCTAAAATCCTTTTAAGTTAGATTCATCTCTTTGGTGTGTAATATCTGAAGAAATCCTTAATGCTTTTAGTGTGTAATATCTGAGAGTATTGAGAGGTAAATCAGGAGTCTTTCGCAGTTTCTGTGTGACCATTCGCTCCACATCCTTTGATCTTTGAGACCTCACGGTTTCTTTGATGCAAATTTTATCCCCCTACCAACTCTAGAGTGCTGATTTTTGGGAGAATCACATCATTTGGTATCAGAGCACACTCTTGAGTTTGATATTTTATTTTTTATTTTTTATTATCATCTTCTCATCTTATTATTTTCTTTCATCTTCAATCTTTCACCTTCTCTTTTTCTTTTACTTTTTATTTTTCTTTATTTATTTTCCTTTATTAAACAAAAAGAGAGAAAAAGAGCAAAAAAAAGAGAAAAAAAAAATAAATCTGGTGGTTTTGCAGTTTTTAAATTCAGTTTTGATCATTTGTTTTAAAAGTTTATGTCTAAATTGTTCTTTCTATAAAGAGCAAGATTTAAGGACAAATCTTTTTCAAGAGAGAGAGTATGATATGATCATAAGAAGCATTAGGACATGTGTGCACTGATCGAATCGTAAATACTCAATCATGATGATTCAGTGCATGAAATTAGTTGGAGAATGTGCTCAGCTCAATCACGGAGCTCCTCGAAGAAGAATCAAATCAAATGGAGTTCGGATGAAGGAGTTATGCAATTTACAAATTAGGTGATCTCCAGTGTACCGGATTTAGACATGGACGCATTTATTGAAGGATTCCGACCAGGCCATAATGAACTAAGCTACAAACCGACTCATTCTACAATCTTGATCAATCAGAGAATCCCAGAAAAGTGGATTCAGCCCAAAAACAATCAAAGAAGATCAATTTTCGTCCATAGCAACAACTACATTTAATTATGTCTATTTCTCTCTCTTACATGCACTTTAGAGTTGGGATTTCATCTTCCTAGATGCTCTGCATGTTTAGCAACTATTATGGACGGCATTGTTGTATTTCCTCTATAAATAGAGGCTCCCTTATATTAAAAAAATCAATCTATCTTTTTATCAAAAATCTTTTTAAGTTAGATTCATCTCTTTGGTGTGTAATATCCGAAGAAATCCTTAATGCTTTTAGTGTGTAATATCCGAGAGTATTGAGAGGTAAATCAGGAGTCTTCTGCAGCTCCTGTGTGACCATTCGCTCCACATCCTTTGATCTTTGAGACCTCACGGTTTCTTTGAGGCAAATTTTATCCCCCTACCAACTCTAAAGTGCTGATTTTTGGGAGAATCACATCATTTGGTATCAGAGCACACTCTTGAGTTTGATATTTTATTTTTATTTTTTGTTATCATCTTCTCATCTTGTCATTTTCTTTCATCTTCTATCTTTCACCTTCTCTTTTTCTTTTTCTTTTTATTTTTCTTTATTTATTTTCTTTTATTAAACAAAAAGAGAGAAAAAGAGCAAAATAAAAAGAGAGAAAAAAAAAACAAATCTGGTGGTTTTGCAGTTTTTAAATTCAATCTTGATCACTTTTTTTAAAATTTTATGTCCAAATTGTTCTTTCTATAAAGAGCAAGATTTGAGGACAAATCTTTTTCAAGAGAGAGAGTATGATATGATCATGAGAAGCATTAGGACATGTGTGCACTGATCGAATCGTAAATACTCAATCATGATGATTCAGTGCATGAAATTAGTTGGAGAATGTGCTCAGCTCAATCACGGAGCTCCTCGAAGAAGAATCAAATCAAATGGAGTTCGGACGAAGGAGTTATGCAATTTACAAATTATGTGATCTCCAGTGTACCGGATTTAGACATGGACGCATTTATTGAAGGATTCCGACCAGGCCAGAATGAACTAAGCTACAAACCGACTCATTCTACAATCTTGATCATTCAGAGAACCCCAGCAAAGTGGATTCAGCCCAAAAACAATCAAAGAAGATCAATTTTCGTCTATAGCAACAACTACATTTAATTATGTCTATTTCTCTCTCTTACATGCACTTTAGAGTTAAGATTTCATCTTCCTAGATGCTCTGCATGTTTAGCAACTATTATGGACGACATTGTTGTATTTTCTCTATAAATAGAGGCTCCCTTATTTAAAAAAATCAATCTATCTTTTTATCAAAAATCCTTTTAAGTTAGATTCATCTCTTTAATGTGTAATATCCGAAGAAATCCTTAATGCTTTTAGTGTGTAATATCTGAGAGTATTGAGAGGTAAATCAGGAGTCTTCCGCAGCTCCTGTTTGACCATTCGCTCCACATCCTTTGATCTTTGAGACCTCACGGTTTCTTTGATGCAAATTTTATCCTCCTACCAACTCTAAAGTGCTGATTTTTGGGAGAATCACATCATTTGATATCAGAGCACACTCTTGAGTTTGATATTTTATTTTTTATTTTTTGTTATCATCTTCTCATCTTGTCATTTTCTTTCATCCTCTATCTTTCACCTTCTCTTTTTCTTTTTCTTTTTATTTTTTTTATTTATTTTCCTTTATTAAACAAAAAGAGAGAAAAACAGCAAAAAAAAAGAGAGAAAAAAAAACAAATCTGTTGGTTTTGCAGTTTTTATATTCAGTCTTGATCATTTTTTAAAAAAGTTTATGTCCAAATTGTTCTTTTTATAAAGAGCAAGATTTGAGGACAAATTTTTTTCAAGAGAGAGAGTATGATATGATCATGAGAAGCATTAGGACATGCGTGTACTGATCGAATCGTAAATACTCAATCATGATGATTCAGTGCATGCAATTACGTGGAGAATGTGCTCAGCTCAATCACGGAGCTCCTCGAAGAAGAATCAAATCAAATGGAGTTCGGACGAAGGAGTTATGCAATTTACAAATTATGTGATCTCCAGTGTACTGGATTTAGACATGGATGCATTTATTGAATGATTCCGACCAGGCCAGAATGAACTAAGCTACAAACCGACTCATTCTACAATCTTGATCAATCAGAGAAGCCCAGCAAAGTGGATTCAGCCCAAAAACAATCAAAGAAGATCAATTTTCGTCCATAGCAACAACTACATTTAATTATGTATATTTCTCTCTCTTACATGCACTTTAGAGTTGGGATTTTATCTTCCTAGATGCTCTGCATGTTTAGCAACTATTATGGACGACATTGTTATATTTCCTCTATAAATAGAGGCTCCCTTTTATTAAAAAAATCAATCTATCTTTTTATCAAAAATCCTTTTAAGTTAGATTCATCTCTTTGGTGTGTAATATCTGAAGAAATCCTTAATGCTTTTAGTGTGTAATATCTGAGAGTATTGAGAGGTAAATCAGGAGTCTTCTGCAGCTCCTGTGTGACCATTCGCTCCACATCCTTTGATCATTGAGACCTCACGGTTTCTTTGATGCAAATTTTATACCCCTACCAACTCTAGAGTGCTGATTTTTGGGAGAATCAAATCATTTGGTATCAGAGCACACTCTTGAGTTTGATATTATTTTTTTATTTTTTGTTATCATCTTCTCATCTTGTCATTTTCTTTCATCTTCTATCTTTCACCTTCTCTTTTCTCTTTTTCTTTTTATTTTTCTTTATTTATTTTCCTTTATTAAACAAAAAGAGAGAAAAAGAGCAAAAAAAAGAGAAAAAAAAACAAATCTGGTAGTTTTGCAGTTTATAAATTCAGTCTTGATCATTTTTTTTAAAAGTTTATGTCCAAATTGTTTTTTCTATAAAGAGCAAGATTTGAGGATAAATCTTTTTCAAGAGTGAGAGTATGATATGATCATGAGAAGCATTAGGACATGCGTGCACTGATCGAATCGTAAATACTCAATCATGATGATTCAGTGCATGCAATTACGTGGAGAATGTGCTCAGCTCAATCACGGAGCTCCTCGAAGAAGAATCAAATCAAATGGAGTTCGGACGAAGGAGTTATGCAATTTACAAATTATGTGATCTCCAGTGTACCGGATTTAGACATGGACGCATTTATTGAAGGATTCCGACCAGGCCAGAATGAACTAAGCTACAAACCGACTCATTCTACAATCTTGATCATTCAGAGAACCCCAGCAAAGTGGATTCAGCCCAAAAACAATCAAAGAAGATCAATTTTCGTCTATAGCAACAACTACATTTAATTATGTCTATTTCTCTCTCTTACATGCACTTTAGAGTTAAGATTTCATCTTCCTAGATGCTCTGCATGTTTAGCAACTATTATGGACGACATTGTTGTATTTCCTCTATAAATAGAGGCTTCCTTTTATTAAAAAAATCAATCTATCTTTTTATCAAAAATCCTTTTAAGTTAGATTCATCTCTTTGGTGTGTAATACCCGAAGAAATCCTTAATCCTTTTAGTGTGTAATATCTGAGAGTATTGAGAGGTAAATCAGGAGTCTTCCGCAGCTCCTGTGTGACCATTCGCTCCACATCCTTTGATCTTTGAGACCTCACGGTTTCTTTGATGCAAATTTTATCCCACTACCAACTCGAGAGTGCTGATTTTTGGGAGAATCAAATCATTTGGTATCAGAGCACACTCTTGAGTTTGATATTTTATTTTTTATTTTTTGTTATCATCTTCTCATCTTGTCATTTTCTTTCATCTTCTATCTTTCACCTTCTCTTTTTCTTTTTCTTTTTATTTTTCTTTATTTATTTTCCTTTATTAAACAAAAAGAGAGAAAAAGAGCAAAAAAAAAGAGAGAAAAAAAAACAAATCTGGTAGTTTTGCAGTTTTTAAATTCAGTCTTGATCATTTTTTTAAAAATTTTATGTCCAAATTGTTCTTTCTATAAAGAGCAAGATTTGAGGACAAATCTTTTTCAAGAGAGAGAGTATGATATGATCATGAGAAGCATTAGGACATGCGTGCACTGATCGAATCGTAAATACTCAATCATGATGATTCAGTGCATGCAATTACGTGGAGAATGTGCTCAGCTCAATCACGGAGCTCCTCGAAGAAGAATCAAATCAACTGGAGTTCGGACGAAGGAGTTATGCAATTTACAAATTATGTGATCTCCAGTGTACCGGATTTAGACATGGACGCATTTATTGAAGAATTCCGACCAGGCTAAAATGAACTAAGCTACAAACCGACTCATTCTACAATATTGATCATTCAGAGAACCCCAACAAAGTGGATTCAGCCCAAAAACAATCAAAGAAGATCAATTTTCGTCCATAGCAACAACTACATTTAATTATGTCTATTTCTCTCTCTTACATGCACTTTAGAGTTGGGATTTCATCTTCCTAGATGCTCTGCATGTTTAGCAACTATTATGGACGACATTGTTGTATTTCCTCTATAAATAGAGGCTCTTTTTTATTAAAAAAATCAATCTATCTTTTTATCAAAAATCTTTTTAAGTTAGATTCATCTCTTTGGTGTGTAATACCCGAAGAAATCCTTAATGCTTTTAGTGTGTAATATCTGAGAGTATTGAGAGGTAAATCAGGAGTCTTCCGCAGCTCCTGTGTGACCATTCGCTCCACATCCTTTGATCTTTGAGACTTCACGGTTTCTTTGATGCAAATTTTATCCCCCTACCAACTCTAGAGTGCTGATTTTTGGGAGAATCACATCATTTGGTATCAGAGCACACTCTTGAGTTTGATATTTTATTTTTTATTTTTTGTTATCATCTTCTCATCTTATCATTTTCTTTCATCTTCTATCTTTCACCTTCTCTTTTTCTTTTTCTTTTTATTTTTCTTTATTTATTTTCCTTTATTAAACAAAAAGAGAGAAAAAGAGCAAAAAAAAAGAGAAAAAAAAACAAAGCTGGTGGTTTTTCAGTTCTTAAATTCAGTCTTGATCATTTGTTTTAAAAGTTTATGTCCAAATTGTTCTTTCTATAAAGAGCAAGATTTGAGGACAAATCTTTTTCAAGAGAGAGAGTATGATATGATCATGAGAAGCATTAGGACATGCGTGCATTGATCGAATCGTAAATACTCAATCATGATGATTCAGTGCATTCAATTACTTGGAGAATGTGCTCAGCTCAATCACGGAGCTCCTCGAAGAAGAATCAAATCAAATGGAGTTCGGATGAAGGAGTTATGCAATTTACAAATTATGTGATCTCCAGTGTACCGGATTTAGACATGGATGCATTTATTGAAGGATTCCGACCAGGCCAGAATGAACTAAGCTACAAACCGACTCATTCTACAATCTTGATCAATCATAGAATCCCAGCAAAGTGGATTCAGCCCAAAAACAATCAAAGAAGATCAATTTTCGTCTATAGCAACAACTACATTTAATTATGTCTATTTCTCTCTCTTACATGCACTTTAGAGTTAAGATTTCATCTTCCTAGAAGCTCTGCATGTTTAGCAACTATTATGGACGACATTGTTGTATTTCCTCTATAAATAGAGGCTCCCTTATATTAAAAAAATCAATCTATCATTTTTATCAAAAATCCTTTTAAGTTAGATTCATCTCTTTGGTGTGTAATATCTGAAGAAATCCTTAATGCTTTTAGTGTGTAATATCTGAGAGTATTGAGAGGTAAATCAGGAGTCTTCCGCAGCTCCTGTGTGACCATTCGCTCCGCATCCTTTGATCTTTGAGACCTCACGGTTTCTTTGATGCAAATTTTATCCCCCTACCAACTCTAGATTGCTGATTTTTGGGAGAATCACATCATTTGGTATCAGAGCACACTCTTGAGTTTGATATTTTATTTTTTATTTTTTGTTAACATCTTCTCATCTTGTCATTTTCTTTCATCTTCTATCTTTCACCTTCTCTTTTTCTTTTTCTTTATTTATTTTCCTTTATTAAACAAAAAGAGAGAAAAAGAGCAAAAAAAAAAGAGAGAAAAAAAAACAAATCTGGTAGGATCGCATAGAACACTCTTAACGCCTTGGAACAGAAAACACAACTCGTTCTTGGTAACCGTTGGAGCCACGGATCTCCCACTGAAGGTGTTGGCTAAGAGCTTGAGGGTGTATCTCAGCACTGGATTGCGGACTCTCTTGATCTTGGCCGTGTTTGCCTTGTAGTCATCGTTGCTGATCAGATCTCATAGATCGTTGGCTTGAGTGCAAGGAGGAAACTCAACAAGCTTGGCACTAGCTTTCAGACCGTAGGCTTGGTAGAGCTCGGGGATGGAGAGGTGATAGGCTTGCCTCCTTATCTTGAATTTGAGGTGACCTTGTGATGGCGTGGGGAGGCTTGCAATCTCATAAGAGAACTCCAAAGTGGCAAGGAAGTCTAGGGTCGCCTCGGGATAGGTATGGTAATCCATCCTTGACAAGCAAGCAAGCCCCATGTTCTTGAGAAGCTGATCAAAATCTCCCAATATCCCCATCTTTGCCAACAGATCCCTGCTCGCGAACTTTGTAACTTTGGAGCCTCTCCAACCTTTTATTAGCTTGTTTCTCCTCCTTTGTCCATCTAACCCTCTCCTGAACCATTTCTTGGGTTCCTTCTCCTTGTGTTGTCTCCTCTCTGATCTTTTTTGGTGTCATTGGTACCTGAAACACAAATCTCAAAGAAGAGAATGAGTAATTGGCGGCGAATTGAAGTGAGAGACAAGGTAGGAGAGAAAAACTTATAACAATAATCCTAGATTTTTAGAAAATTTACAAAAATTATAGCTAAATACTAGAGGAGAATATATAGAGATAGGATTAAATCTAGCAATTTTCCTAATATTTAGCTATTTCTAAAAATTATCCTAATTCCCTAACAACTAACAATCATCCTAAGCAATCAAAAGACAATTTTCCAAAAAATTTAAACAAGCAAATCAGACAACTTAAAATACCTTTTGAAAAGATGAAAGCAAGAAGCTATTAGCCTTAAAAACAGAAACTCACACTCTCTCTTTCTTTAGAAAACTCGAAACACAAATAATGAGAGAGTGTGGATGCATGTGAATTTAAAGGCAAATAAAACTATGGATTATGCAAATGGTTTTCTGACAAAGTTGGTCAAAGCACATCTTTCATGGTCAAAGATACTTGTCTTGACCAAGATTTGAATTTAAAAACAGGAAGGAAAGAAGAAAAGAGGGAAAACTCAAACTTACCTCGGCATGAGATCAAGTCGTTTTGGTCGATCTTAGACTTGATCTCATGCCCATATTGGCTAGGATCGAGAGGGTTGATCGATTAGGAACTCGATCTGGATTGCATCGAGTCCTAGATCGAGTATGCCCCCTCGTTCCATGATTTTACGTCATTGTGGCTATGCTCCTTGGATCGAGTCACGTGATCGATTTGGGGGTCGTTTGGGCAAGGATCGAGTGGCAGATCGAGTAGAATGATCAATTTATCCTTGAGGATCGAGTGAGGTCAGTCGATCCACACCCTGTTTGCATTTCAAGCTAAACACATAGGTGGTTTATCCTCTCATGATCGACTGACTCACTCGACTTTCCACTCGATCTCATCTAGATCGAGGGACTTCACTCGATTCACTAGCTCGGTCTAGTAAAGATCGAGCCAGGGTATGTCGATCTAGCACTCGATCTCTTGCCTCTAACTCTCCTTTCCTTGCCTCCTTTGATTCCAAGATCATTATCTCCAATCCCTTATCCTATCACCTACACACTTAAACATAAAAAGCATAAAACTGAAATAGAAAGAAAGCAAAAATAGATACAAGATAGAAATGGAAATGCCTCCCAAGTGCGCTTTCTTTATCGTCTTTAGCTAGACTTTACTTGGTTCAGGCCAGAGATGGGTCTTGGAGAAGCATTGTGGTGCTCTCCTTGCTGCAATTACTCGCCAAGTAGGGCTTGACTCTGTGCTCATTGACCGTGAAAGCCTTTCCACTCTTGCCAACCAAAGTAACCGCTCCATAGGGTAGAACTTCTTTGATCTCAAAAGGTCCACACCATCTAGACTTGAGCTTCCCTGGGAATAGCTTCAAGCGTGAGTTGTAAAGCAAGACCAGACTGCCCTCCTTAAGCTCCTTATGCACCAACTTCTTGTCATGAACCGCCTTGGTCCTTTCCTTGTAGATTTTGGCGCTTTCATAAGCGTCTAGCCTTAGCTCATCAAGCTTATGGAGTTGAATCAACCTCTTCTCCTGTGCCGTCTTCAGACTGAAGTTCATCTGCTTCACTGCCCATAGTGCCCTATGCTCTAGCTCCACAGGGAGGTGACAACCCTTGCCGTAAAGGAGAGTGAAGGGAGTGGTACCAATAGGAGTCTTGAAGGCGGTTCTATACGCCCATAAAGCGTCGTCTAGCTTACTTGCCCAATCCTTCCGAGTTGCTCTTACGGTCCTCTCTAAGATAGTTTTGATCTGTCTATTCGAGACCTCTACTTGCCCACTAGTTTGTGGGTGATAAGGTGTTGTTACCTTGTGCTTCACTCCATACTTCCTCAAGAGACTTTCAAACACTTTGTTGATGAAGTGGCTGCCCCCATCACTGATCACTACTTTTGGAACTCCAAACCGTGGGAAGATGATAGTCTTGAAGAGTTTAACCACCACCTTTGAGTCGTTGGTTGGGGAAGTTATAGCCTCAACCCACTTAGACACGTAATCAACCGCCACCAAGATGTATTTATTATCGTAAGAAGATGGAAACGGCCCCATGAAGTCTATTCCCCAAGCATCAAACACATCAACTTCAAAGATTGGCACCTGAGGCATCTCGTTCCTCTTTGTGATGTTACCTGCCCTTTGACATGCTTCACAAGACTTAACAAACTCATGAGTATCCTTGAATAGCGATGGCCACCAAAACCCGGCTTGTAAGACCTTTGTTGCCGTCTTGAAAGAAGCAAAATGACCTCTGTAAGATGAACCGTGACAATGAAGGAGAATGTCTTTAGCTTCTTCTCTTGTTACACACCTCCTGAAAAGGCTGTCTACTCCCCTCTTGTACAGGAAAAGCTCGTCCCAAAAATATTGAGAGACGTCCCTCATGAACTTTTTCTTGTGGTAATAGTCAAGATGAGTAGGTTCCTCTCCACAAGCGAAGAAGTTCACTATATCAGCATACCAAGGTAGATCTTCTTCTCTCAAACTCAAAACTTCTTCAAACTGATCCTCTAGCCGTGTGCATACAACGGTGTTGACCATCATGAGCTGCTCTTCAGGGAGTGAATCATCTAAAGGTAAGGCTTCATTGACCCTCATTCTTGAAAGGTGATCAGCTACACCGTTCTCTATCCCCTTCTTATCCTTTATCTCCATATCAAACTCTTGTAGAAGAAGGATCCACCTTAAGAGCCTCGGCTTGGTATCCTTCTTGGAGTAGATGTACCTCAACGCCGCGTGATCAGTGTATACAAAAACCTTAGAGCCCACCAAGTATGATCTGAACTTCTCAAAAGCAAACACAACGGCCAGCAGCTCCTTCTCGGTTGTAGCATATCTCACTTGCGTGTCATCCAAGGTACGACTGGCGTAGTAGATAACATGCAACCTCTTGTCTTTCCTCTGCCCTAGTACAGTCCCCACGGCGTAGTCACTCGCGTCGCACATAATCTCGAAGGGTAAGCTCCAATCTGGTGCTTGTACTATAGGTGTCGTGACAAGAGCTTCTTTGATGGTCTTAAAGGCTTGAAGACACTCATCATCAAACACAAACTCGGCTTCTTTGCATAACAGCCGTGTTAGGGGGCGTGCTATCTTGGAGAAATCCTTGATAAACCGCCTGTAGAAGCCTGCGTGACCCAAGAAACTCCTTATACCCTTCACATTAGCCGGCGGCTCTAAGCTCATCATGACCTCAATCTTTGCTTTATCAACCTCTATCCCTTGCTCAGATATCTTGTGACCAAGTACAATCCATTCCTTCACCATGAAGTGACACTTCTCCCAGTTCAGCACCAAGTTTGTCTCCTCACATCGCTTGAGTATCTTGCAAAAATTTGACAAACAAGCAGAAAAGAACGCACCATACACAGTAAAATCATCCATAAAAACTTCCACCATTTCCTCTATAAGATCAGAGAAGATAAACATCATGCACCTTTGAAAGATTGCTGGTGCATTACATAACCCAAAAGGCATCCTTCGATAAGCGAAGGTACCATAAGGGCATGTGAAAGTTGTCTTCTCTTGATCGTTAAGATGAATTGATATTTGAAAGAAACCACTATAACCATCAAGAAAGCAGTAATATGGGTGATTAGCTAATCTTTCAAGCATATGATCAATAAAGGGAAGAGGAAAATGATCTTTTCTAGTAGCTGAGTTAAGCTTCCTATAATCTATACACATTCGATGGCCAGTTATGGTTCTTGTAGGAATCAAGTCATCTTTCTCATTCTTAATGACCGTGATACCCCCTTTCTTTGGTACCACATGGACCGGAGAGACCCATGTGCTATCATTGATAGGGTATATCACGTCAGCCTCTAACAGTTTCAAGATCTCTTTCTTCACTACTTCTTTTCAAATTCGGGTCAATAGAAGAAGTGTTTTCATTCTCTAAGTGAATCCTGTGAGTACAAAGCATTGGTGAAAGGCCTTTGATGTCACTTAGAGAGTACCCAATGGCCCTTCTATACTTTCTCAACTCCTTAAGGAGTGAGTATAACTCATCATCACTCAGATTTTCATTCACAATGACAGGATAAGTGTCATTGGATCCCAAGAAAGCGTACCTTAGCCCATTTGGGAGCTCCTTTAGGTCCACCTTTGGGGCTAGCAGCTCGCTCCAATCCTCCTCATGGCTTGTGTTGATGTTGCCATCCTCATTAGCCTCCTTAGAACCCGAGTCATGATCTTTCAGGCTGCTATCTTGAACCGTTCTTTCCTCTGAGATCGAGTCATCCAGTCGATCTTCCACTCCTTCTGGTCTGGATCGATTGTACTCACATCGATCTCTTGCTCGATTTGATGTGGATCGAGCAGTGGACTGATTCACTAAGTCGTTCTCTGAACTGATCGAGTTGCTTCTCTCGATCTCCTCATCGATTTCTTGACCGGATCGACCAACCTCCTCGATCTTCTTTTCGATCTTTGTCTTGGATCGAGTGAAGTCCTCGATTTCCTGATCGATCTCTAGGCATCCGCCTTCATCTTCCTTCACAACCTTGCGAGAATCAAGGATGTGAACATACTCCTGGGTCAGCTCATTCAGGAAACCATACTCTCCACACTCCTTAGTCAAAGCTAGCTGCAAGTGATCTTCTTGTGCCAACTCCTCAAGCAACTCATCGGCTAACTCATCCAATGTTTCAATGTAGAAAGCTTGTCCTCTAATGGTTGGCTTCTTCAAGACTTCATTGATATCGAAGTCTAGCTTGATGTCTTTGCCCAAGTGTAGAGAGATCTTGCCATTCTTCACGTCAATGATGGCTCCAGCGGTTGCAAGAAACGGTCTTCCAAGGATAAGAGGATCCTTTGGCTCTTCATCCATTTCTAAAACAACAAAGTTGGTTGGCACGTTAACTCCACTGATCTTCACGGGAAAATCTTCAAGCATACCCACAGGAAGCCTTATACTTCTATCAGCGAGCACGAGAGAGATTCTACACTCTTTAAACTTGGTAAAACCGAGCTTCTTAGCAATGGAATGGGCAATAAGATTGATGCTTGCTCCTAAATCGCATAAACAGCTTTCAAACTTCAAGGGACCAAGAGCACAAGGAATGGTGGATGACCCTGGATCTCCAAGCTTCTTTGGAACTATCTCTTTGTGAATGATGGCGCTGCACTCTTCGCTAAGCACCAAAACCTCTTCACTCTCCTTGCTCTTCTTAG
This sequence comes from Thlaspi arvense, assembly GCA_911865555.2. Classification (NCBI taxonomy): domain Eukaryota; kingdom Viridiplantae; phylum Streptophyta; class Magnoliopsida; order Brassicales; family Brassicaceae; genus Thlaspi; species Thlaspi arvense. Next base: position 21,273,812 of record OU466858.1, on the reverse strand, counting down.
TTAGAGTATCCTTGAAGAACTTGGCACACTTAGGCATCATGGCCAAACAATCAACTAAGGGCAGCTTGATCTCAACATCTTTCAAATGTTTCTCAAATACTGCTCTATGCTTCTCAAGCAGCTGCTTCTTGAACCGCCCAGGAAAAGGAAGCTTCGGTTTGTATGGTGGAGGAACAAATGCATCTTTCTATTTGCTCACCTCCTCTACTTTCTTCTCTACAACGGCTTCCTTTCCTTTCCTTGGTCTTTCAATCCACACATTGTCAAAGGTAATCTCCTCATCATTTGAAAGCTTACCCTCCCCCTCTTGAACAACAATGTCCTCATTGTCTTTAGTTGCAACTCTCGGTGGTAGCTCTTTCCCGCTTCTCAAAGTAATAGCGTTTGCATATTCCTTGGGGTTTTGCTCACACTTGCCCGGTAAGCTGTCTTGACTGCTTGAACTAGCTTTGCCTTTCTCTAACTGTTTGATCTTGTTGTTCAGATTGGTGATCTGTGTAGAGACATCAGTAAGAGAAGAGTCTAGCCGGTTGTTCATCTCAACAAACTTCTGATTTGTAGAAGCTTGACCTTGAAGCAACTGTTGGAACATTGCTTGAACCGGATCCTGAGGTGGGGGTTGCATTTGTTGCTGCTTTGGAACGAAACCAGGAGGAAACATAGGAGTGTAGCCTTTGTTGCCTTGCTGTTGCTGCTGGAAATTACCTTGCCTCTGACCTTGGTACCCACTGTTTTGTTGAAACCCCTTGTCGTAAGGTACAAAAGGCTTTGCTTGTTGAGGGGGGTACACCTGATCCTTTGGATTCCCAACGTTGGTGCTCCTGTATGAGAGATTGTTGTTGGCTTGGTATCCTTGTGAATAGCCCTGAAGCTTGTTGTAGTTCTGACCAGCAACCCAATTAGCTTCCTCTTGGCTCAGCTCGAACTCCTCTAAGACATCTTCGGCTTCTCCCACGAAATGTACTTGCTTCTGATTTGCAAGCACTAGCTTGTCTATCTTCTCATGGAGCGATTTGAGCTCTTTTTGTGTGATTCCAGCTCAGAACCTCTAGGTGCTCGGTCATAATCTTCAGTGTAATTCCCATCACTCTTAGCCAAGTTCTCTATAAGCTACAAACCCTCTTCCACTTCTTGACCAAAAACGTTACCCTTGCTTGCTGTATCAAGCAACATTCTGGTCTTGGGTAATGCTCCTCGGTATATTGTGCTCAAGAGAGTCTCTTCACTGAAGTCGTGATGAGGACACTGAATGGTATAGTCTTTGAATCTCTCCATAGCTTCACTGAATGTCTCATTCTGTCTGTGAGTGAATCCGCTAATCTCACTTCGCAGCCTAGCTGTTCTTGTGCTTGAGAAAAACTTTGAGAGGAACGCCTTCTTACATTCAGCCCAAGAAGTAATGGTGCCTTGTGGAAGGGTATTCTCCCAATGCCTAGCCTTATCTCCAAGAGAAAATGGAAAGAGTCGTAGCTTGAAAGCATCTTCCGAGATCCCATTGATCTTTATCATTCCACAAACTTGTTCAAAGTTGTCAAGATGCTCCAGAGGGTCTTCCATAGCCAGTCCATGGAATTTGCTGTTCTGACCCATAGAGATAAATCCAGGCTTTATCTCAAAATTGTTGTTCTGTACTGGTGGAGGAGTGATCCCAAAGCGGTTATGATGTGTATTTGGAGCATCTCCAGCACCAATGATCCGTGGTGGTCTAGCTGCGTGGTTGGGGTTTCCATTACCCCTTCCTACAGCAACGTGAGCTGGTGGAGGTCCCTCAGGATGTTCTTGCTCAGCCATTCTTGCAAAGTCTACTGTACCAGCTTGCACAATCTCTTCAAAGGCTTGAGTTTGCTCTCTTGCTCTTCTTGATCTTGCGTGTCCGAGTTGGTGAATATTGTCCAGTGGTCGTAGAAGATTATTGTCACCACTGGAGCGCAAATTCATGTACCTGAGAAGACAATCAGTAAGGTAGAGCAATGAGTAATCAAAAGAAAAGTAAAAGGCTTAGTCTTTGCTAAGCACCAAATCCTAATGCTTCCTAATAAAACCCAAGATGGCAACGGCGCCATTTGATAAACAGATTGTTTGAAAGCAAGAATATCAAAGCTCAAGCAACCTATAGTTGTAGTACAGTATGCAAGAGAGAATCAATCCAGCCTGGGTGAAGAAAGACACTAGAAATACAGAAGCTAAGCAAATCTAAGCAGAAACGGGTAAATAGATGGTAAAATCGATAAAAACTAAATGCAATGACCAAACTACTACGAAAACTATTTTAAACTTCCTGGAAGAGGGTTAAAAACTACTAGGAGAAAACAGAGGATTAAAAGAGCAAATATACTAATTACTAAAAATCGAGAACTAAAACGGGTAAAACAGGAACTTTCTAACAACTTAGGTGAATGACTTCAAATGATTAAAGATGCAAGCTTTATGACTATAGAATGATAAACAGAAGTTTTAAAATGCTAAAAAGAGAGGATCTAAGGTCGAGGGTCATATTCAAGAGGTTCAAGATTCAAGCTTTGGGTTTGAAAACATAAATCTACTCTTTTAAAGAGCAATCTCTAAGCCTTGGAAAACTTAAACATGGATCTTCCATGGCGTGTGGTAAGACCCCTTTCTTCGACCCTTCCTCCTAACCTATGGCGTGTAGTGGAAAGATGGGTCAAAGAACATTAAACAAATATCTCAAATATTGGCTTAACTAACCCTCTTTACATCCATGGCGTTTGGGAGATGATAGATTAGTCTCTAGGATTTAGTTTTCAAGGATCTCTGAATCCGGTCAAGGTAAGAAAGCCCTGGAATCATAGAGATCTTTTCCAAGACTCTCTAAGCTTTAAGACCACAAATCCTAGAAGAGAATAGGTTAAGAACAAGAAAAACTCCCAAAAGCTTAAACCTTTAAACCCTTAAATCGCCCCAACCTTAAACCCAAAAGAAATCTACTCACTACTCATATTTGAAACCGATTGAAATGCAGGGGAAAGAAAACTAAACATGAACAAGCAAGCGATTAAAGAAAAAGACTTAATATTGAAAAGATTCAAGGTTCAAAACATGAAAAACTTCAAGAACAGAACAATGGTGGAAATCGCCTAAAGGAAAGCTGGGAAAAAGATAAAACTAAGCGTGTGTGTCCAAAGTGATGTTCCCCCTTTGCCCAAAATAGCTAAACCGCCAAATGGTCCCCTCACTACGCTCCAAAGATGAGCTGGCTGGATAAGGTGCCAGAGATCGAGTTGAATGATCGATCTCTGGCTCGATCTTCTTCATGGATCGCTGTCTCTTGCTCGATCTTTAAGTCGATTTGGCTGGATGGATCGAGCACCTCATTCGATCTTCTGGTCGATCCTTGGGTGATCGGGTCATGGTCTCGATCTGGCTCTCGTTTTGTATGGCGTCATCCACGTCCGTACTCACGATCGATCTCCTCTCTCGATCTTGGTCTCGATCCTCCTCCATGAAACGACTTGAGTCACTCGATCTTCTGGTCGATCTCGTCTAGATCGACCTGCCTTGTTCGATCTGCGTCTCGATCTCAGGTCCTTTGCTGAACGGCTGAGTTCTCCAAGTGTCCACAAGCTGCCTCTCGATCCTATGCACATCCACGCAACCTCTACAACTCCAGTGCGTCCCAAACAACCTGATAATGATGCGAAAATGCAGAAAATATGCAAAATGCGAATGCAAAGTGATCTAGGACCTAAAATACAACAAATGGTAGAAACTAGCCTATAATGCGAGATGAATGCATGAAACTACCCTAAATGCAAGCTAAATATGCAAATTATATAGGTATATCAGATAGATGGAGGAACTATTCCTCATCCTCATCGCGAGGAGGTGTAGGAGGTCGAACGCAGCCGCAGTTTGATAGTACGGCGATGGCATTCCAGAGGCTCTGGATACTCTGAACCATGAATCTCTGGAAAGTGGCCTGCTTCATAAGAATGTCCGGAACGTCGGGGAGCGTGTGGCACCCAATCGGCTCAGGATATGCAGGAGCTCTGGACGCTCGGGAGCGACGTGGTGGCACTCCAGCAAGTGCCTCAACAGGTGCGTCCTCAGCAGCAGAAGCAGCAGCTCATGAAGATCCTCCTCTGCGCCTAGTAGCTGGCGCGGATCGAAGCAAAGTGGCATCAGGCTGAAAGCTGAGGAGGTCTGGCTGAAGTGTAGTGAGAGCTGGCTGAGGTAGCGGAATCAGACATCGCTCACCAGTGTGGCTGACGAAACTCCATAGCATCTCATCTCCCTTGATCCAATGGGTCTTCCTCAAGTAGTCCATGTCGAGAATGTGGCGCTCAGTCACAACTTTGCAGGTGGAAGTATCAATACTGCAATAGCAGAAGATGGGAGTGAGACGACTACCAATACTCTCGGGCTTGCCGCTGGCTCCAGAGAAAGGCTTGGTCTTCAGCGAAACCAAGTGATGAGCAAAGAGGGCGCCCATGTTGACATTACTGTCAACTGCATACTCCTTTGTAAGTACATCCTCAATGCCATAGTAAAGCAGAGTCAACTCAGAAACTCGCATCTTCCCAGACTTACACAGAAGTGTAGTGGAGATGAGACGGGCAATAATGTGCAGAAAGGGATGGCGCACATCAGTCTGAATGGAGGTCTTAGAGTCATACCTCCCATTCCCGAAGTGGGACCAGAAGCTCTGCAGATCAGGGAATGGCGCCGGGAGAGAGACGCCAGTGCGCGTCGAATCGAACCCATATATGAGACAGAGCGCATTAAAATTGATCTTGTATCTGATACCTCGGTTGATGAATATGAAAGTGCCCTCATCTGCCCTCTTGACAATCTCATTGGAGTAGTAGACCCTGATTGTGGCAATGATCTGGCGCACTAAATTTGGGTACAGGTCATCCTGTTTGATCGCAATGGTGCCCAAGCCAATCTCCTTCAGCACTCTCAGCGCCTCCTCCTTGAGTCTGAGGCGGCGAAGTGTATCAGCATCCGCAAACCGTGTAGGTGCGATATCTATCTTGATCCAGGCATTGTAGAACAGTGTATCGTAGTCATCCCACTGCTCACAGATGTTCCTGAATACGCAGCGCGTTTAGCCACCTCCTTCGCTGGTGTATCCTCCCAAACTCTCTCCATCGGAATTCTCAGTCCTTCCCTCCGGTGCCATGGTGGAAGAGAGGGGATAGCTGGTGCGGGATTGGAGGATTCACCAGTCTCAATTCGCGATCTCTTATTATTCTGGGGAGCCATCTGCACTCAGAAAACCAAGAACACAAAATTTCCAAAAATCAGACCAAAAATCAAAAATTTGAAAATTCAAATTCTGGCATATATCATCAGTGGCAAGCATCACTAGCAACTTAATAACCATGAATCACAAACAATTCCAGTTTAAAACCCCAATTTCGGACCAGTTTTTGCAAAATAATTCATCAATCCGAAAATTTCTAAATTTTGCAAAATCAAGCTGTAAAAACTAAGGGGGAAGGCCGAATTACTCATAAACAACCTAAAGAAGCATGATTCAAGTCCTAAATCAAGCTAAAGTAGGGCAAATCGAAGCTTTCAAACCTTGGGGTTAAACTGAAAAGATGGGACTTCGAATGACATACCTTGCAGATCGGATGAATGAATTATATATTCAGAATCAGCATGAAATTCCGCCCAAGATAGGCTTTTCAATCACTCAAATCCGTTAAGAAACAAGAAAGTTGTAATTTGTGGAGAATTATGGTGGTTTTCGATTTTCAGATGAAAGTGGCGAAGGAGAAGAGTTTCGCGATTTAAAGTCGACTTACCTGATTAATGAGGGTGTCGATCGACACCAGGTAGGTGGTGTCGATCGACACTGGTCTGTGTCGATGGGGGTGTCGACCGTGGTCGATATCCCTTCGCCTCGGGTTTTTTTTTTTTTTTGAAACACATTATATGAACACGAAATTTAGTTAGAAAAAGATAAAAAAATTAGACTAAGTATGTACACTTACCAGTGGGTTGCCTCCCACTAAGCGCTCGTTTAACGTCATTGGCTTGACTGTCTTCAGGATCAGGCTGTTGGTGCATCCGCCAAAGGCATAATCTGTCCTTCGGGAATCGCGGCGTTCGCCCAATAATGCTTCACCCTTTACCCATTGAAAACAAACTCACCGCCTTCTGGAGTTGACAAAACAACTGCATCATATGGTATGACCTCCTTGATGGTGAAGAGACCTGACCAACGAGAACGCAATTTTCCAGGAAACAATTGTAAACGTGAGTTATACAGTAGTACCTGGTCATTTGGTTTAAAGTGTCTGGCAATGATTTTCTTGTCATGATATGCATTAGTCCTCTCCTTGTACAACTTGGAGTTCTCATAAGCATGATGTCAGATCTCATCCCGCTCATTCAGCTGCATCTGGTGCCTCTCTGCTGCAGGTTTCCAGTCAAAGTTCATCTTCTTGACAGTCCAGTTCGCCTTGTATTCCAGCTCCACTGGAAGATGACATGCTTTCCCATAAAGCAGGTGGGATGGTGTGGCGCAAAGTGGTGTCTTGAATGCTGTCATGTAGGCCCAAAGTGCATCATCTAATTTGGTTGACCAGTCTTTCCTTGTCTTTCCCACTGTCTTCTCCAGAATTTATTTGATCTGCCTATTGGAAACCTCAACCTGACCACTTGTCTGAGGGTGGTAAGGTGTAGCAACCTTGTGATGTACTCCATACTTCTGAAGCAGCTTCTCAAACACTCTATTGATGAAGTGTTTTTCGCCATCACTGATCACAATTCGTGGTACTCCAAATCTGGGAAAAATTGTGGTCTTAAACCGCTTAAGGACCACTGCTGAATCATTGTTTGGACTGGCAATCGCTTCTACCCATTTGGAGACATAATCCACAGCAACCAGGATGTATTTGTTCCCATAAGATGAAGGAAAGGGTCTCATAAAATCGATGCCCCAGCAGTCAAAGACTCCAACCTCAAGTATGAAGTTATGTGGCATCTCATGTCTCTTACTAATATTCCCTCTCTTTTGACAGACATCACAGTGAGATATGAATGTCTGAGCATCTTTGAACATTGTAGGCCACCAGAAGCCTGCTTGTAGAACCTTGGACACTGTTTTGAAGGTAGCAAAATGCCCAGAATACTCAGAACCATGACAGTAGAACAGCACATCCTGAACTTCAGCTTCTGCAAGACATCTTATGTAGATTCCATCTGAACAGTGCTTGTATAATTAAGGTTCATCCCACTAATATCTGCTAAGCTCCCTCATGAACTTCTTCTTCTCATATCCTTTGAGGGTGTCAGGGACCTCATCTGCAGCTAGGTAGTTCGCAATGTCAGCATACCAAGGCCTAGAAGAGGTTGCAATCGTGCAGATAGGCTGAGAGAAAACATCACGCAGGATCTGTTGGAGGAGTAGTTCAGTACGCGTCTGGTGTCGATCGACACCACATGGGGTGTGTCTATCGACACTGAGTGTTTGTGGACCAGATATTGAGTCTGGTGTAGATCCGTCTCGATATTTCTTTACCTCGAGGGTGGTGTCGATCGACACCAAGGGTGGTGTGTCGATCGACACCGCTTATGTAGAACGAAAAAGCTGCAGTTCTTCATCATCTGGCTCCTGCAGTCTTGCTTTTAAGAAGTAGATGTTCTCCTCTGGCAATAAATCATCCATAGGAACGTCGTCATCAACCTTTATCCTTGCAAGATGATCAGCTACTCCATTCTCAATCCCTTTTTTATCTCTGATCTCAATGTCAAACTCTTGAAGTAGCGAAATCTATCTCAACAGTCTTGGTTTGGCATTTTTCTTCTGCATCAGGAACTTGAGAGCAGAATGGTCAGTATGCACAATCATCTTAGCTCCAACCAGGTACTGTCGAAACTTCTCAAATGCAAACACCACAGCTAACAGTTTCTTCTCTGTGGTTGCATAATTTTTCTGTGCTTCATCAAGAGTTCTGCTTGCATAGTAGATGTCATGATGCTTCTTCTCCTTTCTCTGGCCCAAGACAGTGCCCACTGCAAAGTCTGAGGTGTCACACATCACCTCATATGGTAGATCCCAGTCAGGAGGTTTCACAATGGGAGCACTCACTAAGGCCTGCTTGATCTGTTGAAAGGCTGAATGACATTCTGCAGTAAATTCAAACTTCACATCCTCGCAAAGCAGAGCTGTGAGTGGTCTTGCAAGCTTGCTGAAATCTTTGATGAATCTTCTGTAGAACCCAGCATGTCTCAGAAAACTCCTCACTGATTTCACACAATCTGGTGGCTGCAGACTTGTCATTACCTCAATTTTTGCTCTGTCCACCTCAATGCCTTCTCCAGAGACTCTATGCCCAAGTACAATCCCATCTCTAACCATAAAATGGCACTTCTCCCAGTTTAGAACCAGGTGCTTCTCTTCACATCTTGCAAGCACTTGACACAGGTTGTCAAGGCAGTCTTTGAAAGAGGATCCATACACTGAAAAATCATCCATGAAGACCTCTATATACTTCTCAATCATATCAGTGAAGATGGAAAGCATGCACCTCTGAAATGTCGCAGGAGCATTACAAAGTCCAAATGGCATCCTGCAATATGCAAAGGTGCCATAAGGACAAGTAAATGTGGTCTTCTCCTGGTCATCTGGGTGAATGGGGATCTGAAAGAAGCCAGAGTAACCATCCATGAAGCAGTAGGAGGAGTGATTTGCCAACCTCTCCAGCATCTGATCGATGAATGGCAATGGGAAGTGATCCTTCTTTGTTGCAGCGCTGAGCTTCCTGTATTCAATGCACATTTTGTTTCCAGTGATGGTCCTTGTAGGAATCAGCTCATTCTTCTCATTTTTTACCACTGTGACTCCTCCTTTCTTTGGAACCACATGTACTGGACTGACCCAAGTGCTGTCTGAAATGGGATAGATGATCCCAGCAGCTAGAAGCTTCATGATTTCCTTCTTAACCACATCCTGCAAATTCGGATTCAGCATCCTCTGGTTCTCAATTGATGACTTCGACTCATCCTCAAGGTGTATCCTGTGCATGCACAACTCTGGAGAGGTACCTGAAATGTCATAAAGAGAATAGCCAAGAGCTTTGCGAAATGTGCGCAGCTTGCTTAGCAGTAAAGTGAGCTCTGCATTGTTTAAGGAAGCACTAACAATAACAGGATATGTAGAGTTAGGTCCCAGAAAAACATACCTTAAACCTGCAGGAAGCTGTTTGAGTTCGATTTTTGGAGCTTTTTCTTCACTCCAATCACCAAGTTTTGCAGCCTTTACAGAGGTTCCAACCAGTTCTTTCTGTGCTACCAGCTGCATGACTTGCTCACTTGCATCCAGCATATTGACATACCCAGCAGTAATGTCATCTAAATGCTCTGTCTCTTCTGCAGAAGCTGTCAATGCTCTCTCCAAAGGATCTATGGGTTGCATTTCTTGGAAGATCTCTTCTGAAAGGCTGGTGAGGGAGTCCGCATAGAATGTGTGACCATCAATTGTTGGTCTCTTCATCAGCTTGTCCATGTCAAAGGTCATCACCAAATCGCCTACATTAAGGGCTATGCTTCCTTTCCTGACATCTATGATGGCGCCTGCAGTAGCTAGGAATGGTCTTCCCAAGATCAAGGGGTCTTTTGATTCTTCCCCATAAGCTAGAACCACGAAGTCTGTAGGGATCATGCAATCTCCCACCTTGACTGGTACATCTTCCAAAATGCCTTCAGGGATCCTTACAGATCAATCTGCTAGGATAAGGGAGATCCTGGTTGGCTGAAAATCGGTCATTCCCAAGCTGACAGCAACTGAGTGAGGCATCAAATTAACACTTAAACCCAAGTCACAAAGAGACCTCTCAGAAAAGATTGTGCAGTCTAAGACAAAGCTGCCAGGATCTGTCAGCTTCTCTGGTATCTTGTTCTGTATCACTGCACTGACCTCCTCTGAAATCAGCATTGTCCCTTGCTCAAGCTCCAAATTCTTGGCCATCATCCTTTTCACATATCTCTTGATCATAGGAGTAGTCCTTATAGCATCAATCAGAGAAATCTCCACTACAAGCTTATCCATGATAGCTTTGATCCTAGCATCCTTCAGCTCTTGTTTAGACTTCTTCTATTTCCTTGGGTAAGGCACTTTTGGCTTGTAAACCTTTTCTTCTGCGTTTTCTGGAGTCTGAAAAAGCGCAGTCTGCTTCTGTAGGGGGTGTCGATCGACATCAGGGGTGGTGTGTCGGTCGACACTCTTCTTTGTATGTGGTGTCGATGGTTCACTCTGCTGCTTGTCGACCTTGGTCAATATCTCTTCGTCTCGAGTCAAAAATCGTGAGACTCCTCTGGTGTCGATCGATACCGGGTGGTGGGTGTCGATCGACACCCTTCAGAATTGGCAAAATCATCCTCTTCAAACTCTTGAAGTTGCTTGAAATCTCCTGCACTAAGACCCTTCTTCTGCACTGGTTGCAGTTTCTTTCCACTCCTCAGCGTAATGGCGTTGACAGAGTGTCTTGGGTTGGTATCTGTTCTTCCTGGAAGAAATCCATCTTGTCTTTTCATAGCTCCAGCAGTTTGAGCAACTTGAGTGTCAAGAGTTTTGACATGGGTGTTCAGGGCTTCGAATTTGCCATTCAAATATTGATAGAGAGCATCAATCTTCCCATTGAAGTCAAGTGTGATCTTTTGCTGACCCTCTAGCAGCTGTTCAAGCATAGTTTCCATCTTACTTGAAGCTGATGGTGCAGGTGGTGGCTGATAAGAAGAGGAACCATAATTCCTACTGAAGTTGTTGTTCTGGTAAGGTTTCTGGTAGTCAGTCTTCTGGAACTGAGGCTTGGGAGTGTAACCAGAAGAACTCTGGTTTCTTGTGAAGTTGCTCCTCTGAATATTCCCACTGAATCCTCTGCTCCCTTGCTGATTGTTGTACCTTTGACCCTGAAAGTCAGCCCCATTGATGTAGTTGACATCTTCTTCATCAAACTCCTCAGCTGGCTCAAATGTCTCAACTTCAGCAGCAAACTGAACAGACTTCTTACCCACCAAAAGGCTATGAACAGAATCCAACTTAGCCTTCATCTCATCAGCAAACTGATTGCTCCCAGCATTTCCCGCGATTTTCTGTCTCTCATAATCAGCATTCTTTGTGCTGTTGCTGGAAGCCAAGTTCTCTATCAATGTAATGGCGTCAGCTAGGACTCTAGTGTTGAAGTTCCCATTGCTTACAGCATCCAAAGCCATTTGGTACCTCCAATCAATCCCTCTGAAGAAGTTACCCAACAACTGCACCTCATTGTAGCCATGATGTGGGCAGTTTCTCTGATATAACTTGAACCTCAGCCATGCTGCCTTGAAAGCTTCAGTTGGACCTTGGGAGAAGGAAGCAATTTTCGTCCTCAACTCTTCTGATCTTGCATCATCATAAAAGTTGTTGAGAAAAGCGCTCTTGTTGCTCTCCCAAGTGGTCAAAGAGCCGGGCTTTAATTGTTTCAGCCAGTGAGCTGCATCTCCTCCCAAAGAGTAAGGCAAAAGCTTGCAGAATAAGAAATCATTGATGACTCCATTGGCTTTAACACTTGTGGCCAGATCCTCAAACCTCTCTGGTAGTAGGCAGGCTTGAGTTCAAAGTCATTTCTCTGGAAGGCAGGAGGGCGGATTGCAGCTCTATTTTCATAGAACTGATCTGACCTATTGTAATCTCCCAGGGTCCTCTGTGGAAAACGCCCAGCAGCATTTCCAGCAGCTTATTGTTGCAAAATCTGTGCAACTGGTGGCACAACCTCTTCCTCAATTACAACGCCATCTTCATCTACCCTCTGTCCATCCTCATTTCTTCTGTTTCCCTTTCTCTCAACTAAATGACCCTCAGCATCTGTCCTCAAAACAAGTGGTCCAACCATCTTAGCCTCCTTTTTGGCCTTTCCGATGGTTCTTTCTAACTTGGTGAGTTCGAAGATGCCTAAAGTCACAACCTCTTTGTCTTTGTTGCTTCTGGTACTGCGATTATGCATACACCTGAAACAGACAGCAGAGAGGTAGCAGAAAGTTAGCAAAAATAATGTAAAAGCTTAGTCAAAATTCTAAAACTAAAAATCTGAAAGTAATGACTAAGTCCCCGGCAACGGCGCCAAAATTTGATATGCTCAAATTAACCCTTAGAGCTACTCTCTCAAATTAAGAGATCATTGTAGTACTTAGGGATCGAATCCACAAGGACTTAAGATTATTACTCAACAGATTTTAGATTCAAATAAAGCTAAGCAGTCAATAACAAGTGAAACGAATCAATAAATAAAAGTGACAGGAGCAAGAGCGGATTGTAGGTTCTTAAGATCAATGAGACTAGATGCTAGGCAATGGGAAATTCGCGGGTTGACACAAATCGCAGACTACGAACTGAAAAGATTATTTATTAAAACCGTTCTAGAACTCAGAAAACATGAATGTAAAACCAATTGACTTCCGTCGCAGAGATTATCTACGATCATATTCCAGAATTTCAAATGCCTTTGCAAATTCTAACAGCCTAAGCAAGCATTATGGTTCAGGTTCGATATGTTCACGAAATCACTAATCCAAATTCCTTTGCAACTAGTTATTTCGCTCATCTAAGATAGTTCTGGTGATTAATAATATTTCCACATCTATTAAACAACCTAAGATCTGTTTTCTAGGTGATCAATCTCAAAACCAGTGTGAACGCAACATAGATGAAGAACCAAATGATTTATCCTTCCAGTTTTGCAGTTCTAACAATTCATTATCAACCTCTGAATAATCCACAACCTAACTAGCAGATTACTCAGATATAGGAATTGAAACACAAATCATGACTGAATAATATTGCATTAAAAAATAGAGTAAAAGACAAAAGGGATTCGATATTCCTCTCTAATAGAGTACGGATTTGTCTCCCCAAAAGCTCTGAATCTAATCTCTCTCTTAGTCTCAATGAAAAACAAGATGCTTACCTAACAATGGCTTTCAAAACCTAAATATAACTCTAAACACGACTGGGACAAATTTGCAAATAGTAAGAAACTTATGGGCTAAGTTGCAAATCTTCAAATGAATTTTTAGACTTCTTCTCGCGACTATGATCGGTGTCGATCGACACCATGCTTCAGGATGCTCTCCGACTTAGTCTTTTCAACATCAGCTTCAACATAGCTCCAAAAGGCTCCAAAACTCACAGTTATGCTCCAAACGTATCTAGACCTGCAAAGACTCTAAAGGACTCGAAAAATACCAAAAAGACTATAAACATGACTTATATCATGGTCAAAAACCCATAAAAACCATGATATATCAATACGAATGGAAGAAGAAAGAACCTTCTACGCTAAGAAACATGGTGTGGACGGAGCAAGCACTTCGCAAGACAAGGACCCAGCAAGTAAGGGCAGGCCATCCTCCCACGCCATCGTAGCAACCTGAGAGAATCCCTGGAATCAATGGACCCATGGTGACCCTCTAAGAAATTTGGATGACAGAGACGATAATCACGATCTCTACTGCTCTTTCCACAGGCGAACAAGACATGCTATTTCGGCCTGCCGACATTTCCAAAATTTATTGTACAAAAAAACAAGAAAGGCAAGATCGAAGTTGGTGGAGATCGATCCCAGAATAAAAATTCCTACTCACGCAGCTCAAACTCCAAAGATTCGCGCCGAAGTGCCCAAAGCAAGGATCGCAGAAACCAAAACAAGAGTAGTAGCTGAAGCAGCTTAGGAGGAAGGCACCAAAGTCGATCACCTGAAAAGAAGCAAGAAGAAAAAGACAAAGAAACTGGCATAGAGCACGAAAACAACGACGGCGAGCATGATAATCCACCCCCTCCACCTAAGCGACGAGTCAATATGATCATGGGAGGCCTTCCCGATTGCGATAATTCGGTTCGCGCCATCAAGGAATATGGACGGAAGGCGGTTACCTCACGAAATTTTTCTCGACCCGTGGATTACCATCCAACAATTACCTTCACAGCAAAGGATATGCATGGTTTACACACCCCGCATAACGACCCGCTGGTCGTTGAGCTGCATATCCATGATAGTGAAATAGCGAAAATACTGGTGGACACCGGCAGTACGATTAATATATCTTCAAAGATACCTTAACCAAGATGGGGCTCCACGACAAGGATATCAAGGCAGCACCTAAGCCACTCACCGGCTTTGCCAGCAAATCTTTCTTCAGCATCGGCACGATATGTCTGACAGTTTACGTCGGTGGAGTCACCAAGATCGTCAAATTCACCGTCATGGATAAACCGGCAATCTTCACACTTTGCGGCAATAACCAAATGGCAAGCTCTTGCTTATTAGTGAATGCAAGGTGCGACTCACTGCGGCAAAAGCCCTTGATGATACCAGGAAAAAGGATTAGATTCAGCAAGAATCTCGCGGCTTTTATACTTATTCTTCTTTTTTTTAGCATTAATAAAGGCCGGCTTGGCCTATGAGTTAACACACTCATTTAATAATTTTAAAGAACTACGAACGGTTTGGTCCCAACTTGGGTATGTAGGCAACTTCCGGGTGCAGCTGTAAATCTAATAAATTTTTATTTTTCTAGAAAATCAGCTCGGCATATAGAACAATCTTCCTTATGCGAATGCATTTAACTAAGTCGATGTTCTGGCCAAACATACGATTCAAAAAGCAAAAATTAATTATGTGGCTGATCACCACTCCTTTGAAACTTCGGTTCGATTTAGTTACTTCCAAAGTGGATAAGACGAAAGCCGAGGACAATACTCGCACGACCCTCGATCATACCTTTCAGGCCGAAGTGAATCCTGAAAGCTTGGTATTCGATCTTGTTGTCGGTTGGTATAAGACGGGCCAAGGAATCCCGCTCCCAAACACCAGACTATAAAGTTCTATTGCAAAACTTTTAATTTACTCTTGCTAAAAGGTAAAATCAATAAAAACCCTTTCGGGCAATGTCATTGCATATAAGACCGTGCAAAGGCCAAATAAATTACAAAAAAAAAAACATAAGAAAAACAAGACAGCCGCTTAGTTCGGATCGTCCCTTGACTTCGGCACCGTCATCTCCCCCAGCGCCTGCTTCAGCAAATCATCAAGAGTGGACCTGCCATCATGAAAACTCAAGCACTTAGAAAGCCGAAATGGGAGAACCTCTTACCGCAAAATAAAGAAAGAGCGCATAATACTGACCTGCTCAGCAAATTAAGATTCTCCTCAGTAATAATTATCTCATCGATAGCTTTGCTGGCCGCTTGCCATCTCGCAAACTGCTTCTTGAAGGCTGGGAGCGTCCCGGCAGGGAGTTCCCATCCCTTTTTGAGCATCCTATTCAGGTACGCTACCATAGCGCCATTTTTCTCCACGCCTATCAGGGCAGCTTCGACCTCTTCTCGCTGGGCAAGCGACGCTTGAACCCGCTCCATCTGCGGTTTAAACCAGGAGACCATGCTGTCGAAAATCTTGTCAGCAACTCGGCGCGAGATCTCATCACAGGAACCGTCAAGTCTTTCCTTCTCAGCAAGGAACCTTTGTGTCTTTTCTTTGTTTTGCTTCTCGAGGGATTCACTTTGCACTTTAAGGACTGCAACCTCCTTACACAGCCGGGATGACTCCGCCACCTCCAACTTGAGGACATACACTGTGCCTTCAAGTCGAGAACACTTCGCCCTAAAATGCTTAATTTCCTCTTCGAGTTTTTGAAGCCTCTCTAACTCTGTATACGCACAATCCAGCTTCATCTCCTCCTCGCGAAGATCTTTGTCATATGTGTCAAACGCAGACATATACCCTCCCAAACCCTGCACCACAATTCGTTCTTAGAACACGCATCCGGACAAAGTAACTGAGAAATCGTAGACAAAATACCTGGCCAATCAGATGATTCGCCGAGATTATCGACTCCGACAACTTCATCTCCCGAAGAGGTTTACCCCACTTTGGGTTCTTCTTGCATTTCCAGATCAGCTTCACGACAAATTCGCGATTGAGCATCGCTGGGGTAGCGCCATCCCACTTCAGGCTGAAATGATTAGGATTGCAATCAAAAAATTCCTCCTCTTGCTTGGGCTCGGAAAAAGCATCCGGCACAGCACCTTCGGTGTCATACCGGTTCGCATCTCTGGTGTCTTGATCACGGGCATCCTGCGGATGAGCAGATCCCTCGGGCGGAAGGGTAGCCTCTTGACGAGCCATATCGGCATCGTGGGAACCGTCGACACCCGCAACCTCAACTCGAGAATCAGTTTCCCAAACTAATTCATCCTGTGAGGCTCCTGCAGCCTTTTCTGCTTCAGCTTGCTTCCGCCTTTCCCGCGCTGCAACCCTGGAGAAGGTAAGAACAGCAATAAAAGCGTCAGGAATCACGTCGGCTCGCCAAAAAACAGATACGATCAAGAATAGATCAATACCTCGTAACTTCGTTCGCAGGACCGTCGTCCTCTGAAGCCAGTGCGGCTTCCTCAGAATCCACCCGGATAGGACCAGATGGAGGAGTTGCCATCTTCCGCTTGGAGGAGGTATTCGCGGGGATATCGACCTCCACTACCGGGATTGTTCTTCTTCTCTTAAGATCCGTCCCCTTGGGTCTTGGTTGCGATGCTTTCTTGGCAGCTGAAATAACAGAATACACAACAAAATAACATCACGCTCAGAAGAGCAAGCACGGCATTGCTTCGATTCGGCAACACACCTGTTTTCGAAGCCTTGGTCTTTTCTCTGTCGGCTTCGCAACCGTTGCTTTCTTCTCTGCAGGATTCTTCTTTTCCTTCGCAGGCCATAATCTTTGGCTCAGTTCGCAAAGCTTCTTGATGTCAACATCCAGACCAAAAGGATCCTCCCCAAGACGGATAGACACTGCGAACGGAAGCAAGACAAATAAACCAGGCATCTCGTCATAAGCAGGATATCCGCATATAAACATGACTAATGCGATTACCTGGATTCGATTTCCAAGCTCTAAATAGATCGAGCTCGGAGCTGCCGATAGAAGCCTCGTTGACCTTCACGAAAAAGAAGAAACGGTCCCACTCGTGGACCTTGCTAGGCGGATTTCCACCAGCGATTCCGTGCTTCAACGTAGTATAAAAGTGATGCCATCCTCCTGCACGGTTTAGCCTACCGCTTTTCAAAATAGAGATTCTTTCAAAGATATCCCAATTAAAAGGAACGCTCACCATTCGAGTGACCGCCGCCAAGCAATTAAAGTGGCGGATCACGGCATGAGAAAGTTGCGCCACTGGCATCCTCCTCCTTTCGCAGTACCAGAGAAGCGACAAAATGGGAAAGCAAAATCCGAAGTCTGCGAAATGATATTCATAGATGCAAAAATATCCCTTCGGCGGCATCGTCACTCTCTCATGAACTTGAGGGAGTAAAACCTCGACTTTTTCAGGAAAGCAGCACCTTAGTCGAAGCCCTCGAAGCTATGCTTTGGTCATCCAGGTCCTCCCGTCTTTAATTCCCGTTTCATGTTTCGGCATGACGATTTTTTGGGGGAGACCTTCAATATGGCTAGTTTGCTCGGAATCCCCTGACTCAATTTCAGAGTCTATGTCGGGGTTATCTGAAGAAATCATGTCCCGATAATTCGAAGACCCCTCAGAATTCAAGGGAGAAGAAGGAACCGGACTGATCCACGCCTGCCTAACACGCTCGGCGAGAGAGATATTATCATCATCAAAAGCTGCCCCTTTACCTTTGGAGCCATTCGATCTTGTCGACATTCCATTTGCAAGAAGAAGAAAACAGGAAATTTCTGGAGCAATCACAAAATAAGAAAGATCGGCGAGCAGAGGGGACTATCACGAAGAAAAACAATCTGAAGAAAATAAAAATCCTTGGAGCAAGAAAATAAAGAGATAAATTTTCAGTAATAAAAATTGGAAGAAATATCAGCAGTGTCCTTAAAGGACGCGTGTCAAGATTCGCATAATCTCGCCGTCTGAAAAACCTTTAGCTTTCCCGCTTTAGAAAAACCCTAATGGGCCGCATATTTAAATCATTATAATTCGAGGGAAGCACCACGTGTCAGATCCACTTAAGAACGGGCCGAGCTGGCCATCGCGGAGAAACGCCCTTGACAAGCTGACGCTTATTGCGAGATCAAACTCATTTACTTTATGAAGTCCGCCGACCTGATTTATAATCAGTCTCGCCGAACTGGGGGGGGGGGGGGGGGGGGGGGGACTTATTGTTAGGGGAAATGAGCACATTTTCTAAAATGACTTTCTCTAGCAATAACCTAAGCCTATCAAGATTTAGGAGACCGCACCGACGTAGCTCAAGAAGGAATTTCTTTGAAGATATTCTTCAAGTCCAAGAACATCGGATCAGCTCGAAGGTATATTCAAAGATAAAGGAGAATTTCCATATTCTTCGGAGAATAAGAGATATTTCCATATCGCAAATATGGAAATATTTACCAAAAGAGAAAAGGAAAAGGAATTTGCAGCAACCGACCTCCTATTCCTATAAATAAGAAGACTCCGGAGCACCAGAAGGACAACTCATACAATCTAGAAAGCAGCAGAGCTAAACCTAAAAATGCCAAGCTTTCTAGTTTACCGCATAAACACTTTTTTCACTTCTGCATAACCTCACGGTTAAGTTATTTCTTGTAATTATTTCATCTCTGAGCTATTAATAAAAGATCTTATTCTCCAAAATCCACAATCGTAAATCATAAACTCTAGTGATGATTTTCTGGTTCAACAGTTGGTAAACATATTTTTTCTATATCAATTGTTGAAGGAAAATTTTATATTTAAAAATATTGCCAAAATTATAGAAAATTTAAATATATTGTATTAGAATTGGTATAGAAATGATTTAGGCTGAATCTTAAATCGCTTGGAGAAGGATTTTGGGGTTGTGGTCCTTGTGGAGGTGTAGTCTAACAAAACAATTGTTACATTAATATGTTGAAATTATTTAGTCCTTTTTATTGACAAACTTGAACTTATAAATATATAAATACATTGAAAAAGAACTACGACTAGTTCTTGATAACCGACCCATGAGGTAGATTAATTGAAAATATCAAAAGAATGTTACGAATATGTATGTAACATCATAACAACTTTTATAATATCACATGGATTTTTATTTTTCTATATGTGATTCTATAAAAACGGAAATGATACACATCAATGACATTCTTTTTACATAAACTACTTCATAGTTCGATTTTCAAGATGTAAATCTGATTCAATTTTAAAATGCATTTCTACGAGTGTTACTGTGATATTTACTTAAATAGATCAAAGTATTCAGTAAAATGTATTTCTTTAATATTAGTCCATCATACCTAATGCCATTTTGGTGAATGTTATTACTTATCTTTGTTTATAACACTTGTTATTTTGATTAGAATAAATTTATTATCATATTTTTTTGGATCAAGTGAGTTTATTATCATTAAGAGGTACTAGGTATATATCCACGATACACAGTGGGTTATTTTTATATAATTTCATACTTTGATAAAAAAGAATATATTTAAATAAATATTATATACATATTTTAAAAAATATTCAAATTCATATATAAAATTCTGTTATAATTACGTTTTGTGTTATAGTCACCGTTTATCTAATTCTTACGAAAGCTAGATGTAAGACAACACATATAATGAAACGTACTTTGTATAATTTTTCAACTTTAGTAATTCATGTAAAACTTATTTAAATATTCCTGATTCAAAATTAGTTACACACTTATTACTTATAGTTAGAAAAATTTATGTTTTCTCAACTAAATAAACTTATTAATCCATTAATAAAGTTGCTTTTCCAAGTTATGAGTATTGGCGACTATAAAGCGCAGGATTGCACCTAACTGAATCTCCTCCCACCAAGAGTATAATTCACGGTATTGACCTTACTGTCTTAAACTAGTATCCCTCTAAATTGGTACAAAAATTCACTCAAATGACACCCTACTTAATTTCATTATAGTTTCGTATTTTTCAACCTAAACAATAATTGTTCACCCAAAAATGATTTCTTAAAATTCTTTTTATATAATATGATAAATTTACTTTTTAGGATGTAAATAATAAAAATTATATATTTTTTGTTTACCATAAATTTTGTATTTATATGCTTTTACTCTATATAAATATCATATATTTTTAGTTTTTTTCTTTTTCATAATTGTAATTTGCTATCAAATACTAAAAGTTCATAAATAGATTTGTAAAACTATAAAGTGATTTAATAGTATTTATTAATATCACAAATATATGAAACGATATAGTAGTAAGTTTTCAAAATATATTTGTTTTTGTTGTGTTCTTTATCGTCCTGATCCTCATTATTTATATCATATTTACTATTATAAAGCTGGTTTCCAAGTGTTAGTTATGAATATTGGAAACAGTGAAGCGCAAGACTTCACCTAGGCATATCTCGTTCCACCAAAACCATAATTTACAAGTGTTAACCTCGCTAACCGTCCTAACCTTGCATCTTTTGAAGCTGATGCAAAGATTCATTCAAATGACATCCTATTTCTATCATAGTTTTGTATTTTTTAACCTTATAAAATGATTGCTCTTCCATCTAATTGTTTTCCTCATTTACATGTTCAAAGATTCTTATCAATTGATCAAATGTATAAACACGAGCTTGGGATCGACCAGGATTATGAAATCATTTCCAATAACAGATTTCTAATAGCACATACAAAATTACAAAACTCACGAATGTAATTTAATTTTTTTATGACTTAATTTTTTTTATGCGTCGATCAATTTTAAAAGAACCATAAGAGAAATATTTATAGCTAAGCCTCCAAATTTCGGTTTGTAATTGTACCTAAAACAAAAATGTGTATTTAAAACATCAAAACAATCAATTTGGTTTTAATGGTTGTGGAATCAAGTGATCTAACCACAAAAAGCACCAAATAAATTTGTAAGAAAGCAGAAAAAGAGATTATCCATAGAGACAAATGAAGACATAAAACTTAGACATATTCTGTGGTGAAGCATAGAAATGATTATCTTCTAAGTAACATTTGTTTATGATTTTTTTTGTTGTAAAATTAAATATTCATCTGTTCTTTCAAAAAAATCTTAAAAATAAAACAAATTCCTTTTATATTGCTCTTTTTTGTTTGAACCCTATATATGTAGTAGGGACAATTACAATTGTGTTTCATTAATCTTTTTCCACAAAACCCAAATGAATTATAAACTATTCACTGTATTCACATAATTGAGAAATACGATAGCCAAACAACATTTCTTACGGCAATTGACTCTTACAAAAATCTATACATATACTATTTAAAAAATATACATAAACGTAATTTCGAATTAATTATGGCTTACGGCAATTGATTTTTTTCCAACACATAGCAAAAATTATGTATCACGTTCATTGTATCACAATCAAATTTTGAAAGCACATTGCAATTCTTAAACACAAAAGCTGAATTGGATACTTTAATTTGTCATGTTTGATTAATTTCCATGACCCGACGAGTATTTGGATCCATGATCCTCCCCTCCACATCACTCTCAACGTTTCTGTAGTGCCATAATTCCCTGCTCTCCTCCATCGTATCCGTTAAATCACTTGCACCATTTGGGGTTTTAACCTCCTTATTCATAGACGCTCCACCACACCTCATCATTCTCAGAGATCTCAAATCTTATTTTGCCTTTTGATCAGACCTACAATGTTGATTATAGCTGCCAAAATATTAGTGTATATAGTTCATAGTTCATAGTTCATTTGTACACTAATACAAAATTGTGTCTATATACTTCTCGATCGCCTTCATCATATCGCGTAGCCCAAATCTTCGGAGGATCACCAATATGGAAACCAACACCACCGTGGTAATAGGCTCATAACACAGATCATCAGTGTTGTATTTGGAATTTCAATTTGTCTGCTAAAAGCTTTGCCGTGGCTAAACCTAAACCAAATGAAGCTCCAGTTATCACTGCAGTTCCTTGTTTCCGAGTTTCTATTGCTCCGGTGAGGCCTGTTTAATTGTGAATTGCTGTAACTATTCGTGCACAATTAATTGTGGAAAACCTTGATTTTTTTCTTTGTTAAGGTCCGTATCAAACCTGATAAACAGAGGCAGTAACTCATCGTAGGAATAAGGCAGACACATGAAGTGTGTTCTGTGGCACTCACTACACACGAAAAAGCAGCCTGAGAATTGTTAAGGAAGTCGAGAATGTATCAGATACTTACCCGTTGTAGACATCACCAAACGATCCTCTCCCAATTAACTCAAACTGACTAAATCTGGTTCCAGCTGCTTCTTGCAAACCAGCAACATCTTCCATTTTTCACAACAATTACAAAAAAAAAAAAAACACCTTCAATATATTATCTTCAATGTCATTATTTGGAGGCTCAAAACTTTAACATATCGATCCATCATACCTTTAAATTTCACACGTTTTCACCACCTTGCTTCTCTTTCTTCACCACCAATTGCAACTGCTTGATCCCCTCGTCGACCCCGAAATGTTGACCTAGAGAGCTCTTGCTGTTAACATTAGCTTCTTCATTCGATTCGCATCTCATCAGATTGTTCAAACTCTTATGATCAATCTCTTGGTCTTCGTCACTCTGGTGATCAATCAAAGGAGGATAATCAAAATCGCCGATTTTGGGTTGGAGCATCGAAAATATCGGAGGATCTCACTAATCTCATCGAAACATCAAAGTTGATTTGGGCTTTTGAAAACAATAAAATAGGTTATGTTAAATGGATAGTGATTATCTATTTGTTTTTATTTTTATACATTATTTTAAAAGATAATGTTTATCCATAAGTTTTAGATAATGTTTATCCATATGTTTTGGATAATGTTTATTTATATGTTTTGTTTTTATAGATTAGTCTACTTCACTATAAAGTAAAGTTTTTTTTATAAATAGATAATTTTATTCTTTGTAAAATTATAAGTTTAGAAGAAGAAAGAAATGAAGTTTTTATGTTCATCTTTTTCTCTTTCTCTCTGAAGTTCAAAAGATCTTAAACTTTTTTTTGTTTTTCTTTATAAAGTATTAGTTTACAATACGTTATCAGCACGAACGTCTCTTGATCTATATCCGGGAGTTAGAGCTATACCAGAGAGGTAAGATTTATTTATGTTCAATTTATTTTAAATATTATTATTTACGGAAAGATAGGCTCTGCTTTCTCCGTTTATATGTGATGCCGGGATGGTAGACGCTGCCTCCTCCAAGCTGATCGTTATGGTAGGCGCTGCCTCCACAATCAAATAATTATATTGTTTATTATGCCGGGATGGTAGGCTCTGCTTCCTCCGAGCGGATCGTTATGGTAGGCTATGCCTTCACGATCTAAATGATCACATGGCAGACTATGTCGCCTCAGATCATATTTATTTATTTATTTATTATGTGGGAGATTAAAATCCCTATCTTTGTTCATTTATTTATTATGCAATCAGCAATTGTATGGTAGGCTCTGCCTCCTCATATTGCTTTTAATTATTGTCTTTTATTATGCCGTTATTATGCTCAAATTTTTAATCTAACAAATTAAGCTTTTGTTATTGAGTAATCATTTGTCAAAGCTCGAGATCGCCACCCTTGACTTGTGTGGAAAGAATTATATGTCTTGGGCGGTAGGTGCAAAGGTGCATCTAGAGAGAAATGATCTTTTGAGCACTATCGATATGTCGGAAACGATATTCGATGAAATAAGGCAAATATCATGATCTTTTTACGCCACCATATCCATGATGGTTTAAATGATCCATCACGAGTAAAGATCCTGAAGATCTTGGAAAATAAGTGGTTGAATCTCCAGGCGAGAGAATTCACCCAAAGCTCGGAGTTGATATAAATCCTCTTGGTAGCTTAATAATATAATAAACTCGTGATGAGAAACCATCAGTTTTGTCCAACTAAATTAACTCCATTCCTAGGGGAGAATGTTGAGTAGTGCACTTACAGTAAGTGTGATGGACAAATTCAATGAAAAAAAAGGGATGATGGTTGGGACGTTGAAAGACAAAAGCTTGATGGTTTTGATGTATTATATGCTTTTGCTTTAGATGCTTTTGCTGTAGGTTCTATTGTACCATAAGCGGTATTGCCAGGTATGTGTTTAATACTTATTAATGCATCTTTTATGAATATTTTAAATTCATAAAATATCAGAATTTGAGATTATGGAGGGAGATACTTGTCTAGCAGACAGTGCTACGACACATACAATCCTTAGGGATAAAAAGTATTTCTTCTGTCTCAAAATGAAAGTCTCCGCTGGAAGCGTGAGTACTATAACTGGTATTGCAAAGATTATACTAGGCTCCGGAAGAGCAAGTTTTTCATTGCCAAGGGGTACAGAGTTTGTAGTGCAAGATGCATTATACTCTCTCAACGGAACTTATTAAGTTTTCGAGATATCCGCAGAAATGGATATCATATTGAGACTATTAATAAGAATGGCACTGAATATCTTTGCATTACAACGGAGAGTAAACATCAGTTGGAAGTGTTACCAATGATGTCCTCCGGAATATATTGCACAAAGATAACCATGGCTGAATCACATGTTGCGGTAAACCAGAAGTTTACCAGCACTTTCAGAGTATGGCATGAAAGGTTAGGTCATCCTGGTTCAGTCATGATGAGAAGGATTGTGCAAAATTCGAGTGGCCACCCATTGAAAAACCAGAAGATTTTTCAATCGGGGGAGTTTTCATGTAAGGCATGTTCTCAAGGAAAACTCATATGTAGGCCCTCACCAGCCAAAGTTGAGAATGAATCCCCTGTATTCTTAGAGAGAATACATGGTGATATATGTGGGCCGATTAACCCACCGTGCGGGCCATTTAGATATTTCATGGTATTGATTGACGCATCTAGTAGATGGTCACATGTGTGTCTTTTGACCACAAGAAATATGGCTTTCGCAAGATTCATTGCCCATATAATCAGGTTGAGAGCGCATTTCCCTGATTATGCCATAAAGAAAGTCAAGCTTGATAACGCTGGTGAATTCACTTCAGCGGCCTTTAATGACTATTGTATGTCTTTGGGAATCGATGTTGAGCATCCGGTTCCGCATGTTCATACACAAAATGGCATGGCTGAGTCATTGATTAAGCGGTTGCAATTAATTGCAAGACCGTTAATCTTGAGAACAAAGCTTCCAATCACTGTATGGGGACATGCTATATTGCATGTTGGGGCATTGGTCCAGGTAAGACCAAGTGCGTATAATGAATATTCCCCCATACAGTTAGCATTTGGCCAGAAGCCAGATGTATTCCATCTTCGTGTATTTGGGTGTGCGGTCTATGTCCCTATAGCGCCACCTCAAAGAACAAAAATGGGACCACAAAGAATATTGGGAATATATATCGGGTATTCGTCACCAAGTACAAATTAGGTATCTTGAGCCGGTAACTGGTGATATGTTCACGGCACGATTTGCCGATTGCCACTTTGATGAAAGTGAATTCCCTGCGTTAGGGGGAGGATTGAGAGAATCACCAAATGATATCACATGGTGTACAAAAACTTTGGCTTATCTTGATCCTCCTACAAACCAACGCGAGGTGGAAGTTCAAAAAATTATACATATACAAAGATTGGCAAACCAGTTACCTGATGCATTCACTGATACAAGAAGGGTGACAAAGTCCTATATCCCCGCTGCTAATGCTCCATCAAAGATAAATGTTCCTGAAGAACATATTGATGTAAATAGAGCAAATGAACCGGTTCAGTTAAAGCGCGGGAGGCCAGTAGGATCAAAAGATAAAAATCCCCGAAAAAGAAAGAAATTGGAAGCAAAGGTTCTGGAAGAACCAAATAAAGCCAAATGTCCTGAAGACATTTGTGAAAAGGTTCCTGAAGAACCAAATGAAGATATATGTCCGGAAGACATATCTGAACCAGTTCCTGAAGAACTAGGTAAAGAGGTTTGTCCTGAAGACGAATCTGAAGCAGAAAAATATGAGATTTCCATCTCCTTCGCCCAAAGTGGAAAATTATGGGCTAGAAGTGAAATAGAAGATAATGATGGAATATTCTCTTTTTCTGTTTCCAAAGAGATCGATCATGAAAATGATGATCAAGATCCAAGTTCCGTGTCAGAGTGCCAAAGAAGGCTTGACTGGGATAAATGGCAAGTTGCCATGGGGATGAGATATTCTCCCTTAATAAACAGAACATATTCGGACCGATAATTATTACACCTGAAGATGTAATACCGCTCGGATACAAATGGGTCTTTGTAAGAAAGAGAAATGAGAAAAATGAGGTCACAAGGTATAAAGCTCGCCTTGTGGCACAAGGGTTTTCTCAAAGACCGGGAATAGATTATGAAGAGACATATTCCTCGGTCATGGATGCAATCACATTCAGGTACTTAATGAGCCATAGCGGCCTCTAATAATTTAGAGATGTACTTGATGGATGTTGTGACTGCATACTTATATGGTTCACTTGAGAGTGACATATACATGAAAATCCCTGAAGGATTTAAGATCTCTCAAGGATCAAAGATGCCTAAAGCATCTAAAGAGCTATGTTCGGTCAAACTACAGCGATCACTTTACGGATTAAAGCAATCCGGACGCATGTGGTATAATCGCTTAAGTGAGTATTTGTTGAGTAAAGGTTACGTCAACAATGCGATATGCCCTTGTGTGTTTATTAAGAAATCCGCATCAGGATTTGTGATCATTGCTGTATATGTTGATGACCTGAACATGATTGGAACTCAAAAAGAGATTGATGATGCTAGATCTCATATGAAAGATGAGTTCGAAATGAAAGATCTTGGAAAGACAAAATTTTGTCTAGGGCTCCAAATAGAGCATTTCCAAGATGGAATATTTGTGCATCAATCAAATTACACCAGAAGGGTGTTGAAACGCTTTAGTATGGATAAAGCGACTTCTTTGAATACTCCAATGGTCAATAGACCACTTGACGTTGACAAGGATCCATTTCGACCTTGTGAAGGTAACGAAGAAATATTAGGTCCTGAAGTGCCTTATATGAGCGTTATCGGTGCCCTTATGTATCTTGCAAATTGTACTAGACCAGATATAGCATTTGCTACTAACTTACTTGCAAGGTATAGTTCATCACCGATGCGCCGGCATTGGAATGGAATAAAGCATATATTCCATTATCTTCAAGGTTCGATTGAATTTGGATTATATTATTCTAGAAACCCCGAGGTTGGTCTAGTTGGTTTTGCAGATGCAGGATATCTGTCTGATTCGCATAAAGCTCGGTCGCAAACTGGATATGTTTTCACGTTTGGTGGAACTGCGATCTCTTGGCGATCTCAAAAGCAAACTTTGGTCGCGACTTCTTCAAACTATGCGGAGATTATTGCGCTTCATGAAGCATGCAGAGAATGTGTATGGCTTCGGTCGATAGCTCATCACATACAAGAAGCAAGCGGAATAATCACAGACAAAGAACCAACAAAAGTGTTTGAAGACAATGCTGCTTGTGTCGCTCAAATTAAGGAAGGTTATATCAAGAGCGATAGAACGAAGCATATCCCTCCAAGATTTTTCTCATATACTCAAGAGCTCGAGAAGAAAAAGGAAGTGGATATTATGTATGTTCGTTCAAGTGACAACGCAGCTGATCTCTTCACAAAAGCGCTTCCTACTACAACATTCAAGAAACATGTTCATAGTATTGGAATGCGGCATCTACGAGATTTGTGAAGAGAGGATGAGATCCATCTTTTCCAGAAGGATTTTGCTTTTGCTGTACTCTTTTTCCCTTTATCATGGTTTTTATCCCATTAGGTTTTTCCATGGAAAGGTTTTTAACGAGGCAGCACGCAACTTCACAGCGATGGATACTCATGCGCCATTTCGAGGGGGAGCGCTACTGCACTCTTTTCCCTGTCATGGTTTTATCCCACACGAGTTTTTTTTTCATGATAAGGTTTTTAACGAGGTAGTACATATACATCATTAGTGATGGATAATCAAGGAGGAGTGTTAAATGGATAGTGATTATCCATTTGCTTTTGTCTTTATACATTATCATATTAAAGGATAATGTTTATCCATAAGTTTTAGATAATGCTTATCCATATGTTTTGGATAATGCTTATCTATATGTTTTGTCTTTATAGATTAGCCTACTTCACTATGAAGTAAGGTTTTTCCTATAAATAGGTAACTTCATTCTTTGTAAAATTATAAGTTTAGAAGAAGAAAGAAATGAAGTTCTTATGTTCATCTTTCTCTCTTTCTCTCTGAAGTTCAAAAGATCTTAAACTCTTCTTTGCTTTTCTTTATAAAGCATTAGTTTACAACAGGTTAAGAAATTTAGCTGTTTGGATATTTTTTTGG
The DNA here is from genome assembly GCA_911865555.2 of Thlaspi arvense. NCBI lineage: Eukaryota > Viridiplantae > Streptophyta > Magnoliopsida > Brassicales > Brassicaceae > Thlaspi > Thlaspi arvense. The sequence goes on along the minus strand of OU466858.1, from coordinate 21,245,522 downwards.
TTTGACCCAGAAAAATTGAAAATATTTTTTAATGAGTTGTATTAATAAAATGTTTTGATAGGTGAATATTTTTATTGATGTGTCATCTTAAAAAAGCTCCAAAATGCTGAGAGACATTGATATTATTGTTGTATTGATTATTTATATGCGTCATGTCATAAAGTCAATTATTGATAAGTCTAAATTTCACTTGTAAATAGAAAACTGTAATACATAAACACAAAAATATTTGATTTGCAAATACATTGAAAATTTATTGCATGCATTTTTTATTTTTTATTTTCAAGATACGATAGATACCTGATCTAATATGTTTAAAACGTGCAAACATATTGTCATTTATGACGTCTATGCAACATGCTTTTGTTGTTCAACATGACCAAGTTGATGTGGGTGTTGGAAAAAATGGTGGTAAACATTATTTTTTCTATATCAATAACTAAAGGGAAATTTTATATTTGAAGTGTTGTAAAAGTAATTTTTTAAAAATGATTTAAAAAGATTGTAATAGAATTAGTATAGAAATGTTTTGGGCTGATACTTAAGTTGGCTCGGATCAGGGTTTTGGGGTTGCAGATGTGTAGTTTTTGTGGTATGGTACATTGCTATTAAAAAAAAAACTTATTGTTAACATGAAATTTCAATGAACTGACACTGTTATTAAAAATATGTCTTCTATACATTGGCATAAAAGATTGGCACCATCTACCAAAAAGGAGGAAATGTATTGTTCATTTTGAAATATCGAAATAGTCAAGCTTAATCTAGACACTAACACACATGTATAATGTGAAATGTCAATGAATACATTATACATTTTTTGTTCACTGTCATGGGTGAAGCAAAAACATGTCACAATGCAATGGATAACAGGACATTTGAACTAAAGGTTTATATAGGGCTGTGCATATTCTTCTAAAAAATAAATACTCGCCTTCATGTGACACATTTGTATAATTGTTTTATGGATGCTTTTGAAATTACTATTTATTTATAGTGATAAACAATAATTATTCCTTATACAAATAATGAAATTGAAGTGTTATTTATACATGAGTACAATGTTTTTTTTTTAAGTTTCAATGTCACTTCAAATTTTGTCTAATTAAAATTATTCACAATCATTTTCGGCGTTCAAAATACTATGAATGACTCTGAGTTTATTGTTAAAAGGTTGGTATTTTGGGACTTTACCATGATAAATTTTATTTATAAAATTACTATATAATATCAAGTACAAAATTGATAGTATATTAAAACGTTACGACATTCAACTAGTGGTGGTTGACAATTTGATAAAAAGAAATTGTTAACATTGATAAAAACATTTGTTTTTGTTAGAAAATATATTATATATATACACAATAGTTTTCAAACCATTGATTGAGTTAGATGATAAAATTTACTCAAAAATCCTATCATAATTTCTCACATGTGATACGATCAAAATTTTTTTTTTTGAACCTTGCAATCAAAGTTATCGCCTATATACTGTAACCACTTTATAGTTTGAAATAAAATTTAGGGTATTGGTGTTTTCAAAGCTATCAAATAATTCAAATCTTTTTGTCTAAACTTTATATGAAATTTAATATGTTTGAATATGGAAAAACTTGCTTTTTTCCGAAGTTTGTCCAACATAATCTAATCGATGCGAGTGTTGGAAGGACGGGTGATAAATGTTCCACTTTCTCATCTCCAATGTTGGAAGACAAGAAAATTCATTAACAATATATAGGATATTTTAATTTTTGAGAAAATCCTAAAATGGTAACAACTTATATTTAAAACTTTCAGAGTTTTGAACTAAATATTTTAAACTTTTAAACTAATTTCTTTAACACATTAAACCATCAATCTATCTTTTTGGTTGCGCTGACTTTTATTTAGACGGCTCAACTTAAATAACAGAATACGTTTTCTGGTAACAGTATAGTGATTCTCTAATTACAAAAATAAGAACACGAGTTAAATTAACTGATTAACAGATGTTTTGGAGTCAAAATGAGGTAAATCACACTTTAAGTCTATTGATTTAAGATAAATTTTGGGATTTCATGGTACTTGGTTTTGAGATTTCTGGATTGCATAAATAGTTTTTGAATATGATTTATTAGTTTCAATCGGGCTTCTTAATTTTTTGTAATCGGAAAACCACTATATTGTTACCAGAAAATATATTTCGCTATCTAAACTAATGGTTCTGTCTAAAAAAATATCGATATAACCAAAAATAACTAGATTGCTGGTTTAATGTGTTAAGAAAATTAGTTTGAAGTTTTAAAGTGTTACTTAAAAACTCTCAAGGTTTAATGTGCTGTCACTTTGAAAGTTTTTAATGTGATTTTCCCTTTAATTTTTAGGCATAGTAGACTTTTAATCTGCGCTATGCGCATGTCTGTATTAATAGTTTGATTTAAATCTTTTTATTTAATATATTTTAATTTATCAAAATATAATATATTTATAGAAATTTTTTAATATAAATGTTTTTGAAATATAATGTGTAATTGTTTGCTATATATCATTACTAAGTTCTTGGCGTTTGTTTTTAAGATTTCTATAGTTCTTCTTTATTTAAGGTTTATGTGTTTAAATATTTAGTTTTTGATTAAATGTTTCAATGATGTTGTGTATATGATACTTATATAATATGTGATATATGTAGATTCACATTTACTTTTATTGGGATGCTGCAATGATCGTGTAAATCTGCTTTTTGCTTCTCCACTAGGTCTTCTAGGAATTTTAGCTTATATCTCTATTCAGTTTATCATTAAGAGCTATTTTATTTGCAGTATACTATTTAATAATTTTGGTTTTTAAACATGTAGGATAGTGTGGAGTCTTCACATTATTTTTACTTTTTTATCTTTTGTATGTTTTAATCATGTTTTGATTTGAATAATTTTTTAGATACTCCAGTTTGAATTTTATTCATAACTTTGTCATATTTTATTATTTAAATAAAATTTGAGAAAGGGTTACTCATATGTTGTTCATGTTGGCTTAATTATAAGTAGTATATATGTATAAAAATCAGGCTTTATTACTTGTTATATTTCAAGTGTAAAGTTATTTGTGTAGTATTTTTCTTTGTTAGTTTTAAAATCAGACGCGGCTAAGATATTAGTCAATCTAAATTTAAATAATATGTTTGATTTAGAAACTCATATAACCTGCTGCAATTTTAAATGGTTATTTATAGTCAATACCAATATTTTAAAAATCAAAAATTTTCCCGAAACTAAATTTTAACCTAATTTTCTTTCTAGATTTTATTTTTTTGTTACTTTACATATTTTGATAGTAATATTATAATTTTTTTAACTTATACAATTTTTTGGAAGTTTGATATACTTAAAACACACACACACACACATATATATATATATATATATATATTAATTAAGCATATTTGTTGTAGATTTTCTAAGCAGGTAGCATATATATCAATTTATTTTATTTTACGTGAATGTTTTTTGTTTGTTAAATTTGTGTTTTTTCATATTACAAACCTTCATTTAATTATAATATTGATTTGATATGCTATAACTGGCTATTATAAATTTTCTGTGGACTTCTCTCAAAAACTTATAGCATTATTTACTTTTTTAGTTAATTATTTTTTATGTTGATTTTTCAAATCATTAGCCTAAATATCATATTAATTATATTTTATACAAATTTTTCCTTTGATAATTTACCTCTCTTGAATATGATTTTTATTTTATTTTGACACATAATATTCTATTGACATTTTAAAGACATAATATTGGTTTTAATGTTTTTGTTATTCTATGTTTTTAACTCGCGCTAGGCGCGAGTTTGTATTAGCAGTTTGGTTTAATTCTTTTTTTAGTTATTTAGTTTTTAAATTATAGAAACTATAATAGATATATAAAATTTTCTTTTTTATATAAGAGAATTTAAAATACAACATGTAGTTTTCCCCAACTTTTTGTTTATAAAAAATTAAATCTTACTAAATAAAATAATAACAATGACGCTTATCAAGTTATCCAATTTTGCCATGCAAACACGTTTGATTTAGATAATGGTTTCTTTGCTAAGATCTTGGTGTTTGTTTAATTTCCATAGAAATTCTACATTTCTTTTTTTCTGTAAGGTTTATATATTAAAAATTTAATTTTTTGCTTGAATATCTCATTGATGTTGTGTATCTATGCATATATTAATTCATGATTCATGTTGATTCACATTTAGTTTTGTTAGAAACTGCAATGATCGTACAAAGCCGTTTCTTACTTCTCCATCATGTCTTCCATGAGTTTTATTTTTATATCTTTATTCAGTTTATCATTGAAATTTGTTTTTGGCAGTCTAATATTTGATAATTCTAGTTTTAAAACTTGTAGGATGGATGGTGTGCAGTCTTTATATTTATTTTACTGTTTTTATTTTCTGTGTGCTTTCTATATATTTTGATTTGAATATTTTATCTAGATATATCAATTTGGGTTTGATTCTTAACTCTATCATATTTATTATTTAAATATAATTTTAGAAGGTGTTACTGATATGTTATTAATGTTGGCTCAGATATAAGTAGTAGATATATATAAAAATCAGATTTTACTGCTTGTTAAATTTTGAGTGTAAAGTTACTTATATAGTATTTTTGTTAGTTTTTAAGTTAGAAGTACTTACTATATTAACTTTTGTATATTTAAAGAATATGTTTGATTAAAAAAATTATGTAAACTTATTGCAACTTTATATAGTTATTAATTGTAGATACCAATACTTTAAAAACATTTTAGTTTACATCTTTTGATAGTAAATTTATTTTTTATTTTAATCTATATAATTTTTTTTTGTATGTTTGTTATACTTAGGATTTTTTTTTATGATTAAACTTTTTGGTTGTTGATTCTCAAAATAGCTAGCATAGATATCAAGTTAATTTATTTTACTTGAATGCTTTTTCTTTTTAAAATTTTCTATTTTAATATTAGTTTTTATTTTAGTTATAATGTTGATTTGACATACTATAACTGTTCATTTTAAATCTAATATCGACATCTCTCAAAATATTACTGCATCATTTGTTTTTGTTTTTGTTTTTAAAGTTTTTAATGTTAGTTTTTAAAAATGTTAGCCTACATATTAAGTTAGTTTTTAATGCCTTTTTCCGTTGTTAGTTTACTTTTTTATATTGATTCTTATTAAATTTTGAAACATAATTTTTATGTAAATGTTGACATTTTTACAGACAATTTTCTTTTCTTTTTTTATGTTAATGAGACTTTTTATATTAACACTTTTTAATAGTTACCACATATATCAAGTCAAATTTTTTAGATGATAGTTTTAATATTTGTTTTTGTTATTAATACCAATTTTAAAATTATTAACATTTTGTAAAACATCATTTATATTTTATTTGTTTTCGTTCATTTTTATATTAATTTCTTAAATAGTTTGTTTAAAGCTTTATTTTTATATTGGTTTCTTAAATAGTTAGTTTAAAGCTAAATTTTAAAAAAAAAATTAGTCATTTAAAGTATATATGTTTAAAAAATTCTTTTGTTAATTTAAATTTATGGTATTAATTTTTATGTTAATTTTTAAAAAATGTTAGCCTAAATATCAAGTTTTTTCCTTTGTTAGTTCACTTTTTTTATATTGATTCTTATTTAATTTTTAAACATAATTGTTTTGTAAATATTAACATTTTTACAGTGAATTGTTTCCTTTTCTGTTAATGAGACTCTTTTATATTGAATTTTTAAATAGTTAGCATATATATCAACTCAATTTGTTTTTCAATGATTTTTTAAATATTTGTTTTATATTAATTTCAATTTTAATTGTATTAACATTTTCTAAAACATAATTTACATTTTATTTGTTTTTGTTTATTTTTATATTACTTTCTTAAATATTTCTTTTACCGCTTTAGTTTTTTTAATAGTTAGTTTAAAGCTAAATTTAAATAATTTTTTCATTTAAAGTATATTTAAATTTATTTTGTTAAATTTACTTTTTCGTTATAGATTTACATATTTGTTTTTTTATTGGTTTAGGTTTTGTGACATTTAGTTTCCAATTTATTTTGACAAACGCTATAAATATGGATTTCTGACATAACTTCTTTTATCTGTTTTGTTAGTTAAACTTTTTTATCTTTATTTTCCATTCTACCATGATGTTTTTCCTTTTTTGTGTATTTTAATTTATTCAAATTACTAATCATATTTAACATTTTTTGTTTAATGAAAATTGTTGATGTAGACTAATCAGATCGAGTTTCTTCGTCCTATGTGAATGTCATCAATGCACTATACCATCAACTTTTATATAGTATAGAAGTAAGCCAAAAAAGAAAATAATTAACTTAAAAATATAATTTATTACAGAAAATGATGTGGACCAATGAAATGAATATTTTTATAATTTTTATAATCTAATAATATGTTAATTTTCTATTTATTTTCAATAGAAAAATAAGATCTAATTTCCATATATTTTAAACTCATTTTTATTAATAATTATCTAAAAATTTAGAAACTTTCTCAATAACAACAAAAATAAAATTAATTAAAATTGAAAAAGTTTACTAATAATAATAAAAACGAAATTAATTAATTTTAATATATATATAATTAACTATAAATGATGATGTGTACCAATAGAATTGAATCTTTTAAATCCTATGTGGACACCCTTAGAGGTATTTAGCATCAACTTTTATTAGTAATAGACTAAGTATATAATTCGCGCTACGCGCGAGACTGTACTAATATTTTGGTTTAATTTTTTTAGCTACTATCTTTAAAATTATTAAAAATATAATATATTTATATAAATTTTCATTTATATAAGAGAATTTAATATATAATGTGTAATTTATCCTATTTTTATTTATAAATTTTAAAAAACTATTAAGTAAAATAATAACAATGATATCTATCGAATTATCCAACTTTGACATACATATACATTTGATTTAGAGAAATATAATCTTGCTAAGATTTTGGTATTATTTTCTGTTTTCCATATAATTTCTTTAGCTCTTTTTCTCTTGAAGGTTTATGTGTTCAAATATTTACTTTTTATTAAAAGTCTTATTGATGTTGTGTACCACTGCATATATAATCTATGATTCATGTTGATTCGCATTTTATTTTGTTAGGAAGCTGGAATGATCATGCAAAACCATTTTTTCCTTCTCCATCATGTCTTCCAAGAATTTTATGTTATATTTTTATTCAGTTTTTATTATTTTAATTATTAAATCGAGTTGTTGTAGATGTTTGTAAATTGATAATGGTTACTTTTTTTTAAACATGTATTGTTAATTGTTAATTTTTTTATTTAACTTTTAAAATTTTAAACCATATTAATATTTTCTGATTTAATAAATATGTTGATTTGGATCAATCAGATTGAATTTTTTTTTTGTTAGACATAATTTGTTAAATTAACTTTTAATGTTTTAATTATACTTAATAATTTTTGGGTTGATTAAAAAGCTGATGTGGACCAATTAAATCAAGTTTTTCCGTTCTAATCATACTTAACATTTTTTATTTAATGAATATGCTGATGTGGACCAATCAGATCGAGTATTTTAATCTCATGTGGACGCCCTCAATGCACTATGCCATCAACTTTTATATATTATTATATGATTTCTTAAATAGTTATTCAGATATCAAGCCAACTTCTTTTTAGATGATTTGTTTTTATTTAACATTTTTAAAACATAATTTTTATTTTATTTTTTGTTAATTTATTTTTTAATATTGATTTTTTAAATAATTAGCTTAAATTTTTATCTTCTTTTTTGTTAGTTAAAGCTTTTATATTACTTAAGTTTTTTTCTATTACTCAAACTTTTTATATTCATTTTGTTAAATAACTAGTATACATATTAATTTAATTTTCTTTTTAATGTATTTTTCTTTGTTAATTTAACTTTTTGATATTGATTTTCATTTTAATTATATTAAAATATTGTAAGAAATAATTTATGTTTTTTTGTTAGTTAAACTTTTTTATATTGAGTTCCTTAGTAATTAGCATAAAGCGTTATTTTTTAGTTAGTTAAGTCTTTTGTGTTGATTTTTAAAAAGTTGGGCTAAATATCAAGTTTAGATGACTTTTTCTTTTGTTAGTTTAACATTAATGATTTTTTAGTATTGAAAATTTTAAATAATAATTTTATATAATGATTTGATATGTTAATATAATAATTTTACCTTAATATATGTATAATATCACATGATTATATAACAATTTAACCTTAAAAGTTTTGCTAAATTTAAATAAATTATTTACTTAAAATATATATGTTAAATATTTTCTTTTGTTATTTCGTTACTGATTTATATAGATTTTTTTTGGTTAGTTTAGCTTTATGATATTGAACTTTTATTTTATTTTTTGTGTTTAATAAAAACGCATATATAGACCAATTGGATCGAGTTTCTTTGTCATATATAGACGTTCGCAATGGTTTAAAACATCAACTTTTATATATTATTGATGTTGGCTTATCTGAGTGTATATATATTATTTATTGTAGCTGTAATTTTGTAGTAACTTTAACTTCGATTCTAGTGAAATTGTAGCCCGGGAAAATGGTTGTAGGCTTATAGCTTTGATGGATTCTAAAACAGATTCTTTTTTCGTTAAATTTATAATAATAATATATGTTCTTACTGTTATTATTTTTTTTTTATCAAAATATGTTCTTATTATTATATATTTTAATATGCAATTAAACACACATGCTATTACATTCTTTAGAAGGAAAAATACCCGTAACAAAAATTTCTCTAATTTACTTAATAATCAATTGTTTACAATCACAAAATGTGCCAGAAGTTAACGACTGAACTACAAAACCTATATTTTTGGATTGTTTAAACAAAAACGACCATTTGCATTTTCACTTTCTCATGCGGCCGCTAGATGTAATCAACATCACTAGGCCACTTTAGTTTCACTTTTCAAATAAACAATAAAACCCACATTGATCTGCATATCTACCTGGATCACATATAAACCCTATTTTTCCGTTTTCGTAATAAACTTCTTTAATCAGCAAAAACAGCCAAAACACACCAAGCAAATCTCAGATCTTTCATGGACCACTTCTCTTGCAGGAGTACAAACAAGATGGCCAGAAGGACCCACGTTGTTGTCGGTTTCACACCGTGTTGTTTCTTCTGTGTCATGGAGGAAAAAGACCCTTGTGTTAGAAAAGCATGGTTAGAGTTATCTCTGAGAGATATGCACATGTCAAGAGACGACACAGAGCTCGCTCTCACCCTCAGTTTCATCTGGAGATTGGCCATGGCCGACCCAGAGAACTCCGAGTTACCATCTCTTGGGGTCTTTGAGTGCATGACAAAGTTGTTGAAGAAAGGTCTTGAGGATGTAGAATGGGTAATGACTGGCCAAAATGTGTATGCTCCTTACTATGCAGCTCATATCATTGGATCTTACACCATGAAGAAAACTGAGTTTTCTGTGAAAGCTGTGGATTCTGGGGTCATAGCTCCATTGGTTGAGCTTCTGAGAGGGAAAATGAGTTGGGTCGAGCAAAGAGTCGCGGTTAGGGCGTTAGGTCACTTGGCGAGCTACGAGAGCACATTTGGGGCAGTGGCTGCTTATGAGGATGAAGTGGTGAGTTTAGCCATGGAGATTGCAACGACATGTGTTGATGTTGTGTACGAAGAGTTTGTGAGTGTTCAAGAAAGAGAAGGAAGAGTGAAGTATCATAGTGACTTGCTTACTAGAGGACTTGGAGGGTTAGAGATGGAAGATCGAAAAGCCGAGGAATGGGCAAGCCAGCTTCAATGCTGGTCACTTCATTTACTCAATTGCTTTGCTTACAAGAAAAAGTCTATTTCTCTTATTTGCAACAAGAGCTTTCTCAAGAAGCTTAGCAAAATGTGGGGTGGATTGGTTAACCACACCTCTCCCGCGAGCATTGGTCTAATCCGGATTCTTTGTTATACTAAACAAGGGCGAGGGCATGTCTCGAATTCGAGAGAAATTATATTGACTCTATGCAATCTCTCCAGATCTTCTGATGATTGGCAATACATGGGTATAGATTGCCTTTTGCTTCTTCTCAAAGACCAAGAAACAAGGTACAAAGTCTTAGAGACATCAGTGTTTTATCTTGTAGATCTTGTTGAGCTTAAATCCCTTAGCGATAGACCAAACCTAGGTGACAGAATAGCTAGGGTTCTTCTAATGCATTACAATACAAAGAAAGGTTGTGTTTACACTCACAAGATACAAAAGGCTTTGAAAAAACTATGGAAGATTAAAGTAGAGAGGAGAAAGAGGGAAAGGCAGTTGATGAGTGGTAATCAAGAAAAGCTATCAGAGACTAGTGTTATTGTGAATTTGATTAAGCAGCAAGCAAACCAATTGCTTTGTGTAGGAGACCTAGAGGGAGCTATTAAATGCTACATTGAAGCAATAAGCTTATGCCCTTTGAAACTTAGGAGAAAGAGAATGAGTCTATATAGCGATAGGGGAGAGTGTTACTTACTTCATGGAGATGTAGACGCGGCCATAAGTGATTGCACAAGAGCTCTTTGCTTGTCTGAACCAGTGAACTCGCATGGTAAGAGTCTTTGGACAAGATCAAGAGCTTATGACATAAAAGGGCTATCAAGAGAAAGCTTGATAGACTGTATCATGTTTGTCAATTGCCGTTTCTTGCGTGGCAAAATCCCTTACTACGCTGCTCAAATGATCAGCAAACAGATGGAAGCCACGTGGCTGTTTGAAGAAGCTAGAGCATTGAGGCTTCAACATATGATGCTTATGGAGAAAAATCACTTAACCGGTATGTTCAATTTCTTATATATATGCACATGAATATAAGTTTTATGATCTCTACTAGATAAAAATGAAATAAAATACATTGTTTTTTTTTTCAAGGCTTGTCGACGATCACAGAAGAACCAGGGAAGAAGAAAGAATGATGATGCAAAGGAAGAAACCTATCCCTTGGACTGATCAATCAATGTAGCATCATCTATTGTACCTCATAAGCAAGTTTTTTTTTTTTCGTTTTGAATTATAAAGATTTGTAGTTTTGTGATGGATAAGTATGGGAGTTTATCAGCATGTAGTCTCTGGAGTTACTAATATTATAGTGTGAACACTTTTTCTAATTGAATTTCTTAATCATAGTATATCCTTATCGTATGAAAATGGCTTATTGATCTATAGATAAGATCGAATCCTCAAATATTCTGAAAACTTACGATAAAATTCTATACAATAATATTTGAAATTCGTGTCTTCAATATACTTACGGGTTCTTACGAGTGACAACGTTGTTTTGTTGGCATTGGATAAAGTGAAATTGAGTATTTTATGTGAAGAAGTAAATGGGAAAGGTGTGAAACGCAGAAGGTGGGGAGGACCACAAAACCACATTAAGGCCCGCGTGATCATTCTTTTACTTTGAATATATGGTGTAGTGTAGACAATTTCACGAGTTTTCGTATTTTATTCGGACTAAACTATATATTTTTATACTTTATTACCATAAGTATCAATAAGAATAATGAAGTCATGGCAACTACAATACAATTAAAAATTTGCGATTATTACTATACGAAAAGTTCTAGCTCCAAACCAAAAGCATGTTGTCTCGTGTGGGTCGAGGACTCTGTATGTGGACTAATGGTCAGAGATCGAATTTTACCTATTAGGGAATAAATGTCCCACACATCTACGGAAATTGATGTTGTTCCCTCTTGCCTCATTGTAAACGTGTACGTTCTACATTTTTTTAAGGATCAGTTTAAGTTTGAACCATAGTCTACTTCTGTTATTAAAATTAAAACATGAGCTAAGTGCTACGAGCAGAGCAGGGCCGTTCTTTTAGCATGGGAAAATATAGCAGCGGAACATGGTCTCAAATTATTTAAATAAAATTTCTTAAGAAAATTTATAAATCAGGGCCCCAAATTTTTCTAAAAACTTGTTTATCGTAATGAACAAAATGTTGGCACAAAATCATATAATTGGGGCCTCAAAATTATCAATTCATTGTCAAATCTATATTTTTATCAACACATAAATTACAATCTACACATTTTGCCGCCATTGAGTTCATATGAATCCAACACGAATAAACAGACGCATGGTACTATAAATAATCACTTGTGTCTTGACGCTAAAAATTTATCATCAGAAGCTAATAAATATAAATGATTCTGTTGATAATTAAGCGCTCTATTGAATTAATCGATACATTAGAGTGGATTTAGACATCTGAGGCTCTCTTTCAAGAACAGCAACCACATCCTTCACAGAGATTGTCCTCACCACTTTTGGTTGTAGCGACGAACCTTGGTTCTTCCCTAACCTTCGACCACCTACAAACACGAATCCAAACCCTATTAACAAAACCGTGAGGAACTAAACTCAATAACTGCAAGATTTAAGACCAACAAAAGCCACATCACAATTATACTCTTAACATTTCCTAAGACTAGAGAGAGCTCTCTATGGTTAGGACGTTTTGGGCCAAAACCCATAATTCCCCAGAGCCTTTTCGATCCGGTGACCTCTAGGTTTTCCTTTTGGTACATTTTCAGCTGAGCTAACAGACACTTGGTGACTAGAGAAAACTTTGGAGGAGGGTTTACCGCTTTTTTGATGTTTTATCTTGTTCTTGATTCTTTACTCCTAACTAAAAAGCTGTAAAGATAAAAAAAAAAATGGGACTCACCAGCACCAGAAAACCGTCGTCCACCATCTTGCCTGTCCTTGGAGTTTCTTCCTCCACTTGAATTAGCTTTCTGATTCCCATCTTTACCAGCTTCAGATACAGATTTCTGACGAGCTTCTGCCATTAATTGCCATTTTAAAAACGTATCATCTCCTCCTACAGCAGCACGAGCAGCAACATTTGCAGCTGTAGTTCTCATTTTGTCGTCGTCCTCTTTATTTCCCTTCACATATCAAAAACCCACTTTTCAAAGAAAAGTTGCAAAATGTGGCTCCACAAAATGTATTATCAGTTTCTCCATACCTTCACACCCTTTGAACGGTTATCTTCTTTCTCCTTCTCACTATCAACTCCACCATCGCCTTCTTCACTCTGTAGCAAATTACACAATATCAGTGTGCTGTAGTAAAATTAAGAATATGGGTAATGAGCTCAGTTACAGACCTCGCTAGGTTTCTTAAGCTTTTCTGCTTCAGCCTGTTTCTTCTCCCATTCCTCTTTCACCTTCTGATTCATTTCGTTGATCTGTAGCCGAATATCTGACGTGATAAAAGTCCGGTGTCTAGATTTCTCAGTATCAACCCGCTGCAGAAACACTTTTAGCTTCAGAAAGATTATTAGATACAACAATGTTGAAGCAGGAAAGTAAGAGAAAGTTAGATTGACCTGCTTCGACAACCGAATTATATGAGATAATAGTCCTCGCATCCTTTCCTCCACACACTGAGAGCAAAAAATGCATGAGAAAAGGAAAAGTAAAAAGGTCAAGTACTTTAATGCAAACAATTCATATAAAGTTGACATCTCACCAAAGACAAGCACCGTTCAACATCATTGCTTATACCCTTTAAACCGACTTTCGCCACTGCCAGGTATGAAAAACAAACATATATAAGCTTCTTCTCTTCTTGGAGCATGATAGAAATAAAAAAGAAGTAGGTAAGGTAAAGTATGCGAACTGATTTCCGCAAGCTTTCTCTGCAGCGGACTTTTCTGCAGTATTAATCTTTCTTCCTCTTCGTGCACAAACTTCCGAGATGCTTCAGAAACACGGCCATCCTCCTTGGCCCCGGAGAATAATTGTTCTTCCTCTTCCTAAACAAAATGCAGACACAAAAATCAATTTGTTCTGTATTCCACATGCAGAACTCAAATTGAAAACTGAAGCTACTAGGAAACGTACCCTGAGATTAACACCACTAACTGCAGTGACATCATTGAGCTGTTCAATACTTTGATCCATAGAATTCGCAACTACTTTTTGCTTCTTGCTGCAAGTTGATGAATGCAAAACAACTACGATTATAATCTTACGTGGGGAACCATTATAGAAAATTGCTTTAAGTTGTAAGAATCTATATAAACGAAAAAGCAACTTAAGAAAGCTGTAAATAATTCTAAACCTGAGCAGCTTAATTACCTTGGTGGTGGCGGTGAAGAACCTAATGTATCAAGAGGTTTCTTCTGACCAACAGAAGGCTTTTTGAGTGGCGCCCTAGCATTAACTCCTGCTTGAGGCGTACCCAGTGGGCCACGCGAATTCATCTGATGGACACAAACAGTTTGTCAATGAGAAATATTGTCCAAAACTGAATTATAAAAAGGTAAAACGAGGAAAAGGATAGATGCCAAGGTTGAAAAAAATAACAAGGATAATATGCATGGGATTTTGAAGCACCATGGTTGCCTCAAGAGCTCAAAGAGAAGAAGCAAACAAAAAATCAAATGAAACTGACTTTTATTATGATAAATTTGCAATTACTAAAATCTCTCTTACTGCTGTGCTAGCGTCAAGTTGAGTTGTCATGGAAGGAGAAACAGAGCTTGCATGCGCCATGTTGCTAGGTGTGGATAAAACCATTCTAGAGGACTCCTCTAAATCCTCCTTCGAAGTCCCTGAGGCTGCATTACTCGGTTCAAAACTTTGATCAACTGATTCCAGCTTCACATGGGACGCTGATGATCCTTGACTAGGTGCAGAATTTAGAGGCAATGGTGAGCTGTTCTGGAAGTGCGATGTAGCGCCACCTTGAACCCTGTTGGGATCATTTACAGAAGTTGGCCTCTCGAACTTGGGCATAGTCATCATGTTTGAGGTAGACTGGGGAGGTCCTCCAAGACCAGTTGGCCCCATGGTCTGGTTATGTGATACATGTCTCATATGGGAATCATGAAGGTGTGGTCTCAACAAGGAACCAGAAGCGTTGGTGTTTGGACCCGGGAATGAGTGAAAACTACCGGAGCTTGTATACATAGGAAAAGAATTCGGTGGAAGCTGCATCTGGTGATGCGGATGTTTCGTAAGCCCCTGCACAGGAACTGAAGTGCCTGTTGAGGAAGCCATTTGGTTAAGGTGGACTACACGAGAATCAGACTGAGATTTTTGATTATTGATATCTGCGATTGAATAGATTTTAATCAGGTAATGGTATTGGCTCTAGCATATAAACATTAAGACATGTCTACGGAAAGTATAAAAGCTTAAAAATGCATCAGCGTATAATTTATACCTGTAGAAGGAGCTTGAGTTCCCATTTTTCCCGGGTTATAGTTCGCCTGAAAAAAAGGAGCACAAATTACAAATAAAGAAGTAGTTGACTTCTACTGCAGACTCACTCAATGCCACCCATGGTAAAATGCTTGAAAGTGCAGCAGTTTTAAATGCTTCAACGGTTTTAAACATATTTGTTTTGGAAATGGGAAATGAGCTATAAATTGTATCAGTTTGTATACTTGAACTAGTCCTACTCTGCAGATGTTAATTAAAACGTTCTCAAAACTCTGGAAGAATCAATGAATCATGTCCCATAAAAATATGTTAGGGAAAGTGTGAATGAGATGTGGGACAAACGCAAGTCAGTAAAACCAGATGATAAATCAACCCAGGCGCAAGTCGGATACCGTTAGAACAGAACAATGTAATCTGCTAAGATAGCATTTTGTGAAAAGGTAAATCTTGACTTTTTTATTTTAGTTTTGAAAATAGAGGAAAATCAGAGTTTTTCCTAATTCAATACGCTATCCAACTAATTTGTGAAGCCACTGCAGACAATGCAACTACGACCTTTATAAGGATTTTGCAAAAGAGGCCAAGAAGAGATTCATTGAACTCTTGACATTGAGGTAAAAACAATCCAGGTATACCAACCAAAATGTAACTGGAAAATTATAAACTAAAAAACTTCCTATCAACTGGAACTAGATTAAAAAAAAGACTAAAAGGTATGACATAAAAGTAAACCAAATCAATCCCATTTTTAAGAAACTCAAAGATAAGCAATTAGCTAGACAGTATCGTTAAGATCCAAGCCTGAATTCGGCGAAAAAATGCAAAAGATAAATTTTGAGAGAAGTATGTGTTCCAAAGTTTGTCGACTTAAAGATCACCAGTGGCCATGTCAGATCATTCTATGTGCATCAAAGCTGATTAAAAAAAAACAGTCTGCATGGATACAGCTAAATTCCAACATAAATTCCATTCGAAAACCTTAGCAAGCAGCAGTCTTTATTCTTTAAACAGACAATTTCAACATGAATTCAATTCGCAAACTTATACCCTAATTCGAATGCCTTTAGCCACTACATGACACAAGATATGCAAAATGGTTTTACCTGCTGTAGTTTACTAACTGCCATCCTGAGCATCTGATCGCCTACAATATCTTTCATATGTCGTGTGAAGCCCTCTTTGGGGATTTCATTTTTCTGCAAACGAGTATCAGGAGGAAAGCAATGAAAAGGCAATAGCTTCGGAACATTATGATTTATGTCAAGTAATTTCACAGATAGGCATACCTTAAGTCTAGAATATAGGGTACGGAGCTGCAGTGCTCTATCTTTATCAAGTTGGGCCATTAAGGTAGGAAGCAAAGCAGCAAATGGTACTTGCTTAGGGTTGCGGTTTATTTGGTTAACGGGCTGTTCCACTCCACGAGCCTGTTGATTACTCATCTTTTGCAGTTTCAAATACTGAGATTCACTCTCTTGATTATGCGATCTTTCTGGTTCATTAGCAGTGGGATTCTTTTCAGAGATCTGCATCCCAGTTGTTTGGGAGACCTGCGAAGGATTCTCCCAGAGTTGACCTGGTCGATGAAGTTCTTGAGGCTGAATGTTTTGTAAGTGAGATTCATTTGCACGTTTTATATCATGTTGGTGTTGATTGTCTAAAGTGGATCCTTGTTGCTCCTTCATCTGAGTGCTTTCAAGGCTGTTCTGCGTCTGGAGATTGATATTAGCATCTCCAATACCATTCTTCCATGTCGCAAACTGCTGGCTAGGAGAATGGTTGTTTCCTATATAAACAATATCAAGCAATTGATGAAGCTAAACATGAACTAGGGTTTTCATATGATGCGGAACAAAATGCATGCTCGGTAGCTCTCATACACCTAGTTATATTTCAAAATCTAATACCGAGAAAGGGGAAAGAGATCACTATCAGCACCAGAGACAGAGAAAAGCCAAGCACTAAAAGAGCATCAGGCTAATTGAGATTGATTTGAATGACTCCACAAGAGGCTATTGCAAGTGACAATATTTACGCCATCATTAGCATACGAGACCCCCTAGAGAACTCTTTCATGATAGTAATTGCTTTTCTTGCAGGATTGAAACTCTCTCAAATATCAGTAGATTAGCGAAACAAGCACAACTTTGCTAACAAGCCAAAGATTCCATAAAACATCCACTCCAAGAGCAAACACACAAAGTCACATCTTTTTTTTTTGATCAATACTGCACCTGAATCGCTCCATACATTCATGAATCTGACATAGAGTTCCTCATAATATTATTCAAATACTCTCTTTTCTTCCCCTTTTTATTACGTTCTACACTTCATATGTATTAGGTGTCAAAACTTCAGCTTTTATCTTCCACAAGTACAAAGAGGAAGATTTCAACTAGCCCTAATTTACAACGAATTTGTAGAGAACGATAAAAATATAAAGGAAGAAGAGAAATTGAAACGGAACCATACCTGGGTTTGTCACGAGCGGCATAGAAGTTGAACCTTCAATATCTCGATTCAGGGCGGCCTGAAACGCGTCCACATCAGCTCCTGAATGCATCGATTCATCCTAACCACACACAAATTCGCCGAAATCAAAATCACGACGACGCTCCATGACACCGAGCAAGACATCAATCGCGCAAATATTTAAACAGATTCAGGATTTTTGAAATCGAGTGAGATTAGAAACCTAACCTCGTCTTCTTCGAGGAGCTTGAAAATTGAAGGATCCATTGATAAAGCTCTCACGATGCGGGGAAGGAGAAAAAGGAATCAGAGCTCGGCGAAGAGGAATTAAAAAGAAACAGGTGTTACATAAAAATCTCGACTGGTAAATTGCAGAGAAGTCCTTGTATATATGAAAATTCCGAAAGAGTCCAAGAAACTATATAAAGGAAAATTTGGTTTCCATCCCTACTCTCACAACCTCAAGCTAACGCACTTATGTTTTGCAAACGATTTGCTGGTATTCTCTGATGGAAATAAGACATCCACAGAGAATATCTTGAGGTGTTTAGGGTCTTTGCTGGATTCTCTGGGCTCACTATAAGTCTAAAAAAATCTACCTTATATTTAGTTGGAGGATCTGCAACAAGCCGAGATGCAATACTGGATCAATTCTCATTTGACACTGATGCACTCCCTGTAAGCTACTTGGTGGCTCCCCATGTTAATGAAGCAGATGACAGTGTAGGACTACACGCCTCTTCTCGAAAAGATCAGAGGAAGGATTAGTAGCTAAACTGCTTGGTATTTGTCCTTTGCAGGCCGTCTATAGCTGATTGCATCGGTAATACAAAGTTTAACGAAATTCTGGATTTCAACTTTTCGACTATCAAAAGCCTGCATCAGTGAGATTGACAAACTATGTGCTGCTTTCCTTGGGTTTGATCCAGACTTAAACTCATAGAAAGCTAAGGTAGTGTGGAAGAAGGTTTGTCTACCTAAAGAAGAAGGTGGTTTGGGATTCTGCTCCTTATCTGAAGCAAACAGAGTTAGATGCTTGAAGGCTTATTTGGAGAATCCTATCAGTACACTCGTCGCTTTAGGTAAAATTGGGTCCGGATATACTTAATCAGAGAAGGCTCGTTTTGGTCGGTTAAAACTTCTACTTCTCTCGGTTCGTGGATGTGGAAGAAGTTCTTGAAATACAGAGACTTAGCAAAGGAACTAACGAAGATAGAGGTAAAAACTGGGCCTACTACATCCTTTTGGTTTGATAACTGGGCAAAGATTGGATGACTGATTGAACTCACGGGTAATAGAGGCTGCATGGATATGGGTATACGGCTCAATGAATCAGTACAATCAGTCCTCTATACACACCGTAGAAGAAGACATCGGGTGGAGTTATTGAATACCATCGAGGAGTAAATTGAGAATCTACGGGGAGATCAGATTTGACATCAGCCGATCGGGTTCTATGGAATCAAAAAGATAAGTACAAACCGAAATTCAGCTCAAATGAAACATGGATCCTCACTCGTGTAGCCTCTCCAATATGCAACTGGTATAAAGTTATATGGTTTCAGTACGCTACACCTAAATACAGGTTCTACACATGGCTGGCCACACAAAATCGACTTTCCACATGAGATAAAATGGTCTCATGGAACATCGGAACAAATGTGTCCTGCACCTTTTGCCAAGAGCCGTCTAAAACACGTGACCACATATTCTTCCAATGTAGCTACTCTGGGGAAATCTGGGGGAGAATCTAACGAGGAAGATGAGGAAGATGCTTGGAGTTGATTACACAAACGTTTGGACTGTTATTATGAAGCACTTATTGGATGAATCCCGAGAGACTTTATCTCTGTTCCTGCTGAGGTATGTGGTTCAAGTGGTGATCCATACAATATGGCGAGAAAGAAATAGCAGACACTATAGCGACTCTCCCACTCCTTTTCTTCAGCTCGCACAAAGGATTGACAAGCAGATAAGGAACATATTAACAATAATTAGACAATTGGTAAACAATATGTATCCCTAGGAATTTGGTTCTTTAACCACGGATCCCGCTCCGCTAACCCCGCTGCAGGGCGGGTGCAAGTCGGAAAAAAATCTGTTTAGAAAAAGCAGGTTTTGCGGGGCGGGTGCGAGTGCTTCATTTTTTTTTTGCGGATTCGCGAATTACTGGCTAATTTTTTAAAAAAAACTCACAATGTTCTATAAAAAAATTGTATAGAAAATATTATCAAAATTTGGTAATAGTTTTCTTTTAGATCTTTAAAAGATTGTATATTTATATCTTATTGTATTGGATTTTTTTATATAATGTTTTTTTTGTTAAAATTATATAAAATCTAGTTTTTATTTATTTAAGTATTTTCAGGTTACCCGTGGGTACTCATAAACTTAAGTGGGACGGTGCGAATCGAAAATTTTAAGTTAAGAAATTTTGCGGGATGGGTCAAAGCGGGTCAAAATTAAAACAAATCCGATGCGGGCTGGTCATGCGGGGCGGATCCGACCCGCAACCTAAGCCTACCGGTATGCAAGAGGAATATGATTCTGGTTTTCTTGCCGATAAAACTTTTGGGTTGGAAAATAGTTTGATTTCTTTTACAATTTCAGAAACTGTTGCATTCATTATAAAAATGACGTTTTAGTTGGATTAATTTAACATCTTCATTAAAAAAAAAATATGAATGAAATAAGAAAAGCATTTAAGTTATCTATAATATAAAAGATGGTCAACTCTTTCCTGAGTGTCACATCAGCACAAGAAAGAGTGACATCTGTCATTTTAAATTTTGTAATTAATAAATTATTATTATGATGTAATTAAGGTTAGACCAATTAATTATTTACTTTTTAATTGTGTGCTATTTAAAAATATCTTTATTTTGGTTTTTATATGTTTGATAGATGTATATTTCAATTTATTATTAATGTAATAAAACCTCACAAAAATAATCAGAATAAAAATAAAATAAATTGGGATTTGTAGCGTGATATGTGACCGAAAAAGTAGTGACTAGAAATGTTTAATTAGTGTGCGCCAAGAACAAATACAACCTGCTATAAAAAGTCGTCTCTACTTATATTATGATTTGAAGAGTTTCTCTAATTATTTATTTTGTTATATAGTACTTCTCTAATTTACAGTATATCTATTTAATTTATTCTATATATACAAGGCATAATATATTTTACATGAAATAATAAATCGTTGCTCACATATATAGTCAATATCTACATAATACCTACATACATATTACTTGTTTATTCAAATATACAACATCCTTAAGTAAAATTTAAATATACGATAAAATAAATTTTAACTAAATTTTTTAACAAAATATATTATGAAAACAAAAATCTGCGCATCGCCAGAGTACTAGAGTAAAATCCTAAAACAAAGTATTTGCAGATCTTCACTCTTATTTGACGTCGCTTAAGAAACATGGCAAACGGGCTTTAACGGGTCTTGCAAATGGGCTCGGGCCAGACATTTGGTGTGGCCGTGTGTGAGCTACCTCTCGTGGCACGACGAAATGGGCTTTGGCCACGCCATGGGTTGTGCTATTTCTGCTTGGTTTCTTATGCTTCATGTAACTTGATATCAACCCATGAAATTATTTTCAAGTCACTTCGGTGTAAATGCAGTAGATGAATCTATCTTTTTTTCTATAACTCGGGCTAGGTGCTAGTAAGGGAGGCCATTAGACGCTCGGTCATACACAACCGAACTGATTTTGTTCAAATGGGCAGAATTGTCTTGGTTTGATCGTGTGGACGTTGATTTTGAAATCTCATCTGATTTTGAAATCTCATCTGATTTTGAAATCTCATCTGATTTTGAAATACAGAACACCAAAATATCATGAACACCAAAGAATCAGAACCTCTCCGTAACTATCTTGATTCGCGAAGCCTACTCTTTAACGGAGAGATTCCAAACATCATTGACACCAAAACGAATTAAGAAAGACATAATCTTATTAAAGAAAATAAACCTAGAGAAAGAATTCATTTGAAACGAAGAGGACGAAAACTCCCTTTACACAAATGGTTTGTCTGTTTTGTTTTGTTCATTGTTCTTTCCATCTATGTATAAAAAAAAGATAACGTATGCTTAACCACCCCCTTAAACCCAAAAAACCTCAGTGACCGTTCGATGGCCTGAAGTCTCTGTAGCCGTTGATTCCAGCTGACAGATTCTGGTTTGATGAATCTAAGTCAAAGTAAGAGTAATTACTTGCTGCTGCATCGTCCTGGTTCCTCGTAGCGAGTAAAGACAAGTCCATATTCGCCATACGCCACTGCGTCTGTGTCAACCCATCCATTTGCCCGTTCCCATACGGCGAAGAAGAAGACATGTATTCACCGTAAGACTGGTGAAACCCATCGTCACTGTAGCTCCTTGACCTCCCAGAGATCCCGAAATCCGCACCACCGTGGTATGAGTACATATTGAACCGTTGTGGTACACAGTATACGCTGTTATTGTCCATCGAACCGTGTTCGTCTTTAAGCAGGTCATTGATGATGTCAAGATGAGGGAACTCATCGGTCATCAGACTCTGTGTCGTCGTACTTACGGGTGGGTTGTAAGGGAGATTCATCCTATGATTCCCGCTGGTTGATGTTGTTGTCGTTTCTTTGTTTGAACTCGAACCAGCAGTCCACAAGCCGTGTTCACCAGACGAAACATCCCGCGAGCCACCGTTGATAGGGAAGCCTGAGAT
Organism: Thlaspi arvense; assembly: GCA_911865555.2. Lineage (NCBI taxonomy): Eukaryota > Viridiplantae > Streptophyta > Magnoliopsida > Brassicales > Brassicaceae > Thlaspi > Thlaspi arvense. The sequence goes on along the minus strand of OU466858.1, from coordinate 21,223,072 downwards.
AGGAGGCGATTGTGAATAAGACGGTGATGCGGTCGTTGTTCCCGTCGGTTGAGAGCTTGAGTGGTTGAAAGAAAGTGAACCAACTATGGCATGTTTATAGGATTGAGGAATGTACGTTTGCCTATGGCCTGTTGAGCTCATTGAACGAGCAAGAGATGTTGCTGAGGCTTGAACAGGAGATATTATCACAGGTGCAGCTTGCTTTGGAGGGATTAGAGGAGCACTCAACGGCCTTGACAACATAGAAGGTGGTGCTGGTTGTCCCGTGGGTTTTGTTGGAGAAGCTGTTTTCTGTCCACCGGCTCTAGGAGGCACAGTTTGAAACTGAATGTCTCGAGATGGTGATGCTTGTTGATCTGATGAAGGTGATCTAGCAGCAGGTATTGCTTTCCTGTTCGGAGCAGCATCTACATTTGAAACAATCTTTTTCTCCGGTTTTGCTTGTGCTACAGATGAGAGATGATTCCAGTGAGCAGCTCCGGGCGAGGAAAGTACAGCAGGGCTTTTCTCTTGCGTCTGAACCGTGCCGTGAAGCATCTTGCTAACAGGGTTATGCTCCTCAGGGCTCACTGGTTTGTGAATGTGAGAGATAACCACGTCAGCTTCACCAACTCTGCGTATCTCAGAAGAATGGCTTTGATTCTTAGGGTCAGATGCATGTCTTGAAGGTTGTTCCTCTGTTTCACTGGCTAAACTGTTAGCATCAGAGACTTTTCCTGGATTTGTTTTTACACTGCAGATCACAAGGTATGTTAGATATGTAGAACAAGCAAAAGAATCAAAGGAAGATGCAAAACAAGAAGTTTACTTTACTGACTTGCTAAGCCATTTCTGGCTTCGGCAGTTTAAAGCATTCCCTTTGTATGACCCATTGGCTCCCCCTGATTGGATCGAGTCATTAGAGCAGGTTGAAGAACTATCATCCATTGTGGAGATACATTTTCCATCTGCAACTCCATTAGGTATGGATATGGAACTGTCTCTTCCTCTGCTAGTGTCCCCTGAAGGGGGAGAATGAGTCTCTGAGGCATCTATTTCCCAATGAACAGGGATGCTCTCTCTATCTTCTGAATCAAGCTGAAGAATATCAGCTGAACTTTCTACTGAATCAGAAACATCAGATACATCTCCATGCGTGTCAGGTTTCTCAGCGGACGTTTCTTCTTTCGCTCTCACACATTCCTCTTTCGCGATATCCCTTTCTTCTGATTGTGATCTCACCTTCTCTTCTTTCCTTTTCTCCTTTCCTTTATTTTTGTTCTTTTTCTGTTTAGCCTATGAATTACCAAACAACCAAGAAACCATTAGCATCCTCAACAAGTTGTTTTAGGGGATTATATAATTTGGATGCAACAGAGACCTGTTTCTTCTTAGATTTTTTCTCTTTTTCGGCTGCTCTTCTTTTGGCCTTCTGTTCGCTTTCTGCCAGCACCTCTTCCTCTTCTTCGCGAATAAGCTCTTCTTGCCTTTTCCATGCAATAGCTTCTTGGTATGCAACTTCAATTTTGTTGCTGCATTTCTCACAAAGATTGCAGTTGTGATACATGAGGTACTGTTAAGAACACAAACACACAACAATACCAGAAGAAGACCAGAAATACACAACTAATACTATCAGCGGTTTCAGAATCAGATCTTTCACGCATGTTTGTTTGAGATTGTAAACAAAGTATGTACTTATGATTGATTTGTATGGAGATTTTAGACCCCGAGACAAATCATGACATTACCTGAAGATATGTGTAAGAGCAGATATCTCCACAGTTCGTCTACCCAACTCAGTTAAACGCTTCTCATCACGCTCAGTCCTGAATTCCCCAGCATTCCCATCCTAATAATACAAGTAACGTCAAGCCAACATAATGACAAGTGCTAATGCTTACATGGATACTAAAAATAAAAAATGCACCACCGCACAGGATAATAAACCATGAATTCAATCAGTACAATAAATAACATATGAAACTGACCTTCGTACGGTTTTGAGGACCATTTTCCTCTTTTGGAGGCAATGGCTCCAGGGCAGCCCTCTCTAGGAGTGACAGTACATCATCAACTAATATGAACATATCTTTGTCCACGTTAACGACTGGAGATGGCGAATCTTCGTTATCCATCAGTCTCGGCCTACTTTTTTTGTTCTTAGTTAGGTCTTCAAGAGCCATCAACCCACTATACAAGGAATCCATCACCAAAGTGGATGTAACTTCCTTCTCGATGAAAAATTGTTTTACAACAATTTTTAAAATCACATCCATTTTCTCCCGAGACATCAGACGCCTTGAGTTTTGGTCCAGCCCTAACCAGAAGGCACCAAAGCTGCACCATAAAATAACAATTCATTCCTTGTTATGCGAAATTGCTCAAACTTGAAGGGGGAATTATCAAGAAACAAGAAAAGAAAAGTGCAGTTACTACACTAGATTGGCGTCAACAGCTATTTATGAATTTATTTCTGGAATCTGGAGGAAATGAGAGTGTAAATGAGGAATACCTTTTCCATTTTGCCTTGTCCTCTATCAACCTACGAAGCTTGCTTCTTCTCTCTTCCACAAACCGCCCGCAAATTTGCTCTACATTATTCATATACACCCTAACAAGTTCCCTCCTATACTGAAAATAAAGGCAGCGAAAAGGTCGGTCCACCCTATCTCTGCACACATCAATTTACAAAATGTTATGGCCATCTGTGTGGTTAAGAGAGTTTAGTATGTTAATGGCGATGTATGACACGTGAGTTTAGGTAAACTCAATCTTGCATTTACCTGAGCACCTGAACTTGAGCCTTAATTATAAGAGTGCCAGAATCATCTATGAAACCATCGTTTAATAATTTAGGTAACTCTATAAACTTTTTCCATCCCCAATCATGCTCTTTCTTCCAAAACCGGTGTAATGTATCTGCAAAAGCAAAATGTTCAGTATCTCTGTGTAATGGGATGCATGCAAACTAAAAGATGCAAAAAGGTAACCTGAATGCTTCGATTTCTTTGGATCTTTATTTATCACAGCTATAGTAAACTGAGCAAAATGACTCCATCCTGTCTCAAAGATACCAGACGAACCTAAATGATAAGTTTGTTCAAATTCGAGAAAACGAACAAGAGCCAAACAACAATACTCACCTGGAAGAAGCTTCTCATGGTTTCCAACACAGAGAAACAAAGAGAGATGGTTGCAAACATCACACCCTTGTGGATAAATTAATATATACCTGCCACGAGAGGAATATGGAACCTAATTGTAAATATTTTAAGCATGCATAAGGAAAAAAAATACACAACTAGGTTTAGTATTTACAAGAACTTCAAGATTGTTATCATGATCAATAAAAAGATGTCGTTTACCATTTGTAGCCACCAACATCAAAATTATCGCCACGGAGCTCCCGTTTGTTGATTTCTGAAAATTTCTCAATCTTCCAAGTATGTTTCCGAAACAGTTCAGAAGGTTTTAATCCTACGAATAAGGACAAACGTCGAATAAAACGCCAAAGTGACACACAAGTTAAGTTAATACCGCAAAAAAGCCAAAGATAAAAAGGCGAGTCATTCCAGAATATAACGTTTCAAGAATGAAATGGACTCGTTTCATGCAGTTAAACAACACCCATGAGAAGCTAAACAACAAAGAAAAAAAGCATACCAAAGTCATCTTCTTCATCAATGTCCCAGTACGGTGGCGATGTCGAAGGAGTCCCATTCTCCACTCGATCAGAGGATCTCCACTCCGCAAGTGCTTCTGCTGATTGGCTTCTTTGTCCATTTGAACTCTCCTCCGTTGATCTCCCTGCTCCAGAATCTCCATTAGTAGTCTCGGACATGCCTCTTAAAGCTTATCTCTCTTTCAAACTACGCCAGATTAAGGATTGAACATACAAAATTAGATCCTAATTTGTAGTCTAAAACATGGCTTTGATCAAATTGTCAAACTGTTTATTTGGCAAACTGAAATAAATAAATGAACAAGCTCATTTTTTAACGATAATGATATATATTAACCAAGGATAATAGCTGAAGTGGATCATAATAAAAAAACTGTTAAAATCAATTAATCACTCACATCGAAAAATCCAAATCACTCACTCACAGGAACCAAACGAATTCATTCGCTCAAATCAATAAACCACACATTAGATAAGCAATGAGGAATATATTAAACCCTAAAAAACAATCTTAAAAATTCGAAATGCAATCAATAATTACATCTCCAGAATTCATCTCTATCAACTAAATCTCCAGGACTACAATCAATTGCAAAACAAACAAAAAACAAAAACAAAAACCCTAACAAGCTCGGAAGAAATCAGCGATCGGAAAACAGAATCCCGCACAAACTAAAACACCAGGATTGAAATCGGAAACCTAAGTCTCGGAAAATTCGATTAATATGGGAAGCGAGATTAGAGGGGACGTAAACGAAGAATCCGTATAGATCGAAGCGAACCTAGGATGATGGAAGAAAGAGCTGTGAAAAGCTCAATCGTCGAATGGATTAATGGCAGGTCCTCGAGCTTTTCTAGAGAGAGAACAAAAGAGACGGCAGAGAGAGAAATAGAGAGAGGTCGTGAGAAAGAAGAAAAACACAGCGAAAGCGAAGAAAAAAAAAACCTTATTTATTAAAAAAATATTTTTATAGTTTTATTACATATAACGTTGATGTAATAGGCTAAGTCAGTACATACGTATATTCCATCAATTAGCAACTCTATGAATTTTGGAAAGGGAATGAAAGGCTTTCTTTACCAAAGAGTGAAAATGGTGATGGTTTGGGTCTTAAGGATTTTTTTTTAAAATTTAGTTTTATTGAGTTAAAGAAGTAAATCTGAAGTATGAAAAACCACACTTATGGAGGATGATTTCAGAAACTTTACCTATGAAAAACTCAGAATAAGGGAGTAAAGATTGATCTGATTTATCAAAGATATTGTGAAGCAAAAGAGATAATAAATCATATTTTGTTTGAGTGTATCCAAACTCAAGTTATATGTGTATATTTGCATTAGTATCAATTTAATCTATGATAAGTCTGTGACGTATCAAACAGTCTGTGACTTATCAAACAGTCTGTAACTTGTTCGTAAAGAAAAAAGGAAAAAAGTAGAGATTTTGATAATTTGTTGATTAATTTGTTAAAAAATTTACACAAAAGAAGGATTTAAGTATATAATCGTACTAAATATTGATATAAATGGTAAATAAATTGAGATAAAGATAAACTTGGATTTTAATTTTCTTCTTCAATCCACGAGTCCAATAAAAGACCACTCCACTTAGTGATCTTATCAATATTACTCTGTTGAGATTCACCTTATCATCAAGGTGAAAGATAATTGAATGTTATAAACATTATTATGCACTTTAAAACAGCTCTTGAACTTGGCACACATGCAGTGTGAACAAAAAAAAAAAAAGAACTTGGCTAATATGCAGTGTGAGCAGTGTTTTGTGTTTTCCAATCCTCTCGCTTCAAAGTCAGTCTCTCGACATCTTTAGCGTGCAGAACATCTTTCGCCTTTTTACACCCAACAGATTAGTCTCCTTGATATAAGATCAGATTCCACCACTCTAAACACCCTTGAATCAAGACCTTTAAGCTCAGCGATAGAGATGATTGAACAGTTTGTAATTGGTTTATTGATTGGTTCCACAGCCAACGGTTTTAGACTCTAGTCTCCAAGGGCTATTGCTCGCATAGACTCGTAGACTATACACGAAATTCTCAAGCTTTAATTCCACAAATATTTAGAAAACTCACAGGAACAAGATTGGTTTCAAAGAAGATTCTTAAGAAAACAAACAAAGATATTTGATTCAAATATAAGATGTGTCATGAAATACAAATGAAATGAACTTATATAAGGCTCAAAATGTAAAGGGTCTAATGGCCATAAGTAATAAAAACAGAGCAAGAATTCAGCTAAAGTGATGAATATTATGTTAACTAGTCGTTTGGCTTCAAGGGGGAAAATGCTTGATTTGTGGCAATGAGAGAGTCAGAAAAGGGCGAATCTTGGGGTCTTCAGCATGGTGTGGGCGTTCAGGATCTTCTATCTTGAATGGAAGGTCAAGATTGATGATATAATGTGGTCGTTGGTCATGGTTTCCTTTGAAAACAAAGTTAATATGATCAGAAAAGGAAACCTTTTTCATGGTGATATCTTCTTTGGTTTGGGACGGTTTGATGGGTTTAATGGCTTGATCTGGTGGTTTTCTCCCTTTGGTATCTGATATCTCCATTATTTATACCATTTTAGCTTGCATTCATCACTAATTTTAGTCTTTAAACATGCATATTTTGCTTCTTTTTGTCCCATTTGCATACTTTTAGGAGTTAGTGTAGTTTTAGGAGTTGCATTGCATTTGGCGTACATTTGAAGTTTTATTTAGGTACTAGAAGGAATTTGGAGACCAAGTGGTGCAATGGATGTGAGCTGGGAATGGAGCAAGGAGAAGGAAAAGGTCAGATGGGCCAATATCGATGATGATATCGATATGATATGATCGATATGGAGCATACCGAGGTGAATATCGATGACTCGACATCGATACAGCAAGAGTTTGGTGTAAAGGCAGCATATCGACTAAGAAGGACCTTGATGCACCAAAAGGGGATTCATACCGAGCAGTGTATCGACATCCCATGTCGATACACCTTGACATGACAATACCAAGGTGCTGTATCGACGTGTTTGCCCGATAAGCCTTAACTAAATGGCGATTGTATCGACTTCACACCAAGGAGAGTCAAGCCGATACATTCCTGGAGCCTTGCATATCGACCAGGCCATGTCGATACAACCCAGAAGAAGACTTGATATCGATGTGTGTATCGATGTACAAGGCCGATATGGTCCATCCGAGTCAGCCTATTTTTGGTTTAATCTTGGTTTACTAGAGGTTTCTAAGTTCCCATATAAATACTAAAGTCCTAAAATGGTTAGGAAACTAAGATCTTATTATTTTTCTTCTGTTCTTGCACTTAAAACCTTTCATTTTTCAGCTTTGATTTGTAAGAACTAGTTTGATTTAGTGAAATTCTGTATTTGCCTTTAATCTATTCTTGTTTATTCTGCTTTCTAATCATGCTTAACCATTATTTCTCTTTGGAATCTGTGGTTTTGATTATTGCTAGTGAGTAGTCTTATTTAGGGTTTGAGATGGGATAGATTAGAGGGGTTTTAGGACTAGATTAGTGATGTCTTGTGCTTAATATGATTGTTTTCTCTCTATTAGATGTGCTTAACACTAGATTAGTCTTCGCCAGGCTTATTTAGTATCTTGGCTTTCTCTTATGCATGATAAGTGTTTGATGAAATGCTGCTATGAGTCTCTTAGAGGATTTGTTCTCTTAGCCTAAGGAATTAGATGTCTATGGTGCATTTTAGCTTTATATGATTGGAGTTCTGTTTTAAATGCTTGCTGATCATGTGTTTGAGTAAAGGAATTTGTCTTGAATATGTGCTTAGAAAAGTGATTAGTGTCAAGAAATTAAGCTAGTTATAAATGTTAATCCTTTGCTTAGAAGATAGCATTATTTGAATGGTTTTGAAGCATCTCTAGTTAGGTTCTAATCCCCTCTTAATAAATAACCCCCATCTTAGATCCTTATTTAAATCTATTTGAATTTCCTGCGCTGCTTTTGTGTTATTTAGTTCAGTCTTTAGTCCTGTTTAGTTTGATCACAACTGCTTCCTTAAATTTGGCTTGACTTAAGTGATTTGCTGCATTCTTAGTGTCTTATGAACTCAGATGGATTGATACCTTACATGCTGCAATGACATGAGTGTGTTATGATTTGAATAGTTAGACAAAATCCTGCTATCAGTATCTTCTAAGAACGCCAAAGAGTGTAAATAAAAAGAGTTGGTCGATGATGTCTTCATGGTTTCCTTATTTGGACTTGAAAATGCATATGTTGGTCCATATGTGCATTTAAGCGGTTTTGGTGGTTTCGCTTGATAAATATGTCCTCCTTGGTCTTGGTGTTGTTCCTCAGGTAAAAGCATGCTAGGCTCCAGTTTAGCTCTTGTACTATCTCCAGAATCTAGTGTAGCTTGATCAGTACTGATGTCCTTATCATACTCTCCCTCTTGAAAAGGTTTTGTCCTCAAAATCATTTTCTCTGCACCAAGATATATTAAGTTAGTTTCTTTACCAGATTTGGAGTTTAAAAACTTACCTTGATGTTTATTTGATGCATTGGACTTTAGATGCTCTAATAGTGAAGCGAATGGAATGTTTTTTTCTTCGGTAAGCTCCATTGTTGGTTTTCGCTTAGATATTGGAGGTTTCTCTACCTCGTGTTCCATGTTTTCAGTTTTGTATAACACGTTTTGATGTGTTTGATCCTTTAAACCTGCATAAAACTCATTTGGGGAAGACAAAAGCATTATATTTGGTGGATTTATTAATAAAAGATCTTGAATAGCAAAGTAACTACCCTTAGCTTTAGTATCTGTTTTAGCTCTTACTTCCATAACTCTTATATCTTTTTTGTGCTAATGGGGCAAGAATGAACTTACAGTGATTGATGGTGAAGCAATACTCATTGGTGCGGCCATTATGAGTAACATCTCTATCATATTGCCAAGTTCTTCCAATCAAAACATGGCCTGCTTGCATTGGTGCAACATCACACAAAATTTGATCCTTGTATTGGCCAATGGCAAGTGGTATTTCTACTTGCTTAGACACCTTTAGCTCTTCTTTGTCATTGAGCCACTTAAGTTTGTAAGGTCTTGGATGCTATTTTGTAATAAGACCAAGTTTCTCTACTAAAGAAACACTAGCAATGTTAGCACAAGAACCACTATCAATAATCAAATGACATATATTATCTCTGATTGTGCATCTAAAATGAAAGTTATAGTCTCATTGTTCTTGATCTTCTAGGACAGGTTGTGAATTCAGTGCTCTTTAAATGACTAGAAGCTCTCCTTATTTAGCATAAATGGTGATTTTATCTTCTGTATTCTCAGTCATGACTTCATTTTGTGAATCCTACCCATCAGGAGTGGTGATCATGACCCTCTTGTTTGGACATTCTATTGAAACATGACCCATGCCTTGACATTTATAACAAAAAAATGTAATGATGTCTTTGAAAAGTACTAGACTAACCTTGATCATGACGTTAATCATTGGATTTGAATCTTGAATCCACTGCTACTGCTTTGCCTTTATCTACAAAGGATGTTTGGACTTGTTGCTGTTGTTGTGAAGGTTGATTCCAAGTGGTTTGATTTGAGCGGCTTCTTGAAGATGTCTTCTTCTTAATTTGTTGCTCTTTTTGAATAGCTAGATGTAGGAGATCTTGTAGTGAATGATAAGGCTGCATCTCCACCTTTCTTTGTATTCTGTTTTGTAAGCCATCCATGAGTTGTGACATGAGAGATTCTTCTGTCTCGTCCAGCTCAAGGTGACTTCTTAAAATATCAAACTCCTCATAATACTCTTATACAGTCCTTGATATCTGATACAAAGAGCGAAATCTCTTTAGTAAGTTTCTATGATAATGAGTAGGAACATACCTCTTTTGAAGCTCAAACTTCATGTCAGATCATCTGGTGATTTGGGGATAGCGTAGCCTCCTATTTTCTGCTACTTCTCTATCCCACCAAGCTAAAGCATGGCTAGTAAGGATCTTGGCGTTTAGGAGTCTTCAAACGCTCCAAATGATTGGTGAAGGAGTTGAGGGACTTATTGATGGTTGCGAATTGGGCTTGCATCATGGCCATCATGGCTTGCATGAGGTCTGCTTGTGCATCTCCCATGATTGTACCTTGCAATTGTAGATATTATGAGGCGAAGTTTCTACGGTATGAAAAGAATTGGATATTTCCAGACTCATATATCAACACTAAGAAAGGGATTTTCAATGATTTTCCTTGTCCACCGAGGAAATGGGAGGAAGCTATTGATGTCTTGTACATCGCCCACAACATCACCAATACACATTGGGTGGCCCTAGAGGTTGAATTTTCGAAGAGGAAGATTCGGGTATTTGATAGTGTATGTTGCTTATATGATGACAAGTACATAGAAGAGTCAGTTAAGCCATATGCGAAGCTGATTCCTCTTTTGTTGAAGCGGATTGCAACACCTAAGATGCGGGCCAAAAAGCGCGAGCAATGCTATAACACAGACCGAGTTAAAACAGCACCACCTAACAAACAAACTGGTGATTGTGGGGTGTATACGGTGAAGTATTGCGGGTGTTTAGCTCTTCGGCATGGTTGGGATCTCCTCACAGATAGCAACATGGCAGAAATTCGGCTCATAGCTGAGATATTAGATGAAGCAGAAGCTGAATACAATTTTCAGCGGCCTGATCTTAACCCTAGAGGTGAATCGGATGACAGGTATCCACTGCAGACAAGGTCAGTCAATTTATGATGTGGTAGAGTTCATAATGAATTTTTTGGTATACTAACATCTAAAAAGGTCACATTGTTTTATTTGTAGATTGCACCGTACTTGTATGTATGACCCTTTAGCATATTGTTAGTAGACTTAATTACGGCTTTTATTGTTCTATGTAACAGAATTTTCATGGTTACTAATTACAGTTATTGCGATAGACTTGTTTTCTGCAGTGTTGTGGTAGACTTGTTCTTCCATGATTATTTGTGGGCGTGCTATAGTTGTGGTATACTTGTTCGCTAAATTATAGTTGTGGTAAACTTGTTCGCTAAAGTGTTGTTCTATGCAACTGAAAATTCATGGTTCCTAATGACAGTTATTATGACCAAGCATATGGGAGCAAAGTTAAGCACTACATAAAATCATAGACATAATTATTACAATAAAACCATATGATAACAAAGTTAAGCATTACATAAATTCATGGTTCCTAATGACATAATTATTACAATCAAACCATATGAGAACCAAGTTAAGCATTAAATAAACAAAGGTAATAGAAGAAAAGGAGTTCTGAACCAAAAGTTAAGAAGTGCAAGTAGCCCGATTATGGCCGCCTTGTTGACACTGAGAACATTTATATTCTTTCTTAGGACGCTCTTTTTTCATGGCGACCTCAAATGCTCCCTTAAAACGCGTTTTCTTTGGCCTTCCAGGAGGGTTTTGCATCATAGGTGGGAGACACACTTTTGTTGCCACTTCATCAGGCACATGCAATGAAATATCTCGTGGCATAATAGACTATGGCATCGCACAAGTAGTTGGTATGATAGAAAGGATGCGAAGGGTGATGGGCATAAGCGAAGGGGGATTGTGAGACCTCTTCAATGCTTCAACCGCTGCAATTCATAGACACAAGGGAGTTTATCCAAATCAGATATGCGACAAGTATATGTTTTCTCTATCATGTTAACTACATGCAATGTTGTCTCATATGTTACTTGTGTTAGATGATCATCTATTTATTGAACTCCCAACTGCTTCACATCTTCAACTCTAACATGTTGAGGACACAGAAAGAAGAGCAATAGATGAATTCATTGATATCTTTTAGGGACTCTATCTTTTAATATACAAAATAAAACTACTATGAAGACATACCGCAAGCAAGTTTTCCACTCCCGTTGTGAGAGATGTTTGCATTAGAGTAGCAACTCGGCGTTTTTTTGCAAACCACCTTGTTAAAAGCATCCTAATATCTTCTAGGATTAACTCGACTAATCATGTATAAGTAAGATTGCAGTTCTTCATAACCACTTTCTGAAGTTCCAGCAACTAACTCTCGTGCATATTGTAGAGCCTGATGTTCCTTCCAGTAATCGACATCTACAAAAGAAAATCCATTGGTAAACATATATCTACCAGCACGCCCTGTATAAGTCTACCACTATGACCTGTATAAATCTACCAGGACGACGTACATGAATCTACCACCATGACCTGTATAAATCTACCAGGACGACGTACATAATTCTACCAGCACATAGTGTATAAATCTACAACCACGACGTGTATAAATCTACTATTTTTGACCTAATTACAAAATAGCAAATATCATTTTTATGATTGTTTTAATGTCGTCACAAGTAGTGACAAATTCTTACCATTGTTAATCGTCACACTATTTTATGACGTTTTTGATACTAAAATGGATTTGTGACACTTTTATCGTGACTTTTAAGAATTTGTGACATTACTATCACAATATAAATTTTGTGACAGAAATTTATATATTATGAAATAAAAAATTGTAACAGTAATGAATTCTTTTTTGTAGTGGCTCTGTTTCCCTTGGGGCTTCTCTAGAGGAGTGACTCCTCATGGCACAAGGAAGTGTCTCCAATGTTATCACCATGCTCTTCTTGAGCTCTTGAAGATCCACCAACAGGGTTTGTTAAGTTCTTAATCTGCTTCTTCATACCCTTCACTATTTTGACAAGTTATTTGATTGATACTCCCTCATTGTGATAGAAGCAGCTTCAATGATAGGTGTAATGAGTCCTCCAAAAGCGATTTGAGGACTAGTGTCTGAAGCTTTCCCAACCCAATGCTTGTAGTGGAGAAAGCGCTTGAGTAGTACACTTAGTATCCATGTTCCTGACAGCTCTCCAAGTATTCTCTTGCGCATCAGGGCTAGACTCACTATCTTGCAGTGCTGGGCGCTTGCCCCTAGCTCTTTCAGCTCTTGCAGCCCTTTCAGCTCTTTTCTTAGCAAGTTGAGCTTTAGACTTTCCCATTCTCTGCAAAAGAGAAAACACTTACACAACTATAATCATAATGAAAATATCTTAAAAGTAAGCTTATAAGTTGTATATGAAATGCAATTTCATCATTAAAAAAGTCTGTTAGCCAAACAATAATAGCATAAAAGCTCAAGAACTCATCTCTTTTCTCAACACTTGGCAAAATTTTCAAAAACTCCCAAATTTTCAAAGTGTCTCAAAGGAAACAGTCTAGCAATATCATTCAAGCAAGGTGATATCAGCCTAATAGAATTGGAAGCATCAAAATCTAATAAGTTTCAAGATAATAATTACAAATTTTCAGTAAAAAAGTGTTCATGAACAAATATTCTCAGAAATTCAATATTTAATCACCAACATAACTGGCTAACACTCATAGCCATCATAAGAACACATTAACAATCAAAGCTCAATGTTTTGCCTTCCAATTCCAACATTCTACCAAACTTTTCTCAAAAATTCCACCATTGGAGATGGTGGATAAATATCAAAATTTCAGAGACTTACGTTGGTTATTTGATGGATGAAAGCTTGAAAACAAGTGAATAATCAGATAACTTGCACTGAACCAAGCTTTTATGGCTTTGAATGAAGAAATTTGAGTGAGAAATGAGAGAGTTATGCTTGAAAGCGTTTTTGAGGGTGAAGAAGGGAGGTGTATCGTGGTGAGTAGGGGTCATAAAGAGGAGAATGGCTCGGGTCAACGCAAGTGAGAGAAAGCTGACTTACATATTTTTTTTTTGTTTTTATCGGGCAACAAGCCGATATGCACTCCGATACGAAGTTCATACTTTTAATATCGAGTGTTTTCCCGATACAAACAGCCAATATCGCGGCTGAAAATCCCCAAAACTCTCCAGTGTCTCCTGTATCGACGTGACTGCTCGATATAGCCCTTGATATGAATCCAATATCGGGCATATGCTCGATATGGACCCCGATACAAACATCATATTCTTTTCTTTGGGTCTTCTTCTTCCTCCTTGACTTCTACTTAGCAAATTAACCCGAGAACATACAACACTAAAAATAGAAAAATTGAAAGTAAAAGCAAGTATACACAATGATAACATGGGATTGCCTCCCAAGAGCGCTTGTTTTACATCTCTAAGCTGATATGTTACCCCATTCTTTTAGTTGTGGAAAGGATGAGTTAAAGAACTCCTTGGTGGTTCTTGTGGAAAAGCATTTGTGACTGATGGTGGAAAGTGCTTCCTCAAGTGGGCATGGTGTTCCTCAGCACTTGCATTGTACCCATGATTGCATTCGATGGTTGTTGATTGTCTTGACAAATGAAAAAGGTTGAGGTTTACCCTTGCACTTGACCTTGTACACCACTCTTTTTTCAGTTGAGTCTACTTGGATCCACTTCCTTTGGCTTCCTTTGGGATCTCCTTGAGTGCCTTTTCCTTTAGTGTATGTTGGGGTTCTTAAAATAGTGTAGGCAGACAGCATCAATCAAAACTTATCCCATCATACTCATTGATGAGAGGCCAATTCTCAGCTCCTTTTTGCTCTGCTTCGACCTCAAATGAATAATCTTGCTCCTTAGCTCCACACTTTGCTATATTTGTGTCAAACTTGAGAACTTCATCATCACTTAGCCTTAACTCAATCAGGCCTTTCTTCACATCAAACAATGCTCCAGCTGAAGCCAAAAATGGTATACCCAAGATGATTGGGTTCTTTATCTCACTTTCCAAGTCTATTACCACAAAGTCAGTTGGTACTTTCACTCTCCCCATCATAACATGCAAGTCCACTATCTTTAAAACTTGTATAGCCTAATCTATTGGCAGTTGAGAGAAGCATCAGGTTTATACTAGCACCTAAATCACACAAGAAGCTTGTGAATGATGAGCTTCCCAATGTACAAAGCAGAAGAAAGCATCATGGGTCTCCAAGCTTCTTAGTGACAGCAATCTTTTCAGCCTCATGTGGTGCAGCTTCTGGAGTAGACAAGTCTTCTTTACTCAGCTCTCTTGCCTCAGCTAGAAGCTTGTCCTTGAGAGCTATACGACCAGGGGGTAGCTTATGTGGTTTTTTAGTATCTGAAAACTCTTCTCAACCTTCTTCATAGATTCAAGAATATTTTGCTACAATTTACTTCTTAAACCTTCCTGGAAATGGAAGAGATTTGTAAAGTGGAGAAGGTATGTAAGGAGCTGCTTTCTCTTCAGTTATCAGTTTTTTCTTCTTCCCCCCACTCCCTCACTTAGGAACTCAATGTCCTCATTGATATTAGCAGGCGTGACAGGGGAATAAGGAGAGACATATTCATGACCACAGAGAAGTCTCTCTAACTCATTAATACCAGCTTTATTATGTGCTTGACTTGACATGGCAACACAAGAAATAACACTGCAAAATTCCTTGGGATTGACTTCAGGCTTTCAAGGAAGCTGACCTTGAGATCTAGAGGTAGAGGTTATACCCTTATTGTTCTCCAATGTCTTGACTATAGTATTCAAATTCTCAAGCTTGGTTGAGAGTTCACACTACTGGCTGCCCAGCTTGTTGTTTACCACATCAAACAACTTATTCCACTCCAAAGCTTGCTTAGCTTGCCCATGGAGAAGTTGCTGGAGCATGTTTTTCACTTAAACAACTTGAGTTGTAGAGTGAGTGCTTCGACCTTGTGAAGGAAAACCAGTTGGTGCAAAAGGTGTATGCTGAAAAGGGCCTTGATTCCTTTGGAAGTAGTGGTGTGGATAACCTTGTTGGTCTGGTGGGGTAAAGCTCATATTTGTGTTCCCATAGTGAGCAAACCCTTTGTTGTACCTTCCTTGATGACCCTGACCATACATATAGTGAGCTCCTTCTTTGAGAAGCTTCTCCACTCTCTCATGGAGAGCTTGCATACTCTCTCATGGAGAGCTTGCATTGTTTGTGCCTGAAACACCACTCAAGTAAAAGGTGTCAGTAAACAAAGTAAAAAAAAAAGACTTAGTCTCAAAGAAAATCAAAATATCAATGAACAAACAATTAATCCCCAAAAGGTAACGACGCCAAATTGATATGCAGATTTTTCTAGCTACTTAAGCAATCAACCCAGTTACTAATCAGATGTAGTATAGCATAGGGTCTTTTATTAATCCAAATGGGAGAAGATATTGCACAGAGAATACAAGATGTTCACTAAGCTAAGACAAGCAAGAAAGATTGGTTTTAAATTTTAACACCCTAAGTGATAACCAAACAGCAATGATCTAATTGAAACAAGACCATAAGAAGTAAAGCAAAACAAGTAAACTCAACTTTTAATGAACAAGAACAGAGTAAAACAGGGAAAATATCAGAGCAATTAAACAGGGGAAATTCGAAATATGACAACTAGGGTTCTAGGATGGGGTTTTTGACTTAAGATGATCCTTAGCCTCAAACAAGATGTTCAAACGGTCAATAGATGCACAATCCTTGAGCATATAAATCAGAACATGTAAATCAATCCACTCTCATTACAATGATTTCTTTGAAAGCAATCCTAATCAAGATCTAATTCCTATTAGTGATCAAGACACAATCAAGCATAAAGAAACAGTTATATAGAGCCAATAAACTTCCTAATCATCCATTCCAATGTGCTAGGTAAGTAATTCCACTAAGAGGTTGGTTTAGGCATTTCAACAAACACTTTTGATGCAAGAGAAAACCTAATTTCAAATCTCACAAGATCAGGACAAGACAAGCATTAAGAACACCAAATAGTGAAGTATCGAACATCATTTACACCTAAACATCAAGTTATAAGCCTTGGATCATCCTAGATCTAACCCATCTTTAAACCCAGAAATGAATACTCACAAATTATGATTGATCTATCAAAATCTAGACAGATAATGAAAGAAATCATGATCAAAAGCAATAAACACAAGATCAATAACAAGAAAATGCAAACTTAGATTAAAACTTCAAATTGTTGCTTATAAATACTAAAAACCAGTTAATTGCTCAAGAAAAAGAGGGAGAGAGATTAAGGTTAAGGTTTCCTGTTTAAAGGATAAGATAAAGCTTAACAGAAAGATAAGATAAAGTTTTGTTTATATAGTCAAAGGGTCAAAGCTTGGTCAAAGATTGAATCCGAGCGTTGACCAAAGTCAAAGTAGGCTGGGAAGGAGGTTGATATCGGCCAACACCTCGATACACCACATGGATACAGTTTTTCCCTTTTATGATATCGGTTTGCATGTCGATACAAGTGGCCGATACTGAGGTGCCCGTAGAAGGTCATTCTTCCCTGGTTCTTTTGTAACAAGTGATGCCCAATACAGACGTCGATACAATCATCCTCTGCTTCCATATCTAGATGTTGCTCGAGATCCACCTCGATACAAACCCTCGAAACTTCTTCTGCTCTTTTGAGTACTCCTCCTTGCTTCAACTTGATCCCCAAGAGTCCAGTGATCCTCCCAAGCTTCAAATGTACTTGAAATACACTACAAAATGCAACTAATATGCAATGCATAGTATGAGACTCACTAACTCTACAATGAATGCAAAAGAGACCTAAAATGTGCATGAATGCTAGAGAAAGACCTTAAAGTATATGAAAATGCATGCTAAAATGCAGTAAATATGATATCTTCAAATAGATCCAGTTAGAAATCACAATGAATAACATATCATATGTGGAATAGCAATACTTAAGAAAGTCTCTTATTGTTTTCAAGCAAAGACAATCGTATTTCTTCATGCACTTTAAATTTTATGGACATAAAGATGGTGATATATATGGTGTGAAAGCAATAATACATATATTGTTCGATTGGTAATTTATAGTTTTAAGAAAAAAAAAAGCATCTATGAACAGATAGTTATAAAAAGTTACGAGAAAAAAAAATCAACAACAACATAGTGAAATAATAAACCAAAAACAAAGATAAATATTAACAAGTGGCATTTCAGGATTTAGGATGAGGATTTTCAAGTATAAAACAAAATGGGTAATTTAGGAGAAGAAAAACAATTTTTAAAAAATATCCAATAGAAAATAGAATGGAAGCAGGATGGTTTCAAGAAATTCTCTTAACTAAAATATCTTCTCAGACTCTCAGTAATTTAGGTAAAGATCATCTTAGAGACATTTATTTTTTTCTGTCACTCGAGATTTTATTAACAAACTGGAACCAATACAACTTTGGGATACTGAGGTGGAATACAAGGAAAATACACAAAAGTACCCATAACACCGCACCCGAAACAAAAGAAAGAACCGAAGAGAGAGCATAACCAAACGGAAAAGAGAAAAAACGCAAAGCTCAACCCCTTGCTGAAAAACTATACCTGAGAGAAGGCAGCCAAGTACTAAAACGAACCTTTTACGCCGAAGAGGACTGAAGAACACAGTCTACAAGGGACACAACCAAGAAGCCGCCGACAAACCGCGAACTCCAAAGGTAGGCAGCCACAAGCACTCACCAGACACAACACCGACAGAAGCACGATAACAGCCCCAAACAAGCACAGAGAACAGGCGCAAGCTTCAAAACACCCATACTTAGAATCCGGAGAAAGAGAGAAGGAGAAGGGCCAAGATAAAAAATCTTGAATAACCACTAGAGGACAAGCCAAAAAATACGCATCCCCTGCACGTGCACCTAGCGAGCTAATAAGGGCCACCTACTGACCAAAACCAGCCACGACATCGCTAGAGCAGAGAAAGAATTAAGACCACTAAAGTTTTTTGTGCCCAAAAAGGACTTGTAGATGCCTGCACCAGAAAACCATCCAGATGGCAAGCCTCGAGACCGAACCTAAAACTCCACTCAAACTTCGGCTAACAAGACCAGACGAACGAAGAAGAAGAGAGCGGAGACAACACATCGGCCCGGAAACAGGCGACTAAAGCCACCAACCGCTGCTGCTAAAAATCCAAGCCAACCAAACTATGACCAAAGAAGGAGCTGCCGAGAAGAGGAAGAACATAGAGCCGCCGCTGATACACTGGGAAGAAGAAGAAACCTCAGAGAAGACAGTCAACAAACCCTCGGGAGGCCAGAATCCCTTGAAAACCAACCCGGAGACAGGAAACCGCAGCCTTCAGCAACCAAGAAATGAAGCCATATCAGCTACAGAGCTCACACCACCGGAGCAATCCGAACAGCCGCCCAAACCCTAGCGAGAGAGAAAGTCTCCGGACAACACGAATCCAACACTACTGCCGTTTTCGAGCAAAAGGAGAAGGAGAAGGGAGCCGGAGGATCACGCATCCGCTGGAAGACGACCGACGAAAGCACCCACCGATGCCAACCCGAAAAACCCAGATCTACGGCCAAAAGCTAGTCAAAAGGCAGCAAAAGAGAGACCAAAAGGAAGAGGGAATAGAGAGGGTCCCTCTCACGGCGGAGGTGAGAACCACCGCCCACCGGAGAGGGAGATCGGAGCACTTGATAACAACGACGGAGAGAACAAAGTTTGGGGGAGAGAGACGCCGCTTAAAGGCCTCAGTGGGCTAGCGGAGTTAATGACAACTGGGCAATTTTCAAAAACTCCATCTTAAAGACATATATAGCGGGAAAATTCAGAAAAGTAAAAATTTTGAAAAATTATATATAATTTAAAAAAAAATCCTTATTGGGTAATTCAGATATTTTAACTCATATATATTTAGTCCATTTTTGTAGCTATTTGAATAGAATAAATGATATTGAATGGAAAATATATGAACAAAATAAAAATAGGATGAGAAATTTGAGACGAGCCGATATAGGTGACAGAGAGAAATTGAGAAGCATTTTTAGAGAGTAACCTTAATCTTATAAATTATTACAATGGTGCAATTTTGCTGTGTCATCACCAGAATAATTCTCATCAAACATATAAAAATGGACTTATGTTACTAGATTAATTACATATACTGCCACTTACATTAATTTGGTTATACAATAGTTTATATCAATTACTTATACATTAATCAGTATTTAATTTATTAAGATATTCTCTTTCTTTTATTTCTTGCTAAAAATATATCATATTAATTATTTTTTAATTAAATTTTCTGCCAAAAATGTTTTATTTCTCTTCTTTTTTATTTAAACTAATTTTTGTAAAATAAATAAATTATCACATCATTCATATATATAAAAAATATAGATTTGTTTGTACATGTGTTATAATTCGAATTTTTAAAAATGAATATAAATTACTCAAATTATTAATAAATAAAAGTAGGTTTTAAAAGTCTTATATTAGAAATAGAATATATAGATCAATTTAGATGGTTCATAAATCAGTATAAAAAATATAAATACTAAACGAAGATTGTATAAGTAGGAAGCTTGATTTGATTGACATTCATATTAATATATTTTGGTTTAATATAGTTTTTAAAGAACCATATAAATTAACTAAATAATATAAATACTTAAATTTAATAATGAAAATTTTAAAATATTATATCAAAAAGTTAAAATATAAGAAATAGTTAAATATATTGAAAAATATAATATTTTAAATATTTTAGTTTTGATAAGAAAGTAAAATATTAAAAATGTTTAATTTATTCAAACAAAATAACTTGGTTAAGAAGTTATAATTTTTTTTGTTAAGATATTATATAATAATTTTATCAAACTTTTTGATATTAAAAATATGTTTATTGGATCAAAAATTTAATAGTTTATAAATATTGACTCAGTTATATATAAATTTAGAAAATTTATTAACAATATTTAAACTATTTTTATATAATTTCTATATAAATTTAGTAATTAGAAAATATAATAATTTAATTTTAAAAAACAATTATATTCTTATGGCATATCTTTATGGGTTAACCTAACATATACAATTACGTTGTATAAAATAATATTAAAATCGATTATAAGATCCTATAGTCAATTTTAATTTCTGAAATTTCATTAGAAAAACAAATCATATTTTTTATCATAAGGTTTTGGGAATTAACTAATAACTAGGTAATAATACGTACCTTGTGCAGGGTGAAATAATTATTATTTATTTAGATTTAATATAATTTTAAAATTATATAATATAAAATATTTACTTTTGAGTATACAATATTTATGTATATATTTAATTACTTTTGACTCTTAAATAATCAAATATTATTAGTTAAATAGTTTGTTACTTATCTATTAAATATTATTAGTTAAATAAATTAATAAATTTTTCTAGTCCCAAATTGGACTTTCAAAATATGATACAAATTGATAAGATAATATTTTTTTAGGAAAATTTATATAAATATATGGTTTCATTAATATCATAAATTAATAATTACCATAAAATAATTTTATATAATTACATAACTATGATAATTTACTAAAATAATGATTTGTTTAATGTTATGGTTTATCTACAATTTAAAAGTGTAATATTTAAAGATATCACTAACTTTTAAAACAAATATATTTTTAATTAATTATTAATAAATAATTTATTTAATTCCAAAACCGATAAATTATTAATTATATAAAATAATAAATTATTGAAATCACAATATTATCAATTTATAAAAAATTACTGTAATTAAATTGATTGATTTAAAGCCGACAAACTAAAAAAAAAATATGAACAAATCTTGCTGAAAATTTAATACTGTATATGATAAATAAAACATTAATTAAAAAAATAAACAATTTATATTGGTATTATCTTACCAAAAAAAAGTAAGCAATAATGCTATATTCTAGATAATAACCACCACCCTGTGCATGGTGAAATAATAATTATTTATTAATTATAGTATAATTTTAAAATAATATAACAAAATACAATTGATTTTATATGAGTTGTTTATAACATTATGTTGTAATATTTATAAAATTTTTTTTTATTTTATAAAGTATAGGGTAATATAATTCTAATGTAAATTAGTTTAAAAATTAAATATATATGCACAATCTGCATAGAAATACGAAGTCGCTCTTTATATTTTCTATAACCCATGATTTATAACATGATCTTAAAATTCAAAAAAATAGAATAAATATATTTTGATTAAATTATTAAGTATCTAATGCATTATGATAATAATAAAATGTTTTTTACTACCTTTTCTCTTTCATAATATTAGCTTTTTTTGAAGGTTTTGTTTTGTTTCACAATATAGTTGTTTTTTTACTGCTTCCTATGAATACTATTTGACCGATTTTATTTTTCAGCTTTTCATAATTAGTTGAATATATTTAATTTATATACTAATAATTACTTTTTTTTAAAGAAAAGTTGCTTTTTAATTTTTGTGCTTTGATGCAAAACAACTTATATTTTGAAATAAAGAGTATTAAAATTGTAAAAATAAAATTTGATTATATGATTTTATAATTGATTTTAATATTTCTTATACGAATGTAAATGCATATTTAGTAGGGGTTTTTGGTTCTTGTATTTTGGTGGATTTATAAATCTTCTTTGGATTTGAAAAATTTATTGATTTCAAAATCAGCAAAATAAAAAAAAAATTAAATCCACTCAAATACCAAGGTTAGACCTTGTATTTGGATCTTTGTATTTTAGTCATGAAAATCCTTCCAAATCCATTCAAATTCAATTAAAACTTAAATCCTTATAATATTTATATTTTAAAATGATAGAACCAATAACACTATATTTCATTATAAATTTTAAAATGATAGAACCAATAACAATGTATTTCAATATAGATTTTAAAATACAAGAACCAATAACACTGAATTTGGTTTGGATTCTCAAATCCATTAAAATACAAGAACCAATAACACCTCCTTAGATTAACCCGCAAAACTATAGTTATAAAAATATAAACTTTTAAGAAAAACAAATTACTGTGAAATTGAATTTGAATACTAAATATACATATGAATTATATATAAATATATTATATTTTTTTTAATAAATCATATAAAATTGTATATAACTTAGTCAATATTTATTCATTCTTAACTTTTTAATTCAATAAAAATATTTTTAATATAAAAAAGTTTAATAAAATTATTATATAATACCCTTACAAAAATATTTTAATTTTTTTACCAAGTTATTTAGTTGTATAAATTAAAAATTTATGATATTTAACTTTTTAATCAAATAAAATATTTATAGTATTATATTCTATTAATATATTCAACTATTTTTTTATAGATCAACTTTCTATTAATATTTTGTACTTATTATAAAGTTTAAATATATATATTATTTGGTTAATTTATATGGTTCTAAAACCATATGAAACCAAAAATAACTATAATAATAATATTTATTTCCTGTTTTTTTTATCATTTATGTATTTTTATATTGATTTATGAATCATGTATCTATACATCTTTATTTTCAATTTTAGTCTTTTAAAAGATAGTTTTATTTATTAATCATTTTAGTAATTTATATTTGTTTTATGAAATTCGAATTATAACAAAGAAATAAAAAATATGTATACTATATGAATGATGTGATGATTTATTTTTCTACAAAAATAAGAGATAAAATATAGTATGTAAATAAATAATTAATATGATATATTTTTGGTAAGAAATGAAAAAAGAGAAAATCTTGATGAATCATTATCAATATAATTGATATAAATTAATATATAACCAAATTAATGTGAGTGGCATAATATGTAATTAATCTAGTAACATAAGTCTATATTTATAACTTTACTGAAAATGATTGTGGTGATGACACATCAGCAAAATGACACCACTGTAATATTTTATAAAATTAAGGTTATTCTTTAAAAATGCTTTTCCTTTAATATATAGGGGATTTGTTATCTAATAATAATATATAAATTAAACCATAATGCAATATATCATATTTTCTTATATAGTAAATACGAATATTAATAATATATATCATAATAATTTTGGAAATTTGTCATTATGACTTTTTTCTTTTAATTGATGTTTCTGACGAAAATAACATATATTTTTAATAATATATTATTGTATATATTATTATGAATTCTTAAAAAATATAAACTTAAAAATATTTAGCTTGAAGTATTATACATGTTTTCACAATTATTTGTATGCATGCTATAATTACAACAATATGTGAATAAAACCATTATAGCTTTCTTTTATTTGTTCCGATTTGTGAAAACTCAAGTTCGATCTATAAAAAGAACTAGGGTTTGTGGGTTTAAAGAGAGATCTTTATTAGAAGAAGCCGGAGCTTGACAGAATACACGGTGATTTAGGTCGTCGGAATAAGAACGCCGACCTAAATTCTTTAGGAAAGTAAACCGAGAGCAAGAACAAAAAGATATGCTTAGTTTGCCCTAGATCTCGAGAGATGATTTTTGGATGATTTGAGAAGTCGAGAACCTCCCATATTTATAGCTGATCAGGTCGGTCTTTGATGTATGTCGAAAAAGGAAAGTCTTTCTGTCGACAAGACCTAACTTCCCTTTTTCCTGGGATTAGTAAATAAATGGAAGATTTCCATTTATTATACCGACCTGAACCTTATAAAATAGGCCGACCAGGATTCATACCGGACTTGTAGAGATGGTACGAATCTCATCTCTAACAGTAAGTCTCCCCCCCCCAGTTTGGCAAGTGAGGGTGCGCTACTTGGCGAATTTCATGAAGTGCTGCTCGGTACGAATTCTGGTCGGCGGCAAAAAAAGTTAGAATATAAATTGCAATTTTACCTGAAATTTCTGAAATTTCTGATCGGCGCAATGACGAGGGTCAGATTGTGAACCTAGGCGCGAAAAATTCCCGCCAAAAGGTGAAGTAGACTAGGCCTAGGTCTGCGCATGGAGAGCTAGGTTTGACATGTGTCAAATGCTAGGAGGAGGGAAAAGAGGCCGATTAAAATAAAATGAGAAGAAATATGAAAGGTCGCCGAGCTCATAATGACTCTCGATAACCGTCCAGACTTTTCTATAAATAAGGGGGACTCGGCTTCCATTTTTTCACTTCTGCATTTATAGTGAAACTCTGTCAAAATCAGGCTTGCTCTCTTCTCTCTCTTCTCTGTTCTTCATTTATCTTAGCTAGAAATTTCCGGTTAGACCTCCGCCGCGTTTTGTTCGGTCTCTGCTGCGTGATTTCTCCGTTCAACTTCGAAGTGACCGTCGGAACCCTAATTTGCGATGAGTAAGAGTTTGAGTATCAGAGAGGGCCGATCAGAGTCAAAGAGAGTCAGATCGGCTAAGGAAAAGGCCGATGAGATCGGCATTTCTCTGGACGAATTCCTTCATATGGAGAGAGACGACCAGACCGTGAGGGGCCGATCAAAGGGAAAAGAGATCGTCGTAGACGAATCAGTGTTAGATCGGTCCTTCGATGCTAGTGAATTATCTGCGTTAGATCGGGCTTTCCAGGAACGAGTTAGGGAAGAAAATCAGAAGGCAGCAGCCGAGCGCTTCCACGCCGATCAGGTCGAGGCTGTTTTGAGGAGTGGAGAGGCATCGACCAGGGAACCGTTCCTGATCCCTGAGTTGCGAGACGAATCAGACGAAAGGGGTGGATCAAACGAGATGGACTTCTCTGACGAATTGAATAAACTTATCGCTGAAGACGAGGCGAACCAGTTCGGAATTATCGATCTGAATCCCCCAATCAAGAAGGTCAAAAGGAAGAAGGGTGAGCCAGCTCCGAAGCCGATCTGCGATAATCTCCTCGGAGTAATGCCGACCAAGTCGACCATGGAGTCCTTGGTCACGCTGAAGGAGGAATGCGATATCGGCCGTGAGGTCATTTTTATGGTGCCGAGCCCATCATAGCGACCGTAGGATGCCCCATAGGGATGGTTGTGTGTCTACGAATGCTTCTTCAAGGATATCCATCTCTGGTTCCCTCTGCCAAGGCTGCTGTTGGAGTTTGCCGATCACAAAGAGATGCCGATCTCGCAATTCTCTCATTCGACGATTCGCCTAATTGTTAGTATGCTGGTGATGTCGACCAGGCACAATATCCCTCTTAGTCGTGCTGCGTTTGACGCAATGACGAACACCAGGAGGACGAAGGAGAAGTTAAGGAAGCGAGGCTCGTACTACACAAGCATGAAGACCCGGTTCAATATAGTCACCGGCGGTCAAAAATCTAAGGTCAACGTCTGGAGGGATTATTATTTTTTGTGCTGATCAACGAGTCCTCCGTCGTTGATCGAGACATCGAGATCCGAACAAAATAGGCAGAGGTCATGGGTAGAGAGACGATCCACCTAAAAATTTGCTATAGGATTCTTTTTTTTATAAACTTTATGATCGGTACCTTCAATTTTGCAGGCAACAGGCATCTTCCGATCGTTGACGATCCCCTCGACATATACGAGATTTCTGAACGGTTCGCGGCGATTAGTGCAATCACCTGGCCCGAAATTACGGAAGAGAGGATCGAGAGAACCAGAGGTTGATTTCGATTGTCTTCCCACTTGTGCTTAATTTTATAAGTTAGGGAATTAGATCAGCTAACACCCTTTTCTTTTCAGCTGCGCTTCTTCGGCATCAGAATCGAACCGACAGGAGAAAAGTTCGTTCGTTTAAAGATCTGTCGGCCGACCTAGAATCGATGTTTGAATCCCCGGGTGCTAAGGAGGTCCAAAATCCTACATCGGCGAGGCCTTCGAAAAAACACGGGACTCCGGTCGTATTAGAAGGCGGTCTGGAAGATGATCTTGCTAAGACCAAAGCGGCAGCCGACAAAAAAGAGAAAGATCTGGCCAAGGCAAAAAAATCAGCCGATAAGAGAGCTGCCAGGAAGGCAGAGGAGGCTCGGAAGAAGGCCGATCTGGAAGAGCTCGCGGGCGAAGACGGGCAAGATGCGGGTGACACACCTGAGGATTCGCAACGATCGAAGAGACCTCGGATCGAACGGCAGCTTCATCCGTTCGGGTTTTCGAACGACTACCAAGGAAATGGCCCATTGGTGTCCGATCCGGTCTCCTGCCTGGATTACTTCCTCAGATTGAGGGATCATCCAGCCCTACCTCCAACGGATCCCCGAGGCCTCATTCGGAGCAATGCGATCGCGTAAATTGCTAACGATCAAGCCAAGGTAAGAAAAACCCTAAGCGTTGCGTGATTCGGCTCCTCTAATATTTCCTGCAACTCAGGAATTTCTTATGTTTACACAGGCTCTCTGCACTGCGCTAACGGTCATGTGTGATTACGACCGGGACGCTAAGAAGTATCAGGTCGATCAGGCCGAGAGGGAAGCCGTAAAGGAGGCTCTTGAGGCTGAAGGAAGAAAAAGGCCGAGCTGGAAGTCGCGCTCCAAGCATCTTCGGAGGAGTTGGTGAAGATACGTGCCGATAACTCAGAGTAGAACAGGCTTCTCAACCGAGCCGTGAGACAGATTATGAGGGAAAGGGAAAAAGCCCAGGAGAAGCTGGATACCGAGCTGAAAGCGGCCGAAGAAGAGAAACTTAACTTTAGCCACGAGATGGCCATGCGGGCGGCTACCAGGGCAAACAACCACTATGCAAGCCTGGTTGCAAAAATGAAGGAGTCTTTGTCCCGGAAGGATAAGGCGGAGGAGCTTATCTCGACTGCAGCCCAGTGAGCTGGTGCGAAGAAGGCTCTCGACATTATTCGCAAACAAGGGTATGAGTTCCCGACTCTGGTTGAGGAGAACATGGATAAAATGATCGCCGATAGCAAGGGGAATCAAGACGCTTTTGAGGGAGTTAGCTTTACTTCCGAAGAGTTTCAAATCCCAGAGCCGGAGATCTTTTTGGAGGTATCGAGTGGGATTGTGTCCGAGGTGGCCGAGCATGGAAAGGATCCAGCGGCCGAAGAGGGAGATGGCCAAGACGGCGATCAGCCTAACGATCAAGAGACCGAGCAAGATGGTCAAGATGATGACAAGGCTGGGGGTCAAGAGACCGATAAGGAAGAGGGGGAGATCCAAGAAGAAACTGAAGATTAGTTTTCCCCCTTTTTATTTGTAATCAGATGTAGACTTATGTATTTTGCCCGCTGTTTGGTGTTTTTAATTAATTGAAAAAGTTAGTTATTTGAAATCTGAACATAAACTGCGATTCGATATCGGCTTAATTGTTTATGCGATTTAATTTCTAAGTACAAAGTGAATAAGCGAGTGAGGTCGGCTAGTAATCAATACTTAGAAATTTCTAGAAGTCGAATGCGAGATGCGACCTGGTCGGCTTAGTTGTTTCGTATGACTTAAGGATTGCAGAGCGTGTTCTGGCTTTAAGTTTGAAGTGTGAATACGAACGTGCGGGAGGCCCGGCTTACGATTTTTCGTACCACTTCTCTTCTAAGTGTGAATACTCAATGTGCGATTCAGGTCGGCGTCAATTCATCGGTACCACTTAGAAGTATCCGAGACGAATGCGGATGCAAGACTGACTTGGCTGACAACAACGCATGGCTCGGATATATTGAAACAGGTAAAACTGTAAGATGCAAGACGGACTTGGCTTTAAGTTGCCGAGCTAAAGTGGATCAGACTTTAGCTTTAGGCGGAACGAGCATCTGGCCAGGATGCCGATGTGATAATGAACACTATATTTTCAGAAAAGTTTTTTTTTTATTGAGTCAAAGTAAGGACTTACAAACTGAAGAAGACTTGGAAAACTGAAAATTAGAAGTCCCCCCCCCCCCCCCCCCCCCCCCCCCCCCCCCCAATTTTAGGAGGGGGAGCAGTTGCGCCATCCGAAGATAGACTGCCTACGTACCCCTTTCGGGGATCAAACCGCTTCGTAGTTCATAGGGACTATTACCCCTTTTATTTTGAAGATGCCGACCTCAAGAAGGTGTCGATCTAGCTATAGTATTGTTTGAGATTGAGAGAGTTCTAATCCCGCGGGACCAATTCGCCGTCCATTGCTTCGAGTCGGTAAACACCTGGTTTCACTATGTTGGTAATGATGTAAGGGCCTTCCTAGTTTGCGCCGAGCTTCCCTGCATTTGCTTCTTTAGTGTTCTCATAGACTTTTCGAAGGACAAGGTCGCTTTTGTCGAAGTGTCGATTTTGCACTTTTTTATTATAGTACCGAGCTGTCTGATTCTGGTAATTCTGCATTCTGAGCAAAGCTTGGTTGCGTGTTTCTTCAAAAGTCTCGATGTTATCGACCAGCATCGTTGCGTTTACTTCGGGAATACTCGACGTCGTAAGCTGCCGACGTTGATTTTCGCCGGGACCATAGCTTCGCATCCGTATGTGAGTGAAAAAGGAGTCTTCCCGGTTGCAGTTCTCGGAGTTGTGCGATGAGACCAAAGTACTCCGTTGTGCAATTCATCCGCCCAAAAACCTTTCTTGGCATTGAGACGTTTCTTAATGCCGTCCAGGATCGTCTTACTGGTGGCTTCGGCTTGTCTGTTGCCTTGCGGATGACGGGGTGTAGACTTGTTGAGGCGAATTTTTCACTTGTCACAGAAAGCTTGAATTTTCTTCGATCTGAACTGGGGGGCGTTATCGGTGACGATCTCATAAGGAAGATCGTGTCGGCAAATTATATATCTCCAGAGGAAGTTTTGTACTTCGGTGGCGGTGATTTCGGCGAACGCCTTAGCTTCGACCCATTTTGTGAAATAGTCTGTCATGATGAGCACATACTTGCGCTGACGAGAAGAGATCATAGGTTCGACGATGTCCATTGCCCATCGCATAAAAGGATAGGGAGGGATCGCCGAAGTCAAAAACTTGATATGTCATTCAAGAAGGGAGAGAGGTTTTAAAACGGGGGTTTAAGCTTCTTGCAAAGGTGTCTTTCAAATGAATCAATCTCAACGTCCTAGTTATTAATTCTAAGATGCAATGCACACACTCATACTCCAAAGAACTTAGCCATACTCATCACACAATGAATTTCAAATCATGACTCTCCTATTCCAAACAATCAAAGCAACTCATCCTTTAACATTCATTAATGATCAAACCGTGAATCAAACTTATGCACTTTAAAGCAGAATACATTTGGCTAAGGGCGAAGGCTATGAGCATAGAATGATCTCATTTTAAAAGGGTTTCACAATGCAACGGGTTTCTCTCAAGAATAGTATGAACTTTATGCATAATGCTAAAGATAAAGAAAATTGATGCATACATGATCAGATTCTCATCTCCCCATACGCTAATCAATCATCCTAAAACCCCTCTCATTTCTTTTATTTTAAGCTCACTCACCCTCTTAGATACTACCCTTATCAACAAAGCATTAGCTTAGCAAACCCCAAATCAAAATAGAAAACATCTTTACTCTTTAGGATAGTGAAAAGGCTGAAAATATTTTAGCTCTTTATTTTTTTTCTTATTGATAGTCCCCTACTCTTTTCTTTCTTTTCTTTTCTTTTTATTTGGCACTTAGGCTCTTTTCTTTTTATTTTTGTTCTTCTTTTTTTTTTTTTTTTTTTTTTTACTTGAGAGAGCTATTTTCTGAAATACTTAGAGCTTTATACATTTTGAAAACAAAGCCTTTCACTTAAAATCTTTTATACACTTCAATTACCAAGACTTTTTGAAACCGCAAGCATATAAACAAGAATGCAATCCCATCAAACCCCCAAACTTATCATAAGCCTATAACTAGCTTCAAAATGCAAAGCTAGCAATCAAATGAGAACTTAATCATGTCGCCTAAACGTAACACGAAAGAGGCCTCACAATGATGTCACACAAGAATACTTGGCTTGAAAGAAAGGTAAGGGTAATGGTGGGAGTTCTACTTAGGCTCACAAAGAGTGGTAAAAGGAGGAAGAGAGCCTATATATGTTTAAGATCCATGTGTTAATCTTCAAGTGCATAAGAATGATATTTAAAAATCAGGTTAGGGTTCTCACTTATTAGGACGAGTTTCAAATCATGAATGTTCAAGTCAAGCCACGAAAATCAAAACAAGTGATCCAAGCATGGTAAGGACTTACTTTCAAAGCGTGAGCAAAGCATCAAACAACTACTAACTAGGGCATTGAAACAATTCATGAGCTTAAAACACCTTTTTAAGAAAACTTCAACCCCTTATGCAAATGTAAACAACCTAGATGCTTAAAAAATTCTAGACTTAATCCTAAAATGTTTAACAAAGTGAATGCAACAACATGAATTTTTTTTTGAAAATTTTTAAAAATTTTACCAATTTTTTTGTTCTTTTCTATGCCTTAGATGCAATGAAATCTAATGCAAGACTCAAATGATGCAAATAGAAAATAAGAGCAAAATAAACATGTCAAATAACACACACACTCCCTCAAACTTGAATGACACCGTCCCGATGGCAAACAAACTTGAGAGAGTTCAAAAACACTAAGCAAAAAGAAAGAAAATAAGAGCGGTATATACAAGGAAAGGTTGTTGGTACCTTGGAGCTAAACTCGGCTGGAACTTGAGGATGTTCCAGCGGAGCTGCTCTTGCTAGAGGAGCGTCGGGCTATGTCTTTGCCTTTATCCACGGTTGGGAAGCCATGGACTGAATGACGTGCTTGTTGCATGCTGCCTTGTGGCTCACGGATGACAATGCCGCCAGTTGATCTCCTCCTCTTCTCAGGCTGGTTGACCTCTACAGTCATGGACTCCTTAGACTTCGCGGATGAGCTCCCTTGAAGCGACTTAACATTCTTGGCAAGCTTCTTGATCATCTTCCCTTGCCACTTAGTTATCTTTCGCTGCACCTCCACCACCGAAGCAAGAAACTTCTCAGCCTTGGTCCGTGGCTCAAAGTCCATCCGGGGAAGCTCAAAGTTGGCTGGCATTGCGCCATCCGAGGGTGGTGACTCTGACTGCTCTCGTGCGGACTGAATGGGCATCATGGTTGTACCAAGTGGGGCGTAGCACTCTTCGTGGGCTGGGCAAAACTGGATCGTACCGATGCTATCCAAGTGTGTCTCCTCAACGTTGGGTAAGATGCACATGCTCTGCTTCCCCGCGTCATTGTAGAACTGATAAGCAAAGAATCCTGGAGCTGGCGTAGGTCCCAAGCTATTGGTATTGCGCATGTAGGTTTCGTCCATGAATGATCTATCCGCGCAAGGCTCGAACCGTTGAAGGGGTACACCGGCTTGGATAAAGAGTGGCGTGAGAAACCCTACAATGTATGCTGAACTCGCCTTGCACCTCAGAGCGTATGCCTTGTACTTCACCAAGGAGGATGCTAGAATACACCTGTAGTTAACATCATTCCCAAGGTCATCCATCAGCGGATCGTGGTTCTCTTCTTCGCTGCTGCACAATACCCTCTTGATCCCTTAGAAAAGGAAGCACAACTCGGTCTTTGTCACCGTAGGAGACACGGACCGCCCGCTGAAAGTGTTTCCTAGCAGCTTGAGAGTGTACCGCAGGACGGGGTTCCTCACTTTCTTGATCTTGGCCGTGTTTGGCTTGTAGTCTTCATCGCAAAGCACGTCCCATATGATGCTAGCGTTCTTGAGAGGGGGAAACTCCACATGCTTAGCCGCGGCGTTGAGTCCATAAGCTTGGCAAAGCTCTTCGATGGAAAGTTGATAAGCTCGCTTCTTGACTTTGAAGGTGAGATGTCCTTGTGAGGGAGTCGGGAGGCTCGGATTCTCATAGGAAAATGCCAAGGTAGAGAGGAAATCCAAGGTGACTTGTGGATATGTTGGGCAATCCATCCTTGAAAGACATGCAAGCCCCATGTTATGGAGAAGATAGTCAAAATCTTCAAGGAGACCCATCCTCACCAACAAGTCTCTACTCGCAAACTTGGTAGGCTTAAAGCGCAGCCTCTCCAACCTTTTCTTTGCTGACTTCTCCTCCTTAGTCCAACGGATCCTCTCGTGAACTTGCTGAGGTTCCTCCTCTTGAGCTTGTTGAGTTTCCTCCTCTTGAACCACTCGTTGCTCATCTTCTCTTTGTGCATCCTCTTCTCTGGTTCTCTTAGGTGCCATTGGTGCCTGAAACACGATTCTCAAACAAGAGAATGAGCAAAGACGGCGAAAAACCGAGAAAGAGACTAGCAATAAGGAAAATTTATAATTAATACCCTAGAATTTTGGGGAATTTATAAAAATCCTAGCAAGATAACAGAGAATCAGATCTAGAGATATAGGTAAATCTAGAATTTTTCCTAATATCAAGCTAGTTTAAAAAAAAATTAAACCGCCCTAGCATCTAAAACAATCAAAGCAAATTAAAAGGAATTTTTTCTTGAAGATTTTCTTAAAGATTCAAAAATACCTTTGCAGAGATTGAAAAAGTATGCTGTTAGCCTTTAGGAAATTAAAATTCACACTCTCTTTTGCCTGAGAACTCGTGAAAACAGAAATGGGCGAGTGTGAGAGCGCTTAAAAATATAAAGGCTAACGTTTTTACAAAACCATGGGTAAAAGAAGTGGTTTTCTGACAAAAGCTGTGGTCAAGATACATCTTTCATGGTCAAAGATGCTTGCCTTGACCACTTTTTAAATTTAAAAACTGGAGGGAAAACAGAAAAGAGGGAAAAGGAATTGTTACCTCGGCACGAGATCGAGTCCGTTTGGTCGATCTAGGACTCGATCTCATGCCCATGTTGGCTGGATCGAGAGATTTGATCGATCAGTGACTCGATTGGCTTAGAATCGAGTCTTAGATCGATTTGACTCTCTCGTTCCTTGACTTTTGGTCAACTAGGCTGTACTCCTTGGATCGATTTCCTTGATCGATTCGGAGGTCGATTTGGCTGAGATCGAATGGCAGATCGAGTAGACTGCTCGATCTTTTCAAGGATCGAGTGACTCGGTCGATCTACACCTCGTTCGCTTTTCAGGCTGAATGCATTGGTGAATTGTCCTCTCATGATCGACCGTTCCACTCGATTTGTCTACTCGATCTCGTCTAGATCGACTGACTCCTCTCAATTCACTAGCTCGATCTAGCAAAGATCGAGCCAGGATGAGTCGATCTAGCACTCGATCTCTAGCCTATATTCGCCCCTTCTTACTCCCTTTGGATCTAAGATCGTGGCCTGCAATCCCTTATACCTTTTCCTACACACTCAGAAGATAAAAACATAAAACTGAAAGAGAAATAAAGCAAGAATATTTACAGGATAAACATGGGAATGCCTCCCAAGTGCGCTTTCTTTAACATCTTTAGCTAGACTTTACTTGGTTTAGGCAGATGGTGGGTCTTGGAGAAGCATTGAAGCGCTCTCCTTATTGAATGCGCATGCCAAGTATGGCTTCACTCTGTGTATGTTTACTGTGAATGCATTCCCACTCTTGCCAACCAACGTAACGGCTCCGTAAGGCAATACCTCTTTGATCTCAAACGGTCCGCACCACCTAGAATTCAGCTCTCCTGGAAATAGCTTCAGCCTCGAGTTGTAGAGTAATACCAAACTGCCTTCCTTAAGCTCTTTGTGGACCAGCTTCTTGTCATGAGTCGCCTTAGTACGCTCCTTGTAGATCCTAGCACTTTCGTAGGCGTCCAGCCTTAACTCATCAAGTTCATGTAGCTGGATTAGGCGCTTCTCATGAGCCGTCTTTAGATCAAAATTCAGCCGCTTCACTGCCCACAATGCTCTGTGTTCCAGCTCAACAGGGAGATGGCATCCTTTACAGTAGAGAAGAGTGAAAGGAGTAGTACCAATGGGCATTTTGAAAGCAGTCCGGTAAGCCCACAAAGCGTCGTCTAACTTAGCTGCCCAATCCTTCCGAGTAGTACCCACTGTCTTCTCGAGTATGGCTTTGATCTGTCGGTTAGAGACCTCCACTTGTCCACTCGTTTGAGGGTGATACGGTGTAGCCACCTTGTGTTTCACACCACACTTCCTTAGAAGGCTTTCAAACACCTTGTTGATGAAATGGCTACCACCGTCACTGATTACAACCTTAGGGACTCCAAACCGTGGAAATATGATGGTCTTGAAAACCTTTATCACCACCTTCGCATCGTTTGTTGGGGAAGCTATGGCCTTAACCCACTTAGACACATAGTCTACAGCCACCAAAATGAACTTGTTGCCGTAAGAAGAAGGTAAAGGCCCCATGAAATCTATGCCCCACGCGTCAAACACGTCTACTTCAAAGATAGGAACCTGAGGCATCTCGTTTCTCTTCGTAATGTTCCCTGCTCGTTAACAAGCTTCACAACTCTTCACAAACTCATGGGCGTCTTTGAAGATAGACAGCCACCAGAAACCGGCTTGTAAGACCTTTGTACCGGTCTTGAATGAGGCAAAGTGACCTCCGTATGAAGAGCCATGGCAGTGAAAGGCGTGCAATCTTGAAAAAATCCTTGATGAAGCGCCTGTAGAAGCCAGCATGGCCTAGGAAACTCCTCACCCCTTTGACATTAACCGGCGGCTCAAGACTCATCATAACCTCAACCTTGTCTTTATCAACCTCTATGCCTCTCTCTGATATCTTGTGGCCAAGCACGATCCCTTCTTTCACCATGAAGTGACACTTCTCCCAGTTAAGCACAAGGTTCGTCTCTTCACAACGCTTTAGTACCTTGCAAAGATTCAACAAACACGCAGAAAAAGACGCAGCATATACAAAGAAGTCATCCATAAACACTTCTACCATCTCTTCTATTAGATCAGAGAAGATCGACATCATACACCGCTGAAACATAGCCGGTGCGTTACACAACCCGAATGGCATCCTTCTATACGCGAAGGTACCATAAGGGCAGGTAAAGGTCGTCTTCTCCTGATCATTTGGATAGATTGGTATTTGAAAGAATCCACTATATCCATCAAGAAAGCAATAGTAAGGATGACTAGCAAGCCTCCCTAGCATTTGATCAATGAAAGGTAAGGGAAAGTGATCTTTTCTAGTAGCAAGATTAAGCTTCCTATAGTCAATACACATACGGTGTCCTGTAATAGTCCTAGTAGGTATAAGCTCATCTTTGTCATTCTTAATGACTGTGGTCCCTCCCTTCTTAGGCACCACGTGTACGGGAGAAACCCACGTGCTGTCACTTATGGGATAGATCACGTCAGCCTCTAAAAGCTTAAGAATCTCTTTCTTAACAACCTCCTTTAAATTGGGATTCAAATGCCGTTGGTGTTCTATAGAAGAGGCGTTCTCATTATCCAAGTGAATCCTATGAGTGCAAAGCATTGGTGAAAGGCCCTTGATGTCACTTAAAGAGTACCCAATGGCCTTCCTATACTTTCTCAGCTCAGTTAGGAGAGAGTGCAACTCATCATCACTTAAGTTCTCATTCACAATCACGGGATAGGTTTCATTAAGCCCTAATAAAGCATACTCTAGCCCTTTTGGGAGCTCGTTAAGGTCCACCTTTAGGGCTAGCAGCTCGCTTCAGTTCTCCTCGTGGCTCTTGTTGACGTTCCCATCCTCAGTAGCCTCCTTAGAACCCGAGACATGACCCAAAAGACTGCTTTCTTGAACCGTTGTCCCCTCTGAGATCGAGTCTGCCGGTCAATCTTGCACTCTTTCTGACCCGGATCCTCACTCGTAAGTCCTCGAGCAACCCCACGGGTAACCTCACGCTCCTGTCAGCTAGCACTAAGGAGATTCTACAATCTTTGAACCGGGTAAAACCTAGCTTCTTTGCTATAGAATGGGGCATCAAATTTATACTAGCACTGAGATCGCATAGACAGCTCTGAAATGTTAAAGGACCGAGAGCACAGTGAAGC
Organism: Thlaspi arvense; assembly: GCA_911865555.2. NCBI lineage: Eukaryota > Viridiplantae > Streptophyta > Magnoliopsida > Brassicales > Brassicaceae > Thlaspi > Thlaspi arvense. The sequence continues at coordinate 21,186,936 of OU466858.1, read as the reverse complement.
TTCCTGGATCTCCCAACTTCTTGGGGACTATCTCCTTGTGTATAATAGCGCTACATTCTTCACTAAGTACCAGCACTTCCTTGCTTTCCTTATTCTTCTTTGCAAGCGTGTCTTTAAAAAATTGTGCACATTTAGGCATCATGGCAAGGCAATCCACGAGCGGTAGCTTGATCTCCACGTCCCTTAGATGCTTCTCAAACAAGAGCCTATGCTTCTCTATAAGCTGTTTCTTGAAACGGCCAGGAAAAGGAAGCTTAGGAACATAAGGTGGAGGTATGTACTCATCCTTCTCCTCGGTTGCTTTCTCCGCTTGCTTCTTTACAGCTGCTTCTTTCCCTTTTGTTGGCCGCTCTATCCACACTTTGTGGAAGTTGATCTCATCATCAGCCGACGGCTTATCCTCCCCCTCTTGAACCACAATGTCGTCATTGTCCTTAGGTGCAACCCTCGGTGGAAGCTCTTTCCCGCTTCGTAGTGTAATAGCGTTGGCGTATTCCTTGGGATTTTGCTCACACTTTCACGGTAAACTACTTTGACCACTTGTACTTGCTTTTCCCTTCTCTAACTGCTTGATCTTGTTGTTTAGAGTTGTTATCTGAGTAGAGACATCAGTGAGAGAGGAGTCTAAACGGTTGTTCATCTCGGCGAACTTCTGATTTGTGGAAGCTTACCCTTGAAGCAACTGCTGAAACATGGCTTGTACAGGATCAACCTGTTGCGGTTGCATCTGTTGTTGAGGAACAAAGCCTGGAGGGTACATAGGAGTATAAGGTTTGTTTCCTTGCTGCTGCTGCTGTCCCTGAAATTTGCTTTGGCGATGACCTTGGAAACCACCACTCGGCTGAAAACCTTTGTTATAGGGCACAAACGGTTTAGCTTGTTGAAGAGGGTACACCTGATCCTTTGGGTTTTCAACGTTGGTGCTTCTATAAGACAAGTTGATGTTGCCTTGGTACCCTTGAGAGTAACCTTGAGGTTTGTAGTTGTTTTGACCGGCTACCCAATTAGCTTCTTCTTCTTGGCATTGCTCTAGCTCATCCAAGACATCCGCGGCTTCCCCAACAAAATGGACATGCTTTTGGTTAGCAAGAATGATCTTATCGATCTTCTCATGTAGAGACTTCATTTCCTTCTTGTTGGCTTCAAGATCAGCTCCTCTTGGTGCATGGTCATAATCCTCAGAATAATTTCCATCACTCAACGCCAAGTTTTCAATTAGCTCCATGCCTTCCTCAACCTCTTGACCAAGGAAGTTTCCTTTGCTTGCCGTGTCAAGTAGTAACCTGATCTTTGGAAGTGCTTCGCGGTAGATAGTACTCAATAAGGTCTCTTCACTGAAGAGGAAAAGCGATAGTGTAATCTTTAAAGCACTCCATAGCCTCATTGAATGACTCATTCTGTCTCTGAGTGAAGCCACTGATCTCACTTCTCAACCTTGCTGTCCGAGAGCTTGAGAAAAACTTGGAGAGGAAAGCTTTCTTACAGTCAGCCCAAGAAGTGATAGTGCCTTGTGGAAGAGTCTTCTCCCAATGACGTGCCTTGTCGCCTAAGGAAAAGGGGAACAAGCGCAGCTTGAAGCTGTCTTCCTAGATGCCATTTATCTTGAGCATTCCACAAAGCTGCTCAAAGTTGTCTAGATGCGCCAATAAATCCTCCAAAGCTAACCCATGAAATTTGTTGTTTCGCACCATCTGAACAAACCCTGACTTGATCTCAAAATTATTGTTCTGCACTGGAGGAGGAGTGATCCCAAACCTATTATGGTGAGTATTGGGAGCGTCTCCTGCTCAAATGATACGTGGGGGTCTAGCCGCGTGGTGGAGGTTTTCATTACCCCTTCCCACTGCCTCGTGAGCTGGAGGAGGTCCCTCTGGGTGCTCGTGCTCAGCCATCGCTTCAAAATCCATTGAACCTTGCTGAACAATCTCCTCAAAGCCTCTAGCTTGTTCTCGAACTCTTCTTGATCTTGCGTTGCCAAGCTGATGAATATTGTCCAAGGGCGTGAGTAGGTTGTCGTCACCCTTGGAACGCAGATTCATGTACCTGAAAGACACAAGTTTGAGAGTAGAGAGATCAGTAACCAACTTAAAGTAAAGGCTTAGTCTTTACCAAACCCCAAATCTTAATGCTTTCTGTCCCCTAAGATGGCAATGGCGCCATTTGATAGCAGGTTTCTTAGTGCAATGATATGTCAAGATGCAACAGAGAGGTTATCAAAGCTCTAATGCACACAGAGATGTAGTATAGTGAGTAAGAGAGATATCAATCCATACCTAGGGGTAGCAAGTTCACTAAGAATGCAAAGGATGAGTAAAGCTAATCTAAAATGGTAAATGATTGGTAAAATCCCTAAAAACTAGATGCAATGATTAAATGCAAGGCAAAACAATTTTAAAATCCCTGGAAGAGGGTTAACTACCACGAGGAACAAGCAGAATAATTAAAATGCGAAACTACTAATTACTAAAAATCGGCTAGTGGATCGACCACGGGATCGACCACTAGATCGAGCAACAACGATCGATCTCGTCTAAACAACCTAAAATGATGAAATGATGAGATTTGCGATTAACAAGAACACAACTTTATGATGATGGAATGATATTAAACGACTTAAGATACTAAGAAAGAGGGTCTAGGGTTGAGGGTCACGTTCGTGGGTCTCAAAAGTCAAAGCTTGGTTTGAAAACATTAGATCTACTCTCTTCGAGAGGTTCTCTAGGCCTTGAAAACGAAATAAGATTCATCCATGGCTTGTGGTATGAATCACTCCTTCAATCTCTTCTCCAAACCCATGGCGTTTGGTGGAAAAAGAGATCGAAGGGCATAAAACATAGATTTCAAACAAACGACCTAACTAGTCCCCTTTACAACCATGGCGTGTGGGAAAGGTAAACTAGCCTCTAAGATTCGATTTTCAAGGACATCTGGATCATGTCAAGGTAAGACATCCCTCGGATCTTAGAGATTTTTGCGTGAGAGTCTCTAAGCCTTAAGCATTTGAAATCCTAGAAGAGATGGTGATGAAGAACAAGAAAACGCGAAGTTTTTACCCTTTTGACCCTTCCGTATCGCCCCAACCCCGAAACCCAACAAGACTACTCACTACTCATAAAGTAAACCGAACAAAATGCAATAGTTGATAGACTAAACATGAAAAACGATTGATTAAAGCAAAGATTCAATATTCAAAACGTAAAAGCAAGAAAAGCTTCGAAAGTCTACAATGACGATTCGCCTAAAAACGAGAGAGAAAGAGAGAGATAGAAAAAGTAGTCGACAGGAGGGGATAATGAAAGGGATCGTTGCCTTTTGCCAAAAATGGCCAAACCCAAAACCAGCTGGACGGATAAGGTTGGTCTGGGATCGATCACGAGGCTCGATATGGCTCTTGGTCGATCTCTGAGTCGATCTCGTGCTGATCGGGTTGGAAGCTCGATCCGGTCCTTGATCTGCATGGCGTCGTTTACGTCCGTACTTCAGATCGATCTCCACACTCGATCTTCTGGTCGATCTCGTCTAGATCGACCTGCCTTGCTCGATCTGCTACTCGATCTCAGGTCCTTAGCATGCAATCCTGATTTCTCCAAGTATCCACGAATTTTCTCACGAGCCTTAGCACGTCCATGAATCCTCCAAAGTAACCGAAAACAACCTGAATGCGATGCATAATGCAAGAAATATGCAAATGTTTATGCAAAAGAGCTCTAGGACCTAAGATGATGGAAACTAGCCTAATGTGCAAGGTAAATGCATGAAAAACTATCTTATATGTATGCAAAACACACGAAATATGCAGCAATATCACTCGGTTGGTTGATGGATCATCGGGGCGTGTCGTTGACAGTACTCGCACTTTCGAGCATATTGAATGCAGTCCTCCTGCATGGTCAGCCAGAAAAAGCCTTGTCGCTTAATCTTGAAAGCCAGAGCTCGTCCGCTGGAATGATTTCCACCTGCACCGTCATGAACGTCCATGATGCATCGTTGAACTTCGTTGCCATGGAGACAAGTAAGAAGGATGCCTGATTCGGTCCATCGGCACAAAACATCTTCGATGATTGCATACTTAGCACTGCATGCACGAATCCGCCGAGCTGCCCATTTGTCCGATGGTAACTCGCCAGTCTTGAGGAAACGTTGGATCTCGATCCGCCAATCAGCTGCTGGCTAGTCGTCACCAGTTTTTTCAGGAACGGTTGGGTCTTCGTTGGCTGTGATTTGGAGAACTTCCTGTGTCGAAACTATGCTGGGTTGGGAGATCCCTTGAACTGGAATAGTTCTCCGAAGGGCTGAGTCTCTGTTTGATGCGATAGCAGCTAGAGCGTCAGCACTAGTGTTGGCAAATCGGTCGATCTGATGTAGCTCGAAGGTCTTAAATTCTGAGGCTAGCTGCTTTACCAGCTTCAGGTAGGCATCCATTCGATCGTCTTTCGCGTCGTACTCACCACTGAACTGCTTGGCGACGAGCTGTGAATCGCTAAATGCCTGAATGTGTTCGATGTTCATCCCCCGAGCTAGCCAAAAGCCTTCGATCAGCGCTTCGTATTTGGCTTCGTTGTTGGAGGCGCTAATTCTAAGCATAAGCATTGTTCGAGAAGCTCTCCGGTGGGGGATTCCAATAGGATGCCGATGCCAGCTCCCAATCGAGATGACGCTCTATCGACGTGAAGCGTCCACGTTTCAGAATTCGCCGGGTCGGCGTTCAGAACTTCAGGTGACAATTCGATCAAGAAGTCCGACAAAACTTGTGACTTTCCGGAGGTCCGGGTTCGATACTCGATATCGAATTCGAATAGCTCGATGGCCCACTTCGCCATGCGTCCAGATTGTGTCGGGTTGTGCAGGATCGATGGAAGAGGTTGACTGGTCAGTACGGCGATGGAGTGAGATTGGAAATAAGGTCGTAACTTTCTGGAAGCGACGACCACCGCGAGGGCGAGTTTCTCCAAGGTCGGGTAGCGAGTCTCAGCTCCATCCAAAGTCTTGCTGAAGTAGAAGATCGGCTTTTGCTCCCCACGGTCCTCTCGGACCAAGACTCCGCTGATTGCCGCACTGGAAACCGCTATGTAGAGTAGCAGAGTGCCGCCGTACTCAGGTTTGGCCAGGATCGGAGGTGTTGAGAGATAGGTTTTAAGCTGCAGGAACGCTTCTTCACACTTCTCGTCCCAATCGAATCACTTGTTGCCTCGTAGAAGTTGATAGAAGGGCAGACACTTGTCCGTGGATCGAGATATAAATTTGTTCAGTACGGATATCCTTCCTGTTAGGCGCTGAACTTCGCGAGTATTTCTTGGTGAGGGTAGCTCCAGGATCGCAGCGATCTGCTTAGGATTGGCTTCGATGCCGCGCTGAGTGACCAAGTATCCTAGGAATTCGTCGGATGTGACTGCGAAGGTGCATTTTACGGGATTAAGCTTCATGACATACTCGTTGAGTATGAGAAAGCATTCACGCAGATGAGAAATATGATCGGCTGCTTTAGCCGATTTGACGAGCATATCGTCTATATACACCTCCATCGTCTTCCCGAGCTGATCGGCGAACATCTTGTTGACGAGGCGGTGTTAGGTGGCCCCTGCGTTCTTCAAACCAAATGACATGACCTTGTAGCAATAGGTTCCTCAATCTGTGATGAATGCGGTATTCTCATTATTATCTGGATTCAGGAGAATCTGGTTGTATCCTGAGAATGCATCCATGAAGGAGAGTAGTTCGTTACCCGCGGTAGTCTCGACGAGCTGATCAATGCGAGGGAGAGGAAAACTGTCTTTCGGACAAGCTTTGTTGAGGTCTGTGAAATCCACGTAGACTCACCATTTCCCGTTCTTCTTCTTGACTACCACCGGGTTGGCGAGCCACTCCGGATACTTGACTTCAGCGATTGATCCGGCCTTCAGCAACTTATCTACTTCATTGTGGACGGCTTGTGCTCGCTCAGGTCCTAACTTCCGTCGTTCTGCTTGATCGGCTTGAAAGTGGGATCGACGTTCAACTCGTGATTCGTGATTCGAGGGCTAATGCCCCTTATATCGACCATGGACCACGCAAACGTTGCGACGTTCTCCCGGAAGAAACTGATCAGCTCGTCCTGCATGCTTGGCAACAGTTCGGTGCCAATGCCGACGCAACGTTCCGGGTGAGCAGCGTTGATGTTGACTTGGATGATAAGATCGCTCTTCGGCTTCTCGTCGTGGTGAATTATCTGTGGATCAAAGTCGCTGCTACTGTCGATCACGAACGTTGATGCTTTGCGAGCGCGCTTATTGTCGACGTAACAATGCCGAGACACTGTCTGGTCACCACGGATGGTGAAGATACGGCCCCTGATCGGCATTTTAATGCATTGATGATACAGAGATGGGACGGCCCGCATGGCGTTCAGCCAAGGTGTTTCCAGGATAGCGTTATAAATCGCAGGTCGGTCGATGACCTCGAACGTGACTGTAATGGACTTTTATCCTACGGTGACGGACATCGTTATGGTTCCGATCGTGGAAATTGAATCTCCAGCAAACCCGGTGAGGGGTGATGGTGCGACCTTGATGTCTCGCTCTGGGATACTCATCTTGCGTAGAGTATCCATGAAGATGAGGTCGACCGAACTTCACGTGTCGATCAATACTTTTGAGACGTCATCTTCTCCGAGCCAAAGTGAGATGACGAGTGGGTCGTTATGCGGGCGGTCGATATTCTGCGCGTCCTGCTCAGTAAACGTGATTGGGAGATCGTCTATGAACAGCGGTGGGGCATCCTTCGGGGTGTTGGCTGCCTTCTGCTCGTGCCGTTTGATTGAGTTGATCGAGTCGGTGCACAAGAGGAGCCCTCCTATAATCATGTTGATACATCGTTGGGGCGAAGAAGGGGGTGTGTGATCGTTTTCACGGTCACACTTTGCTTCTTTTCCTTCGCATCTCGAAGATGGACGATCAGCATCAGGTCTTCTATCTCGATCGCTCTCAGGTCGTATGTCCTGATCGTCATCAGACTGCCGCGCTTGATTCTGAGGTTTCGGTATGCGGCACTCACCAGCTTCCCAAGCCTTTCGTAAGAGGGCCGGAAGAGTGCGGCAATCGTCGGTGTGGTGGCCGTGTGCCTTGTGGTATTTACACCACGTCTTCTTACTATATGGGTGTCCGTCGCTCGAACGGTCCCAAACGTTCCACCTCTTTGGTCGTCCGACGGTGCTGACGTTCTTACGACTCTTGTCATCCTTGTCGTAGTGCTGACGAGGCTTTTTGTAGTCATCCTGATTCGACGATCTAGGTTTCTTGTCGCGCGATGATTTCTCGTCAGCCAACCTGGCCTTGGCCTTGGCTGCCCGATCCTCTTCGACCCTGATATAGCCGGTTGCTTTATGAAAAGCATCTTCTAGGGTTTTGGTCTTTTCTGTCTTCAATCGTTCGCAGTACGACAAATCGTCTCTCAAGTTCCTGATAAGGATGTTGAGGGACAGCTCGTCAGATAGACTGCATCGGGAGACGATCGTTCGGAATCGATCGATGAAGTCACGCAACAGCTCTGTCTCACCCTGGATGCACGCCAATAGATCTAGCGCCGTGGACTCCGTGTCGATATAGATCGAATATTGCTTAAGGAACCGAGCTGTGAGCTCCTTGTAGCTATCAATGGAATTTTTGGGAAGCTGTGAGAACCAGGTGAGGGCGCTTCCAGAGAGCGTCTCCACAAAGTACTGACAGAGGCATGCTTCCCGCTCCAGAGAGCGTCTCCACAAAGTACTGACAGAGCGTCGGTGAAGCGAGCGCGTCCCATGACTGCATTGAACGCGGTCAGGTATCGCTTCGGGTCTGTCGTGCCGGTGTAACTTGGAGGTAGCTTCATCCGGCCTATATCCTTGAGAGGAGCATTGGTGATGGCCGACGTGAACGGGGTCTGCTGCGTCTCCTGGAGGATCTTATCCAACTCTGGTGCTGAGGTCGTCGCCTTGTTGATCTTGCTGTGGATATCGTCAAGGCGTTGGTGGAGAAGATCAAGTTCCGAGACCGTCGGTAGGTCGGCACCTGCGGTGTTGCGGGATGAGCAAGCATTCGAGCCTTCTACCTGTGCTCTCTGCAGGTCGTCTGTCGGCGTCGTGCCGAACAGGTTGTTGACCAGTCTGGTCGTATCTGTGTTGCGGATCGGAGGGCGAGGGGGGGGGGGTGATTAGATCGGCCTGCTCTTGGGTATGAACCCTAGAGTTGAGAAGCCGATCTAGGTCTTCTCGGTAGGCAATCTACTCGGCACGGAGGGATTCGAAGCGAGCATCCATTCCCTGCTGTAACTGTGCTGCGACCGATCTGATGATGGTGGCCATGTCGATGGGAGGCGGTTGGGGCAGGTTGGTCGTGTTTGTTCCACCGGTCCGGCCGACCTGATCTGTCACGCCTGTCGTGTCTTCTTGCTGATCGGTCTTGTTGATCATTAGGAGTCCAGTGACTGGGTCGACGACCGGACCTTGGGCGTTTCTTGTTGGATCGGCAGCTCCCCCTGCAAGGTCGGTGGATCCCGTGGTTAGGTCGGTGGTATTGGTGTTGATCGGTGTTTCAACCATCTTCAAGCTTCGTTCTTTGTCAAAGATTGCTCTCTTATTCCCCTCAGACGGCGCCAACTGTGAAAACTCAAGTTCGATCTATAAAAGGAACTAGGGTTTGTGGGTTTAAAGAGAGATCTTTATTAGAAGAAGCCGGAGCTTGACAGAATACACGGTGATTTAAGTCGTCAGAATAAGAACGCCGACCTAAATTCTTTAGGAAAGTAAACCGAGAGCTAGAACAAAAAAACATGCTTAGTTTGCCCTAGATCTCGAGATATGATTTTTGGATGATTTGAGAAGTCGAGGACCTCCCATATTTATAGCTGATCAGGTCGGTCTTCGATGTATGTCGAAAAAGAAAGTCTTTCTGCCGACAAGACCTAACTTCCCTTTTTCCCGGGATTAGTAGATAAATGGAAGATTTTCATTTATTATACCGACCTGAACCTTGTAAAATAGACCGACCAGGATTCATACCGGGCTTGTAGAGATGGTACGAATTTCATCTCTAACTCGATTGATTTTTAAAAAAAATAAAATATTATTTCTAATCATTCTGTTGTATTTAGAAGATTATTTTTAATAAACAAATAATAAATATATTTTCTAATAAAAGTAGTAAATATTAGTAAATTGTTATATATTTTATTATGAATTTGAGGAAAATAAAATATTATTTTAAATTTTTCAGTTGTTTTTATAAGAATATTTTTTTTATGAATAATCAATAAACATATTTTTTTAAAGTAGTAAACAGTAAAAGTATTATATATTTTGCTATAAATGATAAAAATATTAAACATTGAAAAATATTATATATTTTATTATGAATTTATAATAAAATATATATAGATAATATTTTAAAAATATTATATAATAAATTTCGTGTATATTATAACTAGCATTAAACAAATTTTATTTCATTAAATTAATAATTCTAATATTAATGTATATGAATTCATTTAAAAAAATAAAACATAACATATTTATAGACCTAAAATTTACAATGGCATATCATGTAATTAGTCTAGTAATCTAAGTCTTTTTAAAAAAATTAGCTGAGAATGAATGTATGGTTGACACATCAGCATAATGACACCACTGTAAATACTTACAAAAATAAAGTTATTCTTTAAAAATGCTTCTTTTTTAATATATAGGGATGTAATCAAAATCCATCTATTAATTCTTTTATTGCTAAAATGCATCTATTAAATTTAAGATATGGTAACTATACAGCTAATTTAATCTGTAATAAATGTAGATCTAATAAGTTACTAAAAATAATTCATTAATTTAGACCTTTTTCAAAATTTAGTTTATAATAAATAATATTTAATATTTAATATAATATAATTGTGAGCTAATTAAGAATTTATTAATAAGTTTAATTAAAATGAAATTTATTGCGTTTCATATATATTAATAATACAAGTAATTTAATTTATGATGTACTCACTAATTTAATTTAGATATAAGTAATATTAATGATTATTAATCTATTAATTAAAATTTGTTTTGTTAATTTAGATATACATATTTAAAGATTTTAAGTATAAATGGTCGAGACAGTTTTTCTAACAATTCATCAATGTTTAAAATTTATTTAGAGTAAAAACAATATATAAGATGACAAACTTATATTTTTACTTACTATAATATTTTATAGAATCTAATTATAATAAATTTTATATAGGACATCATTTTCTATATAATCAATTATAACAAAAATGCATCAAAACTTTAACCATATTTATTACCTTTTAAATTTAATATTTTATTATATTATATATGCATTATACTTCCAATCTACAATTTATCATCTACTCAATTATTCACATGCAAAATGAAATCAAATTTGTTACGTACAGAAACCTTGGCTGGATGAGTGTTGATGGTTTATTAACATTAATATTGTGATGTGTGTTTTAAAATTACGGATAATTGAATGAAAACCATATGATTTCTAAGTTTTACATAACAAATATGATTTATATTTTTGTCATGTATTTTTTTTTCTATCATATAATACACGTTATCTTTAACTATGTGGATTTACACAGAATTCTAATTTCCAAATGTTCTCGAAATCTATTTGATCCTCAAATTCTGGAAGTAAAATTATTCATATAGCTGTACAAAGCATAACTATAATTATTTACATGTACCGAAATCATTACTAATATATACTGTATTTTAAAGATAGACAGAATTTCGATCAGTACTCATTGATAATATCCAAATGGTTATGAAGATCTAATACAATACTTGAAATGCTTCAAGTATTGTTTCTTTGAAAATTGTTGCTTAGAAGATTTTGATGGATGAGAGGTTGAATGGTTGGTTGGCCGGCTGTGCTTGAACCCCAAACACAAAGGGTTTAGATTCTAATGTTCAAGGGCTAATCTTCACAAGAACACTAGTCTCTACACTCTTTACAAGTTCTAAGAATCCCTCTTGAAGAACTAGTAATAAGCAGGAACAATATTGATTCAAAAGACAATTCTCTTTGAAACAAAATAAACTTTGATAGAACAATAACTTGGGTAACTTTGAAAATACAAATGTTTGAGCTTATATAAGGCTCTAACTTAGGTAAATAAAACGTTAATAAGCTTTAAAAACAAAGCAAAGAAAGAGGCATAAGTGATGGGAAATGTTAACTAGCCATTTGGCTTAAATGGGGATGATCTTGACTTGGGCGCTCAAAGAGAGATTGATATCCCTTGTATTTACACCATTTAGAGCTGCATTTAGTACATATTTCGGTCCTCTTTTGCATGTTTTCCCTTAGCTTTTGTCCCATTTTCTTCTCTTTTTAGACTTAGGATTGCATTTAGAGTATATGTTGCATTTTTCTTGCATTTTGGATGTTTTTAGGTGCTTTTAGAGCTAAAAGGATCTTGGAGGAGCTTTGGGGATGATCCATGATGCTAGCTGGGCAAAAGGGAGCAAGGAGGATCGCAGCAGAAGATCTCTGCAGAAGTTTTCGGTCAGAGCACGGTGAGTATCGGTCAAGTGTGACCGATACGGAACAGTGTCGATCACCAGTATCGGTCAAGTGTGATCGACACAAACACAACGGATGGATTTCGGTCTCATGTGTCGATAACTCCAGACCAATAGGGATCCATTTCGGTCACTGAAGATCGACACGACTGACCGATACTGACCCAGCCCGAACCTATTTTTAATTACAACTATGCCATTACTCTAGGGTTTTCTTCTCTAGGCTATAAATAGCCTCTTTTTCCAGATTTTCGACATGTCTTGTCAAAATACTGTTCTTGAGCTATTTATTTAAGTTTGTAAGACATTTCTTTGCTTTGTTTAATATAATCAATTATTTGCTTTAATATTTCTTTAATATCTCTTTTAATCATGATTAGCATCATTTCCCTTTGTGATTCGGTGTTAAACATGATTATGAGTGAGTAGTTATCCTAGGGTTTCTAGATGTGGTAGATTAGGGGAATCTAAGGCTTGATTAAGGCTTGTTATGTGCTTCAGTTTATGGATTCCTCTCTATTAATCTGTTATTCATGCTAGATTAGTCTTGATCAAACTTGTCTAAGTTGTTAGCTTTCTCTTATGCCCACCAAGTGTTTGATGAAATGCTGATCATGTTTAATAGAGGATTTGATGGCCTTGGCTCAAGAGATTGACTGTTTGAGGAGCATTTTGACTTGAATAGAGTTGTTTATTTCTGCTTGCTTGATGTTTTAGCACTAATGAGAGTTAGTTCTTGTTAGAATGTTTAGCAAAGGGTTATTTGCCAAGAGATTGGATCTAACTAGCTTGATTGTGAACTCTATGTCTAGGAATCACCATTGCTTGCTTACTTGCTTGATCAATGTAGTTTGAAACAGCCTTAGTTGATGTCTGAAATTCCCCAAAGTCAATAACCACATCTAGGAACTTACCTTTCTCTTATTTGAATCTCGGATTTGCTCTGTTTTGCTCTGTTTTACTCTGTTTTTCTTGCTTAGAACTGCTTAGTTTGCTTTTGCTTTCACTTTGTTTGCTGCTTGTTTCACTTAGGTTGCTAGAACTGTTGCTTAGGCAATAAAACCAATTCTCTGCTTGCTTGACTTAGAGATTTTACTCTCAACTCTTCTGTTTTGAACTCTTCCCATTAAATGACATAAAACTCATACTACACTACAACTGACTAGTACAAGTGTGAGGGTGATTGACAACAAGAGCCTCAAAAACTCCTGTATCAATTTGTCGCCGTTGCCATTTGGGATTTAGTTTGAATCATTAGAGTTTGTGGAATCTTTAAGATCAAGCTTTTATTTTCTTTGGTTACTAACTCTGTTTTTAAGTGTTTTCATTTCAGGTGAGTTGCAACAACACATCAAGATGGTGTACTTTGAAGACACTACATACAGCAACTTCTGCCAAGAGCCTTTACCTCTGCACTACTTTGAAGAGAGCTACACTCCTTCACACACTCAAGACCAACCCTACATTCCTACATCTGGATCAGCTGACATTAGGAGCATGATCATGGTCAACATCAACCTCTAAACCATTGGAAACATGGAGATGAACAAGAGATTTGCTGAGCTGAACAACATGATTGCTTATGTTCATGATGACCTTCATGCCAAATTTGAGAATCTAGACTCAAGGATACAACTCCTGGAGAACAGCCAAGATGATGCACCAACACCAAAACTTCAGGACACTCTTCCTACACAAGCTGTATACAACCCTCAGCAATTCTGCCATCTCCTCACTGAAGAAGCAGAAGAAGAGGAAGAGGAACTCCTTGATGAAGATGCATCATTGGAAGAGCTTGGTATCATGATCGAAGAAATGCTGATGCATATAGACATGATGAGGGTTGAGTATGGAGGAGAACCCAGAAGAAGAAACATCAGTGATGAAGAAGCTCAGGAAGTTGTAGGGACGTTCCTCCGTGGCTTTAATGAACACTTGAACAGAGAAGAAGAATAGGAACGAGCAGCACTGGAAGCTGCTCAGAAAGAGGGGGCTGAGGAAACCCTAGCTGCTACAGAAGAGATCCCCACACCAAAGCACACTGATGCTGATGAAGAGACACTAGAGAAACACCATGTTTTGATGGTTCTGTCTCACAATACTCCTCAGGACTCTAAGAAGCTCTACCACAATCAAGTGGGTACCTCTTCAAGCACTACTGAAAAGGGTAAAGAACTTTCAACTCAGGACTGCAAACCACCAGTCTCCTACCCGTCAATGCATTTCACAAAAGCTAGAATGGAGATGTACACAAAGTTCAAGCAGGACATACAAGATGTTGGAATACAACTCCCACATGGCACCACTTTGCTGGAAGTGAAGCATCAAATTAGGTTCCTGAAAGAAGTCCTTGACAAGCTAGAAGTGGTGGAACCAATCCTTGAGAATGTGGGGGCTCACATGAAGAAGAGCAAAATGATGAAGTCATTGCCAAAAATCACAAACCCAGGAAAGTTCCTCATCACTTGTGAGCTGGAGATGCTTGACAGTGTCAAAACCCTATGTGATTCAGGATCCACTGTCAATGTCATGTCCCTCCATCTGAGCCAAACTCTGGGGATCAAGAAACTGCTGCTATCCAGGACTTCTATCATTTTTGTGGATAACACTTCCACAAAACCTCTGGGCATGGTGAAGGACTACCCTTTAATGATTGGGGATTGCCTAGTTCCAACAGACTTTGTGGTCATTGAGAAAACATACTCCAGAGAGGTACCACTACTTCTAGGCACTCCATTCTTGGCAACAGCAGGAGCTCAGTTGGATTTCAAGAGAGGCTCAGTCATTCTAAAGAATGTTGATGAATTCAAGGTCTACAAAATTGACCTTCCTCCCATTATTTTCTGTAGAGTACTTGAGCAAGAGTGTGAACAATGGAATCTCCCAAATAATCTAGATGATGTGTTGAACTTCACTGTGAACATGTTTATGGATGATGCTTCCCCTGCTGAGCTAGGACAGACACTGAATGTTGGATTGAGGCTTGAAGGATGTTTGAAGAGCAATGAGAACTTAACCACCAAGGGTGTGAAGCCTCCAATCAAATCAAGTGTCAAAGAGAAGAGGCATGAGATATCATCAAGGGACAAACAGCACCACCCATCATCAGGAACATGGGTCTGGAGGAAGAAAGAGGTAGGAGCACCAGCTCCATCCACCTCTCCTCACCTCAACTAAAGAGGTAATCAAAGTCAAGCTTAGTGATTTTAAACAAGAACACTTGGAAGGTAGTCCCATGGTATCCTTTTGTATAATTATGCTTTCTAGTTTATCTTTTATGTTTTGTTTTAGTGTATAGAAACAGGATTTCGAACTGGGGTTTGAGAAAGTCTGAAAGGGAGAAAGAACAGGTGTATTCTGGCTGATATCGGTCATTTGTATCGGTCATGACAGACCGATACACATATTTTTGGTCATCAGTATCGATCATGACTGATCGATATCAGTAGAGCCAGTCTATACCAGTCAACATATCGGTCACTTGTGACCGATATGGTAAGAAGTTTTGGAAGCAGGACAAATTTCGGTCATTCATATCGACCATACTTGATCGACACAATCACACCGTATAATTTTCGGTCCAGTGTGTCGATCACTGCAGATCGATAAGATTCTCGGAATCATATCGGTCACCAGTATCGATCACTCGAGATCGATACAATCACACCGTATGATTTTCGGTCAAATGTGTCGATCAAGGATGACTGATACTAATCCCAGGAAGCACGTCAGTCTCTAGTGTCGATCACTCATGACCGAAAATGCAATTTCGGTTAGTAATATCGGTCATGAGTGACCGAAACTCCATCTGAGGTAAGTATCTCAACTTTCAAAATTTTTTACCTACTTTTGTTTGGAGCCAAAGTAGTTTGAATTTGGAGCCAAAGTATTCTTTCACTTACCTTGTTTTCAAGCTTTGCTTTTGAAGGTACCATGGGAAGAACAAAAATAGCTGCTGGGAAAAAGAGAGAAGCACCAACATCACCAACAGTAAGGCAAGAAAAGGGAAAGGGCAAAGCTGCTGAGACTTCATCTAAGGCCTCTGGAAAAAAACCAGCTAAGGATAAAAGCGCCAAGCAGAGAGGCAAGAGAAAAGCTGTTGAGGAAGAAGTTCCACCCATGAAGTACAGTGCTAGGGAAATCATGGAGGGATTCAGCAGATGCACCTTTAAGCCAACAAGATACCCATGTGCCTCCACAATGAAGGAGCTAGGAATCTATGAAGAGTGCATCTGCACCTTTGAACAAATGGGGCTTGCAGAGCTACTACAGCCTCTCCCATCCTATAAGCGCTTCACTCATCAATTCTTCTCCACCTTCAAGGTGGTTTATTATGAGAAGAGTTAACTCCCTGACCATGATGGATGGATCTCTTTCAAGCTTGGAAAACAGAAGTTCAAGATCACATTCCAAGAACTCTCTAGGGCGCTGGGGCTAAGCACCTACTTTCAAAGAGGGAAGAAGTTCTTAATCCATGAATCACGGTACACAAGGTTTTGGGAGGTAATTGGAGTAGGGGAATTCAAAGCTGGGGCTACAAGAAACCAATACCTGAAGCATCCTGCAGTTAGATATGCACACAAGGTGCTTGCAAACACATTCTTTGCAAGGAAAGAAACCTCACACCTAACTGGCAAGGAGAGAGACTTCCTCTACAATGGATTGTACACAGGTCCAGGCACCAGCAGATGTGCAGTACCAGTTAGTCCACCAAGCAAGCTCCCATGCCTTGTAAGACTGTTGATGGAGCAGCTGCAATCATACCAGAATTGGGTTATCAACAAGGGAAGAAAGGAGAAGAACCCACAGCTGCACATTGGAGGAGTTGTGACAGCAATTCTCATAGCTTGTGATGTGAACCTTGAGGAGTATGCTGAAGATGCTCTAGCTCCTCTCTGGATAGACATGGAGTATCTGACAAGAAGTCATTTTCTTGAGAAGAGTGTTCAGGGCAAGTATGTTTACCAATTCCTCAACAATCACTCAGAGCAAGCGAGAGTCCTTCTCCCAAACCCAAGGCTGACCTCCTTCTCCCCAACAACAAACATCAACTTCAACTTGAGAGAGGAGGAGCTCTACACAGGCGGCCTTATTCCTAGAAGAGAAGAAGAAGAAGACAGTGAAGAAGAAGAGGAGCACACTGAAGAGATTAGAGAAGAAGAAGAAGAAGACCAATGGAATGCTGCTGCTGGCGCTGAAGGCCAAGGAGGAACCTATGAAGAAGATGAGCTTGAAGAAGAAGAAGTGTTGAACTACAGCTCAAAGCAGTTCCACTTCCAGCCCTATGAAGCTCTCAACCAAGGAAGCTCTTTGAGAGCAGCTCATGAGCACATCAACACACTCCAGAAGTGGTGCAAGTGGCAAGACAAAGCCATCAAAGGGCTTATGAAGATGGTGAAAGGGAAGTTCAGGAAGAACAAGGCTACATCAGCAAAAACTTCCCACCACAGCCACACCCATGAGCTCAACTCTCACCAAGAAGAGCAACTTAACCAAGCTGAGCCTACTGAAGAGGAGGAAGCTGTATGTAACCCCCATGGAAGACACTCATTCCATGAACAACCAAGTGACCAATGGGGTACATGGGCACAACCAAGGGCCTCATCCTATGAGCCAAGAGTCCATGTTCCACCAGCTTGGGAGACATCAAACCCCAACCCCTCTGAAGTTCAGGAGACATGGCAATGGGGCACACAAGGGACTTCTTCACAAGCTGAGCAACTATGGTCAAGCTGGGTTCAACCACCTCAAGAGGCAAAGCATTCCACACAAGTTTATGAGAGAAGGAAGAGGAGAGCTAGCAAGTCTCCTCAAACCTCAGGATCACCCCACAACTCCTACCATTAAACCAAGTACCACATCCTTTCCATTGTTCTATACCATTGCATCATTTTATTTCTGTAATATATTTTGTTGCTTCTCTCTTCCATTGCTTTCATTACACAAGGGACTGTGTAATTTAAGTGTGGGGGAGAGATTTGGGGTTTGACTTTGTGTTCTGTTTTCTTAATTTTTCTTTTTCTTTTCACTTTGAGTCTCATGCATATCATGCATACATGTAAGGCATAGAAAAACACAAAAAAAATTGAAAAATTTGAAATTTTTTTGCATTTTTGCAAACCAAAAAGAAAGCATGTAGTTGCATTTCATTCTTCTAAGATTGAGTCTAGTGTTGACATATAGGTTGCATTGCATTTGCATAGGGCATTGTTTTGGTTAAGGGTGAGGATGTAACTGTCCCATAATTATGAGGATCAATTATTTGGATCAACAAGTGTGGTAGAAAGGAGAAAGATGATCCAAATATGTATATGGTAGCCATGAATTCACTTTTCAATGCATAAGACATGATAATTAAAAGTCCAAATTAAAGTTCAAGTTGATAGAGTTGATTTTCAGAGAACAAATGCTTTCAGAATGAGATGAGAAGACCAAATCTAGCAGTCTAAGCATGGTTCAGCCTTAACTTCTAGCAATCAAATGATGCATCAAACAACTAAGCACTTAAAAACTGAAATCATCTCTAAACACTAAGCACTTTACAAGGAAAATTCTCCCAACTTCTTAGGGACTATCTCCTTATGTTTCACAGCACAACACTCCTCACTTAGAACAAGCACCTCCTTGCTTTCCTTATTCTTCTTCACGAGAGTGTCTTTGAAGAATTTGGCGCATTTAGGCATCATTGCAAGGCAGTCAACGAGAGGTAGCTTGATCTCTACGTCCTTAAGATGCTTCTCAAAGAGGATGCTGTGCTTCTCTATGAGTTGCTTCTTGAAACGGCCAGGAAAGGGCAGCTTAGGTACATACGGTGGAGGTACATAAGCATCTTTCTCCTTAGTAGTTTGCTCCGCTCTCTTCTCAACAACTGCTTTGTCCCATCTTCTTGGCCCTTGAATCCAGACATTGTCAAAGTTGATCTCATCATCAACTGAAGGCTTACCCTCCCCTCTTGAATTACAACGTCCTCGTTGTTCTTAGGAGTAACCGGCGGTGGTAGCTCTTTGCCGCTTCTTAACGTGATGGCGTTGGCATATTTCTTAGGATTCTGCTCACACTTGCCCAGTAGGCTATTATGACCACTTGTACTCGCTTTCCCCTTCTCTAGCTGCTTGATCTTGTTGTTTAAGTTGGTGATCTGAGTGGAGAAGTCAGTGAGAGACGAGTCTAGACGAGTGTTCATCTCGGCGAACTTCTGGTTTGTAGAGGCTTGCCCTTGTATCAGCTGTTGAAACATGTCCTGAACCGGATCAACTTGTTGTTGTATCGGCTGTTGCTGCTGAGGTGCAAAGCCCGGAGGGTAGTTTGGCGTATAACCCTTGTTACCTTGATGTTGCCCTTGGAAGTTGTTCTGCCCTTGACCTTGGAAGCCACCACTCGGCTGAAAACCTTTGTTATAAGGTATGAAAGGCTTTGCTTGCTGAGCAGGGTACACTTGGTCCTTAGGGTTGGCGACGTTGGTACTACGGTAGGAGAGATTGTTGTTCTGGTTGTAGCCTTGGTTGTAGCCGTGAGGTTTGTAATTATTCTGTCCCGCCACCCAATTGGCTTCTTCGCTTCTCAACCGTGCTGTTCTGGTGCTAGAGAAGAATTTTGAGAGAAATGCCTTTTTACACTCGGCCCATGAGGTGATGGTGCCTTGTGGAAGGGTCTTCTCCCAATGCCTAGCTTTGTCTCCGAGTGAAAAGGGAAAGAGGCGCAGCTTGAAAGCATCTTCTGATATGCCGTTTATCTTGATCATCCCACATACTTGCTCTAAATTGTCAATGTGCTCCAAGGGATCTTCCATTGCTAAGCCATGGAACTTGTTGTTTTGCACCATGGAGATGAAACCCGGCTTAATCTCGAAGTTGTTGTTTTGTACAGGAGGAGGAGTGATCCCAAACCTATTGTGATGAGTAGTGGGAGCATCTCCGGCTCCTATGATCCTCGGGGGTCTAGCCGCGTGTTGGGGGTTTCCATTGCCCCTTTCCACTGCCCCGTGAGCTGGAGGAGGTCCCTCTAGATGCTCGTGTTCAGCCATATCTTCAAAGTCAACCAAACCGTGCTGAACAATCTCCTCAAAGGCTCTGGCTTGTTCTCGTACTCTTCTTTGCCGTGAATGACCAAGCTGATGAATGTTGTCCAAGGGTTGAAGTAGATTGTTGTCTCCCCTTGAACGAAGATTCATGTACCTGAGAGACACACGTTTGAGAGTAAAATGATTAGTAACTAAAACAAGGTAAAGGCTTAGTCTTTACTAAGCCCCAAATCTCTATGCTTTCTAACACTCCTAGAATGGCAACGGCGCCATTTGATAACTACTTTTTTTTGCAAGGGCGAGGATGCAATGAGGCTATCAAACTCAAATGCAACACTTAGGTTGTAGTACAGTATGCAAGTGAGAGTCAATCCTTTTCTAGGAGCTAGGAAGGTCAAAGAGAATGCAAGAGCAGTGTAAAGCTAAGCGAATAACATGCGGTTTTGTAAAGATCCTAAAAACTATATGCAACAACCAAATGAAATGCAAAACTATTTAAAAAAAACCAGGAATGATTAAACTACCACGGGGAACAAACGGAATAATTAAAATGCAAGGCTATGATTTAACAAAAATCGACTAGTGGATCGACCACAGGATCGACCACTAGATCGAGCAGTTTGGATCGATCTCGTCTAAAAATGCAAGTATGAAGAAACTAATGACCAGGATGCAGCGACTATCAAGCGAATGACTAACGACGATGTAAGAATGCTAAGAAAGAATGGTCTAGGGTTGAGATTCATGGTCCGGGGTTTCAAGGGTCCAAGTTGGGGTTGAAAACTTTAAATCGACTCACTTTGTGAGATTCCATAAGCCTTGAAAACGAAAACAAGATCCATCTGTGGCTTTCGGTATGGATCACTCCTTCATCCTCTCCTCCAAACCCATGGCTTTTGGTGGAAAGAGAGGTTGAAGGGCAATGAACTCAGATTTCAAACACATGGCCTAACTAGTCCCCTAAACTTCCATGGCTTTTGGGAAAGGGTAATTAGTCTCTAGGATGTGATTTTCAGAAATCTCTGGATCCTGTCAAGGTAAGAGACCTCTCTGATCATAAAGATCTTGGCGTGAGAGTCTTTATGTCTTAGGGACTCAACATCCTAGAAGAGAAAGCCATTAAGAACAAGAAAACTACCAACTTGAAAACCCCTTAGACCCCGCGAATCCTCTCAACCCCGAGACCCAAAGGAAACTACTCGCTACACATGAGAATAACCGAAATAAACATGAAAGACGAAGCAATGAACATGAAAACGATTAGTTAAGGCTTAAATGATTCGAAAATATTCAAGAACAAAGCTCAAAGTCTAACAATGGCGGATAATCTCCAAACTAGAGAGAAAAAGCATAAAACGATAAGATTGAAAAGTGTGTGTGGAAAGAGACATCGCCGCCTTCCCAAAATGGCGAAAACAGCTCGATGGTCCCCCCCTCGCTAGCGGCCAAAAGCGGTTGAAAGGACAGAGATCGACTTCGGGATCGAGCGGTTCTCTCGATCACATTCGGACATCGTGTCTTCAACTCGATCTGGGTCTCGATCATCTTCGGCGGATCGAGTGTTGCATCCGATCTTTGTATCGATCTTCGGTTGGATCGAGTGGTGGACTCGATCCGGCTCTCGCTCTGCATGGCGTCATTTACGTCTGTACCATTTGATCGATTGCTCCACTCGATCTTCGTCTCGATCATTTCCACTCGATCTCTGGATCCTGTCAAGGTAAGAGCTCTCTCTGATCATAAAGATCTTGGCGTGAGACTCTTTAACCCTTAAGAACTCGACATCCTAAAAGAGAAAGCCATTAAAAACAAGAAAACAACAAACTTGAAAACCTTTTCGACCCCTTGAATCCTCTCAACCCCAAAACCCAATGAAACTACTCGCGACTCATGAAATAAACCGTACAAAACGCAATGAACGAAGAACTAAACATGAAAGGCGATTGATTTAACTTAAACGATTCGATATTCAAAAGTAAAACAAGAAAAAGCTCGAAGTCTAACAATGGCGAATCGCCTAAAACGAGAGAGAAGATAAAAAAGTAGTCGACAAAACGTGCTAATGAAAGGGATCGTTGGTCTTTGCCTAAAATGGCCAAACCGCAAATGGTCCCCCCCTTCGCTACGGTCCAAAAACAGTCTGGACAGATAAGGTTGGTCTGGGATTGATCACGAAGCTCGATCTGGCAATCGATCATGTCCTGCATCGAGCGGCTCTTGGTCGATCCCCGAGTCAATCTTGTGCCGATCGGGTTGGAAGCTCGATCCGGTCCTCGATCTGCATGGTGTCGTCTACGTCCATTCTCCAAATTGATCTACATGCTCGATCTTCTAGTCGATCTCATCTAGATCGACCTGCCTTGCTCGATCTGCTACTCGATCTCAGGTCCTTAGCGTGCAATCCTGATTTCTCCAAGTGTCCACAAACCTCCTCAGAAGCCTCAGCACGTCCACGACTCTTCAATAGCTCCAAAGTAACCGAAAGCAACCCGATTGTGATGCAAAATACACGAAACATGCGAATGTTGGTGCAAAGACACTCTAGGACCTAAATTGATGCAAAGTAGCCTAATATGCAATGTAAATGCATGAGAAATTAAACTATATGTATGCGAAATGCATGGAATATGCAGTTATATTAGAGATCGATCTGGAGTACGGACGTGAATGACACCATGCAGATCGAGAACCAGATCAAGTTCCCAACCCGATCATCACATGATCGACTCAAAGATCGACCAAAGCCATCGATCCAAGAAGACGATCGAGCCAGAGATCGAGTGACCCGAGTCAATCCCAGATGAGCCTTATCCGTCCAGCTGTCTTTGGCGGCTAGCGAAGGGGGGACCAGTTAACGGTTTAGCCATTTTTGGCAAAAGCAGCCATCACTTTCTCTTATCTTCAATTCTGTCTTTTTGTTTTCTCTCTACCTTAGGCGATTTCACCATTGTTGAACATCTTAAGCTTTTCGTGCTTTAAACCTTTGGATATTTTATGATTAAGCAAGTTATTCCTTTAATCGTTTGTTGATCATGCTTAGCTTTCTTTCTATTGCTTTTCATTCGATCTTAACCATGAGTAGCGAGTAGTCTTTTTGGGTTTTCGGGGTTGAGGTGATTCAAAAGGGTTAAAAGGGTTTAAGTTTTGTGTTTTCTTTATTTTTCATACATTCTATTCTAGGATCTTGGGGTCGTAAGGCTTAGAGAGCCTTGGAAAAGGTCTCTATGATTACAGGGCTGTCTTACCTTGACAGGATTCAGATTTCCTAGAAAACCAGATCCTAGAGACTAATCTTTCCTTTCCCACACGCCATGGTTGTAAAGGGGATTAGTTAGGTCATTATATTGAAATCTGTTTTCCTTGCTCTTCGAGCTCGTTTTCCACAAAACGCCATGGGTTTGGAGAAGAGATTGAGGAAGTGAACCATACCACACGCCATGGATAGTTCTTGTTTTGTTTTCAAGGCTTAGAGAAACCTCACAAGTGAGTAGATCTAAATGTTTTCAAACCAAAGCTTAAACCTTTGAGACCCTTGAATATGACCCTCGACCCTAAACCCTCCTTTTTAGTTTTTTATAACCTCTGTTAATCGCTTGCTTGTCATAAAGTTGCATCATGTTCATTAGAAGTCATTTCTTTTAAGTTGTTTGTTAGATCGATCCATTCTGCTCGATCCAGTGCTCGATCCAGTGGTCGATTCACTGGTCGATTTTTAGTTCTTAGTAGATTTGCATTTTTAATATTCTGCTTGTTCCTAGTGGTAGTTAATCCTCTTCCAGGGATTTTAAAATTATTCTGCATCTCATTTAGTCGTTGCATTTAATTTTCCTTGATTTTACCAACTATTTTTCCGACTTTCTTAGAGTTGCTTCATCCTTGCATTCTTAGTGTTCTTCCTGCTTCCTAGGTTGGATTGATTCCCCTTAGTACTTTACTACATCATAACATGTGGTTTGGGTTTTGATAACCTCCTTGCTTTCACAGAAAAATCCTGGTTTCAAATGGCGCTGTTGCCATCGTAGGATTGTTAGGAAGCATTAAGATTTTGGGTTTAGTAAAGACTAAGCCTTTACTTTAAGATTTATTACTAATCTCTTTCTCTTCATACTTTTGTCTTTCAGGTACATGAATTTGCGTTCTAGGGGTGACAATAACTTACTTACACCCTGGACAATATTCACCACCTCGGACATTCACGAACAAGAAGAGAAAGAGAGCAAGCTAGAGCCTTTGAGGAGATTGTTCAAGCCGGTTCAGTAGACTTTGCAACAATGGCTGATCAAGAACATCTTGAGGGACCTCCACCAGCTCACGGTGGTGTAGGAAGAGGCAATGGAAACCCCAACCACGCAGCTAGACCCCCACGGATCATAGGCGCTGGAGATGCTCCTAATACGCATCATAATCGCTTTTGGATCACTCCTCCTCCAGTCCAGAATAACAACTTCGAGATAAAGCCTGGATTCATCTCTATGGTTCAGAATAGCAAATTCCACGGGCTGGCTATGGAAGACCCCTTAGAGCACCTTGATAACTTTGAGCAGGTGTGTGGGATTATCAGGATCATTGGGATCTCGGAAGATTCCTTCAAGCTACGGCTCTTCCCATTTTCTCTCGGTGACAAGGCTAGGCATTGGGAGAAGACACTTCCACAAGGCACCATCATGTCTTGGGCTGAATGTAAGAAAGCTTTTCTCTCAAAGTTTTTCTCAAGCACCAGGACAGCTCGGTTGAGAAGTGTGATAAGTGGCTTCACTCAAGGGCAGAACAAGACATTCAATGAAGCTATGGAGAGATTCAAAGACTATACCATTCAGTGTCCTCACCACAGCTTCAGTGAAGAGACCCTTTTGAGCACTATATACCGAGGAGCATTGCCCAAGATCCGAATGCTACTTGATACGGCAAGCAAGGGCAACTTCCTTGGTCAAGAAGTGGAAGAAGGTATGGAGCTGATAGAGAACTTGGCATTGAGTGATGGCAACTACGCCGAGGATTATGACCGTGCACCACGAGGTTTTGAGCTAGAGTCTCACACGAAAGAGCTGAAGTCCCTCCACGAGAAGATAGACAAGCTAGTGCTTGCAAATCAGAAGCACGTTCACTTCGTGGGAGAAGCTGAAGATGTCTCCGAGGAGCTAGAGTTGAGTCAAGAAGAAGCTAATTGGATCGCTGGCCAGAACTACAACAAGCCTCCAGGATATTCTCAAGGATACCAAGCCAATAAAAATCTCTCATACAGGAGTACAAACGTTGAAAATCCAAAGGATCAGTTGTACCCCCCTCAGCAACCAAAGCCCTTTGTACCTTACAACAAGGGTTTTCAACATAACAACGGGTATCAAGGTCCAAGGCAAGATAACTTCCAGGGTCAGCAGCAACAGCAAGGCAACAAAGGCTTTACCCCTATGTTTCCTCCCGGCTTCGTTCCTCAACAACAACAGATGCAACCCCAACCTCAAGATCCGGTTCAAGCAATGTTCCAACAGTTGCTTCAAGGTCAAGCTTCAACTAATCAGAAGTTTACCGAGATGAATAACCGCCTTGACTCCTCTCTCACTGACGTCTCTACTCAGATCACGAATCTAAACAACAAGATCAAGCAGTTAGAGAAAGGGAAAGCTAGTACAAGCGGTCCGAACAGCTTACCGGGCAAGTGTGAGCAGAATCCGAAAGAGTATGCAAACGCTATCACCTTGAGGAGTGGTAGAGAGCTTCCGCCGAGAGTTGCACCTAAAGACAATGAGGACATTGTAGTCCAAGAGGGAGAGGGTAAGCTTTCAGCTGATGAGGAGATCAACTTTGATAATGTGTGGATTGAGAGACCACGAAAGGGTAAAGAGGTAGCCGTAGAGAAGAAAGTGGAGCAAGCTTCTAAAGAGAAAATTGGTTATGTTCCTCCACCGTATGTACCTAAGCTTCCTTTTCCTGGCCGCTTCAAGAAACAGCTGATAGAGAAGCATAGACTCTTATTTGAGAAGCATCTAAATGACGTCGAGATCAAGTTGCCTCTTGTGGATTGCCTAGCTATGATGCCGAAGTGTGCCGAGTTCTTCAAAGACACCCTTACAAAGAAGAACAAGGAAAGTAAAGAAGTTTTGGTGCTTAGTGAAGAGTGTAGTGCTATTATCCACAGAGAAATAGTGCCTAAGAAGCTAGGAGATCCAAGATCCTTCACCATTCCTTGCACTTTGGGTCCATTGAAGTTTGAGAGCTGTTTATGTGATTTGGAAGCAAGTATCAATCTCATGCCCCACTCTAGAGCAAAGAAGCTAGGTTTCACACGGTTCAAGGAGTGTAGGATC
This sequence comes from Thlaspi arvense, assembly GCA_911865555.2. NCBI lineage: Eukaryota > Viridiplantae > Streptophyta > Magnoliopsida > Brassicales > Brassicaceae > Thlaspi > Thlaspi arvense. Next base: position 21,161,069 of record OU466858.1, on the reverse strand, counting down.
TCCCTTGTGTTAGCTGATAGAAGCGTAAGACTTCCAGTGGGTATGCTAGAAGATCTTCCAGTGAGAATAAGCGATGTCAATATACCAACTGACTTTGTGGTGCTTGGGATGGATGAAGAGCCTAAGGATCCGCTTATACTTGGAAGACCATTCTTTGCAACTTCCGGAGCAATCATTGATGTCAAGAATGGGAAGATAGCTCTGCACCTTGGCAAGGACATCAAGCTGGATTTTGATATCAATGAGGTCCTGAAGAAGCCGACCATTGAAGGACAAGCATTCTACATAGATACGTTAGATGCTTTGGCGGATGAATTGCTAGAAGAGTTGGCACAAGAGGATCACTTGAAGCTAGCTTTGACTAAGGAGAAAGGAGAGTACGGTTTCTTAAGTGAGAAGACCCAAGAGTATGCCAATCTCCTTGATTCTAGAAGAGTTGTCAAAGAAGATGAAGGCGGATGCCTAGAGATCGACCAAGAAATTGAGAAGATCACTCGATCAAGGACAACAATCGACAAGAAGATCGAGGAGGCTGGTCGATCCAGAGAAGAGAACGATGAGAAAATCGAGAGAAGTCAATCGATCAGTTCAGAGAACGAGTCAGGGACTCGATCTCCTGCTCGATCCATATCAAATCTAGTAGGTGAATCGAGTGAAGTTGCTCGATCCGGACCAGAACGAGTGGAAGATTGGCTGGATGACTCGATCTCTGAGGGGACAACGGTTCAAGAAAGCAGTCTTAGGGCTCATGTCTCGGATTCTAAAGAGGCTATTGAGGACGGGAACGTCAACACAAGCCACGAGGAGGACTGGAGCGAGCAGCTAGCCCCAAAGGTGGACCTAAAGGAGCTCCCAAAAGGGCTAAGGTACGCTTTCTTAGGGCCTAATGATACCTATCCCGTGATTGTGAATGAAAACTTAAGTGATGATGAGTTGCACTCGCTCCTTAATGAGTTGAGAAAGTATAGGAAGGCCATTGGGTACTCTCTAAGTGACATCAAGGGCCTTTCACCAATGCTTTGCACTCATAGGATTCACTTAGATAATGAAAACACTTCTTCTATTGAACATCAAAGGCGTTTAAACCCAAATTTGAAAGAAGTGGTTAAGAAAGAGATCTTGAAACTGTTAGAGGCTGATGTGATCTACCCCATCAGTGACAGCACATGGGTATCTCCTGTCCACGTGGTGCCTAAGAAGGGGGGATCACGGTCATTAGGAATGAACAAGATGAATTGATACCTACTAGGACTATAACTGGTCACCGTATGTGTATAGACTATAGGAAGCTCAATTCTGCTACTAGAAAGGATCATTTTCCTCTTCCTTTTATTGATCAAATGTTAGAGAGGCTTGCTAATTATCCTTACTATTGCTTTCTTGATAGTTATAGTGGTTTCTTTCAAATACCAATCCACCCTAAAGATCAAGAGAAGAAGACATTTACATGCCCTTACGGTACCTTCGCGTATCGAAGGATGCCATTAGGGTTGTGTAACGCACCGGCTACATTCCAGCGGTGTATGATGTCGATCTTCTCTGATCCTATAGAGGAGATGGTAGAAGTGTTTATGGACGACTTCTCTGTATATGGTGCATCTTTTTCTGCTTGTTTGGTGAATCTTTGCAAGGTACTTAAGCGTTGTGAGGAGACAAACCTAGTGCTTAACTGGGAGAAGTGCCACTTCATGGTGAAAGAAGGGATCGTGCTTGGCCACAAGATATCAGAGAAAGGGATAGAGGTTGATAAAGCCAAGGTTGAGGTCATGATGAGTCTTGAGCCGCCGGTTAATGTCAAAGGTATAAGGAGTTTCCTAGGTCACGCAGGCTTCTATAGGAGATTCATAAAAGATTTCTCCATGATAGCTAGACCCCTCACGCGGCTGTTGTGCAAAGAAGCTGAGTTTGTGTTTGATGAGGATTGTCTTCATGCTTTCAAGACTATCAAAGAAGCTCTTGTATCCGCGCCAATAGTACAAGCACTGGACTGGAGTCTACCGTTCGAGATCATGTGCGATGTGAGTGACTACGCCATAGGAGCTGTTCTTGGTCAGAGGAAAGACAAGCGGTCGCATGTTATCTACTACGTCAGTCGTACCTTGGATGACACGCAAGTGAGATATGCTACAACCGAGAAGGAGCTGCTGGCCGTTGTGTTTGCTTTTGAGAAGTTCAGGTCGTATTTGGTTGGCTCCAAGGTTGTTATGTACACGGATCATGCTGATTTGAGGTATATCTACTCGAAGAAAGACACCAAGCCGAGGCTCTTAAGGTGGATTCTCCTTCTACAAGAGTTTGATATGGAGATAAAAGACAAGAAGGGGATAGAGAATGGTGTTGCTGATCACCTCTTTAGGATGAGAATCAATGAAGCTTTACCATTAGATGATTCACTTCCCTAGGAGCAGCTAATGATAATCACCACGGCGGTATGTGAGAAGCTTGAAGGCAAGTTTGAAGAGGTTTTGAGTTTCAAAGAAGAAGACTTGCCTTGGTACGCTGACATAGTAAACTACTTAGCTTGTGGAGAGGAGCCTTCTCATCTTGATCATTATCACAAGAAGAAGTTCATGAGAGACATCTCTCATTACTTTTGGGACGAGCCATACTTGTACAAAAGAGGAGTGGACAGCTTGTATAGAAGGTGTGTAACAAGGGAAGAAGCTAAGGACATTCTTCTACATTGCCACGGCTGTTCATATGGTGGTCATTTCGCTTCTTTCAAGACTGCTACAAAGGTGTTACAAGCCGGCTTTTGGTGGCCATCTCTGTTCAAAGACGCGCATGAATTTGTTAAGTCTTGTGAAGCATGTCAAAGAGCTGGAAACATCACGAAGAGGAATAAGATGCCTCAGGTGCCGATTTTTGAAGTTGATGTTTTTGACGCTTGGGGGATAGATTTCATGGGACCGTTCCCATCTTCTTACGGCAACAAATTCATCTTGGTAGCCGTTGATTATGTGTCTAAGTGGGTTGAGGCTATAGCTTCCCCAACAAACAATGCAAAAGTGGTGATCAAGCTGTTCAAAACCATCATCTTCCAACGGTTTAGAGTTCCAAAGGTAGTGATCATTGACGGTGGAAGCCACTTTATCAACAAAGTTTTTGGAAGCCTCTTGAAGAAGTATGGCGTGAAGCACAAGGTAGCAACTCTATATCATCCTCAAACTAGTGGGCAGGTAGAGGTGTCTAATAGGAAGATCAAGGCTATACTAGAGAGGACTGTTGGGGCAGCTAGAAAAGATTGGGCGGTCAAACTCGATGATGCTTTGTGGGCTTACCGAACCCCTTTCAAGACCCCTATAGGCACGACTCCTTTCACTCTTCTTTATGGCAAGGCATGTCATCTTCCTGTTGAGTTGGAGCATAGAGCACTATGGGCAGTGAAGCAGCTGAACTACAACCTCAAGACAGCTCAGGAGAAGCGGTTGATTGAGCTACATGAGCTTGATGAGCTACGGTTGGAAGCCTACGAAAGTGCTAAGATCTACAAGGAGTGGACCATGGCAGTTCATGACAAGAAGCTTGTTCACAAGGAGTTAAGAGAAGACAGTCTGGTGCTACTCTACGACTCGAGGTGTAAGATGTTCTCGGGCAAGCTCAAATCAAGGTGGTGTGGACCGTTTGAGATAAAAGAGGTTCTACCCTACGGAGCAGTTACATTGGTTGGCAAGAGCGGTAATGCTTTCACGGTCAATGGGCACAGGGTTAAGCCTTACCTGGCGAGTGATTGCAGCAAGGAGAGCACCTCCGTGCTTCTCCAAGACCCCCCTCTGGCCTAAACCAAGTAAAGTCTAGCTAAAGAAGTTAAAGAAAGCGCACTTAGGAGGCATTCCCATGTCTATCTTGTACATATTTTTGCTTTATTTCTATTTAGTTTTATGCTTTTATTTAGTAGGTGAAAGGATAAGAGATTGTCAGGTGTGATCTTGGAGTCAAAAGAGGCGAGAAGGGATAAGTGTAGGCTAGAGATCGAGTGCTAGATCGACTCATCCTAGCTCGGTCTTTACTAGATCGAGCTAGTGAATCGAGAGGAGGCAGTCGATCTAGACGAGATCGAGTAGACAAATCGAGTGGAACGGTCGATCACGAGAGGATAAACCATTTATGCGTTTAGCTTGAAAAGCAAACAAGATGTAGATCGACCGAGTCACTCGATTCTCGGGAATAGATCGATCAGTCTACTCGATCTGCCACTCGATCTAAGCCAAAACGACCCCCAAATCGATCATGTGGCTCGATCCAAGGAGTACAGCCTAGTTGACCAAAAGTTAAGGAACGAGAGGGTACAATCGATCTAAGACTCGATGCAATTTGAATCGAGTCCCTGATCGATCAAACTTCTCGATCCTAGCCAACATGGGCATGAGATCGAGTCCTAGATCCACCAAATGGACTCGATCTCGTGCCGAGGTAAGTAATTTCTTTCCCTCTTATCTTCTTTCCCTCCTATTTTTAAATTTGAATTGTGGTCAAGGCAAGCATCTTTGACCATGAAAGATGTGTCTTGACCACACTTTTGTCAGAAAACCAATAGTTTTACCCATGATTTTTCATTTTTGTTGGCCTTTATATTTTCAATGAAACCACACTCTCTCTCATTTGTATTCCGAGTTTTCTAAAGCAAGAGAGAGTGTGATTTTCTTTTCCTAAAGGCTAACAACATCTGCTTTCAATCTTTGCAAAGCTATTTTCGGTTAATCATTTAAAATCTTTTGGAAAATTTCCTTTTATTTGCTTTGGTTGTTAGTTAGTTGTTAGGGAGTTTACCAAATTTTTCAAAATAGCTAGATATTAGAAAAAATTCTAGATTTAATCCTATCTCTAGATTTGCTTCTCTATTATCTAGCTAGTATTTTTATAAATTCCTAAAAAATCTAGGCTAGTTGTTAAAAATCTTTTCCTTCTACCTTGTCTTTCTCTCAACATTCGCCGCCTTTACTCATCCTCTTGCTTGAGAATTGTGTTTCAGGCACCATGGCTCCAAAGAGAACGAGAGAAGAGACAGCTCAAGAAGGAGAAGGTCTAGAAGTGGTGGTTCAGGAGAGGGTTAAATGGACCAAGGAGGAGAAGCTTGCTAAGAAAAGGCTACAGAGGCTTTGGTTCGATCCCACAAAGTTCGCGAGTAGGGATCTTTTGGCTAAGATAGGGATATTGGGAGACTTTGATCAGCTTCTCAAGAACATTGGGCTCTGGTGCTTATCAAGAATGGATTGCCCAACTTATCCCGAGGCAACTTTGGACTTCTTGGCTACCTTGGAGTTCACGTATGAGAACCCGAGTCTTCCTACTCCTTCCCAAGGCCACATCACCTTCAAGATCAGGCGTCAAGCTTATCATCTCTCGATCAAGGAGCTTTGCCAAGACTACGGTTTGAAGGCTGATGCTAAGCAAGTGGAGTTCCCCTCTTTCACTCAAGCTAACGACCTGTGGGACCTCATAAGCAACAATGAATACAAGCCAAACACGGCAAAGATCAAGAGAGTCCGCAGTCCTTTCTTGAGATACACGCTCAAACTCATCGCCAATACCTTCAGTGGACAGTCCGTGGCTCCCACAGTCACAAAGCTTTGCTTCTTGTTCCAAGGCGTTAAGCACCTCCTTTGAGATCTTAAGGAGAACGACGAGCCGATGGAAGACGAGCTTGGTGATGATGTTAACTACGGTTGCATCCTAGCTGCCTCTTTGGTAAAGTACAAGGCATGGGCATTGCGATGCAAGGCAAGTTCAGCTTTGATAGGAGGCTTCCTCACGCCTATGTTTGTTCAAGCCAGAGTACCACTAGCTGACTTTGTACCTGTCGCGGAGAGAGCCTATATGGACGAGGTTTACATGAGAAACACGGATATCTTGGGACGCACGCCGGCTGAGGGATTCTTTGCCTACTTCTACATCGATTGTGAGAATGAGAAGCGAGTGTGCATCTTGCCAAACAAGGTGGAAACGGAGCTTCTAGGTGTTGGCAATATGGAGTTTCTGCCAAGTGTTGAGGAATGCTACGCACCTCTAGGAGCCGCACTCCCACGACTTGCTCAACCATGGTCAGAGTCCCCTACCTCGGATGTTGAGATGCCCGAGAGCTTTGTCCTTCCCAAGCTTGAATTTGAGCCGAGGACTAAGGCGGAGAAGTTCCTTGCTTCTGTCGTAGAGATTCAAAGGAAGGTGAACAAGTGGCAGAGTAAGATGATCAAGAAGCTTGCTCAGAAGATCAAGAAGCTTAAAGGCAACTCCCCTGGTTCACCTTCAGGCGAAGAAGTCAAGCAGCCCGAGAAGAGAAGGAGATCCACCGGAGGCATCATTTTACGTGAGCCTCAAGGAAGCAACATCCTACCTGCACGCCACTCAGTTCACGAAGGAGCTAACAAGGATAAGGGCAAGGCAATAGCTCACGAGACCCCCACAAAGAGCAAGAAGTCTGGAGCAACCTCAAGCTCCAGCACTACTTAGCTCCGAGGTACCAACAACCATCCCTTGTATATACCATGCATGTTTTCTTTGTTTTTGCTTTGTGTTTTGACTCCTCTTGGATTTGTTTGCCACCGAGACGGTGTCATTCAAGTTTGGGGGAGTGTGTGGTGTGTTTGACATGTTTTCTTTGCTCTTATTTTCTGTTACCATCCCTTGAGTCTTGTATTGCATCCTAAGACATAGAAAAGAACAAAAAAAATGAAATGTTTTAAAAATTTTCAAAAAAATTCATGTAGTTGCATTCGAATTGTTAAACATTTTAGGATTGAGTCTAGAATTTTTGAGCATTTAAGTTGTTTACATTTGCATAAGGGGTAAAAGTTTTTCTTGAAAAGTGTTTTAAGCTCATGAATCGTTTCAAAGCCCTAGTTAGTAGTTCTTTGATGCATTTTACACTCTTTGAAAGTAAGCTCTAACCATACTTGGATCATGTGTTTTGATTTTCGTGGTTTAAGTTGAACATTCATGAATTGAATCCTATCCTAATAAGTGAGAACCTTAATTTGAATCTTTTCAATTATCACTTATACCTATTTGGGCTTTCTTCTTCCTTTCACCACTCTCTTGTAAGTCTAAATAGATTTCCCCACCCTTACCTTACCTTCCTTTCAAGCCAATGTTTTTGTGTGTTAAATCTTTGTGAGGCCTCTTTTTGGTTGAACTTAGCATAAAGTGTTAGGTTTAGGCGACATGATTAGGCTTTCATATTGATACTAGCTTTGCATTTTGAAGCTAGTTTTAGGCTTAGGATAGGGCGGGTGTTCATGGGGATTGCTTTGATTTATTTCGGTTTAAAGAGTTTGATATTTGGAAGTTGAATAAAAGGGTTTTAATGGTTTTAAGTGGAAGGCTTGTTGTTTTAAAATGAATGTTCTAAGTTTAACAAAGAAGGTAGCTCTCAAAAAGAAAAGAAAAAGAAAAGAAAAGAACCAAAAAGCCAAGTGTTTAAAAAAAAAAAAAAAAAAAAAAAAAAGAAAAGAGCCAAAAGGCCAAGTGTTTTAAAAAAAGAAAAGAAAAACAAAAAAAATGAGTAGAGAGCTATCAAAGTAAAAAGAAAAGAGCTAAGTATGTTTTCAGCCTTGTCACTAGCCTAAAGAGTTTTAAATTGCCTTGATGATAAGGGTAGTCTTTAGGAGGGTGAGTGTGCTTTAAAAGATAAGAAAAATGAGAGAGGGTTCTAGGATCTTTGATTAGTATGCATGGGTAGATGAAGGTTTAATCGTGTATGCATCAATTGTCTTCACCTTTAGCATTATGTGAAAGTTCGACCATTCTTTGAGATAATCCCTTGTTTGAATAGCCCTTGTAAGTGAGATCATTTTTATCTCGCAACCCTTGTCCTTTAGCCAAGTGTATCCGGTTTTAAAGTGCATAAGTGTGATTCACGGTTTTGAGCTTAATGAATGTTAAAGGATAGGATTCTTGGATTGTTTGGGATATGAGAGTCATGATTTGAAATTCATTATGTGATGAGTATGGCTAAGTTCATTGGAGTATGAGTGTGTGCATTGCATCTTAGGATTAAGAACTAGGACCATTGAATTGATTCATTTGAAAAACACTTTTACAAGAAGCTTAAATCCCCGTTTTTAAAACCTCTTCTCCTTTCTTAAATTTTGTTTGTTTGAGGGCAAGCAAAATGCAAGTTCGGGGGAGTTGATATTACCATATATTTTGCATATTTTGCATGCATTTAAGATAGCTTTTCATGCATTCATCTTGTATTATAGGATAGTTTGTTCCATTTGTTGCATTCTAGGTCCTAGGTCCCTTTGCATTCGCATTTTGCATATTTCTTGCATAAATGCATCATTATCAGGTTGTTTCGGGCACTCTCGAGTTGAGGAGGTTATGTGGACGTGAGGAGGATCACAACAAAGCTCGTGGACACTTGGAGAACTCAACCTCGCATGCTAAGGACCCGAGATCGACCAGAGGATCAAATGACCCAAGCCGATTCCAGAGGAAGGATCGAGACCAGGAACGAGAGAGGAGATCGATCTGGAGTAAGGACGTAAATAACGCCATGCAGATCAAGAACCAGACCGAGTTCCCAACCCGATCATCACAGGATCGACTCAAAGATCGACCAAAGCCATCCGATCCAAGAAGACGATCGAGCCAGAGATCGAGTGACCCGAGCCGATCCCAGATGAGCCTTATCCATCCAGCTGTCTTTGGCGGCTAGCGAAAGGGGGACCAGTTAATGGTTTAGCCATTTTTGGCAAAAGCAGCCATCACTTTCTCTTATCTTCAATTCTGTCTTTTTGTTTTCTCTCTACCTTAGGCGATTTCACCATTGTTGAACATCTTAAGCTTTTCGTGCTTTAAACCTTTGGATCTTTTAAGATTAAGCAAGTTTTTCCTTTAATCGTTTGTTGATCATGCTTAGCTTTCTATCTATTGCTTTTCATTCGATCTTAACCATGAGTAGCGAGTAGTCTTTTTGGGTTTTCGGGGTTGAGGCGATTCAAAAGGGTTGAAAGGGTTTAAGTTTTGTGTTTTCTTTGTTCTTCATACCTTCTCTTCTAGGATCTTGGGGTCTTAAGGCTTAGAGAGCCTTGGAAAAGGTCTCTATGATTCCAGGGCTGTCTTACCTTGACAGGATTTAGATATCCTAGAAAACCAGATACTAGAGACTAATCTTTCCTTTCCCACACGCCATGGTTGTAAAGGGGATTAGTTAGGTCATTATATTGAAATCTGTTTTCCTGGCTCTTCGATCTCTTTTTCCACCAACCGTCATGGGTTTGGAGAAGAGATTGAGGAAGTGAACCATACGACACGCAATGGATGGTTCTTGTTTTGTTTTCAAGGCTTAGAGAAACCTCACAAGTGAGTAGACCTAAATGTTTTCAAACCAAAGCTTAAACCTTTGAGACTCTTGAATGTGACCCTCGACCCTAAACCCTCCTTTTTAGTATTTTAAAATCTCTGTTAACCGTTTACTTGTCATAAAGTTGCATCCTGTTCATTAGAAGTCATTTCCTTTAAGTTGTTTGTTAGATCGATCCATTCTGCTCGATCCAGTGGTCGATTCACTGGTCGATTTTTAGTTCTTAGTAGCTTTGCATTTTTAATCTTCTCCTTGTTCCTAATGGTAGTTAACCTTCTTCCAGGGATTTTAAAATTGTTCTGCATCTCATTTAGTCGTTGCATTTAGTTTTCCTTGATTTTACCAACTATTTTTCTGACTTGCTTAGATTTGCTTCATCCTTGCATTCTTAGTGTTCTTCCTGCTTCCTAGGTTGGATTGATTCCCCTTACTACTGTATTACATCTTAACATGTGGTTTGGGTTTTGATAACCTCCTTGCTTGCACAGAAAAATCCTGTTATCATGAAGAAAGGAGGTCGACCAAGAAGAAGCATTTTAAGGCGTTGAAGCCTCATACCGATCAACCATACCATGGAAAACCAGTCAGTTCTTCCACGGTACAGTCTACACCGGCCAAAGACACGTCCATACACCGGGGACTTCCCACGGAGGCGATTCAGACCACAACAGACGTGTCGTACACCGACGAGCCTCCACGGTGCAGTCATACCGACCAAAATGTTTGTACGCCGACAAAGCTTGCTCGGGACAAACAGCTTCAGAGCATACCGACGAAGTAAACTGATAACAGGATTTTTGTGTATAATCAAATCCAATCACACTCATGTCATTGTAGTATGAAAGGCGTCAATCCATCTGAGTTCATAAGACACTAAGAATGCAGCAGTTCACTTAAGTCAGGCCAAATTCAAGAAAGCAGTTGTGATCAAACTAAACAAGACTAAGCAGTACAGATTTAAAGCAGGAAATTAAAATAGATTAAAGCAAGGATCTAAGATAGGGGTTATTGACTAAGAGGGGATCAGAACTAAACTAGTGATGCTTCAAAACCATTCAAACAATGCTATCTTCTAGGCATAGGATTAACAACTATAACTAGCTCAATTCCTTGATACTAATCATTTTGCTAAACACACATTTTAGAGAATTTCTATTACTCAAACACTTGGATCAGCAGGCATTTAAACAGAAATCTATTCCTATAAAGCCAAAATCCACCTTAAACATCTAATTCCTTAGGCTAAGAGAACAAATCCTCTAAAAGACTCATTGCAACATTTCATCAAACACTTATCAGGTGTAAGAGAAAGCCAAGATACTAAACAAGTCTGGCCAAGACTAATCTAGTGTTAAGCACATCTAATAGAGAGAAGACAATCATATTAAGCATAAGACATCGCTAATCTAATCCTAAAACCTCTCTAATCTATCCATCTCAAACCCTAAATAAGACTACTCAGTAGCCATAATCAAAACCACAGATTCCAAAGAGAAATAATGGTTAAGCATGATTAGAAAGCATAATAAGCAAGAATAGATTAAAGGCAAGTGCAGAAATTCACTAAATAAAACTAGTTCTTACAAAGCAAATCTGAAAAAGGAAAGCTTTTTAATGCAATAACAGAAGGAAAATAATAAGATCTAAGTTGCCTAACCATTTTAGGACTTTAGTATTTATAGGGAGGCTTAGAAATCCCAAATAAACCAAGAATAAACCGAAAATAAGCTGACTTGGCTGGACCATATCGGCTTCTTACATCGATATTAACTTCGATATTGGGTCTTCTTGTGCTTGTATCGACATGCTTCTGGTCGATATGGTGATCGATACACAAGGCTTTAAGGTTGTATCGGTTTGACTCCACAGGTGTAGACATCGATACAATCGCCCTTTTCCTAAGGCATATAGAGCAGCTTCACGTCGATATATCACTCGATATTGTCATGTCTACGGTGAATCGACCTGGGTGATCGATACACTGATAGGCATGAATCCTCCTTGGTGTATCGAGGTCCTCCTTAATCGATATGTTTCTTTGTATATCATGATCTTGCTGTATCGATATGAAGTCATCTATGTTCACCTTGGTATGCTCCATATCGATCAGATCACATCGATATCATCATCGATATTGGTCCATCCGACCTTGCCCTTCTCCTTGCTCCATTCCCAGCTCACATCCATTGCACCACTTGCTCTCCAAACTCCTTCTAGTACCTGAATAAAACTCCAAATGCATGCAAAATGCAATGCAACTCCTAAAACTACACTAACTTCTAAATGTATGCAAATGAGACAAGATGAAGCAAAATATGCATGCTAAGGGACTAAAACTAGTGATGAATGCATGCTAAAATGGTATAAATAATGGAGATATCAACACTCCCATACTTGCCTTTTGCTTGTCCTCAAGCAAACAAACTAAGACAAGGAGGATGTGAGGTTTGAAGGTGGGCACTCAAATACAAAAATGCTAAGGTAAAGAAGTAAAGTCAATGTCTAAGTGCCTAAGTGTAGGATGCAAAACAAAATCAGTTATACTTTAAAGAACCTAGCCATGCCTATCCAATTTCAAAATGATCTCTAGCTCAACTTAGTCAAATGCTCAAATCAATCAATCTCTTTAACATTCATTTAAACTATGTAACCAAGTGAATCATGTTTAAGCAAATCAAGTGGAATCATTTGGCTAAAGGTTAAGGTCATGAGATAAAAATGATCTCATCAAAATGTGGGTTCAAATGCAAGGGTTTCTCTCCAAAAGGAATGAAGTTAGGTATAATGCTAAAGGTGAAGCACAACTTATGCATACAAGGATAGATTACTATCTACCCAATGCCTAAGAATGTTCTAAACCCCCAAACTCTTAACCGAAATCAAACCCAATCCTAACTACCTTTTTCTCAACACTATCACACTCTCCACACTTTTATCATTTTTCAGCTTCTTCTTTGATCTCACCATGTTGTGGCCTTCGTTTTGCACATTTGTTGTGGGCGCCTTCTTTTTGTATTGAGGAGTCTCCTATTCTTCACCCTTTTGATGTATTAGGCTTTGGTTCCCTCTTTGTTGTTGTTACTGAGATCCCATCTTCATAATGGCCACCCCTTTTGAGCTTATTTGGTTCCACATATGCTGAGTTTTTGCTTGCTTCCTCTTTCTCATTCCTTTTCCCTTCACTTTATTTCTTCTCTCACTCTCTCCTTTTAGATCATTATAACACTCAAATCCACCCAGACCTATAACTACCATCCTAAACCTATGTCTAACTCAAAGTGAAGAGCTAGTTATACATAGTAAACAATCCTTGTAGTGCCAACCTAACACTTTATGCTTAGTTCATTCAAAAACAAGCCTCACACACCAAAGATAGTGTTTAGGTTGGAAAGGAAGGTAAGGTTAAGGTGTGGTAACTGTCCCTTAATGATGATGATCAGCTATTTGGCCTAGCAAGAGAGGTAAAAAGTACGAAAAAGTCCAAATATGTATATGGGTAATCCATAAAACCACTTCTCATTGCAAAAACATGAGAATTAACAATTCAAACTAATGGTTCTAATAAATAGAGATGATTTTCAATGAGCAAATGATTTCAGTATGAGACTAGAGGATCAAATTTAGTATTCAAGAGCATGGTTCAGCCTAAGTTTCTAACTTCTTATGTTGCATCAAACATTTAACCACTTAGACATTTAAATCAATCCTAAACACTTAGCATTTTACAAGGAATTATCATCATCATTCCCTATGCAAATGCAATGCAACCTATATGACAAATACTCGACTCAATCCTACACAAATGAATGCAACTATATGCTTTTCTTTTTGGTTTGCCGAAGATGCAAAATTTTCATTTTTTTTTATTTTTTTGGTTTTTTAAATGCACTTAGATGAATGCATGAGACTCAAAGATGAATAAAAGGAATAACTAAGAAAAGCACACCCAAAGTCAAACCCCAAATACCTCCCCCACACTTAAATTACACAATTCTTTGTGTAATAAAAGAGTGAAAGAGAGAAGCAACCGAAATATATTACATAAACTTAAAGAAAAATGCAATGGTATTTACAAGAGAGGAGTTTTTGGTACCTTAGAAGGTGGTGTGGGAGTAGTGGGAGGCGCCTGAAATGTCCTCCATGATGTCAATGTTGTGGCTCCTGATGGGCCTCTCCCTCCTTGTGATTCTTCTCCTCCTTGGCGCTTCTTAACAAGAGGCTCTTGGTGACACCCAAGCTCTCACTTCCTCATATCTAGCAAAGGAGCACCTTTTACTAGGAGCTCTAGCCACTCCTTGGCTTTCAGCTTGTTGCTCTTCTCGAGGAGCAGAAGTAGAGGCTCCACCAGACTTCCCCTTGATGTCCTTGATTTGAGTTTTCATGCTCTTCATCCCCTTCACCCACTTCTTGATGGTTTTGTCTTTCCATTTGTTCCATCTTTGCAAGAGGTTGATGTGTTCATGGAACTTCTTCAAAGGACCTCCTTGGTGTGTCATATCATGGGGCTGGAAGTGGTACTCCTCACTGTTGTAGCTTGCAGCATCTGATTCTTCTTCTTCTTGAATTCCTTCGCCCATTTGCCCTCCTTCATAAGCTACAAGTGGATAGTCTCCTTGAGGAAGAGGAGTGTTGGCGCCTTGGTGAGAGTAAGATGATGGAGCACCAGATTGATAGAGTAAGTGTTGGGCAATGCCAAAGGTAAAGCTATTGGGGTTGGAGAAGGATGTGAGATGCAGATTGGGGAGTAGTAGCTTTGCAGCTGATCCATCTTCTTGGATGAAATTGTAGATGAACTTGTCACCCACACTCTCTCCAAGGAACCTTGCTTTCTTTCAGATATGGCAAGTTTAGATACTCAATCTTGACTGTTGCTGGTCCACTTTCAACTCCTGCAACTTCCTTTAATTGAGTAATAAGTCCTGCACTATAGAGCTTTGGCGCTTTGTCATCATTGGTTGTTAACCAATGTTTGATGACCAGAAGTTGCTGCATGAAGATGGTGACCATTCCAGTTGCCCCATCTGATCCTTTGAGCTCCACTCCTTGCCTTGTGTACTCAAGGATGTTCATAAGACTATGATCAACGAGCTCCCATTCTCCACTTTCAACAGCGCCCCTTTCCTTCCTTGCAAAGAGAGTATGCGCCGATGCTTTGTGCACATATCTAATGGCCGAATTCCTGATCAGAGAAGCCTTGCTTCTTCCTGGCTTATAAACGCCCTTAGCCACATGCTCCCAAAGGCTGTTCATCTCATCTTTGCCAACCCCCAGATTCTGTCCTCTAGCGCTTCCATAAGAGAGCACAAAAGCATTTTCAATGGCTGAGAAGGACATCATATAGTTGTTCTTGGAAACTCTGAAGGTGATGAAGCCATCACGTCTTCTTCTAGAGTCTCTTCTCCTGACTCATAGAAAGTCACTTCAAAGGAGGCAAAGAATTGAAGCACTTGGTCCTTGTTGGCTGAATAAGGTGTTCCCACCAGCTTTGTGAGCTCCATTGTCTAAAGCATAGAAGAGCAGTCCTCATATAGTCCCAAGGGCTTTAGAGATGGCACATGGGGGTATCTTGTTGGTCTCACATCCACATTTTGTAGCTTGTCATAAAGCTGCCTTTGAGCTGGAGTGGTGCCTTTCTTCTTTTGTGCAGCCTTCTCACTAGCGCCAACATCCACTTTCTTTTTCCCTTGAGTCTTAGCGCTTGGGCTCCCCACTTCCTTAGCCTTGACCTTTGCTTTCTCTTGCTTCTCAACCTCTTTGTTTGCTCCACTTCTTGTTGTTCTTCCCATGGTACCTAAAACAAAATTCTCAAGATAGAAATGAGAACTAAAGTATGAACAGAAGACAAAGCTTAATGTTGCTAAAGTCACAAAAGGAGGAGTTTATTTACTTAGAAGTAAACCTCTATTAGTTATGAAGCAACTAAATAAGAAAAGCATACAAAGAATTCGTTAAACAAAATTATCATGAAATTGAAAACATGAATCCTGGTGAAGCTAAACAAATGGTTACTAAATGCTAATGCAACGATAAACAAATGTGTTTAACAAGCAAATAAATATTAATCTAGAGTGCTTCAGAAGTCAAAAACAATTATTCACCATGCAAAAGAAACAAACTAACTAAGAGGCAACAATCATTAAACAACCCTGCAACTACTTAACAAAATTCAGTTCTTAAGTGGTAAAGACAAAATTTAAACATGCAAAAAGCTAAGAGACATTATCTGAACTGGTTTGGCTCTCTTAGACACTTAAGAAACTAAAAAATTTCGAAATTTGTGGTTGTAAACTAGAAAATTGAAAGTGAGAGAGAGAGAAGGATGGGATTAATTTATATACAGGGTTAGGGAATCTTTTTGTGGGAAGCAAGGGGACAAAGAGTGCCTAAGAGAGGTCCCACTCATGCTTGGGAAGGAGAAGGATTCAAATTTAAAATCCTTGATCTAGTTTGACCAAGGAGGGGAAATTTGAACTAAAGAAGACTTACCTCGGGTGCAATATCGACCACCCAACTCGATATTCTGATCAATATTGATCATATCGACTTAGTTTAGTCGATATGCATGCCGATATCGGATGTATGGCTATTGTATCGACTGATATGCATGTCAATATTGCACTACACCTCCTGTATTGACTTCTAGCATCTCGATACATAGTTTGACGATGACCCTAGCTGTCCAATATCGAGCTAGACAGCTCGATATGTAGCTCGGTATGATCATGCAATATTGTATATCGGACTAATACCTCGATATCATGATCGATACACCTTGACTTATGATGCACCTTTTCATTCTCCTGTCAAGGTATATCGACATGGGACATACACACCTCGATATGCCTTAACAAGGGCGATTAATCGCCCTTTGTCCTCTCAGTTAAGGCATATCGGTGTGCTATGTCGATATGTTGCCCGATATGCACCCTTTGGTGTTGTATCGATCTGGCATCCCGATACACATGCTCGATATGGATGCCAGTTAAGACACATCGATGTGTTTTAACCTCGATACGTTTTCTATTAAGGCGTATCGGTTTCCCTTACCCCAGTACGCTGATCGATACAAAATTCTCTCATGCGTATGGATCAGCATCATCCCGGTACGCACATTGATACCAGTTCAGTACATCAGTATCAAGCAAGATATGCTCAATACACTGCTCGATCTGAGCTGTATCGATGTGCTTTGGCCGATATGCTGGTCGATATTGACCCTTCTGCGCCTCCTTCCTTCTTCCAAGCTTGGTTCTTCTTCCCTCAGCTTGAACCTGGTTACTAGGGACACTAAAAAACACCCATATAAACATAAAAATCATTAAAATGCAAAACTATATACACGGATACCATGGGATTGCCTTCCAAGTGCGCTTATTTAGAGTCATTTAGCTTGACTTTCCTCAGCTCCTTAGTCGTGGTAAGGAGCAGGAGTCTTGGAACTCCTTGGTGTGATCTTGCTTCCTCTGACTCTCTTGGTGACTCCAACAATTTTCAGCACTGCAAAAGGCTTAGACCTTCCCTCTTGTTTCATCTTGTAGCAAACTTCACCACCCTTAGAGTCAAATGGTCTCAAAACCACTCCATCTTCCATATGACCCAACAAAATTTCATTCACATCATCAGAACTACCCATTTCGACGACCTCCTCTTCAGTGGTATGAGCGAATAACTGGGATAGAGAGCTTCCATCAAAGCTTGCTCCTACATAGCCATCAAACTCAGGCCAATGCTCACCAACTTTCTTCAACTTCTTAACCTCCATTCAAAAAGCTTGCTTATCTTCTAGCTTGTTCTCTTTGGAGTCAAAGTTCAGCACTTTCTCCTTGGTTAATCTCAGATCTATTGTGCATTCTTTTGCATCAAAAATGGCTCCAGCTGAAGCTAAGAAGGTTATGCCTAAAATGATGGCGTTCTTGATCTTTCCCTCAACATCTAAGACCATAAAGTCTGTTGGGATATTCACTCCTTCAATCATCATGGGCACATCTTTAAGGGCTCCTAGAAGTACCTTTATTGTGCCATCTGCTATGGTCATGGACACATTACTCTCCTGGAATAAAGTGTAGCCCAGCGCCATAGCTGTAGTGGAGGGCATCAAGTTGATGCTTGCACCTATGTCACAAAGACAACTCCTGAACATCTTCCCTTGGAGTTCACAAGGGAGGGTAAAGCATCCAGGATCTCCAAGCTTCTTAATGTTCAATACCTCAGTCTTGGCAATGTATTCTTTCAGCTCTTTCCCAACATCTAAGCTTCTAAGCTTCATTTGGTTGGCATAGAGAGTGGTGTACTTATCCATAAGCTGTTTCTTAAACCTTCCAGGAAAAGGTAGAGCTGGCTTGTAAGGAGAAAATCATAGATTCCAGTTTCTTTCTCAGCTTCAACAGTCCCAAGTGCCCTACCCTTCTCCTCTTCCTTAGTGGTTGCTGCTTCAAGAGACTCTTCCTTTGTATCCTCTTTGTTGGCGTCAGCTGCCAAAAACTCCTCTCCCCCACTCTGTAGTTCAATGTCCTCATTGAGCAATGAAAGGAAATCTTATATGACAGCTTTCTCATCAACTAAGAGAGTCTCTTCTTCAGTAGCTATAGCATTGCAAAATTCCTTAGGATTAACTTCTTGTTTTCCAGGAAGGTTGCCTTGAGTTTTAGGGCCATCAATGCCCTTGTTGTTCTCAAGTGTCTTCACTCTTGCAGCCAACCCATCAAACTTGTTAGAGATCTTCACATGGAATGAGTCCATCCTGTTATAAACCTCAACTAACTTCTTTGTGATCTCCATATTTGTAGCTTGTTGGCCTTGAAGAAGTTGTTGCAGCATCCCTTTCATCTCAGCATCATTGGTGTTAGAAGAGCTGGCTTGGCCTTGTGAGAAACCAAGAGGAGCAAACAAATTTTTCTGAAAATTTCCTTGGAAGTTATTCCTTGGAGCATAGCCTTGGTTGAAAGGTACAAATGGTCTTTTTTGGTTCCCTTGAAGCTGTTGTGGAGGATAAACCTGATCTTGGGGATTAGCAACATTGTTGCTTCTGTAAGAGAGGTTGGGGTTAGGCTTGTAGTTGCCATAGTTATTATTGTATCCCTCCTGATTTCCAAGATAGTTCATCTCCTCAACATGGCAAGCTTCCTGATCTTCAAGCTAAACCAAGTCTCCAACAAAGTTAACTTCCTTCCTTTCCCTTGCAACTGATCAATCTTCTCATGAAGAGATTTGATCTCCTTCTTATTGTATTCAAGCTTATCCTTAGCAATCCTAGGAGTTCTATCAAACTCCTCATTGTAATTCCCATTGAATTTAGCTAGATTTTCTACCAATTCCATTCCCTCATCAACATCTTTAGACAGAAAGTTACCACTGTATCCAAGAGCATTCTGATCTTTGGGAGGGCACCTCTGTATAGTGTGGAGAGGAGTGAAGCTTGTGAAAACCCATGGTGTGGGCACTAAAGTGTGTACTCTTTGAACCTTTCCCATGCTTCACCAAAACTCTCATTGTTCCTTTGAACAAAACCATAGATTTCATTCCTGATTCTAGCACTCCTTGAAGTAGAGAAGAACCTGGCCAGGAATTCTCTCTTACACTCATCCCAGCTTGTGATACTCCCTCTTGGTAAGTTTTTCTCCCACTGGTGCGCCTTATCTCCTAGAGAGAATGAGAAGAGCCTCAACTTAAAGCTGTCTTCACTAACACCATTGATCTTGGTAAGAGATCAAAGTCTGTCAAAATTGTCTAGATGTTCCAAGGGATACTCCAAAGGCAAGCCATGGAACTTACTATTTTGAACCATAGAGATCAAACCAGACTTGATTTCGAAGTTGTTGTTCTGCACTGGTGGAGGGATGATACCTGTCCTGTTGTTATAGGCGTTAAGAGCATCACCAGCACCAATAGGCCTCATAGGGCGTGCAGCATGTGCTGGTCCTCTCTGACCTTGCTCACCTTGGACTCCTTGTTGTCCATGAACACCAGCAACTCCCTGAACACCTTGTGCTCCTGGTGGTCCCTGAAATCGCTGATCATCAATACCATGCTCCATGTTGAGCTGATGAAACCTTTGCAGTCAATCTCTTTCCGTTGTTGCTCTTAATGCTCTCTCCACTTGCAGAATGTTGTGTTGATAATCCAGCAGGTTTTGATTGCCTTTACACCTCAAGTTCATACACCGAGAAGAGCTATCCGATGCTGTGCGCGGTGCAACCCAAGATTGAGGACTTCAACCGAGCAAACTCTAGACGAAGCTTCTTCACCACACATCGACCAACCGTACCGAGGAGAACCATCCTTGCTTGGTATAGGAAAATTTTGGGATGTTAACCACGAGTTGACCAGCTGATTAGGTTTATTTTCAGTTAACTTTGTCTATTTTGGGTCTCTTACTAAGTCCCAAAAACACATTATGTTATCTTTGTTTTAAGCTTTTCCTATCTAAACTTTTCCTTTTGTAAGAACTTTCCTTAAAAGATTTGATATTGAGATTTTATTTAACTAAGTGTTGATCTTTCTTACATTACTTGTGTTTTTATCTATTTGCAATCATGTTTAACAATAAACTTGTGGGTTTAAGCATGATTAGTGAGTACTCCACTTTTAGGCTTGATATTGGGGTAGATTAGGGTGGTTTAATGATTGATTAAGGTGTTAGGTTGTTAGATCTTTGTGAATCTCTTCTTATGTGATTATGCTTAATTCTTAGTACCACCCTCTTGAGAAATAGAACCTATGCGTCATTGACTTGCATGTAAGGTGTCTGTATGAAGTTCATAGCTTAAGAATATTGTTTTGATTGTCATGACTCTTAGCGTCTATCATTTCTTGCATGGTTGTTATTATTGCTAGAGTAATTTAGGGAATGGAAAATTTCCTTTAGACATTGTTTATGCATGGGAGTGTGAGTTAGTGTTTGAATCATTGCATAAGAGATTAGTGTGCTTCGCCTAAGAAATTAGTTGTCTAAGATGCTTTTTGGCTTTATGGTCCTTATGTTTATTGCTTACTGATTGTGTTTCCACCATTGAAAGTGGGCTAGGAGTATGATTAGTAAATGGATTAGTCCCAAGGGTTGGATTAGTCTTTATTAGTGTTCCTTGCTTAGAGATTGATACATTGGTTGTTTGCTTACACCTTGATCATGGTTAAGCCCCCCAAGTCAAATTACATTAGTCTTGATCCTAGCCTTTTAATATTTTGAACTTTGAATAGTATCAACCACTTATGGATGAGTTGAGATGCAGCCAATGCAATAAGCTAAGTGATAGCTTGCTATATTCTTGTGATTTAGGCTGCATTTCATTCATCTTTTCCCTTGTTTTTGCATTTTTACTTAGCATTTTAGTCTCATTTGTATCTAGAAGTAGCATTGCTTGCATTTAGCTTACAATTGCATACATATGTACATTTATGGTGTATTTCAGGTGTATTTGGAGGTTTTGGAACTTAGGAAGGAGATTGGAGCAGCATACATTCGATGAGATGTCATAAGAAGGAGTTTTGAAAACTCTTCATCCATATCGAGGGAGAGCATCGAGCAGAACACCTATGAAGTGTGCCCGATGTGGATTGTGGGACGAGGAAGAGGAGCATGATCATGGACTTTGAGACTGCATCGGGGTAGAGCACCAAGGAGAGAAGGTTGTACTGGCCGATATGGAAAAACAGGACATATCGGGGTTCAGCATCAACCAAAACCCCCGATACTTTCTGTTGTGCACATGAAGACCCGTCTAGTGGCAAAGGACGTCCGGGTGATTGAACTGCGACAAAGGGCCGTTCTGCATCCGGATGACGCATCAAGCAGAACATCTGTCCGTACAGCCTGATTCGTCAATGCCGAGAGTTGACCAAACTTTTTCTACTTTTTGTCAAACCTTATCCTTTGGCTTATTTAAGGAGATTTATTGATTTTTGATCTAAGGTCATCATTTTTAATAAAGTTTTGCATTCCTTTGTTTTAGCTTTGTTTGATCATGCTTGCTTTGTCATTTCTATTCTGTTTTGGTGATTTCCTTATGTGTTGTGAGTAGTTTCATTTGGTTTGAGGTTGTAGCAGATTTGGGGATGATTAGTTGATAATTAAGGGAGTTTTGGTTTAATTCATGCTTGAATCACCTTGCTCAGTTGTTCTTAAGGCTTGAGTAACTTGATTAAGTGAAATAGATCTAAGGTGTTTGCTGCATCAAAAAGTGTTTGTTTAAATTCCTGAAAGAACATTGTTAGGAACGATCTCCTAGATGATTATATTTCGTTTAGGTAGCTTGTTTAGTCCTTAAGAGTCTTGTGTTATCATGATGGTTTTGCACAAATACACCATCAAAAGTGGGTTTGACATGTGCATTACTTAGACATCTATGCTCTGATTGCAGATTGATTGAATTAGTGGCTTGATCATGTACTTAGCTTGTTATTAGTCTTAATAACCTAGGTTTGATACTAAGTATTCTCCAAGTCATCATTGCTCTAGCCTTGAACCTACGCCATTTTGTTCTTTGCATTTGATCATTTTGTGCTCCGTTTTAGTTGCATCACATTTGTTCACTTAAGTTGCTTTTAGTTTCATATCTTGCCTTGCACTTCAACTTGTTGCATTTAGCTTTCATTTTGGTTCTTGCATTTCCCTTTGGTTCTTTCTTTCTTTGTTCTTGTTGCATTTAGTTTCCTTACATTTCATTACTTGCTTTAGTCTTGCTAGTTTGCATTTGTTTGTGCATTTTCCCTTTTTACGCCTAGGGTGTTAGATAATCCTTCTTTATAATATCGGTTAAGCTTAGTTAGTACCTTGCATCTCTTTAATTCTAGCTCCTAGATGGATTGATAAACCTCATCTATACTACATCTGATTTAGAGAGGGATTGAGCTGAGACTCCAAAAAGTCCTTCAATTTTTTTGGTTTTTTTCTATGCTTTAAGTGCTATGCAGATGTGATGCATGGTTTCTAATCTATAATGCAAATGCAAGTGTAAACATCAGTTCATCATACACTCTCCCTCTCCCCCCCCCCCCCCCCCCCCCCCCCCCCCCCCCCCCACACACATAAATTACACAGCCTCTCTGTAATTAAAATGGTGAGGAGAATACTCACAAACATCAAGAAGCAAGCGCATGAAAATTAAAAAAATTAGTGGTATTTACAATGAATAGAATGTTGTACCTTACTTCACGTGGAGGAGTGTGGAGCAGGCTATGAGCTTCACAATGAACATGCTAATGAGAGACACTCTTCCTGATGAGCCAGAGGAGAAGCTTGACACTGAATTGAAGCTTGTAGAAAGTTTGAAAGAAGAAGAGGTTTTGATCACCAAAGAAGTGAAGCCTTTGAGCATCAAACAAAGTGTCAAGAAAAGGAGAACAAAGAAGTCAGATTGTGATAAGAAGAAGCTGCTATCAGTTGGTACTTGGGTCTACATGAAGAAGGGAGAAGGAGCTTCAGCTCCATCAACTTCTTCCCACTAAGTCTCCAACCATCAAAGTCAAGCTTGATGACCTAAAACAAGCACACCTGGGAGTTAATCTCATGACTATCCTTGTATATATTACTTTCTTTTATTATTGATGCCTTTATTTAGTGTTTCAGGGGTCAAAGAACAGGTCCCAAGATGTGTAGGATGTTCAAAGGCCAAGAAAGAATACTCTGTTTATACATTGAGATACCATATCGGGCAGAACCTCTGTCATATCTTTCGATATGCTTTATACCAGGGAAGATGCAGTCCGTACACCGAGCAAATTGCATGAGGGGGATTGTATCAAGGTATTACATTGAGCAGAACCTCTTAAACCCTGCTCAATGTAATCGCTCCTGGAGCCCCAGTCCGTACACCTAGGAGAATGGAGCCGTACATCGATCAAGATGCATGGTGGAGATCATATCGAGGAGTTACGTCGAGCAGAACCTCGCGAACTCTGCTCGATGCAATCACCCTGTCCGTACATCAGGCTACCCGCACCGTACACCGATCAAGATTCCCGATGGTTCTTACACCGAGGAAACACATCGAGCAAAACAACTCAGTTTTGCCCGATACAAAGATGCTCGGATGATTCATGCGTGAGATGGAGGCTGGTACAAAGACCACCGACGAGCATTCCAGCCAAGTACGAGAAGACTCACATCGACATACAGCATCGAGCAAACCTAAACCACTCTTGCTCGATGCATGCTATGGATATGCTTTTCGTGAGCAAATTCACATTCCACTCGGAGGACATCACCCGAACGACAAAGGAGCCTGCATCAGGATGTTACATCGAGCAAAACATCCACACGTTTGCTCGATGCAGAAGGTCCAAGCCAGTATAAGTGTCTGGACGATGCCATGCACTGCCCACGGGAAGAACCATGCAAGCCGAAGTGTCTCCCCTACATTGAGCAACAACATCGAGCAGAACATCTTCTGCTTCTGCTCGATGCAAGATGTCCCGGTGGAGAAGCTGATCCGAACAATGAACCCCCGAGGCAGATGAGCATGATTGCCCAGACACAGGACCCGATTTCCCCGATATAATACACATTGGGGTGTCACATCAGATGTTTTGCTTGATGTAACCCGTGTGAATTGTTTTTCAAATTTTTACATGGGTAAATCAAGTATAACCTCATGTAACAACCTGGTGGAGGTAAAAAAATTTTAGTTTCCCCCTCATTGACATTTTTGAATTATAAACAAGATTCAGTTGCATTTTTTATTAGATTTTTTCATTTTATCTCTTTAAAAGAAGCCACATTATCTCATCTCTCTCCACACATCCATATCGGCCAGAACATCATTTTTCTCTCTGCAAAAACACATTTCTTATCCCTTTGCATTCTTTCATATCGTCCTTTCAAGATTTTCAAGGTTTGAGGAATTAAATGGTTCAATTTCTCATTTATATGCGTTTAATCTTTAAACACTAGGTTGAAATGCATTAGAATATTTGTTGAGATTGTTTTGCATGATTTCGGTTGAGATTTGAATTGCATGTCGCCATTCTTACATCTCTTTTTGATAATTTATGGTTAAAATGTTGGAGAAAGACTCATTTTGTTCTTAATTTGGTATATTGTTTAGCTTTTGACCAAATCTAGGCATGTTATTATTTTTCCAACATAATCCATTTAAATGCCTCTTATTAAAGTAACAATTTTGAATCTGATGCATGTTTATAATTTGGTGGAGAGAAGATGAACTTTTTGCTGCATGTACTTGAATGTTGATTAAACCGCTGTTTGTTGCTTCTTGATTTTTAATTTTCATTGTGTTCAACCTTTTGAGCTGACAAATTTTTCTAAACTCGTGTCTATCTGTTAGCTTTCAGTGTGAATATTTATAGAAATTTTCTGAGCATGTTTGATTTGTGGGAAATAGTTTTATGCACATTGCTCTAAGAGAACAAAACACTAATTTTTGCTTCAAGCTTTGTGTTTTCAGGTACTATGTCGAGCAGTAGAGGAGATGAGGAAATTTTGGACTCAAGTACACATGCAAGAGACAAAGCAGAGGGTAAAAGGCCAGTTGTTGAAGAAGAGAAAACTCCCAATGCAGCACCTAAGCTCAAGGACTACCTCAAAGGAATGAGAAGTGTGGATTTTGCTCCAACAAGATATGCTTGTCCTGGTCTGTTGGATGAGTTGCGAATCAAGTCTGAAGTGGATGAGTTCCTAAGAAATATTGGGATTGATAAATTTGCCAGCCTTGGGTATCCAACTTACAAGAAACTATCTTGTGAGTTTCTAGCAAGCTTCAAGGTCTACTTCTTTGCTCATGGCGAAGAGTATGAAGAGGGAGAAGATTTTGGCAATGGGTTCATCAAATTCAGAGCCAACAAAGCATGATACACTCTTGCTTTCACTCAGCTAGAGGAGATATTTGGCTTTGATGAGGGCACAAGAGGACAAGCTATGAGCTTTAAACACAATGAGCTCAAACATGTTTGGGAGGAAATAGCGAATGATGCTTACAAGGCTGGTCATCTAAGAAGTGCAAGCATCCCCCATCCAGCGATAAGATATGTTCACAGAGTCATCACAAGCACACTCTTCTACAGGAAAGACCAAAACATGGTGAAGGAAGAAGAGATGGGCTTGCTAGTGAATGGCTTGAAGAATAACATGATGGAAACAAGGCATGGCAAGATAAATGGAGAGCGCCTTGGAGTTGGGCTTGCTACTATACTTATGAAGCAGTTTCTTGCATGCCAACAGTTTTCTTTCAACTCCAATGAGAAGAAGCCTAAGCTAGCCATTGGAGGCTTGATTACACCCATTTTGCTTGGCGCTGGTGTTGCACTTCGAGAACCTGATGTGACCATGATTTTTATTGATGTTCCCTACCTTAGCAAGATTGGCTATCTCTCAGGAGCTTTAGAGACTGATTATGCATATCAGTTTGAGCTGGATGATCAGAAGAAAAAGATCCTATTACCCAAGTAGCGCCTAACCAACTTCACCACTTTTGAGAATATATGCTTTATGCCAATTGAAGATGAGCTCTATGATCCTAAAAATTTGAAAGTTTTTGAAAATTGATTTCTTAAAAACAGAGTTTTCATGTGTATCCATATAGGACTTAGATTTCATGCATTCATTTAGGTTGTAGCTTGCTTGTTTAAAATGGGGGTAATGATAATAAATCTTTCAAAATGCTAGTGGTTTATGAAAATGATGCTCTTGTTCCTAGTCCTTTGATGCATTTGATGAAGCACTTGAAATAAGGCTGAACCACTCTTTGAATTTATGATTTTGAAACTCTTGTTGAAGCTGAAGCTTGCTTGATCTGATCTTGACCTTTATCTAAGTGGAACCTTAATTTGAACTTTGAATTATCTTGTTTGTGCATTGAAAATGATTGCATGGCTGTCAATATACATACTTGGATTATCTTCTTCCTTTTCACCACTCTTGTTGATCCAAGTAGCTGATCCTCATCATTAAGGGACAGTTAACCATACCTTGCACCAATCCTTCCTTCTAATCCCAAACACTATTGTGAGAGTATGGGAGGCCTTGCATTATCATTTTCGAATTTATCTTGGCAAAAAGTGTTAGGAATAAGGCTGGCAAGGAAAAGCTCTCTTGTAGACATCAGCTTGCATTTTGAGCATGATACTAGGATAGGATATTTGGGAAAGGGTAGAGTTATGTGTTTAAGCTTTGATTGTTTGTATCTTTGAGAAGAGAAGAGAAGTGGCAATGGTATTGTGAAGATAATGACATTGTGGGTAAGACAATTTCATATTTGTGGCTTAATGACAAAGGAAAGAGCTTTAAGTGATAAATAAGAAAAGGTGCCAGCAACAACAACCTTTCTCTTGTGCCTGGTAAGTGTTTGATGAAATGCTGCTTAGAGTCTCTTAGAGGATTTGTATGCTTAGCCTATGGAATTAGATGTCTAAGGTGTATTTTGGCTTTATAGGATTGGAATTCTGTTTTGAATGCTTGCTGATCATGTGTTTGAGTAAAGGGATGTATCTGAAATGTGTGCTTAGCAAAGTGATTAGTGTCAAAGAATTGAGCTAGTTATAGTTGTTAATCCTATGCCTAGAAGATAGCATTGTTTGAATGGTTTTGAAGCATCACTAATTAGGTTCTAATACCCTCTAAATCAATAACCCCCATCTTAGAGCCTTAATTTATCTATTTGAATTTCCTGCTTTGCTTAGTTTAGTATTTAGACTTGTTTAATTTGTTCACAACTGCTTTCTTGAATTTGGTTTGACTTAAGTGATTTGCTGTATTCTTTGTGTCCTAAGAACTCAGATGGATTGATACCTTACATGCTGTAATGACATGAGTGTGTTAGGATCTGCTTAGCTAGGCAAAATTTGGCTATCAAATTGGCGCCGTTGCCATATGGGTTCAGATTAAGCATTAGGATTTGTGAATTTTTAAAAGATCTAGCTGTTATTTTTTTGTTTGTTACTGATTTCCAAGCTGCTCTTCTGCTTATAGGTGTATGAACTTGAGGTCTAAAGGCAACCAAAACCTTTTGGATTATCAACACAATATTCTGCAAGTGGAAAGAGCACTAAGAGCAACAAGGGAAAGAGAGAGACTGCAAAGGTTTCATCAGCTCAACATGGAGCATGGTATAGATGATCAGCGCTTTCATGGACCACCACGAGCACAAGGTGCTCAAGGAGTTGCTGGTATTCAGGGACAGCAAAGAGTCCAAGGTGAACAACGTTAGAGAGGACCAGCACATGGTGCACGCCCAATCAGACCCATTGAAGCTGGTGACGCCCCAAACGCTTACAATAACCGCACAGGGATCCTTCATCCAACAGTTCAAAACAATAACTTTGAGATCAAATTTGGATTGATCTCAATGGTTCAGGGTAGTAAGTTCCATGGGTTGCCACTTGAAGACCCTTTGGATCACTTGGACAATTTTGATAGGCTTTGCTCTCGAACCAAGATTATTGGGGTAAGTGAAGATGGTTTCAAGCTAAGGTTGTTTCCTTTCTCTCTTGGCGACGAAGTACACCAATGGGAGAAAAACTTGCCTCAATGAAGTATCACCAGTTGCGATGAGTGCAAAAGAGCCTTTTTAGCAAAGTTCTTCTCTACTTCAAAGACTGCTAGAATCATGAATGAGATCTCCGGTTTTGCTCAGAAGAATAGTGAGAGTTTTGGTGAAGCATGAGAGAGATTCAAAGGGTACACACTTCAGTGCCCTCACCATGGGTTCTCACAAGCTTCACTCCTATAAACCTTATACAGAGGCGTTGTCCTTAAGATCAGGATGCTGCTTAATACTGCCTCCAGTGGAAACTTCCTATCTAAGGATGTAGATGAAGGCCTAGAGCTTATGGAGAACTTAGCCCAAAGTGATGGCAATTATAGTGAGGACTATGATAGAACTCCAAGAGGAGAGGATGGCAACACTAAGAAGGAGCTGGAGTCTACAAGAAGAGTTGAAAGAGCTGAATACTAGGCTTGACAAACTGCTCCAAGTGCAACACAAGGAGATTAACTATGTTGGTGAAATGATGGAGCTACCTAGTGAAGAAGAGTTACAAGTTGAGGATATGAACTACTTGGGTAATAAAGGTGGATACAATGGGAATGGGAACTACAGACCTAACCCAAACCTGTCCTACAGAAGCAACAATGTCGACAATCCCCAAGATCAAGTTTAACCTCAACAACAACCTCGAGGGAATCAGCCAAGGCTTTTTGCGTCATTCCAACAAGGATATGCACCAAGAAACAACTTTTAAAGAAACTTCCAGCAAAAGCAGTTTGCTCCTCATGGATTCTCTCAAGGTCAAGCAAGCTCATCCAACACCATTGATGCTGAAGTGAAAGGACTGCTGCAACAACTCCTTCAAGGCCAACAAGCTACTAATGTGGAGATCACAAAGAAGTTTGTAGAGGTCTACAACAGAATGGATACTCTTCAAATGGAGTTGTCAAACATGATTGATGGTTTGGCTTCAAGGGTGAAGACACTGGAGAACAACAAGGGCATAACTGGTCCCAAACCCAAGGAAACCTTCCTGGAAAACCAGAAGCTAACCCTAAGGAGCTCTGCAACGCCATAGTTACTGAAGAAGAGACCTTCTCAGATGAAGAGGAAGCTGTCATTGAAGAGTTCCTTTCTCTGTTCAATGAGGACACTGAACTTCAGAGTGGGGGGGGGGGGGGGGGGGGGGGGGGGAGAGTTTTTGGCAGCTGACGCCAACCATGGAGTTGGAAAGGAAAAGTCTCTTGAAGCAACAGCCACTAAGGAAGAGGAGAATAATGGGCTACTTGAGGAGTATCAGGCTGAGAAACAAACTGAGATCTATGATCATTCTCCTTACAAGCCAACTCTCTCCTTTCCTGGAAGATTTAAGAAACAACTTATAGATAAGTACACCACTCTATATACCAACCAGATGAAGCTTAGAGGTCTTGATATTGGGACAGAGCTGAGGGAAGCTACTGCCAAGACTGATGTATTGAACATCAAGAAGCTTGGAGATCTTGGATGCTTTACTCTGCCATGTGAACTCAAAGGACAAGCTTTCAAGAGCTGTCTTTGTGATCTTGGAGCAAGTATCAATCTTATCTCATCCTCTACTGCTAAGGCGCTTGGCTACACTCAACTTCAAGAGAGTAATTGATAGGGCTCAGGTTTTATCCAAATAAAACTACTGCAAGTGCACAGCAAAAGCAGTTGTAGTACAAGGGGTATCGAATCCCAAAGGAGTAATGCAGACTACACTATCGAATGTAAGTTCGGATTAAGCTAAGCACAATGTAATGTATGTAATGCGAATGATAAAATAAAAGTAAGCAAACGAAATTCAAGTTGTTGTTCTAAGTTTCAGAAGACTAAAAGCGCTAAGTCAGGACAGTTCGCAGGTTGAATCCGAGAATGTAGAATGCATGAAATCAGGAATGATTAAAAACCATTTTGAACATGAATATCAAATATATAACTAACCAATTCTCATTGCAGAAGTTAACTATGTTTAAATCACAGAGTTTCAAATCTCTTTGCAAACCCGAACAACCTAAACATGCAATATGATCAGAATTAATTGTTCACAAAACTTCTAAGCCAAATCTCTTTGCACTAAGTTGTTTTGCTCATCAAATACTAGTTCAGGTTATCAAGAATGCTCTCACATATATTTAACAACCTAGGATTTTCGGATTTCTAGATGGTGTGTCCAAGAAATTCGATTTTAAAGCAAGCATAGATGAAAAACCAAAAGATATTCCTAACGGGTAGCAATTCTACAAACTCTTCATCAACCTTTGAAAAAGCCCTAACTTAACTAGCAGATTACTCAGACATGATTATGGAGCCACAAAACATAACTGAATAAAATTGCATTAAGAGAAAGAGTAAAAGAATAAGGGGGTTCGAAATCCTTAGTTAAAACTTTCGAATCCACATACCAAAGAGTCAACACAAGATCAAATTTCAGTCTAATCATCACAAGCTTAGCAAATCTCTCAAGTCCAGTCCAAATCTCTTCAAGAAATCCGAAATTTCTACTGCTAACTCCTTATTTTTTTATCTAAGTGTGAAATCTCATCAAGGTTTTATCATCTCAATCACTTTACAGATTCTTTTCCCTTCCTAACAACTGAACAAATCAATCTCAACACAGCTCTTCTATTTTCTCTTCCCTTGATCTTTTCATTCTGATATTTTCGATTTTTCACTTCTTTTCTCATCTTTTACAGTCTAAGATATGGTGCTACTCAATACTTGTGTTCCTTGTGAGGAGACAGGTTCTTGAGTGTGTTCATTACTGTTGTTCCTTGTGAGGAGACAGGGTCATAAATGCACCATTCTTTTGACTTAAACTTTTAAAAACTACATCAGGGAAGATCAAAGAGAGACTGTATCTTAACCTTATTGTTAGTGCTGAAAGAGAGAATCAAGATCAATAAGAATCAAGCCCCAAGATAAGAAGTTTAAAGTTCATTAAGGTGAAGCGAACAACAAATTTTTCAAATTCTCTAAGAACCTAAACCTTCATTGCTAGACTGATCAACCTATGACTTTCAACTTAGTAAGACTTGTAATCAACTACTGTGGCAATGGTTCTTATAAGCAAAAACGTCATATGGTTAGTTCCAAGAAAAACTGACAATTTCAAAATTTTGACTCTATAAAAACAGGTTTTTGACTCAACTTTAAGACTCTATAAACATGACACAAATCACACAACGTCAGTAACCACCTCCCCCAGACTTAAACAACACTGTCCCCAGTGTTATTAAGCCAAGAGTTAGTCAAAAAAATAAATGAGAACTTGTAAAACCATGTCAGAAAAGTAGTACCTCGTGAAGGGACGGGTGACGAGCGTCACCAGCTTGGTGACGAGCGTCACCACGTCTGAGACTTCAGAAATTGTCATGTTGGATGTTTAAATGTTATGCCATCATGTGTACTCCGAAGTAAGACTGTAAGAGCACTCAAAACACACATCAAAACATCCAAACGAAGCATAATCCATGGTTTAACAAGTTCACAAGACATCCTCAACGCAAACTGAACAAACTGACTCTTCTTTTTTTTTTCGATTTTTCTCATGTTTTTGGGTTTTTTAGCTATGTAATAAAAAACTAAACTAAGCATATGAAAAAGAAAACTTACCAGTGGGTTGCCTCCCACTAAGCGCTTGTTTAAAGTTATTAGCTCGACTTTGATTGCTGCTCAGACAGCTGGTGGAACTGAAGGTGGCAGTGAATGCCTTTGAGAAGAATGTCTCCTCATCCATGGTGGTTTATAAGCAGTAGATGCATGAACTCTTCCAAGGAAGTGAGGTACATCAGTTGGGCGGGTTGTGACTGTGGGTGATACACTTCTTTTTACTGCAGAATCATCAAAGGAAACATCAAGCTTTCCACGAGAATCTCGTTGCTTGCATAAGTGTGAAGCATCCTTTGCACCTTTTAAGTTCTTATTGATGAGATTAGGAGGTTTGGAACTGGTTCCAGGAAGTGCATACCTTTTCCTAGTTGCAGGTTTCTTGGTTGTGGAATGGTGAATTTTCGGTTTGGCAACATAAGATGGACTTGTAGAGTAAATATCATGTCTCCCCTTTGTGTCCAGGTTGGTGACGAGCATCACCAGGTCAGTGATGCTCGTCACTGACTCTGCAGTTCGAGTTGCTGCAGTTTTCTTGCAATTCAGCTCTGCAAGTCTTGCCTCCATCACAAACACGTCTTCCTCCAGCAACTTGGCATGAATGGGAACCTCTTTTTCGAGCCTAATGTCGAAGGTATCATCTTCACTCCAATCCTCAAACCCAACAGCTTTTGCATAAACTTCAGACATTGCCTCTTGAACAGCCATCTTGTTCACTTGCCCACTTGTATCAGATTCATTGATATACCCAGTAATTGTGTCTTCTAAATGCTCCATAACAGGCTCTTCATCATTGGTTTGACCATCAATGGTAGAACTCCTTCTTAACTTATCCATGTGAAAGTTCATGACAACATCACCAAGATCAAGCTCAATATTCCCTTTTCTCACATTAATGATGGCGCCAGCAGTAGCCAAGAATGGTCTTCCCAGAATAAGAGGATCTTTAGGTTCTTCAGTATATTTTGAAACCACAAAATCTGTAGAAATTATGCAGCTTTCAATGTTAACAGGAACATCCTCTAAGATGCCTTCTGGGGTTCTTATAGATCGATCTGCTAGGATGAGAGAGATCCTAGCTGGCTTAAACTCAGTCATTCCAAGTCTAGCAGTAACATAAAAAGGCATCAAGTTAATACATGACCCTAGATCACATAGAGAGTGGGGAAAACGTCCTGCAGAGATTGAGCAATTAAGCACAAAGGTCCCTGGATCAGATAGCTTCTCTGGAATTCTGGTTTGAGTGATGGTATTGACTTGTTCAGAAACAGTCACTTTCTTCTTCTTATTTGGAGCTGTGACTAAGAGAATTGCACTGATGTCTATGGTAAGCAATGCACCTTCCTCAGGACTTACACCATTCACCACCATCCTCTTTACATAACTTCTTAGAGCTGGTGAAAGCTTGACTGCATCTACAAGAGGCATCTCGTCCATCAGCTTTTCTATCATAGCTTTGCATCTGGCTTCTTCTATTTCCTGTTTAGACCTTCTAGGATGCTTGGGGAAGCGTATCTTGGGTTTATATGCTTACTCCTTGCTATTATCTGCAGTTTCAGTAAAAAAAATTGTCATTATGGGGTGGGTGACGACCGTCACTCACCTGTAATGAATCGCGACTTTCTGCTTCAGCTTGGTGACGAGCGTCACCCAACTGGCGACGAGCGTCACCAGTTTCTGAAGAAAATTTGTCCGGGGCTTGTGATATTACCATATATTTTGCATGCATTTAGGATAGTTTTTCATGCATTCGTCTTGCATATTAGGCTAGTTTGTTCCAATTGTTGCATTTTAGGTCCTAGGTCTCTTTGCATTCGCATTTTGCATATTTCTTGCACTTTTGCATCATTATCAGGTTGTTTGGAGCACTCTGGAGTTGTGGAGGTTATGTGGACGTGAGGAGGATCAAAATGGTGCTTATGGACACTTGCAGAACTCAGCCATGCATGCGAAGGACCCGAGATCGAGTGGCGGATCGAGCAAGGCAGGTCGATCTAGATGAGATCGACCAGAAGATCCAGTGATCCAAGTCGATTCAAAAGGAAAGATCGAGACCAAGATCGAGAGAGGAGATCGATCTGGAGTACGGACGTAAATGACGCCATGCAGAATGAGAGCTGGATCGCGACCATGACTCGATCATCCAATGATCGAGTAGAAGATCGGACGAAGTACTCGATCCATCCAACCAGATCGACTTGCAGATCGAGCAGCAGAAGGCGATTCCTGAAGACGATCGAGTGCACTGATCGATCTCAAGATCGATCTCCGGTACTTTAACTGTTTTTGGAGCGTAGTGGCGGGGACCAGTCCAGTTGTTTGGCCATTTTAGGCAAGAGGCGGCTATCATTTTCATTATCCTACATTTTGCTTTTACTTATTTCTCTTCTTTGTTCTTATCTTAGGCGATTCGACATTGTTGAACCTTAAGCTTTTCTTTTAGTTTTGGAACTTGAATCTTTTTAATATTAAGAAGTTTTTCTTTAATCGCTCTTTAATCATGTTTAGTTTATCTTTTATTGCTTTTCAATCGGTTTCTATCATGAGTAGCGAGTAGTTCTTTTTGGGATTTGGGGTCGAGGTGATTCAAAGGGTTTAAGAGGTTTAAGTTTTGTGTTTTTCTTGTTCTTCATTCCTTCTCTTCTAGGATCTTGGGGTCTAAAGGCTTAGAGAGTCTTGGAAAAGATCTCTATGATTCCAAGACTATCTTACCCTGACAAGATTCAGATATCCTAGAAAACCAGATCCTAGAGACTAATCTTTCCTCTCCCAAACGCCATGGTTGTAGAGGAGGTTAGTTAGGCCATAGATTAAAATCTGTTTTTCTTGCTCTTTGATCTCTTTTTCCACCAAAAGCCATGGGTTTGGAAAAGAGATTGAGGAAGTGAATCATGCCACACGCCATGGATGGTTCTTGTTTTGTTTTCAAGGCTTAGGGAAAGCTCATCAATGAGTAGATCAATGTGTTTTCAAACCAAAACTTGAATCTTTGAACACTCTTGAATATGACCCTCGACCCTGAACCCTCTTTTAGCATTTTTAAACCTCAAGTAATCATCTTTTAGTTTCAAAGCTTGCATCTTGTTCATTAGAAGTCGTTTTGCTTTAATTTGTTAGATCGATCTGTTTTGCCCGATTCAGTGCTTGATTTTTAGTTCTTAGTAGATTTGCATTTTTTATCATCTGCTCTTTCCTATTAGTAGTTAACCCTTTTCCAGGGTTTTTAAAATAGTTTTGCATTTCATTTGGTCATTGCATTTAGTTTTACTCGATTTTACCAATCATTTTCCCGATCTGTTTAGAATTTCTTCACACTTGCATTCTTAGTGTTCTTCCTGCTTCCTAGGTTGGATTGATACCCTTACTGCTATACTACATCATTGTTGTGGTTTGGGATTTGATATTCTGACTAGTTGAAAAGCCTGTTTATCAAATGACGCCGTTGCCATCTTAGGATTGTTAGGAAGCATTAAGATTCGGTGTTTAGCAAAGACTAAGCCTTTTAATTTTCTTTTAGTTACTCATTGCTCTACCTTCTTGTTTGTGAGCTCAGGTACATGAACTTACGCTCCAGGGGTGACAACAACTTACTTAAACCCCTGGACAATATTCACCAACTCGGACACGCAAGACAAAGATGAACAAGAGAGCAAGCTCAAGCCTTTGAAGAGATTGTGCAAGCTGTTTCCGTAGACTTTGCAACAATGGCTGAGCAAGAACATCCTGAGGGACCTCCACCAGCTCACGGTGGTATAGGAAGGGGTAATGGAAACCCCAACCACGCAGCTAGACCACCACAGATCATTGGTGCTGGAGATGCTCCAAATACACATCATAACCGCTTTGGGATCACTCCTCCACCAGTCCAGAATAACAACTTCGAGATAAAGCCTGGACTCATCTCTATTGTTCAGAATAGCAAATTCCACGGGCTGGCTATGGAAGACCCCTTAGAGCACCTTGACAACTTTGAGCAAGTGTGTGGGCTGATTAAGATCAATGGGATCTCGGAAGATGCTTTCAAGCTACGGCTCTTCCCATTTTCTCTTGGAGATAAGGCTAGGCATTGGGAGAAGACCCTTCCACAAGGCACCATTACTTCTTGGGCTGAATGTAAGAAGGCGTTCCTCTCAAAGTATTTCTCAAGCACAAGAACAGCTCAGTTGAGAAGTGAGATTAGTGGCTTCACTCAAAGGCAGAACGAGACATTCAATGAAGCTATGGAGAGATTCAAGGACTAGACCATTCAGTGTCCTCACCACGGCTTTAGTGAAGAGACTCTCTTGAGCACTATATACCGAGGAGCATTACCCAAAATCCGAATGCTACTTGATACGGCAAGCAAGGGTAACTTCCTTGGTCAAGAAGTGGAAGAAGGTATGGAACTCATAGAAAACTTGGTTTTGAGTGATGGGAATTACACCGAGGACTACGACCGTGCACCTAGAGGTTCTGAGCTGGAGTCACACAAAAAAGAGCTTAAGTCCCTCCATGAGAAGATAGATAAGCTCGTTCTTGCAAATCAGAAGCAAGTTCATTTTGTGGGAGAAGCCGAAGATGTCTTAGAGGAGCTAGAGTTGAGTCAAGAAGAAGCTCACTTGATTGCTGGTCAAAACTACAACAAACCTCCGAGATATTCTCAAGGATACCAAGCCAACAACAGTCTCTCATACAGGAGTACAAACGTTGAGAATCCAAAGGATCAGGTGTACCCCCTCAACAAGCAAAGCCCTTTGTACCTTACAACAAAGGTTTTCAACAAAACAACGGGTATCAAGGTCCGAGGCAAGGAATTTCCAGCAGCAACAACAAGGCAACAAAGGCTACACTCCTATGTTTCCTCCTGGCTTCGTTCCTCAACAACAACAGATGCAACCCCAACCTCAAGATCTAGTACAAGCAATGTTCCAGCAGTTGCTTCAAGGTCAAGCTTCAACTAATCAGAAGTTTGCCGAGATGAACAACCGCCTTGACTCCTCTCTTACTGACGTCTCAACACAGATAAAAAATCTGAATAACAAGATAGAGCAGTTAGAGAAGGGCAAGGCTAGTACAAGCGGTCAGAGCAGCTTACCGGGCAAGTGTGAGCAGAATCCCAAAGAGTATGCAAACACTATAACACTAAGAAGTGGGAAAGAACTTCCACCGCGAGTTGCTCCTAAGACCAATGAGGACATTGTGATTCAAGAGGGGGAGGGTAAGCTTTCAGCTGATGAGGAGATTACTTTTGATAATGTGTGGATTGAGAGACCAAGAAAGGGCAAAGAAGTGGCTGTAGAGAAGAAAACGGAGCAGGCTACTAAGGAGAAGGATGCTTATGTGCCCCCACCGTATGTACCAAGCTTCCTTTTCCTGGCGGCTTCAAGAAACAGCTGATAGAGAAGCACATACTCTTATTTGAGAAGCATTTAAAGGATGTTAAATCAAGCTTCCTCTTGTGGGTTGTCTAGCTATGATGCGGAAGTGTGCTAAATTCTTCAAAGACACACTTACAAAGAAGAACAAGGAGAGTAAAGAAGTTTTGGTGCTTAGTGAAGAGTGTAGTGCTATTATTCACAAGGAGATTGTCCCTAAGAAGCTAGGAGATCCATGATCATTCACCATTCCTTGTGCTTTGGGTCCATTGAAGTTTAAGAGCTGTTTATGTGATTTGGGAGCACGTATCAATCTCATGCCCCACTCTATAGCAAAGAAGCTAGGTTTCACACGGTTCAAAGAGTGTAGGATCTCCCTTGTGTTAGCTGACAGAAGCGTAAGACTTCCAGTTGGTATGCTAGAAGATCTTCCAGTGAGAATAAGCGATGTCAATGTACCGACCGACTTTGTGGTGCTTGAGATGGATGAAGAACCTAAGGATCCGCTTATACTTGGAAGACCATTCCTTGCAACCGCCGGAGCAATCATTGATGATAAAGAACAGGAAGATTGCCCTGCACCTTGGCAAAGACATCAAGCTGGATTTTGATATCAATGAGGTCCTGAAGAAGCCAACCATTAAAGGACAAGCATTCTACATAGAAACGTTGGATGCTTTGGCTGATGAATTGCTAGAAGAGTTGGCACAAGAGGATCACTTGAAGCTAGCTTTGACTAAGGAGAAAGGGGAGTATGGTTTCTTGAGTGAGAAGACTCAAGAGTATGTTAATCTCCTTGATTCTAGAAGAGTTGTCAAAGGAGATGAAGACGGGTGCCTTGAGATCGACCCCGAAATCGATGCAATCACTCGATGCAGACAGTAATCGACAAGAAGATCGAGGAGGCTGGTCGATCAGGGAATGAGAACGATGAGAAGATCGAGAGAAGCCAATCGATCAGTTCAGAGAACGAGTCAAGAACTCGATCTCCTGCTCGATCCACATCAAATCGAGTAGGCGAATCGAGTGCAGTTACTCGATCCGGACCAGAACGAGTGGAAGATCGACTGGATGACTCGATCTCTGAGGGGACAATGGTTCAAGAAAGCAGTCTTGAGGCTCATGACTCGGGGTCTAAAGAGGGCAGTGAGGACATCAACGTCAACACAAGCCACGAGGAAGACTGGAGCGAGCTGCTAGCCCCAAAGGTGGACCTAAAGGAGCTCCAGAAGGGGCTAAGGTATGCTTTCTTAGGGCTTAATGAGACTTATCCCGTGATTGTGAATGAGAATCTGAGTGATGATGAGTTGCACTCGCTCCTTAATGAGTTGAGAAAGTATAGGAAGGCCATTGGGTACTCTCTAAGTGACATCAAGGGCCTTTCACAAATGCTTTGCACTCATAGGATTCACTTATATAATGAAAACTCTTCTTCTATTGAACATCAAAGACGCTTAAACCCGAATTTGAAAGAAGTAGTTAAGAAAGAGATTCTGAAACTGTTAGGCTGATGTGATATACCCTATCAGTGACAGCACGTGGGTTTCTCCTGTCCACGTGGTGCCTAAGAAGGGGGGAATCACAGTCATTAAGAATGAAAAAGATGAATTGATTCCTACTAGAACCATAACTGGTCACCAAATGTGTATAGATTATAGGATGCTCAATTCAGCTACTAGAAAGGATCATTTTTCTCTTCCTTTTATTGATCAGATGCTTGAGAGACTTGCTAATCACCCATACTATTGCTTTCTTTATGGTTATAGTGGTTTCTTTCAAATACCAATCCATCCTAACGATCAAGAGAAGACGACATTTACATCCCCTTATGGTACCTTCACTTAATTAAGGATGCCATTTGGGTTGTGTAACGCACCAGCGACATTCCAGCGGTGCATGATGTCTATCTCCTCTGATCTTATAGAGGAGATGGTGGAAGTGTTTATGGATGGTATCTCTGTATATGGTGCCTTCTTTTCTGCTTGTTTGTTGAATCTTTGCAAGGTACTTAAGCGATGTGTGGAGACAAACTTGGTGCTGAACTGGGAGAAGTGTCACTTCATGGTGAAGGATGGGATTGTGATCGGTTACAAGATATCTGAGAAGGGGATAGAGGTTTATAAAGCTAAGGTT
Source organism: Thlaspi arvense (assembly GCA_911865555.2). NCBI lineage: Eukaryota > Viridiplantae > Streptophyta > Magnoliopsida > Brassicales > Brassicaceae > Thlaspi > Thlaspi arvense. The sequence goes on along the minus strand of OU466858.1, from coordinate 21,122,211 downwards.
GAGGTCATGATGAGTCTTGATCCGCCGGCTAATGGGAAGGGTATAAGGAGTTTCGAAGGTCACGCTAGCTTCTACAGGCGGTTTATCAAGGACTTCTCCAAGATAGCTCGCTCTCTTACACGGCTGTTGTGGAAAGAAGCTGAGTTTGTGTTTGATGATGAATGTCTTTACGCTTTCATGACCATCAAAGTGGCTCTTGTCACGGCACCTATAGTACAAGCACCAGATTGGATCTTACCCTTCGAGATCATGTGTGACGCGAGTGACTACGCCGTGGGAGCTGTCCTAGGGCAGAGGAAAGACAAGCGGTTGCATGTAATCTACTATGCCAGCCGTACCTTGGATGACACGCAAGTGGGATATGCTACAACCGAGAAGGAGCTGCTGGCCATTGTGTTCGCTTTGGAGAAGTTCAGATCATATCTGGTTGGCTCTAAGGTTGTTGTATACACGGATCATGCTGCCTTGAGATACATCTACTCTAAGAAGGATACCAAGCCGAGGCAGTTAAGGTGGATTCTCCTTCTACAAGAGTTTGATATAGAGATAAAAGACAAGAAGGGGATAGAGAACGGTGTTGCTGATCACCTCTCTAGGATGACAGTCAATGAGTCTTTACCCTTAGACGATTCACTTCCAGAAGAGCAGCTCATGATGATCACCACGGCAGTATGTGGAAGGTTTGAAGACAAGTTTGAGGAGGTTTTGAGTTTCAAGGAAGAAGACTTGCCTTGGTATGCTGATATAGTAAACTATTTAGCTTGTGGAGAGGACCCTTCTCATCTAGACCATTACCACAAGAAGAAATTCATGAGAGATGTCTCCCATTACTTTTGGGACGAGCCATACTAGTACAAAAGAGGAGTGGACAGTTTGTATAGAAGGTGTGTAACAAGGGAAGAAGCTAAGGACATACTTCTACATTGTCACGGCTCTTCATATAGTGGTCATTTCGCCTCTTTCAAGACTGCTACAAAGGTGTTACAAGCCGGCTTTTGGTGGCCATTGCTGTTCAAAGACGCTCATGAATTTGTTAAGGCTAGTGAAGCTTGTCAAAGGGCAGGGAACATCACCAAGAGAAATGAGATGCCTCAGGTACCAATCTTTGAAGTTGATGTCTTTGACGCTTGGGGGATAGATTTCATGGGACCGTTCCCATCTTCTTACGGCAATAAATTCATCTTGGTGGCCGTTGATTATGTGTCTAAATGGGTTGAGGCTATAGCTTCCCCAACCAATGATGCTAAAGTGGTGATCAAACTCTTTTAAGACCATCATCTTCACAAGGTTTGGAGTTCCCAAGGTAGTTATAAGCGACGGAGGAAGCCACTTTATCAACAAAGTGTTTGAGAGCCTCTTGAAGAAGTATGGCGTGAAGCACAAGGTAGAAACTCCCTATCATCCTCAAACTAGTAGGCAAGTAGAGGTGTCTAACAGGCAGATCAAGGCTATACTAGAGAGGACAGTTGTGGCTACTAGAAAAGATTGGGCGGTCAAAATCGATGATGCTTTGTGGGCTTACCGAACCGCTTTCAAGACTCCTATAGGCATGACACCTTTCACTCTTCTATACGGCAAAGCATGTCATCTTCCTGTTGAGTTGGAGCATAGAGCACTATGGGCAGTGAAGCAACTGAACTACAACCTCAAGACAGCTCAGGAGAAGCGGTTGATTCAGCTACATGAGCTTGATGAGCTATGGTTGGACACTTATGAGAGTGCCAAGATCTACAAGGAGCGGACCAAGGCGGTTCATGACAAGAAGCTGGTTCATAAGGAGTTAAGGGAAGACAGTCTGGTGCTACTCTACAACTCGAGACTGAAGCTGTTCCCGGGCAAGCTCAAATCAAGGTGGTGTGGACCGTTTGAAATCAAAGAAGTTCTACCCTACGGAGCGGTTACATTGGTTGGCAAAAGCGGTAATGCATTCACGGTTAATGGGCACAGAGTCAAGCCCTACCTGGCGAGTGACTACAGCAAGGAGGGCACTACAATGCTCCTCCAAGACCCACCTCAGGCTTAAACCAAGTAAAGTCTAGCTAAAGACGTTAAAGAAAGCTCACTTGGGAGGCATTCCCATGTCTATCCTGTACATATTTTTGCTTTCTTTCTATTTCAGTTTTATGCTTTTTATGTTTAAGTGTGTAGGTGAAAAGAAAGGTGATTGAATATCATGATCTTGGAGTCAAAAGAGGCGAGAAGGGTTAAGTATAGGCTAGAGATCGAGTGCTAGATCGATATATCCTGGTTCGATCTATACTAGATCGAGCTAGTGAATCGAGAGGAGTCAGTCGATCTAGACGAGATCGAGTAGACAATCGAGTGAGTCAGTCGATCATGAGAGGATAAACCACCCATACGTTTAGCTTGAAATGCAAACGAGGTGTGGATCGACTGACTTCACTCGATCCTCAAGGTTAGATCGATTAGTCTACTCGATCTGCCACTCGATCTAAGCCCAAATGATCCCCAAATCGATCACGTGGCTCGATCCAAGGAGCATAGCCTGAGTGACCAAAAATCATGGAACGAGAGGGCACAATCGATTTAAGACTCGATGCAATCTGAATCGAGTCCCTGATCGATAAAACCTCTCGATCCTAGTCAACATGGGTATGAGATCGAGTCCTAGATCGACCAAATAGACTCGATCTCATGCCGAGGTAAGTAATTTCTTTCCCTCTTATCTTCTTTCCCTCCTATTTTTAAATTTGAATTGTGGTCAAGGCAAGCATCTTTGACCATGAAAGATGTGCCTTGACCACGCTTTTGTCAGAAACCTCTTGTTTTGCCCATGATTTTATATCTTTGTTAGCCTTTATATTTACATGAAACAACACACTCTCTCTCATTTGTATTTCGAGTTTTCTAAGACAAGAGAGAGTGTGTTATTCTTTTCCTAAAGGCTAACAACATCTGCTTTCAATCTTTGCAAAGGTATTTTCGGTTCATTGTTTAAAATCTTTTAGAAATTTTCCTTTTATTTGCTTTGGTTGATGGTTAGTTGTTAGGGAGTTTAACAAACTTTTTAAAATAGCTAGATATTAGGAAAACTTCTAGATTTAATCCTATCCCTAGATTTCTTTCTCTATTATCTAGCTAATATTTTTATAAATTCCCCAAAAATCTAGGGTAATTGTTAAAAAGTTTTTCCTTCTACCTTGTCTTTCTCTCAACATTCGCCGCCTTTACTCATTCTCTTGCTCGAGAATTGTGTTTCAGGTACCATGGCTCCAAAGAGAACGAGAGAAGAGACAGCACAAGAGTGAGAAGCTCAAGAAGTGGTTCAAGAGAGGGTGAGATGGACAAAAGTTTGAGAAGAAAGCCAAGAAACGGCTGGAAAGGCTTCGGTTCGATCCCACAAAGTTCGCGAGTAGGGATCTTTTGGCTAAGATGGGGATCTTGGGAGACTTTGATCAGCTTCTCAAGAACATTGGGCTCCGGTGCTTATCAAGAATGGATTGCCCAACTTATCCCGAGGCAACCTTGGACTTCTTGGCCACTTTGGAGTTCACTTACGAGAATCCAAGTCTTCCTACTCCTTCTCAAGGTCACCTCACCCTCAAGATCAGGAGACAAGCCTATCATCTCTCTATCCAAGAGCTTTGTCAGGCATACGGTCTGAAGGCTGACGCTAAGCAAGTGGAGTTTCCTGCTTTCACTCAAGCCAACGACTTGTGGGATCTGATAAGCAACGATGATTACAAGCCAAACACGGCGAAGATTAAGAGAGTCTGTAGTCCTGTCTTGAGATACACGCTCAAACTCATCGCCAATACCTTCAGTGTACGGTCCGTGGCTCCTACAGTCACCAAGAACGAGCTGTGTTTCTTGTTCCAAGGCGTTAAGTATATGCTGTGTGATCCTAAGGAGAATGACGAGCCAATTGAGGACGAGCTCGGAGATGATGTTAACTACGGCTGCATCCTAGCTGCTTCTCTGATGAAATACAAGGCATGGGCGATGAGATGCAAGGCGAGTTCGGCGCTGATAGGAGGCATCCTCACTCCGATGTTTGTTCAAGCCGGTGTACCACTTCCTGACATCGTTCCTTGCGCGGAGAGAGCCTATATGGATGAGGTTTACATGAGAAACACAGATAGTTTGGGATGCATGCCAGCTGAGGGATTCTTTTTTTACCTGTTCATTGATTGTGAGAATGCGAAGCGAGAGTGCATCTTGCCAAACAAGGTAGAAACAGAGCTGCTAGGTGTTGGCGATGTGGACTTTCTGCCAAGTGTTGAGGAATGCTATGCACCTCTAGGAGCCACAGCCGCACCTCCACAACTTGCTCGCCCACGTTCAGAGTCGCCAACATCCGATGCTGAGATGCCCGAGAGCTTTGTTCTTCCCACGCTTGACTTCGAGCCGAGAACCAAGACCGAGAAGTTCCTTGCTTCAGTCGTCGAGACGTAGCGCAAGATCAACAAATGGCAGAGCAAGGTGATTAAAAAGCTTGCTAAGAAGATCAAGGACTTGAAGAAGAACTCATCCGAGGCATCTTCAAGCGAAGAGGTTGAGCAACCCGAGAAGAGGAGGAGATCAACTGGTGGGATAGTGATCCGTGAGCCCCAAGGCACCGAGCAAGCTGCACGCCGCTCTCTACACGAAGGAGCAAGCAAGGAGAAAGGCAAGGCTGTCACTCAAGACCCTCCTAGCAAGAGCAGGAAGTCTGAGCATCCTCAAGCTCCTGCCGAGCCTAGCTCCAAGGTACCAACAACCAAACCCTTGTATATACCACGCATGTTTTCTTTGATTTTTGCTTTGTGTTTTGACTCCTCTTAGATTTGTTTGCCACCGAGACGGTGTCATTCAAGTTTGGGGGAGTATGTGGTGTGTTTGACATGTTTTCTTTGATCTTATTTTCTGTTATCATCCCTTGAGTCTTGCATTGCATCATAAGGCATAGAAAACACCAAAAAATGATAAAAATTTTCAAAATTTTCAAAAAAATTCATGTAGTTGCACTTGCATTGTTAGATATTGTAGGATTGAGTCTAGAATTTTTAAAAATCAATTAGGTTGTTGCATTTGCATAGGGAGTGAATGATAAACACTTGTTAAGTTGTTAATGTTTAAACGGTTTTAATGCCTTAGCTGTTTGTTGTTTGATTGCATCTAGTTAGTTTGAAGCTAAGGCTGCATCATACCTTGATTACTTGCATTTGATACTCTAGTCTTATGTTGAAACTCGCTTTGATTTGATGCCGACTCCATCTTAGTAGAACCTAAATCTTGACATTGAATTATCTTGTTTGTGCATTGAATGCGATTGCGTGGCTTACCCATATACATACTTGGATTATCTTCTTCCTTTCTTACCACTCTTGTTAATCCAAGTAGCTGATCCTCATCATAATGGGATAGTTAACCACGCCCTAAACCAAACCTTCTTTCAGACCTAAACGCTTTTGCGTGAGTAGAGAGGCCTTTCATTGTATTATTTTCTATCCTATCTTAGCAAAAAGTGTTAGGAATAAGGCTGGCAAGGAAAAGAGAGAGAAGTATGGGATTCGTAGCAAAGGGGGAACAAGTAATTTGTGGTTAAGTAAAATAGATAAAAATGCTCTAAGTGTCAAAGAAGAGAAAGGCGCCAACAATAACGAGGCTTACAAGGGGTCATTCAAAAAGAAGAAAATCAGACCGAGCCATCCACCAAAGGTGAAGAAAGCGGCGCCAAACATACAACAAGGAAGAGAAAAGTTCAAAAACAAGAAGTCAACCACAAGGCAAAGCTAAAAGGAGTTTCCCCCATCGTGAAGAATGAAGGTGATCAAGCGCTTTGGGAAAGGGTAGATTTAGGGGTTAACTTTGGGGTTTAGAAGTTTTTAGGATCCTCTGGGGTAAAATGGGTAGAAGGGAGCTTTAACTTGCATGCATAAGTGTGCCTTTACCTTTGGCATTTTGCCAAAGATAGGATTCTTTCTTTGAGTGATCCCCTGAATTTTTAAACCCCTCTTTAAATGAGATCATTTTCATCTCATGATCATATCCCTTTGACCAAATTCTTTCGCTTGATGTGCACAAACTTGATCCATTGGTTATCGCTTAATGAATGTTAAGGAGTTGGTTGATTTTAATGCTTGTGTTGGCTAAGCTAGAGTTCATTGCTTGCTTTGATGGGTATGGCTAAGGCTTTTAAAGTAGAACAACCTCTTTGCATCTTAGAACTTATAACTTGGGCGTTGAATCGGTTTTTCCATTGGCATCTTTCGTTTTGAGCTTCCACTTTCAAACCTCTCTTCCTTTCTTGAATTTTGTTTGTTTGAGAGCAAGCAAAAGGCAAGTTTGGGGGAGTTGATATTACAATATATTCTGCATATTTTGCATACATTTAGGATAGTTTTTCATGCATTCATCTTGCATATTAGGCTAGTTTGTTCCATTTGTTGCATTTTAGGTCCTAGGTCTCTTTGCATTCGTATTTTGCATATTTTTTGCACTTTTGCATCATTATCAGGTTGTTTGGAGCACTCTGGAGTTGTGGAGGTTATATGGACGTGATGAGGATCAAAATAGAGCTTATGGACACTTGGAGAACTCAGCCATGCATGCGAAGGACCCGAGATCGAGTGGCGGATCGAGCAAGGCAGGTCGATCTAGATGATATCAACCAGAAGATCGAGTGATCCAAGTCGATTCAAGAGGAAAGATCGAGACCAACATCGAGAGAGGAAAATGATCTGGAGTACGGACGTAAATGACGCCATGCAGAACGAGAGCCGGATCGAGACCATGATTCGATCATCCAAAGATCGAGTAGAAGATCAGACGAAGTACTTGATCCATCCAACCAGATCGACTTGCAGATCAAACAGCAGAAGGCGATTCCTGAAGACGATTGAGTGCACTGATCGATATCAAGATCGATCTCGGGTACTTTAACCATTTTTGGAGCGTTGTGGCGGGGACCAGTCCAGCTGTTTGGCCATTTTAGGCAAGAGGCGGCTATCATTTTCATTATCCTACATTTTGCTTTTACTTTTTTCTCTTCTTCGTTCTTATCTTAGGCAATTCGCCATTGTTGAACCTTAAGCTTTTCTTTTGGTTTTTGAACTTGAATCTTTTTAATATTAAGCAGTTTTTCTTTAATCGCTCTTTAATCATGCTTAGTTTATCTTTTATTGCTTTTCAATCGGTTTCTATCATGAGTAGCGAGTAGTTCTTTTTGCGATTCGGGGTCGAGGTGATTCAAAAGGTTTAAGAGGTTTAAATTTTGTGTTTTTCTTGTTCTTCATTCCTTCTCTTCTAGGATCTTGGGGTCTTAAAGCTTAGAGAGTCTTGGAAAAGATCTCTATGATTCCAAGGCTATCTTACCCTGACCGGATTCAGATATCCTAGAAAACCATATCCTATAGACTAATCTTTCCTCTATGGTTGTAGAGGAGGTTAGTTAGGCCATAGATTGAAATCTGTTTTTCTTGCTCTTTGATCTCTTTTTCCACCAAACGCCATGGGTTTGGAGAAGAGATTGAGGAAGTGAATCATGCCACACGCCATGGATGGTTCTTGTTTTGTTTTCAAGGCTTAGGGAAAGCTCATAAATGAGTAGATCTATGTGTTTTCAAACCAAAACTTGAATCTTTGAACACTCTTGAATATGACCCTCGACCCTGAACCCTCTTTTAGCATTTTTAAACCTCAAGTAATCATCTTTTAGTTTCAAAGCTTGCATCTTGTTCATTAGAAGTCGTTTCGCTTTAAGTTGTTAGATCGATCTGTTTTGCCCGATTCAGTGCTCGATTTTTAGTTCTTAGTAGATTTGCATTTTTTATCTTCTGCTCTTTCCTAGTAGTAGTTAACCCTCTTCCAGGGATTTTAAAATAGTTTTGCATTTCATTTGGTCATTGCATTTAGTTTTACTCGATTTTACCAATCATTTTCCTGATCTGCTTAGATTTGCTTCACACTTGCATTCTTAGTGTTCTTCCTGCTTCCTAGGTTGGATTGATACCCTTACTGCTATACTACATCATTGTTGTGGTTTGGGATTTGATATTCTGACTAGCTGAAAAGCCTGTTTATCAGCTTGCAATTTGGGTGACGAGCGACGCCCTCCTTGGTGACGCTCGTCACTTATCTCTGAGACAGCGAAAATTTCATCTTCAAGCTCCATTTGTTACACGATTTGCTCTGCACTCATCCTCTCATCCTGCACTTTTTGAAGCTCCTTTTCACGCATGACTGTGATGGCATTAACCTGGTGCTTGGGATTTATATCAGTCCTTCCAGGAAGGAATCCCTCTTGCCTTTGAACAGCTTCTGCAGTTTGAGCAACCTGCACATCAAGCTTCTTCATATGAGAGTTCAGACTCTCAATTTTCCCATTTAAGTCTTGATACAGCAAATCCATCTTGCCATTAAAGTTCATTGTCATCTCCTGCTGTCCTTGAAGTAACTGCTCCAGCATAGCTTCCATCTTATTGTCTTGTGGAGGTGCAGTTTGGTAGGAAAGAACCAAAATTCCTGCTGTTTTGGTAAGGTTTCTCAAATTCAGTCTTCTGGAACTGTGGCTTGGGCGTGTATCCAGGCGAATTCTGGTTTCCTGTGAAGATACTGTGCTGAATATTGCTGTTGTAGCCTCTGTTCTATTGCTGATTTCCAAACCTTTGGCTCTGAAAACCCCCTCCATTGATGAAATTAACATATTTTTGCTCAAATTCTTCAGGATTTTCGAAACTCTCCACTTCTGCAGCAAACTGAACTGACTTCTTTCCCACCAAGAGACTGTGCATACTGTCCAGCTTAGCCTTAACTTCAGCAATCTGATTTCCATCATCCAAACCAGCTTGTTTCATCCTCTGAAAATCTGTATTCTTAGTGCTATTGCTGCAGACCAAGTTCTCAATCAACCTGATTGCTTCTTCTGGTCTGTTGGTGTTGAAGTTTCCTGCACTAGCTGCATCCAACGCCATTGAATACTTCCAGTCAATGCCTCTATAGAAGACCCCAAGTAGTTGCACCTGACTGAAGCCATGATGAGGACAGCCCCTTTGGTAAGACTTGAATCTAATCCAAGAAGCCTTAAAAGCTTCAGTAGGTCCTTGTGTAAAGGATGCAATTTTCGTCCTCATGTCTTCTGATCTTGCATCATCATAGAAGTCGTTTAGAAAAGCATTCTTAGTGTCTTCCCAAGTGGTCAGTGAAGCAGGTTCCAGTTGCTTCAGCCAATATGCAGCCTCTCCTCCAAGAGAGTAAGGGAAAAGTTTGCAGAACATAAAGTCATTAGTGACTCCATTGGCTTTGACACTTGAAGCTAAATCCTCAAACCTCTCAATGTGATCCATAGGATGCTCATGAGGTAAGCCATGGAATGGATGCTGGCCAACCAGCTGATAGTAGACAAGTTTAAGCTCAAAATCGTTCCTCTGAAAGGCAGGAGGGCGGATTGCAGCTCTGTTGGCATAGAACTGATCTGGTCTATTGTAGTCTCCTAAATTCCTCTGCACAAAACGCCCAGCAGCGTTATCAGCAGCAGCAGGGACTCCAGCGTCATGTCCCACTTGTTGAACCTGCTGTTCAACAATGACATTCCCCTCTTGATCAATCCTCTGCCCCTCCTCGTTCCTCCTGTGTCCTTCTTTGTCAACCAAGTGACCTTCAGCATCTTCAACCAAGATAAGTGAAGCGACCATTGTAGATTGCTTCTTAGCTTTCCTGTTAGTTCTCTCCAACCTAGCGAGTTTGTCGATGCTCAAAGTCACAAGCTCCTTCTCTTTGTTGCTTCTAGTACTGCGATTAAGCATACACCTGAAACAGGAACAAAGAAAAGTAGCAAAAAGTTAGTAAACAAATTAAAACTTAGATAAAATTTTAAAACTAAAAATCGATAGGCAGCTATTACTCCCCGGCAACGGCGCCAAAAACTTGATAAAGCTCAGGTTTTACCCAAATAAAACTACTGCAAGTGCACAGCAAAAGTAGTCGTAGTACAAGGGGTATCAAATCCCAAAGGAGTAATGCAGATTACACTATCGAATGTAGGTTCAGATTAAGCTAAGCAGAATGTAATGTATGTAATGCGAATGATAAAATAAAAGTAAGCAAACGAAATTCAAGTTGTTGTTCTATGTTTCAGAAGACTAAAAGCGCTAAATCAGGACAGTTCGCAGGTTGAATCCGAGAATGTAGAATGCATGAAATCAGGAATGATTAAGAACCGTTTTGAACATGAATATCAAATATATAACTAATCAATTCTCATTGCAGAAGTTAACTATATTTAAATCACAGAGTTTCAAATCTCTTTGCAAACCCTAACAACCTAAACATGCAATATGATCAGAATCAATTGTTCACAAAACTTCAAAGCCAAATCTCTTTGCACTAAGTTTTTTTGCTCATCAAATACTAGTTCAGGTTATCAATAATGCTCTCACATATATTTAACAACCTAGGATTTTCGAATTTCTAGATGGTGTGTCTAAGAAATTCGATTTTAAAGCAAGCAGAGATGAAAAACCAAAAGATATTCCTAACATGTAGCAATTCTACAAACTCTTCATCAACCTTTGAAAAAGCCCTAACTTAACTAGCAGATTACTCAGACATGATTATGGAACCACAAAACATAACTGAATAAAGTTGCATTAAGAGAAAGAGTAAAAGAATAAGGGGGTTCGAAATCTTGTCCAAAAAAGAGTACATGATCTGTCTCTCCAAAAAGCTCTTAATAAATCTCTCTCTAACTCTCTCTGAATTCTCAAAACTAAGATAAAAGCCAACAATGACTGAAAAACCTAATAAATAGAGGCTAAACACGATATGGGGCCTTCTTGCAAATAATGGAACTTCTGGGCCAATTCTGCAAATAATGCTCCATCTTTTAATAAACATGCCACGCTCCTTCCTTGGTGGGTGACGAGCGTCACCAAGAGTGGTGACGATCGTCACCATATCGCATACTTTCTTCTCCAAGCTAGGTACTTCGTGGCTTCAACTTGAAATGATCCAAAAAGCTCAAATATCCCCAATTATGCTCCATATATGCTATAACCTGCAAAGACTCTACTAGGACTCCAAAAAGACCAAAAAGACTCAATGAAAAAGACTTATATCATGGTTAAAAACCATAAAAACCATGATATATCAGTAATGTGTGCCTAACCATAGCTAATGGTACAGTAAAGGCACCACTTGGAGCTCTTAATGATGTGCCAATGATGATTGTAGGAGTGATCATCACAATAGATTTTCTGGTCCTTGATGTTAAAGGGAAGATCAAGAACGCCATCATTATAGGGAGGCCATTTTTAGCTTCAGCTGGCGAAGTGTTTGATGCAAAGGAGTGCACAATAGAGCTATGGTTGACCAAGGAGAAAGTTCTGAAGTTTGACTCCTAGGGAAACAAGCTGGAAGATGAGCAAGCCTTCTCAATGGAGGTTAAGAAGTTGAAGAAAGTTGGGCAGCATTGGCCAGAGTTTGATGGCTATGTTGGTGCAAGTTTTGATGGTTGTTGTCTGTCTAGGATGTTTGCTGATACCACTGAAGAGGAGGTCCTCGAAGTGGCTGGTTATGATGCTGTGAATGAAATCTTATTGGGTCCTATAGAAGAAGGAGTGGTTTTGAGACCATCTGGCTCTAAGAGTGGTGACGTTTGTTACAAGATAAAGCAAGAGGGAAGGTCTAAGCCTTTTGCAGTGCTGAAGATTGATGGATGCACCAGGAGAGTCAAGAGCTCTTAATGATGTGCCAATGATGATTGTAGGAGAGATCATCACAATAGATTTTCTGGTCCTTGATGTTGAAGGGAAGATCAAGAACGCCATCATTATAGGGAGGCCATTTTTAGCTTCAGCTGACGCAGTGTTTGATGCAAAGGAGTGCACAATAGAGCTAAGGTTGACCAAGCAGAAAGTTCTGAAGTTTGACTCCTAGGGAAACAAGCTGGAAGATGAGCAAGCCTTCTCAATGGAGGTCAAGAAGTTGAAGAAAGTTGGGCAGCATTGGCCAGAGTTTGATGGCTATGTTGGTGCAAGTTTTGATGGTTGTTGTCTGTCTAGGATGTTTGTTGATACCACTGAAGAGGAGGTCCTCGAAGTGGCTGGTTATGATGCTGTGAATGAAATCTTATTGGGTCCTATAGAAGAAGGAGTGGTTTTGAGACCATCTGGCTCTAAGAGTGGTGACGTTTGTTACAAGATGAAGCAAGAGGGAAGGTCTAAGCCTTTTGCAGTGCTGAAGATTGATGGATGCACCAGGAGAGTCAAGAGCTCTTAATGATGTGCCAATGATGATTGTAGGAGTGATCATCACAATAGATTTTCTGGGCCTTGATGTTGAAGGGAAGATCAAGAACGCCATCATTATAGGGAGACCATTTTTAGCTTCAGCTGGCGCAGTGTTTGATACAAAGGAGTGCACAATAGAGCTAAGGTTGACCAAGGAGAAAGTTCTGAAGTTTGACACCTAGGGAAACAAGCTGGAAGATGAGCAAGCCTTCTCAATGGAGGTCAAGAAGTTGAAGAAAGTTGGGCAGCATTGGCCAGAGTTTGATGGCTATGTTGGTGCAAGTTTTGATGGTTGTTGTCTGTCTAGGATGTTTGTTGATACCACTGAAGAGGAGGTCCTCGAAGTGGCTGGTTATGATGCTGTGAATGAAATCTTATTGGGTCCTATAGAAGAAGGAGTGGTTTTGAGACCATCTGGCTCTAAGAGTGGTGACGTTTGTTACAAGATGAAGCAAGAGGGAAGGTCTAAGCCTTTTGCAGTGCTGAATATTGATGGATGCACCAGGAGAGTCAAGAGCTCTTAATGATGTGCCAATGATGATTGTAGGAGTGATCATCACAATAGATTTTTTGGTCTTTGATGTTGAAGGGAAGATCAAGAACGCCATCATTATAGGGAGGCCATTTTTAGCTTCAGCTGGCGCAGTGTTTGATGCAAAGGAGTGCACAATAGAGCTAAGGTTGACCAAGGAGAAAGTTCTGAAGTTTGACTCTTAGGGAAACAAGCTGGAAGATGAGCAAGCCTTCTCAATGGAGGTCAAGAAGTTGAAGAAAGTTGGGCAGCATTGGCCAGAGTTTGATGGCTATGTTGGTGCAAGTTTTGATGGTTGTTGTCTGTCTAGGATGTTTGTTGATACCACTGAAGAGGAGGTCCTCGAAGTGGCTGGTTATGATGCTGTGAATGAAATCTTATTGGGTCCTATAGAAGAAGGAGTGGTTTTGAGACCATCTGGCTCTAAGAGTGGTGACGTTTGTTACAAGATGAAGCAAGAGGGAAGGTCTAAGCCTTTTGCAGTGCTGAATATTGATGGATGCACCAGGAGAGTCAAGAGCTCTTAATGATGTGCCAATGATGATTGTAGGAGTGATCATCACAATAGATTTTTTGGTCTTTGATGTTGAAGGGAAGATCAAGAACGCCATCATTATAGGGAGGCCATTTTTAGCTTCAGCTGGCGCAGTGTTTGATGCAAAGGAGTGCACAATAGAGCTAAGGTTGACCAAGGAGAAAGTTCTGAAGTTTGACTCCTAGGGAAACAAGCTGGAAGATGAGCAAGCCTTCTCAATGGAGGTCAAGAAGTTGAAGAAAGTTGGGCAGAATTGGCCAGAGTTTGATGGCTATGTTGGTGCAAGTTTTGATGGTTGTTGTCTGTATAGGATGTTTGCTGATACCACTGAAGAGGAGGTCCTCGAAGTGGCTGGTTATGATGCTGTGAATGAAATCTTATTGGGTCCTGTAGAAGAAGGAGTGGTTTTGAGACCATCTGGCTCTAAGAGTGGTGACGTTTGTTACAAGATGAAGCAAGAGGGAAGGTCTAAGCCTTTTGCAGTGCTGAAGATTGATGGATGCACCAGGAGAGTCAAGAGCTCTTAATGATGTGCCAATGATGATTGTAGGAGTGATCATCACAATAGATTTTCTGGTCCTTGATGTTGAAGGGAAGATCAAGAACGCCATCATTATAGGGAGGCCATTTTTAGCTTCAGCTGGCGCAGTGTTTGATGCAAAGGAGTGCACAATAGAGCTAAGGTTGACCAAGGAGAAAGTTCTGAAGTTTGACTCCTAGGGAAACAAGCTGGAAGATGAGCAAGCCTTCTCAATGGAGGTCAAGAAGTTGAAGAAAGTTGGGCAGCATTGGCCAGAGTTTGATGGCTATGTTGTTGCAAGTTTTGATGGTTGTTGTCTGTCTAGGATGTTTGTTGATACCACTGAAGAAGAGGTCCTCGAAGTGGCTGGTTATGATGCTGTGAATGAAATCTTATTGGGTCCTATAGAAGGAGTGGTTTTGAGACCATCTGGCTCTAAGAGTGGTGACGTTTGTTACAAGATGAAGCAAGAGGGAAGGTCTAAGCCTTTTGCAGTGCTGAAGATTGATGGATGCACCAGGAGAGTCAAGAGGAGCAAGATCACACCAAGGAGTTCCAAGACTCCTGCTCCACACCTCAACTAAGGAGCTGAGGAAAGTCAAGCTAAGTGACTCTAAACAAGCGCACTTGGGAGGCAATCCCAAGGTATCCTTGTATACAGCTTTGCATTCTTATGTTTTTTATGTTTGTATGGGAGTTTTTGAGAGTCTCTAGTGACCAGGTTCAAGCTGAGGAAGAAGGAACCAAGCTTGGGAGAAGGAAGAAGTCAAAGAAGGGTCAATATCGACCAGCATATCGGCTATGCACGTCGATACGGCTCTTATCGAGCATGTATATAGAGCATATCTTGCTTGATACAAGTAGGTTGAACTTGTATCGACGTGCATATTGGGATGATCCTGATCGATACACCTATGAGGATTTTTGTATCGATCAGAGTATTGGTATAAGGCAAATCGATACGCTTCAACAAGCAATGTATCGGGGTACAAACTCATCGATATGCCTCAACTGGTACTGATATCGATCACATGTATCGATGTACCAGGTCGATATGACATCAAGAAGTGTGTATCGAGCACAATATCGACATAACACATCGATGTGCCTTAACTGCAAGGACGAAAGGCGATTAATAGCCATTTATTAAGGCATATCGGGGTAAATATCGACGTCCCACGTCGATACACCTTAAGTGGCGAATGAAAACATGCTGTTGTCAAGGTGTATCGATGTGTATATCGACATGCTAGTCCGATGTGGATTTTTTTCCAAGACATACCGAGCTACATATCGAGCTACTAGCTCAATATTTAACAGCTAAGCATGATGATCGGACTACATATCGACATAAGGGACGTCGATACAAAAGATGTCAAGCAGTATCGACATGCATACAGGTGGATATCACGAACCGCACAACCAATATCAGCACACATATCGATCGGACCAAGTCGATATGATTAATATCGATCACAATATCGACTTGGGTAGTCGATATTGCGCACGAGGTAAGGTCTTTTCAATTCAAATTTTTTCCGTCCTTGGTCAATATAGATCAAGGAGTTCAAATTTAAATCCTTCCCCTTCCCAAGCATAAGTTGGACCTCTGTCTAGCACTCTTTGTCCCCTTGCTCTCCACAAAAAGATTCCTCAACCCTCTATATAAACTAACCCCACCCTTCTCTCTTTCTCACTTTCATTTTTCTAGTTTTCAACCACTAAATTTTGAATACTTTTGTTTTCTAAGTGCTTGAGAGAGTCAAACCACTTCAGGTATTGTCTATTAGCTTTTAAATATTTCAAATTTTGTTTCATGCACTTAAAAACTTGTTCTTGGTTGGTGATTGCTTTCTAGTTCAATGATTCATTGCTTCTTATTTATTTTATTTATTTTACATGGTGAATAGACTGTTTTTAAATCTTGAAGCATTTAAATTAATGAACCCTTGTCTGTCAAATTCATCTATTTATCTTTGCATTAGCACTTTAGTACATTTGCTTAGTTTCACCATGCTAGGATTCATCATTTTCGCTTACTTGATAAAATTTGTTTAATGATTCCTTTGCATGCCTTGCCTATTTAATTGCTTCACAACTGTTAGAGGTTTACTTTTTAGTAAATAAACTCCTCCTCTTGTGATTTTTAGCAACATTAGGCACTGTGTTTTGTTGCTTCCATGGTTCTCATGTTCTTTTTAGAATATGTTTTAGGTACCATGGGAAGAACAACAAAAAGTGGAGCTAACAGAGAGACTGAGAAGCAAGAGAAAGGCAAGGGAAAAGCCAAAGAAGTTGGGAATCCAAGCGCCAAATCCCAAGGCAAAAAGAGAGTTGATGTTGGCGCTAGTGAGCAAGTCCCTCAAAAGAATAAAGGCACCACTCCAGCTCAAAGGCAGCTGTATGACAAGCGGCAAAAGGTGGATGTGGGGCCAACTAGATACCCCCATGTGCCATCTCTAAAGGCCTTGGGACTCTATGAAGACTGCACTTCTATGCTTGAGACAATGGAGCTCACAAAGCTTGTGGGAACTCCATATTCAGCCAACAAAGACCAAGTCCTTCAATTCTTTGCAAGCTTTGAAGTGACATTCTATGAGCCAGGAGAGGAGACTCCTGAAGAAGATGGTGATGGCCTCATCACTTTCAGAATTTCCAAGAAGAAATATAGGATGTCTTTCTCAGCTATAGAAGATGCCTTTGGATTCTCTTATAAAAGCGCTAGAGGACAGAATCTGGGGGTTAGCAAAGAAGAGATGAGCAGCCTTTGGGAGCATGTAGCCAAGGGCGCTTTCAAGCCAGGAAGAAGCAAGGCTTCTCTGATCAGAAATCCAACAATCAGATACGTGCATAAAGCGCTGGCGCATACACTCTTTGCTAGGAAGGAAACTGGAGCTGTTGAAGGAGGAGAATGGGAGCTTATTGATCATGGTCTTATGAGTGTTTTGGACATCACTTACCAAGGTGTGGCGCTTAGGGGAGCAGATGGTACAACTGGAATGGTCACCATCTTCATGCAGCAGCTTTTGGTCATCAAACATTGGATAACCACCAATGATGACATGGCGCCAAAGCTGTATTGTGCTGGACTTATTACACAACTGATGGAAGCTGCAGGAGTCGAAAGTAGACAACCAAAAGTCAAGATCACATACTTGGACCTGCCATACTTGAAGAAAGCAAGGTTCCTTGGTGAACAAGTGGGTGACAGGTTCATCTACAACTTCATCCAACAAGATGGATCAGCCGCCAATCTTCTTCTCCCCAATGAGCATCTCACATCCTTCTCCAATCCCAACAGTTTTCTCTTTGCCATTCCCCAAGAACTCCTTTACCAAGCTGGCGCTTCTTCCTATCACACTTACCAAGGCGCTAACATTCCTCTTCCTCAAGGAGACCATCCCCTTCTGATCTTTGAAGGAAGGCAAATGGAAGAAGGAATTCAGGAAGAAGAAGAATCAGATGCTCCAAGCCAGAACAGTGAGGAGTACCACTTCCAGCCCCATGATATCTCACACCAAGGAGGACCTTTAAAGAAAGTCCATGAGCATATCAACCTCTTGCAAAGATGGAACAAATGGCAAGACAAAACCATCAAGAAGTTGGTGAGGGGCATGAAGAGCATGAAAGCTCAAAACAAAGACTTAAAGAGGAAGTCTAGTGGTGCTTCTACTTCTGCTCCTCAAGAAAAACAGAAAGCTGAGAGCCAAGGAGTGGCTAGAGCTCCTAGTAGAAGGCGCTCCATTGCTGGTTATGAAGAAGTGAGAGCTTGGGTGCCACCAAGGGCATCATGTCAAGAAGCGCCAAGGAGGAGGAGACACCCAAGGAGAGAAAGGCCAATGAGGAGCCACAACATTGACATGGAGGACCTTTCAGGCGCCTCCTACACCTCACACAGAACCTTCTAAGGTACCAAGAAACTCCTCCATAGTATATACCATTGCATTTTTCTTCTTTTAGCTCTTGTAATATATTTTTGTGCTTCTCTCTTCTACTCTTTTATTACACAAGGGATTGTGCAATTTAAGTGTGGGGGAGTGACTTGGGGTTTGACTTTGTTTGTTCTTTTTTTAGTTTTTCATTTTCTTCCATCTTTGAGTCTCATGCATTCATCTAAGTGCATTAAAAAACAAAAAAAAAACAAAAAAATATCAAAAAATTTGAAAATTTTGCATCTTTTGCAAACCAAAAAGAAAAGCATGTAGTTCCATTCATTTTTTTAGGATTGAGTCTAGTATTTTTCATATAGGTTGCATTGCATTTGAATAGAGCATGATGGTGATAATTCCTTGTAAAATGCTTAGTGTTTAGAATTGATTTAAATGCCTAAGTGGTTAAATTTCTGATGCATCATAAGAAGTTAGAAACTAAGGCTTAACCATGCTCTTGAATGCTAATTCTGATCCTTTAGTCTCATGCTAAAATCGCTTGCTCTCTGAAAATAGTCCCTATTTATTAGAACCATTAATTTGAATTGTCAATTATCATGTTCTTGCATTGAAAAGTGGTTTCATGGATTACCCATATACATATTTGGACTTTCTTTCTTCCTTTTTACCTCTCTTGCTATTCCAAATAGTTGATCCTAATCATTAAGGGACAGTTACCACACCTTAACCTTACCTTCCTTTTAAACCCAAACACTATCTTTGTGTGTGTGAGGCCTCTTTTTGAATGAACTAAGCATAAAGTGTTAGGTAGGCACGACAAGGACAGGTTGCTATGTAGAACTAGTTCTTCACTTTGAGTTTGACATAGGTTTGGGATGGGAATTATAGGTTTGCGCGGATTTGTGTGTTACATTGATCTAAAAGGGGAGAGTGAGAGAAGGAAGAAAGCAAAAGGAGGAAAGGAATGAGAATGGGAAAGCAAGCAAAAACTCAGCATGTGTGGAACCAAATAAGCTCAAAAAGGGCAGCCATTATGAAGATGGAGTCACAGCAACAACAACAAAGAAGGCATCAAAGCCTAAATACATCAAAAGGATGAAGAAATGGAGACTCCAAAACACAAAGAAAAGGCGCCCACAACAAAGGAGCACAAAGAAGGCCACAACATGGTGAGATCAAAGAAGAAGCTTCCCTGAAAATGGCAAGGTGTGGAGAGGGGTGGAGAGTGTGAGAGTGTTGAGAAAGGGTAGTTAGGATTGGGTCTGATTTGGGGTAAGAGTTTTGGGGTTTAGAACACTCTTAGTCATTGGGGTAGATAGTAATATATCCTTGTATGCATAAGTTGTTCTTCACCTTTAGCATTATGCCCAAGTTCATTCCTTTTTGAGAGAAACCCTTACACTTGAACCCACATTTTGATGACATCATTTTTATCTCATGACCTTAACCCTTAGCCAAATGATTCCACTTGATTTGCTTGAACATGATTCACTTGGTTACAAAGTTTAAATGAATGTTAAAGGGATTGATTGATTTGAGCATTTGACTAGGCTGAGATAGAGATCATTTTGAAACTGAATAGGCATGGCTAGGTTCTTATTAGTATGACTGATTGTGTTTTGCATCCTACACTTAAGCACTTAGACATTTACTTTACTTCTTTACCTTAGAATTTTTGGATTTGAGTGCCCACCTTCAAACCTCACTTCCTCCTTGTCTTAGTTTGTTTGCTTGAGGACAAGCAAAAGGAAAGTGTGGGGGTATTGATATCTCCATTAATTATACCATTTTAGCTTGCATTCGTCACTAGTTTTAGTCTTTAAACATGCATATTTTGCTTCTCCTTGTCCCATTTGCATACATTTAGGAGTTAGTATAGTTTTAGGAGCTGCATTGCATATTGCATGCATTTGGAGTTTTATTCAGGTACTAGAAGGAGTGTGGAGGCCATGTGGTGCAATGGGTGTGAGCTGGGAATGAAGCAAGGCAAGGGACAAAGACGGATATGCCAATATTGATGATGATATCTACATCAACTGATCGATACAAGAGCATATCGAAGGGAGTATCGACCACTTCGGCATCGATACAGTGAAGGCGTGGTGAGAAGAAGCATATCGACTAAGAGACACCTCGATGCAACAGAAGGGAGTCCATATTAAGTAGTGTATCGACATCCCAGACCGATACACATGACAGGACAATACCGAGATGCGATATCGACTTGCTTGACCGATGAGCCTTAGCTAAAGGGCGATTGTATCGACTTCACACCATGGAGAGCCAAACCGATACAACATATGAGCCTTCTGTATCGATGTGCATATCGACCAAGGGACATCGATACAACCCAGAAGAGGAGATGATGTCGACATGGTCTGTCCGAGTCAACTTATTTTCGGTTTAGTCTTGGTTTACTAGGGGTTTTATAGATCCCTTATAAATACTAAAGTCCCAAAATGGTTAGACAACTTGGATATTATTAATTTCTTCTGTTCTTGCACTTAAAAACTTTTCCTTTTTCAGCTTTGCTTTGCTTTCGAACAACTAGTTTCATTTAGTGAATTTTTGTATTTGCCTTTAAACTATTCTTGTTTTATCTGCTTCCTAATCATGCTTAACCATTATTTCTCTATGGAATTTGTGGTTTTGACTATGGCTAGTGAGTAGTGTTTTTTAGGGTTTGAGATGGGATAGATTAGAGGGGTTTTAGGACTAGATTAGTGATGTCTTATGCTTAATATGATTGTCTTCTCTCTATTAGATGAGCTTAACACTAGATTAGTCTTGGCCAGGCTTGTTTAGTATTTTGGCTTTCTCTTGCGCCTGGTAAGTGTTTGATGAAATGCTGCTTAGAGTCTCTTAGAGGACTTGTATGCTTAGCCTAAGGAATTAGATGTCTAAGGTGCATTTTGGCTTTATAGGATTAGAATTCTGTTTTGAATGCTTGCTGATCATGTGTTTGAGTAAAGGAA
The DNA here is from genome assembly GCA_911865555.2 of Thlaspi arvense. NCBI lineage: Eukaryota > Viridiplantae > Streptophyta > Magnoliopsida > Brassicales > Brassicaceae > Thlaspi > Thlaspi arvense. Next base: position 21,101,529 of record OU466858.1, on the reverse strand, counting down.
TTTATCTGAAATGTGTGCTTAGCAAAGTGATTAGTGTCAAGGAATTGAGCTAGTTATAGTTGTTAATCACATGCCTACAAGATAGCATTGTTTGAATGGTTTTGAAGCATCACTAATTAGGTTCTAATCCCCTCTTAATTAATAACCCCATCTTAGATCCTTTGTCTATTTGAATTTCCAGTTATGCTGAGTATAGTATTTAGTCTTGTTTAATTTTTTCACAACTGCTTTCTTGAATTTGGCTTGACTTAAGTGATTTGCTGTATTCTTGGTGTCTTAAGAACTCAGATGGATCGATACCTTACATGCTGCAATGACATGAGTGTGTTAGGATTTGCTTAGCTAGGCAAAATCTTAGCTATCACCATTCTATAAACTTAAACTCCTAAAAACTGTATCAAGGAAGAACAGAGAGAGAGTGTACCTAAACATTCTTGCCAATGTTGAAAGAGAGAATCAAGATCAATGAATATCAAGCCCCAAGATAAGAAGTTAAAAGTTCATTAAGGTGGAGTCAACAATAAATTTTCCAGATTCTCTAAGAGCCTAAACCTTCTTTGCTAGACTCATCTACCTATGACTTTCAACTTAGTAAGACTTGTAATCAGCATCTGCGGCAATGGTTCTTATAAGCATCAATGTTTTGTGGTTAGTTCTTTGAAAAACTGATAGCTTCGGAATTTTGACTCAATAAAACTAGTTTTTGACTCGACTAAAAGACTCTCAAAACAGGACACAATGTACACAACGTCAGTAGCCACCTCCCCCAGACATAAACCGCATTGTCCCCAGTGTTATTAAGCCTGAAGTTGGTCAAGAAGAAGTTATAGAACACATTTAACTGAGTTTCAAAAGTGGTACCTCACGAAGGAGTTGGTGACGAGCGTCACTCTGCATGGGTGACGAGCGTCACTCAGCATGGGTGAGGATCGTCACTATCTCTGAAACTCTAGTATCGATAGTTAGATGTTTCAAACGTAATGTCAGCATGTGTACTCCGTAGTTAGACTGTTAGAGGACTCAAACACACATTAAAAACATCCAAATAAAGCATAACTCATGGTTCAATAAGTTCATAAGATATCATCAAAGCAACTGACAAACTGACTCAAGAGAAAACAGAAAACTGACTCAAGATAAGGAAAAATAAAGGGAAAAAAGAACAAGTAACCAGGATAGTGGAGGAGCTAGTCCTCATCCTCGGAGTCATCCTCATGAAGTGTGTTAAGGGGAATGCAACCACAGTTGCTGACAGTAGCGACGGCGTTACAGAGCCTATCAAAGCTCTGGATTACATAATCCTGAAAAGCTATCATATCCATTAGGCTCGGAGGAGCAACAGGATGCCTAATACTCGGAATGTCTGGGGTAGGCATCGCCTGGCGTCGTGATGGTTCAGCATGATCTGCACCAGCAGAGGAAGAAGCGCCAGCACCAGCTCCTCGACTGCATCGTGTAGGCACAAAGGGGCTGCAGCAGTGTGGGCTCAGGCAGAAATCACAGCTGACGGGGAGCGCTCGGATAGTAGTGAGCTCTCGGTTGGACAACTGCATGCCCATATACTCCCCAGCAGGAGTAGTGAAGCTCCAGATCAGCCAGGGCTTAAGCCAAGTGGCGTGCCGTAAATGTGCGTCATCCATGAGAGCTCACGCAGTAACAATCCTGCAGGGCTCTATGTCGATCTAAAAGTGCTAAAAGATAGGCGTGAGAAGGCTGCCAACGCTCTCCGTCCTAGCTCCTGAGCTCGTGAATGGCTTGGTCTTCAGATAGACAAAGTGCTCTGCAAACAGCACACCTAAGTTGGTGTGGACCATGCTCTCCATCGGGATCTCATCATCAAGCATCGCAGAGAATCCATAATACAGTCGAACGAGCTCACTCACGCGCATCTTACTCGGTGCAGACTTACAGAGAATGATTTTGCCTAGAAAGCGCAAGATGTAGCGCACAATAGGATGCATGACGTCAGTCTGAGTGCTCATCTTGGACTCATAAGTCCTGTTCCCAAACTTGGACAAGAAGGTTTGCATATAGGACAACTGGAAGGCGTGATCACTCCTGTAGGGTGCTGATCGAACCCATAAATGGCGCAGAGCTCAAAGAGACTGATCGTGTAGCGTACTCCTCTGATCAAAAATGTGAGAGTGCCTTGCTGTGCGGTCTTGGCTAGCTCGTTCTCGTTTTTCACACGATTGGTGGCGAGGAACTGATGGACTAGATCAGGGAAAATATCGTATTGTCTAGTGGCCATAGTACTCATGTGAACCCTCCTCAGAACCCGCATAACCTCTTCTTTAATGCCCAGCTACTGCATCACCTTGTTATCTGCGAATCTGGTTGGCATAATCTTCACATCGAGCCACACATTGTAGAACAGCGTGTCATACTCGTCCCAGTCCTCATGTATGTCGCAGAAGACACAGGCATCCTTAGCGATCTCCTCTCTCGCGGTACCTTCCCAAGCGATTCCCGAGGCAATCTTCTTGTCCTCTCTCTTTGGCCATGGTGGCCTGCGCGGTGGCCCTGTGCTGACTGTTGGTTCGGAACCAGACGCCTCACTAGTAGAGGAAGAGGATCGTTGTCTCTTCTCATGTGGAGCCATCTGCAAATCAAAATAAAAATTAACCAAATATCCACCAAAATCAGTCGAATTTTGAAAATTTCGAAAATCAATGAATCATGGCGAAACAAGCATCAGCATTAGTTTCCAACACTAGCAGGAGCATAATTCAATCCCAAGTTCAACTCAGATCATCCAAAATTTCTATATTTTCGCAAGTTTCATCACTAACTCAAAAATTTCAAAAACTTTCAAATCAACCATTAAAATCACATGGGGATGGTACCATTGATCAAATAGAACCTAAATAACTATGATTCAACATTTAAATCAAGCTAAACAGGTCAAAATTTGATTTTTACCAAACCCATGGCGGACTGAAAATTAGAGATTATGAACACATACCTTGCAGATTTTGAAAACGAGTGGTAGATTATGAAAAAGGACTAAAATCCGCACGGATTAAGCTTTTGAATCACTCAATTTGGTTTACAAAATCAAAAGTTACAATTTGGGATTTTCGGTGTGTTCGTCGGGTTTTGAAAAATTATGTGGGGGAAAAAGAATAAGAGAGAGTTTAAAGACGCGTACTTGGTCCAGACGGGTGACGGGCGTCACCAAATAGGGGGTGAGGATCGTCACCTATAATAACGAGCTGTGGTGACGACTCGGGTCGTCACCACTCCGTCAAACCCTTTCTTTTTAACTGAAATATATACACAAAAATAAATCAAAGTATATAAAAAAAAGAAAACTTACCAATGGGTTGCCTCCCACCAAGCGCTTGTTTTAAGTCTTTAGCTCGACTTGGAAAAGCTGCTCAGATAGCGGGTGCATCATCCAGAGACACAATGTATATCCTGCTGGAATCTCGGCTTGCGCCCAATAATGCTTCACCCTTTGGCCATTCACACTGAACTCCTCTCCTTTGGAATTTATAAGGACAATGGCGCCATGTGGTCTGGCCTCTTTGACTGTGAAAGGACCTGACCAACGAGAACGAAACTTACCAGGAAATAACTGCAGAGGAGAGTTATAGAGAAGTACCTGGTCATTGGGCTCGAAATGTCTGGAGATGAACTTCTTATCATGATATGCCTTAGTCCTCTCCTTATATAACTTGGAGTTTCCATAGGCCAGATATATGAGTTCATCCAGTTCATTGAGCTGTACTAAACGCCTCTCTGCAGCAGGCTTCAGAACGAAATTCAGTCTTGCTAGCCCATGCTGGCTTGTGCTCCAATTCCACAGGAAGATGGCACACCTTCACATAGAGTAAGTGGAATGGTGGAGTCCCAAGTGTCATCTTGTAGGCAGTCCTGTAAGCCCACATCGCATCGTCCAGTTTCGCAGCCCAGTCCTTCCGTTCTTCCCTACAGTCTTCTCCAGTATCTGCTTGATCTGTCTGTTGGAGACTTCAACTTGTCCACTGGTCTGGGGATGATAGGGCGTGGCCACATGGTGCTGAACACCATACTTCTTCAGCAGCTTGTCAAAGACCTTGTTAACAAAGTGAGAATCACCATCACTTATAACAATTCACAGTACACCAAATATTGGGATGATAATGGTCTTAAACAGCTTAAGAACCACTGCAAAATCATTGGTGGGAGTAGCCAACGCCTCCACCCACTTGGATACATAATCCACAGCAACCATAATGTATTTGTTCCTATAGGATGAAGGAAAAGGGCCCATGAAGTCAATGCCAAAACAATCAAAGACTTCAACTAGAAGGATGAAGTTCTGTGGCATCTCATGCCTTCTGCTAATCTTTTCTCTCCTTTGACAGGTATCACATCCGGATATGAAGGCCTGTGCATCCTGGAACATAGTAGGCCACCAGAAGCCTGCTTGAAGAACTTTGGAGACTGTTTTGAATGTTCCAAAGTGGCCACCATACTCAGAACCATGACACTGAAATAGCACATCTGGAATCTCAGTCTCTGCAATGCATCTCCTGTAAATTCAATCTGCACAATATCTATAAAGATATGGATCATCCCAATAAATTCTCCTAAGTTCTCTCAAGAACTTCTTCTTAGCATTCATATCTCCATTATTTATACCATCTTAGCATGCATTCATCATTAGTTTTAATCTTTTAGCATGCATATTTTTCTTCTTCTTGTCCCATTTGCCTACAATTAGGAGTTAGTATAGTTTTAGGAGTTGCATTGCATTTTGCATGTATTTGGAGTTTTATTCAGGTACTAGAAGGAGTTTGGAGACCAAGTGGTGCAATGGATGTGAGCTGGGAATGAAGCAAGGAGAAGGACAAGGTCAGATGGACCAATATCGAGCAAGATATCAATGTGATCTGATCGAAATGGAGTGCATCGGACTGGATATCGATGACTTCATGTCGATACAGAAGGAGCAAGGTGTACAGAGCAACAAATCGACCAAGAAGACCTCGATACTCCAGGATGAGCTTGTACCGAGCAGTGTATCGAGGACTGAAGCCGATACACCAGAGACAGGGTAATATTGAAGAAGCATATTGATGTGATGCTGCTCCATATGCTTTAGGAAAAGGGCGATTGTATCGATGTCTACACCGAGGAGAGTTAAGCCGATACGCCCCTGAAGCCTTGTGTATCGACCACCGTATCGATGAAAACCATGTCGATACACCCACCAGAAGAGCCAATATCGATGTGCGTATCGATCAAGGGAGCCAATATGGTCCAGCCGAGTCAGCTTTAATTCAGTTTATTCTTGGTTTATTAGGGGTTTCCAAGCTTCCCTATAAATACTAAAAAATCCAAAAATGTTTAGGCAACTGTTATCTTATTATTTTCTCTACTTTTCTAGCATTAAAACCTTTCCTTTTTGAGCTTTGCTTTGTAAGAACTAGTTTGATTTAGTGAATTTATGTGTTTTCCTTTAATCTATTCTTGTCTATTCTGCTTTCTAATCATGCTTAACCATTATTTCTCTTTGGAATATGTGGTTTTGATAATACCTAGTTAGTAGTCTTATTTAGGGTTTGAGATGGGCTAGATTAGAGGGGTTTTAGGATTATATTAGTGATATCTTATGCTTAATATGATTTTTTTATCTCTATTAGATGTGCTTAACACTAGATTTGTCTTGGCCAAGCTTGTTTAGTATCTTGGCTTTCTCTTATATCTGATAAGTGTTTGATGAAATTCTGCAATGAGGCTTTTAAAGGATTTGTTTACTTAGCCTAAAGGAATAGATGTCTAAAGAACAGTTTAGCTCTATTGGATTGGATTTCTGTTTAAATGCTTGTTAATCATCTGCTCAGTAATGGAAATTGACTAGGACTTGTGTTTATCAAAGTGATTAGTGCCAAGGAATTGGGCTGATTATAGCTGTTATTCATATGCTTAGAAGATAACATTCTTTGAATGGTTTTGAAGCATCACTAGTTTGGTTATAATTTCCTTGTAGTCAATAACCCCCATCTTAGATCCTTGCTTTCATCTATTTGAATCTCTTGCTTTAAATTTGTGATGCTTAGGTCTTGCTTAGTTAATCATTAGAGTTTGATCACACTTGCTATTTTGAAGTTGGCTTAACTTAAGTGAACTGCTGCATTCTTAGTGACTTACATTCCCAGATGGATTGATACCTCAAGTGCTGCAATAATATGATTGTGTTTGGGGATTTGATTAGAACAAAAACCTTTTATCAAATTGGCGCTGTTTCTATATGGTCTTGTTCTAAGCATTAGGATTTGTAGATTGCTTGATATTAGGCTTTTATTTTCTGTTTAGTTACTGATTTAAAAGTTTGCTCTTCCTCTTATAGGTGCATGAACCTAAGATCTAGAGGAAATCAGATTCTACTTCCCTGTCATAACAACACTGTGCAGATTGAAAGAGCATTTAGAGCAAACAGGGAAAGAGAGAGACTGCAAAGGTTTCATCACCTCAACATGGAGCATGGTATAGATGATCAGCGATTTCAGGGACCACCAGGAGCACAAGATGTCCAGGGAGTTGCTGGTGTTCGGGGACAATAAGGAGTCCAAGGTGAGCAAGGTCAGAGAGGACCAGCACATGCTGCATGCCCTATGAGGCCCATTGGTGCTGGTGATGCTCCGAACGCCTATAACAATAGGACATGTATCATCCATCCACCAATGCAAAACAGCAATTTTGAAATCAAGTCTGCTTTGATCTCTATGGTTCTGAACAGCAAGTTCCATGGCTTGCCCTTGGAGGATCCCTTGGACCATCTAGACAATATTGACAGATTGTGCTCACTCACCAAGATAAATGGTGTCAATGAAGATAGTTTCAAACTCAGGCTCTTCCCATTCTCTTTGGGAGATAAGGCGCACATGTGGGAAAATACCGTAACCCAAGGGAGTATCACAAGCTGGGATCAGTGTAAAAAGGCATTCCTGGCCAATTTCTTTAGCACATCAAGGACTGCAGGGATAAGGAATGAAATTTCAGGGTTCTCCCAAAGAAGCAATGAGTCTTTTAGTTAAGCATGAGAAAGGTTCAAGGGCTATACACTTCAATGCCCACAACATGGCTTCTCAACTGAATCCTTGCTGTCTACACTATACAGAGGCGCTTTCCCCATGTCGGAACTGCGATGAAGGATATGCAAGTAATGGGAACCTCCTCACTAAGAATACTACTTGTTACTGCAAGTAATGGGAACTTCCTCTCTAAGGATGTGGATGAAGGTTTTGAGCTTGTTGAAAACTTGGCTCAAAGTGATGGCAATTACAATGAGGATTTTGACAGAACTCAAATAGGAGAAGAGGGCCATACAAAGAAGGAGTTAGAGTCCACAAGAAGAGAGCTACATGAGATAAACTCAAGGCTTGACAAGTTTCTTCAGGTGCAGCATAAGGAGCTGAATGTTGTTAGAGAAATGATTGAGATGCTAAGTGAGGAAGAACTTCAGGTTGAAGAGATGAAGTATGTGGGAAATCAGGGAGGCTACAACAACAACTATGGCAATGAAGCTGAGATGAAAGGAATGCTGCAATAACTCCTTTAAGACCAACAAGCTACAATTGTGGAGATCACAAAGAAGTTTGTTGAGGTTTATAACAGGATGGACACTCTCCATGTGGAGCTCTCAAACAAGATTGATGGGTTGTCTTGAAGAGTGAAGACACTTGAGAACAACAAAGGAATTGCTGGCCCTAAACCACAAGGAAACCTTCCTGTAAACCCAGAAGCTAATCCTAAGGAGTTTTGCAATGCTATAGCTACTGAAGAAAAGACTCTCTTAACTGAAGAGGAGGCTGTCATAGAAGATTTCCTTTCATTGCTCAATGAGGACATTGAACTTCAGAGTGGGGTAGAGGAGTTTCTAGCAGCTGACGCCAACCAAGAGGATGCAAAAGAAGAGTCTCTTGAAGAAGCAACCACTAAGGAAGAAGAGAAGAGTAAGTCACTTGTGACTGTTGGGGCAGAGAAAGAAACTAGAGCCTATGATCTTTCCTCTTAGTGCAATTGAGGTTGCACTACAAGGCATAAAAAGCCTTGTGTCATTTACTTTTGTATGGATAAGTTATTTTTTACCGTTAGCATTTTACCAGAGCTCATTCTATCTTCTTGAGAGAACCCTTAAATATAACCAGTTCGAAATTGTTTGAGGTCATCTTTGCCCCATAAGCCTTGTCCTTAGCCAAATGGAAAACAAAATATGCATAAGCATGATCCACTAAGTTGATGAGTTAATTGAATGTTAGAGAGATTGAATAAGGTGATTGCTTGTCTAAGATAGACTTGGGTGTCATGTATATGCATGTGATGAGTGTGGCTAGATTTTCAATAAGAACAAACATCATTTGCATTTCAGAATCATTAACTTGGACAATGACTTGATTTTTATGATTTGCATCTTTCCATCAAATAGGTCCAATTTTCAAACCTCTCTTTCACCATGTTCACACTTGCTTGAGGGCAAGCAAGAGCTAATAGGTTTAGCTCTTGCATAACTTTTAGTCTCATATTTTACCATGATTTAGCATGGTAAATCATGTTTTACCATGTGTTGATAACCTCATATTTTACCATGATTTAGCTTGCATATTCTTCACGTTTTAGTCTCTTTTATGCATCCATTCATCATATTTTGTGCCATTTGCATTCATATTAGACATAATAGATTTTAGATTAGGCATTGCATGTTTTGCATTATTTTGAGTCTATTTCAGGTGTCTTTGGAGCTCAGGAGACTTATTGGAGGATGGTGAATGGCTCTAACAACGAGAACCAAGCTGAAAAAGCAAGAAAAACTCGTCCAAGACTCATACCGCGGAGAGCGCATTTTCCCTACTCGGTGCAACTGCAGGTGCAAAATATATGGGTCCGGACGAAGGCCTTGCCCTTAGATGCAGTCTATGGATCCTTAATCAAAGTTGTAGAGGATACAGTGAGATTTACAATGGTGGGCGAATCAAGTCATTTTGACCCGGGGTTAGAAAGTTACAGCAGTTTCAGCAACGCACAATGTACAGCCTCAAGACATACCAAGCACTGATCCAGCCATGCACCGAAAACTCTCCTTGAAGGTGATTCATACCAATGACAGCACGCTGTACACCGAGGGTCAAGCTCGATACATCTTCAGCTTGTACATGCACCGTGGGGAACCATCTTGTCCCTGCTTGGTGCCTCCTACCCCAACCAAAACCGAAGAGAACCCTGCCCGATATGCTGTACGATATGGATGTATGGGTCCGAACGAAGGTCTTCCAGTACGATTTAGCCTCCGAGTCCTTCATAGAACTTGAAGAGGATCGAGTTAAATTTCCAATGGAGTTTGAATAAGATCATTCCGGTTAGTAGTTAAAGAGATAAGGAGATTCTAGTAACATTGTCTTGATAGCTTTCATATTTACTGCATTTAGGTATACATAACATAGGTTTTTGAGTCTCTTTCATGCATCAACTCACATTTGAGGTCCTTTTTCATTCGTATTAGAGTTAGTTGTTCTCTAGGTATGCATTGCATGTTTAGGTGCATTTAGAGTGTGTTTTATGTACTTTGGAGGCCATGGAGGTTCGATGATGTTTGGGACTTAAGTTAGAGCAAGAAGGAGCACTTAAGAAAGTAAAGGAAAGCATGTTGATCGATACACATTCCCACTACACCAGCCAATGCCTGGAAGACCTGGCCGGACAAAGGCTTTCCGGTTTGATTTAGCCCTGGACGTCTTCATCAAAGTCATAAATATCTGAGTTGGCGATTCTTGTGGTGGTGAGTTCAAGTCGTTACGATCAGCAGTTGAGGAGTTATGGCGATTTAAGAATGGACATGTCTAGCCAGAGCTTTGATCATCCATTTTCGTTACCTGAAAGATCAGTCCTAACGGAGGGATTCCATTCTGATACAGCCTCGGAGTTCTTCATGAAGGTTATAGCCACTTGAGTTAGCTTTCGTTTGGCGTTGGTTTCAAGTATTTACTATCAGCGGTTTGTGAGTTATGCTGATTTTAGTCCGCACCGGGCAACTGCTCCGGGTTACACACCTTGGAGCTAGTCGGGCCGAAAGTTCAGGAGGGTACACTGGGTCAGGTTTTACCCAAATCATTTACTACTGCAAGTGCACAGCAAAGCAGTTGTAGTATAAGGGCTTATTGAATCCCAAGGGAGTAAGTAAACTACACTAACAATTCTAGGCTATGCAGTAGATAATAAATGTAATGCAAAATAGCTAAAACAATGAAAGCAAACGAAATTTGACTGATCTAAGATTCAGAAAACTAAAGGCGCTAAGTCAGCACAATTCGCAGGTTGAATCCGAGAATGCAGAATGCTAGTAATCAGGAATGAATAAGGACCGTCTTGAACATGAATCGCAAAGATATAAGTAATCAATTCTCATTGCAGAAGTTAACTATGTCTAAATCACAGAGTTTCAAACCTCTTTGCAAATCCTAACAATCTAAACATGCAGTAATGATCAGGTTCAATTGTTCACAAAACTCCTAAGCCAAATCTTTTTGCACAAAGGCGGTTTGGTCATCTAATACTAGTTCAGGTTATCAATAATGTTCTCACATCTATTAAACAACCTATTATTTTCGGATTTCCAGATGATGTGTCCAAGAAATCAGTTTTAAAGCAAGCAAAGATGAAGAACCAAAAGATATTCCTAACTGTTTAGCGATTTCTACAAACTCTTCATCAACTTTTGAAAAGCCCTAACTTAACTAGCAGATTACTCAGACATGATCATGTAATCACAAAGCACAGCTGAATAAAATTGCATTGAAAGAATAGAATAAAATATAAAGGGTTCGAAATCTTCTTCAAAAAGAGTACAAGATCTGTCTCCCCAAAAAGCTCTGAATAAAACTCTCTGAATTCTAAAATCTAAGATAAAAGCCAACAATGGCTGAAAACCTAATATATACAAACTAAAACACGAGCTGTAACACTTTTGCAAATACTAGAACTTCTGGGCTAAAACTGCAATTTGCTCTCAATCTTTTAACAATAGTCGCGACTCCTTCCCAAATACGGGTGACGAGCATCAACCTTGAGTGGTGACGATCATCACCAAAACCAAACGATGCCTTCTGAGTTGCACACTTCGTGGTTGTATCTTGCAATGCTCCAAAAAGATCCATAATCTCTTATTGTGCTCCAGACATGCTTTAACCTGCAAAGACTCTACTATGAGTCTAAAAAGACCAAAAAGACTCAATAAAAAGGACTTATATCATGGTTAAAAACCATAAAAACCATGATATATCAACTCTCACAGACTTAGCTTTTGCTTGCCCTCAAGCAAACATCAGACATAGAACAGAGTCGAGGTTTGAAAACAGAAACAGTCAGCTAGACATCAGGAACACCACATTGGTTAACACTTTCGAATCCACATACCACAGAGCTAACACAAGATCAAATAAAAAGGACTTATATCATGGTTAAAAACCACAAAAACCATGATATATCAGTGTCACACCAGCTTACACACCTCGGTGTGAAGGAGACCGAGAATCCAAGAGTCCACACCAGCCCCTTGCACCGGGATACACCCGGGAGTGCATGGGAAGACCTCTTTCCTTTTGGATTTTCTCTAGTGTTTGTAAGCAATATTTAGAGTTTTAATTAGAATTTGCATTTTCTGCTTTTGATCATGAATGAAGAGATTTTATAAAGTTAAAACTACTACTCTCAATATCTCTCAACACTTGCCATTGTAGTATAGAGAGGTTATCAATCCAATCCAGAGGCTAAGGAACAATCAAGATGCAGAAAACTTGCTAAGCTAGGCCAAATAAAGAGAAGGAATTGAAATCTAACAATCTATGGTGAACAAGAAATGAAAACAAACAACCTAAGGTAAACACAAAAGCAGGGTTCAAGACTAAAGAAATTACTGACATAAGGAGGCTTAAGGATGACAAAAGATGCTTCGTAAAACATAAACCAATGCAACAAGACAAGTAATGCTAATTCCTAGGCATAAGATTCAACAATCAAGCAAGCTAAACCAAACTCTTGGTGATTAATACTTTGCTAAACATCCTAACAAGAACTAACTCCCATTAGTGTTAAGATCAATAGCAAGCAAGCTAAACCAATCCTATTCAGGCCAAAATACTTCTTAGACAGTCAATCCCTTGAGCTAAGACAAGTAAATCCTCTTAAGACAACGTCAGCATTTCATCAAACACTTGGTGGGCATAAGAGAAAACTATAATCTAGGTTTAAGTGATCAAGAGAAACCTAACATCAAAACAGTCTAATAGAGATGAATCAATCATATTAAGCACAAGACATCATTAATCTATCATAAAACCTCCTTAATCTCAAACCTAAAAATCACTAATCAAGGACAACATCCAAAATCATAAAACAAAGATGAACGAGAAAGCAAAGACTAGAAGATTAAAGATTAAGCATAAACAAATATATGCAAGTGATCCAAGCTCACTCCACAAAGGGATTTGTTCTTGTTCTTTGAAAAACCAAAGCAAAGCTTTGGAGAAGAGAAAGGATAAAAGAAAATAGATTTAGATTTAGCTATTTATAGGGAACATCCCCAAAATAGTCTTAGGTAGAAAAAATAAAAATATTCAAAGATGGTCAAAGATGGTTCTCGTATTAAAGCATGTCGAGCAGAAGGAAGGAGGTGATGCTCGACATAGTGTTCGACACAAACTCCTAGTTGCGGACAGTGATGCTGGAACCGCCGTATCTTTTGAACCACTGATCGGATTGACCTGATTCAACCTCCGTTGGAAATATTATGCGATCCTCGACAACTTCTATAAAGGACTCTGAGGCTGAATCGCATCGAAAAAACCTTCGTTTGGACCCATACATTTCACATCGACCTGCATGTCGGGCAGGTTTCTCCCAGCATTGGTCGACACATGACTTTAGTGCAGCCTAAACCCATCATCTTGGCCATTATGCTTGGTTCTTCATGTACACATCATCCACCATTCTCCAAGTGTCCTCTATAGCTCCATTTAGATCTGAAAAAGACTCCAAACAATTCAAAACATGCAATATCTATTCTAAAACCTAACATGTCTAATATGAATGCAAATGGATAAAAACATGATGAATGAATGCATGAAAAGAAACAAAACCTAAACTAAATGTATGCTAAAACATGGTAAATAATGAGGTTATCATTTTGCTTGCATAACTGTGAATTATATGCCTAGGGATTAGCATTGCTTACTTGTTTGCATTGTTAATGAGATTGATAACAGCCTAGTCTTGCCTTTGAATTCCCCAGACTCTATAGCCACATCTAGGATCCTTGCTGTTATATATTGAATTTCAAATTTGCCATTTGCTCTATTTTGTGCTTGATCATTGCTTAGTTATTGCTTCTATTAGTCTTGCTTAGTACTTGGTTGATTAGTCTAATAGTTTTATAGTTTTAAACAACTATCTTCCTTACTTTGGCTTGACTTAAAGGTTTTATTGCATTCTTAGTGCATTGATATCTCTTATATTTACATCATTTAGGCTTGCATCTAGTTCATGTTTCAGTCTCATTTTGCATGTTTTCCTTCTCTTTAGTCCCATTTTCCTTTGCTTTTAGACTTAGGTTGCATTTAGGTTGTAGTTTGCATTCTCTTTTCGTAAAGGATATTTTTAGGTACCTAAGGATTCATTTGAGGCAAGGAGGAAGCATGGGAATGATTCAGGGAGTTGCCCAAGCCAAGGAGTAGCAAAATGAGCTAAGGAAGTGAAGATTTGGCTCAACATTAATCAAGATAGAGTCAGCATCGTACGATGTAAAGCAGGCGAGAGCATGAGAGTCCACATCGATCATTCACATCGAGAAAGCCTGCTCGATGTCAAGCCACATGACAACCACATCGACCACTAGCATCATGCGATATAAACAGGCAGGAGCTTCAAGTCTTCACATCGATCAACAACATCGATCACCACCTGCTCCATGTCAAGCATCTGAAGGCTCACATCGATCATCCACAGTGAGCAATTATGTTTGATGTTGGCCCTAACCAAAACTCTTTTAATTACAAGTTTACTATTCTTCTAGGGCATTTGTCTTTTGGTATAAATAGGCTTGGACTAATGGTTTGTAGCCAAGTCTTGTTCTTGTTAATTTCTCTTAAGTGCTTTTCTCTCTTTGTAAGAACAATATCATATTTTTAATCTAAGTTTCTGTATTTACCTTATTTAATCTTCTCTAACCATTCTCTTAATCATGTTTAACATCTTTTTCGCTTGTGATTTGGTGTTTTTCATGATGATGAGTGAGTAGTCACTTTTAGTGTTTTAGATGTGGTAGATTAGGGGAATTTAAGGCTTGATTAGGGCTTGTTAGTGTTTAATTATGATTGATTCCTCTGTATTAGGTGATTATTAGGCTAGATTTTCCTTGATCACATGAATCAAGATTTAGGCTTTCTCTTATCCCATCAAGTGTTTGATGAAATGCTGATTAAGCCCTTTTAGAGGATTTACTTATCTTAGCTCAAGAGATTGATTGTCTAAGGAGTATTTTGGCTTGAATAGAGTTGGTTTAGCTTGCTGGTTATTGATTCTAGGACTAATGAGAGTTAGTTCTTGCTAGGATGATTAGCAAAGTGTTATTTGCCAAGAGATTGGATTTAACTTGCTTGATTATGAACTTTATGCCTAGGAATTAGCATTGCTTGCTTGTTAACATTGTCACTGAGTTTGATAACAGCTTAGTCTTGCCTTTGAATTCTCCAAAGTCAATAACCACATCTATGATCCTTGCTTTTAATTATTGAATTTCGAATTAGCTTAGTGTTCTGTTTGGTTTGCTCTGCTTTGCATTGGATCATTGATTAGTATTGCTTTCTTAAGTTCTGATTGGTTCATGATTCACTTAGGTTGATAGTTTAGAAGTTTAAACAACTCTCTCTCTGATTTTACTTGACTTAAAGCATTTTACTTAGAATCCTAGGGCATCTAACAAACCCTTTAGGATTGATAAAAACCCCATTACTATACAACAACTGACTAGTATGAGTTTTGGGTGATTGACTAAGAGACTCAAAACTCTTGTATCATGCATTCATCTTAGACCTTTGGATTTGACAAAAACCCATACTACAATGACAAGTACAAGTGTGGGTGATTGAGAAAGAGACTCAAAAACTCTTGTATCACTAAATCCAATCCCTTGGTGATTAACACTTTGCTAAACATCCTAACAAGAACTAACTCCCATTAGTGTTAGAATCAATAGCAAGCAAGCATAAACTAGTTTTATTAAGCCAAAATACTTCTTAGACAGTCAATCCCTTGACCTAGAACAAGTAAATCCTCAAAAAGACAAGATCAGCATTTCATCAAACACTTGGTGGGCATAAGAGAAAGCCTAAATCTAGATTCATGTGATCAAAACAAATCTAGCCTAAAAACAGTCTAATAGAGAAGGACCAATCAATATTAAGCACTAAAAAACACTAATCAAGCCTTAAATTTCCCTAATCTACCACATTAAGGCTCATAAAGAGAGCTACTCACTAATCACCATCAAATCCACAAAGATGTTTATTCTTATTGAAAATCTAGCCACACTCATCACATGCATATACATGACACTTGAGTCTATCTTATACAAAATATCACCTTATTCAATCTCTTTAACATTCAATTAACTCATCAACCAAGTGGACCATGCTTATGAAAATCTTGTGTTTTATTTGGCTAAGGACAAGGCTTGTGAGGCAAAGATGACCTCAAACATTTTCGAAGTGGTTATATTTAAGTGCAAGGGTTCTCTCAAGAAAATAGAATGAGCCTTGGTAAAATGCTAAGGGTACAGAATAACTTATGTGTACAAAGGTAAACTCTCATCTACCCCAAAAACCCATAAGTGATCTAAACTCCTTTACTTCTTCCCCAAAACATAATCATATTCTACCTTTTTTCTTGAAGCTTTTTGCTTCTTTGATCCCACTCTTCTTTCTCCTTTGGAGCTTCTTTGATAGTGCATCTTCTTCTTTTATTCTTCTTGGTGGTTTGGCCATTTCTTCTTTGCTTTTATTCTTCCTTACTATGCTGGTGTTCTCTTTGCTAGCTTTGGACACCTTCTTCATTTGCATAGAGCTTTTAATGAATAGCCAAACTTCCCAAGGTTACTTATGTGCACTCCTTTTCCTTCTTCACTTGATAACCCATAATTGAAATCCCAAAAAAATCCCTTATTAACCAAAACATTCTAGCCTATAAGCTCAAGGGGGTGAGCTAGTTCTACAATGGAAGGGTCCCTTTGTAGTTCTAAGCCAACACTTTTTACTAAGCTCATTCCTTAACAAAAAGGCCTCACAATCACTAACAAATAATTTTTGGCTTGAAAGAAGGTTTGGTTAATGGTAGAGAAATCTACTTGGACTAGCATGAGGAGACATAAGAAGGATAAAGAAATCCCAAGAATGTGTAAGGTATCCATGAAAACACTTTCAATGCATAAGACATGATAATTCAATATTCAAATTATGGTTCTAGTAAATAGAGACTGAATTCAGATCATGCAAGCTTCATCGAGACAAGTGTATCAATCAAAGAATTCCAAGTGTGGTTCAAACTTCAATTCAAACTAGACCATAACATCAAAGCACTAACAACTTAGGCAATGAAGTGATTTCAAAAATTAACATTTCTCAAAGGCAAACATCATGCTCAAAATTTCGAATGCATGAAACCTCAATGCAAATGCAACTAGATACAATCCTAAAGTGCAAGATGCAACTAGATGATCACTCAAAACTTTTAAAAATTTTGAAATGTTTTCAAAAATTTTAAATGTTTGCAAGTATGAGAGATATGCAAGAGATGAATGCCAAAATTTGAAAGAGAACTGTTATTATCACACCCTCCCCATACTTAAATTACACAATCCCTGTGTAATACACTGTGTAATCAAAGTGCAAGAGGAGCCAATATCCAACAAACAATTCAAAATAAATAAGAGAAGAAGAGAAGAATAAAAATGCAAAGGTTTTGGAGTATACCTCAAAGTTTTGTAATGGAAGAAGAGTGGAAATATTTCAAGGAATGACTTGGAATGGTGAATGGTGAAGAAGAAAGTCTTCACTCCCTTGAAACCAGCAGTTTGCACTATATCGAGCAAGATCAAGGAGTCATATCGGCGAAAACACCTGATATCCAGCTTGATATAAGTTTTGGGGCTCTTGCAGCGCCTTTTCAAAAATCGCAGTATCGCTTGATCCACTGCACCAAAGAATACGAAACGAGCTGCATGCGAAACCTGATTCAATTGCCCATCTCTCATGAAGACATCCGAGGCTGAATTGAGACGCAAACCCTTCGTCCAGGCTGATCTTCAAGTCGGTGAAGATGATTGGTGAAAACTCCAGCTGGATATATGCTCACTGTATTCGCCGTAACCTTTCAACCACCAATAGTAATGACTCGAAACTAACATCAAACGCAAGTTAACTCCAATGGCTACAATACAGATGCAGAACGCCGAGGCCAAATCAGAACGGAAACACCTCATCCGAGCTAATCTTCAGTCGATATGGCCCTTCTTCGGCTGTCAGATGTTGGGTTGGCCTTGGTCGACATTGGTGCATGAGATGCTGATGTCGAGCTTGGTAGCTTGACATTGTTGCACAACATCGACATCATTCCTCTCAGGCCAAATATGTCGCATGACACTTCTGCACGACATCCCTCGACGTTTTCTTTGAACTCGCATGTCATGCTACATCGGTGCGCGACACGCTCCAAGCTCCTCTCGGGTAAAAGATGTAGTGCGACAAGAATGGTTGACATGCTGATGTGGAGTTAAGGTTCTCGTCGTGTATGCTTGAGATTGGTGTATGGGTGCTTGATGTCAAGCTGATGATGGTCGACATCCATGCTCGATGTGCTTCTTGTGAGTCGGCCATAGATGTCGTGCGCCATGCTTACTCGACATTGATGTCCTATCTCCGGATGTCACGACATTTGAGTTATCTTTTGAACGGCATATCAGAATGACCTGAAACTAAGTCCTCCTGAACGCTAACTGACGTGGCTACAACTTTCAAGAAGAGTGCAGAAGCTGATTGAGGACGGAGGCTACTCGTCCGATCTGGTCTTTCAGTCGGTTGTTTTGGCCACGACAACAGGAGACATCTTCTCCTTTGGTCCTGCTCGGTATTGGTTCTTGGTGTAATCGCCATTGGGAGAGTAGCTTGGTGCATAGATTTCTGGCTTGTACTCAGTATGTTGCCTACCAAATTTTCTTGCCATGATCAGTGCACCAGCTCAATGTGATATATCATGGTTTTTATGGTTTTTAACCATGGTATAAGTCCTTTTTATAGTGTCTTTTTGGTCTTTTTAGAGTCCTAGTAGAGTCTTTGTAGGTTATAGCATGTCTGGAGCATAATTGGAGGTTTTGGAGCTTTTTTGGAGCATTGCAAGAATCAACCACGAAGTTAGTAACTCGGAGACATCAATTGGCATTGGTGATGATCGCTCGTCACCCGTATATGAAGAGGAGTCGCGACTTATTTTAAAAGATGGAGGATCAATTGCTCTTTTGCCCTAGAAGTTTCACTAATTAGAAAAGTATTCCAGCTTGTGTTTTAGCTTGTATATATTAGGTTCTCAGCCATTGTTGGCTTGAATCTTAGATTTTAGAATTCAGAGAGCTTAAGACAGAGTTTTATTCAGAGCTTTTGGGGAGACAGGTCCTGTACTCTTTTGGAGAAGATATCGAACCCCTTACCTTTTATTATATTCTTTTAATGCAGTTTTATTCAGCTATGATTTGTGTTTCATGATCATGTCTGACTAATATGTTAGTTAAGTTAGGGCTTTTCAAAGGTTGAAGTAGAGTTTGTAGAATCGCTAAACTATTAGGAATATCTCTTGGTTCTTCAGCTGTGCTTGCATTCATATCGATTTCTGAGACTAATCATCTAGATTTTAAAACCCTAGGTTGTTTAATAGATGTGAGAACATTGTTAATCACCTGAACTAGTACTAGATGAGCAAAACGCCTTCTTGCAAAGGGATTTGAATTAGAAGTTTTGTGAACAATCGAAACATGATCTTTAATGCTTGCTTAACTTGTTAGAATTTGCAAAGAGATTTGGAATTCTGTGAATTAGGCATAGATAACTTCGGCAATGAGAATTGATTAGTTATATAATTAAGTTTTGAGTTCAAGACGGTTTCAATCATTCCTGCTGCTTGCATTCTACATTCTTGAATTCAACCTGCGAATTGACCTGACTTAGCACTTTTAGTTTTCTGAATCTTAGATCAATCAATAATCGCCTGCTTTCATTATTTTAGTTATTTTGCATTACATTTATTATCTACTACTTAGCCTAGTCTGAATCTATAATTGCTAGTGTAGTTAACTTACTCCCTTGGGATTCGATAACTCCTTATACTATAACTGCATTGTTGTGCACTTGCAGTAGTTTTATTTGGGTAAAACCTGAGCCCTATCAAGTTTTTGGCGCTGTTTCCGGGGAATAATAGCTGCATATTGATTTTTAGTATTAGGATTTTGTCTTGGTTTTTATTTGTTTACTAACTTTCTGCTACTTTTCTTTGTGCTGGTTTCAGATGTATGCCTAATAGCAGTACCAAGCAACAAAGAGAAGGGGCTTTTGACTATAGGCATTGACGAGCTAGCTAAGTTGGAGAGGACCATCAGGAAAGCTAAGAAGCAATCTACAATGGTCAATCCGATTGTCTTGGTCAAGAATGGAGAAGGCAACTTGGTTGATAGAGATGGAAACAGGAGGAATGAAGAAGGGCAGAGACTGGATCAAGTTGGGAATGTCATAGCCGAACAGGTGGTTCAACGAGTAGCGCATAATGCTGGAGTTGCTGCTGATAACGCTGTTGGACGCTTTGTTCAGAGGACTCTAGGAGATTACAACAGACATGACCAGTTTTATGCAAATAGAGCTGCAATCCGCCCTCCTGCATTCCAGAGGAATGATTTTAAGGTCAAGCCTGCTTTTTATCAGCTGGTCGGACAGCATCCTTTCCATGGCTTACAACATGAGAATCCTATAGATCATATTGAGAGGTTTGAGGATTTGGCTTCAAGTCTCAAAGCTAATGGAGTTAGCAATGACTTCCTGTTCTGCAAGCTATTTCCTTACTCACTTGGAGGAGATGCGGCTTATTGGCTGAAGCAACTAGAGCCTGGTTCGCTGATCACTTGGGAGGACACCAAGAATGCTTTTCTGAACAACTTCTATGATGATGCTAGATCAAAAGACCTGAGGACAAAAATTGATTCATTTTCCCAAGGTCTTACTGAAGCTTTTAGAGCTTCTTGGCTAAGATTTAAGTCTTATCAAAGGGACTGTCCTCATCATGGTTTCAATCAGGTGCAGCTGCTTGGTATTTTCTTTAGAGTCATTGACTGAAAATACCAGATGGCGTTGGATGCTACAAGCAGTGGCAACTTCAACATAGACATACCAGAAGAAGCAATCAGACTGATTGAAAACATGGCCTGCATTAACAACACCAAGAATGCTGACTATCAGAGGATGAAACAGGCTGGTTTGAATGATAGGAATCAGATTGCTGAAGTTAAGGCTAAGCTGGACAGTATGCATAGCCTTATGGTGGGAAATAAATCAGTCCAGTTTGCTGCAGAGGTAGAGACTTTCGAAAATCCAGAAGAGATTGAGCAGGAAGATGTTAATTTCATCAATGCTGGAGGATTTCAATGTCAAAGGTTTGGAAATCAGCAATGGCGCAGAGGGTACAACAGCAACAATCAGAAGAGTACCTTCATAGGAAAGCAGAATTCTTCTGGTTACACGCCCAAGCCTCAGTTCCAGAAGACAAAGTTCCAGAAACCTTACCAGAACAGCAGCAATTTCAACAGGAACTATGGTTCTTCTTCTTACCAAACTGCACCTCCACAAGACAATAAGATGGAAGCTATGTTGGAGCATCTTAGAAGGACAACAGAAGATGACAGTGGACTTTAATGGCAAGATAGATTCGCTGTATCAGGACCTGAATGGAAAAATTGAGATTCTGAACTCTCAAATGAAGAAGCTGGATGTTCAGGCTGCTCAAACTGCAGGAGCTGTTCAGAGGCAAGAGGGATTCCTTTCTGGAAGGACTGATACTAATCCCAAACATCATGTGAATGCCATCACATTGTGGAGTGGAAAGAACCTGCAACCAGTGTTGCAGAAGGATTTGAGCTCAGAGGAATTCGTTGGACTTGAAGAGTTTGAAGATGATGAAATTCCTGCTGAAAAAGAACGAGTGACAATCGTCACCAAATTTGCAAAGGCACGATACGAGTGACGATCGCCACCAGGAGGGTGACACTCGTCACCAACCGCGAATCACAGCTGCTTCGCCTGAGACTTCAAACAATGCTAAGGAAACGGTGTACAAGCCTAAGGTACCCTATCCTAAGCATCCTAAGAAATCTAAACAAGAGCTTAAAGATGCTAGATGCAAGGCTATCATGGACAAGCTGGTCATTGATATTCCTTTGATTAATGCTGTGAGGATTATGTGTGGGCTGCTAACGCCTCGAGGGTTTTATCTTGCTCTCCCGTCCTCTTCGCCAGCGTCGCCAACATCTCCTTCACCTTAGCTAGGGCAGTCGTGAGCGCCTCGGCTTGCGTCTGCGGAAGCTGAACTGCGTCGCCTGCGCCTCCATCGCCTCGCCCAACTCTGGTGTTATCTCCGTCTTGTGATCCGGTGGACATCTCTTCAGATCTTGCGTCTCTCGGTTCGTGGGTGTAAGAATTCTTCAACTCCCCCTCCTTCTAGCGCCAGATTGTGTGGGCTGGATTTTACACAGTAGAATTTGTCTGTTAAAACTAAAAAATGACGTAAAGATTTTAAGTTAAACACGAGAGAACAAGGATCCAAAGATGGTGATTTTATTATTGCCGCTTAGATAAGCTTTTGGTACAAGTATTCTGCTAAGTCTTTTGCTAGGTAAAAAGATGATCCCGTGTTTAATGAACTAAGCTCTCTATTTATACAACTTCTAGTCGTAATCTAACCAAATATCTAGGGATATACTTCATTGATTTTCCTTCTTTATCTCTTTCGCGGCGCCCCCTTCCACAAGACTTCGTCTTCTAGGGCAAATACCGCTTCGGACCTCTTCGTGGATTTGGGCTCGGCCCACTTGAACAACGCTTCGCTTCGGACTTATTATTTTGCGAGCCTTCGTCTTGGATCTTCAACGAGGGACTCCGGCTCGGCCCACGAACGTTTACAGGTCGGCCCAAAGAGTTCCACGTATGGGTGGTTTGCACAAACCGTTCGTCTCGGGTTCGCACGGTTTGTGCACGGTTCGCCTCGCCTCGTTCATGGTTTGGGCGAGGTAACAGGTTCGCCGTGCACAAAACTCGCACGGTTCGCTTCGCCGTGTATTGTTTGAGCGAGGCGACCGGCTCGCCGTTTGTACAAAGTTTGCACGGCTCGCCTCGCCGTGCAAGGTTTGGGCGAGGCGAACGGTTCGCTATGTACGAAATGCGCACGGTTCGCCTCGCCGTGCATAGTTTTGTCGAGGCGACCGGTTCGCCATTTGTACAAGGTTTGCACGGTTCACTTCGCCGTGCATGGTTTGGGCGAGGCGACCAGTTCGTGATGTACAAAATGTGCGTGGTTTGTACATTGCTCAGGATAACTTCTATACTTAGTCAAAATCTCCATTGACTTCGTCGGGGTAAAAACCGACCCCAACAGTTAGCCCCCAGCTCGTTAGACTCAAAAGCGTGGATGACGAGGTGTTTAGTGAGGCGAGGTCAATGGTTTAGGCGAAGTGTCTCTGCTGGCTTCGCCAAGGTTTCTCCTTTGGTGCATGATAACTCGCTCTCTTCGCCTTGATAAAGTATTTTCCCAACTTTGCCGAGGCGTTTTTGGTGGCTTCGCCAAGTTTCCTAATCTTAGCGAGGCGAATGACTCTTGGCGACGCGCTTTGCTTCGCTTTGGCGAGGCGTTCCGCTTCACCTTGGCGAGGCATTCCGCTTCGCCTTGGCGGGGCGTTCTGCTTCACCTTGGCGAGGCGTTTGATTTGCTCGCTTCGCCTTAATGGAGTGTTTTTCAACTTGGACGACGCGTCTCTGTTAGCTACGCTTAAGTTCCTCCATTGTAATGGAGCAGATGACTTTTGGCCGAGGCATATCTTGATCTTGGCGAGGTGTTCGGCTTGCTCGTTTTGCCTCGATATAGTGTTTTTTGGTTGCGCGAGGCTTATGATGATGTGAAGTGACGAGGCGTCTTACTTCTCTTTAGGCTTGATGCTTGCTTTGCCAGAGAAATAATTCGCCGAGGCGGGACAGATCTTCACGGGGACGAGGCATTTAATCCTTGGTCCGCGCGAGGTAACCCATTGTTCAAGCGAAGCGTTATTCCATGTATGAATGATATGTTCGCCTCGCCACTCGAATTCTTATTGCCTTGCCTTCACGCTTCGTCCTCACTTCTTCAACACTTAGGATATTTTTTAAAAAAAATGCTAGTTTATGGGCTTCCAAATGGGCTTTTCCTTTTGATCTTTTGGGCTTTTAAAGCCTAGTTGGAGTTGTATTCGCCTCGGGGATTGTAGCCGGCTCGCGTTTCTGAGGAGGCTCGTCAAAATGGCTATAAGTACAGAGGCTCTCCTTATTTTTTTTCATTCTCATTCTCATCAAAAATTCACAAGAGTTGTTTCCTCTCTCTTCTCTCTCCCTTCTCTCTAGTTTATGTGTAGTCTCCGGTTAGAATTTGTTCGGTTCTGTTTCTATCGGCGCTGTCCGCCATAACTCTCTCGATCCACCTTCCAATTCTCTCTGATCTCGTCGATGACTTCTCTATCTTCTCGAGCCGATGCAATGTCTCGTTTGTCTTCGCCCAGCGGATAGAATTTTCGATCTGTGATACCCCGATCGGACGACGCGAGGTCTCGAACTGGGGTTCCTCTTTCAGCTTCTCGGGACGAGGGGACCTTGTCAACGGCGACGTCTCGGTTGGACGATGCGAATGTCGTTGATGCAATTCTCGACCGTAGCGAGATGAATACTCGGATGGCGACGCACCAGTCCTTATCTCAGGGTGATGCGACTCCTTCCGCCGTGACGATTTGCCGAGGCGAAGCTGATAACTAGGTTTTTTTAGCAGCTAGTTTGATCAAACCTAAAGCAAGGTTTTGATGTTTTAGTACCTTAGGAGTCAATCCAAATCAGGTTGATGAAAGATACTAGGAATACAAGAGCCTTGTAAATCTAAGTGAAATTCGGATAATTTGAGGAGAAAATTTATAAAAATTAATTGCAGCTACTAAATGACTACGAAAACTATTTTAAAATCCCCACTGATGGGTTAAACAACTATTTAAAATGCAAAACTACTGGTTTTTAAAATTCAAAAACTAAAAGTAGATAAAAAGAGAATGTTCTAACAACCTAGGAAATGATTTTTAAGACAAAAGACTCAAACTTTAGAACTAGGAAATGATGACTTTAAGATTTCAAAAGCTAAAAGTAGATTCAAGGTTGAGGGTCATGCTTAAGAAGGTTCAAGATTCAAACTTTGGGTTTTGAAAACATAGATCTACACATTTTAGTGCTATCTATAGGCCTTGAGAAGCTAAAGCTAGATTTATCCATGGTGTTTGGTATAAATCCTTTCCTCAACCTTTCCTCCTAACCCATGGCGTGTGGTGGAAAGAAAGGGTGAGGAACATGAAGCATAAATCTAAAAAAATGGCCTAACTAGCTCCTTAAGCATCCATGGCGTTTGGAAAAGGATGAGCTAGTCTCTTGGATTTGGTTTTAAGGGATCTCCTAATTTTGCTAAGATAAGGAAATCCCTGAGATCAAAGAGATCTTTCTCAAGAGCCTCTAGGCATTAAAACCCCCAAATCCAAGAAGAGATTAAGTTAAAAGCAAGAAAGACCCAAGCTTAAACCCTTAGAACCCTCTTAATCACCTCAACCTTAAACCTTTGGTGGATTACTCACTACACATGATTAAAACACATGAAAAGGCAAAGGAAGAAAGGATAAACATGATTAAACTACTAAACAAGAAAGATTAATAGAAATACTTAAGATTAAAAGCAAGATTAAGGTTTTACAAAATATGAAAAGCTTAAAAAATAACAAAGATGGTTTTTGCTTAAAATAAAGATAAAGATGAGGGAGACTAAAGAAGAAAGAGACAATATGAATGGTTCTCCCTCGCTCCAAAAAATAGGGAAGACAAAAGGAAATGGTCCTCTCACTAAACTCCAAAACATGAGCTGTCCGGATAAGGTTTAGAGATCGACATGAGTCGTCTCTTTTGCCCGATCGTCGGGTCGATTCAGTCGGGTGGATTGAGCGCTTCTATCGATCTGGATCTTCTTGTATCTCATTCCCTATAAGAGATCCCAAATGAAGATCTGAAACTGGTCTATTGGCCAAAAATAGGGAAAACGGACTTCTGGTGAATCATTCAAAGAAAAAGGAGTAAAAAGGCTTGAAATGGTCATCTGGGACTCATAATAGTACAATGAGAAGCCTCTATTACTTGTATCTCATTCCCTAAAAGAGATCCCAAATGAAGATCCGAAATTTCTACTAGCCAAAAATGGGGACAACGGACTTCTGATGAATCATAGAAAGAAAATGCAGTAAAAATGCTTGAAATGGTCATCTGGGACTCATAATAGTACAATGAGAAGCCTTTATTACCTGTATCTCATTCCCTAGAAGAGATCCCAAATGGAGATCCAAAACTGGTCTATTGGCCGAAAATAGGGAAAACGGACTTCTGATAAATCATAAAAAGAAAATGGAGTAAATAGGCTTAAAATAGGTATATGGGACTCAGAATAGTACAATGAGAAGCCTCTATTACTTGTATCGCATTTCCAAGAAGAGATCCCAAATGAAGATCTGAAACTGGTCTACCGGCCGAAAATGGGGAAAACGAACTTCTAATCAATCATACAAAGAAAATAGAGTAAATAGGCATGGAATGGTTATCTGTGACTTATAATAGTACAATGAGAAGCCTCTATTACTTGTATCTCATTCCCTAGAAGAGATCCCAAATGAAGATACGAAACTGGTCTATTGGCCGAAATGGGGAAAACGGACTTCTCATGAATCATACAAAGAAAATGGAGTAAATAGGCTTGAAATAGTCATCTGGGACTCATAATAGTACAATGAGATGCCTCTATTACTTGTATCTGATTCCCTAGAAGAGATCCCAAACAATGATCCGAAACTGGTCTACTATCTGAAAATGTAGAAAACAGACTTCTGATGAATCATACAGAGAAAATGGAGTAAGTAGGCCTGAAATAGTCATCAGGGACTCATAATAGTACAATAAGAAGCTTCTATTACTTGTATCTTATTTCCTAGAAGAGATCCCAAATGAAGATCCGAAACTGGTCTACTGGCCGAAAATGGGGAAAACGGACTTCTCATGAATCATACAAAGAAATTGGAGTAAATAGGCTTGAAATAGTCATCTCCGACTCATAATAGTACAATCAGAAGCCTATATTACTTGTATCTCATTCCCAAGAAGAGATCCCAAATGAAGATCTGAAACTTCTAGTAGCCAAAAATGGGGACAACGGACTTCTGATGAATCATATAAAGAAAATAGAGTAAATAGGCTTGAAATAGTCATCTCAGACTCATAATAGTACAATAGGAAGCTTCTATTACTTGTATCTCATTCCCTAGAAGAGATCCCAAATGGAGATCCAAAACTGGTCTATTGGCCGAAAATGGGGAAAACGGACTTCTGATGAATCATTCAAAGCAAATGGAGTAAATAGGCTTGAAATGGTCATCTAGGACTCATAATAGTACAATGAGAAGCCTCTATTACTTATATCGCATTCCCTAGAAGAGGTCCTAAATGAAGATCCGAAAATTGTCTACTGGCCAAAAATAGGGAAAATGGACTTCTAATGAATCATACAAAGAAAATGGAGTAAATAGGCTTGAAATAGTCATATCAGACTCATAATATTACAATAGAAGCCTCCATTACTTACATCTCATTCCCTAGAAGAGATCCTAAATGAAGATACGAAACTGGTATATTGGCCGAAAATGGGGAAAACGGACTTCTGATGAATCATACAAAGAAAATAGAGTAAATAGGCTTGAAATAGTCATCTGGGACTCATAATAGTACAATGAGATGCCTCTATTACTTGTATCTCATTCCCTAGAAGAGATCCCAAACGAAAATCCGAAACTGGTTTACTATCTGAAAATGTAGAAAACAGATTTCTGATGAATCATACAGAGAAAATGGAGTAAGTAGGCTTGAAATAGTCATCTGGGACACCTAATAGTACAATGAGAAGCCTCTATTACTTGTATCTCATTTCCTAGAAGAGATCCCAAATGAAGATCCGAAACTGGTCTACTGGCCAAAAATGGGAAAAACGGACTTCTGATGAATCGTACATAGAAAAAGGAGTAATTAGGCTTAAAATGGTCATCAGGGATTCGTAATAGTACAAAGAGAAGCCTCTATTACTTGTATCTCATTCCCTAGAAGAGATCCCAAATGAAGATCCGAAACTTGTCTACTGGCCGAAAATGGGGAAAACGGACTTCTGATGAATCATACAAAGAAATTGGAGTAAATATGCATGAAATGGTCATCTGGGAATCATAATAGTACAACGAGAAGCCTCTATTACTTGTATCTCATTCCCAAGAAGAGATCCCAAATGAAGATCTGAAACTTCTACTAGCCAAAAATGGGGACAACGGACTTCTGATGAATCATATAAAGAAAATGGAGCAAATAGGCTTGAAATAGTCATCTCAGACTCATAATAGTACAATGGGAAGCCTCTACTACTTGTATCTCATTCCCTTGACGTGATCCCAAATGGAGATCCAAAACTGCTCAATTGGCCGAAAATAGGGAAAACGGACTTCTGATTAATCATTTAAAGAAAATGGAGTAAATAGACTTGAAATGGTCATCTGGGACTTATAATAGTACAATGAGAAGCCTTAATTGTATCGTAATCCCTAGAAGAGGTCCCAAATAAAGATCCGAAAATGGTCTACTGGCCGAAAATGGGGAAAATAGACTTCTAATGAATCATACAAAGAAAATGGATTAAATAGGCTTGAAATAGTCATTTCAGACCCATAATAGTACAATGAGAAGCCTCTATTACTTGTATCTCATTTCCAAGAAGAGATCCCAAATGAAGATCCGAAACTTCTACTAGCCAAAAATGGGGACAACGGACTTCTGATGAATCATATAAAGAAAATGGAGTAAATAGGCTTGAAATAGTCATCTCAGACTCATAATAGTACAATAGGAAGCCTCTATTACTTGTATCTCATTCCCTAGAAGAGATCCCAAATGGAGATCCAAAACTGGTCTATTGGCCGAAAATGGGGAAAACGGACTTCTGATGAATCATTCAAAGAAAATGGAGTAAATAGGCTTGAAATGGTCATCTGGGACTCATAATAGTACAATGAGAAGCCTCTATTACTTGCATCACATTCCCTAGAAGAGATCCTAAATGAAGATCCGAAAATGGTCTACTGGCCTAAAATGAGGAAAATGGACTTCTAATGAATCATACGAAGAAAATGGAGTAAATAGGCTTGAAATAGTCATCTCAGACTCATAATAGTACAATAGAAGCTTCCATTACTTGTATCTCATTCCCTAGAAGAGATCCCAAATGGAGATATGAAACTGGTCTATTGGTCGAGAATGGGGAAAACGGACTTCTGAAGAATTATACAAAGAAGATGGAGTAAATAGGCTTGAAATAGTCATGTCAGACTCATAATAGTACAATGGGAAGCCTCTATTTCTTGTATCTCATTCCCTAGAAGAGATCCCAAACAAATATCCGAAACTGGTCTACTAGCCAAAAATGGGGACAACGAACTTCTAATGAATCATACAAAGAAAATGGAAAGTAGGCTTGATATAATCATCTGGGACTCATAATAGTACAATGAGAAACCTCTATTACTTGTATCCCATTCCCTTGAAGAGTTCCCAAATGGAGATCCGAAACTGGTCTACTGGTTGAAAATGGGGAAAACGGACTTCTGATGACTCATACATAGAAAATGGAGTAAATAGGCTTGCAATGATCATCTGGGACTCATAATAGTACAATGAGAAGCGTATATTACATGTATCTCATTCCCTAGAAGAGATTCCAAACGAAGATCCAAAACTGATCTACTAGCCGAAAATGTGGAAAACGGAATTTTGATGAATCATTCAAAGAAAATGGAGTAAAAAAGCTTCAAATGGTCATCTGGGACTCATAATAGTACAATGAGAAGCCTCTATTACTTGTATCTCATTCCCTAGAAGAGATCCCAAATGAAGATCTAAAACTGGTCTACTGGCCTAAAATGGGGAAAACGGACTTCTGATGAATCGTACATAGAAAATGGAGTAAAGGCTTGAAATAGTCATCTCAGACTCATAATAGTACAATGAGAAACCTTCGGATATTACACACCAAAGAGATGAATCTAACTTAAAAGGATTTTTGATAAAAAGATAGATTGATTTTTTTAATAAAAAAATGATCAAGACTGAATTTAAAAACTACAAAACCACCAGATTGATTTTTTTTCTCTCTTTTTTTGCAGTTTTTCTCTCTTTTTGTTTAATAAAGGAAAATAAATAAAAGAAAAAGAAAAAGAAAAAGAAAAAGAGAAGGTGAAAGATAAAAGATGAAAGAAAATGACAAGATGAGAAGATGATAACAAAAAATAAAAAATAAAATATCAAACTCAAGAGTGTGCTCTGATACCAAATGATGTGATTCTCCCAAAAATCAGCACTCTATAGTTGGTAGGTGGATAAAATTTGCATCAAAGAAACCGTGAGGTCTCAAAGATCAAAGGATGTGGAGCGAATGGTCACACAGGAGCTGCGGAAGACTCCTGATTTACCTCTCAATACTCTCAGATATTACACACAAAAAGCATTAAGGATTTCTTCGGATATTACACACCAAAAGATGAATCTAACTTAAAAGGATTTTTGATAAAAAGATAGATTGATTTTTTTAATAAAAGGGAGCCTCTATTTATAGAGGAAATACAATAATGTCGTCCATAATAGTTGCTAAACATGCAGAGCATCTAGGAAGATGAAATCCCAATTATAAAGTGCATGTAAGAGAAAGAAATAAACATAATTAAATGTAGTTGTTGCTATGGACGAAAATTGATCTTCTTTGATTGTTTTTGGGCTGAATCCATTTTGCTGGGCTTCTCTGATTGATCAAGATTGTAGAATGAGTCGGTTTGTAGCTTAGTTCATTCTGGCCTGGTCGGAATCCTTCAATAAATGCGTCCATGTCTAAATCCGGTACACTCGAGATCACATAATTTGTAAATTGCATAACTCCTTCATCCGAACTCCATTTGATTTGATTCTTCTTCGAGGAGCTACGTGATTGAGCTGAGCACATTCTCCAACTAATTTCATGCACTGAATCATCGTGATTGAGTATTTACGATTCGATCAGTGCACGCATGTCCTAATGCATCTCATGATCATATCATACTCTCTCTCTTGAAAAAGATTTGTCCTCAAATCTTGCTCTTTATAGAAAGAACAATTTGGACATAAACTTTTAAAACAAATGATCAAGACTGAATTTAAAAACTGCAAAACCACCAGATTTGTTTTTTTTTCTCTCTCTTTTTTTTATTCTTTTTCTCTCTTTTTGTTTAATAAAAGAAAATAAATAAAGAAAAATAAAAAGAAAACGAAAAAGAGAAGGTGAAAGATAGAAGATGAAAGAAAATGACAAGATGAGAAGATGATAACAAAAAAAAAAAAATATATCAAACTCAAAAGTGTGCTCTGATACCAAATGATGTGATTCTCCCAAAAATCAGCACTCTAGAGTTGGTAGGGGGAAACAATTTGCATCAAAGAAACCATGAGGTCTCAAAGATCAAAGGATGTCGAGCGGATGGTCACACAGAACTGCGGAAGACTCCGGATTTACCTCTCAATACTCTCAGATATTACACACTAAAAACATCAAGGATTTCTTCAGATATTACACACCAAAGAGATGAATCTAACTTAAAAGGATTTTTGATAAAAACATAGATTGATTTTTTTAATAAAAGGGAGCCTCTATTTATAGAGAAAATACAACAATGTCGTCCATAATAGTTGCTAAACATCCAGAGCATCTAGGAAGCTGAAATCCCAACTCTAAAGTGCATGTAAGAGAGAGAAATAGACATAATTAAATGTAGTTGTTGCTATGGACGAAAATTGATCTTCTTTGATTGTTTTTGGGCTGATTCCACTTTGCTGGGCTTCTCTGATTGATCAAGATTGTAGAATGAGTCGGTTTGTAGCTTAGTTCATTCTGGCCTGGTCGGAATCCTTCGATAAATGCGTCCATGTCTAAATCCGGTACACTGCAGATCACATAATTTGTAAATTGCATAACTCCTTCATCCAAACTCCAATTTGATTTTATACTTCTTCGAGGAGCTCCGCGATTGAGCTGAGCACATTCTTCAAGTAATATCATGCACTGAATCATCGTGATTGAGTATTTACGATTCGATCAGTGCACGCATGTCCTAATGCTTCTCATGATCATATCATACTCTCTCTCTTGAAAAAGATTTGTCCTCAAATCTTGCTCTTGATAGAAAGAACAATTTGGACATAAACTTTTTAAAAAAATGATGAAGACTGAATTTAAAAACTGCAAAACCACCAGATTTGTTTTTTTTCTCTCTTTTTTTTGCTCTTTTTCTCTCTTTTTGTTTAATAAAAGAAAATAAATAAAAAAAAATAAAAAGAAAAAGAAAAATAGAAGGTGAAAGATAGAAGATGAAAGAAAATGACAAGATGAGAAGATGATAACAAAAAATAAAAAAAAAAATATCAAACTCAAGAGTGTGCTCTGATACCAAATGATGTGATTCTCCCAAAAATCAGCACTCTATAGTTGGTAGGTGGATAAAATTTGCATCAAAGAAACCGTGAGGTCTCAAAGATCAAAGGATGTGGAGCGAATGGTCACACAGGAGCTGCGGAAGACTCCTGATTTACCTCTCAATACTCTCAGATATTACACACAAAAAGCATTAAGGATTTCTTCGGATATTACACACCAAAGAGATGAATCTAACTTAAAAGGATTTTGATAAAGAGATAGATTGATTTTTTTAATAAAAGGGAGCCTCTATTTTTAGAGGAAATACAACAATATCGTCCATAATAGTTGCTAAAGATGTAGAGCATCTAGGAAGATGAAATCCCAACTCTATAGTGCATATAAGAGAGAGAAATAGACAAAATTAAATGTAGTTGTTGCTATGGACGAAAATTTATCTTCTTTGATTGTTTTTGGGCTGAATCCACTTTGCTGAGCTTCTCTGATTGATCAAGATTGTAGAATGAGTCGGTTTGTAGCTTAGTTCATTCTGGCCTGGTCGGAATCCTTCAATAAATGCGTCCATTTCTAAATCCGGTACACTCGAGATCACATAATTTGTAAATTGCATAACTCCTTCATCCGAACTCCATTTGATTTGATTCTTCTTCGAGGAGCTACGTGATTGAGCTGAGCACATTCTCCAAGTAATTTCATGCACTGAATCATCGTGATTGAGTATTTACGATTCGATCAGTGCACGCATGTCCTAATGCATCTCATGATCATATCATACTCTCTCTCTTGAAAAAGATTTGTCCTCAAATCTTGCTCTTTATAGAAAGAACAATTTGGACATAAACTTTTAAAACAAATGATCAAGACTGAATTTAAAAACTGCAAAACCACCAGATTTGTTTTTTTTTCTCTCTCTTTTTTTTATTCTTTTTCTCTCTTTTTGTTTAATAAAAGAAAATAAATAAAGAAAAATAAAAAGAAAACGAAAAAGAGAAGGTGAAAGATAGAAGATGAAAGAAAATGACAAGATGAGAAGATGATAACAAAAAAAAAAAAATATATCAAACTCAAAAGTGTGCTCTGATACCAAATGATGTGATTTTCCCAAAAATCAGCACTCTAGAGTTGGTAGGGGGAAACAATTTGCATCAAAGAAACCATGAGGTCTCAAAGATCAAAGGATGTGGAGCGGATGGTCACACAGAACTGCGGAAGACTCCTGATTTACCTCTCAATACTCTCAGATATTACACACAAAAAGCATTAAGGATTTCTTCGGATATTACACACCAAAGAGATGAATCTAACTTAAAAGGATTTTGATAAAGAGATAGATTGATTTTTTTAATAAAAGGGAGCCTCTATTTTTAGAGGAAATACAACAATATCGTCCATAATAGTTGCTAAAGATGTAGAGCATCTAAGAAGATGAAATCCCAACTCTATAGTGCATATAAGAGAGAGAAATAGACAAAATTAAATGTAGTTGTTGCTATGGACGAAAATTTATCTTCTTTGATTGTTTTTGGGCTGAATCCACTTTGCTGGGCTTCTCTGATTGATCAAGATTGTAGAATGAGTCGGTTTGTAGCTTAGTTCATTCTGGCCTGGTCGGAATCCTTCAATAAATGCGTCCATGTCTAAATCCGGTACACTCGAGATCACATAATTTGTAAATTGCATAACTCCTTCATCCGAACTCCATTTGATTTGATTCTTCTTCGAGGAGCTACGTGATTGAGCTGAGCACATTCTCCAAGTAATTTCATGCATTGAATCATCGTGATTGAGTATTTACGATTCGATCAGTGCACGCATGTCCTAATGCATCTCATGATCATATCATACTCTCTCTCTTGAAAAAGATTTGTCCTCAAATCTTGCTCTTTATAGAAAGAACAATTTGGACATAAACTTTTAAAACAAATGATCAAGACTGAATTTAAAAACTGCAAAACCACCAGGTTTGTTTTTTTTTCTCTCTCTTTTTTTTTTATTCTTTTTCTCTCTTTTTGTTTAATAAAAGAAAATAAATAAAGAAAAATAAAAAGAAAACGAAAAAGAGAAGGTGAAAGATAGAAGATGAAAGAAAATGACAAGATGAGAAGATGATAACAAAAAAAAAAAAAAATATCAAACTCAAAAGTGTGCTCTGATACCAAATGATGTGATTCTCCCAAAAATCAGCACTCTAGAGTTGGTAGGGGGAAACAATTTGCATCAAAGAAACCATGAGGTCTCAAAGATCAAAGGATGTGGAGCGGATGGTCACACAGAACTGCGGAAGACTCCTGATTCACCTCTCAATACTCTCAGATATTACACACTAAAAACATCAAGGATTTCTTCAGATATTACACACCAAAGAGATGAATCTAACTTAAAAGGATTTTTGATAAAAACATAGATTGATTTTTTTTAATAAAAGGGAGCCTCTATTTATAGAGAAAATACAACAATGTCGTCCATAATAGTTGCTAAACATCCAGAGCATCTAGGAAGATGAAATCCCAACTCTAAAGTGCATGTAAGAGAGAGAAATAGACATAATTAAATG
Source organism: Thlaspi arvense (assembly GCA_911865555.2). Taxonomy (NCBI): domain Eukaryota; kingdom Viridiplantae; phylum Streptophyta; class Magnoliopsida; order Brassicales; family Brassicaceae; genus Thlaspi; species Thlaspi arvense. The sequence goes on along the minus strand of OU466858.1, from coordinate 21,067,055 downwards.
TAGTTGTTGCTATGGACGAAAATTGATCTTCTTTGATTGTTTTTGGGCTGATTCCACTTTGCTGGGCTTCTCTGATTGATCAAGATTGTAGAATGAGTCGGTTTGTAGCTTAGTTCATTCTGGCCTGGTCGGAATCCTTCGATAAATGCGTCCATGTCTAAATCTGGTACACTGCAGATCACATAATTTGTAAATTGCATAACTCCTTCATCCAAACTCCAATTTGATTTTATACTTCTTCGAGGAGCTCCGCGATTGAGCTGAGCACATTCTTCAAGTAATTTCATGCACTGAATCATCGTGATTGAGTATTTACGATTCGATCAGTGCACGCATGTCCTAATGCTTCTCATGATCATATCATACTCTCTCTCTTGAAAAAGATTTGTCCTCAAATCTTGCTCTTGATAGAAAGAACAATTTGGACATAAACTTTTTAAAAAAATGATGAAGACTGAATTTAAAAACTGCAAAACCACCAGATTTGTTTTTTTTCTCTCTTTTTTTTTGCTCTTTTTCTCTCTTTTTGTTTAATAAAGGAAAATAAATAAAAAAAAAAACAAAAAGAAAAAGAAAAATAGAAGGTGAAAGATAGAAGATGAAAGAAAATGACAAGATGAGAAGATGATAACAAAAAATAAAAAATAAAATATCAAACTCAAGAGTGTGCTCTGATACCAAATGATGTGATTCTCCCAAAAATCAGCACTCTATAGTTGGTAGGTGGATAAAATTTGCATCAAAGAAACCGTGAGGTCTCAAAGATCAAAGGATGTGGAGCGAATGGTCACACAGGAGCTGCGGAAGACTCCTGATTTACCTCTCAATACTCTCAGATATTACACACAAAAAGCATTAAGGATTTCTTCGGATATTACACACCAAAGAGATGAATCTAACTTAAAAGGATTTTTGATAAAAAGAAAGATTGATTTTTTAATAAAAGAGAGCCTCTATTTATAGAAGAAATACAACAATGTCGTCCATAATAGTTGCTAAACATGCAGAGCATCTAGGAAGATGAAATCCCAACTCTAAAGTGCATGTAAGAGAGAGAAATAGACATAATTAAATGTAGTTGTTGCTATGGATGAAAATTGATCTTCTTTGATTGTTTTTGGGCTGATTCCACTTTGCTGGGCTTCTCTGATTGATCAAGATTGTAGAATGAGTCGGTTTGTAGCTTAGTTCATTTTGGCCTGGTCGGAATCCTTCGATAAATGCGTCCATGTCTAAATCCGGTACACTGCAGATCACATAATTTGTAAATTGCATAACTCCTTCATCCGAACTCCATTTGATTTTATACTGCTTCGAGGAGCTCCGCGATTGAGCTGAGCACATTCTCCAAGTAATTTCATGCACTGAATCATCGTGATTGAGTATTTACGATTCGATCAGTGCACGCATGTCCTAATGCTTCTCATGATCATATTATACTCTCTCTCTTGAAAAAGATTTGCTCTTGATAGAAAGAACAATTTGGACATCAACTTTTTAAAAAAAATGATGAAGACTGAATTTAAAAACTGCAAAACCACTAGATTTGTTTTTTTCTCTCTTTTTTTTTGCTCTTTTTCTCTCTTTTTGTTTAATAAAGGAAAATAAAAAAAAAAAAAGAAAAAGAAAAAGAGAAGGTGAAAGATAGAAGATAAAAGAAAATGACAAGATGAGAAGATGATAACAAAAAATAAAACATAAAATATCAAACTCAAGAGTGTGCTTTGATACCAAATGATGTGATTCTCCCAAAAATCAGCACTACAGAGTTGGTAGGGGGATACAATTTGCATGAAAGAAACCATGAGGTCTCAAAGATCAAAGGATGTGGAGCGAATGGTCACACAGGAGCAGCGGAAGACTCCTGATTTACCTCTCAATACTCTCAAATATTACACACTAAAAACATTAAGGATTTCTTCGGATATTACACACCAAAGAGATGAATCTAACTTAAAAGGATTTTGATAAAGAGATAGATTGATTTTTTTAATAAAAGGGAGCCTCTATTTTTAGAGGAAATACAACAATATCGTCCATAATAGTTGCTAAATATGTAGAGCATCTAGGAAGATGAAATCTCAACTCTATAGTGCATGTAAGAGAGAGAAATAGACAAAATTAAATGTAATTGTTGCTATGGACGAAAATTTACCTTCTTTGATTGTTTTTGGGCTGAATCCACTTTGCTGGGCTTCTCTGATTGATCAAGATTGTAGAATGAGTCGGTTTGTAGCTTAGTTCATTCTGGCCTGGTCGGAATCCTTCAATAAATGCGTCCATGTCTATATCCGGTACACTCGAGATCACATAATTTGTAAATTGCATAACTCCTTCATCCGAACTCCATTTGATTTGATTCTTCTTCGAGGAGCTACGTGATTGAGCTGAGCACATTCTCCAAGTAATTTCATGCACTGAATCATCGTGATTTAGTATTTACAATTCGATCAGTGCACGCATGTCCTAATGCTTCTCATGATCATATCATACTCTCTCTCTTGAAAAAGATTTGTCCTCAAATCTTGCTCTTTATAGAAAGAACAATTTGGACATTAACTTTTAAAAAAAATGATCAAGACTGAATTTAAAAACTGCAAAACCACCAGATTTGTTTTTTTTTCTCTTTTTTTTGTTTAATAAAGGAAAATAAATAAAGAAAAAGAAAAAGAAAAAGAAAAAGAGAAGGTGAAAGATAGAAGATAAAAGAAAATGACAAGATGAGAAGATGATAACAAAAAATAAAAAATAAAATATCAAACTCAAGAGTGTGCTCTGATACCAAATGATGTGATTCTCCCAAAAATCAACACTCTAGAGTTGGTAGGGGGATTAAATTTGCATCAAAGAAACTGTGAGGTCTCAAAGATCAAAGAATGTGGAGCGAATGGTCACACATGAGCTGCGGAAGACTCCTGATTTACCTCTCAATACTCTCAAATATTACACACTAAAAGCATTAAGGATTTCTTCGGATATTACACACCAAAGAGATGAATCTAACTTAAAAGGATTTTGATAAAGAGATAGATTGATTTTTTTTAATAAAAGGGAGCCTCTATTTTTAGAGGAAATACAACAATATCGTCCATAATAGTTGCTAAAGATGTAGAGCATCTAGAAAGATGAAATCCCAACTCTATAGTGCATGTAAGAGAGAGAAATAGACAAAATTAAATGTAGTTGTTGCTATGGACGAAAATTTACCTTCTTTGATTGTTTTTGGGCTGAATCCACTTTGCTGGGCTTCTCTGATTGATCAAGATTGTAGAATGAGTCGGTTTGTAGCTTAGTTCATTCTGGCCTGGTCGGAATCCTTCAATAAATGCGTCCATGTCTATATCCGGTACACTCGAGATCACATAATTTGTAAATTGCATAACTCCTTCATCCGAACTCCATTTGATTTGATTCTTCTTCGAGGAGCTACGTGATTGAGCTGAGCACATTCTCCAAGTAATTTCATGCACTGAATCATCGTGATTTAGTATTTACAATTCGATCAGTGCACGCATGTCCTAATGCTTCTCATGATCATATCATACTCTCTCTCTTGAAAAAGATTTGTCCTCAAATCTTGCTCTTTATAGAAAGAACAATTTGGACATTAACTTTTAAAAAAAATGATCAAGACTGAATTTAAAAACTGCAAAACCACCAGATTTGTTTTTTTTCTCTTTTTTTTGTTTAATAAAGGAAAATAAATAAAGAAAAAGAAAAAGAAAAAAAAAAAAAGAGAAGGTGAAAGATAGAAGATAAAAGAAAATGACAAGATGAGAAGATGATAACAAAAAATAAAAAATAAAATATCAAACTCAAGAGTGTGCTCTGATACCAAATGATGTGATTCTCCCAAAAATCAACACTCTAGAGTTGGTAGGGGGATTAAATTTGCATCAAAGAAACTGTGAGGTCTCAAAGATCAAAGGATGTGGAGCGAATGGTCACACATGAGCTGCGGAAGACTCCTGATTTACCTCTCAATACTCTCAAATATTACACACTAAAAGCATTAAGGATTTCTTCGGATATTACACACCAAAGAGATGAATCTAACTTAAAAGGATTTTGATAAAGAGATAGATTGATTTTTTTTAATAAAAGGGAGCCTCTATTTTTAGAGGAAATACAACAATATCGTCCATAATAGTTGCTAAAGATGTAGAGCATCTAGAAAGATGAAATCCCAACTCTATAGTGCATGTAAGAGAGAGAAATAGACAAAATTAAATGTAGTTGTTGCTATGGACGAAAATTGATCTTCTTTGATTGTTTTTGGGCTGAATCCACTTTGCTGGGCTTCTCTGATTGATCAAGATTGTAGAATGAGTCGGTTAGTAGCTTAGTTCATTTTGGCCTGGTCGGAATCCTTCAATAAATGTGTCCATGTATAAATCCGGTACACTGGAGATCACATAGTTTGTAAATTGCATAACTCCTTCATCCGAACTCCATTTGATTTGATTCTTCTTCGAGGAGCTCTATGATTGAGCTGAGCACATTCTCCAAGTAATTTCATGCACTGAATCATCGTGATTAAGTATTTACGATTCGATCAGTGCACGCATGTCCTAATGCTTCTCATGATCATATCATACTCTCTCTCTTGAAAAAGATTTGTCCTCAAATCTTGCTCTTTATAGAAAGAACAATTTGGACATAAACTTTTAAAACTAATGATCAAGACTGAATTTAAAAAATGCAAAACCACCAGATTTGTTTTTTTTTCTCTCTTTTTTTTTTGCTCTTTTTCTCTCTTTTTGTTTAATAAAGGAAAATAAATAAAGAAAAAGAAAAAGAAAAAGAAAAAGAGAAGGTGAAAGATAGAAGATAAAAGAAAATGACAAGATGAGAAGATGATAACAAAAAATAAAAAATAAAATATCAAACTCAAGAGTGTGCTCTGATACCAAATGATGTGATTCTCCCAAAAATCAACACTCTAGAGTTGGAAGGGGGATTAAATTTGCATCAAAGAAACTGTGAGGTCTCAAAGATCAAAGGATGTGGAGCGAATGGTCACACATGAGCTGCGGAAGACTCCTGATTTACCTCTCAATACTCTCAAATATTACACACTAAAAGCATTAAGGATTTCTTCGGATATTACACACCAAAGAGATGAATCTAACTTAAAAGGATTTTGATAAAGAGATAGATTGATTTTTTTTAATAAAAGGGAGCCTCTATTTTTAGAGGAAATACAACAATATCGTCCATAATAGTTGCTAAAGATGTAGAGCATCTAGAAAGATGAAATCCCAACTCTATAGTGCATGTAAGAGAGAGAAATAGACAAAATTAAATGTAGTTGTTGCTATGGACGAAAATTGATCTTCTTTGATTGTTTTTGGGCTGAATCCACTTTGCTGGGCTTCTCTGATTGATCAAGATTGTAGAATGAGTCGGTTAGTAGCTTAGTTCATTTTGGCCTGGTCGGAATCCTTCAATAAATGTGTCCATGTATAAATCCGGTACACTGGAGATCACATAGTTTGTAAATTGCATAACTCCTTCATCCGAACTCCATTTGATTTGATTCTTCTTCGAGGAGCTCTATGATTGAGCTGAGCACATTCTCCAAGTAATTTCATGCACTGAATCATCGTGATTAAGTATTTACGATTCGATCAGTGCACGCATGTCCTAATGCTTCTCATGATCATATCATACTCTCTCTCTTGAAAACGATTTGTCCTCAAATCTTGCTCTTTATAGAAAGAACAATTTGGACATAAACTTTTAAAACAAATGATCAAGACTGAATTTAAAAAATGCAAAACCACCAGATTTGTTTTTTTTTTCTCTTTTTTTTTTTTGCTCTTTTTCTCTCTTTTTGTTTAATAAAGGAAAATAAATAAAGAAAAAGAAAAAGAAAAAGAAAAAGAGAAGGTGAAAGATAGAAGATAAAAGAAAATGACAAGATGAGAAGATGATAACAAAAAATAAAAAATAAAATATCAAACTCAAGAGTGTGCTCTGATACCAAATGATGTGATTCTCCCAAAAATCAGCACTCTAGAGTTGGTAGGGGGATTAAATTTGCATCAAAGAAACCGTGAGGTCTCAAAGATCAAAGGATGTGGAGCGAATGGTCACACATGAGCTGCGGAAGACTCCTGATTTACCTCTCAATACTCTCAGATATTAGACACTAAAAGCATTAAGGATTTCTTCGAATATTACACACCAAAGAGATGAATCTAACTTAAAAGGATTTTGATAAAGAGATAGATTGATTTTTTTAATAAAAGGGAGCCTCTATTTTTAGAGGAAATACAACAATATCGTCCATAATAGTTGCTAAAGATGTAGAGCATCTAGGAAGATGAAATCCCAACTCTATAGTGCATATAAGAGAGAGAAGTAGACATAATTAAATGTAGTTGTTGCTATGGATGAAAATTGATCTTCTTTGATTGTTTTTGGGCTGAATCCACTTTGCTGGGCTTCTCTGATTGATCAAGATTGTAGAATGAGTCGGTTTGTAGCTTAGTTCATTCTGGCCTGGTCGGAATCCTTCAATAAATGTGTCCATGTCTAAATCCGGTACACTCGAGATCACATAATTTATAAATTGCATAACTCCTTCATCCGAACTCCATTTGATTTGATTCTTCTTCGAGTTGCTACGTGATTGAGCTGAACACATTCTCCAAGTAATTTCATGCACTGAATCATCGTGATTGAGTATTTACGATTCGATCAGTGCATGCATGTCCTAATGCTTCTCATGATCATATCATACTCTCTCTCTTGAAAAAGATTTGTCCTCAAATCTTGCTCTTTATAGAAAGAACAATTTGGACATAAACTTTTAAAACAAATGATCAAGACTGAATTTAAAAACTGCAAAACCACCAGATTTGTTTTTTTTCTCTCTTTTTTTTTGCTATTTTCTCTCTTTTTGTTTAATAAAGGAAAATAAATAAAGAAAAATAAAAAGAAAACGAAAAAGAGAAGGTGAAAGATAGAAGATGAAAGAAAATGACAAGATGAGAAGATGATAACAAAAAAAAAAAAATATCAAACCCAAGAGTGTGCTCTGATACAAAATGATGTGATTCTCCCAAAAATCAGCACTCTAGAGTTGGTAGGGGGAAAAAATTTGCATCAAAGAAACCATGAGGTCTCAAAGATCAAAGGATGTGGAGCGGATGGTCACACAGGAGCTGCGGAAGACTCCTGATTTACCTCTCAATACTCTCAGATATTACACACTAAAAACATCAAGGATTTCTTCAGATATTACACACCAAAAAGATGAATCAAACTTAAAAAGATTTTTGATAAAAACATAGATTGATTTTTTTAATAAAAGGGAGCCTCTATTTATAGAGAAAATACAACAATGTCGTCCATAATAGTGGCTAAACATGCATAGGATCTAGGAAGATGAAATCCAAACTCTGAAGTGCATGTAAGAGAGAGAAATAGACATAATTAAATATAGTTGTTGCTATGGATGAAAATTGATCTTCTTTGATTGTTTTTGGGCTGAATCCACTTTGCTGGGCTTCTTTGATTGATCAAGATTGTAGAATGAGTCGGTTTGTAGCTTAGTTCATTCTGGCCTGGTCGGAATCCTTCAATAAATGCGTCCATGTCTAAATCCGGTACACTGGAGATCACATAATTTGTAAATTGCATAACTCCTTTATCCGAACTCCATTTGATTTGATTCTTCTTCGAAGAGCTCCGAGATTGAGCCGAGCACATTCTCCAAGTAATTTCATGCACTGAATCATCGTGATTGAGTATTTACGATTTGATCAGTGCACGCATGTCCTAATGCTTCTCATGACCATATCATACTCTCTCTATTAAATAAGATTTGTCCTCAAATCTTGCTCTTTATAGTAAAAACAATTTGGACATAAAATTTTAAAAAATGATCAAAACTGAATTTAAAAACTGCAAAACCACCAGATTTGTTTTTTTTCTCTCTCTTTTTTTTTTGCTCTTTTTCTCTCTTTTTGTTTAATAAAGGAAAATAAATAAAGAAAAATAAAAAGAAAAAGAAAAAGAGAAGGTGAAAGATAGAAGATGAAAGAAAATGACAAGATGAGAAGATGATAATAAAAAATAAAAAATAAAATATCGAACTAAAGAGTGTGCTCTGATACCAAATGATGTGATTCTCCCAAAAATCAGCACTCTAGAGTTGGTAGAGGGATAAAATTTGCATCAAAGAAACCGTGAGGTCTCAAAGATCAAAGGATGTGGAGCGAATGGTCATACAGGAGCTACGGAAGACTCCTGATTTACCTCTCAATACTCTCAGATATTATACACTAAAAGCATTAAGGATTTGTTCGGATATTACTCACCAAAGAGATGAATATAACTTAAAAGGATTTTTGATAAAAAAGATAGATTGATTTTTTTTAATAAAAGGGAGCCTCTATTTATAGAGGAAATATAACAATGTCGTCCATAATAGTTGCTAAACATGCAGAGCATCTAGGAAGATGAAATCCCAACTCTAAAGTGCATGTAAGAGTGAGAAATAGACATAATTAAATATAGTTGTTGCTATGGATGAAAATTGATCTTCTTTTATTGTTTTTGGGCTGAATCCACTTTGCTGGGCTTCTCTGATTGATCAAGATTGTAGAATGAGTCGGTTGTAGCTTAGTTCATTCTGGCCTGGTCGGAATCCTTCAATAAATGCGTCCATGTCTAAATCCGGTACACTCGAGATCACATAATTTATAAATAGCATAACTCCTTCATCCGAACTCCATTTGATTTGATTCTTCTTCGAGTTGCTACGTGATTGAGCTGAACACATTCTCCAAGTAATTTCATGCACTGAATCATCGTGATTGAGTATTTACGATTCGATCAGTGCACGCATGTCCTAATGCTTCTCATGATCATATCATACTCTCTCTCTTGAAAAAGATTTGTCCTCGAATCTTGATCTTTATAGAAAGAACAATTTGGAAATAAACTTTTAAAACAAATGATCAAGACTGAATTTAAAAACTGCAAAACCACCAGATTTGTTTTTTCTCTCTCTTTTTTTTTTGCTCTTTTTCTCTCTTTTTGTTTAATAAAGGAAAATAAATAAAGAAAAATAAAAAGATAAAGATAAAGAGAAGGTGAAAGATAGAAGATGAAAGAAAATGACAAGATGAAAAGATGATAACAAAAAATTAAAAATAAAATATCAAACCCAAGAGTGTGTTCTGATACCAAATGATGTGATTCTCCCAAAAATCAGCACTCTAGAGTTGGTATGGGGATAATATTAACATCAAAGAAACCGTGAGGTCTCAAAGATCAAGGGATGAGGAGCGAATGGTCACACAGGAGCTGCGGAAGACTCCTGATTTACCTCTCAATACTCTCAGATATTATACACTAAAAGCATTAATGATTTCTTCGGATATTACACACCAAAGAGATGAATCTAACTTAAAAAGATTTTTGATAAAAAGATAGATTGATTTTTTTTAATAAAAGGGAGCCTCAATTTATAGAAGAAATACAACAATGTCGTCCATAATAGTTGTTAAATATGCAGAACATCTAGGAAGATGAAATTCCAACTCTAAAGTGCATGTAAGAGAGAGAAATAAACATAATTAAATGTAGTTGTTGCTATGGACAAAAATTGATCTTGTTTGATTGTTTTAGGGCTGAATCTACTTTGCTGGGCTTCTCTGATAGATCAAGATTGTAGAATGAGTCGGTTTGTAGCTTAGTTCATTCTGGCCTGGTCGGAATCCTTCGATAAATGCGTCCATGTCTAAATCCGGTACACTGGAGATCACATAGTTTGTAAATTGCATAACTCCTTCATCCGAACTCCATTTGATTTGATTCTTCTTCGAGGAGCTCCGAGATTGAGCTGAGAACATTCTCCAAGTAATTTCATGCACTGAATCATCGTGATTGAGTATTTACGATTTGATCAGTGCACGCATGTCCTAATGCTTCTCATGACCATATCATACTCTCTCTCTTGAATAAGATTTGTCCTCAAATCTTGCTCTTTATAAAAAGAACAATTTGGACATAAAATTTTAAAAAATGATCAAGACTGAATTTAAAAACTGCAAAACTACCAGATTTGTTTTTTTTCTCTCTTTTTTTTTGGTCTTTTTCTCTCTTTTTGTTTAATAAAAGAAAATAAATAAAGAAAAATAAAAAGAAAAAGATAAAGAGAAGGTGAAAGATAGAAGATGAAAGAAAATGACAAGATGAGCAGATGATAACAAAAAATTAAAAATAAAATATAAAACTAAAGAGTGTGCTATGATACCAAATGATGTGATTCTCCCAAAAATCAGCACTCTAGAGTTGGTATGGGGATAAAATTTGCATCAAAGAAACCGTGAGGTCTCAAAGATCAAGGGATGTGGAGCGAATGGTCACACAGGAGCTACGGAAGACTCCTGATTTACCTCTCAATGCTCTCAGATATTATACACTAAAAGCATTAAGGATTTCTTCGGATATTACACACCAAAGAGATGAATCTAACTTAAAAGGATTTTTGATAAAAAGATAGATTGATTTTTTTTAATATAAGGAAGCCTCTATTTAGAGAAAAAATACAACAATATCGTCCATAATAGTTGTTAAACATGCAGAGCATCTAGGAAGATGAAATCCCAACTCTAAAGTGCATGTAAGAGAGAGAAATAAACATAATTAAATGTAGTTGTTGCTATGGACAAAAATTGATCTTGTTTGATTGTTTTTGGGCTGAATCCACTTTGCTGGGCTTCTCTGATTGATCAAGATTATAGAATGAGTCGGTTTGTAGTTTAGTTCATTCTAGCCTGGTCGGAATCCTTTGATAAATGCGTCCATGTCTAAATCCGGTACACTGGAGATCACATAATTTGTAAATTGCATAACTCCTTCATCCGAACTCCATTTGATTTGATTCTTCTTCGAGGAGCTCTGAGATTGAGCTGAGCACATTCTCCAAGTAATTTCATGTACTGAATCATCGTGATTGAGTATTTACAATTTGATCAGTGCACGCATGTCCTAATGCTTCTCATGACCATATCATACTCTCTCTCTTGAATAAGATTTGTCCTCAAATCTTGCTCTTTATAGAAAGAACAATTTGGACTTAAAATTTTTAAAAAATGATCAAGACTGAATTTAAAAACTGCAAAACCACCAGATTTGTTTTTTTTCTCTCTTTTTTTTTGCTCTTTTTCTCTCTTTTTGTTTAATAAAGGAAAATAAATAAAGAAAAATAAAAAGAAAAAGATAAAGAGAAGGTGAAAGATAGAAGATGAAAGAAAATGACAAGATGAGAAGATGATAACAAAAAATAAAAAATAAAATATCAAACTAAAGAGTGTGCTCTGATACCAAATGATGTGATTTTCCCAAAAATCAGCACTCTAGAGTTGGTATGGGGATAAAATTTGCATCAAAGAAACCGTGAGGTCTTAAAGATCAAGGGATGTGGAGCGAATGGTCACACAGGAGCTGCGGAAGACTCCTGATTTACCTCTCAATGCTCTCAGATATTATACACTAAAAGCATTAATGATTTCTTCGGATATTACACACCAAAGAGATGAATCTAACTTAAAAGGATTTTTGATAAAAAGATAGATTGATTTTGTTTAATAAAAGGGAGCCTCTATTTATAGAAGAAATACAACAATGTCGTCCATAATAGTTGTTAAATATGCAGAACATCTAGGAAGATGAAATTCCAACTCTAAAGTGCATGTAAGAGAGAGAAATAAACATAATTAAATGTAGTTGTTGCTATGGACGAAAATTGATCTTGTTTGATTGTTTTAGGGCTGAATCTACTTTGCTGGGCTTCTCTGATAGATCAAGATTGTAGAATGAGTCGGTTTGTAGCTTAGTTCATTCTGGCCTGGTCGGAATCCTTCGATAAATGCGTCCATGTCTTAATCCGGTACACTGGAGATCACATAGTTTGTAAATTGCATAACTCCTTCATCCGAACTCCATTTGATTTGATTCTTCTTCGAGGAGCTCCGAGATTGAGCTGAGAACATTCTCCAAGTAATTTCATGCACTGAATCATCGTGATTGAGTATTTACGATTTGATCAGTGCACGCATGTCCTAATGCTTCTCATGACCATATCATACTCTCTCTCTTGAATAAGATTTGTCCTCAAATCTTGCTCTTTATAGAAAGAACAATTTGGACGTAAAATTTTAAAAAATGATCAAGACTGAATTTAAAAACTGCAAAACTACCAGATTTGTTTTTTTTCTCTTTTTTTTTTGGTCTTTTTCTCTCTTTTTGTTTAATAAAAGAAAATAAATAAAGAAAAATAAAAAGAAAAAGATAAAGAGAAGGTGAAAGATAGAAGATGAAAGAAAATGACAAGATGAGCAGATGATAACAAAAAATTAAAAATAAAATATCAAACTAAAGAGTGTGCTATGATACCAAATGATGTGATTCTCTCAAAAATCAGCACTCTAGAGTTGGTATGGGGATAAAATTTGCATCAAAGAAACCGTGAGGTCTCAAAGATCAAGGGATGTGGAGCGAATGGTCACACAGGAGCTGCGGAAGACTCCTGATTTACCTCTCAATGCTCTCAGATATTATACACTAAAAGCATTAAGGATTTCTTCGGATATTACACACCAAAGAGATGAATCTCACTTAAAAGGATTTTTGATAAAAAGATAGATTGATTTTTTTTAATAAAAGGGAGCCTCTATTTATAGAAGAAATAGAACAATGTCGTCCATAATAGTTGTTAAATATGCAGAACATCTAGGAAGATGAAATTCCAACTCTAAAGTGCATGTAAGAGAGAGAAATAAACATAATTAAATGTAGTTGTTGCTATGGACGAAAATTGATCTTGTTTGATTGTTTTAGGGCTGAATCTACTTTGCTGGGCTTCTCTGATAGATCAAGATTGTAGAATGAGTCGGTTTGTAGCTTAGTTCATTCTGGCCTGGTCGGAATCCTTCGATAAATGCGTCCATGTCTAAATCCGGTACACTGGAGATCACATAATTTGTAAATTGCATAACTCCTTCATCCGAACTCCATTTGATTTGATTCTTCTTCGAGGAGCTCCGAGATTGAGCTGAGAACATTCTCCAAGTATTTTCATGCACTGAATCATCGTGATTGAGTATTTACGATTTGATCAGTGCACGCATGTCCTAATGCTTCTCATGACCATATCATACTCTCTCTCTTGAATAAGATTTGTCCTCAAATCTTGCTCTTTATAGAAAGAACAAGTTGGACATAAAATTTTAAAAAAATGATCAGGACTGAATTTAAAAACTGCAAAACCACCAGATTTGTTTTTTTTCTCTCTTTTTTTTTGCATTTTTTCTCTCTTTTTGTTTAATAAAGGAAAATAAATAAAGAAAAATAAAAAGAAAACGAAAAAGAGAAGGTGAAAGATAGAAGATGAAAGAGAATGACAAGATGAGAAGATTATAACAAAAAAAATATATATATATCAAATCCAAGAGTGTGCTCTGATACAAAATGATGTGATTCTCCCAAAAATCAGCACTCTAGAGTTGGTAGGGGGAAAAAATTTGCATCAAAGAAACCATGAGGTCTCAAAGATCAAAGGATGTGGAGCGGATGGTCACACAGGAGCTGCGGAAAACTCCTGATTTACCTCTCAATACTCTCAGATATTACACACTAAAAACATCAAGGATTTCTTCAGATATTACACACCAAAAAGATGAATCAAACTTAAAAAGATTTTTGATAAAAACATAGATTGATTTTTTTAATAAAAGGGAGCCTCTATTTATAGAGAAAATACAACAATGTCGTCCATAATAGTGGCTAAACATGCAGAGGATCTAGGTAGATGAAATCCCAACTCTGAAGTGCATGTAAGAGAGAGAAATAGACATAATTAAATATAGTTGTTGCTATGGATGAAAATTGATCTTCTTTGATTGTTTTTGGGCTGAATCCACTTTGCTGGGCTTCTTTGATTGATCAAGATTGTAGAATGAGTCGGTTTGTAGCTTAGTTCATTCTGGCCTGGTCGGAATCCTTCAATAAATGCGTCCATGTCTAAATCCGGTACACTAGAGATCACATAATTTGTAAATTGCATAACTCCTTCATCCGAACTCCATTTGATTTGATTCTTCTTCGAAGAGCTCCGAGATTGAGCCGAGCACATTCTCCAAGTAATTTCATGCACTGAATCATCGTGATTGAGTATTTACGATTTGATCAGTGCACGCATGTCCTAATGCTTCTCATGACCATATCATACTCTCTCTATTGAATAAGATTTGTCCTCAAATCTTGCTCTTTATAGTAAGAACAATTTGGACATAAAATTTTAAAAAATGATCAAGACTGAATTTAAAAACTGCAAAACCACCAGATTTGTTTTTTTTCTCTCTCTTTTTTTTTTTGCTCTTTTTCTCTCTTTTTGTTTAATAAAGGAAAATAAATAAAGAAAAATAAAAAGAAAAAGAAAAAGAGAAGGTGAAAGATAGAAGATGAAAGAAAATGACAAGATGAGAAGATGATAATAAAAAATAAAAAATAAAATATCAAACTAAAGAGTGTGCTCTGATACCAAATGATGTGATTCTCCCAAAAATCAGCACTCTAGAGTTGGTAGAGGGATAAAATTTGCATCAAAGAAACCGTGAGGTCTCAAAGATCAAAAGATGTGGAGCGAATGGTCATACAGGAGCTACGGAAGAATCCTGGTTTACCTCTCAATACTCTCAGATATTATACACTAAAAGCATTAAGGATTTGTTCGGATATTACTCACCAAAGAGATGAATCTAACTTAAAAGGATTTTTGATAAAAAGAGATAGATTGATTTTTTTTAATAAAAGGGAGCTTCTATTTATAGAGGAAATATAACAATGTCGTCCATAATAGTTGCTAAACATGCAGAGCATCTAGGAAGATGAAATCCCAACTCTAAAGTGCATGTAAGAGAGAGAAATAGACATAATTAAATGTAGTTATTGCTATGGATGAAAATTGATCTTCTTTGATTGTTTTTGGGCTGAATCCACTATGCTGGGCTTCTCTGATTGATTAAGATTGTAGAATGAGTCGGTTTGTATCTTAGTTCATTCTGGCCTGGTCGGAATCCTTCAATAAATGCGTCCATGTCTAAATCCGGTACACTCGAGATCACATAATTTATAAATAGCATAACTCCTTCATCCGAACTCATTTGATTTGATTCTTCTTCGAGTTGCTACGTGATTGAGCTGAACACATTCTCCAAATAATTTCATGCACTGAATCATCGTGATTGAGTATTTACGATTCGATCAGTGCACGCATGTCCTAATGCTTCTCATGATCATATCATACTCTCTCTCTCTTGAAAAAGATTTGTCCTCAAATCTTGATCTTTATAGAAAGAACAATTTGGAAATAAACTTTTAAAACAAATGATCAAGACTGAATTTAAAAACTGCAAAACCACCAGATTTGTTTTTTCTCTCTCTTTTTTTTTTGCTCTTTTTCTCTCTTTTTGTTTAATAAAGGAAAATAAATAAAGATAAATAAAAAGATAAAGATAAAAGAGAAGGTGAAAGATAGAAGATGAAAGAAAATGACAAGATGAAAAGATGATAACAAAAAATTAAAAATAAAATATCAAACCCAAGAGTGTGCTCTGATACCAAATGATGTGATTCTCCCAAAAATCAGCACTCTAGACTTGGTATGGGGATAAAATTAACATCAAAGAAACCGTGAGGTCTCAAAGATCAAGGGATGTGGATCGAATGGTCACACAGGAGCTGCGGAAGACTCCTGATTTACCTCTCAATACTCTCAGATATTATACACTAAAAGCATTAATGATTTCTTCGGATATTACACACCAAAGAGATGAATCTAACTTAAAAAGATTTTTGATAAAAAGATAGATTGATTTTTTTTAATAAAAGGGAGGCTCTATTTATAGAAGTAATACAACAATGTCATCCATAATAGTTGTTAAACATGCAGAGCATCTAGGAAGATGAAATCCCAACTCTAAAGTGCATGTAAGAGAGAGAAATAAACATAATTAAATGTAGTTGTTGCTATGGACGAAAATTGATCTTCTTTGATTGTTTTTGGGCTGAATCCACTTTGCTGGGCTTCTCTGATTGATCAAGATTGTAGAATGAGTCGGTTTGTAGCTTAGTTCATTCTGGCCTGGTCGGAATCCTTCAATAAATGCGTCCATGTCTAAATCCGGTACACTAGAGATCACATAATTTGTAAATTGCATAACTCCTTCATCCGAACTCCATTTGATTTGATTCTTCTTCGAAGAGCTCCGAGATTGAGCCGAGCACATTCTCCAAGTAATTTCATGCACTGAATCATCGTGATTGAGTATTTACGATTTGATCAGTGCACGCATATCCTAATGCTTCTCATGACCATATCATACTCTCTCTCTTGAATAAGATTTGTCCTCAAATCTTGCTCTTTATAGAAAGAACAATTTGGACATAAAATTTTAAAAAATGATCAAGACTGAATTTAAAAACTGCAAAACCACCAGATTTGTTTTTTTTTCTCTTTTTTTTTTTTTGCTCTTTTTCTCTCTTTTTGTTTAATAAAGGAAAATAAATAAAGAAAAATAAAAAGAAAAAGATAAAGAGAAGGTGAAAGATAGAAGATGAAAGAAAATGACAAGATGAGCAGATGATAACAAAAAATTAAAAATAAAATATCAAACTAAAGAGTGTGCTCTGATACCAAATGATGTGATTCTCCCAAAAATCAGAACTCTAGAGTTGGTATGGAGATAAAATTTACATCAAAGAAACCGTGAGGTCTCAAAGATCAAGGGATGTGGAGCGAATGGTCACACAGGAGCTACGGAAGACTCCTGATTTACCTCTCAATGCTCTCAGATATTATACACTAAAAGCATTAAGGATTTCTTCGGATATTACACACCAAAGAGATGAATCTAACTTAAAAGGATTTTTGATAAAAAGATAAATTGATTTTTTTTAATAAAAGGGAGCCTCTATTTATAGAAGAAATACAACAATGTCGTCCATAATAGTTGTTAAACATGCAGAGCATCTAGGAAGATGAAATCCCAACTCTAAAGTGCATGTAAGAGAGAGAAATAAACATAATTAAATGTAGTTGTTGCTATGGACAAAACTTGATCTTGTTTGATTGTTTTTGGGCTGAATCCACTTTGCTGGGCTTCTCTGATTGATCAAGATTGTAGAATGAGTCGGTTTGTAGCTTAGTTCATTCTGGCCTGGTCGGAATCCTTCGATAAATGCGTCCATGTCTAAATCCGGTACACTGGAGATCACATAATTTGTAAATTGCATAACTCCTTCATCCGAACTCCATTTGATTTGATTCTTCTTCGAGGAGCTCGGAAATTGAGCTGAGCACATTCTCCAAGTAATTTCATGCACTGAATCATCGTGATTGAGTATTTACAATTTGATCAGTGCACGCATGTCCTAATGCTTCTCATGACCATATCATACTCTCTCTCTTGAATAAGATTTGTCCTCAAATCTTGCTCTTTATAGAAAGAATAATTTGGACTTAAAATTTTTAAAAAATGATCAAGACTGAATTTAAAAACTGCAAAACCACCAGATTTGTTTTTTTTTCTCTCTTTTTTTTTGCTCTTTTTCTCTCTTTTTGTTTAATAAAGGAAAATAAATAAAGAAAAATAAAAAGAAAAAGATAAAGAGAACGTGAAAGATAGAAGATGAAAGAAAATGACAAGATGAGAAGATGATAACAAAAAATAAAAAATAAAATATCAAACTAAAGAGTGTGCTCTGATACCAAATGATGTGATTTTCCCAAAAATCAGCACTCTAGAGTTGGTATGGGGATAAAATTTGCATCAAAGAAACCGTGAGGTCTCAAAGATCAAGGGATGTGGAGCGAATGGTCACACAGGAGCTGCGGAAGACTCCTGATTTACCTCTCAATGCTCTCAGATATTATACACTAAAAGCATTAATGATTTCTTCGGATATTACACACCAAAAAGATGAATCTAACTTAAAAAGATTTTTGATAAAAAGATAGATTGATTTTTTTTAATAAAAGGGAGGCTCTATTTATAGAAGTAATACAACAATGTCATCCATAATAGTTGTTAAACATGTAGAGCATCTAGGAAGATGAAATCTCAACTCTAAAGTGCATGTAAGAGAGAGAAATAAACATAATTAAATGTAGTTGTTGCTATGGACGAAAATTGATCTTCTTTGATTGTTTTTGGGCTGAATCCACTTTGCTGGGCTTCTCTGATTGATCAAGATTGTAGAATGAGTCGGTTTGTAGCTTAGTTCATTCTGGCCTGGTCGGAATCCTTCAATAAATGCGTCCATGTCTAAATCCGGTACACTCGAGATCACATAATTTATAAATAGCATAACTCTTTCATCCGAACTCCATTTGATTTGATTCTTCTTCGAGTTGCTACGTGATTGAGCTGAACACATTCTCCAAGTAATTTCATGCACTGAATCATCGTGATTGAGTATTTACGATTCGATCAGTGCACGCATGTCCTAATGCTTCTCATGATCATATCATACTCTCTCTCTTGAAAAAGATTTGTCCTCAAATCTTGATCTTTATAGAAAGAACAATTTGGAAATAAACTTTTAAAACAAATGATCAAGACTGAATTTAAAAACTGCAAAACCACCAGATTTGTTTTTTCTCTCTCTTTTTTTTTTGCTCTTTTTCTCTCTTTTTGTTTAATAAAGGAAAATAAATAAAGAAAAATAAAAAGATAAAGATAAAGAGAAGGTGAAAGATAGAAGATGAAAGAAAATGACAAGATGAGAAGATGATAACAAAAAATTAAAAATAAAATATCAAACCCAAGAGTGTGCTCTGATACCAAATGATGTGATTTTCCAAAAAATCAGCACTCTAGAGTTGGTATGGGGATAAAATTTGCATCAAAGAAACCGTGAGGTCTCAAAGATCAAGGGATGTGGAGCGAATGGTCACACAGGAGCTGCGGAAGACTCCTGATTTACCTCTCAATGCTCTCAGATATTATACACTAAAAGCATTAATGATTTCTTCGGATATTACACACCAAAGAGATGAATCTAACTTAAAAAGATTTTTGATAAAAAGATAGATTGATTTTTTTTAATAAAAGGAAGGCTCTCTTTATAGAAGTAATACAACAATGTCATCCATAATAGTTGTTAAACATGCAAAGCATCTAGGAAGATGAAATTCCAACTCTAAAGTGCATGTAAGAGAGAGAAATAAACATAATTAAATGTAGTTGTTGCTATGGACGAAAATTGATCTTCTTTGATTGTTTTTGGGCTGAATCCACTTTGCTGGGCTTCTCTGATTGATCAAGATTGTAGAATAAGTCGGTTTGTAGCTTAGTTCATTCTGGCCTGGTCGGAATCCTTCGATAAATGCGTCCATGTCTAAATCCGGTACACTGGAGATCACATAATTTGTAAATTGCATAACTCCTTCATCCGAACTCCATTTGATTTGATTCTTCTTCGAGGAGCTCTGAGATTGAGCTGAGCACATTCTCCAAGTAATTTCATGCACTGAATCATCGTGATTGAGTATTTACAATTTGATCAGTGCACGCATGTCCTAATGCTTCTCATGACCATATCATACTCTCTCTCTTGAATAAGATTTGTCCTCAAATCTTGCTCTTTATAGAAAGAATAATTTGGACTTAAAATTTTTAAAAAATGATCAAGACTGAATTTAAAAACTGCAAAACCACCAGATTTGTTTTTTTTCTCTCTTTTTTTTTTGCTCTTTTTCTCTCTTTTTGTTTAATAAAGGAAAATAAATAAAGAAAAATAAAAAGAAAAAGATAAAGAGAAGGTGAAAGATAGAAGATGAAAGAAAATGACAAGATGAGAAGATGATAACAAAAAATAAAAAATAAAATATCAAACTAAAGAGTGTGCTCTGATACCAAATGAAGTGATTTTCCCAAAAATCAGCACTCTAGAGTTGGTATGGGGATAAAATTTGCATCAAAGAAACCGTGAGGTCTCAAAGATCAAGGGATGTGGAGCGAATGGTCACACAGGAGCTGCGGAAGACTCCTGATTTACCTCTCAATGCTCTCAGATATTATACACTAAAAGCATTAACGATTTCTTCGGATATTACACACCAAAGAGATGAATCTAACTTAAAAGGATTTTGATAAAAAGATAGATTGACTTTTTTTAATAAAAGGGAGCCTCTATTTATAGAAGAAATACAACAATGTCGTCCATAATAGTTGTTAAACGTGCAGAGCATCTAGGAAGATGAAATTCCAACTCTAAAGTGCATGTAAGAGAGAAAAATAAACATAATTAAATGTAGTTGTTGCTATGGACGAAAATTGATCTTCTTTGATTGTTTTTGGGCTGAATCTACTTTGCTGGGCTTCTGTGATAGATCAAGATTGTAGAATGAGTCGGTTTGTAGCTTAGTTCATTCTGGCTTGGTCGGAATCCTTCGATAAATGCGTCTATGTCTAAATCCGGTACATTGGAGATCACATAATTTGTAAATTGCATAACTCCTTCATCCGAACTCCATTTGATTTGATTCTTCTTCGAGGAGCTCCGAGATTGAGCTGAGCACATTCTCCAAGTATTTTCATTCACTGAATCATCGTGATTGAGTATTTACGATTTGATCAGTGCACGCATGTCCTAATGCTTCTCATGACCATATCATACTCTCTCTCTTGAATAAGATTTGTCCTCAAATCTTGCTCTTTATAGAAAGAACAATTTGGACATAAAATTTTTAAAAAATGATCAAGACTGAATTTAAAAACTGCAAAACCACCAGATTTGTTTTTTTTTCTCTCTTTTTTTTTGCTCTTTTTCTCTCTTTTTGTTTAATAAAGGCAAATAAATAAAGAAAAATAAAAAGAAAAAGATAAAGAGAAGGTGAAAGATAGAAGATGAATGAAAATGACAAGATGAGAAGATGATAATAAAAAATAAAAAATAAAATATCAAACTCAAGAGTGTGCTCTGATACCAAATGATGTGATTCTTCCAAAAATCAGCACTCTAGAGTTGGTAGGGGGATAAAATTTGCATCAAAGAAAACGTGAGGTCTCAAAGATCAAGGGATGTGGGGCGAATGGTCACACAGGAGCTGCGGAAGACTCCTGATTTACCTCTGAATACTCTCAGATATTACACACTAAAAGCATTAAGGATTTCTTCGGATATTACACACCAAAGAGATGATTCTAACTTAAAAGGATTTTTGATAAAAAAATAGATTGATTTTTTTTAATAAAAGGGAGCCTCTATTTATAGAAGAAATACAACAATGTTATCCATAATAGTTGTTAAACATGCAGAGCATCTAGGAAGATGAAATTCCAACTCTAAAGTGCATGTAAGAGAGAGAAATAAACATAATTAAATGTAGTTGTTGCTATGGACGAAAATTGATCTTCTTTGATTGTTTTTGGGCTGAATCCACTTTGCTGGGCTTCTCTGATTGATCAAGATTGTAGAATGAGTCGGTTTGTAGCTTAGTTCATTCTGGCCTGGTCGGAATCCTTCGATAAATGCGTCCATGTCTAAATCCGGTACACTGGAGATCACATAATTTGTAAATTGCATAACTCCTTCATCCGAACTCCATTTGATTTGATTCTTCTTCGAGGAGCTCGGAGATTGAGCTGAGCACATTCTCCAAGTAATTTCATGCACTGAATCATCGTGATTGAGTATTTACAATTTGATCAGTGCACGCATGTCCTAATGCTTCTGATGACCATATCATACTCTCTCTCTTGAATAAGATTTGTCCTCAAATCTTGCTCTTTATAGAAAGAATAATTTGGACTTAAAATTTTTAAAAAATGATCAAGACTGAATTTAAAAACTGCAAAACCACCAGATTTGTTTTTTTTCTCTCTTTTTTTTTGCTCTTTTTCTCTCTTTTTGTTTAATAAAGGAAAATAAATAAAGAAAAATAAAAAGAAAAAGATAAAGAGAAGGTGAAAGATAGAAGATGAAAGAAAATGACAAGATGAGAAGATGATAACAAAAAATAAAAAATAAAATATCAAACTAAAGAGTGTGCTCTGATACCAAATGAAGTGATTTTCCCAAAAATCAGCACTCTAGAGTTGGTATGGGGATAAAATTTGCATCAAAGAAACCGTGAGGTCTCAAAGATCAAGGGATGTGGAGCGAATGGTCACACAGGAGCTGCGGAAGACT
This sequence comes from Thlaspi arvense, assembly GCA_911865555.2. Taxonomy (NCBI): domain Eukaryota; kingdom Viridiplantae; phylum Streptophyta; class Magnoliopsida; order Brassicales; family Brassicaceae; genus Thlaspi; species Thlaspi arvense. The sequence goes on along the minus strand of OU466858.1, from coordinate 21,044,837 downwards.
CCTGATTTACCTCTCAGTGCTCTCAGATATTATACACTAAAAGCATTAACGATTTCTTCGGATATTACACACCAAAGAGATGAATCTAACTTAAAAGGATTTTTGATAAAAAGATAGATTGACTTTTTTTAATAAAAGGGAGCCTCTATTTATAGAAGAAATACAACAATGTCGTCCATAATAGTTGTTAAACGTGCAGAGCATCTAGGAAGATGAAATTCCAACTCTAAAGTGCATGTAAGAGAGAGAAATAAACATAATTAAATGTAGTTGTTGCTATGGACGAAAATTGATCTTCTTTGATTGTTTTTGGGCTGAATCTACTTTGCTGGGCTTCTGTGATAGATCAAGATTGTAGAATGAGTCGGTTTGTAGCTTAGTTCATTCTGGCTTGGTCGGAATCCTTCGATAAATGCGTCTATGTCTAAATCCGGTACATTGGAGATCACATAATTTGTAAATTGCATAACTCCTTCATCCGAACTCCATTTGATTTGATTCTTCTTCGAGGAGCTCCGAGATTGAGCTGAGCACATTCTCCAAGTATTTTCATTCACTGAATCATCGTGATTGAGTATTTACGATTTGATCAGTGCACGCATGTCCTAATGCTTCTCATGACCATATCATACTCTCTCTCTTGAATAAGATTTGTCCTCAAATCTTGCTCTTTATAGAAAGAACAATTTGGACATAAATTTTTAAAAAATGATCAAGACTGAATTTAAAAACTGCAAAACCACCAGATTTGTTTTTTTTTCTCTCTTTTTTTTTGCTCTTTTTCTCTCTTTTTGTTTAATAAAGGCAAACAAATAAAGAAAAATAAAAAGAAAAAGATAAAGAGAAGGTGAAAGATAGAAGATGAATGAAAATGACAAGATGAGAAGATGATAATAAAAAATAAAAAATAAAATATCAAACTCAAGAGTGTGCTCTGATACCAAATGATGTGATTCTTCCAAAAATCAGCACTCTAGAGTTGGTAGGGGGATAAAATTTGCATCAAAGAAAACGTGAGGTCTCAAAGATCAAGGGATGTGGGGCGAATGGTCACACAGGAGCTGCGGAAGACTCCTGATTTACCTCTGAATACTCTCAGATATTACACACTAAAAGCATTAAGGATTTCTTCGGATATTACACACCAAAGAGATGATTCTAACTTAAAAGGATTTTTGATAAAAAAATAGATTGCTTTTTTTTAATAAAAGGGAGCCTCTATTTATAGAAGAAATACAACAATGTTGTCTATAATAGTTGTTAAACATGCAGAGCATCTAGGAAGATGAAATTCCAACTCTAAAGTGCATGTAAGAGAGAGAAATAAACATAATTAAATGTAGTTGTTGCTATGGACGAAAATTGATCTTCTTTGATTGTTTTTGGGCTGAATCCACTTTGCTGGGCTTCTCTGATTGATCAAGATTGTAGAATGAGTCGGTTTGTAGCTTAGTTCATTCTGGCCTGGTCGGAATCCTTCGATAAATGCGTCCATGTCTAAATCCGGTACACTAGAGATCACATAATTTGTAAATTGCATAACTCCTTCATCCGAACTCCATTTGATTTGATTCTTCTTCGAGGAGCTCGGAGATTGAGCTGAGCACATTCTCCAAGTAATTTCATGCACTGAATCATCGTGATTGAGTATTTACAATTTGATCAGTGCACGCATGTCCTAATGCTTCTCATGACCATATCATACTCTCTCTCTTGAATAAGATTTGTCCTCAAATCTTGCTCTTTATAGAAAGAATAATTTGGACTTAAAATTTTTAAAAAATGATCAAGACTGAATTTAAAAACTGCAAAACCACCAGATTTGTTTTTTTTTCTTTCTTTTTTTTTGCTCTTTTTCTCTCTTTTTGTTTAATAAAGGCAAATAAATAAAGAAAAATAAAAAGAAAAAGATAAAGAGAAGGTGAAAGATAGAAGATGAATGAAAATGACAAGATGAGAAGATGATAATAAAAAATAAAAAATAAAATATCAAACTCAAGAGTGTGCTCTGATACCAAATGATGTGATTCTTCCAAAAATCAGCACTCTAGAGTTGGTAGGGGGATAAAATTTGCATCAAAGAAAACGTGAGGTCTCAAAGATCAAGGGATGTGGGGCGAATGGTCACACAGGAGCTGCGGAAGACTCCTGATTTACCTCTGAATACTCTCAGATATTACACACTAAAAGCATTAAGGATTTCTTCGGATATTACACACCAAAGAGATGATTCTAACTTAAAAGGATTTTTGATAAAAAAATAGATTGATTTTTTTTAATAAAAGGGAGCCTCTATTTATAGAAGAAATACAACAATGTTGTCCATAATAGTTGTTAAACATGCAGAGCATCTAGGAAGATGAAATTCCAACTCTAAAGTGCATGTAAGAGAGAGAAATAAACATAATTAAATGTAGTTGTTGCTATGGACGAAAATTGATCTTCTTTGATTTGTTTTGGGCTAAATACACTTTGCTGGGCTTCTCTGATTGATCAAGATTGTAGAATGAGTCGGTTTGTAGCTTAGTTCATTCTGGCCTGGTCGGAATCCTTTAATAAATGCGTCTATGTCTAAATCCGGTACACTAGAGATCACATAATTTGTAAATTGCATAACTCCTTCATCCGAACTCTATTTGATTTGATTCTTCATCTAGGCGCTCCGTGATTGAGCTGAGCACATTCTCTAAGTAATTTCATGCACTGAATCATCGTGATTGAGTATTTACGATTCGATCAGTGCATGCATGTCCTAATGCTTCTCATGATCATATCATACTCCCTCTTTTGAAATAGATTTGTCCTCAAATCTTGCTCTTTATAGAAAGAACAATTTGGACATAAACTTTTAAAACAAATGATCAAGACTGAATTTAAAAACTGCAAAACCACCAGATTTGTTTTTTTTTCTCTCTTTTTTTTTTGCTCTTTTTCTCTCTTTTTGTTTAATAAAGAAAAATAAATAAAGAAAAATAAAAAGAAAAAGATAAAGAGAAGGTGAAAGATAGAAAATGAAAGAAAATGACAATATGAGAAGATGATAACAAAAAATTAAAAATAAAATATCAAATTAAAGAGTGTGCTCTGATACCAAATGATGTGATTCTCCAAAAAATCAGCACTCTAGAGTTGGTATGGGGATAAAATTTACATCAAAGAAACCGTGAGTTCTCAAAGATCAAGGGATGTGGAGCGGATGGTCACACAGGAGCTGCGGAAGACTCCTGATTTACCTCTCAATACTCTCAGATATTACACACTAAAAGCATTAAGGATTTCTTCGGATATTACACACCAAAGAGATGAATCTAACTTAAAAGGATTTTTGATAAAAAGATAGATTGATTTTTTTTTTAATAAAAGGGAGCCTCTATTTATAGAAGAAATACAACAATGTCGTCCATAATAGTTGTTAAACATGCAGAGCATCTAGGAAGATGAAATCCCAACTCTAAAGTGCATGTAAGAGAGAGAAATAAACATAATTAAATGTAGTTGTTGCTATGGATGAAAATTGATCTTCTTTGATTGTTTTTGGGCTAAATCCACTTTGCTGGGCTTCTCTGATTTATCAAGATTGTAGAATGAGTCGGTTTGTAGCTTAGTTCATTCTGGCCTGGTCGGAATCCTTCGATAAATGCGTCCATGTCTAAATCCGGTACACTGGAGATCACATAATTTGTAAATTGCATAACTCCTTCATCCGAACTCCATTTGATTTGATTCTTCTTCGAGGAGCTCCGAGATTGAGCTGAGCACATTCTCCAAGTAATTTCATGCACTGAATCATCGTGATTGAGTATTTACGATTTGATCAGTGCACGCATGTCCTAATGCTTCTCATGACCATATCATACTCTCTCTCTTGAATAAGATTTGTCCTCAAATCTTGCTCTTTATAGAAAGAACAATTTGGACATAAAATTTTTAAAAAATGATCAAGACTGAATTTAAAAACTGCAAAACCACCAGATTTGTTTTTTTTTCTCTCTTTTTTTTTTGCTTTTTTTCTCTCTTTTTGTTTAATAAAGGAAAATAAATAAAGAAAAATAAAAAGAAAAAGATAAAGAGAAGGTGAAAGATAGAAGATGAAAGAAAATGACAAGATGAGAAGATGATAACAAAAAATAAAAAATAAAATATCAAACTAAAGAGTGTGCTCTGATACCAAATGATGTGATTTTCCCAAAAATCAGCACTCTAGAGTTGGTATGGGGATAAAATTTACATCAAAGAAACCGTGAGGTCTCAAAGATCAAGGGATGTGGAGCGAATGGTCACACAGGAGCTGCAGAAGACTCCTGATTTACCTCTCAATACTCTCAAAAATTATACACTAAAAGCATTAAGGATTTCTTCAGATATTACACACTAAAGAAATGAATCTAACTTAAAAGGATTTTTGATAAAAAGATAGATTGATTTTTTTTAATAAAAGGGAGCCTCTATTTATAGAAGAAATACAACAATGTCGTCCATAATAGTTGTTAAACATGCAGAGCATCTAGGAAGATGAAATCCCAACTCTAAAGTGCATGTAAGAGAGAGAAATAAACATAATTAAATGTAGTTGTTGCTATGGACGAAAATGGATCTTCTTTGATTGTTTTTGGGCTGAATCCACTTTGCTGGGCTTCTCTGATTGATCAAGATTGTAGAATGAGTCGGTTTGTAGCTTAGTTCATTCTGGCCTGGTCGGAATCCTTCAATAAATGCGTCCATGTCTAAATCCGGTACACTGGAGATCACATAATTTGTAAATTGCATAACTCCTTCATTCGAACTCCATTTGATTTGATTCTTCTTCGAAGAGCTCCGTGATTGAGCTGAGTACATTCTCCAAGTAATTTCATGCACTGAATCATCGTGATTGAGTATATACGATTTGATCAGTGCACGCATGTCCTAATGCTTTTCATGACCATTTCATACTCTCACTCTTGAATAAGATTTGTTTTCAAATCTTGCTCTTTATAGAAAGAACAATTTGGACATAAACTTTTAAAAAAATGATCAAGACTGAATTTAAAAACTGCAAAACCACCAGATTTGTTTTTTTTTCTCTTTTTTTTTGCTCTTTTTCTCTCTTTTTGTTTAATAAAATAAAATAAAGAAAGAAAAATAAAAAGAAAAAGATAAAGAGAAGGTGAAAGATAGAAGATGAAAGAAAATGACAAGATGAGAAGATGATAACAAAAAATTAAAAATAAAATATCAAACTAAAGAGTGTGCTCTGATACCAAATGATGTGATTCTCCCAAAAATCAGCACTCTAGAGTTGGTATAGGGATAAAATTTACATCAAAGAAACCGTGAGGTCTCAAAGATCAAGGGATGTGGAGCGAATGGTCACACAGGAGCTGCGGAAGACTCCTGATTTACCTCTCAATACTCTCAGATATTATACACTAAAAGCATTAAGGATTTCTTCGGATACACACTAAAGAGATGAATCTAACTTAAAAGGATTTTTGATAAAAAGATAGATTGATTTTTTTTAATAAAATGGAGCCTCTATTTATAGAAGAAATACAACAATGTCGTCCATAATAGTTGTTAAACATGCAGAGCATCTAGGAAGATAAAATCCCAACTCTAAAGTGCATGTAAGAGAGAGAAATAAACATAATTAAATGTAGTTGTTGCTATGGACGAAAATTGATCTTCTTTGATTGTTTTTGGGCTGAATCCACTTTGCTGGGCTTCTCTGATTGATCAAGATTGTAGAATGAGTCGGTTTGTAGCATAATTCATTCTGGCCTGGTCGGAATCCTTCAATAAATGCGTCCATGTCTAAATCCGGTACACTGGAGATCACATAATTTGTAAATTGCATAACTCGTTCATCCGAACTCCATTTGATTTGATTCTTCTTCGAAAAGCTCCGTGATTGAGCTGAGCACATTCTCCAAGTAATTTCATGCACTGAATCATCGTGATTGAGTATTTACGATTTGATCAGTGCACGTATATCCTAATGCTTCTCATGACCACATCATACTCTCTCTCTTGAATAAGATTTGTCCTCAAATCTTGCTCTTTATAGAAAGAATAATTTGGACTTAAAATTTTGAAAAAATGATCAAGACTGAATTTAAAAACTGCAAAACCACCAGATTTGTTTTTTTTTCTCTCTTTTTTTTTTGCACTTTTTCTCTCTTTTTGTTTAATAAAGGAAAATAAATAAAGAAAAATAAAAAGAAAAAGATAAAGAGAAGGTGAAAGATAGAAGATGAAAGAAAATGACAAGATGAGAAGATGATAACAAAAAATAAAAAATAAAATATCAAACTAAAGAGTGTGCTCTGATACCAAATGATGTGATTTTCCCAAAAATCAGCACTCTAGAGTTGGTATGGGGATAAAATTTGCATCAAAGAAACCGTGAGGTCTCAAAGATCAAGGGATGTGGAGCGAATGGTCACACAGGAGCTGCGGAAGACTCTTGATTTACCTCTCAATGCTCTCAGATATTATACACTAAAAGCATTAACGATTTCTTCGGATATTACACACCAAAGAGATGAATCTAACTTAAAATGATTTTTGATAAAAAGATAGATTGACTTTTTTTAATAAAAGGGAGCCTCTATTTATAGAAGAAATACAACAATGTCGTCCATAATAGTTGTTAAACGTGCAGAGCATCTAGGAAGATGAAATTCCAACTCTAAAGTGCATGTAAGAGAGAGAAATAAACATAATTAAATGTAGTTGTTGCTATGGACGAAAATTGATCTTGTTTGATTGTTTTTGGGCTGAATCTACTTTGCTGGGCTTCTCTGATAGATCAAGATTGTAGAATGAGTCGGTTTGTAGCTTAGTTCATTCTGGCCTGGTCGGAATCCTTCGATAAATGCGTCCATGTCTAAATCCGGTACACTGGAGATCACATAATTTGTAAATTGCATAACTCCTTCATCCGAACTCCATTTGATTTGATTCTTCTTCGAGGAGCTCCGAGATTGAGCTCAGCACATTCTACAAGTATTTTCATGCACTGAATCATCGTGATTGAGTATTTACGATTTGATCAGTGCACGCATGTCCTAATGCTTCTCATGACCATATCATACTCTCTCTCTTGAATAAGATTTGTCCTCAAATCTTGCTCTTTATAGAAAGAACAATTTGGACATAAAATTTTTAAAAAATGATCAAGACTGAATTTAAAAACTGCAAAACCACCAGATTTGTTTTTTTTTTCTCTCTTTTTTTTTGCTCTTTTTCTCTCTTTTTGTTTAATAAAGGCAAATAAATAAAGAAAAATAAAAAGAAAAAGATAAAGAGAAGGTGAAAGATAGAAGATGAATGAAAATGACAAGATGAGAAGATGATAATAAAAAATAAAAAATAAAATATCAAACTCAAGAGTGTGCTCTGATACCAAATGATGTGATTCTTCCAAAAATCAGCACTCTAGAGTTGGTAGGGGGATAAAATTTGCATCAAAGAAAACGTGAGGTCTCAAAGATAAAGGGATGTGGGGCGAATGGTCACACAGGAGCTGCGGAAGACTCCTGATTTACCTCTGAATACTCTCAGATATTACACACTAAAAGCATTAAGGATTTCTTCTGATATTACACACCAAAGAGATGAATCTAACTTAAAAGGATTTTTGATAAAAAGATAGATTGCTTTTTTTTAATAAAAGGGAGCCTCTATTTATAGAAGAAATACAACAATATTGTCCATAATAGTTGTTAAACATGCAGAGCATCTAGGATGATGAAATTCCAACTCTAAAGTACATGTAAGAGAGAGAAATAAACATAATTAAATGTAGTTGTTTCTATGGACGAAAATTGATCTTCTTTGATTTTTTTTGGGATAAATACACTTTGCTGGGCTTCTCTGATTGATCAAGATTGTAGAATGAGTCGGTTTGTAGCTTAGTTCATTCTGGCCTGGTCGGAATCCTTTAATAAATGCATCTATGTCTAAATCATGTACACTAGAGATCACATAATTTGTAAATTGCATAACTCCTTCATCCGAACTCTATTTGATTTGATTCTTCATCGAGGAGCTCCGTGATTGAGCTGAGCACATTCTCCAAGTAATTTCATGCACTGAATCATCGTGATTGAGTATTTACGATTCGATCAGTGCATGCATGTCCTAATGCTTCTCATGATCATATCATACTCCCTCTTTTGAAATAGATTTGTCCTCAAATCTTGCTCTTTATAGAAAGAACAATTTGGACATAAACTTTTAAAACAAATGATCAAGACTGAATTTAAAAACTGCAAAACTACCAGATTTGTTTTTTTTTTCTCTCTTTTTTTTTTGCTCTTTTTCTCTCTTTTTGTTTAATAAAGAAAAATAAATAAAGAAAAATAAAAAGAAAAAGATAAAGAGAAGGTGAAAGATAGAAAATGAAAGAAAATGACAAGATGAGAATATGATAACAAAAAATTTAAAATAAAATATCAAACTAAAGAGTGTGCTCTGATACCAAATGATGTGATTCTCCAAATAATCAGCACTCTAGAGTTGGTATGGGGATAAAATTTACATCAAAGAAACCGTGAGTTCTCAAAGATCAAGGGATGTGGAGCGAATGGTCACACAGGAGCTGCGGAAGACTCCTGATTTACCTCTCAATACTCTCAGATATTACACACTAAAAGCATTTAGGATTTCTTCGGATATTACACACCAAAGAGATGAATCTAACTTAAAAGGATTTTTGATAAAAAGATAGATTGATTATTTTTTAATAAAAGGGAGCCTCTATTTATAGAAAAAATACAACAATGTCGTCCATAATAGTTGTTAAACATGCAGAGCATCTAGGAAGATGAAATCCCAACTCTAAAGTGCATGTAAGAGAGAGAAATAAACATAATTAAATGTAGTTGTTGCTATGGACGAAAATTGATCTTCTTTGATTGTTTTTGGGCTAAATCCACTTTGCTGGGCTTCTCTGATTGATCAAGATTGTAGAATCAGTCGGTTTGTAGCTTAGTTCATTCTGGCCTGGTCGGAATCCTTCGATAAATGCGTCCATGTCTAAATCCGGTACACTGGAGATCACATAATTTGTAAATTGCATAACTCCTTCATCCGAACTCCATTTGATTTGATTCTTCTTCGAGGAGCTCCGAGATTGAGCTGAGCACATTCTCCAAGTAATTTCATGCACTGAATAATCGTGATTGAGTATTTACGATTTGATCAGTGCACGCATGTCCTAATACTTCTCATGACCATATCATACTCTCTCTCTTGAATAAGATTTGTTCTCAAATCTTGCTCTTTATAGAAAGAACAATTTGGACATAAACTTTTAAAAAAATGATCAAGACTGAATTTAAAAACTGCAAAACCACCAGATTTGTTTTTTTTTTCTCTCTTTTTTTTTTTGCTCTTTTTCTCTCTTTTTGTTTAATAAAGGAAAATAAATAAAGAAAAATAAAAAGAAAAAGATAAAGAGAAGGTGAAAGATAGAAGATGAAAGAAAATGACAAGATGAGAAGATGATAACAAAAAATTAAAAATAAAATATCAAACTAAAGAGTGTGCTCTGATACCAAATGATGTGATTTTCCCAAAAATCAGCACTCTAGAGTTGGTATGGGGATAAAATTTACATCAAAGAAACCGTGAGGTCTCAAAGATCAAGGGATGTGGAGCGAATGGTCACACAGGAGCTGCAGAAGACTCCTGATTTACCTCTCAATACTCTCAGAAATTATACACTAAAAGCATTAAGGATTTCTTCAGATATTACACACTAAAGAAATGAATCTAACTTAAAAGGATTTTTGATAAAAAGATAGATTGATTTTTTTTAATAAAAGGGAGCCTCTATTTATAGAAGAAATACAACAATGTCGTCCATAATAGTTGTTAAACATGCAGAGCATCTAGGAAGATGAAATCCCAACTCTAAAGTGCATGTAAGAGAGAGAAATAAACATAATTAAATGTAGTTGTTGCTATGGACGAAAATGGATCTTCTTTGATTGTTTTTGGGCTGAATCCACTTTGCTGGGCTTCTCTGATTGATCAAGATTGTAGAATGAGTCGGTTTGTAGCTTAGTTCATTCTGGCCTGGTCGGAATCCTTCAATAAATGCGTCCATGTCTAAATCCGGTACATTGGAGATCACATAATTTGTAAATTGCATAACTCCTTCATTCGAACTCCATTTGATTTGATTCTTCTTCGAAGAGCTCCGTGATTGAGCTGAGTACATTCTCCAAGTAATTTCATGCACTGAATCATCGTGATTGAGTATATACGATTTGATCAGTGCACGCATGTCCTAATGCTTTTCATGACCATTTCATACTCTCTCTCTTGAATAAGATTTGTTTTCAAATCTTGCTCTTTATAGAAAGAACAATTTGGATATAAACTTTTAAAAAAATGATCAAGACTGAATTTAAAAACTGCAAAACCACCAGATTTGTTTTTTTTCTCTTTTTTTTTGCTCTTTTTCTCTCTTTTTGTTTAATAAAATAAAATAAAGAAAGAAAAATAAAAAGAAAAAGATAAAGAGAAGGTGAAAGATAGAAGATGAAAGAAAATGACAGGATGAAAAGATGATAACAAAAAATTAAAAATAAAATATCAAACTAAAGAGTGTGCTCTGATACCAAATGATGTGATTCTCCCAAAAATCAGCACTCTAGAGTTGGTATAGGGATAAAATTTACATCAAAGAAACCGTGAGGTCTCAAAGATCAAGGGATGTGGAGCGAATGGTCACACAGGAGCTGCGGAAGACTCCTGATTTACCTTTCAATACTCTCAGATATTATACACTAAAAGCATTAAGGATTTCTTCGGATATTACACACTAAAGAGATGAATCTAACTTAAAACGATTTTTGATAAAAAGATAGATTGATTTTTTTTAATAAAATGGAGCCTCTATTTATAGAAGAAATACAACAATGTCGTCCATAATAGTTGTTAAACATGCAGAGCATCTAGGAAGATAAAATCCCAACTCTAAAGTGCATGTAAGAGAGAGAAATAAACATAATTAAATGTAGTTGTTGCTATGGACGAAAATTGATCTTCTTTGATTGTTTTTGGGCTGAATCCACTTTGCTGGGCTTCTCTGATTGATCAAGATTGTAGAATGAGTCGGTTTGTAGCATAATTCATTCTGGCCTGGTCGGAATCCTTCAATAAATGCGTCCATGTCTAAATCCGGTACACTGGAGATCACATAATTTGTAAATTGCATAACTCGTTCATCCGAACTCCATTTGATTTGATTCTTCTTCGAAAAGCTCCGTGATTGAGCTGAGCACATTCTCCAAGTAATTTCATGCACTGAATCATCGTGATTGAGTATTTACGATTTGATCAGTGCACGCATATCCTAATGCTTCTCATGACCCCATCATACTCTCTCTCTTGAATAAGATTTGTCCTCAAATCTTGCTCTTTATAGAAAGAATAATTTGGACTTAAAATTTTGAAAAAATGATCAAGACTGAATTTAAAAACTGCAAAACCACCAGATTTGTTTTTTTTTCTCTTTTTTTTTTTTCTCTTTTTCTCTCTTTTTGTTTAATAAAGGAAAATAAATAAAGAAAAATAAAAAGAAAAAGATAAAGAGAAGGTGAAAGATAGAAGATGAAAGAAAATGACAAGATGAGAAGATGATAACAAAAAAAAAAAAAATAAAATATCAAACTAAAGAGTGTGCTCTGATACCAAATGATGTGATTTTCCCAAAAATCAGCACTCTAGAGTTGGTATGGGGATAAAATTTGCATCAAAGAAACCGTGAGGTCTCAAAGATCAAGGGATGTGGAGCGAATGGTCACACAGGAGCTGCGGAAGACTCCTGATTTACCTCTCAATGCTCTCAGATATTATACACTAAAAGCATTAACGATTTCTTCGGATATTACACACCAAAGAGATGAATCTAACTTAAAAGGATTTTTGATAAAAATATAGATTGACTTTTTTTAATAAAAGGGAGCCTCTATTTATAGAAGAAATACAACAATGTCGTCCATAATAGTTGTTAAACGTGCAGAGCATCTAGGAAGATGAAATTCCAACTCTAAAGTGCATGTAAGAGAGAGAAATAAACATAATTAAATGTAGTTGTTGCTATGGACGAAAATTGATCTTGTTTGATTGTTTTTGGGCTGAATCTACTTTGCTGGGCTTCTCTGATAGATCAAGATTGTAGAATGAGACGGTTTGTAGCTTAGTTCATTCTGGCCTGGTCGGAATCCTTCGATAAATGCGTCCATGTCTAAATCCGGTACACTGGAGATCACATAATTTGTAAATTGCATAACTCCTTCATCCGAACTCCATTTGATTTGATTCTTCTTCGAGGAGCTCCGAGATTGAGCTCAGCACATTCTACAAGTATTCTCATGCACTGAATCATCGTGATTGAGTATTTACGATTTGATCAGTGCACGCATGTCCTAATGCTTCTCATGACCATATCATACTCTCTCTCTTGAATAAGATTTGTCCTCAAATCTTGCTCTTTATAGAAAGAACAATTTGGACATAAATTTTTAAAAAATGATCAAGACTGAATTTAAAAACTGCAAAACCACCAGATTTGTTTTTTTTTTCTCTCTTTTTTTTTGCTCTTTTTCTCTCTTTTTGTTTAATAAAGGCAAATAAATAAAAGAAAAATAAAAAGAAAAAGATAAAGAGAAGGTGAAAGATAGAAGATGAATGAAAATGACAAGATGAGAAGATGATAATAAAAAATAAAAAATAAAATATCAAACTCAAGAGTGTGCTCTGATACCAAATGATGTGATTCTTCCAAAAATCAGCACTCTAGAGTTGGTAGGGGGATAAAATTTGCATCAAAGAAAACGTGAGGTCTCAAAGATAAAGGGATGTGGGGCGAATGGTCACACAGGAGCTGCGGAAGACTCCTGATTTACCTCTGAATACTCTCAGATATTACACACTAAAAGAATTAAGGATTTCTTCTGATATTACACACCAAAGAGATGAATCTAACTTAAAAGGATTTTTGATAAAAAGATAGATTGCTTTTTTTTAATAAAAGGGAGCCTCTATTTATAGAAGAAATACAACAATATTGTCCATAATAGTTGTTAAACATGCAGAGCATCTAGGATGATGAAATTCCAACTCTAAAGTGCATGTAAGAGAGAGAAATAAACATAATTAAATGTAGTTGTTTCTATGGACGAAAATTGATCTTCTTTGATTTTTTTTTGGGATAAATACACTTTGCTGGGCTTCTCTGATTGATCAAGATTGTAGAATGAGTCGGTTTGTAGCTTAGTTCATTCTGGCCTGGTCGGAATCCTTTAATAAATGCATCTATGTCTAAATCATGTACACTAGAGATCACATAATTTGTAAATTGCATAACTCCTTCATCCGAACTCTATTTGATTTGATTCTTCATCGAGGAGCTCCGTGATTGAGCTGAGCACATTCTCCAAGTAATTTCATGCACTGAATCATCGTGATTGAGTATTTACGATTCGATCAGTGCATGCATGTCCTAATGCTTCTCATGATCATATCATACTCCCTCTTTTGAAATAGATTTGTCCTCAAATCTTGCTCTTTATAGAAAGAACAATTTGGACATAAACTTTTAAAACAAATGATCAAGACTGAATTTAAAAACTGCAAAACTACCAGATTTGTTTTTTTTTTCTCTCTTTTTTTTTTTGCTCTTTTTCTCTCTTTTTGTTTAATAAAGAAAAATAAATAAAGAAAAATAAAAAGAAAAAGATAAAGAGAAGGTGAAAAGATAGAAAATGAAAGAAAATGACAAGATGAGAATATGATAACAAAAAATTTAAAATAAAATATCAAACTAAAGAGTGTGCTCTGATACCAAATGATGTGATTCTCCAAATAATCAGCACTCTAGAGTTGGTATGGGGATAAAATTTACATCAAAGAAACCGTGAGTTCTCAAAGATCAAGGGATGTGGAGCGAATGGTCACACAGGAGCTGCGGAAGACTCCTGATTTACCTCTCAATACTCTCAGATATTACACACTAAAAGCATTTAGGATTTCTTCGGATATTACACACCAAAGAGATGAATCTAACTTAAAAGGATTTTTGATAAAAAGATAGATTGATTATTTTTTAATAAAAGGGAGCCTCTATTTATAGAAGAAATACAACAATGTCGTCCATAATAGTTGTTAAACATGCAGAGCATCTAGGAAGATGAAATCCCAACTCTAAAGTGCATGTAAGAGAGAGAAATAAACATAATTAAATGTAGTTGTTGCTATGGACGAAAATTGATCTTCTTTGATTGATTTTGGGCTAAATCCACTTTGCTGGGCTTCTCTGATTGATCAAGATTGTAGAATCAGTCGGTTTGTAGCTTAGTTCATTCTGGCCTGGTCGGAATCCTTCGATAAATGCGTCCATGTCTAAATCCGGTACACTGGAGATCACATAATTTGTAAATTGCATAACTCCTTCATCCGAACTCCATTTGATTTGATTCTTCTTCGAGGAGCTCCGAGATTGAGCTGAGCACATTCTCCAAGTAATTTCATGCACTGAATAATCGTGATTGAGTATTTACGATTTGATCAGTGCACGCATGTCCTAATGCTTCTCATGACCATATCATACTCTCTCTCTTGAATAAGATTTGTTCTCAAATCTTGCTCTTTATAGAAAGAACAATTTGGACATAAACTTTTAAAAAAATGATCAAGACTGAATTTAAAAACTGCAAAACCACCAGATTTGTTTTTTTTTTCTCTCTTTTTTTTTTGCTCTTTTTCTCTCTTTTTGTTTAATAAAGGAAAATAAATAAAGAAAAATAAAAAGAAAAAGATAAAGAGAAGGTGAAAGATAGAAGATGAAAGAAAATGACAAGATGAGAAGATGATAACAAAAAATTAAAAATAAAATATCAAACTAAAGAGTGTGCTCTGATACCAAATGATGTGATTTTCCCAAAAATCAGCACTCTAGAGTTGGTATGGGGATAAAATTTACATCAAAGAAACCGTGAGGTCTCAAAGATCAAGGGATGTGGAGCGAATGGTCACACAGGAGCTGCAGAAGACTCCTGATTTACCTCTCAATACTCTCAGAAATTATACACTAAAAGCATTAAGGATTTCTTCAGATATTACACACTAAGAAATGAATCTAACTTAAAAGGATTTTTGATAAAAAGATAGATTGATTTTTTTTAATAAAAGGGAGCCTCTATTTATAGAAGAAATACAACAATGTCGTCCATAATAGTTTGTTAAACATGCAGAGCATCTAGGAAGATGAAATCCCAACTCTAAAGTGCATGTAAGAGAGAGAAATAAACATAATTAAATGTAGTTGTTGCTATGGACGAAAATGGATCTTCTTTGATTGTTTTTGGGCTGAATCCACTTTGCTGGGCTTCTCTGATTGATCAAGATTGTTGAATGAGTCGGTTTGTAGCTTAGTTCATTCTGGCCTGGTCGGAATCCTTCAATAAATGCGTCCATGTCTAAATCCGGTACATTGGAGATCACATAATTTGTAAATTGCATAACTCCTTCATTCGAACTCCATTTGATTTGATTCTTCTTCGAAGAGCTCCGTGATTGAGCTGAGTACATTCTCCAAGTAATTTCATGCACTGAATCATCGTGATTGAGTATATACGATTTGATCAGTGCACGCATGTCCTAATGCTTTTCATGACCATTTCATACTCTCTCTCTTGAATAAGATTTGTTTTCAAATCTTGCTCTTTATAGAAAGAACAATTTGGACATAAACTTTTAAAAAAATGATCAAGACTGAATTTAAAAACTGCAAAACCACCAGATTTGTTTTTTTTCTCTTTTTTTTTGCTCTTTTTCTCTCTTTTTGTTTAATAAAATAAAATAAAGAAAGAAAAATAAAAAGAAAAAGATAAAGAGAAGGTGAAAGATAGAAGATGAAAGAAAATGACAGGATGAGAAGATGATAACAAAAAATTAAAAATAAAATATCAAACTAAAGAGTGTGCTCTGATACCAAATGATGTGATTCTCCCAAAAATCAGCACTCTAGAGTTGGTATAGGGATAAAATTTACATCAAAGAAACCGTAAGGTCTCAAAGATCAAGGGATGTGGAGCGAATGGTCACACAGGAGCTGCGGAAGACTCCTGATTTACCTCTCAATACTCTCAGATATTATACACTAAAAGCATTAAGGATTTCTTCGGATATTACACACTAAAGAGATGAATCTAACTTAAAAGGATTTTTGATAAAAAGATAGATTGATTTTTTTTAATAAAATGGAGCCTCTATTTATAGAAGAAATACAACAATGTCGTCCATAATAGTTGTTAAACATGCAGAGCATCTAGGAAGATAAAATCCCAACTCTAAAGTGCATGTAAGAGAGAGAAATAAACATAATTAAATGTAGTTGTTGCTATGGACGAAAATTGATCTTCTTTGATTGTTTTTGGGCTGAATCCACTTTGCTGGGCTTCTTCTCTGATTGATCAAGATTGTAGAATGAGTCGGTTTGTAGCATAATTCATTCTGGCCTGGTCGGAATCCTTCAATAAATGCGTCCATGTCTAAATCCGGTACACTGGAGATCACATAATTTGTAAATTGCATAACTCGTTCATCCGAACTCCATTTGATTTGATTCTTCTTCGAAAAGCTCCGTGATTGAGCTGAGCACATTCTCCAAGTAATTTCATGCACTGAATCATCGTGATTGAGTATTTACGATTTGATCAGTGCACGCATATCCTAATGCTTCTCATGACCACATCATACTCTCTCTCTTGAATAAGATTTGTCCTCAAATCTTGCTCTTTATAGAAAGAATAATTTGGACTTAAAATTTTGAAAAAATGATCAAGACTGAATTTAAAAACTGCAAAACCACCAGATTTGTTTTTTTTTCTCTCTTTTTTTTTTGCTCTTTTTCTCTCTTTTTGTTTAATAAAGGAAAATAAATAAAGAAAAATAAAAAGAAAAAGATAAAGAGAAGGTGAAAGATAGAAGATGAAAGAAAATGACAAGATGAGAAGATGATAACAAAAAATAAAAAATAAAATATCAAACTAAAGAGTGTGCTCTGATACCAAATGATGTGATTTTCCCCAAAAATCAGCACTCTAGAGTTGGTATGGGGATAAAATTTGCATCAAAGAAACCGTGAGGTCTCAAAGATCAAGGGATGTGGAGCGAATGGTCACACAGGAGCTGCGGAAGACTCCTGATTTACCTCTCAATGCTCTCAGATATTATACACTAAAAGCATTAACGATTTCTTCGGATATTACACACCAAAGAGATGAATCTAACTTAAAAGGATTTTTGATAAAAAGATAGATTGACTTTTTTTAATAAAAGGGAGCCTCTATTTATAGAAGAAATACAACAATGTCGTCCATAATAGTTGTTAAACGTGCAGAGCATCTAGGAAGATGAAATTCCAACTCTAAATTGCATGTAAGAGAGAGAAATAAACATAATTAAATGTAGTTGTTGCTATGGACGAAAATTGATCTTGTTTGATTGTTTTTGGGCTGAATCTACTTTGCTGGGCTTCTCTGATAGATCAAGATTGTAGAATGAGACGGTTTGTAGCTTAGTTCATTCTGGCCTGGTCGGAATCCTTCGATAAATGCGTCCATGTCTAAATCCGGTACACTGGAGATCACATAATTTGTAAATTGCATAACTCCTTCATCCGAACTCCATTTGATTTGATTCTTCTTCGAGGAGCTCCGAGATTGAGCTCAGCACATTCTACAAGTATTTTCATGCACTGAATCATCGTGATTGAGTATTTACGATTTGATCAGTGCACGCATGTCCTAATGCTTCTCATGACCATATCATACTCTCTCTCTTGAATAAGATTTGTCCTCAAATCTTGCTCTTTATAGAAAGAACAATTTGGACATAAAATTTTTAAAAAATGATCAAGACTGAATTTAAAAACTGCAAAACCACCAGATTTGTTTTTTTTTTCTCTCTTTTTTTTTTGCTCTTTTTCTCTCTTTTTGTTTAATAAAGGAAAATAAATAAAGAAAAATAAAAAGAAAAAGAT
This sequence comes from Thlaspi arvense, assembly GCA_911865555.2. NCBI lineage: Eukaryota > Viridiplantae > Streptophyta > Magnoliopsida > Brassicales > Brassicaceae > Thlaspi > Thlaspi arvense. Next base: position 21,026,794 of record OU466858.1, on the reverse strand, counting down.
AAAGAGAAGGTGAAAGATAGAAGATGAAAGAAAATGACAAGATGAGAAGATGATAACAAAAAATTAAAAATAAAATATTAAACTAAAGAGTGTGCTCTGATACCAAATGATGTGATTCTCTCAAAAATCAGCACTCTAGAGTTGGTATGGGGATAAAATTTACATCAAAGAAACCGTGAGGTCTCAAAGATCAAGGGATGTGGAGCGAATGGTCACACAGGAGCTGCGGAAGACTCCTGATTTACCTCTCAATACTCTCAGAAATTATACACTAAAGAAATGAATCTAACTTAAAAGGATTTTTGATAAAAAGATAGATTGATTTTTTTTTAATAAAAGGGAGCCTCTATTTATAGAAGAAATACAACAATGTTGTCCATAATAGTTGTTAAACATGCAGAGCATATAGGAAGATGAAATTCCAACTCTAAAGTGCATGTAAGAGAGAGAAATAAACATAATTAAATGTAGTTGTTGCTATGGACGAAAATTGATCTTCTTTGATTGTTTTTGGGCTAAATCCACTTTGCTGGGCTTCTCTGATTGATCAAGATTGTAGAATGAGTCGGTTTGTAGCTTAGTTCATTCTGGCCTGGTCGGAATCCTTTAATAAATGTGTCTATGTCTAAATCCGGTACACTAGAGATCACATAATTTGTAAATTGCATAACTCCTTCATCCGAACTCCATTTGATTTGATTCTTCTTCGAGGAGCTCCGAGATTGAGCTGAGCACATTCTCCAAGTAATTTCATGCACTGAATCATCGTGATTGAGTATTTACGATTTGAGCAGTGCACACATGTCCTAATGCTTCTCATGACCATATCATACTCTCTCTCTTGAATAAGATTTGTCCTCAAATCTTGCTCATTATAGAAAGAACAATTTGGACATAAACTTTTAGAAAAATGATCAAGACTGAATTTAAAAACTGCAAAACCACCAGATTTATTTTTTTTTGCTCTTTTTCTCTCTTTTTGTTTAATAAAATAAAATAAATAAAGAAAAATAAAAAGAAAAAGATAAAGAGAAGGTGAAAGATAGAAGATGAAAGAAAATGACAAGATGAGAAGATGATAACAAAAAATTAAAAATAAAATATCAAACTAAAGAGTGTGCTCTGATACCAAATGATGTGATTCTCCCAAAAATTAGCACTCTAGAGTTGGTATAGGGATAAAATTTACATCAAAGAAACCGTGAGGTCTCAAAGATCAAGGGATGTGGAGCGAATGGTCACACAGGAGCTGCGGAAGACTCCTGATTTACCTCTCAATACTCTCAGATATTATACACTAAAAGCATTAAGGATTTCTTCGGATATTACACACTAAAGAGATGAATCTAACTTAAAATGATTTTTGATAAAAAGATAGATTGGTTTTTTTTAATAAAATGGAGCCTCTATTTATAGAAGAAATACAACAATGTCGTCCATAATAGTTGTTAAACATGCAGAGCATCTAGGAAGATGAAATCCCAACTCTAAAGTGCATGTAAGAGAGAGAAATAAACATAATTAAATGTAGTTGTTGCTATGGACGAAAATGGATCTTCTTTGATTGTTTTTGGGCTGAATCCACTTTGCTGGGCTTCTCTGATTGATCAAGATTATAGAATGAGTCGGTTTGTAGCTTAGTTCATTCTGGCCTGGTCGGAATCCTTCAATAAATGCATCCATGTCTAAATCCGGTACACTGGAGATCACATAATTTGTAAATTGCATAACTCCTTCATTCGAACTCCATTTGATTTGATTCTTCTTCGAAGAGCTCCGTGATTGAGCTGAGCACATTCTCCAAGTAATTTCATGCACTGAATCATCGTGATTGAGTATATACGATTTGATCAGTGCACGCATGTCCTAATGCTTTTCATGACCATATCATACTCTCTCTCTTGAATAAGATTTGTCTTCAAATCTTGCTCTTTATAGAAATAACAATTTGGACATAAACTTTTAAAAAAATGATCAAGACTGAATTTAAAAACTGCAAAACCACCAGATTTGTTTTTTTTCTCTTTTTTTTTGCTCTTTTTCTCTCTTTTTGTTTAATAAAATAAAATAAATAAAGAAAAATAAAAAGAAAAAGATAAAGAGAAGGTGAAAGATAGAAGATGAAAGAAAATGACAAGATGAGAAGATGATAACAAAAAATTAAAAATAAAATATCAAACTAAAGAGTGTGCTCTGATACCAAATGATGTGATTCTCCCAAAAATTAGCACTCTAGAGTTGGTATAGGGATAAAATTTACATCAAAGAAACCGTGAGGTCTCAAAGATCAAGGGATGTGGAGCGAATGGTCACACAGGAGCTGCGGAAGACTCCTGATTTACCTCTCAATACTCTCAGATATTATACACTAAAAGCATTAAGGATTTCTTCGGATATTACACACTAAAGAGATGAATCTAACTTAAAAGGATTTTTGATAAAAAGATAGATTGATTTTTTTTAATAAAATGGAGCCTCTATTTATAGAAGAAATACAACAATGTCGTCCATAATAGTTGTTAAACATGCAGAGCATCTAGGAAGATGAAATCCCAACTCTAAAGTGCATGTAAGAGAGAGAAATAAACATAATTAAATGTAGTTGTTGCTATGGACGAAAATTGATCTTCTTTGATTGTTTTTGGGCTGAATCCACTTTGCTGGGCTTCTCTGATTGATCAAGATTGTAGAATGAGTCGGTTTGTAGCTTAGTTCATTCTGGCCTGGTCGGAATCCTTTAATAAATGCGTCTATGTCTAAATCCGGTACACTAGAGATCACATAATTTGTAAATTGCATAACTCCTTCATCCGAACTCCATTTGATTTGATTCTTCTTCGAGGAGCTCCGAGATTGAGCTGAGCACATTCTCCAAGTAATTTCATGCACTGAATCATCGTGATTGAGTATTTACGATTTGAGCAGTGCACGCATGTCCTAATGCTTCTCATGACCATATCATACTCTCTCTCTTGAATAAGATTTGTCCTCAAATCTTGCTCATTATAGAAAAAACAATTTGGACATAAACTTTTAGAAAAATGATCAAGACTGAATTTAAAAACTGCAAAACCACCAGATTTATTTTTTTTTGCTCTTTTTCTCTCTTTTTGTTTAATAAAGGAAAATAAATAAAGATAAATAAAAACATAAAGATAAAGAGAAGGTGAAAGATAGAAGATGAAAGAAAATGACAAGATGAGAAGATGATAACAAAAAATTAAAAATAAAATATCAAACTAAAGAGTGTGCTCTGATACCAAATGATGTGATTCTCCCAAAAATTAGCACTCTAGAGTTGGTATAGGGATAAAATTTACATCAAAGAAACCGTGAGGTCTCAAAGATCAAGGGATGTGGAGCGAATGGTCACACAGGAGCTGTGGAAGACTCCTGATTTACCTCTCAATACTCTCAGATATTATACACTAAAAGCATTAAGGATTTCTTCGGATATTACACACTAAAGAGATGAATCTAACTTAAAAGGATTTTTGATAAAAAGATAGATTGATTTTTTTTAATAAAATGGAGCCTCTATTTATAGAAGAAATACAACAATGTCGTCCATAATAGTTGTTAAACATGCAGAGCATCTAGGAAGATGAAATCCCAACTCTAAAGTGCATGTAAGAGAGAGAAATAAACATAATTAAATGTAGTTGTTGCTATGGACGAAAATTGATCTTCTTTGATTGTTTTTGGGCTGAATCCACTTTGCTGGGCTTCTCTGATTGATCAAGATTGTAGAATGAGTCGGTTTGTAGCATAGTTCATTCTGGCCTGGTTGGAATCCTTCAATAAATGAGTCCACGTCTAAATCCGGTACACTGGAGATCACATAATTTGTAAATTGCATAACTCGTTCATCCGAACTCCATTTGATTTGATTCTTCTTCGAAAAGCTCCGTGATTGAGCTGAGCACATTCTCTCAGTAATTTCATGCACTGAATCATCGTGATAGAGTATTTACAATTTGATCAGTGCACGCATGTCCTAATGCTTCTCATGACCATATCATACTCTCTCTCTTGAATAAGATTTGTCCTCAAATCTTGCTCTTTATAGAAAGAATAATTTGGACTTAAAATTTTTTAAAAATGATCAAGACTGAATTTAAAAACTGCAAAACCACCAGATTTGTTTTTTTTTCTCTCTTTTTTTTTTGCTCTTTTTCTCTCTTTTTGTTTAATAAAGGAAAATAAATAAAGAAAAAATAAAAAGAAAAAGATAAAGAGAAGGTGAAAGATAGAAGATGAAAGAAAATGACAAGATGAGAAGATGATAACAAAAAATAAAAAATAAAATATCAAACTAAAGAGTGTGCTCTGATACCAAATGATGTGATTTTCCCAAAAATCAGCACTCTAGAGTTGGTATGGGGATAAAATTTGCATCAAAGAAACCGTGAGGTCTCAAAGATCAAGGGATGTGGAGCGAATGGTCACACAGGAGCTGCGGAAGACTCCTGATTTACCTCTCAATACTCTAAGATACTATACACTAAAAACATTAAGGATTTCTTCGGATATTACACACTAAAGAGATGAATCTAACTTAAAAGGATTTTTGATAAAAAGATAGATTGATTTTTTTTAATAAAAGGGAGCCTCTATTTATAGAAGAAATACAACAATGTCGTCCATAATAGTTGTTAAACATGCAGAGCATTTAGGAAGATGAAATCCCAACTCTAAAGTGCATGTAAGAGAGAGAAATAAACATAATTAAATGTAGTTGTTGCTATGGACGAAAATTGATCTTCTTTGATTGTTTTTTGGGCTGAATCCACTTTGCTGGGCTTCTCTGATTGATGAAGATTATAGAATGAGTCGGTTTGTAGCTTAGTTCATTCTGGCCTGGTCGGAATCCTTCAATAAATGCGTTCAGGTCTAAATCCGGTACACTGGAGATCACATAATTTGTAAATTGCATAACTCCTTCATCCGAACTCCATTTGATTTGATTCTTCTTCGAGGTGCTCCGTGATTGAGCTGAGCACATTCTCGAAGTAATTTCATGCACTGAATCATCGTGATTGATAATTTACAATTTGATCAGTGCACGCATGTCCTAATGCTTCTCATGACCATATCATACTCTCTCTCTTGAATAAGATTTGTCCTCAAATCTTGCTCTTTATAGAAAGAACAATTTGGACATAAGCTTTTAAAAAAATGATCAAGACTGAATTTAAAAACTGTAAAACCACCAGATTTATTTTTTTTTTCTCTTTTTTTTTTTTTTGCTCTTTTTCTCTCTTTTTGTTTAATAAAGGAAAATAAATAAAGAAAAATAAAAAGAAAAAGAAAAAGAGAAGGTGAAAGATAGAAGATAAAAGAAAATGACAAGATGAGAAGATGATAACAAAAAATAAAAAATAAAATATCAAACTCAAGAGTGTGCTCTAATACCAAATGATGTGATTATCCCAAAAATCAGCACTCTAGAGTTGCTAGGGGGATTAAATTTGCATCAAAGAAACCGTGAGGTCTCAAAGATCAAGGGATGTAGAGCGAATGGTCACACAGGAGCTGCAGAAGACTCCTGATTTACCTCTCAATACTCTCAGATATTACACACTAAAAGCATTAAGGATTTCTTCGGATATTACACACCAAAGAGATGAATCTAACTTAAAAGTATTTTTGATAAAAAGATAGATTGATTTTTTTTTAATAAAAGGGAGCCTCTATTTATAGAAGAAATACAACAATGTCGTCCATAATAGTTGTTAAACATGCAGAGCATCTAGGAAGATGAAATCCCAACTCTGAAGTGCATATAAGAGAGAGAAATAAACATAATTAAATGTAGTTGTTGCTATGGACGAAAATTGATCTTCTTTGATTGTTTTTGGGCTAAATCCACTTTGCTGGACTTCTCTGATTGATCAAGATTGTAGAATGAGTCGGTTTGTAGCTTAGTTCATTCTGGCCTGGTCGGAATGCTTTAATAAATGCGTCTATGTCTAAATCCGGTATACTAGAGATCACATAATTTGTAAATTGCATAACTCCTTCATCCGAACTCCATTTGATTTGATTCTTCTTCGAGGAGCTCCGTGATTGAGCTGAGCACATTCTCCAAGTAATTTCATGCACTGAATCATCGTGATTGAGTATTTACGATTTGATTAGTGCATGCATGTCCTAATGCTTCTCATGACCATATCATACTCTCTCTCTTGAATAAGATTTGTCCTCAAATCTTGCTCTTTATAGAAAGAACAATTTGGACATAAAATTTTAAAAAAATGATCAAGACTGAATTTAAAAACTGCATAACCACCAGATTTGTTTTTTTCTCTTTTTTTTTTCTCTTTTTCTCTCTTTTTGTTTTATAAAGGAAAATAAATAAAGAAAAATAAAAAGAAAAATATAAAGAGAAGGTGAAAGATAGAAGATAAAAGAAAATGACAAGATGAGAAGATGATAACAAAAAATAAAAAATAAAATATCAAACTCAAGAGTGTGCTCTGATACCAAATGATGTGATTCTCTCAAAAATCAGCACTCTAGAGTTGGTATGGGGATAAAATTTTCATCAAAGAAACCATGAGGTCTCAAAGATCAAAGGATGTGGAGCGAATGGTCACACAGGAGCTGCGGAAGAATCCTGATTTACCTCTCAATACTCTCAGATATTACACACTAAAAGCATTAAGGATTTCTTCGGATATTACACACCAAAGAGATGAATCTAACATAAAAGGATTTTTGATAAAAAGATAGATTGATTTTTTCAATAAAAGGGAGCCTCTATTTATAGAGGAAATACAACAATGTCGTCCATAATAGTTGCTAAATATGCAGAGTATTTAGGAAGATGAAATCCCAACTCTAAAGTGCGTGTAAGAGAGAGAAATAGACATAATTAAATGTAGTTGTTGCTATGGACGAAAATTGATCTTCTTTGATTGTTTTTGGGCTGAATCCACTTTGCTGGGCTTCTCTGATTGATCAAAATTGTAGAATGAGTCGGTTTGTAGCTTAGTTCATTCTGGCCTGGTCGGAATCCTTCAATAAATGCGTCCATGTCTAAATCCGGTACACTGGAGATCACATAATTTGTAAATTGCATAACTCCTTCATCCAAACTACATTTGATTTGATTCTTCTTCGAGGAGCGCCGCGAGTGAGCTGAGCATATTCTCCAAGTAATTTCATGCACTGAATCATCGTGATTGAGTATTTACGATTCGATATGTTCACGCATGTCCTAATGCTTCTCATGATCATATCATACTCTCTCTCTTGAAAATGATTTGTTCTCAAATCTTGCTCTTTATAGAAAGAACAATTTGGACATAAACTTTTTTAAAAAATGATCAAGACTGAACTTAAAAACTGTAAAACCACCAGATTTGTTTTTTTTTTTCTCTTTTTTTTTTGCTCTTTTTCTCTCTTTTTGTTTAATAAAGGAAAATAAATAAAGAAAAATAAAAAGAAAAAGAAAAAGAGAAGGTGAAAGATAGAAGATAAAAGAAAATGACAAGATGAGAAGATGATAACAAAAAATAAAAAATAAAATATCAAACTCAAGAGTGTGCTCTGATACCAAATGATGTGATTCTCCCAAAAATCAGCACTCTAGAGTTGGTATAGGGATAAAATTTACATCAAAGAAACCGTGAGGTCTCAAAGATCAAGGGATGTGGAGCGAATGGTCACACAGGAGCTGCGGAAGACTCCTGATTTACCTCTCAATACTCTCAGATATTATACACTAAAAGCATTAAGGATTTCTTCGGATATTACACACTAAAAAGATGAATCTAACTTAAAAGGATTTTTGATAAAAAGATAGATTGATTTTTTTTAATAAAAGGGAGCCTCTATTTATAGAAGAAATACAACGATGTCGTCCATAATAGTTGTTAAACATGCAGAGCATCTAGGAAGATGAAATCCCAACTCTAAAGTGCATGTAAGAGAGAGAAATAAACATAATTAAATGTAGTTGTTGCTATGGACGAAAATTGATCTTCTTTGATTGTTTTTGGGCTGAATCCACTTTGCTGGGCTTCTCTGATTGATCAAGATTGTAGAATGAGTCGGTTTGTAGCTTAGTTCATTCTGGCCTGGTCGGAATCCTTTAATAAATGCGTCTATGTCTAAATCCGGTACACTAGAGATCACATAATTTGTAAATTGCATAACTCCTTCATCCGAACTCCATTTGATTTGATTCTTCTTCGAGGAGCTCCGAGATTGAGCTGAGCACATTCTCCAAGTAATTTCATGCACTGAATCATCGTGATTGAGTATTTACGATTTGAGCAGTGCACGCATGTCCTAATGCTTCTCATGACCATATCATACTCTCTCTCTTGAATAAGATTTGTCCTCAAATCTTGCTCATTATAGAAAAAACAATTTGGACATAAACTTTTAGAAAAATGATCAAGACTGAATTTAAAAACTACAAAACCACCAGATTTATTTTTTTTTGCTCTTTTTCTCTCTTTTTGTTTAATAAAGGAAAATAAATAAAGATAAATAAAAACATAAAGATAAAGAGAAGGTGAAAGATAGAAGATGAAAGAAAATGACAAGATGAGAAGATGATAACAAAAAATTAAAAATAAAATATCAAACTAAAGAGTGTGCTCTGATACCAAATGATGTGATTCTCCCAAAAATTAGCACTCTAGAGTTGGTATAGGGATAAAATTTACATCAAAGAAACCGTGAGGTCTCAAAGATCAAGGGATGTGGAGCGAATGGTCACACAGGAGCTGCGGAAGACTCCTGATTTACCTCTCAATACTCTCAGATATTATACACTAAAAGCATTAAGGATTTCTTCGGATATTACACACTAAAGAGATGAATCTAACTTAAAAGGATTTTTGATAAAAAGATAGATTGATTTTTTTTAATAAAATAGAGCCTCTATTTATAGAAGAAATACAACAATGTCGTCCATAATAGTTGTTAAACATGCAGAGCATCTAGGAAGATGAAATCCCAACTCTAAAGTGCATGTAAGAGAGAGAAATAAACATAATTAAATGTAGTTGTTGCTATGGACGAAAATTGATCTTCTTTGATTGTTTTTGGGCTGAATCCACTTTGCTGGGCTTCTCTGATTGATCAAGATTGTAGAATGAGTCGGTTTGTAGCATAGTTCATTCTGGCCTGGTTGGAATCCTTCAATAAATGAGTCCACGTCTAAATCCGGTACACTGGAGATCACATAATTTGTAAATTGCATAACTCGTTCATCCGAACTCCATTTGATTTGATTCTTCTTCGAAAAGCTCCGTGATTGAGCTGAGCACATTCTCTCAGTAATTTCATGCACTGAATCATCGTGATAGAGTATTTACAATTTGATCAGTGCACGCATGTCCTAATGCTTCTCATGACCATATCATACTCTCTCTCTTGAATAAGATTTGTCCTCAAATCTTGCTCTTTATAGAAAGAATAATTTGGACTTAAAATTTTTTAAAAATGATCAAGACTGAATTTAAAAACTGCAAAACCACCAGATTTGTTTTTTTTTCTCTCTTTTTTTTTTGCTCTTTTTCTCTCTTTTTGTTTAATAAAGGAAAATAAATAAAGAAAAATAAAAAGAAAAAGATAAAGAGAAGGTGAAAGATAGAAGATGAAAGAAAATGACAAGATGAGAAGATGATAACAAAAAATAAAAAATAAAATATCAAACTAAAGAGTGTGCTCTGATACCAAATGATGTGATTTTCCCAAAAATCAGCACTCTAGAGTTGGTATGGGGATAAAATTTGCATCAAAGAAACCGTGAGGTCTCAAAGATCAAGGGATGTGGAGCGAATGGTCACACAGGAGCTGCGGAAGACTCCTGATTTACCTCTCAATACTCTAAGATACTATACACTAAAAACATTAAGGATTTCTTCGGATATTACACACTAAAGAGATGAATCTAACTTAAAAGGATTTTTGATAAAAAGATAGATTGATTTTTTTTAATAAAAGGGAGCCTCTATTTATAGAAGAAATACAACAATGTCGTCCATAATAGTTGTTAAACATGCAGAGCATTTAGGAAGATGAAATCCCAACTCTAAAGTGCATGTAAGAGAGAGAAATAAACATAATTAAATGTAGTTGTTGCTATGGACGAAAATTGATCTTCTTTGATTGTTTTTGGGCTGAATCCACTTTGCTGGGCTTCTCTGATTGATGAAGATTATAGAATGAGTCGGTTTGTAGCTTAGTTCATTCTGGCCTGGTCGGAATCCTTCAATAAATGCGTTCAGGTCTAAATCCGGTACACTGGAGATCACATAATTTGTAAATTGCATAACTCCTTCATCCGAACTCCATTTGATTTGATTCTTCTTCGAGGTGCTCCGTGATTGAGCTGAGCACATTCTCCAAGTAATTTCATGCACTGAATCATCGTGATTGATAATTTACAATTTGATCAGTGCACGCATGTCCTAATGCTTCTCATGACCATATCATACTCTCTCTCTTGAATAAGATTTGTCCTCAAATCTTGCTCTTTATAGAAAGAACAATTTGGACATAAACTTTTAAAAAAATGATCAAGACTGAATTTAAAAACTGTAAAACCACCAGATTTATTTTTTTTTTCTCTTTTTTTTTTTGCTCTTTTTCTCTCTTTTTGTTTAATAAAGGAAAATAAATAAAGAAAAATAAAAAGAAAAAGAAAAAGAGAAGGTGAAAGATAGAAGATAAAAGAAAATGACAAGATGAGAAGATGATAACAAAAAATAAAAAAAAAAATATCAAACTCAAGAGTGTGCTCTAATACCAAATGATGTGATTATCCCAAAAATCAGCACTCTAGAGTTGCTAGGGGGATTAAATTTGCATCAAAGAAACCGTGAGGTCTCAAAGATCAAGGGATGTGGAGCGAATGGTCACACAGGAGCTGCAGAAGACTCCTGATTTACCTCTCAATACTCTCAGATATTACACACTAAAAGCATTAAGGATTTCTTCGGATATTACACACCAAAGAGATGAATCTAACTTAAAAGTATTTTTGATAAAAAGATAGATTGATTTTTTTTTAATAAAAGGGAGCCTCTATTTATAGAAGAAATACAACAATGTCGTCCATAATAGTTGTTAAACATGCAGAGCATCTAGGAAGATGAAATCCCAACTCTGAAGTGCATATAAGAGAGAGAAATAAACATAATTAAATGTAGTTGTTGCTATGGACGAAAATTGATCTTCTTTGATTGTTTTTGGGCTAAATCCACTTTGCTGGACTTCTCTGATTGATCAAGATTGTAGAATGAGTCGGTTTGTAGCTTAGTTCATTCTGGCCTGGTCGGAATGCTTTAATAAATGCGTCTATGTCTAAATCCGGTATACTAGAGATCACATAATTTGTAAATTGCATAACTCCTTCATCCGAACTCCATTTGATTTGATTCTTCTTCGAGGAGCTCCGTGATTGAGCTGAGCACATTCTCCAAGTAATTTCATGCACTGAATCATCGTGATTGAGTATTTACGATTTGATTAGTGCATGCATGTCCTAATGCTTCTCATGACCATATCATACTCTCTCTCTTGAATAAGATTTGTCCTCAAATCTTGCTCTTTATAGAAAGAACAATTTGGACATAAAATTTTAAAAAAATGATCAAGACTGAATTTAAAAAACTGCATAACCACCAGATTTGTTTTTTTCTCTTTTTTTTTTCTCTTTTTCTCTCTTTTTGTTTTATAAAGGAAAATAAATAAAGAAAAATAAAAAGAAAAATATAAAGAGAAGGTGAAAGATAGAAGATAAAAGAAAATGACAAGATGAGAAGATGATAACAAAAAATAAAAAAATAAAATATCAAACTCAAGAGTGTGCTCTGATACCAAATGATGTGATTCTCTCAAAAATCAGCACTCTAGAGTTGGTATGGGGATAAAATTTTCATCAAAGAAACCATGAGGTCTCAAAGATCAAAGGATGTGGAGCGAATGGTCACACAGGAGCTGCGGAAGAATCCTGATTTACCTCTCAATACTCTCAGATATTACACACTAAAAGCATTAAGGATTTCTTCGGATATTACACACCAAAGAGATGAATCTAACATAAAAGGATTTTTGATAAAAAGATAGATTGATTTTTTCAATAAAAGGGAGCCTCTATTTATAGAGGAAATACAACAATGTCGTCCATAATAGTTGCTAAATATGCAGAGTATTTAGGAAGATGAAATCCCAACTCTAAAGTGCGTGTAAGAGAGAGAAATAGACATAATTAAATGTAGTTGTTGCTATGGACGAAAATTGATCTTCTTTGATTGTTTTTGGGCTGAATCCACTTTGCTGGGCTTCTCTGATTGATCAAAATTGTAGAATGAGTCGGTTTGTAGCTTAGTTCATTCTGGCCTGGTCGGAATCCTTCAATAAATGCGTCCATGTCTAAATCCGGTACACTGGAGATCACATAATTTGTAAATTGCATAACTCCTTCATCCAAACTACATTTGATTTGATTCTTCTTCGAGGAGCTCCGCGAGTGAGCTGAGCATATTCTCCAAGTAATTTCATGCACTGAATCATCGTGATTGAGTATTTACGATTCGATATGTTCACGCATGTCCTAATGCTTCTCATGATCATATCATACTCTCTCTCTTGAAAATGATTTGTTCTCAAATCTTGCTCTTTATAGAAAGAACAATTTGGACATAAACTTTTTAAAAAAATGATCAAGACTGAACTTAAAAACTGTAAAACCACCAGATTTGTTTTTTTTTTCTCTTTTTTTTTGCTCTTTTTCTCTCTTTTTGATTAATAAAGGAAAATAAATAAAGAAAAATAAAAAGAAAAAGAAAAAGAGAAGGTGAAAGATAGAAGATAAAAGAAAATGACAAGATGAGAAGATGATAACAAAAAATAAAAAATAAAATATCAAACTCAAGAGTGTGCTCTGATACCAAATGATGTGATTCTCCCAAAAATCAGCACTCTAGAGTTGGTATAGGGATAAAATTTACATCAAAGAAACCGTGAGGTCTCAAAGATCAAGGGATGTGGAGCGAATGGTCACACAGGAGCTGCGGAAGACTCCTGATTTACCTCTCAATACTCTCAGATATTATACACTAAAAGCATTAAGGATTTCTTCGGATATTACACACTAAAAAGATGAATCTAACTTAAAAGGATTTTTGATAAAAAGATAGATTGATTTTTTTTAATAAAAGGGAGCCTCTATTTATAGAAGAAATACAACGATGTCGTCCATAATAGTTGTTAAACATGCAGAGCATCTAGGAAGATGAAATCCCAACTCTAAAGTGCATGTAAGAGAGAGAAATAAACATAATTAAATGTAGTTGTTGCTATGGACGAAAATTGATCTTCTTTGATTGTTTTTGGACTGAATCCACTTTGCTGGGCTTCTATGATTGATCAAGATTGTAGAATGAGTCGGTTTGTAGCTTAGTTCATTCTGGCCTGGTCGGAATCCTTCAATAAATGCGTCCATGTCTAAATCCGGTACACTGGAGATCACCTAAATTGTAAATTGCATAACTCCTTCATCCGAACTCCATTTGATTTGATTCTTCTTCGAGGAGCTCCGCGATTGAGCTGAGCACATTCTCCAAGTAATTTCATGCACTGAATCATCGTGATTGAGTATTTACGATTCGATCAATGCACGCATGTCCTAATGCTTCTCATGATCATATCATACTCTCTCTCTTGAAAAAGATTTGTCCTCAAATCTTGCTCTTTATAGAAAGAACAATTTGGACATAAACTTTTTTTAAAAATGATCAAGACTGAATTTAAAAACTGCAAATCCACCAGATTTGTTTTTTTTTCTCTTTTTTTTTTTTTTGCTTTTTTCTCTCTTTTTGTTTAATAAAGAAAAATAAATGAAGAAAAAGAAAAAGAAAAAGAAAAAGATAAGGTGAAAGATAGAAGATAAAAGAAAATGACAAGATGAGAAGATGATAACAAAAAATAAAAAATAAAATATCAAACTCAAGAGTGTGCTCTAATACCAAATGATGTGATTATCCCAAAAATCAGAACTCTAGAGTTGCTAGGGGGATTAAATTTGCATCAAATAAACCGTGAGGTCTCAAAGATCAAAGGATGTGGAGCGAATGGTCACACATGAGCTGCAGAAGACTCCTGATTTACCTCTCAATAGTCTCAGATATTACACACTAAAAGCATTAAGGATTTCTTCGGATATTACACACCAAAGAGATGAATATAACTTAAAAGGATTTTGATAAAAAGATAGATTGATTTTTTTAATAAAAGGGAGCCTCTATTTATAGAGAAAATACAAAAATATCGTCCATAATAGTTGCTAAAGATGCAGAGCATCTAGGAAGATGAAATCCCAACTCTATAGTGCATGAAAGAGAGAGAAATAGACATAATTAAATGTAGTTGTTGCTATGGACGAAAATTGATCTTCTTTGATTGTTTTTGGGCTGAATCCACTTTGCTGGGCTTCTCTGATTGATCAAGATTGTAGAATGAGTCGGTTTGTAGCTTAGTTCATTCTGGCCTGGTCGGAATCCTTCAATAAATGCGTCCATGTCTAAATCTGGTACATTGGAGATCACATAATTTGTAAATTGCATAACTCCTTCATCCGAACTCCATTTGATTTGATTCTTCTTCGAAAAGCTCCGCGATTGAGCTGAGCACATTCTCCAAGTAATTTCATGCACTGAATCATCGGGATTGAGTATTTACGATTCGATATGTGCACGCATGTCCTAATGCTTCTCATGATTATATCATACTCTCTCTCTTGAAAAAGATTTGTCCTCAAATCTTGCTCTTTATAGAAAGAACAATTTGGGCATAAACTTTTTAAAAAATGATCAAGACTCAATTGAAAAACTGCAAAACCACCAGATTTGTTTTCTTTTTTTTTTGCTCTTTTCTCTCTTTTTGTTTAATAAAGGAAAATAAATAAAGAAAAATAAAAAGAAAAAGAAAAAGAGAAGGTGAAAGATAGAAGATAAAAGAAAATGACAAGATGAGAAGATGATAACAAAAAATAAAAAATAAAATATCAAACTCAAGAGTGTGCTCTAATACCAAATGATGTGATTATCCCAAAAATCAGCACTCTAGAGTTGCTAGGGGGATTAAATTTGCATCAAAGAAACCGTGAGGTCTCAAAGATCAAAGGATGTAGAGCGAATGGTCACACATGAGCTGCAGAAGACTCCTGATTTACCTCTCAATAGTCTCAGATATTACACACTAAAAGCATTAACGATTTCTTCGGATATTACACACCAAAAAGATGAATAAAACTTAAAAGGATTTTGATAAAAAGATAGATTGATTTTTTTAATAAAAGGGAGCCTCTATTTATAGAGAAAATACAAAAATATCTACCATAATAGTTGCTAAAGATGCAGAGCATCTAGGAAGATGAAATCCCAACTCTATAGTGCATGTAAGAGAGAGAAATAGACATAATTAAATGTAGTTGTTGCTATGGACGAAAATTGATCTTCTTTGATTGTTTTTGGGCTGAATCCACTTTGCTGGGCTTCTCTGATTGATCAAGATTGTAGAATGAGTCGGTTTGTAGCTTAGTTCATTCTGGCCTGGTCGGGATCCTTCAATAAATGCGTCCATGTCTAAATCTGGTACACTGGAGATCACATAATTTGTAAATTGCATAACTCCTTCATCCGAACTCCATTTCATTTGATTCTTCTTCGAGGAGCTCCGCGATTGAGCTGAGCACATTCTCCAAGTAATTTCATGCACTGAATTATCGTGATTGAGTATTTACGATTCGATATGTGCACGCATGTCCTAATGCTTCTCATGATCATATCATACTCTCTCTCTTGAAAAAGATTTGTCCTCAAATCTTGCTCTTTATAGAAAGAACAATTTGGACATAAACTTTTTAAAAAATGATCAAGACTGAATTGAAAAACTGCAAAACCACCAGATTTGTTTTTTTTTCTCTTTTTTTTTGCTCTTTTCTCTCTTTTTGTTTAAAAAAGGAAAATAAATAAAGAAAAATAAAAAGAAAAAGAAAAAGAGAAGGTGAAAGATAGAAGATAAAAGAAAATGACAAGATGAGAAGATGATAACAAAAAATAAAAAATAAAATATCAAACTCAAGAGTGTGCTCTAATACCAAATGATGTGATTATCCCAAAAATCAGCACTCTAGAGTTGCTAGGGGGATTAAATTTGCATCAAAGAAACCGTGAGGTCTCAAAGATCAAAGGATGTGGAGCGAATGGTCACACATGAGCTGCGGAAGACTCCTGATTTACCTCTCAATAGTCTCAGATATTACACACTAAAAGCATTAAGGATTTCTTCGGATATTACACACCAAAGAGATGAATATAACTTAAAAGGATTTTGATAAAAAGATAGATTGATTTTTTTTAATAAAAGGGAGCCTCTATTTATAGAGAAAATACAAAAATATCGTCCATAATAGTTGCTAAAGATGCAGAGCATCTAGGAAGATGAAATCCCAACTCTATTGTGCATGAAAGAGAGAGAAATAGACATAATTAAATGTAGTTGTTGCTATGGACGAAAATTGATCTTCTTTGATTGTTTTTGGGCTGAATCCACTTTGCTGGGCTTCTCTGATTGATCAAGATTGTAGAATGAGTCGGTTTGTAGCTTAGTTCATTCTGGCCTGGTCGGAATCCTTCAATAAATGCGTCCATGTCTAAATCTGGTACATTGGAGATCACATAATTTGTAAATTGCATAACTCCTTCATCCGAACTCCATTTGATTTGATTCTTCTTCGAGGAGCTCCGCGATTGAGCTGAGCACATTCTCCAAGTAATTTCATGCACTGAATCATCGGGATTGAGTATTTACGATTCGATATGTGCACGCATGTCCTAATGCTTCTCATTATTATATCATACTCTCTCTCTTGAAAAAGATTTGTCCTCAAATCTTGCTCTTTATAGAAAGAACAATTTGGGTATAAACTTTTTAAAAAATGATCAAGACTCAATTGAAAAACTGCAAAACCACCAGATTTGTTTTCTTTTTTTTTTGCTCTTTTCTCTCTTTTTGTTTAATAAAAGAAAATAAATAAAGAAAAATAAAAAGAAAAAGAAAAAGAGAAGGTGAAAGATAGAAGATAAAAGAAAATGACAAGATGAGAAGATGATAACAAAAAATAAAAAATAAAATATCAAACTCAAGAGTGTGCTCTGATACCAAATGATGTGATTCTCCCAAAAATCAGCACTCTAGAGTTGGTAGGGGGATAAAATTTGCATCAAAGAAACCGTGAGGTCTCAAAGATCAAAGGATGTGGAGCAAATGGTCACACAGGAGCTGCGGAAGACTCCTGATTTACCTCTCAATACTCTCAGATATTACACACTAAAAGCATTAAAGATTTCTTTCGATATTACACACCAAAGAGATGAATCTAACTTAAAAGGATTTTTGACAAAAAGATAGATTGATTTTTTTAATAAAAGGGAGCCTCTATTTATAGTGGAAATACAACAATGTCGTCCATAATAGTTGCTAAACATGCATAGCATCTAGGAAGATGAAATCTCAACTCTAAATTGCATGTAAGAGAGAGAAATAGACATAATTAAATATAGTTGTTGCTATGGACGAAAATTGATCTTCTTTGATTGTTTTTGGGCTGAATCCACTTTGCTGGGCTTCTCTGATTTATCAAGATTGTAGAATGAGTCGGTTTGTAGCTTAGTTCATTCTGGCCTGGTCGGAATCTTTCAATAAATGGGTCCATGTCTAAATCCGGTACACTGGAGATCGCCTAATTTGTAAATTGCATAACTCCTTCATCCGAACTCCATTTGATTTGATTCTTCATCGAGGAGCTCCGCGATTGAGCTGAGCACATTCTCCAAGTAATATCATGCACTGAATCATCGTGATTGAGTATTTAAGATTCGATAAGTGCACGCATGTCCTAATGCTTCTCATGATCATATCATACTCTCTCTCTTGAAAAAGATTTGTCCTCAAATCTTGCGCTTTATAGAAAGAACAATTTGGACATAAACTTTTAAAAAAATGATCAAGACTGAATTTAAAAACTGCATATCCACCAGATTTTTTTTTCTCTCTTTTTTTTTTGCTCTTTTTCTCTCTTTTTGTTTAATAAAGGAAAATAAATAAAGAAAAATAAAAAGAAAAAGAAAAATAGAAGGTGAAAGATAGAAGATAAAAGAAAATGACAAGATGAGAAGATGATAACAAAAAATAAAAAATAAAATATCAAACTCAAGAGTGTGCTCTGATACTAAATGATGTGATTCTCCCAAAAATCAGCACTCTAGAGTTGGTAGGGGGATAAAATTTGCATCAAAGAAACCGTGAGTTCTCAAAGATCAAAGGATGTGGAGCGAATGGTCACACAGGAGCTGCGGAAGACTCCTGATTTACCTCTCAATACTCTCAGATATTACACACTAAAAGCATTAAGGATTTCTTCGGATATTACACACCAAAGAGATGAATCTAACTTAAAAGGATTTTTGATAAAAAGATAGATTGATTTTTTTAATATAAGAGAGCCTCTATTTATAGAGGAAATACAACAATGTCGTCCATAATAGTTGCTAAACATGCAGAGCATCTAGGAAGATGAAATCCCAACTCTAAAGTGCATGTAAGAGAGAGAAATAAACATAATTAAATGTAGTTGTTGCTATGGACGAAAATTGATCTTCTTTGATTGTTTTTGGGCTAAATCCACTTTGCTGGGCTTCTCTGATCGATCAAGATTGTAGAATGAGTCGGTTTGTAGCTTAGTTCATTCTGGCCTGGTCGGAATCATTTAATAAATGCGTCCATGTCTAAATCCGGTACACTAGAGATCACATAATTTGTAAATTGCATAACTCCTTCATCCGAACTCCATTTGATTTGATTCTTTTTCGAGGAGCTCCGTGATTGAGCTGAACACATTCTCCAAGTAATTTCATGCACTGAAACATCGTGATTGAGTATTTACGATTCGATCAGTGCATGCATGTCCTAATGCTTCTCATGATCATATCATACTCCCTCTCTTGAAAAAGATTTGTCCTCAAATCTTGCTCTTTATAGAAAGAACAATTTGGACATAAACTTTTAAAACAAATGATCAAGACTGAATTTAAAAACTACAAAACCAACAGATTTGTTTTTTTTCTCTCTTTTTTTGCTGTTTTTCTCTCTTTTTGTTTAATATAGGAAAATAAATAAAAAAAAATAAAAAAAAAAAGATAAAGAGAAGGTGAAAGATAGAAGATGAAAGAAAATGACAAAATGAGAAGATGATAACAAAAAATAAAATATCAAACTCAAGATTGTGCTCTGATACCAAATGATGTGATTCTCCCAAAAATCAGCACTCTAGAGTTGGTAGGGGGATAAAATTTGCATCAAAGAAACCATGAGGTCTCAAAGATCAAAGGATGTGGAGCGAATGGTCACCCAGGAGCTGCGGAAGACTCCTGATTTACCTCTCAATACTCTCTGATATTACACACTAAAAGCATTAAGGATTTCTTCGGATATTACACACAAAAGAGATGAATCTAACTTAAAAGGATTTTTGATAAAAAGATAGATTGATTTTTTCAATAAAAGGGAGCCTCTATTTATAGAGGAAATACAAAAATGTCGTCCATAACAGTTGCTAATTATGCAGAGCATCTAGGAAGATGAAATCCCAACTCTAAAGTGCATGTAAGAGAGAGAAATAGACAAAATTAAATGTAGTTGTTGCTATGGACGAAAATTGATCTTCTTTGATTGTTTTTGGGCTGAATCCATTTTGTTGGGATTCTCTGATTGATCAAGATTGTAGAATGAGTCGGTTTGTAGCTTAGTTCATTCTGGCCTGGTCGGAATCCTTCAATAAATGCGTCCATGTCTAAATCCGGTACACTGGAGATCACCTAATTTGTAAATTGCATAACTCCTTCATCCGAACTCCATTTGATTTGATTCTTCTTCGAGGAGCTCCGTGATTGAGCTGAGCACATTCTCCAAGTAATTTCATGCACTGAAACATCGTGATTGAGTATTTACGATTCGATCAGTGCATGCATGTCCTAATGCTTCTCATGATCATATCATACTCCCTCTCTTGAAAAAGATTTGTCCTCAAATCTTGCTCTTTATAGAAAGAACAATTTGGACATAAACTTTTAAAACAAATGATCAAGATTGAATTTAAAAACTACAAAACCAACAGATTTGTTTTTTTTCTCTCATTTTTTGCTGTTTTTCTCTCTTTTTGTTTAATAAAGGAAAATAAATAAAAAAAAATAAAAAGAAAAAGATAAAGAGAAGGTGAAAGATAGAAGATGAAAGAAAATGACAAAATGAGAAGATGATAACAAAAAATAAAATATCAAACTCAAGAGTGTGCTCTGATACCAAATGATGTGATTCTCCCAAAAATCAGCACTATAGAGTTGGTAGGGGGATAAAATTTACATCAAAGAAACCGTGAGGTCTCAAAGATCAAAGGATGTGGAGCGAATGGTCACACAGGAGCTGCGGAAGACTCCTGATTTACCTCGCAATTCTCTCAGATATTACACACTAAAAGCATTAAGGATTTCTTCGGACATTACACACCAAAGAGATGGATCTAACTTAAAAGGATTTTTGATAAAAAGATAGATTGATTTTTTCAATAAAAGGGAGCCTCTATTTATAGAGGAAATACAAAAATGTCGTCCATTATAGTTGCTAAACATGCAGAGCATCTAGGAAGATGAAATCCCAACTCTAAAGTGCATGTAAGGGAGAGAAATAGACATAATTAAATGTAGTTGTTGCTATGGACGAACATTGATCTTCTTTGATTGTTTTTGGGCTGAATCCACTTTGCTGGGCTTCTCTGATTGATCAAGATTGGAGAATGAGTCGGTTTGTAGCTTAGTTCATTCTGGCCTGGTCGGAATCTTTCAATAAATGCGCCTATGTCTAAATCCGGTACACTGGAGATCACATAATTTGTAAATTGCATAACTCCTTCATCCGAACTCCATTTGATTTGATTCATCTTCGAGGAGATCCGCGATTGAGCTGAGCACATTCTCCAAGTAATTTCATGCACTGAATCATCGTGATTGAGTATTTACGATTCGATCAGTGCACGCATGTCCTAATGCTTCTCATGATCATATCATACTCTCTCTCTTAAAAAAGATTTGTCCTCAAATCTTGCTCTTTATAGAAAGAACAATTTGGACATAAACTTTTTAAAAAAAATGATCAAGATTGAATTTAAAAACTGCAAAATCACCAGATTTGTTTTTTTTTTCTCTCTTGTTTTTTTTTGCTCTTTTTCTCTCTTTTTGTTTAATAAAGGAAAATAAATAAAGAAAAATAAAAAGAAAAAGAAAAAGAGAAGGTGAAAGATAGAAGATAAAAGAAAATGACAAGATGAGAAGATGATAACAAAAAATAAAAAATAAAATATCAAACTCAAGAGTGTGCTCTGATACCAAATGATGTGATTCTCCCAAAAATCAGCACTCTAGAGTTGGTAGGGGGATAAAATTTGCATCAAAGAAACCGTGAGGTCTGAAAGATCAAAGGATGTGGAGCGAATGGTCACACAGGAGCTGCGGAAGACTCCTGATTTACCTCTCAATACTCTCAGATATTACACACTAAAAGCATTAAGGATTTCTTCGGATATTACACACCAAAGAGATGAATCTAACTTAAAAGGATTTTTGATAAAAAGATAGATTGATTTTTTTAATAAAAGGGAACCTCTATTTATAGTGGAAATACAACAATGTCATCCATAATAGTTGCTAAACATGCATAGCATCTAGGAAGATGAAATCCCAACTCTAAAGTGCATGTAAGAGAGAGAAATAAATATAATTAAATGTAGTTGTTGCTATGGACGAAAATTGATCTTCTTTGATTGTTTTTGGGCTAAATCCACTTTGCTGGGCTTCTCTGATCGATCAAGATTGTAGAATGAGTCGGTTTGTAGCTTAGTTCATTCTGGCCTGGTCGGAATCCTTTAATAAATGCGTCCATGTCTAAATCCGGTACACTAGAGATCACATAATTTGTAAATTGCATAACTCCTTCATCCGAACTCCATTTGATTTGATTCTTCTTCGAGGAGCTCCGTGATTGAGCTGAGCACATTCTCCAAGTAATTTCATGCACTGAAACATCGCGATTGAGTATTTACGATTCGATCAGTGCATGCATGTCCTAATGCTTCTCATGATCATATCATACTCCCTCTCTTGAAAAAGATTTGTCCTCAAATCTTGCTCTTTATAGAAAAAACAATTTGGAAATAAACTTTTAAAACAAATGATCAAGACTGAATTTAAAAACTACAAAACCAACAAATTTGTTTTTTTTTTCTCTTTTTTTGCTGTTTTTCTCTCTTTTTGTTTAATAAAGGAAAATAAATAAAAAAAAAAAAAAAGAAAAAGATAAAGAGAAGGTGAAAGATAGAAGATGAAAGAAAATGACAAAATGAGAAGATGATAACAAAAAATAAAATATCAAACTCAAGATTGTGCTCTGATACCAAATGATGTGATTCTCCCAAAAATCAGCACTCTAGAGTTGGTAGGGGGATAAAATTTGCATCAAAGAAACCATGAGGTCTCAAAGATCAATGGATGTGGAGCGAATGGTCACCTAGGAGCTGTGGAAGACTCCTGATTTACCTCTCAATACTCTCAGATATTACACACTAAAAGCATTAAGGATTTCTTCGGATATTACACACCAAAGAGATGAATCTAACTTAAAAGGATTTTTGATAAAAAGATAGATTGATTTTTTCAATAAAAGGGAGCCTCTATTTATAGAGGAAATACAAAAATGTCGTCCATAACAGTTGCTAAACATGCAGAGCATCTAGGAAGATGAAATCCCAACTCTAAAGTGCATGTAAGAGAGAGAAATAGACATAATTAAATGTAGTTGTTGCTATGGACGAAAATTGATCTTCTTTGATTGTTTTTGGGCTGAATCCATTTTGCTGGGCTTCTCTGATTGATCAAGATTGTAGAATGAGTCGGTTTGTAGCTTAGTTCATTCTGGCCTGGTCGGAATCCTTTAATAAATGCGTCCATGTCTAAATCCGGTACACTGGAGATCACCTAATTTGTAAATTGCATAACTCCTTCATCCGAACTCCATTTGATTTGATTCTTCTTCGAGGAGCTCCGTGATTGAGCTGAGCACATTCTCCAAGTAATTTCATGCACTGAAACATCGTGATTGAGTATTTACGATTCGATCAGTGCATGCATGTCCTAATGCTTCTCATGATCATATCATACTCCCTCTCTTGAAAAAGATTTGTCCTCAAATCTTGCTATTTATAAACAATTTGGACATAAACTTTTAAAACAAATGATCAAGACTGAATTTAAAAACTACAAAACCAACAGATTTGTTTTTTTTCTCTCTTTTTTTGCTGTTTTTCTCTCTTTTTGTTTAATAAAGGAAAATAAATAAAAAAAAATAAAAAGAAAAAGATAAAGAGAAGGTGAAAGATAGAAGATGAAAGAAAATGACAAAATGAGAAGATGATAACAAAAAATAAAATATCAAACTCAAGAGTGTGCTCTGATACCAAATGATGTGATTCTCCCAAAAATCAGCACTCTAGAGTTGGTAGGGGGATAAAATTTACATCAAAGAAACCGTAAGGTCTCAAAGATCAAAGGATGTGGAGGGAATGGTCACACAGGAGCTGCGGAAGACTCCTGATTTACCTTGCAATTCTCTCAGATATTACACACTAAAAACATTAAGGATTTCTTTGGATATTACACACCAAAGAGATGGATCTAACTTAAAAGGATTTTTGATAAAAAGATAGATTGATTTTTTCAATAAAAGGGAGCCTCTATTTATAGAGGAAATATAAAAATGTCGTCCATTATAGTTGCTAAACATGCAGAGCATCTAGGAAGATGAAATCCCAACTCTAAAGTGCATGTAAGGGAGAGAAATAGACATAATTAAATGTAGTTGTTGCTATGGATGAAAATTGATCTTCTTTGATTGTTTTTGGGCTGAATCCACTTTGCTGGGCTTCTCTGATTGATCAAGATTGTAGAATGAGTCGGTTTGTAGCTTAGTTCATTCTGGCCTGGTCGGAATCCTTCAATAAATGCGTCCATGTCTAAATCCGGTACACTGGAGATCACCTAATTTGTAAATTGCATAACTCCTTCATCCGAACTCCATTTGATTTGATTCTTCTTCGAAGAGCTCCGTGATTGAGCTGAGCACATTCTAAAAGTAATTTCATGCACTGAATCATCGTGATTGAGTATTTACGATTCGATCAGTGCACGCATGTCCTAATGCTTCTCATGATCATCATACTCTCTTTCTTGAAAAAGATTTGTCATCAAATCTTGCTCTTTATAGAAAGAACAATTTGGACATAAACTTTTTAAAAAAATGATCAAGACTGAATTTAAAAACTGCAAAACCAACAGATTTGTTTGTTTTTCTCTCTCTCTTTTTTGCTGTTTTTCTCTCTTTTTGTTTAATAATAGAAAATAAATAAAAAAATAAAAAGTAAAATAAAAAGAGAAGGTGAAAGATAGAAGATGAAAGAAAATGACAAGATGAGAATATGATAACAAAAAATAAACAATAAAATATCAAACTCAAGAGTGTGCTCTGATACCAAATGATGTGATTCTCCCAAAAATCAGCACTCTAGAGTTGGTAGGGGGATAAAATTTGCATCAAAGAAACCGTGAGGTCTCAAAGATCAAAGGATGTGGAGCGAATGGTCACACAGGAGCTGCGGAAGACTCCTGATTTACCTCACAATACTCTCAGATATTACACACTAAAAGCATAAAGGATTTCTTCGGATATTACATACCAAAGAGATGAATCTAACTTAAAAGGATTTTTGATAAAAAGATAGATTGATTTTTTTTAATATAAGAGAGCCTCTATTTATAGAGAAAATACAACAATGTCGTCCATAATAGTTGCTAAACATGCAGAGCATCTAGGAAGATGAAATCCCAACTCTAAAGTGCATGTAAGAGAGAGAAATAGACATAATTAAATGTAGTTGTTGCTATGGACGAAAATTGATCTTCTTTGATTGTTTTTGGGCTGAATCCACTTTGCTGGGCTTCTCTGATTGATCAAGATTGTAGAATGAGTCGGTTTGTAGCTTAGTTCATTCTGGCCTGGTCGGAATCCTTCAATAAATGCGTCCATGTCTAAATCCGGTACACTGGAGATCACATAATTTGTAAATTGCATAACTCCTTCATCCGAACTCCATTTGATTTGATTCTTCTTCGAGGAGCTCCGTGATTGAGCTGAGCACATTCTCCAAGTAATTTCATGCACTGAATCATCGTGATTGAGTATTTACGATTCGATCAGTGCACACATATCCTAATGCTTCTCATGATCATATCATACTCTCTCTCTTGAAAAAGATTTGTCCTCAAATCTTGCTCTTTATAGAAAAAACAATTTGGACATAAACTTTAAAAAAAAATGATCAAGACTGAATTTAAAAACTCTAAAACCACCAGATTTGTTTTTTTTTCTCTTTTTTTTTTGCTCTTTTTCTCTCTTTTTGTTTAATAAAGGAAAATAAATAAAGAAAAATAAAAAGTAAAATAAAAAGAGAAGGTGAAAGATAGAAGATGAAAGAAAATGACAAGATGAGAAGATGATAACAAAAAATAAAAAATAAAATATCAAACTCAAGAGTGTGCTCTGATACCAAATGATGTGATTCTCTAAAAAATCAGCACTCTAGAGTTGGTAGGGGGATAAAATTTGCATCAAAGAAACCGTGAGGTTTCAAAGATCAAAGGATGTGGAGCGAATGATCACATAGGAGCTGCGGAAGACTCCTGATTTACCTCTCAATACTCTCAGATATTACACACTAAAAGCATTAAGGATTTCTTCGGATATTACACACCAAAGAGATGAATCTAACTTAAAAGGATTTTTGATAAAAAGATAGATTGTTTTTTTAATAAAAGAGAGTCTCTATTTATAGAGGAAATACAACAATGTCGTCCATAATAGTTGCTAAACATGCAGAGCATCTAGGAAGATGAAATCCCAACTCTAAAGTGCATGTAAGAGAGAGAAATAGACATAATTAAATGTAGTTGTTGCTATGGACGAAAATTGATCTTCTTTAATTGTTTTTGGGCTGAATCCACTTTGTTGGGCTTCTCTGATTGATCAAGATTGTAGAATAAGTCAGTTTGTAGCTTAGTTCATTCTGGCCTGGTCGGAATCCTTCAATAAATGCGTCCATGTCTAAATCCGGTACACTGGAGATCACCTAATTTGTAAATTGCATAACTCCTTCATCCGAACTCCATTTGATTTGATTCTTTTTCTAGGAGCTCCGTGATTGAGTTGAGCACATTCTCCAAGTAATTTCATGCACTGAATCATCGTGATTGAGTATTTAAGATTCGATCAGTGCACGCATGTCCGAATGCTTTTCATGATCATATCATACTCTCTCTCTTGAAAAAGATTTGTCCTCAAATCTTACTCTTTATAGAACAAACATTTTGGACAAAAACTTTAAAAAAAATGATCAAGACTGAATTTAAAAACTGCAAAACCACCAGATTTGTTTTTTTTCTCTCTTTTTTTTTTTGCTCTTTTTCTCTCTTTTTGTTTAATAAAGGAAAATAAATAAAGAAAAAGAAAAAGAAAAAGAGAAGGTGAAAGATAGAAGATGAAAGAAAATGACAAGATGAGAAGATGATAACAAAAAATAAAACATAAAATATCAAACTCAAGAGTGTGCTCTGATACCAAATGATGTGATTCTCTAAAAAATCAGCACTCTAGAGTTGGTAGGGGGATAAATTTGCATCAAAGAAACCGTGAGGTCTCAAAGATCAAAGGATGTCGAGCAAATGATCACACAGGAGCTGTGGAAGACTCCTGATTTACCTCTCAATACTCTCAGATATTACACACTAAAAGCATTAAGGATTTCGTCGGATATTACACACCAAAGAGATGAATCTAACTTAAAAGGATTTTTGATAAAAAGATAGATTAATTTTTTTAATAAAAGGGAGCCTCTATTTATAGAGGAAATACAACAATGTCGTCCATAATAGTTGCTAAACATGCAGAGCATCTAGGAAGATGAAATCCCAACTCTAAAGTGCATGTAAGAGAGAGAAATAGACATAATTAAATGTAGTTGTTGCTATAGACGAAAATTGATCTTGATTGTTTTTGGGCTGAATCCACTTTGCTGGGCTTCTCTGATTGATCAAGATTGTAGAATGAGTCGGTTTGTAGCTTAGTTCATTCTGGCCTGGTCGGAATCCTTCAATAAATGCGTCCATATCTAAATCCGGTACACTGGAGATCACCTAATTTGTAAATTGCATAACTCCTTCATCCGAACTCCATTTGATTTGATTCTTCTTCGAAGAGCTCCGTGATTGAGCTGAGCACATTCTAAAAGTAATTTCATGCACTGAATCATCGTGATTGAGTATTTACGATTCGATCAGTGCACGCATGTCCTAATGCTTCTCATGATCATCATACTCTCTCTCTTGAAAAAGATTTGTCATCAAATCTTGCTCTTTATAGAAAGAACAATTTGGACATAAACTTTTTAAAAAAATGATCAAGACTGAATTTAAAAACTGCAAAACCAACAGATTTGTTTGTTTTTCTCTCTCTCTTTTTTGCTGTTTTTCTCTCTTTTTGTTTAATAATGGAAAATAAATAAAAAAATAAAAAGTAAAATAAAAAGAGAAGGTGAAAGATAGAAGATGAAAGAAAATGACAAGATGAGAATATGATAACAAAAAATAAACAATAAAATATCAAACTCAAGAGTGTGCTCTGATACCAAATGATGTGATTCTCCCAAAAATCAGCACTCTAGAGTTGGTAGGGGGATAAAATTTGCATCAAAGAAACCGTGAGGTCTCAAAGATCAAAGGATGTGGAGCGAATGGTCACACAGGAACTGCGGAAGACTCCTGATTTACCTCACAATACTCTCAGATATTACACACTAAAAGCATAAAGGATTTCTTCGGATATTACATACCAAAGAGATGAATCTAACTTAAAAGGATTTTTGATAAAAAGATAGATTGATTTTTTTAATATAAGAGAGCCTCTATTTATAGAGAAAATACAACAATGTCGTCCATAATAGTTGCTAAACATGCAGAGCATCTAGGAAGATGAAATCCCAACTCTAAAGTGCATGTAAGAGAGAGAAATAGACATAATTAAATGTAGTTGTTGCTATGGACGAAAATTGATCTTCTTTGATTGTTTTTGGGCTGAATCCACTTTGCTGGGCTTCTCTGATTGATCAAGATTGTAGAATGAGTCGGTTTGTAGCTTAGTTCATTCTGGCCTGGTCGGAATCCTTCAATAAATGCGTCCATGTCTAAATCCGGTACACTGGAGATCACATAATTTGTAAATTGCATAACTCCTTCATCCGAACTCCATTTGATTTGATTCTTCTTCGAGGAGCTCCGTGATTGAGCTGAGCACATTCTCCAAGTAATTTCATGCACTGAATCATCGTGATTGAATATTTACGATTCGATCAGTGCACGCATATCCTAATGCTTCTCATGATCATATCATACTCTCTCTCTTGAAAAAGATTTGTCCTCAAATCTTGCTCTTTCTAGAAAAAACAATTTGGACATAAACTTTAAAAAAAAATGATCAAGACTGAATTTAAAAACTGCAAAACCACCAGATTTGTTTTTTTTTCACTTTTTTTGTTTTGCTCTTTTTCTCTCTTTTGGTTTAATAAAGGAAAATAAATAAAGAAAAATAAAAAGTAAAATAAAAAGAGAAGGTGAAATGGTCACACAGGAGCTGCGGAAGACTTCTGATTTACCTCTCAATACTCTCAGATATTACACACTAAAAGCATTAAGGATTCCTTCGGATATTACACACCAAAGAGATTAATCTAACTTAAAAGGATTTTTGATAAAAAGATAGATTGTTTTTTTAATAAAAGGGAGTCTCTATTTATAGAGGAAATACAACAATGTCGTCCATAATAGTTGCTAAACATGCAGAGCATCTAGGAAGATGAAATCCCAACTCTAAAGTGCATGTAAGAGAGAGAAATAGACATAATTAAATGTAGTTGTTGCTATGGACGAAAATTGATCTTCTTTGATTGTTTTTGGGCTGAATCCACTTTGCTGGGCTTCTCTGATTGATCAAGATTGTAGAATGAGTCAGTTTGTAGCTTAGTTCATTCTGGTCTGGTCGGAATCCTTCAATAAATGCGTCCATGTCTAAATCCGGTACACTGGAGATCACCTAATTTGTAAATTGCATAACTCCTTCATCCGAACTCCATTTGATTTGATTCTTTTTCTAGGAGCTCCGTGATTGAGTTGAGCACATTCTCTAAGTAATTTCATGCACTGAATCATCGTGATTGAGTATTTACGATTCGATCAGTGCACGCATGTCTGAATGCTTTTCATGATCATATCATACTCTCTCTCTTGAAAAAGATTTGTCCTCAAATCTTGCTCTTTATAGAAAAAACATTTTGGACATAAACTTTAAAAAAAATGATCAAGACTGAATTTAAAAACTGCAAAACCACCAGATTTGTTTTTTTTCTCTCTTTTTTTTTTTCTCTTTTTCTCTCTTTTTGTTTAATAAAGGAAAATAAATAAAGAAAAATAAAAAGAAAAAGAAAAAGAGAAGGTGAAAGATAGAAGATGAAAGAAAATGACAAGATGAGAAGATGATAACAAAAAATAAAACATAAAATATCAAACTCAAGAGTGTGCTCTGATACCAAATGATGTGATTCTCTCAAAAATCATCACTCTAGAGTTGGTAGGGGGATAAATTTGCATCAAAGAAACCGTGAGGTCTCAAAGATCAAAGGATGTGGAGCAAATGATCACACAGGAGCTGTGGAAGACTCCTGATTTACCTCTCAATACTCTCAGATATTATACACTAAAAGCATTAAGGATTTCGTCGGATATTACACACCAAAGAGATGAATCTAACTTAAAAGGATTTTTGATAAAAAGATAGATTGATTTTTTTAATAAAAGGGAGCCTCTATTTATAGAGGAAATACAACAATGTCGTCCATAATAATTGCTAAACATGCAGAGCATCTAGAAAGATGAAATCCCAACTCTAAAGTGCATGTAAGAGAGAGAAATAGACATAATTAAATGTAGTTGTTGCTATGGACGAAAATTGATCTTCTTTGATTGTTTTTGGGCTGAATCCACTTTGCTGGGCTTCTCTGATTGATCAAGATTGTAGAATGAGTCGGTTTGTAGCTTAGTTCATTCTGGCCTGGTCGGAATCCTTCAATAAATGCGTCCATGTCTAAATCTGGTACACTGGAGATCACCTAATTTGTAAATTGCATAACTCCTTCATCCGAACTCCATTTGATTTGATTCTTCTTCAAAGAGCTCCGTGATTGAGCTGAGCACATTCTAAAAGTAATTTCATGCACTGAATCATCGTGATTGAGTATTTACGATTCGATCAGTGCACGCATGTCCTAATGCTTCTCATGATCATCATACTCTCTCTCTTGAAAAAGATTTGTCCTCAAATCTTGCTCTTTATAGAAAGAACAATTTGGACATAAACATTTTTAAAAAATGATCAAGACTGAATTTAAAAACTGCAAAACCAACAGATTTGTTTTTTTTTCTCTCTCTCTTTTTTGCTGTTTTTCTCTCTTTTTGTTTAATAAAGGAAAATAAATAAAAAAATAAAAAGAAAAAGAAAAAGAGAAGGTGAAAGATAGAAGATGAAAGAAAATGACAAGATGAGAATATGATAACAAAAAATAAACAATAAAATATCAAACTCAAGAGTGTGCTCTGATACCAAATGATGTGATTCTCCCAAAAATCAGCACTCTAGAGTTGGTTGGGGGATAAAATTTGCATCAAAGAAACCGTGAGGTCTCAAAGATCAAAGGATGTGGAGCGAATGGTGACACAGGAGCTGCGGAAGACTCCTGATTTACCTCACAATACTCTCAGATATTACACACTAAAAGCATAAAGGATTTCTTCGGATATTACACACCAAAGAGATGAATCTAACTTAAAAGGATTTTTGATAAAAAGATAGATTGATTTTTTTAATATAAGGGAGCCTCTATTTATAGAGGAAATACAACAATGTCGTCCATAATAGTTGCTAAACATGCAGAGCATCTAGGAAGATGAAATCCCAACTCTAAAGTGCATGTAAGAGAGAGAAATAGACATAATTAAATGTAGTTGTTGCTATAGACGAAAATTGATCTTCTTTGATTGTTTTTGGGCTGAATCCACTTTGCTGGGCTTCTCTGATTGATCAAGATTGTAGAATGAGTCGGTTTGTAGCTTAGTTCATTCTAGCCTGGTCGGAATCCTTCAATAAATGCGTCCATGTCTAAATCTGGTATACTGGAGATCACCTAATTTGTAAATTGCATAACTCCTTCATCCGAACTCCATTTGATTTGATTCTTCTTCGAGGACCTCCGTGATTGAGCTGGGTACATTCTCCAAGTAATTTGATGTACTGAATCATCTTGATTGAGTATTTACGATTCGATCAGTGCACGCATGTCCTAATGCTTCTCATGATCATATCATACTCCCTCTCTTGAAAACAATTTGTCCTCAAATCTTGCTCTTTATAGAAAAAACAATTTGGACATAAACTTTTAAAACAAATGATCAAGACTGAATTTAAAAACTGCAAAACCACCAGATTTGTTTTTTTTTTCTCTCTTTTTTTTTGCTCTTTTTCTCTCTTTTTGTTTAATAAAGGAAAATAAATAAAGAAAAAGAAAAAGAAAAAGAAAAAGAGAAGGTGAAAGATAGAAGATGAAAGAAAATGACAAGATGAGAAGATGATATCAAAAAATAAAAAATAAAATATCAAACTCAAGAGTGTGCTCTGATACCAAATGATGTGATTCTCCCAAAAATCACCACTCTAGAGTTGGTAGGGGGATAAAATTTGCATCAATGAAACCGTAAGGTCTCAAAGATCAAAGGATGTGGAGCAAATGGTCACACAGGAGCTGCGGAAGACTACTGATTTACCTCTCAATACTCTCAGATATTACACACTAAAAGCATTAAGGATTTCTTGAGATATTACACACCAAAGAGTTGAATCTAACTTAAAAAGATTTTTGATAAAAAGATAGATTGATTTTTATAATAAAAGGGTGCCTCTATTTATAGAGTAAATACAACAATGTCGTCCATAATAGTTGCTAAACATGCAGAGCATCTAGGAAGATGAAATCTCAACTCTGAAGTGCATGTAAGAGAGCTCAATAGTCATAATTAAATGTAGTTGTTGCTATGGACGAAAATTGATCTTCTTTGATTGTTTTTGGGCTGAATCCACTTTGCTGGGCTTCTCTGATTGATCAAGATTGTAGAATGAGTCGGTTTGTAGCTTAGTTCATTCTAGCCTGGTCGGAATCCTTCAATAAATGCGTCCATGTCTAAATCTGGTATACTGGAGATCACCTAATTTGTAAATTGCATAACTCCTTCATCCGAACTCCATTTGATTTGATTCTTCTTCGAGGAGCTCCGTGATTGAGCTGGGCACATTCTCCAAGTAATTTGATGTACTGAATCATCCAGATTGAGTATTTACGATTCGATCAGTGCACGCATGTCCTAGTGCTTCTCATGATCATATCATACTCCCTCTCTTGAAAACAATTTGTCCTCAAATCTTGCTCTTTATAGAAAGAACAATTTGGACATAAACTTTTAAAACAAATGATCAAGACTGAATTTAAAAACTGCAAAACCAACAAATTTGTTTTTTTTTCTCTCTTTTTTTTGCTGTTTTTCTCTCTTTTTGTTTAATAAAGGAAAATAAATAAATAAATAAAAAGAAAAAGAAAAAGAGAAGGTGAAAGATAGAAGATGAAAAAAAATGACAAAATGAGAATATGATAACAAAAAATAAAAAATAAAATATCAAACTCAAGAGTGTGCTCTGATACCAAATGATATGATTCTCCCAAAAATCAGCACTCTAGAGTTGGTAGGGGGATAAAATTTGCATCAAAGAAACCGTGAGGTCTCAAAGATCAAAGGATGTGGAGCGAATTGTCACACAGGAGCTGCGGAAGACTCCTGATTTACCTCTCAATACTCTCAGATATTACACACTAAAAGCATTAAGGATTTCTTCGGATATTACACACCAAAGAGATGAATCTAACTTAAAAGGATTTTTGATAAAAAGATAGATTGATTTTTTTAATATAAGGGAGCTTCTATTTATAGAGGAAATACAACAATGTCGTCCATAATAGTTGCTAAACATGCAGAGCATCTAGGAAGATGAAATCTCAACTCTAAAGTGCATGTAAGAGAGAGAAATAGACATAATTAAATGTAGTTGTTGCTATAGACGAAAATTGATCTTCTTTGATTGTTTTTGGGCTGAATCCACTTTGCTAGGATTCTCTGATTGATCAAGATTGTAGAATGAGTCGGTTTGTAGCTTAGTTCTTTCTGGCCTGGTCGGAATCCTTCAATAAATGCGTCCATGTCTAAATCCGGTATACTGGAGATCACCTAATTTGTAAATTATATAACTCCTTCATCCGAACTCCATTTGATTTGATTCTTCTTCGAGGAGCTCCGTGATTGAGCTGGGCACATTCTCCAAGTAATTTGATGTACTGAATCATCCTGATTGAGTATTTACGATTCGATCAGTGCACGCATGTCCTAGTGCTTCTCATGATCATATCATACTCCCTCTCTTGAAAACAATGTGTCCTCAAATCTTGCTCTTTATAGAAAGAACAATTTGGACATAAACTTTTAAAACAAATGATCAAGACTGAATTTAAAAACTGCAAAACCACCAGATTTGTTTTTTTTTTCTCTCTTTTTTTTGCTCTTTTTCTCTCTTTTTGTTTAATAAAGGAAAATAAATAAAGAAAAATAAAAAGAAAAAGAAAAAGAGAAGGTGAAAGATAGAAGATGAAAGAAAATGACAAGATGAGAAGATGATAACAAAAAATAAAAAATAAAATATCAAACTCAAGAGTGTGCTCTGATACCAAATGATGTGATTCTCCCAAAAATCAGCACTCTAGAGTTTGTAGGGGGATAAAATTTGCATCAAAGAAACCGTGAGGTCTCAAAGATCAAAGGATGTAGAGCAAATGGTCACACAGGAGCTGCGGAAGACTACTGATTTACCTCTCAATACTCTCAGATATTACACACTAAAAGCATTAAGGGTTTCTTCAGATATTACACACCAAAGAGTTGAATCTAACTTAAAAGGATTTTTGACAAAAAGATAGATTGATTTTTTTAATAAAAGGGTGCCTCTATTTATAGAGGAAATTCAACAATGTTGTCCATAATAGTTGCTAAACATGCAGAGCATTTAGGAAGATGAAATCCCAACTCTAAAGTACATGTAAGAGAGAGAAATAGTCATAATTAAATGTAGTTGTTGCGATAGACGAAAATTGATCTTCTTTGATTTTTTTTGGGCTGAGTCCACTTTGCTGGGCTTCTCTGATTGATCAAGATTGTAGAATGAGTCGGTTTGTAGCTTAGTTCATTCTGGCCTGGTCGGAATCCTTCAATAAATGCGTTCATGTATAAATCCGGTACACTGGAGATTACCTAATTTGTAAATTGCATAACTCCTTCATCCGAACTCCATTTGATTTGATTCTTCTTCGAGGAGCTCCGTGATTGAGCTGAGCACATTCTCCAAGTAATTTCATGCACTGAATCATCGTGATTGAGTATTTACGATTCGATCAGTGCACGCATGTCCTAATGCTTCTCATGATCACATCATACTCCCTCTCTTGAAAAAGATTTGTCCTCAAATCTTGCTCTTTATAGAAAGAACAATTTGGACATAAACTTTTAAAACAAATGATCAAGACTGACTTTAAAAACTGCAAAACCACCAGATTTGTTTTTTTTTTTCTCTTTTTTTTTGCTCTTTTTCTCTCTTTTTGTTTAATAAAGGAAAATAAATAAAGAAAAATAAAAAGAAAAAGAAAAAGAGAAGGTGAAAGATAGAAGATGAAAGAAAATGACAAGATGAGAAGATGATAACAAAAAATAAAAAATAAAATATCAAACTCAAGAGTGTGCTCTGTGATATATCATGGTTTTTATGGTTTTTAACCATGATATAAGTCTTTTTTATTGAGTCTTTTTGGTCTTTTTAGAGTCCTAGAAGAGTCTTTGCAGGTTAAAGCATGTCTGGAGCATAATTGGAGATGTTGGAACCTTTTTAGAGCATTCTGAGTTGAAGCCACGAAGTACCAAGCTCGAAGCAGAAAAGTATCCCATATGGTGACGATCGTCACCCCATTGGTGACGCTCGTCACCCAGATAGGAAGGAGCGTGGCTATTTGTTAAAAGTATCAAGAAGAATTGCAGAACTTACACAGAAGTTTCCTTTATTTATATGAAGACCCCAGATCGTGTTTAGCCCCTATTTATTAGGTTTTTCAGCCATTGTTGGCAAGAATCTTAGTTTTTGAGAATTCAGAGAGTTAGAGAGAGATTTTATTCAGAGCTTTTTGGGGAGACAAATCCTGTACTCTTTAGAGAAGATTTCGAACCCCCTTTGTTTTCTACTCTTTCTCTTAATGCAATTTTATCCAGTTATGTTTTGTGATCTCATAATCATGTCTGAGTAATCTGCTAGTTAAGTTAGGGTTTTTCAAAGGTTGATGAAAAGAGTGTCGAATCGCTATCTGTTAGGAATATCTCATGGTTTTTCATCTCTACTTGCTTTAAAATCGAATTTCTGAGAAACATCATCTAGGAATCCGAAAATCATAGGTTGTTAAATATATGTGAGAGCATTATTCATAACCTGAACTAGTATTTGATGAGCAAAACAACTTAGTACAAAGAGATTTGGCTTAGGAGTTTTGTAAACAATTGAACCTGATCATTACTGCATGCTTAGGTTGTTAGGGTTTGCAAAGAGATTTGAAACTCTGTGATCTAGGTATAGATAACTTCTGCAATGAGAATTGATTAGTTATGCATTAGAGATTCATGTTTAAAAACGGTTCTTAATCATTCCTGATACCCTGCATTCTACATTCTTGGATTCATACCTGCGAATTACCCTAGCTTAGCGCTTTTAGTCTTCCTGAACTTAGAACATATCATACCATCGTTTGCTTATTTCTAATTATTCATTCGCATTACATACATCATATTTTGCTTAGCTTAGTCCAAATCTATAATTGATAGTGTAGTTAGCATTACTCTCTTGGGATTTCGATACCCCTTATACTACATCTGCTTTGCTGTGCACTTGCAGTAGTTTTTATTTGGGTAAAACCTGACCCTATCACTCTGATACCAAATGATGTGATTCTCCCAAAAATCAGCACTCTAGAGTTGGTAGGAGGATAAAATTTGCATCAAAGAAACCGTGAGGTCTCAAAGATTAAAGGATGTGGAGCGAATGGTCACACAGGAGCTGCGGAAGACTCCTGATTTACCTCTCAATACTCTCAGATATTACACACAAAAAGCATTAAGGATTTCTTCGGATATTACACACCAAAGAGATGAATATAACTTAAAAGGATTTTTGATAAAAAGATAGATTGATTTTTTTAATAAAAGGGAGCCTCTATTTATAGAGGAAATACAACAATGTCGCCCATAATAGTTGCTAAACATGCAGAGCATCTAGGAAGATGAAATCCCAATTCTAAAGTGCATGTAAGAGAGAGAAATAGACATAATTAAATGTAGTTGTTGCTATAGACGAAAATTGATCTTCTTTGATTGTTTTTGGGCTGAATCCACTTTGCTGGGCTTCTCTGATTGATCAAGATTGTAGAATGAGTCGGTTTGTAGCTTAGTTCATTCTGGCCTGGTCGGAATCCTTCAATAAATGCGTTCATGTCTAAATCCGGTACACTGGATATTACCTAATTTGTAAATTGCATAACTCCTTCATCCAAACTCCATTTGATTTGATTCATCTTCGAGGAGCTCCGTGATTGAGCTGAGCACATTTTCCAAGTAATTTCATGCACTGAATCATTGTGATTGAGTATTTACGATTCAATCAGTGCACGCATGTCCTAATGCTTCTCATGATCACATCATACTTCCTCTCTTGAAAAAGATTTGTCCTCAAATCTTGCTCTTTATAGAAAGAACATTTTGGACATAAACTTTTAAAACAAATGAGCAAGACTGAATTTAAAAACTGCAAAACCACCAGATTTGTTTCTTTTTTCTCTCTTTTTTTTGCTCTTTTTCTCTCTTTTTGTTTAATAAAAAAAATAAATAAAGAAAAATAAAAAGAAAAAGAAAAGAGAAGGTGAAAGATAGAAGATGAAAGAAAATGACAAGATGAGAAGATGATAACAAAAAATAAAAAATAAAATATCAAACTCAAGAGTGTGCTCTGATACCAAATGATGTGATTCTCCCAAAAATCAGCACTCTAGAGTTGGTAGGGGGATAAAATTTGCATCAAAGAAACCGTGAGGTCTCAAAGATCAAAGGATGTGGAGCGAATGATCACACAGGAGCTGCGGAAGACTCCTGATTTACCTCTCAATACTCTCAGGTATTACACACTAAAAGCATTAAGGATTTCTTCGGATATTACACACTAAAGAGATGAATCTAACTTAAAAGGATTTTTGATAAAAAGATAGATTGATTTTTTTAATAAAGGGGAGCCTCTATTTATAGAGGAAATACAATAATGTCGTCCATAATAGTTGCTAAACATGCAGAGCATCTAGAAAGATGAAATCCCAACTCTAAAATGCATGTAAGAGAGAGAAATAGACATAATTAAATATAGTTGTTGCTATAGACGAAAATTGATCTTCTTTGATTGTTTTTGGGCTGAATCCACTTTGCTGGGCTTCTCTGATTGATCAAGATTGTAGAATGAGTCGGTTTGTAGCTTAGTTCATTCTGGCCTGGTCGGAATCCTTCAATAAATGCGTTCATGTCTAAATCCGGTACACTGGAGATTACCTAATTTGTAAATTGCATAACTCCTTCATCCAAACTCCATTTGATTTGATTCATCTTCGAAGAGCTCCGTGATTGAGCTGAGCACATTCTCCAAGTAATTTCATGCACTGAATCATCGGGATTGAGTATTTACGATTCAATCAGTGCACGCATGTCCTAATGCTTCTCATGATCACATCATACTTCCTCTCTTGAAAAAGATTTGTCCTCAAATCTTGCTCTTTATAGAAAGAACAATTTGGACATAAACTTTTAAAACAAATGATCAAGACTGAATTTAAAAACTGCAAAACCACCAGATTTGTTTTTTTTTCTCTCTCTTTTTTTTGCTCTTTTTCTCTCTTTTTGTTTAATAAAAAAAATAAATAAAGAAAAATAAAAAGAAAAAGAAAAAGAGAAGGTTAAAGATAGAAGATGAAAGAAAATGACAAGATGAGAAGATGATAACAAAAAATAAAAAATAAAATATCAAACTCAAGAGTGTGCTCTAATACCAAATGATGTGATTCTCCCAAAAATCAGCACTCTAGAGTTGGTAGGGGGATAAAATTTGCATCAAAGAAACCGTGAGGTCTCAAAGATCAAAAGATGTGGAGCGAATGGTCACACAGGAGCTGCGGAAGACTCCTGATTTACCTCTCAATACTCTCAGATATTACACACTAAAAGCATTAAGGATTTCTTTGGATATTACACACCAAAGACATGAATCTAACTTAAAAGGATTTTTGATAAAAAGATAGATTGATTTATTTAATAAAAAGGAGTCTCTATTTATAGAGGGAATACAACAATGTCGTCCATAATAGTTGCTAAATATGCAGAGCATCTAGGAAGATGAAATCCCAACTCTAAAGTGCATGTAAGAGAGAGAAATAGACATAATTAAATGCAGTTGTTGCGA
Organism: Thlaspi arvense; assembly: GCA_911865555.2. Lineage (NCBI taxonomy): Eukaryota > Viridiplantae > Streptophyta > Magnoliopsida > Brassicales > Brassicaceae > Thlaspi > Thlaspi arvense. The sequence continues at coordinate 20,987,827 of OU466858.1, read as the reverse complement.
TAGACGAAAATTGATCTTCTTTGATTGTTTTTGGGCTGAATCCACTTTGCTGGGCTTCTCTGATTGATCAAGATTGTAGAATGAGTCGGTTTGTAGCTTCGTTCATTCTGGCCTGGTCGGAATCCTTCAATAAATGTGTTCATGTCTAAATTCGGTACACTGGAGATTACCTAATTTGTAAATTGCATAACTCCTTCATCTGAACTCCATTTGATTTGATTCTTCTTCGAGGAGCTCCGTGATTGAGCTGAGCAGATTCTCCAAGTAATTTCATGCATTGAATCATCGTGATTGAGTATTTAAGATTCGATCAGTGCATGCATGTCCTAATGCTTCTCATGATCACATCATACTCCCTCTCTTGAAAAAGATTTGTCCTCAAATCTTGCTCTTTATAGAAAGAACAATTTGGACATTAACTTTTAAAACAAATGATCAAGACTGAATTTAAAAATTGCAAAACCACCTGATTTTTTTTTTCTCTCTTTTTTTTTTGCTCTTTTTCTCTCTTTTTGTTTAATAAAGGAAAATAAAGAAAGAAAAATAAAAAGAAAAAGAAAAAGAGAAGGTGAAAGATAGAAGATGAAAGAAAATGACAAGATGAGAAGATGATAACAAAAAATAAAAAATAAAATATCAAACTCAAGAGTGTGCTCTGATACCAAATGATGTGATTCTCTCAAAAATCAGCACTCTAGAGTTGGTAGGGGGATAAAATTTGCATCAAAGAAACCATGAGGTCTCAAAGATCAAAGGATGTGGAGCGAATGGTCACACAGGAGCTGTGGAAAACTCCTGATTTACCTCTCAATACTCTCAGATATTACACACTAAAAGCATTAAGGATTTCTTCGGATATTACACACCAAAGAGATGAATCTAACTTAAAAGGATTTTTGATAAAAAGATAGATTGATTTTTTTAATAAAAGGGAGCCTCTGTTTATAGAGGAAATACAACAATGTCGTCCATAATAGTTGCTAAACATGCAGAGCATCTAAGAAGATGAAATCCCAACTCTAAAGTGCATGTAAGAGAGAGAAATAGACATAATTAAATGTAGTTGTTGCTATAGACGAAAATTGATCTTCTTTGATTGTTTTTGGGCTGAATCCACTTTGCTGGGCTTCTCTGATTGATCAAGATTGTAGAATGAGTCGGTTTGTAGCTTAGTTCATTCTGGCCTGGTCGGAATCATTCAATAAATGCGTTCATGTCTATATCCGGTACAATAGAGATTACCTAATTTGTAAATTGTATAACTCCTTCATCCGAACTCCATTTGATTTGATTCTTCTTCGAGGAGCTCCGTGATTGAGCTGAGCAGATTCTCCAAGTAATTTCATGCACTGAATCATCGTGATTGAGTATTTACGATTCGATCAGTACACGCATGTCCTAATGCTTCTCATGATCACATCATACTCCCTTTCTTGAAAAAGATTTGTCCTCAAATCTTGCTCTTTATAGAAAGAATAATTTGGACATAAACTTTTAAAACAAATGATCAAGACTGAATTTAAAAACTGCAAAACCACGAGATTTGTTTTTTTTTTCTCTCTTTTTTTTTTGCTCTTTTTCTCTCTTTTTGTTTAATAAAGGAAAATAAATAAAGAAAAAAACAATGAGAAGGTGAAAGATAGAAGATGAAAGAAAATGACAAGATGAAAAGATGATAACAAAAAATAAAAAATAAAATATCAAACTCAAGAGTGTACTCTGATACCAAATGATGTGATTCTCCCAAAAATCAGCACTTCAGAGTTGGTAGGGGGATAAAATTTGCATCAAAGAAACCGTGAGGTCTCAAAGATCAAAGGATGTGGAGCGAATGGTCACACATGAGCTGCGGAAGACTCTTGATTTACCTCTCAATACTCTCAGATATTACACACTAAAAGCATTAAGGATTTCTTCGGATAGTACACACCAAAGAGATGAATCTAACTTAAAAGGATTTTTGATAAAAATATAGATTGATTTTTTTAATAAAAGGGAGCCTCTATTTATAGAGGAAATACAACATTGTCGTCCATAATAGTTGCTAAACATGCAGAGCATCTAGGAAGATGAAATCCCAACTCTAAAGTGCATGTAAGAGAGAAAAATAGACATAATTAAATGTAGTTGTTGCTATGGATGAAAATTGATATTCTTTGATTGCTTTTGGCTGAATCCACTTTGCTGGGCTTCTCTGATTGATCAAGATTGTAGAATGAGTCGGTTTGTAGCTTAGTTCATTATGGCCTGGTCGGAATCCTTTAATAAATGCGTCTATGTCTAGATCCGGTACACTGGAGTCACCTAATTTGTAAATTGCATAACTCCTTCATCCGAACTCTATTTTATTTGATTCTTCTTCAAGGAGCTCCGTGATTGAGCTGAGCACATTCTCCAAGTAATTTCATGCACTGAATCATCGTGATTGAGTATTTACGATTCGATCAGTGCACGCATGTCCTAATGCTTCTCATGATCATATCATACTCTCTCTCTTGAAAAAAATTTGTCCCCGAATCTTGCTCTTTATAGAAAGAACAATTTGGACATAAACTTTTAAAACAAATGATCAAGACTGAATTTAAAAACTGCAAAACCACCAGATTTTTTTTTTTTTCTCTCTCTCTTTTTTTTGCTTTTTTTCTCTTTTTTTGTTTAATAAAGGAAAATAAATAAAAAAAAGAAAAAGAGAAGGTGAAAGATAGAAGATAAAACAAAATGACAAGATGAGAAGATGATAAGAAAAAATAAAAAATAAAATATCAAACTCAAGAGTGTGCTCTGATACCAAATGATGTGATTCTCCCAAAAATCAGCACTCTAGAGTTGGTAAGGGGATAAAATTTGCATCAAGGAAACAGTGAGGTCTCAAAGATCAAAGGATGTGGAGCGAATGGTCACACAGGAGCTGCGGAAGACTCCTGATTTACCTCTCAATACTCTCAGATATTACACACTAAAAGCTTCAAGGATTTCTTCAGATATTACACACCAAAGAGATGAATCTAACTTAAAAGGATTTTTGATAAAAAGATATATTGATTTTTTTAATAAAAGGGAGCCTCTATTTATAGAGGAAATACAACAATGTCGTCCATAATAGTTGCTAAACATGCAGAGCATCTAGGAAGATGAAATCCCAACTCTAAAGTGCATGTAAGAGAGAGAAATAGACATAAGTAAATGTAGTTGTTGCTATGGACGAAAATTGATCTTCTTTGATTGTTTTTGGGCTGAATCCACTTTGCTGGGCTTCTCTGATTGATCAAGATTGTAGAATGAGTCCGTTTGTAGCTTTTTTCAGTCTGGCCTGGTCGGAATCCTTCAATAAATGCGTCCATGTCTAAATCCGGTACACTGGAGATCACCTAAATTGTAAATTGCATAACTCCTTCATCCGAACTCCATTTGATTTGATTCTTCTTCGAGGAGCTCCGTGATTGAGGTGGGCACATTCTCCAAGTAATTTGATGCACTGAATCATCCTGATTGAGTATTTACGATTCGATCAGTGCACGCATGTCCTAATGCTTCTCATGATCATATCATACTCCCTCTCTTGAAAACAATTTGTCCTCAAATCTTGCTCTTTATACAAAGAACAATTTGGACATAAACTTTTAAAATAAATGATCAAGACTGAATTTAAAAACTGCAAAACCACCAGATTTGTTTTTTTTTTTCTCTCTTTTTTTTTGCTCTTTTTCTCTCTTTTTGTTTAATAAAGGAAAATAAATAAAGAAAAATAAAAAGAAAAAGAAAAAGAGAAGGTGAAAGATAGAAGATGAAAGAAAATAACAAGATGAGAAGATGATAACAAAAAATAAAAAATAAAATATCAAACTCAAGAGTGTGCTCTGATACCAAATGATGTGATTCTCCCAAAAATCAGCACTCTAGAGTTGGAAGGGGGATAAAATTTGCATCAAAGAAACCGTGAGGTCTCAAAGATCAAAGGATGTGTAGCGAATAGTCACACAGGAGCTGCGGAAGACTCCTGATTTACCTCTCAATACTCTCAGATATTACACACTAAAAACATTAAAGATTTCTTCAGATATTACACACCAAAGAGATGAATCTAACTTAAAAGGATTTTTGATATAAGATAGATTGATTTTTTTAATAAAAGGGAGCCTCTATTTATAGAGTAAATACAACAATGTCGTCCATAATAGTTGCTAAACATGCAGAGCATCTAGGAAGATGAAATCCCAACTCTAAAGTACATGTAAAAGAGAGAAATAGACATAATTAAATGTAGTTGTTGCTAAGGACGAAAATTGATCTTCTTTGATTGTTTTTGGGCTAAATCCACTTTGCTGGGGTTCTCTGATTGATCAATTGTAGAATGAGTCGGTTTGTAGCTTAGTTCATTCTGGCCTGGTCGAAATCCTACAATAAATGCGTCCATGTCTAAATCCGGTACACTGGAGATCACCTAATTTGTAAATTGCATAACTCCTTCATCCGAACTCCATTTGACTTGATTCTTCTTCGAGGAGCTCCATGATTGAGCTGAGCACATTCGCCAAGTAATTTCATGCACTGAATCATCATGATTGAGTATTTACGATTCGATCAGTGTACGCATGTCCTAATGCTTCTCATGATCATATCATACTCTCTCTCTTGAAAAAGATTTGTCCTCAAATCTTGCTCTTTATAGAAAGAACAATTTGGATATAAACATTTTTAAAAAATGATCAAGACTGAATTTAAAAACTGCAAAACCAACAGATTTGTTTTTTTTTCTCTTTTTTTTGCTGTTTTTCTCTCTTTTTGTTTAATAAAGGAAAATAAAAAAAAATAAAAAAAAAAAAGAAAAAGAGAAGGTGAAAGATAGAAGATGAAAAAAAATGACAAGATGAGAATATGATAACAAAAAATAAAAAATAAAATATCAAACTCAAGAGTGTGCTCTGATACCAAATGATGTGATTCTCCCAAAAATCAGCACTCTAGAGTTGGTATGGGGATAAAATTTGCATCAAAAAAACCGTGAGGTCTCAAAGATCAAAGGATGTGGAGCGAATGGTCACACAGGAGCTGCGGAAGACTCCTGATTTACCTCTCAATACTCTCAGATATTACACACTAAAAGCATTAAGGATTTCTTCGGATATTACACACCAAAGAGATGAATCTAACTTAAAAGGATTTTTGATAAAAAGATAGATTGATTTTTTTAAGATAAGGGAGCCTATATTTATAGAGGAAATACAACAATGTCGTCCATAATAGTTGCTAAACATGCAGAGCATCTAGGAAGATGAAATCCCAACTCTAAAGTGCATGTAAGAAAGAGAAATAGACATAATTAAATGTAGTTGTTGCTATGGACGAAAATTGATCTTCTTTGATTGTTTTTGGGCTGAATCCACTTTGCTGGGCTTCTCTGATTGATCAAGATTGTAGAATGAGTCGGTTTGTGATATAAGTCCTTTTTATTGAATCTTTTTGGTCTTTTTAGAGTCCTAGAAGAGTCTTTGCAGGTTAAAGCATGTCTGGAGCATAATTGGAGATTTTTGAACCTTTTGGAGCATTCTGAGATGAAGCCACAAAGTACCTAGCTCGAAGAGGAAAGTATGCATATGGGTGACGCTCGTCACCACTTTTGGTGACGCTCGTCACCCAGAAAGGAAGGGGTCGTGGCCTGTTTTAAAAAGATTAGGAAGAAATTGCAGTTTTGGCCCAAAAGTTCCAGTATTAGCAAAAAGACCCCAGATCGTGTTTTAGCTTGTATATTAGGTTTTTCAGCCATTCTTTTGGCAGATATCTTGTATCTTATTATTTTTGAGAGCTTTAGAGAGAGATTTGAAGAAGAGCTTTTGGAGAGACAAATCAGACTCCTTCAGAGCAGATTTTGAACTCCTTTATTTCTACTTCTTATTTCTTTTATGCAATCTATTCTTTTCATGATGTTTTCTCAAATCACCATGTCTGAGTAGTTTGTTAGTTAAGTTAGGGCTTTTCAAAGGTTGAAGAAGAGTTTGTAGAATTGCTAAAAACTTATAGGAAATTCATTGGTTCTTCATCTGTGCTTGCATTCATATCGATTTCTTAGACACATCATCTGGATTTCGAAACCCTAGGTTTTTGATAGATGTGAGAGCATTATTAATCACCTGAACTAGTATTAGATGAGCAAAACGCCCTAGTACAAAGAGATTTGGCTTAGGAGTTTTGTGAACAATTGAACCTGATCATGACTGCATGTTTAGGTTGTTAGGGTTTGCAAAGAGATTTGAAACTCTGTGATTTAGACATAGATAACTTCTGCAATGAGAATTGATTAGTTATATCTTTGCGATTTATGTTCAAGACGGTTTTAATTCATTCCTGATTGCATGCATTCTACACTCTCAGATTCAACCTGCGAACTGTCCTGACTTAGCGCCTTTAGCCTTCTGAACTTTAAGAACAAGCATAAAAACGCCCTCTTGCATTTATTTTACTGTTTTGCATTACATTCATTATTTATCGCTTAGCTTAATCTGAACCTGAACTCGATAGTGTAGTTTACTTACTCCCTTGGGATTCGATAACCTGACCCTATCAAGTTACAGTAGTTTTTATTTGGGTAAAACCTGACCCTATCAAGTTTTTGGCGCCGTTGCCGGGGATCGAACCCGGGTCACCCGCGTGACAGACGGGAATACTTACCACTATACTACAACGACAAGAGGGATTCCTTCCTGGAAGGACTGATATCAATCCCAAGCATCAGGTTAATGCCATCACAATGAGGAATGAAAAGGAGCTTAAAACAGTGCAGAAAAAGAGGCTGAGTGCAGAGCAGATCGTGCAACTCATGGAGTCTGAAGATGAAATTTTTTCTGTCTCAGAGGTGAGTGACGAGCGTCACCAAGGAGGAGTGACGCTCGTCACCAACTTACAAGGATATCGGGGGTTGTCACAAGTGAGTGACGAGCGTCACCCCCCTGGTAACGGTCGTCACCCACCCCAGAACGAAGCTGCTTCGCCTGTAACTGCAAATTATGACCAGGAACGTGTCTATAAACCCAAAACACCATTCCCCAAGCATCCTAGGAAGTCTAAACAGGAGATAAAAGAAGCCAGATGCAAAGCTATGATAGACAAGCTGATGCTTGAGATCCCACTTGTTGATGCAGTCAAGCTTTCACCAGCTCTAAGAAGGTATGTAAAGAGAATGGTTGTGAATGGTGTAAGTCCTGAGGAAGGAGCATTGCTTACCAGAGACATCAGTGCAATTCTCTTAGGCACAGTTCCAAAGAAGAAGAAGAAGGTGACTGTTTCTGAACAAGTCAATACCATCACTCAAAGCAGAGTTCCAGAGAAGCTATCTGATCCAGGGACCTTTGTGCTTGATTGCTCAATATCTGCAGGACGTTTTCCACACTCTCTATGTGATCTAGGGTCAAGTATTAACTTGATGCCTTTCTCTGTTGCTGCTAGACTTGGAATGACTGATTTCAAGCCAGCTGGGATCTCTCTCATCCTAGCAGATCGATCCATAAGGACCCCAGAAGGCATGTTAGAGAATGTTCATGTTAACATTGAAGGCTGCATAATTCCTACAGATTTTGTGATTCTGAAATATGCTGAAGAACCTATAGATCCTCTTATTCTGGGAAGACCATTCTTGGCTACTGCTGGAGCCATCATTGATGTTAGAAGGGGGAACATTGAGCTTGATCTTGGTGATGTTGTCATGAACTTTGACATGGATAAGTTAAGAGGGAGTTCTACCATTGATGGTCAGACCTTTTCTATAATAACTTCTAGAGATGAAGAGACTGTCATGGAGCATTCAGAAGACACTATTGTTGAGTGTGTTAATGAATCAGATATAAGTGGGCAAGTGAGCAAGATGGCTGTTGAAGAGCCAATATCTGAAACTTCTGCAGAAGCTGTTGGGTTTGAGGATTGCAGTGAGGATCATATCTTCATGACTGGGCTTGAAAAAGATGTTCTAATGAATGCCAAGTTGCTGGAGGAAGACGTGTATGTGATGGAAGCAACACTTGCAGAGCTGAATTGCAGGAAAACTGCAGAAACTCGAACTGCAGAGTCAGTGACGAGCGTCACTGACCTGGTGACGCTCGTCACCAACCTGGACACAAAGGAGAGACATGATATTTGCTCTACAAGTCCATCATATATTGCCAATCCGAAAATTCACCATTCCACAACCCAGAAACCTGCAACTAAGCAAAGGTATGCACTTCATGGAACCAGTTCCAAACCTCCTAATCTCATCAATAAGAATTTAAAAGGTGAAAAAGCTGTTTCACACTTATGCAAGCAACGAAATTTTCGTAGAATGCTTGGTGTTTCTTTTGATGATTCTGCAGGAAAAAGAAGTATCCCACCCACAGTCACGACCCACTCTGCTGATGTTCCTCACTTCCTTGGAAGTGTTCATACATCTACTGCCTATAAACCACCATGGATGAGGAGACATTCTTCTCCAAGGCATTCACTGCCACCTTCTGTTCCACCAGCTGTCTGAGCAGCATTCAAAGTCGAGCTAATGACTTTAAACAAGCGCTTAGTGGAAGGCAACCCACTAGTAAGTTTTCTTTTTCATATATTAGTTTAGTTTTCTATTACATAGCTAAAACAAAAACCCCCAAAAACATGAGAAAAATCAAAAAAAAAAAGAGTCACTTTGTTCAGTTTGCTTGGATGATATCTTGTGAACTTGTTGGATCATGGATTATGCTTTGTTTGGATGTTTTTATGTGTGTTTTGAGTGCTCTTACAGTTTGACTTCGGAGTACACATGATGGCATTACATTACAACATCCAACATGTCGATTTCTGGAGTATCAGAGATGGTGACGCTCGTCACCAATCTGGTGACGCTCGTCACTAGCTCCTTCGCGAGGTACCACTTTTCCAACTCGGTTCTACAACTTCTCATACTTCATTTTAACCAACTCTTGGCTTAATAACACTGGGGACAGTGTTGTTTAAGTCTGGGGGAGGTGGTTACTGACGTTGTGTGCTTTGTGTCATTTTTCTAGAGTCTTAAAGTTGAGGCAAAAACCTGTTTTTCTAGAGTCAAAATTTTTGAAACTGTCAGTTTTTCTTGGAACTAACCATAGGACGTTTTTGCTGATAAGAACCATTGCCACAGTAGTTGATTACAAGTCTTACTAAGTTGAAAGTCATAGGTAGATCAGTCTAGCAATGAAGGTTTAGGTTCTTAGAGAATCTGGAAAATTTACTGTTAGCTCCACCTTAATGAACTTTAAACTTCTTGTCTTGATGATTAATTCTTATTTATCTAGATTCTCTCTTTAAGCACTGGCAATAAGGTTAATATACAGTCTCTCTTTGATCTTTCCTGATGTAGTTTTTAAAAGAAATTAAGTCCAAAGAATGGTGCATTCATGACCCTGTCTCCTCACAAGGAACAACAGTAGTGAACACATTCAAGAACCTGTCTCCTCACAAGGAACACAAGTATTGAGTAGCACCATTTCTTAGACTGAAAAAGTTGAGAAAAAGAAGTGAAAAATCGAAAATATCCTAAGGAAAAAGATAAAGGGAAGAGAAAATAGGAGAGCTGTGTTGATATCTATTTGTTAAGTTTTCAGGAAGAGAAATGAATCTGCAAAGTGATTAAGATGATAGAGTCTTGATGAGATTTCACACTTAGATAAAAATAAGGAGTTAACAATAGAAATTTCGGATTTCTTGAAGGGGTTTGGACTGGATTTGAGAGATTTGCTAAGCTTGTGATGATTAGACTGAAATTTGATTTTGTGTTGACTATGTGGCATGTGGATTCGAAAGCTCTAGCTAGTGTGGTGTTCCCGATGACTGACTGACTGTTTCTTGTTTTCAAACCTCGACCTTATTCTTTGTCTAATGTTTGCTTGAGGGCAAGCAAAAGCTAAGTCTGGGGGAGTTGATATATCATGGTTTTTATACTTTTTAACCATGATATAAGTCCTTTTTATTGAATCTTTTTGGTCTTTTTAGAGTCCTAGAAGAGTCTTTGCAGGTTAAAGCATGTCTGGAGCATAATTGGAGATTTTGGAACCTTTTGGAGCATTCTGAGTTGAAGCCACGAAGTACCTAGCTCGAAGAGGAAAGTATGCATATGGGTGACGCTCGTCACCCAGAAAGGAAGGGGTCGTGGCCTGTTTTAAAAAGATTGGGAAGAAATTGCAGTTTTGGCCCAAAAGTTCCAGTATTTGCAAAAACACCCTAGATCGTGTTTTAGCTTGTATATTAGGTTTTTCAGCCATTCTTTTGGCAGAGATCTTGTATCTTATTATTTTTGAGAGCTTTAGAGAGAGATTTGTAGAAGAGCTTTTGGAGAGACAAATCAGATTCCTTCAGAGCAGATTTTGAACTCCTTTATTTCTACTTCTTATTTCTTTTATGCAATCTATTCTTTTCATGATGTTTTCTCAAATCACCATGTCTGAGTAGTTTGTTAGTTAAGTTAGGGCTTTTCAAAGGTTGAAGAAGAGTTTGTAGAATTGCTAAAAATTTATAGGAAATTCATTGGTTCTTCATCTGTGCTTGCATTCATATCGATTTCTTAGACACATCATCTGGATTTCGAAACCCTAGGTTGTTTGATAGATGTGAGAGCATTATTAATCACCTGAACTAGTATTAGATGAGCAAAACGTCCTAGTACAAAGATATTTGGCTTAGGAGTTTTGTGAACAATTAAACCTGATCATTACTGCATGTTTAGGTTGTTAGGGTTTGCAAAGAGATTTGAAACTCTGTGACTTAGACATAGATAACTTCTGCAATGAGAATTGATTAGTTATATCTTTGCGATTCATGTTCAAGACGGTTTTAATTCATTCCTGATTGCATGCATTCTACACTCTCAGATTCAACCTGCGAACTATCCTGACTTAGCGCCTTTAGCCTTCTGAACTTTAAGAACAAGCATAAAAACGCCCTCTTGCATTTATTTTACTGTTTTGCATTACATTCATTATTTATCGCTTAACTTAATCTGAATCTATAATCGCTAGTGTGGTTTACATACTCCCTTGGGATTCGATAACCCCTTGTACTACAACTGCTTTTGCTGTGCACTTGCAGTAGTTTTATTTGGGTAAAACCTGAGCCCTATCTAAGTTTTTAAGAATTCAAAGAGCTAGAGAGAGATTTATTCAGAGCTTTTTGGGGAGACAAATCCTGTACTCTATTTTACTGTTTTGCATTACATTCATTATTTATCGCTTAGCTTAATCTGAATCTATAATCGCTAGTGTGGTTTACATACTCCCTTGGGATTCGATAACCCCTTGTGCTACAACTGCTTTTGCTGTGCACTTGCAGTAGTTTTATTTGGGTAAAACCTGAGCCCTATCAAGTTTTTGGCGCCGTTGCCGGGGAGTAATAGCTGCCTATCGAATTTTAGTATTAGGATTTTGTCTAAGTTTTTATTTGTTTACTGATTTTCAGCTACTTTTCTTTGTTCCTGTTTCAGGTGTATGCCTAATCGCAGAACCAGAAGCAACAAAGAGAAGGAGCTTGTGACTTTGAGCATCGACGAGCTTGCTAGGTTGGAGAGAACTAACAGGAAAGCTAAGAAGCAATCTACAATGGTCGCTCCACTTATCTTGGTTAAAGATGCAGAAGGTCACTTGGTTGACAGGGAAGGAAATAGGAGGAACGAAGAGGGGCAGAGAATTGATCAAGAGGGGAATGTCATTGTTGAACAGTAGGTTCAGCAAGTGGCTGAGAACGTGGGAGTCCCTGCTGCTGTCAATAACGCTGCTGGGCGTTTTATTCAGAGGACTCTAGGTGATTACAACAGACCTGATCAGTTCTATGCCAACAGAGCTGCAATCCGACCTCCTGCCTTCCAGAGGAACGATTTTGAGGTTAAACCAGTCTACTATCAGCTGGTTGGCCAGCATCCATTCCATGGTTTACCTCATGAGCATCCTATGGATCACATAGAGAGATTTGAGGACTTGGCTTCAAGTGTCAAAGCTACTGGAGTCAGCAATGATTTCCTGTTCTGCAAGCTTTTTCCTTACTCTCTTGGAGGAGAAGCTGCATATTGGCTGAAGCAACTGGAACCTGCTTCATTGACCACTTGGGAAGACACTAAGAACGCCTTTCTGAGTAACTTCTATGATGATGCAAGATCAGAGGACATGAGGACGAAAATTGCTTCCTTTACACAAGGCCCTACAGAAGCTTTTAAGGCTTTTTGGATCAGGTTTAAGTCCTATCAAAGGGACTGTCCTCATCATGGCTTCAGTCAGGTGCAATTACTTGGGATCTTTTTCAGAGGCATTGACTGGAAATATCAGATGGCGCTGGATGCAGCAAGTGCAGGAAACTTCAACACCAACAGACCAGAAGAAGCTGTAAGATTGATTGAAAACTTGGCCTGCAGTAACAGCACTAAGAATGCAGATTTTCAGAGAAAGCAGCAGGCTGGTTTGAATGATGGAAACTAAATAGCTGAAGTTAAGGCTAATTTGGACAGCATGCACAGCCTTTTGGTGGGAAAGAAGTCAGTCCAATTCGCTGCAGAAGTGGAGAGTTTCGAAAATCCTGAAGAATTTGAGCAGAGAGATGTTAATTTCATCAATGGAGGGGGTTTTCAGAGCCAAAGGTTTGGAAATCAGCAATGGAACAGAGGCTACAACAACAATAATCAGCAGAGTACCTTTACAGGAGGACAGAGCACGCCTGGTTACACTCCTAAGCCCCCATTCCAGAAGACTGAAGTTGAGAAACCTTACCAAAACAGCAGGAATTATGGTTCTTCTTCCTACCAAACTGCACCTCCACAAGACAATAAAATGGAAGCTATGCTGGAGCAGGTACTTGAAGGACAACAGAAGATGACAGTGAACTTCAATGGCAAGCTAGATTCGCTGTATCAAGACCTGAATGGAAAAATTGAGAGTCTGAACTCTCACATGAAGAAGGTTGATGTGCAGGTTGCTCAAACAGCAAGAGCTGTTCAAAGGCAAGAGGGATTCCTTCCTGGAAGGACTGATATCAATCCCAAGCATCAGGTTAATCCCATCACAGTCAGGAATGAAAAGGAGCTTAAAACAGTGCAGAAAAAGAGGTTGAGTGCAGAACAGATCGTGCAACTCATGGAGTCTGAAGATGAAAATTTTTCTGTCTCAGAGGTGAGTGACGAGCGTCACCAAGGAGGAGTGACGCTCGTCACCAACATAGAAGAGAATCGGGGGTTGTCACAAGTGAGTGACGAGCATCACCCCCCTGGTGACGGTCGTCACCCACCCCAGAACGAAGCTGCTTCGCCTGTAACTGCAAATTATGACCAGGAACGTGTCTATAAACCCAAAACACCATTCCCCAAGCATCCTAGGAAGTCTAAACAGGAGATAGAAGAAGCCAGATGTAAAGCTATGATAGACAAGCTGATGCTTGAGATCCCACTTGTTGATGCAGTCAAGCTTTCACCAGCTCTAAGAAGGTATGTAAAGAGAATGGTTGTGAATGGTGTAAGTCCTGAGGAAGGAGCATTGCTTACCAGAGACATCAGTGCAATTCTCTTAGGCACAGTTCCAAAGAAGAAGAAGAAGGTGACTGTTTCTGAACAAGTCAATACCATCACTCAAAGCAGAGTTCCAGAGAAGCTATCTGATCCAGGGACCTTTGTGCTTGATTGCTCAATATCTGCAGGACGTTTTCCCCACTATCTATGTGATATAGGGTCAAGTATTAACTTGATGCCTTTCTCTGTTGCTGCTAGACTTGGAATGACTGATTTCAAGCCAGTTGGGATCTCTCTCATCCTAGCAGATCGATCCATAAGGACCCCAGAAGGCATGTTAGTGAATGTTCATGTTAACATTAAAGGCTGCATAATTCCTACAGATTTTGTGGTTCTGAAATATGCTGAAGAACCTAAAGATCCTCTTATTCTGGGAAGACCATTATTGGCTACTGCTGGAGCCATCATTGATGTTAGAAGGGGGAACATTGAGCTTGATCTTGGTGATGTTGTCATGAACTTTGACATGGATAAGTTAAGAGGGAGTTCTACCATTGATGGTCAGACCTTTTCTGTAAGAACTTCTAGAGATGAAGAGACTGTCATGGAGCATTCAGAAGACACTATTGCTGAGTGTGTCAATGAATCAGATATAAGTGGGCAAGTGAGCAAGATGGCTGTTGAAGAGCCAATATCTGAAACTTCTGCAGAAGCTGTTGGGTTTGAGGATTGCAGTGAAGATCATATCTTCATGACTAGGCTTGAAAAAGAGGTTCTATTGAATGTCAAGTTGCTGGAGGAAGACGTGTATGTGATGGAAGCAACACTTGCAGAGCTGAATTGCAGGAAAACTGCAGAAACTCGAACTGCAGATTCAGTGACGACCGTCACTGACCTAGTGACGATCGTCACCAACCTGGACACTAAAGAGAGACGTGATATTTTCTCTACAAGTCCATCTTATGTTGCCAAACCGAAAATTCACCATTCCACAATCCAGAAACCTGCAACTAGGCAAAGGTATGCACTTCTTGGAACCAAATCTAAACCTCCTAATCTAATCAATAATAATTTAAAAGGTGAAAAAGCTGCTTCACACTTATGCAAGCAACGAGATTTTCGTAGAATGCTTGGTGTTTCTTTTGATGATTCTGCAGGAAAACGAAATGTCCCACCCACACTCACGACCCACCCTGCTGATGTTACTCACTTCCTTGGAAGTGTTCATACATCTACTGCTTACAAACCACCATGGATGAGGAGACATTTTTCTCCAAGGCATTCACTGCCACCTTCTGTTCCACCAGCTGTCTGAGCAGCATTCAAAGTCGAGCTAATGACTTTAACAAGCGCTTAGTGGGAGGCAACCCACTGGTAGGTTTTCTTTTTTCATATATTAGTTTAGTTTTCTATTACATAGCTAAAAAAAAAACCCCAAAAAACATGAGAAAAATCAAAAAAAAAAAAAAAAAAAAGTCACTTTGTTCAGTTTGCTTGGATGATATCTTGTGAACTTGTTGGATCATGGATTATACTTTGTTTGGATGTTTTGATGTGTGTTTTGAGTGCTCTTACAGTTTGACTTCGGAGTACACATGATGGCATTACATTACAACATCCAACATGTCGATTTCTGGAGTATCAGAGATGGTGACGCTCGTCACCAATCTGGTGACGCTCGTCACCAGGTCCTTTGCGAGGTACCACTTTTCCACCTTGGTTTTACACGTTCTCATACTTCATTTTGACCAACTCTTGGCTTAATAACACTGGGGACAGTGTTGTTTAAGTCTGGGGGAGGTGGTTACTGACGTTGTGTGCTTTGTGTCATGTTTCTAGAGTCTTAAAGTTGAGTCAAAAACCTGTTTTTCTAGAGTCAAAATTTTTGAAACTGTCAGTTTTTCTTGGAACTAACCATATGACGTTTTTGCTGATAAGAACCATTGCCACAGTAGTTGATTACAAGTCTTACTAAGTTGAAAGTCATAGGTAGATCAGTCTAGCAATGAAGGTTTAGGTTCTTAGAGAATCTGGAAAATTTGCTGTTAGCTCCACCTTAATGAACTTTAAACCTCTTGTCTTGGTGATTGATTCTTATTGATCTTGATTCTCTCTTTAAGCACTGACAATAAGGTTAAGATACAATCTCTCTTTGATCTTTCCTGATGTAGTTTTTAAAAGATTAAGTCCAAAGAATGGTGCATTCATGACCCTGTCTCCTCACAAGGAACAACAGTAGTGAACACACTCAAGAACCTGTCTCCTCACAAGGAACACAAGTATTGAGTAGCACCATTTCTTAGACTGAAAAAGTTGAGAAAAAGAAGTGAAAAATCAAAAATATCCTAAGGAAAAAGATTAAGGGAAGAGAAAATAGGAGAGCTGTGTTGAGATTGATTTGTTCAGTTGTTAGGAAGGGAAAAGAATCTGTAAAGTGATTAAGATGATAGAGCTTTGATGAGACTTCACACTTAGATAAAAAATAAGGAGTTGACATTAGAAATTTCAGATTTCTTGAAGGGATTTAGACTGGACTTGAGAGATTTGCTAAGCTTGTGATGATTAAGCTGAAATTTGATCTTGTGTTGACTATGTGGTATGTGGATTCGAAAGCTCTAACTAGTATGGTGTTTTTGATGACTGACTGACTGTTTCTTGTTTTCAAACCTCGACCTTATTCTTTGTCTAATGTTTGCTTGAGGGCAAGCAAAAGCTATGTCTGGGAGAGTTGATATATCATGGTTTTTATACTTTTTAACCATGATATAAGTCCTTTTTATTGAATCTTTTTGGTCTTTTTAGAGTCCTAGAAGAGTCTTTGCAGGTTAAAGCATGTCTGGAGCATAATTGGAGATTTTGGAACCTTTTGGAGCATTCTGAGTTGAAGCCACGAAGTACCTAGCTCGAAGAGGAAAGTATGCATATGGGTGACACTCGTCACCACTTTTGGTGACGCTCGTCACCCAGAAAGGAAGGGGTCGTGGACTGTTTTAAAAAGATTAGAAAGAAATTGCAGTTTTGGCCCAAAAGTTCCAGTATTTGCAAAAAGACTCCAGATCGTGTTTTAGCTTGTATATTAGGTTTTTCAGCCATTCTTTTAGCAGATATCTTGTATCTTATTATTTTTGAGAGCTTTAGAGAGAGATTTGTAGAAGAGCTTTTGGAGAGACAAATCAGACTCCTTCAGAGCAGATTTCGAACTCCTTTATTTCTACTTCTTATTTCTTTTATGCAATCTATTCTTTTCATGATGTTTTCTCAAATCACCATGTCTGAGTAGTTTGTTAGTTAAGTTAGGGCTTTTCAAAGGTTGAAGAAGAGTTTGTATAATTGCTAAAAACTTATAGGAAATTCATTGGTTCTTCATCTGTGCTTGCATTCATATCGATTTCTTAGACACATCATCTGGATTTCGAAACCTTAGGTTTTTGATAGATGTGAGAGCATTATTAATCACCTGAACTAGTATTAGATGAGCAAAACGCCCTAGTACAAAGAGATTTGGCTTAGGAGTTTTGTGAACAATTGAACCTGATCATTACTGCATGTTTAGGTTGTTAGGGTTTGCAAAGAGATTTGAAACTCTGTGATTTAGACATAGATAACTTCTGCAATGAGAATTGATTAGTTATATCTTTGCGATTCATGTTCAAGACGGTTTTAATTCATTCCTGATTGCATGCATTCTACACTCTCAGATTCAACCTGCGAACTGTCCTGACTTAGCGCATTTAGCCTTCTGAACTTTAAGAACAAGCATAAAAACGCCCTCTTGCATTTATTTTACTGTTTTGCATTACATTCATTATTTATCGCTTAGCTTAATCTGAACCTGAACTCGATAGTGTAGTTTACTTACTCCCTTGGGATTCGATAACCCCTTGTACTACAACTGCTTTGTTGTGCACTTGCAGTAGTTTTTATTTGGGTAAAACCTGACTCTATCAGTTTGTAGCTTAGTTCATTATGGCCTGGTCGGAATCCTTCAATAAATGCGTCCATGTCTAAATCCGGTACACTGGAGATCACCTAATTTGTAAATTGCATAACTCCTTCATCCGAACTCCATTTTATTTGATTCTTCTTCAAGGAGCTCCGTGATTGAGCTGAGCACATTCTCCAAGTAATTTCATGCACTGAATCATCGTGATTGAGTATTTACGATTCGATCAGTGCACGCATGTCCTAATGCTTCTCATGATCATATCATACTCTCTCTCTTGAAAAAGATTTGTCCTCAAATCTTGCTATTTATAGAAAGAACAATTTGGACATAAACTTTTTAAAAAAGTGATCAAGACTGAATTTAAAAACTGCAAAACCACCAGATTTGTTTTTTTTCTGTCTTTTTTTTTGCTCTTTTTCTCTCTTTTTGTTTAATAAAGGAAAATAAATAAAGAAAAAGAAAAAGAAAAAGAAAAAGAGAAGGTGAAAGATAGAAGATGAAATAAAATGACAAGATGAGAAGATGATAACAAAAACTAAAAAAAACAATATCAAACTAAAGAGTGTGCTCTGATACCAAATGATGTGATTCTCCCAAAAATCAGCACTCTAGAGTTGGTAGGGGGATAAAATTTGCATCAAAGAAACCGTGAGGTCTCAAAGATCAAAGGATGTGGAGCGAATGGTCACACAGGAGCTGCGGAAGACTCCTGATTTACCTCTCAATACTCTCAGATATTACACACTAAAAGCATTAAGGATTTCTTCGGATATTACACACCAAAGAGATGAATCTAACTTAAAAGGATTTTTGATAAAAAGATATATTGATTTTATTAATAAAAGGGAGCCTCTATTTATAGAGGAAATACAATGATGTCGTCCATAATAGTTGCTAAACATGCAGAGCATCTAGGAAGATGAAATCCCAACTCTAAAGTGCATGTAAGAGAGAGAAATAGACATAATTAAATGTAGTTGTTGCTATGGACAAAAATTGATCTTCTTTGATTGTTTTTGGACTGAATCCATTTTGCTGGGCTTCTCTGATTGATCAAGATTGTAGAATGAGTCGGTTTGTAGCTTAGTTCATTCTGGCCTGGTCGGAATCCTTCAATAAATGCGTCCATGTCTAAATCCGGTACACTGGAGATCACATAATTTGTAAATTGCATAACTCCTTCATCCGAACTCCATTTGATTTGATTCTTCTTCGAGGAGCTCCGTGATTGAGCTGAGCACATTCTCCAAGTAATTTCATGCACTGAATCATCATGATTGAGTATTTACAATTCGATCAGTGCACGCATGTCATAATGCTTCTCATGATCATATCATACTCTCTCTCTTCAAAAGGATTTATCCTCAAATCTTGCTCTTTATAGAAAGAACAAATTGGACATAAACTTTTAAAAAAAATGATCAAGACTGATTTTAAAAACTGCAAAACCACCAGATTTGTTTTTTTTCTCTCTTTTTTTTTGCTCTTTTTCTCTCTTTTTGTTTAATAAAAGAAAATAAATAAAGAAAAAAAAAAGAGAAGGTGAAAGATAGAAGATGAAAGAAAATGACAAAATGAGAAGATGATAACAAAAAATAAAAAATAAAATATCAAACTCAAGAGTGTGCTCTGATACCAAATGATGTGATTCTCCCAAAAATCAGCACTCTAGAGTTTGTAGGGGGATAAAATTTGCATCAAGGAAACCGTGAGGTCTCAAAGATCAAAGGATGTGGAGCGAATGGTCACACAGGAGCTGCGGAAGACTCCCGATTTACCTCTCAATACTCTCAGATATTACACACTAAAAGCATTAAAGATTTCTTCGGATATTACACACCAAAGAGATGAATCTAACTTAAAAGAATTTTTGATAAAAAGATAGATTGATTTTTTTAATATAAGGGAGCCTCTATTTATAGAGGAAATACAACAATGTCGTCCATAACAGTTGCTAAACATGAAGAGCATCTAGGAACATGAAATCCCAACTCTAAAGTGCATGTAAGAGAGAGTAATAGACATAATTAAATGTAGTTGTTGCTATGGACGAAAATTGATCTTCTTTGATTGTTTTTGGACTGAATCCACTTTTCTGGGCTTCTCTGATTGATCAAAATTGTAGAATGAGTCGGTTTGTAGCTTAGTTCATTCTGGCCTGGTCGGAATCCTTCAATAAATGCGTCCATGTCTAAATCCGGTACACTGGAGATAACCTAATTTGTAAATTGCATAACTCCTTCATCCGAACTCCATTTGATTTGATTCTTCTCCGAGGAGCTCCGTGAAAGAGCTGAGCACATTCTCCAAGTAATTTCATGCACTGAATCATCGTGATTGAGTATATACGATTCGATCAGTGCACGCATGTCCTAATGCTTCTCATGATCATATCATACTCTCTCTCTTGAAAAAGATTTGTCCTCAAATCTTGCTCTTTATAGAAAGAACAATTTGGACATAAACTTTTAAAACAAATGATCAAGACTGAATTTAAAAACTGCAAAACCACCAGATTTATTTTTTTCTCTCTTTTTTTTGCTCTTTTTCTCTCTTTTTGTTTAATAAAGGAAAATAAATAAAGAAAAATAAAAAGAAAAAGAAAAGGAGAAGGTGAAAGATAGAAGATGAAAGAAAATGACAAGGTGAGAATATGATAACAAAAAATAAAAAATAAAATATCAAATTCAAGAGTGTGCTCTGATACCAAATGATGTGATTCTCCCAAAAATCAGCACTCTAGAGTTGGTAGGGGGATAAAATTTGCATCAAAGAAACCGTGAGGTCTCAAAGATCAAAGGATGTGGAGCGAATGGTCACACAGGAGCTGCGGAAGACTCCTGATTTACATCTCAATACTCTCAGATATTACACACTAAAAGCATTAAGGATTTCTTCGGATATTACACACCAAAGAGATGAATCTAACTTAAAAGGATTTTTGATAAAAAGATAGATTGATTTTTTTAATAAAAGGGAGCCTCTATTTATAGAGGAAATATAACAATGTCGTCCATAATAGTTTCTAAACATGCAGAGCATCTAGGAAGATGAAATCCCAACTCTAAAGTGCATGTAAGAGAGAGAAATAGACATAATTAAATGTAGATGTTGCTATGGACAAAAATTGATCTTCTTTGATTGTTTTTGGGCTGAATCCACTTTGCTGGGCTTCTCTGATTGATCAAGATTGTAGAATCAGTCGGTTTGTAGCTTAGTTCATTCTGGCCTGGTCGGAATCCTTCAATAAATGCGTCCATGTCTAAATCCGGTACACTGGAGATCACCTAAATTGTAAATTGCATAACTCCTTCATCCGAACTCCATTTGATTTGATTCTTCTTCGAGGAGCTCCGTGATTGAGCTGAGCACATTCTCCAAGTAATTGCATGCACTGAATCATCATGATTGAGTATTTACGAATCGAGCAGTGCACGCATGTCCTAATGCTTCTCATGATCATATCATACTCTCTCTCTTGAAAAAGATTTGTCCACAAATCTTGCTCTTTATAGAAAGAACAATTTGGACATAAACTTTTAAAACAAATGATCAACACTGAATTTAAAAACTGTAAAACCATCAGATTTGTTTTTTTTTCTCTCTTTTTTTTTGCTCTTTTTCTCTCTTTTCGTTTAATAATGGAAAATAAATAAAGAAAAAGAAAAAGAAAAAGAAAAAGAGAAGGTGAAAGATAGAAGATGAAAGAAAATGACAAGATGAGAAGATGATAACAAAAAATAAAAAATAAAATATCAAACTCAAGAGTGTGCTCTGATACCAAATGATGTGATTCTCCTAAAAATCAGCACTCTAGAATTGGTAGGGGGATAAAATTTGCATTAAAGAAACCGTGAGGTCTCAAAGATCAAAGGATGTGGAGCGAATGGTCACACAGGAGCTGCGGAAGACTCCTGATTTACCTCTCAATACTCTCAGATATTACACACTAAAAGCATTAAGGATTTCTTCGGATATTACACACCAAATTGATGAATCTAACTTAAAAGGATTTTTGATAAAAAGATAGATTGATTTTTTTAATAAAAGGGAGCATCTATTTATAGAGAAAATACAACAATGTCGTCCATAATAGTTGCTAAACATGCAGAGCATATAGGAAGATGAAATCCCAATTCTAAAGTGCATGTAAGAGAGAGAAATAGACATAATTAAATGTAGTTGTTGCTATGGACGAAAATTAATCTTCTTTGATTGTTTTTGGGCTGAATCCACTTTGCTGGGCTCCTCTGATTGATCAAGATTGTAGAATGAGTCGGTTTGTAGCTTAGTTCATTATGGCCTGGTCGGAATCCTTCAATAAATGCGTCCATGTCTAAATCCGGTACATTGGAGATCACCTAATTTGTAAACTACATAACTCCTTCATCCGAACTCCATTTGATTTGATTCTTCTTCGAGGAGCTCTGTGATTGAGCTGATCACTTTCTCAAAGTAATTTCAGGCACTGAATCATCGTGATTGAGTATTTACGATTCGATCAATGCACGTATGTCCTAATGCTTCTCATGATCATATCATACTCTCTCTCTTGAAAAAGATTTGTCCTCAAATCTTGCTCTTTATAGAAAGAACAATTTGGACATAAACTTTTAAAACAAATGATCAACACTGAATTTAAAAACTGCAAAACCACTAGATTTGTTTTTTTTTCTCTCTTTTTTGTTTTGCTTTTTTTCTCTTTTTTTGTTTAATAAAGGAAAATAAATAAAGAAAAATATAAAGAAAAAGAAAAAGAGAAGGTGAAAGATAGAAGATGAAAGAAAATGACAAGATGAGAAGATGATAACAAAAAATAAAAATAAAATTTCAAACTCAAGAGTGTGCTCTGATACCAAATGATGTGATTCTCCTAAAAATCAGCACTCTAGAATTGGTAGGGGGATAAAATTTGCATCAAAGAAACCGTGAGGTCTCAAAGATCAAAGGATGTGGAGCGAATGGTCACACAGGAGCTGCAGAAGACTCCTGATTTACCTCTCAATACTCTCAGATATTACACACTAAAAGCATTAAGGATTTCTTCGGATATTACACACCAAAGAGATGAATCTAAATTAAAAGGATTTTTGATAAAAAGATAGATTGATTTTTTTAATAAAAGGGAGCCACTATTTATAGAGAAAATACAACAATATCGTCCATAATAGTTGCTAAACATGTAGAGCATCTAGGAAGATGAAATCCCAACTCTAAAGTGCATGTAAGAGAGAGAAATAGGCATAATTAAATGTAGTTGTTGCTATGGACGAAAATTGATCTTCTTTGATTGTTTTTGGGCTGAATCCACTTTGCTGGGCTTCTCTGATTAATCAAGATTGTAGAATGAGTCGGTTTGTAGCTTAGTTCATTATGGCCTGGTCGGAATCCTTCAATAAATGCGTCCATGTCTAAATCCGGTACACTGGAGATCACCTAAATTGTAAATTGCATAACTCCTTCATCCGAACTCCATTTGATTTGATTCTTCTTCGAGGAGCTCCGTGATTGAGCTCAGCATATTCTCCAAGTAATTTCATGCACTGAATAATCGTGATTGAGTATTTACGATTCGATCAGTGCACGCATGTCCTAATGCTTCTCATGATCACATCATACTCCCTCTCTTGAAAAAGATTTGTCCTCAAATCTTGCTCTTTATAGAAAAAACAATTTGGACATAAACTTTTAAAACAAATGATCTAGACTGAATTTAAAAACTGCAAAACCAACAGATTTGTTTTTTTTCTCTCTTTTTTTTGCGCTTTTACTCTCTTTTTGATTAATAAAGGAAAATAAATAAAAAAAAAAAAAGAAAAAGAAAAGGAGAAGGTGAAAGATAGAAGATGAAAGAAAATGACAAGATGAGAATATGATAACAATAAATAGAAAATAAAATATCAAACTCAAGAGTGTGCTCTGATACCAAATGATGTGATTCTCCTAAAAATCAGCACTCTAGAATTGGTAGGGGGATAAAATTTGCATTAAAGAAACCGTGAGGTCTCAAAGATCAAAGGATGTGGAGCGAATGGTCACACAGGAGCTGCGGAAGACTCCTGATTTACCTCTCAATACTCTCAGATATTACACACTAAAAGCATTAAGGATTTCTTCGGATATTACACACCAAATTGATGAATCTAAATTAAAAGGATTTTTGATAAAAAGATAGATTGATTTTTTTAATAAAAAGGAGCCTCTATTTATAGAGAAAATACAACAATGTCCTCCATAATAGTTGCTAAACATGCAGAGCATCTAAGAAGATGAAATTCTAACTCTAAAATGCATGTAAGAGAGAGAAATAGACATAATTAAATGTAGTTGTTGCTATGGACGAAAATTGATCTTCTTTGATTGTTATTGGGCTGAATCCACTTTGCTGGGCTTCTCTGATTGATCAAGATTGTAGAATGAGTCGGTTTCAAGCTTAGTTCATTCTGGCCTGGTCGGAATCCTTCAATAAATGCGTCCATGTCTAAATCCGGTACATTGGAGATCACCTAAGTTGTAAATTGCATAACTCCTTCATCCGAACTCCATTTGATTTGATTCTTCTTCGAGGAGCTCCGTGATTGAGCTGAGCACATTCTCCAAGTAATTTCATGCACTGAATCATCGTGATTGAGTATTTACGATTCGATCAGTGCACGTATGTCCTAATGCTTCCCATGATCATATCATACTATCTCTCTTGAAAAAGATTTGTCCTCAAATCTTGCTCTTTATAGAAAGTACAATTTGGACATAAAAGTTTTAAAAAAATGATCAAGACTGAATTTAAAAACTGTAAAACCAACAGATTTGTTTTTTTTTCTCTCTTTTTTGCTGTTTTTCTCTCTTTTTGTTTAATAAAGGAAAATAAATAAAAAAAATAAAAATAAAAAGTAGAAGAGAAGGTGAAAGATAGAAGATGAAAAAAATGACAAGATGAGAATATGATAACAAAAAATAAAAAATAAAATATCAAACTCAAAAGTGTGCTCTGATACCAAATGATGTGATTCTCCCAAAAATCAGCACTCTAGAGTTGGTAGGGGGATAAAATTTGCATCAAAGAAACCGTGAGGTCTCAAAGATCAAAGGATGTGGAGCGAATGGTCACACAGGAGCTGCGGAAGACTCCTGATTTACCTCTCAATACTCTCAGATATTACACACTAAAAGCATTAAGGATTTCTTCGGATATTACACACCAAAGAGATGAATCTAACTTAAAAGAATTTTTGATAAAAAGATAGATTGATTTTTTTAATAAAAAGGAGCCTCTATTTATAGAGGAAATACAACAATGTCGTCCATAATAGTTGCTAAACATGCAGAGCATCTAGAAAGATGAAATCCCAACTCTAAAGTGCATGTAAGAGAGAGAAATAGACATAATTAAATGTAGTTGTTGCTATGGACGAAAATTGATCTTCTTTGATTGTTTTTGGGCTGAATCCACTTTGCTGGGCTTCTCTGATTGATCAAGATTGTAGAATGAGTCGGTTTGTAGCTTAGTTCAGTCTGGCCTGGTCGGAATCCTTCAATAAATGCGTCCATGTCTAAGTCCGGTACACTGGAGATCACATAATTTGTAAATTGCATAACTCCTTCATCCGAACTCCATTTGATTTGATTCTTCTTCGAGGAGCTCCGTGATTGAGCTGAGCACATTCTCCAAGTAATTTCATGCACTGAATTATCGTGATTTAGTATTTACGATTCGATCAGTGCACGCATGTCCTAATGGTTCTCATGATCATATCATACTCTCTCTCTTGAAAAAGATTTGTCCTCAAATCTTGCTCTTTATAGAAAGAACAATTTGGACATAAACTTTTAAAAAAAATGATCAAGACTGAATTTAAAAACTGCAAAACCAACAGATTTGTTTTTTTTTCTCTCTTTTTTTTGCTGTTTTTCTCTCTTTTTGTTTAATAAAAGAAAATAAATAAAAAATAAAAAGAAAAAGAAAAAGAGAAGGTGAAAGATAGAAGATGAAATAAAATGACAAGATGAGAAGATGATAACAAAAACTAAAAAAAACAATATCAAACTCAAGAGTGTGCTCTGATACCAAATGATGTAATTCTCCCAAAAATCAGCACTCTAGAGTTAGTAGGGGGATAAAATTTGCATCAAAGAAACCGTGAGGTCTCAAAGATCAAAGGATGTGGAGCGAATGGTCATACAGGAGCTGCGGAAGACTCCTGATTTACCTCTCAATACTCTCAGATATTACTCACTAAAAGCATTAAGGATTTCTTCGGATATTACACACCAAAGAGATGAATCTAACTTAAAAGGATTTTTGATAAAAAGATAGATTGATTTTTTTTAATATAAGGGAGCCTCTATTTATAGAGGAAATACAACAATGTCGTCTATAATAGTTCCTAAACATGCAGAGCATCTAGGAAGATGAAATCCCAACTCTAAAGTGCATGTAAGAGAGAGAAATAGACATAATTAAATGTAGTTGTTGCTATAGACGAAAATTGATCTTCTTTGATTGTTTTTGGGCTGAATCCACTTTGCTGGGCTTCTCTGATTGATCAAGATTGTAGAATGAGTCGGTTTGTAGCTTAGTTCATTCTGGCCTGGTCGGAATCCTTCAATAAATACGTCCATGTCTAAATCCGGTACACTGGAGATCACCTAAATTGTAAATTGCATAACTCCTTCATCCGAACTCCATTTGATTTGATTCTTCTTCGAGGAGCTCCGTGATTGAGCTGAGCACATTTTCCAAGTAATTTCAAGAACTGAATCATCGTGATTGAGTATTTACGATTCGATCAGTGCACGCATGTCCTAATGCTTCTCATGATCACATCATACTCCCTCTCTTGAAAAAGATTTGTCCTCAAATCTTGCTCTTTATAGAAAAAACAATTTGGACATAAACTTTTAAAACAAATGATCAAGACTGAATTTAAAAACTGCAAAACCAACAGATTTGTTTTTTTCAGCCTTTTTTTGCGCTTTTTCTCTCTTTTTGTTTAATAAAGGAAAATAAATAAAGAAAAATAAAAAGAAAAAGAAAAGGAGAAGGTGAAAGATAGAAGATGAACGAAAATGACAAGATGAGAATATGATAACAAAAAATAAAAAAAAAATATCAAACTCAAGAGTGTGCTCTGATACCAAATGATGTGATTCTCCAAAAAATCAGAACTCTAGAGTTTGTAGGGGGATAAAATTTGCATCAAGGAAACCGTGATGTCTCAAAGATCAAAGGATGTGGAGCGAATGGTCACACAGGAGCTGCAGAAGACTCCAGATTTACCTCTCAATACTCTCAGATATTACACACTAAAAGCATTAAAGATTTCTTCGGATATTACACACCAAAGAGATGAATCTAACTTAAAAGGATTTTTGATAAAAAGATATATTGATTTTATTAATAAAAGGGAGCCTCTATTTATAGAGGAAATACAACGATGTCGTCCATAATAGTTGCTAAACATGCAGAGCATCTAGGAAGATGAAATCCCAACTCTAAAGTGCATGTAAGAGAGAGAAATAGACATAATTAAATGTAGTTGTTGCTATAGACGAAAATTGATCTTCTTTGATTGTTTTTGGACTGAATCCACTTTGCTGGGCTTCTCTGATTGATCAAGATTGTAGAATGAGTCGGTTTGTAGCTTAGTTCATTCTGGCCTGGTCGGAATATTTCAATAAATGCGTCCATGTCTAAATCCGGTACACTGGAGATAACCTAATTTGTAAATTGCATAACTCCTTCATCCGAACTCCATTTGATTTGATTCTTCTCCGAGGAGCTCCGTGATTGAGCTGAGCACATTCTCCAAGTAATTTCATGCACTGAATCATCGTGATTGAGTATATACGATTCGATCAGTGCACGCATGTCCTAATGCTTCTCATGATCATATCAAACTCTCTCTCTTGAAAAAGATTTGTCCTCAAATCTTGCTCTTTATAGAAAGAACAATTTGGACATAAACTTTTAAAACAAATGATCAAGACTGAATTTAAAAACTGCAAAACCACCAGATTTATTTTTTTCTCTCTTTTTTTTTGCTCTTTTTCTCTCTTTTTGTTTAATAAA
This sequence comes from Thlaspi arvense, assembly GCA_911865555.2. Taxonomy (NCBI): domain Eukaryota; kingdom Viridiplantae; phylum Streptophyta; class Magnoliopsida; order Brassicales; family Brassicaceae; genus Thlaspi; species Thlaspi arvense. The sequence continues at coordinate 20,960,347 of OU466858.1, read as the reverse complement.
GGAAAATAAATAAAGAAAAATAAAAAGAAAAAGAAAAGGAGAAGGTGAAAGATAGAAGATGAAAGAAAATGACAAGATGAGAATATGATAACAAAAAATAAAAAATAAAATATCAAATTCAAGAGTGTGCTCTGATACCAAATGATGTGATTCTCCCAAAAATCAGCACTCTAGAGTTGGTAGGGGGATAAAATTTGCATCAAAGAAACCGTGAGGTCTCAAAGATCAAAGGATGTAGAGCGAATGGTCACACAGGAGCTGCGGAAGACTCCTGATTTACCTCTCAATACTCTCAGATATTACACACTAAAAGCATTAAGGATTTCTTCGGATATTACACACCAAAGAGATGAATCTAACTTAAAAGGATTTTTGATAAAAAGATAGATTGATTTTTTTAATAAAAGGGAGCCTCTATTTATAGAGGAAATACAACAATGTCGTCCATAATAGTTTCTAAACATGCAGAGCATCTAGGAAGATGAAATCCCAACTCTAAAGTGCATGTAAGAGAGAGAAATAGACATAATTAAATGTAGATGTTGCTATGGACGAAAATTGATCTTCTTTGATTGTTTTTGGGCTGAATCCACTTTGCTGGGCTTCTCTGATTGATCAAGATTGTAGAATCAGTCGGTTTGTAGCTTAGTTCATTCTGGCCTGGTCGGAATCCTTCAATAAATGCGTCCATGTCTAAATCCGGTACACTGGAGATCACCTAAATTGTAAATTGCATAACTCCTTCATCCGAACTCCATTTGATTTGATTCTTCTTCGAGGAGCTCCGTGATTGAGCTGAGCACATTCTCCAAGTAATTGCATGCACTGAATCATCATGATTGAGTATTTACGAATCGAGCAGTGCACGCATGTCCTAATGCTTCTCATGATCATATCATACTCTCTCTCTTGAAAAAGATTTGTCCTCAAATCTTGCTCTTTATAGAAACAACAATTTGGACATAAACTTTTAAAACAAATGATCAAGACTGAATTTAAAAACTGCAAAACCATCAGATTTGTTTTTTTTTCTCTCTTTTTTTTTTGCTCTTTTTCTCTCTTTTTGTTTAATAATGGAAAATAAATAAAGAAAAATAAAAAGAAAAAGAAAAAGAGAAGGTGAAAGATAGAAGATGAAAGAAAATGACAAGATGAGAAGATGATAACAAAAAATAAAAAATAAAATATCAAACTCAAGAGTGTGCTCTGATACCAAATGATGTGATTCTCCTAAAAATCAGCACTCTAGAATTGGTAGGGGGATAAAATTTGCATTAAAGAAACCGTGAGGTCTCAAATATCAAAGGATGTGGAGCGAATGGTCACACAGGAGCTGCGGAAGACTCCTGATTTACCTCTCAATACTCTCAGATATTACACACTAAAAGCATTAAGGATTTCTTCGGATATTACACACCAAATTGATGAATCTAACTTAAAAGGATTTTTGATAAAAAGATAGATTGATTTTTTTAATAAAAGGGAGCATCTATTTATAGAGAAAATACAACAATGTCGTCCATAATAGTTTCTAAACATGCAGAGCATCTAGGAAGATGAAATCCCAACTCTAAAGTGCATGTAAGAGAGAGAAATAGACATAATTAAATGTAGATGTTGCTATGGACGAAAATTGATCTTCTTTGATTGTTTTTGGGCTGAATCCACTTTGCTGGGCTTCTCTGATTGATCAAGATTGTAGAATGAGTCGGCTTGTAGCTTAGTTCATTCTGGCCTGGTCGGAATCCTTCAATAAATGCGTCCATGTCTAAATCCGGTACATTGGAGATCACCTAATTTGTAAACTGCATAACTCCTTCATCCGAACTCCATTTGATTTGATTCTTCTTCGAGGAGCTCTGTGATTGAGCTGATCACTTTCTCCAAGTAATTTCAGGCACTGAATCATCGTGATTGAGTATTTACGATTCGATCAATGCACGCATGTCCTAATGCTTCTCATGATCATATCATACTCTCTCTCTCTTGAAAAAGATTTGTCCTCAAATCTTGCTCTTTATAGAAAGAACAATTTGGACATAAACTTTTAAAACAAATGATCAACACTGAATTTAAAAACTGCAAAACCACTAGATTTGGTTTTTTTTTCTCTCTTTTTTGTTTTGCTTTTTTCTCTTTTTTTGTTTAATAAAGGAAAATAAATAAAGAAAAATAAAAAGAAAAAGAAAAAGAAAAAGAGAAGGTGAAAGATAGAAGATGAAAGAAAATGACAAGATGAGAAGATGATAACAAAAAATAAAAATAAAATTTCAAACTGAAGAGTGTTCTCTGATACCAAATGATGTGATTCTCCCAAAAATCAGCACTCTAGAGTTGGTAGGGGGATAAAATTTGCATCAAAGAAACCGTGAGGTCTCAAAGATCAAAGGATGTGGAGCGAATGGTCACACAGGAGCTGCAGAAGACTCCTGATTTACCTCTCAATACTCTCAGATATTACACACTAAAAGCATTAAGGATTTCTTCGGATATTACACACCAAAGAGATGAATCTAAATTAAAAGGATTTTTGATAAAAAGATAGATTGATTTTTTTAATAAAAGGGAGCCTCTATTTATAGAGAAAATACAACAAAATCGTCCATAATAGTTGCTAAACATGTAGAGCATCTAGGAAGATGAAATCCCAACTCTAAAGTGCATGTAAGAGAGAGAAATAGACATAATTAAATGTAGATGTTGCTATGGACAAAAATTGATCTTCTTTGATTGTTTTTGGGCTGAATCCACTTTGCTGGGTTTCTCTGATTAATCAAGATTGTAGAATGAGTCGGTTTGTAGCTTAGTTCATTATGGCCTGGTCGGAATCCTTCAATAAATGCGTCCATGTCTAAATCCGGTACACTGGAGATCACCTAAATTGTAAATTGCATAACTCCTTCATCCGAACTCCATTTGATTTGATTCTTCTTCGAGGAGCTCCGTGATTGAGCTCAGCATATTCTCCGAGTAATTTCATGCACTGAATAATCGTGATTGAGTATTTATGATTCGATCAGTGCACGCATGTCCTAATGCTTCTCATGATCACATCATACTCCCTCTCTTGAAAAAGATTTGTCCTCAAATCTTGCTCTTTATAGAAAAAACAATTTGGACATAAACTTTTAAAACAAATGATCTAGACTGAATTTAAAAACTGTAAAACCAACAGATTTGTTTTTTTCTCTCTTTTTTTTGCGCTTTTACTCTCTTTTTGATTAATAAAGGAAAATAAATAAAGAAAAATAAAAAGAAAAAGAAAAGGAGAAGGTGAAAGATAGAAGATGAAAGAAAATGACAAGATGAGAATATGATAACAATAAATAGAAAATAAAATATCAAACTCAAGAGTGTGTTCTGATACCAAATGATGTGATTCTCCCAAAAATCAGCACTCTAGAGTTGGTAAGGGGATAAAATTTGCATCAAAGAAACTGTGAGGTCTCAAAGATCAAAGGATGTAGAGCAAATGGTCACACAGGAGCTGCGGAAGACTCCTGATTTACCTCTCAATACTCTCACATATTACACACTAAAAGCATTAAGGATTTCTTCGGATATTACACACCAAATTGATGAATCTAACTTAAAAGGATTTTTGATAAAAAGATAGATTGATTTTTTTAATAAAAGAGAGCCTCTATTTATAGAGAAAATACAACAATGTCGTCCATAATAGTTGCTAAACATGCAGAGCATCTAGGAAGATGAAATCCCAATTCTAAAGTGCATGTAAGAGAGAGAAATAGACATAATTAAATGTAGTTATTGCTATGGACGAAAATTGATCTTCTTTGATTGTTTTGGGCTGAATCCACTTTGCTGGGCTTTTCTGATTGATCAAGATTGTAGAATGAGTCGGTTTGTAGCTTAGTTCATTCTGGCCTGGTCGGAATCTTTCAATAAATGCGTCCATGTCTAAATCCGGTACATTGGAGATCACCTAATTTGTAAATTGCATAACTCCTTCATCCGAACTCCATTTTATTAGATTCTTCTTCGAGAAGCTCCGTGATTTAGCTGATCACATTCTCCAAGTAATTTCAGGCACAGAATCATCGTGATTGATTATTTATGATTCGATCAGTGCACGCATGCCCTAACGCTTCTCATGATCATATCATACTCTCTCTCTTGAAAAAGATTTGTCCTCAAATCTTGCTCTTTATAGAAAGTACAATTTGGACATAAACTTTTTAAAAAAATGATCAAGACTGAATTTAAAAACTGCAAAACCAACAGATTTGTTTTTTTTTTCTCTCTTTTTTTTGCTGTTTTTCTCTCTTTTTGTTTAATAAAGGAAAATAAATAAAAAAAATAAAAAGAAAAAGTAAAAGAGAAGGTGAAAGATAGAAGATGAAAGAAAATGACAAGATGAGAAGATGATAACAAAAAATAAAAAATAAAATATCAAAACTCAAGAGTGTGCTCTGATACCAAATGATGTGATTCTCCCAAAAATCAACACTCTAGAGTTGGTAGGGGGATAAAATTTGCCTTAAAGAAACCGTGAGGTCTCAAAGATCAAAGAATGTGGAGCGAATGGTCACACAGGAGCTGCGGAAGACTCCTGATTTACCTCTCAATACTCTCGGATATTACACACTAAAACCATTAAGGATTTCTTCGGATATTACACACCAAAGAGATGAATCTAACTTAAAAGGATTTTTGATAAAAAGATAGATTGATTTTTTTAATAAAAGGGAGCCTCTATTTATAGAGGAAATACAACAATGTCGTCCATAATAGTTGCTAAACATGCAGAGCATCTAGGAAGATGAAATCCCAATTCTAAAGTGCATGTAAGAGAGAGAAATAGACATAATTAAATGTAGTTGTTGCTATGGACGAAAATTGATCTTCTTTGATTGTTTTTGGGCTGAATCCACTTTGCTGGGCTTTTCTGATTGATCAAGATTGTAGAATGAGTCGGTTTGTAGCTTCGTTCATTCTGGCCTGGTCGGAATCCTTCAATAAATGCGTCCATGTCTAAATCCGGTACATTGGAGATCACCTAATTTGTAAACTGCATAACTCCTTCATCCGAACTCCATTTCATTTGATTCTTTTTCGAGGAGCTCCGTGATTGAGCTGATCACATTCTCCAAGTAATTTCAGGCACTGAATCATCGTGATTGAGTATTTACGATTCGATCAGTGCACGCATGTCCTAATGCTTCTCATGATCATATCATACTATCTCTCTTGAAAAAGATTTGTCCACAAATCTTGCTCTTTATAGAAAGTACAATTTGGACATAAACTTTTTAAAAAAATGATCAAGACTAAATTTAAAAACTGCAAAACCACTAGATTTGTTTTTTTTTCTCTCTTTTTTTTTTGCTCTTTTTCTCCCTTTTTGTTTAATAAAGGAAAATAAATAAAGAAAAATAAAAAGAAAAAGAAAAAGCGAAGGTGAAAGATAGAAGATGAAAGAAAATGACAAGATGAGAAGATGATAACAAAAAATAAAAAATAAAATATCAAACTCAAGAGTGTGCTCTGATACCAAATGATGTGATTCTCCCAAAAATCAGCATTCTAGAGTTGGTAGGGGGATAAAATTTGTATCAAAGAAACCGTGAGGTCTCAAAGATCAAAGGATGTGGAGCGAATGGTCACACAGGAGCTGCGGAAGACTCCTGATTTACCCCTCAATACTCTCAGATATTACACACTAAAAGCATTAAGGATTTCTTAAGATATTACACACCAAAGAGATAAATCTAACTTAAAAGAATTTTTGATAAAAAGATAGATTGATTTTTTTAATAAAAGGGAGCCTCTATTTATAGAGAAAATACAACAATGTCGTCCATAATAGTTGCTAAACATGCAGAGCATCTAGGAAGATGAAATCCCAACTCTAAAGTGCATGTAAGAGAGAGAAATAGACATAATTAAATGTAGATGTTGCTATGGACGAAAATTGATCTTCTTTGATTGTTTTTGGGCTGAATCCACTTTGCTGGGCTTCTCTGATTGATCAAGATTGTAGAATGAGTCGGTTTGTAGCTTAGTTCATTCTGGCCTGGTCGGAATCCTTCAATAAATGCGTCCATGTCTAAATCCGGTACATTGGAGATCACCTAATTTGTAAACTGCATAACTCCTTCATCCGAACTCCATTTGATTTGATTCTTCTTCGAGGAGCTCTGTGATTGAGCTGATCACTTTCTCCAAGTAATTTCAGGTACTGAATCATCGTGATTGAGTATTTACGATTCGATCAATGCACGCATGTTTTAATGCTTCTCATGATCATATCATACTCTCTCTCTCTTGAAAAAGATTTGTCCTCAAATCTTGCTCTTTATAGAAAGAACAATTTGGACATAAACTTTTAAAACAAATGATCAAGACTGAATTTAAAAACTGCAAAACCACCAGATTTGTTTTTTTTTCTCTTTTTTTTTTTTGCTCTTTTTCTCTCTTTTTGTTTAATAAAGGAAAATAAATAAAGTTAAATAAAAAGAAAAAGAAAAAGAGAAGGTGAAAGATAGAAGATGAAAGAAAATGACAAGATGAGAAGATGATAACAAAAAATAAAAAATAAAATATCAAACTCAAGAATGTGCTCTGATACCAAATGATGTGATTCTCCCAAAAATCAGCACTCTAGAGTTGGTAGGGGGATGAAATTTGCATAAAAAAAACCGTGAGGTCTCAAAGATCAAGGGATGTGGAGCGAATGGTCACACAGGAGCTGCGGAAGACTCCTGATTTACCTCTCAATACTCTCAGATATTACACACTAAAAGCATTAAGGATTTCTTCGGATATTACACACCAAATTGATGAATCTAAATTAAAAGGATTTTTGATAAAAAGATAGATTGATTTTTTTAATAAAAAGGAGCCTCTATTTATAGAGAAAATACAACAATGTCCTCCATAATAGTTGCTAAACATGCAGAGCATCTAAGAAGATGAAATTCTAACTCTAAAATGCATGTAAGAGAGAGAAATAGACATAATTAAATGTAGTTGTTGCTATGGACGAAAATTGATCTTCTTTGATTGTTATTGGGCTGAATCCACTTTGCTGGGCTTCTCTGATTGATCAAGATTGTAGAATGAGTCGGTTTCAAGCTTAGTTCATTCTGGCCTGGTCGGAATCCTTCAATAAATGCGTCCATGTCTAAATCCGGTACATTGGAGATCACCTAATTTGTAAATTGCATAACTCCTTCATCCGAACTCCATTTGATTTGATTCTTCTTCGAGGAGCTCCGTGATTGAGCTGAGCACATTCTCCAAGTAATTTCATGCACTGAATCATCGTGATTGAGTATTTACGATTCGATCAGTGCACGCATGTCCTAATGCTTCTCATGATCATATCATACTATCTCTCTTGAAAAAGATTTGTCCTCAAATCTTGCTCTTTATAGAAAGTACAATTTGGACATAAAAGTTTTAAAAAAATGATCAAGACTGAATTTAAAAACTGTAAAACCAACAGATTTGTTTTTTTTTCTCTCTTTTTTGCTGTTTTTCTCTCTTTTTGTTTAATAAAGGAAAATAAATAAAAAAAATAAAAATAAAAAGTAGAAGAGAAGGTGAAAGATAGAAGATGAAAAAAATGACAAGATGAGAATATGATAACAAAAAATAAAAAATAAAATATCAAACTCAAAAGTGTGCTTTGATACCAAATGATGTGATTCTCCCAAAAATCAGCACTCTAGAGTTGGTAGGCGGATAAAATTTGCATCAAAGAAACCGTGAGGTCTCAAAGATCAAAGGATGTGGAGCGAATGGTCACACAGGAGCTGCGGAAGACTCCTGATTTACCTCTCAATACTCTCAGATATTACACACTAAAAGCATTAAGGATTTCTTCGGATATTACACACCAAAGAGATGAATCTAACTTAAAAGAATTTTTGATAAAAAGATAGATTGATTTTTTTAATAAAAAGGAGCCTCTATTTATAGAGGAAATACAACAATGTCGTCCATAATAGTTGCTAAACATGCAGAGCATCTAGAAAGATGAAATCCCAACTCTAAAGTGCATGTAAGAGAGAGAAATAGACATAATTAAATTCAGTTGTTGCTATGGACGAAAATTGATCTTCTTTGATTGTTATTGGGCTGAATCCACTTTGCTGGGCTTCTCTGATTGATCAAGATTGTAGAATGAGTCGGTTTCAAGCTTAGTTCATTCTGGCCTGGTCGGAATCCTTCAATAAATGTGTCCATGTCTAAATCCGGTACATTGGAGATCACCTAATTTGTAAATTGCATAACTCCTTCATCCGAACTCCATTTGATTTGATTCTTCTTCGAGGAGCTCCGTGATTGAGCTGAGCACATTCTCCAAGTAATTTCATGCACTGAATCATCGTGATTGAGTATTTACGATTCGATCAGTGCACGCATGTCCTAATGCTTCTCATGATCATATCATACTATCTCTCTTGAAAAAGATTTGTCCTCAAATCTTGCTCTTTATAGAAAGTACAATTTGGACATAAAAGTTTTAAAAAAATGATCAAGACTGAATTTAAAAACTGTAAAACCAACAGATTTGTTTTTTTTTTTCTCTCTTTTTTGCTGTTTTTCTCTCTTTTTGTTTAATAAAGGAAAATAAATAAAAAAAATAAAAATAAAAAGTAGAAGAGAAGGTGAAAGATAGAAGATGAAAAAAATGACAAGATGAGAATATGATAACAAAAAATAAAAAATAAAATATCAAACTCAAAAGTGTGCTTTGATACCAAATGATGTGATTCTCCCAAAAATCAGCACTCTAGAGTTGGTAGGCGGATAAAATTTGCATCAAAGAAACCGTGAGGTCTCAAAGATCAAAGGATGTGGAGCGAATGGTCACACAGGAGCTGCGGAAGACTCCTGATTTACCTCTCAATACTCTCAGATATTACACACTAAAAGCATTAAGGATTTCTTCGGATATTACACACCAAAGAGATGAATCTAACTTAAAAGAATTTTTGATAAAAAGATAGATTGATTTTTTTAATAAAAAGGAGCCTCTATTTATAGAGGAAATACAACAATGTCGTCCATAATAGTTGCTAAACATGCAGAGCATCTAGAAAGATGAAATCCCAACTCTAAAGTGCATGTAAGAGAGAGAAATAGACATAATTAAATTCAGTTGTTGCTATGGACGAAAATTGATCTTCTTTGATTGTTTTTGGGCTGAATCCACTTTGCTGGGCTTTTCTGATTGATCAAGATTGTAGAATGAGTCGGTTTGTAGCTTAGTTCAGTCTGGCCTGGTCGGAATCCTTCAATAAATGCGTCCATGTCTAAGTCCGGTACACTGGAGATCACATAATTTGTAAATTGCATAACTCCTTCATCCGAACTCCATTTGATTTGATTCTTCTTCGAGGAGCTCCGTGATTGAGCTGAGCACATTCTCCAAGTAATTTCATGCACTGAATTATCGTGATTGAGTATTTACGATTCGATCAGTGCACGCATGTCCTAATGCTTCTCATGATCATATCATACTCTCTCTCTTGAAAAAGATTTGTCCTCAAATCTTGCTCTTTATAGAAAGAACAATTTGGACATAAAATTTTTAAAAAAATGATCAAGACTGAATTTAAAAACTGCAAAACCAACAGATTTGTTTTTTTTTCTCTCTTTTTTTTGCTGTTTTTCTCTCTTTTTGTTTAATAAAAGAAAATAAATAAAAAATAAAAAGAAAAAGAAAAAGAGAAGGTGAAAGATAGAAGATGAAATAAAATGACAAGATGAAAAGATGATAACAAAAACTAAAAAAAACAATATCAAACTCAAGAGTGTGCTCTGATACCAAATGATGTGATTCTCCCAAAAATCAGCACTCTAGAGTTAGTAGGGGGATAAAATTTGCATCAAAGAAACCGTGAGGTCTCAAAGATCAAAGGATGTGGAGCGAATGGTCATACAGGAGCTGCGGAAGACTCCTGATTTACCTCTCAATACTCTCAGATATTACTCACTAAAAGCATTAAGGATTTCTTCGGATATTACACACCAAAGAGATGAATCTAACTTAAAAGGATTTTTGATAAAAAGATAGATTGATTTTTTTTAATATAAGGGAGCCTCTATTTATAGAGGAAATACAACAATGTCGTCTATAATAGTTCCTAAACATGCAGAGCATCTAGGAAGATGAAATCCCAACTCTAAAGTGCATGTAAGAGAGAGAAATAGACATAATTAAATGTAGTTGTTGCTATAGACGAAAATTGATCTTCTTTGATTGTTTTTGGGCTGAATCCACTTTGCTGGGCTTCTCTAATTGATCAAGATTGTAGAATGAGTCGGTTTGTAGCTTAGTTCATTCTGGCCTGGTCGGAATCCTTTAATAAATACGTCCATGTCTAAATCCGGTACACTGGAGATCACCTAAGTTGTAAATTGCATAACTCCTTCATCCGAACTCCATTTGATTTGATTCTTCTTCGAGGAGCTCCTTGATTGAGCTGAGCACATTTTCCAAGTAATTTCATGAACTGAATCATCGTGATTGAGTATTTACGATTCGATCAGTGCACGCATGTCCTAATGCTTCTCATGATCACATCATACTCCCTCTCTTGAAAAAGATTTGTCCTCAAATCTTGCTCTTTATAGAAAAAACAATTTGGACATAAACTTTTAAAACAAATGATCAAGACTGAATTTAAAAACTGCAAAACCAACAGATTTGTTTTTTTCAGCCTTTTTTTGCGCTTTTTCTCTCTTTTTGTTTAATAAAGGAAAATAAATAAAGAAAAATAAAAAGAAAAAGAAAAGGAGAAGGTGAAAGATAGAAGATGAACGAAAATGACAAGATGAGAATATGATAACAAAAAATAAAAATAAAAAACATCAAACTCAAGAGTGTGCTCTGATACGAAATGATGTGATTCTCCCAAAAATCAGCACTCTAGAGTTTGTAGGGGATAAAATTTGCATCAAGGAAACCGTGAGGTCTCAAAGATCAAAGGATGTGGAGCGAATGGTCACACAGGAGCTGCAGAAGACTCCAGATTTACCTCTCAATACTCTCAGATATTACACACTAAAAGCATTAAAGATTTCTTCGGATATTACACACCAAAGAGATGAATCTAACTTAAAAGGATTTTTGATAAAAAGATATATTGATTTTATTAATAAAAGGGAGCCTCTATTTATAGAGGAAATACAACGATGTCGTCCATAATAGTTGCTAAACATGCAGAGCATCTAGGAAGATGAAATCCCAACTCTAAAGTGCATGTAAGAGAGAGAAATAGACATAATTAAATGTAGTTGTTGCTATAGACGAAAATTGATCTTCTTTGATTGTTTTTGGACTGAATCCACTTTGCTGGGCTTCTCTGATTGATCAAGATTGTAGAATGAGTCGGTTTGTAGCTTAGTTCATTCTGGCCTGGTCGGAATCCTTCAATAAATGCGTCCATGTCTAAATCCGGTACACTGGAGATAACCTAATTTGTAAATTGCATAACTCCTTCATCCGAACTCCATTTGATTTGATTCTTCTCCGAGGAGCTCCGTGATTGAGCTGAGCACATTCTCCAAGTAATTTCATGCACTGAATCATCGTGATTGAGTATATACGATTCGATCAGTGCACGCATGTCCTAATGCTTCTCATGATCATATCATACTCTCTCTCTTGAAAAAGATTTGTCCTCAAATCTTGCTCTTTATAGAAAGAACAATTTGGACATAAACTTTTAAAACAAATGATCAAGACTGAATTTAAAAACTGCAAAACCACCAGATTTATGTTTTTCTCTCTTTTTTTTTGCTCTTTTTCTCTCTTTTTGTTTAATAAAGGAAAATAAATAAAGAAAAATAAAAAGAAAAAGAAAAGGAGAAGGTGAAAGATAGAAGATGAAAGAAAATGACAAGATGAGAATATGATAACAAAAAATAAAAAATAAAATATCAAATTCAAGAGTGTGCTCTGATACCAAATGATGTGATTCTCCCAAAAATCAGCACTCTAGAGTTGGTAGGGGGATAAAATTTGCATCAAAGAAACCGTGAGGTCTCAAAGATCAAAGGATGTAGAGCGAATGGTCACACAGGAGCTGCGGAAGACTCCTGATTTACCTCTCAATACTCTCAGATATTACACACTAAAAGCATTAAGGATTTCTTCGGATATTACACACCAAAGAGATGAATCTAACTTAAAAGGATTTTTGATAAAAAGATAGATTGATTTTTTTAATAAAAGGGAGCCTCTATTTATAGAGGAAATACAACAATGTCGTCCATAATAGTTTCTAAACATGCAGAGCATCTTGGAAGATGAAATCCCAACTCTAAAGTGCATGTAAGAGAGAGAAATAGACATAATTAAATGTAGATGTTGCTATGGACGAAAATTGATCTTCTTTGATTGTTTTTGGGCTGAATCCACTTTGCTGGGCTTCTCTGATTGATCAAGATTGTAGAATCAGTCGGTTTGTAGCTTAGTTCATTCTGGCCTGGTCGGAATCCTTCAATAAATGCGTCCATGTCTAAATCCGGTACACTGGAGATCACCTAAATTGTAAATTGCATAACTCCTTCATCCGAACTCCATTTGATTTGATTCTTCTTCGAGGAGCTCCGTGATTGAGCTGAGCACATTCTCCAAGTAATTGCATGCACTGAATCATCATGATTGAGTATTTACGAATCGAGCAGTGCACGCATGTCCTAATGCTTCTCATAATCATATCATACTCTCTCTCTTGAAAAAGATTTGTCCTCAAATCTTGCTCTTTATAGAAAGAACAATTTGGACATAAACTTTTAAAACAAATGATCAAGACTGAATTTAAAAACTGCAAAACCATCAGATTTGTTTTTTTTCTCTCTTTTTTTTTTTGCTCTTTTTCTCTCTTTTTGTTTAATAATGGAAAATAAATAAAGAAAAATAAAAAGAAAAAGAAAAAGAGAAGGTGAAAGATAGAAGATGAAAGAAAATGACAAGATGAGAAGATGATAACAAAAAATAAAAAATAAAATATCAAACTCAAGAGTGTGCTCTGATACCAAATGATGTGATTCTCCTAAAAATCAGCACTCTAGAATTGGTAGGGGGATAAAATTTGCATTAAAGAAACCGTGAGGTCTCAAATATCAAAGGATGTGGAGCGAATGGTCACACAGGAGCTGCGGAAGACTCCTGATTTACCTCTCAATACTCTCAGATATTACACACTAAAAGCATTAAGGATTTCTTCGGATATTACACACCAAATTGATGAATCTAACTTAAAAGGATTTTTGATAAAAAGATAGATTGATTTTTTTAATAAAAGGGAGCATCTATTTATAGAGAAAATACAACAATGTCGTCCATAATAGTTTCTAAACATGCAGAGCATCTAGGAAGATGAAATCCCAACTCTAAAGTGCATGTAAGAGAGAGAAATAGACATAATTAAATGTAGATGTTGCTATGGACGAAAATTGATCTTCTTTGATTGTTTTTGGGCTGAATCCACTTTGCTGGGCTTCTCTGATTGATCAAGATTGTAGAATGAGTCGGTTTGTAGCTTAGTTCATTCTGGCCTGGTCGGAATCCTTCAATAAATGCGTCCATGTCTAAATCCGGTACATTGGAGATCACCTAATTTGTAAACTGCATAACTCCTTCATCCGAACTCCATTTGATTTGATTCTTCTTCGAGGAGCTCTGTGATTGAGCTGATCACTTTCTCCAAGTAATTTCAGGCACTGAATCATCGTGATTGAGTATTTACGATTCGATCAATGCACGCATGTCCTAATGCTTCTCATGATCATATCATACTCTCTCTCTCTTGAAAAAGATTTGTCCTCAAATCTTGCTCTTTATAGAAAGAACAATTTGGACATAAACTTTTAAAACAAATGATCAACACTGAATTTAAAAACTGCAAAACCACTAGATTTGTTTTTTTTTCTCTCTTTTTTGTTTTGCTTTTTTCTCTTTTTTTGTTTAATAAAGAAAAATAAATAAAGAAAAATAAAAAGAAAAAGAAAAAGAGAAGGTGAAAGATAGAAGATGAAAGAAAATGACAAGATGAGAAGATGATAACAAAAAATAAAAATAAAATTTCAAACTCAAGAGTGTTCTCCAATACCAAATGATGTGATTCTCCCAAAAATCAGCACTCTAGAGTTGGTAGGGAGATAAAATTTGCATCAAAGAAACCGTGAGGTCTCAAAGATCAAAGGATGTGGAGCGAATGGTCACACAGAAGCTGCAGAAGACTCCTGATTTACCTCTCAATACTCTCAGATATTACACACTAAAAGCATTAAGGATTTCTTCGGATATTACACACCAAAGAGATGAATCTAAATTAAAAGGATTTTTGATAAAAAGATAGATTGATTTTTTTAATAAAAGGGAGCCTCTATTTATAGAGAAAATACAACAATATCGTCCATAATAGTTGCTAAACATGTAGAGCATCTAGGAAGATGAAATCCCAACTCTAAAGTGCATGTAAGAGAGAGAAATAGACATAATTAAATGTAGATGTTGCTATGGACAAAAATTGATCTTCTTTGATTGTTTTTGGGCTGAATCCACTTTGCTGGGCTTCTCTGATTAATCAAGATTGTAGAATGAGTCGGTTTGTAGCTTAGTTCATTATGGCCTGGTCGGAATCCTTCAATAAATGCGTCCATGTCTAAATCCGGTACACTGGAGATCACCTAAATTGTAAATTGCATAACTCCTTCATCCGAACTCCATTTGATTTGATTCTTCTTCGAGGAGCTCCGTGATTGAGCTCAGCATATTCTCCAAGTAATTTCATGCACTGAATAATCGTGATTGAGTATTTACGATTCGATCAGTGCACGCATGTCCTAATGCTTCTCATGATCACATCATACTCCCTCTCTTGAAAAAGATTTGTCCTCAAATCTTGCTCTTTATAGAAAAAACAATTTGGACATAAACTTTTAAAACAAATGATCTAGACTGAATTTAAAAACTGCAAAACCAACAGATTTGTTTTTTTTCTCTCTTTTTTTTGCGCTTTTACTCTTTTTTTGATTAATAAAGAAAAATAAATAAAGAAAAAGAAAAAGAAAAAGAAAAGGAGAAGGTGAAAGATAGAAGATGAAAGAAAATGACAAGATGAGAATATGATAACAATAAATAGAAAATAAAATATCAAACTCAAGAGTGTGTTCTGATACCAAATGATGTGATTCTCCCAAAAATCAGCATTCTAGAGTTGGTAAGGGGATAAAATTTGCATCAAAGAAACTGTGAGGTCTCAAAGATCAAAGGATGTAGAGCAAATGGTCACACAGGAGCTGCGGAAGACTCCTGATTTACCTCTCAATACTCTCACATATTACACACTAAAAGCATTAAGGATTTCTTCGGATATTACACACCAAATTGATGAATCTAACTTAAAAGGATTTTTGATAAAAAGATAGATTGATTTTCTTAATAAAAGAGAGCCTCTATTTATAGAGAAAATACAACAATGTCGTCCATAATAGTTGCTAAACATGCAGAGCATCTAGGAAGATGAAATCCCAATTCTAAAGTGCATGTAGGAGAGAGAAATAGACATAATTAAATGTAGTTATTGCTATGGACGAAAATTGATCTTCTTTGATTGTTTTTGGGCTGAATCCACTTTGCTGGGCTTTTCTGATTGATCAAGATTGTAGAATGAGTCGGTTTGTAGCTTAGTTCATTCTGGCCTGGTCGGAATCTTTCAATAAATGCGTCCATGTCTAAATCCGGTACATTGGAGATCACCTAATTTGTAAATTGCATAACTCCTTCATCCGAACTCCATTTTATTAGATTCTTCTTCGAGAAGCTCCGTGATTTAGCTGATCACATTCTCCAAGTAATTTCAGGCACAGAATCATCGTGATTGATTATTTATGATTCGATCAGTGCACGCATGTCCTAACGCTTCTCATGATCATATCATACTCTCTCTCTTGAAAAAGATTTGTCCTCAAATCTTGCTCTTTATAGAAAGTACAATTTGGACATAAAATTTATAAAAACATGATCAAGACTGAATTTAAAAACTGCAAAACCAACAGATTTGTTTTTTTTTTCTCTCTTTTTTTTGCTGTTTTTCTCTCTTTTTGTTTAATAAAGGAAAATAAATAAAAAAAATAAAAATAAAAAGTAAAAGAGAAGGTGAAAGATAGAAGATGAAAGAAAATGACAAGATGAGAAGATGATAACAAAAATAAAAAATAAAATATCAAAACTCAAGAGTGTGCTCTGATACCAAATGATGTGATTCTCCCAAAAATCAACACTCTAGAGTTGGTAGGGGGATAACATTTGCCTTAAAGAAACCGTGAGGTCTCAAAGATCAAAGAATGTGGAGCGAATGGTCACACAGGAGCTGCGGAAGACTCCTGATTTACCTCTCAATACTCTCGGATATTACACACTAAAACCATTAAGGATTTCTTCGGATATTACACACCAAAGAGATGAATCTAACTTAAAAGGATTTTTGATAAAAAGATAGATTGATTTTTTTAATAAAAGGGAGCCTCTATTTATAGAGGAAATACCACAATGTCGTCCATAATAGTTGCTAAACATGCAGAGCATCTAGGAAGATGAAATCCCAATTCTAAAGTGCATGTAAGAGAGAGAAATAGACATAATTAAATGTAGTTGTTGCTATGTACGAAAATTGATCTTCTTTGATTGTTTTTAGGCTGAATCCACTTTGTTGGGCTTCTCTGATTGATCAAGATTGTAGAATGAGTCGGTTTGTAGCATAGTTCATTCTGGCCTGGTCGGAATCCTTCAATAAATGCGTCCATGTCTAAATCCGGTACACTGGAGATCACCTAATTTGTAAATTGCATAACTCCTTCATCCGAACTCCATTTTATTTGATTCTTCTTCGAGGAGCTCCGTGATTGAGCTGAGCACATTCTCCAAGCAATTTCATGCACTGAATCATCGTGATTGAGTATTTACGATCTGATCAGTGCACGCATGTCCTAATGCTTCTCATGATCATATCATCCTCTCTCTCTCTTGAAAAAGATTTGTCCTCAAATCTTGCTCTTTATAGAAAGAACAATTTGGACATAAACTTTTAAAACAAATGATCAAAACTAAATTTAAAAACTGCAAAACCACCAGATTTGTTTTTTTTCTCTTTTTTGTTTGTTGTTTTTCTCTCTTTTTGTTTAATAAAGGAAAATAAATAAAAAAATAAAAAGAAAAAGAAAAAGAGAAGGTGAAAGATAGATGATGAAAGAAAATGATAAGATGAGAAGATGATAACAAAAACTAAAAAAAACAATATCAAACTCAAGAGTGTGCTCTGATACCAAATGATGTGATTCTCCCAAAACTCAGCACTCTAGAATTGGTAGGGGGATAAAATTTGCATCAAAGAAACCGTGAGGTCTCAAAGATCAAAGGATGTGGAACGAATGGTCATACAGGAGCTGCGGAAGACTCCTGATTTACCTCTCAATACTCTCAGATATTACACACTAAAAGCATTAAGGATTTCTTCGGATATTACACACCAAAGAGATGAATCTAACTTAAAAGGATTTTTGATAAAAAGATAGATTGGTTTTTTTTAATATAAGGGAGCCTCTATTTATAGAGGAAATACAACAATGTCGTCCATAATAGTTCCTAAACATGCAGAGCATCTAGGAAGATGAAATCCCAACTCTAAAGTGCATGTAAGAGAGAGAAATAGACATAATTAAATGTAGTTGTTGCTTTGGACGAAAATTGATCTTCTTTGATTGTTTTTGGGCTGAATCCACTTTGCTGGGCTTCTCTGATTGATCAGGATTGTAGAATGAGTCGTTTTGTAGCTTAGTTCATTCTGGCATGGTCGGAATCCTTCAATAAATGCGTCCATGTCTGAATCCGGTACACTGGAGATCACATCATTTGTAAATTGCATAACTCCTTCATCCGAACTCCATTTGATTTGATTCTTCTTCGAGGAGCTCCGTGATTAAGCTGAGCACATTCTCCAAGTAATTTCATGCACTGAATCATCGTGATTGAGTATTTACCATTCGATCAGTGCACGCATGTCCTAATGCTTCTCATGATCATATCATACTCTCTCTCTTGAAAAAGATTTATCCTCAAATCTTGCTCTTTATAGAAAGTACAATTTGGACATAAACTTTTTTAAAAAATGATCAAGACTGAATTTAAAAACTGCAAAACCAACAGATTTGTTTTTTTTTTCTCTCTTTTTTTTTTGCTGTTTTTCTCTCTTTTTGTTTAATAAAGGATAATAAATAAAAAAATAAAAAGAAAAAGAAAAAGAGAAGGTGAAAGATAGAAGATGAAAGAAAATGACAAGATGAGAATCTGATAACAAAAAATAAAAAATAAAATATCAAAGTGAAGAGTGTGCTCTGATACCAAATGATGTGATTCTCCCAAAAATCAGCACTCTAGAGTTGGTAGGGGGATAAAATTTGCATCAAAGAAACCGTGAGGTCTCAAAGATCAAAGGATGTAGAGCTAATGGTCACACAGGAGCTGCGGAAGACTCCTGATTTACCTCTCAATACTCTCAGATATTACACACTAAAAACATTAAAGATTTCTTCGGATATTACACACCAAAGAGATGAATCTAACTTAAAAAGATATTTGATAAAAAGATAGATTGATTTTTTTTAATATAAGAGAGCCTCTTTTTATAGAGAAAATACAACAATGTCGTCCATAATAGTTGCTAAACATGCAGAGCATCTAGGAAGATGAAATCCCAACTCTAAAGTGCATGTAAGAGAGAGAAATAGACATAATTAAATGTAGTTGTTGCTATGGACGAAACTTGATCTTCTTTGATTGTTTTTGGGCTGAATCCACTTTGCTGGGCTTCTCTGATTGATCAAGATTGTAGAATGAGTCGGTTTGTAGCTTAGTTCATTCTGGCCTGGTCGGAATCCTTCAATAAATGCGTCCATGTCTAAATCCGATACACTGGAGATCACCTAATTTGTAAATTGCATAACTCCTTCATCCGAAATCCATTTGATTTGATTCTTCTTCGAGAAGCTCCGTGATTGAGCTGATCACATTCTCCAAGTAATTTCATGCACTGAATCATCGTGATTGAGTATTTACGGTTCGATCAGTGCACGCATGTCCTAATGCTTCTCATGATCATATCATACTCTCTCTCTTGAAAAAGATTTGTCCTCAAATCTTGCTCTTTATAGAAAGAACAATTTGGACATAAACTTTTTAAAAAAATGATCAAGACTGAATTTAAAAACTGCAAAACCAACAGATTTGTTTTTTTTTCTCTCTTTTTTTTGCTGTTTTTCTCTCTTTTTGTTTAATAAAAGAAAATAAATAAAAAATAAAAAGAAAAAGAAAAAGAGAAGGTGAAAGATAGAAGATGAAATAAAATGACAAGATGAGAAGATGATAACAAAAACTAAAAAAAACAATATCAAACTCAAGAGTGTGCTCTGATACCAAATGATGTGATTCTCCCAAAAATCAGCACTCTAGAGTTAGTAGGGGGATAAAATTTGCATCAAAGAAACCGTGAGGTCTCAAAGATCAAAGGATGTGGAGCGAATGGTCATACAGGAGCTGCGGAAGACTCCTGATTTACCTCTCAATACTCTCAGATATTACTCACTAAAAGCATTAAGGATTTCTTCGGATATTACACACCAAAGAGATGAATCTAACTTAAAAGGATTTTTGATAAAAAGATAGATTGATTTTTTTTAATATAAGGGAGCCTCTATTTATAGAGGAAATACAACAATGTCGTCCATAATAGTTCCTAAACATGCAGAGCATCTAGGAAGATGAAATCCCAACTCTAAAGTGCATGTAAGAGAGAGAAATAGACATAATTAAATGTAGTTGTTGCTTTAGACGAAAATTGATCTTCTTTGATTGTTTTTGGGCTGAATCCACTTTGCTGGGCTTCTCTGATTGATCAAGATTGTAGAATGAGTCGGTTTGTAGCTTAGTTCATTCTGGCCTGGTCGGAATCTTTCAATAAATGCGTCCATGTCTAAATCCGGTACATTGGAGATCATCTAATTTGTAAATTGCATAACTCCTTCATCCGAACTCCATTTTATTTGATTCTTCTTCGAGAAGCTCCGTGATTGAGCTGATCACATTCTCCAAGTAATTTCAGGCACAGAATCATCGTGATTGATTATTTACGATTCGATCAGTGCACGCATGTCCTAATGCTTCTCATGATCATATCATACTCTCTCTCTTGAAAAAGATTTGTCCTCAAATCTTGCTCTTTATAGAAAGTACAATTTGGACATAAACTTTTTAAAAAAATGATCAAGACTGAATTTAAAAACTGCAAAACCAACAGATTTGTTTTTTTTTTCTCTCTTTTTTTTGCTGTTTTTCTCTCTTTTTGTTTAATAAAGGAAAATAAATAAAAAAAAATAAAAAGAAAAAGTAAAAGAGAAGGTGAAAGATAGAAGATGAAAGAAAATGACAAGATGAGAAGATGATAACAAAAAATAAAAAATAAAATATCAAAACTCAAGAGTGTGCTCTGATACCAAATGATGTGATTCTCCCAAAAATCAGCACTCTAGAGTTGGTAGGGGGATAAAATTTGCCTCAAAGAAACCGTGAGGTCTCAAAGATCAAAGAATGTGGAGCGAATGGTCACACAGGAGCTGCGGAAGACTCCTGATTTACCTCTCAATACTCTCGGATATTACACACTAAAACCATTAAGGATTTCTTCGGATATTACACACCAAAGAGATGAATCTAACTTAAAAGGATTTTTGATAAAAAGATAGATTGATTTTTTTAATAAAAGGGAGCCTCTATTTATAGAGGAAATACAACAATGTCGTCCATAATAGTTGCTAAACATGCAGAGCATCTAGGAAGATGAAATCCCAACTCTAAAGTGCATGTAAGAGAGAGAAATAGACATAATTAAATGTAGTTGTTGCTATGTACGAAAATTGATCTTCTTTGATTGTTTTTAGGCTGAATCCACTTTGTTGGGCTTCTCTGATTGATCAAGATTGTAGAATGAGTCGGTTTGTAGCATAGTTCATTCTGGCCTGGTCGGAATCCTTCAATAAATGCGTCCATGTCTAAATCCGGTACACTGGAGATCACCTAATTTATAAATTGCATAACTCCTTCATCCGAACTCCATTTTATTTGATTCTTCTTCGAGGAGCTCCGTGATTGAGCTGAGCACATTCTCCAAGTAATTTCATGCACTGAATCATCGTGATTGAGTATTTACGATCCGATCAGCGCACGCATGTCCTAATGCTTCTCATGATCATATCATCCTCTCTCTCTCTTGAAAAAGATTTGTCCTCAAATCTTGCTCTTTATAGAAAGAACAATTTGGACATAAACTTTTAAAACAAATGATCAAGACTAAATTTAAAAACTGCAAAACCACCAGATTTGTTTTTTTTTCTCTCTTTTTTTTTGCTCTTTTTCTCTCTTTTTGTTTAATAAAGGAAGATAAATAAAGAAAAATAAAAAGAAAAAGAAAAAGAGAAGGTGAAAGATAGAAGATGAAAGAAAATGACAAGATGAAAACAAAAAATAAAAAATAAAATATCAAACTCAAGAGTGTGCTCTGATACCAAATGATGTGATTCTCCCAAAAATCAGCACTCTAGAGTTGGTAGGGGGATAAAATTTGCATCAAAGAAACCGTGAGGTCTCAAAGATCAAAGGATGTGGAGCGAATGGTCACACAGGAGCTGCGGAAGACTCCTGATTTACCTCTCAATACTCTCAGATATTACACACTAAAAGCATTAAGGATTTCTTCGGATATTACACACCAAAGAGATGAATCTAACTTAAAAGGATTTTTGATAAAAAGATAGATTGATTTTTTTTAATATAAGGGAGCCTCTATTTATAGAGGAAATACAACAATGTCGTCCATAATAGTTCATAAACATGCAGAGCATCTAGGAAGATGAAATCCCAACTCTAAAGTGCATGTAAGAGAGAGAAATAGACATAATTAAATGTAGTTGTTGCTTTGGACGAAAATTGATCTTCTTTGATTGTTTTTGGGCTGAATCCACTTTGCTGGGCTTCTCTGATTGATCAAGATTGTAGAATGAGTCGTTTTGTAGCTTAGTTCATTCTGGCATGGTCGGAATCCTTCAATAAATGCGTCCATATCTGAATCCGGTACACTGGAGATCACATCATTTGTAAATTGCATAACTCCTTCATCCGAACTCCATTTGATTTGATTCTTCTTCGAGGAGCTCCGTGATTACGCTGAGCAGATTCTCCAAGTAATTTTATGCACTGAATCATCGTGATTGAGTATTTACGATTCGATCAGTGCACGCATGTCCTAATGCTTCTCATGATCATATCATACTCTCTCTCTTGAAAAAGATTTATCCTCAAATCTTGCTCTTTATAGAAAGTACAATTTGGACATAAACTTTTTTAAAAAATGATCAAGACTGAATTTAAAAACTGCAAAACCAACAGATTTGTTTTTTTTTCTCTCTTTTTTTTTGCTGTTTTTCTCTCTTTTTGTTTAATAAAGGAAAATAAATAAAAAAATAAAAAGAAAAAGAAAAAGAGAAGGTGAAAGATAGAAGATGAAAGAAAATGACAAGATGAGAATATGATAACAAAAAATAAAAAATAAAATATCAAAGTCAAGAGTGTGCTCTGATACCAAATGATGTGATTCTCCCAAAAATCAGCACTCTAGAGTTGGTAGGGGGATAAAATTTGCATCAAAGAAACCGTGAGGTCTCAAAGATCAAAGGATGTAGAGCTAATGGTCACACAGGAGCTGCGGAAGACTCCTGATTTACCTCTCAATACTCTCAGATATTACACACTAAAAACATTAAAGATTTCTTCGGATATTACACACCAAAGAGATGAATCTAACTTAAAAGGATATTTGATAAAAAGATAGATTGATTTTTTTTAATATAACGGAGCCTCTATTTATAGAGGAAATACAACAATATCGTCCATAATAGTTGCTAAACATGCAGAGCATCTAGGAAGATGAAATCCCAACTCTAAAGTGCATGTAAGAGAGAGAAATAGACATAATTAAATGTAGTTGTTGCTATGGACGAAAATTGATCTTCTTTGATTGTTTTTGGGCTGAATCCACTTTGCTGGGCTTCTCTGATTGATCAAGATTGTAGAATGAGTCGGTTTGTAGCTTAGTTCATTCTGGTCTGGTCGGAATCCTTCAATAAATGCGTCCATGTCTAAATCCGGTACACTGGAGATCACCTAATTTGTAAATTGCATAACTCCTTCATCCGAAATCCATTTGATTTGATTCTTCTTCGAGAAGCTCCGTGATTGAGCTGATCACATTCTCCAAGTAATTTCATGCACTGAATCATCGTGATTGAGTATTTACGGTTCGATCAGTGCACGCATGTCCTAATGCTTCTCATGATCATATCATACTCTCTCTCTTGAAAAAGATTTGTCCTCAAATCTTGCTCTTTATAGAAAGAACAATTTGGACATAAACTTTTAAAAAACATGATCAAGACTGAATTTAAAAACTGCAAAACCAACAGATTTGTTTTTTTTTCTCTTTTTTTTGCTGTTTTTTTCTCTTTTTGTTTAATAAAAGAAAATAAATAAAAAATAAAAAGAAAAATAAAAAGAGAAGGTGAAAGATAGAAGATGAAATAAAATGACAAGATGAGAAGATGATAACAAAAACTAAAAAAAACAATATCAAACTCAAGAGTGTGCTCTGATACCAAATGATGTGATTCTCCCAAAAATCAGCACTCTAGAGTTGGTAGGGGATAAAATTTGCATCAAAGAAACCATGAGGTCTCAAAGATCAAAGGATGTGGAGCGAATGGTCATACAGGAGCTGCGGAAGACTCCTGATTTACCTCTCAATACTCTCAGATATTACACACTAAAAGCATTAAGGATTTCTTCGGATATTACATACCAAAGAGATGAATGTAACTTAAAAGGATTTTTGATAAAAAGATAGATTGATTTTTTTTAATATAAGGGAGCCTCTATTTATAGAGGAAATACAACAATGTCGTCCATAATAGTTCCTAAACATGCAGAGCATCTAGAAAGATGAAATTCCAACTCTAAAGTGCATGTAAGAGAGAGAAATAGACATAATTAAATGTAGTTGTTGCTAGGGACGAAAATTGATCTTCTTTGATTGTTTTTGGGCTGAATCCACTTTACTGGGCTTCTCTGATTGATCAAGATTGTAAAATGAGTCGGTTTGTAGCTTAGTTCATTCTGGCCTGGTCGGAATCTTTCAATAAATGCGTCCATGTCTAAATCCGGTACATTGGAGATCACCTAATTTGTAAATTGCATAACTCCTTCATCCGAAATCCATTTGATTTGATTCTTCTTCGAGAAGCTCCATGATTGAGCTGATCACATTCTCCAAGTAATTTCAAGCACTGAATCATCGTCATTGAGTATTTACGGTTCGATCAGTGCACGCATGTCCTAATGCTTCTCATGATCATATTATACTCTCTCTCTTGAAAAAGATTTGTCCTCAAATCTTGCTCTTTATAGAAAGAACAATTTGGACATGAACTTTTAAAAAAAATGATCAAGACTGAATTTAAAAACTGCAAAACCAACAGATTTGTTTTTTTTTCTCTTTTTTTTGCTGTTTTTTTCTCTTTTTGTTTAATAAAAGAAAATAAATAAAAAATAAAAAGAAAAATGAAAAGAGAAGGTGAAAGATAGAAGATGAAATAAAATGACAAGTTGAGAAGATGATAACAAAAACTAAAAAAAACAATATTAAACTCAAGAGTGTGCTCTGATACCAAATGATGTGATTCTCCCAAAAATCAGCACTCTAGAGTTGGTAGGGGGATAAAATTTGCATCAAAGAAACCGTGAGGTCTCAAAGATCAAAGGATGTGGAGCGAATGGTCATACAGGAGCTGCGGAAGACTCCTGATTTACCTCTCAATACTCTCAGATATTACACACTAAAAGCATTAAGGATTTCTTCAGATATTACACACCAAAGAGATGAATCTAACTTAAAAGGATTTTTGATAAAAAGATAGATTGATTTTTTTTAATATAAGGGAGCCTCTATTTATAGAGGAAATACAACAATGTCGTCCATCATAGTTCCTAAACATGCAGAGCATCTAGGAAGATGAAATCCCAACTCTAAAGTGCATGTAAGAGAGAGAAATAGACATAATTAAATGTAGTTGTTGCTATGGACGAAAATTGATCTTCTTTGATTGTTTTTGGGCTGAATCCACTTTGCTGGGCTTCTCTGATTGATCAAGATTGTAGAATGAGTCGGTTTGTAGCTTAGTTCATTCTGGCCTGGTCGGAATCCTTCAATAAATGCGTCCATGTCTAAGTCCGGTACACTGGAGATCACATAATTTGTCAATTGCATAATTCCTTCATCCGAACTCCATTTGATTTGATTCTTCTTCGAGGAGCTCCGTGATTGAGCTGAGCACATTTTCCAAGTAATTGCATGCACTGAATCATCATGAATGAGTATTTACGATTCGATCAGTGCACGCATGTCCTAATGCTTCTCATGATCATATCATACTCTCTCTCTTGAAAAAGATTTGTCCTCAAATCTTGCTCTTTATAGAAAGTATAATTTGGACATAAACTTTTATAACAAATGATCAAGACTGAATTTAAAAACTGCAAAACTACCAGATTTGTTTTTTTTCTCTCTTTTTTTTTTGCTCTTTTTCTCTCTTTTTGGTTAATAAAGGAAAATAAATATAGAAAAATAAAAAGAAAAAGAAAAAGAGAAGGTGAAAGATAGAAGATGAAAGAAAATGACAAGATGAGAAGATGATAACAAAAAATAAAAAATAAAATATTAAACTCAAGAGTGTGCTCTGATACCAAATGATGTGACTCTCCCAAAAATCAGCACTCTAGAGTTGGTAGGGGGATAAAATTTGCATCAAAGAAACCGTGAGGTCTCAAAGATCAAAAGATGTGGAGCGAATGGTCACAGAGGAGCTGCGGAAGACTCCTGATTTACCTCTCAATACTCTCAGATATTACACACTTAAAGCATTAAGGATTTCTTCGGATATTACAAACCAAAGAGATGAATCTAACTTAAAAAGAATTTTGATAAAAAGATAGATTAATTTTTTTAATAAAAGGGAGCCTCTATTTATAGAGGAAATACAACAATGTCGTCCATAATAGTTGCTAAACATGCAGAGCATCTAGAAAGATGAAATCCCAACTCTAATGTGCATGTAAGAGAGAGAAATAGACATAATTAAATGTAGTTGTTGCTATGGACGAAAATTGATCTTCTTTGATTGTTTTTGGGCTGAATCCACTTTGCTGGGCTTCTCTGATTGATCAAGATTGTAGAATGAGTCGGTTTGTAGCTTAGTTCATTCTGGCCTGGTCGGAATCCTTCAATAAATGCGTCCATGTCTAAGTCTGGTACACTGGAGATCACATAATTTGTAAATTGCATAATTCCTTCATCCGAACTCCATTTGATTTGATTCTTTTTCGAGGAGCTCCGTGATTGAGTTGAGCACATTTTCCAAGTAATTGCATGCACTGAATCATCATTATTGAGTATTTACGATTCGATCAGTGCACGCATGTCCTAATGCTTCTCATGATTATATCATATTCTCTCTCTTGAAAAAGATTTGTCCTTAAATCTTGCTCTTTATAGAAAGAACAATTTGGACATAAACTTTTATAACAAATGATCAAGACTGAATTTAAAAACTGCAAAACTACCAGATTTGTTTTTTTTTTTCTCTTTTTTTTTGCTCTTTTTCTCTCTTTTTGTTTAATAAAGGAAAATAAATAAAGAAAAAGAAAAAGAAAAAGAAAAAGAAAAAGAGAAGGTGAAAGATAGAAGATGAAAGAAAATGACAAGATGAGAAGATGATAACAAAAAATAAAAAATAAAATATTAAACTCAAGAGTGTGCTCTGATACCAAATGATGTGATTCTCCCAAAAATCAGCACTCTAGAGTTGGTAGGGGGATAAAATTTGCATTAAAGAAACCGTGAGGTCTCAAAGATCAAAGGATGTGGAGCGAATGGTCACACAGGAGCTGCGGAAGACTCCTGATTTACCTCTCAATACTCTCAGATATTACACACTTAAAGCATTAAGGATTTCTTCGGATATTACACACCAAAGAGATGAATCTAACTTAAAAAGATTTTTGATAAAAAGATAGATTGATTTTTTTAATATAAGGGACCCTCTATTTATAGAGGAAATACAACAATGTCGTTTGCTAAACATGCAGAGCATCTAAGAAGATGAAATCCCAACTCTAATGTACATGTAAGAGAGAGAAATAGACATAATTAAATGTAGTTGTTGCTATGGACGAAAATTGATCTTTTTTGATTTTTTTTGGGCTGAATCCACTTTGCTGGGCTTCTCTGATTGATCAAGATTGTAGAATGAGTCGGTTTGTAGCTTAGTTCATTCTGGCCTGGTCGGAATCCTTCAATAAATGCGTCCATGTCTAAATCCGGTACACTGGAGATCACATAATTTGTAAATTGCATAACTCCTTCATCCGAACTCCATTTGATTTGATTCTTCTTCGAGGAGCTCCGTGATTGAGCTGAGCACATTCTCCAAGTAATTTCATGCACTGAATCATCATGATTGAGTATTTACGATTCGATCAGTGCACGCATGTCCTAATGCTTCTCATGATCATATCATACTCTCTCTCTTGAAAAAGATTTGTCCTCAAATCTTGCTCTTTATAAAAAGAACAATTTGGACATAAACTTTTTAAAAAAATGATCAAGACTGAATTTAAAAACTGCAAAACCAACAGATTTGTTTTTTTTTCTCTCTTTTTTTTACTGTTTTTCTCTCTTTTTGTTTAATAAAGGAAAATAAATAAAGAAAAATAAAAAGAAAAAGAAAAAGAGAAGGTGAAAGATAGAAGATGAAAGAAAATGACAAGATGAGAAGATGATAACAAAACATAAAAAATAAAATATTAAACTCAAGAGTGTGCTCTGATACCAAATGATGTGATTCTCCCAAAAATCAGCACTCTAGAGTTGGTAGGGGGATAAAATTTGCATTAAAGAAACCGTGAGGTCTCAAAGATCAAAAGATGTGGAGCGAATGGTCACACAGGAGCTGCGGAAGACTCCTGATTTACCTCTCAATACTCTCAGATATTACACACTTAAAGCATTAAGGATTTCTTCGGATATTACACACCAAAGAGATGAATCTAACTTAAAAGGATTTTTGATAAAAAGATAGATTGATTTTTTTAATATAAGGGACCATCTATTTATAGAGGAAATACAACAATGTCGTTTGCTAAACATGCAGAGCATCTAAGAAGATGAAATCCCAACTCTAATGTGCATGTAAGAGAGAGAAATAGACATAATTAAATATAGTTGTTGCTATGGACGAAAATTGATCTTCTTTGATTGTTTTTGGGCTGAATCCACTTTGCTGGGCTTCTCTGATTGATCAAGATTGTAGAATGAGGCGGTTTGTAGCTTAGTTCATTCTGGCCTGGTCGGAATCCTTCAATAAATGCGTCCATGTCTAAATCCGGTACACTGGAGATCACATAATTTGTAAATTGCATAACTCCTTCATCCGAACTCCATTTGATTTGATTCTTCTTCGAGGAGCTCCGTGATTGAGCTGAGCACATTCTCCAAGTAATTGAATGCACTGAATCATCATGATTGAGTATTTACGATTCGATCAGTGCACGCATGTCTTAATGCTTCTCATGATCATATCATACTCTCTCTCTTGAAAAAGATTTGTCCTCAAATCTTGCTCTTTATAGCAAGAATAATTTGGACATAAACTTTTAAAACAAATGATCAAGACTGAAATTAAAAACTGCAAATCCACCAGATTTGTTTTTTTTTCTCTCTTTTTTTTTGCTCTTTTTCTCTCTTTTTGTTTAATAATGGAAAATAAATAAAGAAAAATAAAAAGAAAAAGAAAAAGAGAAGGTGAAAGATTGAAGATGAAAGAAAATGACAAGATGAGAAGATGATAACAAAAAATAAAAAATAAAATATCAAACTCAAGAGTGTGCTCTGATACCAAATGATGTGATTCTTCCAAAAATTAGCACTCTAGAGTTGGTAGGGGGATAAAATTTGCATCAAAAAAACCGTGAGGTCTCAAGGTTCAAAGGATGTGGAGCGAATGGTCACACAGGAGCTGCGGAAGACTCCTGATTTACCTCTCAATACTCTCAGATATTACACACTAAAAGCATTAAGGATTTCTTCAGATATTACACACCAAAGAGATGAATCTAACTTAAAATGATTTTTGATAAAAAGATAGATTGATTTTTTTAATATAAGGGACCCTCTATATATAGAGGAAATACAACAATGTCGTTTGCTAAACATGCAGAGCATCTAAGAAGATGAAATCCCAACTCTAATGTGCATGTAAGAGAGAGAAATAGACATAATTAAATGTAGTTGTTGCTATGGACGAAAATTGATTTTTTCTTTGATTGTTTTTGGGCTGAATCCACTTTGCTGGGCTTCTCTGATTGATCAAGATTGTAGAATGAGTCGGTTTGTAGCTTAGTTCATTCTGGCCTGGTCGGAATCCTTTAATAAATGCGTCCATGTCTAAATCCGGTACACTGGAGATCACATAATTTGTAAATTGCATAACTCCTTCATCCGAACTCCATTTGATTTGATTCTTCTTCGAGGAGCTCCGTGATTGAGCTGAGCACATTCTCCAAGTAATTGCATGCACTGAATCATCATGATTGAGTATTTACGATTCGATCAGTGCACGCATGTCCTAATGCTTCTCATGATCATATCATACTCTCTCTCTCTTGAAAAAGATTTGTCCTCAAATCTTGCTCTTTATAGAAAGAACAATTTGGACATAAACTTTTTATAACAAATGATCAAGAATGAATTTAAAAACTGCAAACCACCAGATTTGTTTTTTTTTTCTATCTTTTTTTTTTGCTCTTTTTTTCTCTTTTTGTTAAATAAGGGAAAATAAATAAAGAAAAATAAAAAGAAAAAGAAAAAGAGAAGGTGAAAGATAGAAGATGAAAGAAAATGACAAGATGAGAAGATGATAACAAAAATTAAAAAATCAAATATCAAACTCAAGAGTGTGCTCTGATACCAAATGATGTGATTCTCCCAAAAATCAGCACTCTAGAGTTGGTAGAGGGATAAAATTTGCATCAAAGAAACCGTGAGGTCTCAAAGATCAAAGGATCTGGAGCGAATGGTCACACAGGAGCTGCGGAAGACTCCTGATTTACCTCTCAATACCCTCAGATATTACACACTAAAAGCATTAAGGATTTCTTCGGATATTACACACCAAAGAGATGAATCTAACTTAAAAAGATTTTGGATAAAAAGATAGATTGATTTTTTTAATATAAGGGACCCTCTATTTATAGAGGAAATACAACAATGTCGTTTGCTAAACATGCAGAGCATCTAAGAAGATGAAATCCCAACTCTAATGTGCATGTAAGAGAGAGAAATAGACATAATTAAATGTAGTTGTTGCTATGGACGAAAATTGATCTTCTTTGATTGTTTTTGGGCTGAATGCACTTTGCTGGGCTTCTCTGATTGATCAAGATTGTAGAATGAGTCGGTTTGTAGCTTAGTTCATTCTGGCCTGGTCGGAATCCTTCAATAAATGCGTCCATGTCTAAATCCGGTACACTGGAGATCACATAATTTGTAAATTGCATAACTCCTTCATCCGAACTCCATTTGATTTGATTCTTCTTCGAGGAGCTCCGTGATTGAGCTGAGCACATTCTCCAAGTAATTGCATGCACTGAATCATCATGATTGAGTATTTACGATTCGATCAGTGCACGCATGTCTTAATGCTTCTCATGATCATATCATACTCTCTCTCTTGAAAAAGATTTGTCCTCAAATCTTGCTCTTTATAGAAAGAACAATTTGGACATAAACTTTTAAACCAAATGATCAAGACTGAATTTAAAAACTGCAAAACCACCAGATTTGTTTTTTTTCTCTCTTTTTTTGTTGCTCTTTTTCTCTCTTTTTGTTTAATAATGGAAAATAAATAAAGAAAAATAAAAAGAAAAAGAAAAAGAGAAGGTGAAAGATAGAAGATGAAAAAAAATGACAAGATGAGAAGATGATAACAAAAAATAAAAAATAAAATATCAAACTCAAGAGTGTGCTCTGATACCAAATGATGTGATTCTCCCAAAAATCAGCACTCTAGAGTTGGTAGGGGGATAAAATTTGCATCAAAAAAACCGTGAGGTCTCAAGGATCAAAGGATGTGGAGCGAATGGTCACACAGGAGCTGCGGAAGACTCCTGATTTACCTCTCAATACTCTCAGATATTACACACTAAAAGCATTAAGGATTTCTTCGGATATTACACACCAAAGAGATGAATCTAACTTAAAAGGATTTTTGATAAAAAGATAGATTGATTTTTTTAATATAAGAGACCCTCTATTTATAGAGGAAATTCAACAATGTCGTTTGCTAAACATGCAGAGCATCTAAGAAGATGAAATCCCAACTCTAATGTGCATGTAAGAGAGAGAAATAGACATAATTAAATGTAGTTGTTGCTATGGACGAAAATTGATATTCTTTGATTGTTTTTGGGCTGAATCCACTTTGCTGGGCTTCTCTGATTGATCAAGATTGTAGAATGAGTCGGTTTGTAGCTTAGTTCATTCTGGCCTGGTCGGAATCCTTCAATAAATGCGTCCATGTCTAAATCCAGTACACTGGAGATCACATAATTTGTAAATTGCATAACTCCTTCATCCGAACTCTATTTGATTTGATTCTTCTTCGAGGAGCTCCGTGATTGAGCTGAGCACATTCTCCAAGTAATTGCATGCACTGAATCATCATGATTGAGTATTTACGATTCGATCAGTGCACGCATGTCCTAATGCTTCTCATGATCATATCATACTCTCTCTCTTGAAAAAGATTTGTCCTCAAATCTTGCTCTTTATAGAAAGAACAATTTGGACATAAACTTTTATAACAAATGATCAAGACTGAATTTAAAAACTGCAAAACTACCAGATTTGTTTTTTTTTTTCTCTCTTTTTTTTTGCTCTTTTTCTCTCTTTTTGTTTAATAAAGGAAAATAAATAAAGAAAAATAAAAAAAAAAAGAAAAAGAGAAGGTGAAAGATAGAAGATGAAAGAAAATGACAAGATGAGAAGATGATAACAAAAAATAAAAAATAAAATATCAAACTCAAGAGTGTGCTCTGATACCAAATGATGTGATTCTCCCAAAAATCAGCACTCTAGAGTTGGTAGGGGGATAAAATTTGCATCAAAGAAACCGTGAGGTCTCAAAGATCAAAGGATGTGGAGCGAATGGTCACACAGGAGCTGCGGAAGACTCCTGATTTACCTCTCAATACTCTCAGATATTACACACTAAAAGCATTAAGGATTTCTTCGGATATTACACACCAAATAGATGAATCTAACTTAAAAGGATTTTTGATAAAAAGATAGATTGATTTTTTTAATATAAGGGACCCTCTATTTATAGAGGAAATACAACAATGTCGTTTGCTAAACATGCAGAGCATCTAAGAAGATGAAATCCCAACTCTAATGTGCATGTAAGAGAGAGAAATAGACATAATTAAATGTAGTTGTTGCTATGGACGAAAATTGATCTTCTTTGATTGTTT
This sequence comes from Thlaspi arvense, assembly GCA_911865555.2. Classification (NCBI taxonomy): domain Eukaryota; kingdom Viridiplantae; phylum Streptophyta; class Magnoliopsida; order Brassicales; family Brassicaceae; genus Thlaspi; species Thlaspi arvense. The sequence continues at coordinate 20,927,616 of OU466858.1, read as the reverse complement.
TTGGGCTAAATGCACTTTGCTGGGCTTCTCTGATTGATCAAGATTGTAGAATGAGTCGGTTTGTAGCTTAGTTCATTCTGGCCTGGTCGGAATCCTTCAATAAATGCGTCCATGTCTAAATCCGGTACACTGGAGATCACATAATTTGTAAATTGCATAACTCCTTCATCCAAACTCCATTTGATTTGATTCTTCTTCGAGGAGCTCCGTGATTGAGCTGAGCACATTCTCCAAGTAATTGCATGCACTGAATCATCATGATTGAGTATTTACGATTCGATCAGTGCACGCATGTCTTAATGCTTCTCATGATCATATCATACTCTCTCTCTTGAAAAAGATTTGTCCTCAAATCTTGCTCTTTATAGAAAGAACAATTTGGACATAAACTTTTAAAACAAATGATCAAGACTGAATTTAAAAACTGCAAAACCACCATATTTGTTTTTTTTCTCTCTCTTTTTTTTTTGCTCTTTTTCTCTCTTTTTGTTTAATAATGGAAAATAAATAAAGAAAAATAAAAAGAAAAAGAAAAAGAGAAGGTGAAAGATAGAAGATGAAAGAAAATGACAAGATGAGAAGATGATAACAAAAAATAAAAAATAAAATATCAAACTCAAGAGTGTGCTCTGATACCAAATGATGTGATTCTCCCAAAAATCAGCACTCTAGAGTTGGTAGGGGGATAAAATTTGCATCAAAAAAACCGTGAGGTCTCAAAGATCAAAGGATGTGGAGCGAATGGTCACACAGGAGCTGCGGAAGACTCCTGATTTACCTCTCAATACTCTCAGATATTACACACTAAAAGCATTAAGGATTTCTTCGGATATTACACACCAAAGAGATGAATCTAACTTAAAAAGATTTTTGATAAAAAGATAGATTGATTTTTTTAATATAAGGGACCCTCTATTTATAGAAGAAATACAACAATGTCGTTTGCTAAACATGCAGAGCATCTAAGAAGATGAAATCTCAACTCTAATGTGCATGTAAGAGAGAGAAATAGACATAATTAAATGTAGTTGTTGCTATGGACGAAAATTGATCTTCTTTGATTGTTTTGGGGCTGAATCCACTTTGCTGGGCTTCTCTGATTGATCAAGATTGTAGAATGAGTCGGTTTGTAGCTTAGTTCATTCTGGCCTGGTCGGAATCCTTCAATAAATACGTCCATGTCTAAATCCGGTACACTGGAGATCACATAATTTGTAAATTGCATAACTCCTTCATCCGAACTCCATTTGATTTGATTCTTCTTTGAGGAGCTCCGTGATTGAGCTGAGCACATTCTCCAAGTAATTGCATGCACTGAATAATCATGATTGAGTATTTACGATTCGATCAGTGCACGCATGTCTTAATGCTTCTCATGATCATATCATACTCTCTCTCTCTTGAAAAAGATTTGTCCTCAAATCTTGCTCTTTATAGAAAGAATAATTTGGACATAAACTTTTAAAACAAATGATCAAGACTGAATTTAAAAACTGCAAAACCACCAGATTTGTTTTTTTTTTCTCTCTTTTTTTTTGCTCTTTTTCTCTCTTTTTGTTTAATAAAGGAAAATAAATAAAGAAAAATAAAAAGAAAAAGAAAAAGAGAAGGTGAAAAATAGAAGATGAAAGAAAATGACAAGATGTGAAGATGATAACAAAAAATAAAAAATAAAATATCAAACTCCAGAGTGTGCTTTGATACCAAATGATGTGATTCTCCCAAAAATCAGCACTCTAGAGTTGGTAGGGGGATAAAATTTGCATCAAAGAAACCGTGAGGTCTCAAAGATCAAAGGATGTGGAGCGAATGGTCACACAGGAGCTGCGGAAGACTCCTGATTTACCTCTCAATACTCTCAGATATTACACACTTAAAGCATTAAGGATTTCTTCGGATATTACACACCAAAGAGATGAATCTAACTTAAAAGGATTTTTGATAAAAAGATAGATTGATTTTTTTAATATAAGAGACCCTCTATTTATAGAGGAAATTCAACAATGTCGTTTGCTAAACATGCAGAGCATCTAAGAAGATGAAATCCCAACTCTAATGTGCATGTAAGAGAGAGAAATAGACATAATTAAATGTAGTTGTTGCTATGGACGAAAATTGATATTCTTTGATTGTTTTTGGGCTGAATCCACTTTGCTGGGCTTCTCTGATTGATCAAGATTGTAGAATGAGTCGGTTTGTAGCTTAGTTCATTCTGGCCTGGTCGGAATCCTTCAATAAATGCGTCCATGTCTAAATCCGGTACACTCGAGATCACATAATTTGTAAATTGCATAACTCCTTCATCCGAACTCCATTTGATTTGATTCTTCTTCGAGGAGCTCCGTGATTGAGCTGAGCACATTCTCCAAGTAATTGCATGCACTGAATCATCATGATTGAGTATTTACGATTCGATCAGTGCACGCATGTCCTAATGCTTCTCATGATCATATCACTCTCTCTCTTGAAAAAGATTTGTCCTCAAATCTTGCTCTTTATAGAAAGAACAATTTGGACATAAACTTTTATAACAAATGATCAAGACTGAATTTAAAAACTGCAAAACCACCAGATTTTTTTTTTTTTCTCTCTTTTTTTTTTGCTGTTTTTCTCTCTTTTTGTTTAATAAAGGAAAATAAATAAAGAAAAAGAAAAATAAAAAGAAAAAGAAAAAGAGAAGGTGAAAGATAGAAGATGAAAGAAAATGACAAGATGAGAAGATGATAACAAAAAATAAAAAATAAAATATCAAACTCAAGAGTGTGCTCTGATACCAAATGATGTGATTCTCCCAAAAATCAGCACTCTAGAGTTGGTAGGGGGATAAAATTTGCATCAAAGAAACCGTGAGGTCTCAAAGATCAAAGGATGTGGAGCGAATGGTCACACAGGAGCTGCGGAAGACTCCTGATTTACCTCTCAATACTCTCAGATATTACACACTAAAAGCATTAAGGATTTCTTCGGATATTACACACCAAAGAGATGAATCTAACTTAAAAGGATTTTTGATAAAAAGATAGATTGATTTTTTTAATATAAGGGACCCTCTATTTATAGAGGAAATACAACAATGTCGTTTGCTAAACATGCAGAGCATCTAAGAAGATGAAATCCCAACTCTAATGTGCATGTAAGAGAGAGAAATAGACATAATTAAATGTAGTTGTTGCTATGGACGAAAATTGATCTTCTTTGATTGTTTTTGGGCTGAATCCACTTTGCTGGGCTTCTCTGATTGATCAAGATTGTAGAATGAGTCGGTTTGTAGCTTAGTTCATTCTGGCCTGGTCGGAATCCTTCAATAAATACGTCCATGTCTAAATCCGATACACTGGAGATCACATAATTTGTAAATTGCATAACTCCTTCATCCGAACTCCATTTGATTTGATTCTTCTTTGAGGAGCTCCGTGATTGAGCTGAGCACATTCGCCAAGTAATTGCATGCACTGAATCATCATGATTGAGTATTTACGATTCGATCAGTGCACGCATGTCTTAATGCTTCTCATGATCATATCATACTCTCTCTCTCTTGAAAAAGATTTGTCCTCAAATCTTGCTCTTTATAGAAAGAATAATTTGGACATAAACTTTTAAAACAAATGATCAAAACTGAATTTAAAAACTGCAAAACCACCAGATTTGTTTTTTTTTCTCTCTCTTTTTTTTTTGCTCTCTTTTTCTCTCTTTTTGTTTAATAAAGGAAAATAAATAAAGAAAAATAAAAAGAAAAAGAAAAAGAGAAGGTGAAAAATAGAAGATGAAAGAAAATGACAAGATGAGAAGATGATAACAAAAAATAAAAAATAAAATATCAAACTCAAGAGTGTGCTCTGATACCAAATGATGTGATTCTCCCAAAAATCAGCACTCTAGAGTTGGTAGGAGGATAAAATTTGCATCAAAGAAACCGTGAGGTCTCAAAGATCAAAGGATGTGGAGCGAATGGTCACACAGGAGCTGCGGAAGACTCCTGATTTACCTCTCAATACTTTCAGATATTACACACTTAAAGCATTAAGGATTTCTTCGGATATTACACACCAAAGAGATGAATCTAACTTAAAAGGATTTTTGATAAAAAGATAGATTGATTTTTTTAATATAAGGGACCCTCTATTTATAGAGGAAATACAACAATGTCGTTTGCTAAACATGCAGAGCATCTAAGAAGATGAAATCCCAACTCTAATGTGCATGTAAGAGAGAGAAATAGACATAATTAAATGTAGTTGTTGCTATGGACGAAAATTGATCTTCTTTGATTGTTTTTGGGCTGAATCCACTTTGCTGGGCTTCTCTGATTGATCAAGATTGTAGAATGAGTCGGTTTGTAGCTTAGTTCATTCTGGCCTGGTCGGAATCCTTCAATAAATACGTCCATGTCTAAATCCGATACACTGGAGATCACATAATTTGTAAATTGCATAACTCCTTCATCCGAACTCCATTTGATTTGATTCTTCTTTGAGGAGCTCCGTGATTGAGCTGAGCACATTCGCCAAGTAATTGCATGCACTGAATCATCATGATTGAGTATTTACGATTCGATCAGTGCACGCATGTCTTAATGCTTCTCATGATCATATCATACTCTCTCTCTCTTGAAAAAGATTTGTCCTCAAATCTTGCTCTTTATAGAAAGAATAATTTGGACATAAACTTTTAAAACAAATGATCAAAACTGAATTTAAAAACTGCAAAACCACCAGATTTGTTTTTTTTTCTCTCTTTTTTTTTTGCTCTTTTTCTCTCTTTTTGTTTAATAAAGGAAAATAAATAAAGAAAAATAAAAAGAAAAAGAAAAAGAGAAGGTGAAAAATAGAAGATGAAAGAAAATGACAAGATGAGAAGATGATAACAAAAAATAAAAAATAAAATATCAAACTCAAGAGTGTGCTCTGATACCAAATGATGTGATTCTCCCAAAAATCAGCACTCTAGAGTTGGTAGGGGGATAAAATTTGCATCAAAGAAACCGTGAGGTCTCAAAGATCAAAGGATGTGGAGCGAATGGTCACACAGGAGCTGCGTAAGACTCCTGATTTACCTCTCACTACTCTCAGATATTACACACTAAAAGCATTAAGGATTTCTTCGGATATTACACACCAAAGAGATGAATCTAACTTAAAAGGATTTTTGATAAAAAGATAGATTGATTTTTTTAATATAAGAGACCCTCTATTTATAGAGGAAATACAAAAATGTCGTTTGCTAAACATGCAGAGCATCTAAGAAGATGAAATCCCAACTCTAATGTGCATGTAAGAGAGAGAAATAGACATAATTAAATGTAGTTGTTGCTATGGACGAAAATTGATCTTCTTTGATTGTTTTTGGGCTGAATCCACTTTGCTGGGCTTCTCTGATTGATCAAGATTGTAGAATGAGTCGGTTTGTAGCTTAGTTCATTCTGGCCTGGTCGGAATCCTTCAATAAATGCGTCCATGTCTAAATCCGGTACACTGAAGATCACATAATTTGTAAATTGCATAACTCCTTCATCCGAACTCCATTTGATTTGATTCTTCTTCGAGGAGCTCCGTGATTGAGCTGAGCACATTCTCCAAGTAATTGCATGCACTGAATCATCATGATTGAGTATTTACGATTCGATCAGTGCACGCATGTCCTAATGCTTCTCATGATCATATCATACTCTCTCTCTTGAAAAAGATTTGTCCTCAAATCTTGCTCTTTATAGAAAGAACAATTTGGACATAAACTTTTATAACAAATGATCAAGACTGAATTTAAAAACTGCAAAACCACCAGATTTGTTTTTTTTTTCTCTCTCTTTTTTTTTTGCTCTTTTTCTCTCTTTTTGTTTAATAAAGGAAAATAAATAAAGAAAAATAAAAAGAAAAAGAAAAAGAGAAGGTGAAAGATAGAAGATGAAAGAAAATGACAAGATGAGAAGATGATAACAAAAAATAAAAAATAAAATATCAAACTCAAGAGTGTGCTCTGATACCAAATGATGTGATTCTCCCAAAAATCAGCACTCTAGAGTTGGAAGGGGATAAAATTTGCATCAAAGAAACCGTGAGGTCTCAAAGATCAAAGGATGTGGAGCGAATGGTCACACAGGAGCTGCGGAAGACTCCTGATTTACCTCTCAATACTCTCAGATATTACACACTAAAAGCATTAAGGATTTCTTCGGATATTACACACCAAAGAGATGAATCTAACTTAAAAGGATTTTTGATAAAAAGATAGATTGACTTTTTTAATATAAGGGACCCTCTATTTATAGAGGAAATACAACAATGTCGTTTGCTAAACATGCAGAGCATCTAAGAAGATGAAATCCCAACTCTAATGTGCATGTAAGAGAGAGAAATAGACATAATTAAATGTAGTTGTTGCTATGGACGAAAATTGATCTTCTTTGATTGTTTTTGGGCTGAATCCACTTTGCTGGGCTTCTCTAATTGATCAAGATTGTAGAATGAGTCGGTTTGTAGCTTAGTTCATTCTGGCCTGGTCGGAATCCTTCAATAAATGCGTCCATGTCTAAATCCGGTACACTGAAGATCACATAATTTGTAAATTGCATAACTCCTTCATCCGAACTCCATTTGATTTGATTCTTCTTCGAGGAGCTCCGTGATTGAGCTGAGCACATTCTCCAAGTAATTGCATGCACTGAATAATCATGATTGAGTATTTACGATTCGATCAGTGCACGCATGTCCTAATGCTTCTCATGATCATATCATACTCTCTCTCTTGAAAAAGATTTGTCCTCAAATCTTGCTCTTTATAGAAAGAACAATTTGGACATAAACTTTTATAACAAATGATCAAGACTGAATTTAAAAACTGCAAAACTACCAGATTTGTTTTTTTTTTCTCTCTTTTTTTTTGCTCTTTTTCTCTCTTTTTGTTTAATAAAGGAAAATAAATAAAGAAAAATAAAAAAAAAAAAGAAAAAGAGAAGGTGAAAGATAGAAGATGAAAGAAAATGACAAGATGAGAAGATGATAACAAAAAATAAAAAATAAAATATCAAACTCAAGAGTGTGCTCTGATACCAAATGATGTGATTCTCCCAAAAATCAGCACTCTAGAGTTGGTAGGGGGATAAAATTTGCATCAAAGAAACCGTGAGGTCTCAAAGATCAAAGGATGTGGAGCGAATGGTCACACAGGAGCTGCGGAAGACTCCTGATTTACCTCTCAATACTCTCAGATATTACACACTAAAAGCATTAAGGATTTCTTCGGATATTACACACCAAATAGATGAATCTAACTTAAAAGGATTTTTGATAAAAAGATAGATTGATTTTTTTAATATAAGGGACCCTCTATTTATAGAGGAAATACAACAATGTCGTTTGCTAAACATGCAGAGCATCTAAGAAGATGAAATCCCAACTCTAATGTGCATGTAAGAGAGAGAAATAGACATAATTAAATGTAGTTGTTGCTATGGACGAAAATTGATCTTCTTTGATTGTTTTTGGGCTGAATCCACTTTGCTGGGCTTCTCTGATTGATCAAGATTGTAGAATGAGTCGGTTTGTAGCTTAGTTCTGGCCTGGTCGGAATCCTTCAATAAATGCGTCCATGTCTAAATCCGGTACACTGGAGATCACATAATTTGTAAATTGCATAACTCCTTCATCCGAACTCCATTTGATTTGATTCTTCTTCGAGGAGCTCCGTGATTGAGCTGAGCACATTCTTCAAGTAATTGCATGCACTGAATCATCATGATTGAGTATTTACGATTCGATCAGTGCACGCATGTCCTAATGCTTCTCATGATCATATCATACTCTCTCTCTTGAAAAAGATTTGTCCTCAAATCTTGCTCTTTATAGAAAGAACAATTTGGACATAAAATTTTATAACAAATGATCAAGACTGAATTTAAAAACTGCAAAACCACCAGATTTGTTTTTTTTTCTCTCTTTTTTTTTGCTCTTTTTCTCTCTTTTTGTTTAATAAAGGAAAATAAATAAAGAAAAATAAAAAGAAAAAGAAAATGAGAAGGTGAAAGATAGAAGATGAAAGAAAATGACAAGATGAAAACAAAAAATAAGAAATAAAATATCAAACTCAAGAGTGTGCTCGATACCAAATGATGTGATTCTCCCAAAAATCAGCACTCTAGAGTTGGTAGGGGGATAAAATTTGCATCAAAGAAACCGTGAGGTCTCAAAGATCAAAGGATGTGGAGCGAATGGTCACACAGGAGCTGCGGAAGACTCCTGATTTACCTCTCAATACTCTCAGATATTACACACTAAAAGCATTAAGGATTTCTTCGGATATTACACACCAAAGAGATGAATCTAACTTAAAAGGATTTTTGATAAAAAGATAGATTGATTTTTTTAATATAAGGGACCCTATATTTACAGAGGAAATACAACAATGTCGTTTGCTAAACATGCAGAGCATCTAAGAAGATGAAATCCCAACTCTAAAGTGCATGTAAGAGAGAGAAATAGACATAATTAAATGTAGTTGTTGCTATGGACGAAAATTGAACTTCTTTGATTGTTTTTGGGCTGAATCCACTTTGTTGGGTTTCTCTGATTGATCAAGATTATAGAATGAGTCGGTTTGTAGCTTTGTTCATTCTGGCCTGGTCGGAATCCTTCAATAAATGCGTCCATGTCTAAATCCGGTAAACTGGAGATCACCTAATTTGTAAATTACATAACTCCTTCATCCGAACTCCATTTGATTTGATTCTTCTTCGAGGAGCTCCGTGATTGAGCTGAGCACATTCTCCAAGTAATTTCAAGCACTGAATCATCGTGATTGAGTATTTACGATTCGATCAGTGCACGCATGTCCTAATGCTTCTCATGATCATATCATACTCTCTCTCTTGAAAAAGATTTGTCCTCAAATCTTGCTCTTTATAGAAAGAATAATTTGGACATAAACTTTTAAAACAAATGATCAAGACTGAATTTAAAAACTGCAAAACCACCAGATTTGTTTTTTTTTCTCTCTTTTTTTTGCTCTTTTTCTCTCTTTTTGTTTAATAATGGAAAATAAATAAAGAAAAATAAAAAGAAAAAGAAAAAGAGAAGGTGAAAGATAGAAGATGAAAGAAAATGACAAGATGAGAAGATGATAACAAAAAATAAAAAATAAAATATCAAACTCAAGAGTGTGTTCTGATACCAAATGATGTGATTCTCCCAAAAATCAGCACTCTAGAGTTGGTAGGGGGATAAAATTTGCATCAAAAAAACCGTGAGGTCTCAAAGATCAAAGGATGTGGAGCGAATGGTTACACAGGATCTGCGGAAGACTCCTGATTTACCTCTCAATACTCTCAGATATTACACACTAAAAGCATTAAGGATTTCTTCGGATATTACACACCAAAGAGATGAATCTAACTTAAAAGGATTTTTGATAAAAAGATAGATTGATTTTTTTAATATAAGGGACCCTCTATTTACAGAGGAAATACAACAATGTCGTTTGCTAAACATGCAGAGCATCTAAGAAGATGAAATCCCAACTCTAATGTGCATGTAAGAGAGAGAAATAGACATAATTAAATGTAGTTGTTGCTATGGACGAAAATTGATCTTCTTTGATTGTTTCTGGGCTGAATCCACTTTGCTGGGCTTCTCTGATTGATCAAGATTGTAGAATGAGTCGGTTTGTAGCTTAGTTCATTCTGGCCTGGTCGGACTCCTTCAATTAATGCGTCCATGTCTAAATCCGGTACACTGGAGATCACATAATTTGTAAATTGCATAACTCCTTCATCCGAACTCCATTTGATTTGATTCTTCTTCGAGGAGCTCCGTGATTAAGCTGAGCACATTCTCCAAGTAATTGCATGCACTGAATCATCATGATTGAGTATTTACGATTCGATCAGTGCACGCATGTCCTAATGCTTCTCATGATCATATCATACTCTCTCTCTTGAAAAAGATTTGTCCTCAAATCTTGCTCTTTATAGAAAGAACAATTTGGACATAAAATTTTATAACAAATGATCAAGACTGAATTTAAAAACTGCAAAACCACCAGATTTGTTTTTTTTCTCTCTTTTTTTTTGCTCTTTTTCTCTCTTTTTGTTTAATAAAGGAAAATAAATAAAGAAAAATAAAAAGAAAAAGAAAAAGAGAAGGTGAAAGATAGAAGATGAAAGAAAATGACAAGATGAGAAGATGATAACAAAAAATAAAAAAATAAAATATCAAACTCAAGAGTGTGCTCTGATACCAAATGATGTGATTCTCCCAAAAATCAGCACTCTAGAGTTGGTAGGGGGATAAAATTTGCTTCAAAGAAACCGTGAGGTCTCAAAGATCAAAGGATGTGGAGCGAATGGTCACACAGGAGCTGCGGAAGACTCCTGATTTACCTCTCAATACTCTCAGATATTACACACTAAAAGCATTAAGGATTTCTTCGGATATTACACACCAAAGAGATGAATCTAACTTAAAAGGATTTTTGATAAAAAGATAAATTGATTTTTTTAATAAAAGGGTAGTTCGGTATCCATGTGTCGGGTCCTCCTTGCAATTAGTAAAATCAGTCCCAACACTAATAATAAAAATTAAATCGATGAGATAACATATATGATACTAATAAAATTCATATTATATGACAATTACTTTAACTACGCCATTGTGGTCTATCGAAAAAAGATATAGATTTGCTGAAATCGATAAAATAATATATAATATAATATCTAAATTATTATAAAAATATGTATAACCAAAAATTAATTAATAATAAGTATCATATGATGAAGACATTTATGTTTAAAAGAAAAAAACTTACAAATGGAAACAATCTTACAGTGCAACCACAATTTTTATTGTAATTGCTTATTGTAATCTTTATTTTTTTTTATCTTTTACACTTGCATATTCTCACCACTTACAAGATTGTTAATATATTGGTATTTATACTTAAACCAACCAGATAACATACAGGCTATTGATGGTTTTTATTTACATAGCAGTTTTTAATGTTTAAGTATCTGATATATATTATATGAGTATGTTTCAGTTGAATTTGTGTTCAATTATATTATTTAACAATCCTTCCCACCCTAATTGAGAGTACACATGGTATGTTGACAGTTTTTGGTTGTATCGTTTGTTGTAGTTGTGGTTGGTATGATTGGAAATTGTCTCTTATTTTGTTTACTAATTTTAGTTGTTTTAACTTTAGAATGATTTAGAAAGTGCATATGATTCTATTAATTGTCGCATAGTTGTTATCGCTGCAGTTTACTTGATCCTGGAGTTTATATTTATGTAAGAGATTTATGATATTGTAATTGGTGTATGTTGGGGTATAATATTAATTGTCTTTATGGGGTTTATGTTTAGTAGGCTGAGTTCCATAATGAAATTTGACTCTATATTATATAGTTTGCATTGTGAAATATTTGAAGCTGAGGTAAATATTTCGGTGGCATAAGGAATAGTGAGAAAAAGTAATTTTATAGATTTGGTAAGCCTATTTGTATTGTTTTGTCTCTGTTTCCTTCTTTTTCATTTCTCACCTAATGTTGATGTAAATATGTTGTTTGATGTGTTTCTGCTTGTAACATCGGTTCAGTCAACCAACTTTAAGCCAAGTGATTGACTAATATCTTAATTTCAGGTTTGTGTTTCATTTTCATGTTTTTCGATTTTGTCTCGTTTCAGGTTTTGGGTTTGGTTTATGTTTCAAGTTTTGATGGGTCGGGTTATGATATCGCAAGTTTTTGTATTTTGAGGTATTTTGTGGGAAGCTTGTATTTTGGTATGCTTAAAGTTTTATGATATTTTCTTGGATTCCCGGATATGATTTGTTTTATATTCATGGATTCATGCATTTTATGCTAAATGGTTAATGGCTAATAATATTTGGTGTTATTGTGTTATATGGCTAATGATATTTGGTGTTATTGTCTTATATGGCTATTATTTTATGGTATTATTTTTTTAAAACTCAAAACCAGCAATTAAATGAGACAAAAAAACCTGGAGTTATTGAGAACCTACAATCTTTGAGTAGAATCTACAAATGAGTGATTGAATGAGCAAATAAAAAAAAAGATGCATTCATAATATAAACCAACGTGACAAGAGAAGAATATTACAAAAGACTCTGTCATAAAACAAACTACATTGCATTTCTTGTTTAAGATATAAACAACAAACTACAAACGCTAATAGGCTATGTTGTAATTTAACAAGATCATACAAGATCACCATCTTCTTCAACTTAATAGCTTCATGCACCCAACAAACGATCATACATCCAGTAATCATTAGAACCATTGTCTTTTTCATGCTATATTTTGCATCAACCAACACATCTTCAACCTTTTCCAATATCTCTCATTCTCAAGCTTTATTTGAACCTTTTAAAAACCATCTTCTCAAACTCCATATGCTCTGTTGTAATCTCTTTCAACTCTTGCTCAAATCTTGCATTTTTGAATTACAATGTCTCATCAACTCATTTGAATATATGATTATCATTCATAAGCTAAAAATAAAATAAAAACACACCAATAACAATCGTAAGCAACAAATCAAATCCAACTTATCATAAGCAATTAATAATATATTCATTGATATAGCATAACCACAATGGAAGTATTGTCAGTAAGGATTGTGATCGGATTTCGAAATCAAAGTCACAATCTCCTTGCCATGCCGACATCTCATGGGTATGCCCAAAACTTTTCCGCTTCTTGGCTGACCAGTTCATGATCCAATCGATGCACATGACACATTACTCGTTGCTCCAGACACCATTCGATTTGACCAACAAAAAGCAGAATCATCAACAAAGCAAAACAAAACGAGAATGGCTTGTAAATAAAGCGTCTAGGTTTAATATAAAAGAATGAGAGTACAATCTTCAAAGGCCTTACACTGGACTTCAAAAGTTCATGATTACAACAATCCTTTATTCTGAATCGAGTCTATAGTTCTAAGAAATTCCCCCCACCCCCAAACGACGTTGTTTGGTTTCTGTTAATTCTCAACATAAGAGAAACAACGTTATTTTGTGTTTCAGACAGTCGATTTACAAAAAGACATCGTCTTCAGAAACCACATGTCATCCCAGTCTGCATCTGCTAACGGCCAAACTCATGTCATCTACAATATTGGTGGTTTCGACCAGATTTATATAGTTTATGATGGAAATTCAAAAGTTTAAATAATTCATGTATGTATTAGCATGGATATATAAATCATATATGAATCATCAGAGATTTGTTAGTTCATAGGGTAATTAGCCGTTTTTCCCTCTTAAAACAGAGCCTGGCTAAAATTACATAAAAACATAAACTTAATCAAGGCTAAATAATGACACTTGCCTTCAAGCTTAAGTCTGGTTGGCATCATCATCTTTTTAATGTGCTTCCAAATATGCACAGTATCTTAATGTGAGACTTCTTTTACCATCATCTTATGTTATTGTTGGTTTTCTTGTACCGCTGTATTATGAGAATATACATATCAAGTTATATTTGAATTTATCTTACCGAACCTTTTCAAATATTTTTAAAATTAGTTACCAGCCTATTCTCCAAATATGCAAATCAAGTTATTTATGGATATTTTTCATTTGATGCTGCTATGTTGGTATTTTGATTTGCAAAATGCTTTATCTACAAAGTTTTTTTAATGCAGTAACTTGGGTTTACCATTTATAAGTTTATTATATATGTAGATAATTTTTTTATATATATATTATGTTACAGCAGTATTATACTATAATATAAATAATTTTATTTTTATTATCAACTTAGTTTTTGACTAATAAAGTTGTAGCTATGACCAATATTTTGTATTTTATCTTTATATGATTTGTAATTAATAATTTGGTTTTTTTATCTAATCGTCTTATCTTAGCTCAACATATTTGGTAGAAACATATTTTCAGCAGTTTGTATAATTAAAATGCTTCATTTCTTGTATGAGTTTTTTTTTAATTAATACTAGGGATGTTTCCGCGCTACGCGCAGATTATTTTTATAAATATTTAATTATTATTTAAGTGAAATTATTTTAATTTAAAATTAATAAATATTTGTTTTTCATTGTCATTTTGATGTGGTTATATGTCGAAATTTTTTTAACATTCAAAAAATATATTATGATTCAATCTAACAATTGACTAACTTGATGTATGTGAAAATTAACTATTAATATAAAACTTAATATTTGTATATAAACTCATTGTTGTTCATTAACTTTCAAAATATTAATAAACTTATTTTGTATTAACTAAATTTGATAATTGAACTCAACAACTATAACTTTTGTGTTAATTTAATTTAAAACGATTTTTTTGATTTTAAATAAAAACAAAATAAGTTATCAAACATATGACTACAACTGAAATACCTGATTATTATTCCAATTAATTTGAATTTATTTTCATTTTATTTGTGTTTGTGTAGTGTTTTTTTTTTATTAGCAGTCTTAAATATAAACACAACAATCGATATCCAAAACTCTTACAAATCCGTAAAGGAACTATTGTTTATATAAATAAAAACAACATTTACATAATATACAAAATCAAAATCATATTGATAAACTGCAATTTTGGTTTGGTCCTTGAAGTATCTGTAAACTATAGAAGTAAAAGCAAATAATACATATACAAATATAACTTCATACTAACTCATTATATTAAAAAAACTATGTCGAGTTTCTCAAAACTCAAAATGTGTAAAAGGTTCATTTGAATTTAATTTATAATTTAACTTAGATATTTTTCTTATAGTATACATATATTTTTTTAAGCCTTTATAATTAATTAAATAATATATTATTTTATTTTTAAATGAGTTTCTTAGCCCCAGAAAAAAAAACCATGTTAGTTTTTCTTGAATGTTGAGTTTGTAAGGAATTTCTCTTTTGTTGATGTGAATTTAAGTAATACATATACAAATATAACTTCATACAAATTCATTACATTAAACAAAGTATGTAGTGTTTCTCAAAACTCAAAAGGTGTTAAAAATTCATTTATATTTGACTTATAATTTAACTTAGATATTTTTTTACACTATACATATATTTTGATGATTCTTTATAATTAAATTAATAATTTATATTATGTTTTT
The DNA here is from genome assembly GCA_911865555.2 of Thlaspi arvense. NCBI lineage: Eukaryota > Viridiplantae > Streptophyta > Magnoliopsida > Brassicales > Brassicaceae > Thlaspi > Thlaspi arvense. Next base: position 20,912,510 of record OU466858.1, on the reverse strand, counting down.
TAAAAGATTTTTTAACCAAAAAAATCATATTAGTTTTCCTTACATGTTGAGTTTGTAAGAAATTTATTTTTTGTTGATGTGGATGGTTATGTATGTTTTTATGACATTTTCTTTCACATAAAAATGTATATACTATTTTTTAATTATAAAAGTTCAATATATTAATGTTTAATATATAGTTATGCTCATATAATTTTCTGTAAATGTATTGCATATATTTTTTGTAATAAGTAATATTTTAATAAAGTCTTATAAGTTTATCTTTGTATAAATAATAGACAATTTTGCATCCACATATGTACAATACAGTTATATTAATTTCGAAAAAAAAATATTTGTTATGTATAAACTCTGTATGCTTCTAAAAGATGAATGTTTTAGATTTTTTTAAATTGCGAATATTTTAAATTTTGTTATAGAAATTACTATTTTGTAACCTTATTTCTATTAACTATTATTTAACCTTGAGTAATTTATTTTCCAAAATATTCATTATATTACAAACAAAAGAAGAATATATTAAAGCTATAGATTTAAATGATGTTTATTTTACTGATTTAAAATTGATATTTTAATTTAATTTTGTTTTTGTTCATAACTATATTAATTTTAGTAGTTATATTTATTTATTTTATTTGTATTTCAAAAAATCTAAAGTGAGAGTTTTTTATTATCGTTTTTTGAATGATGTGGCAAAAAGAGAGAGTAAATTAAAAAACTGAGTTGAATAGCTTAAAGAGTCTCAAACTCTTCCTTTCATTTTTTGTAACCTTGTTTCTGTTAGCTATTATTTAAGTTTTTTGGTGCAAATTATATTCCAAAATTTTCATTATATTACAAACAAAAAGAGAATATATTAAATTTTTATATTTAAATGATGTTTATTTTACTGATTCCAAAAATGATATTTTGATTCAAAAATGATATTTTAATTTTATTTAGTTTTTGTTAATAACTATATTAATTTTAGTGGTTTTATTTATTTATTTTATATGTATTTCAAAAAAATATTTTGTAAGAGTATTTTATTATTGTTTTTTTGCTGATGTGGCAAAAGGAGTGACTAACTTAAAAAGCTGATGTGAATAGCTTAAGAAACCCCAAACTCCTTCTTTCATTTAGTATAGATTATATTAAAATTTCTGTAAGAAATAAAATAAGCTAGTTATAAAACAAAATACAATCTTTGAAAAAAAATGTCTAAACAAAATGTTCAAAAGAAGTAAACTTACAACCTTACAACAAGCTTTGGAGTGTAATCACTATTTGTTTAGTAATCACCAGCGATTATAGTCATCTTCGTCTACCATTTTTTCTTATCGCAATATGGTTGTTAGCATACTAACAATAACTCTTAATCTAACCAGGTTACATATATGCTACTAAAATTATATGATAGTATCAGAAACTACATTGTTATATCTTTCAAAAAATAAGGTTTAAGCTTGCTTAAATAATAGAAAAACATTATCCAAATTTAAATGATTTTGAACCAAAGAAAACACCATATTATGATATTTTGATTAAAAATGATAAACATACAAAAAATTGGAGGTTAATATGGATACAAAACATATAGGAGATTTCATCCTCAAATCCATATTTCTATTCATTCTCATGAAGAGAAAAGAAAAACATTAAAAAAAAAAAATCTTTAGTTCAAGATCGATAGGATCTTCATAGTTGTCTTCATAGATGGTCATCAACCACTCTCTCTCCAATTGTTGAATGAGTGGCAGTGTGTGAAGTTCATCCTCTGATGACATCGCGACTTCTATGGGCTGCGGCAGCAACCGCATCTGTGGCTGAGATTGAGATTGAATTTGCGGCTGGATGAAACACATTTTGAAACATCCCTTCTTTATTTTGATAAACATTAGGATGCTGATTTTCAAAAGCACTGGATTCGAACGACAAGGAATAAGTAGTGCAAGTAGATATCAAATTTTGCTGAGAGAAAGCATAAACATGAATAGAATGCACACAAGTGAACAAATCATGCTGATTTTCAAGGTTCTGCACACAAAAAGGACAATGAAACCGCATATGCATGTTTTCGTAAAAGGGTGATAGAGTTAGAGGACAACTAACAAAATAAGTTAGATAGACGATAAACTTAGAATTACAGCATATATAAAATGAGAACAAGGACATAATGGTAATTTAAATAAAAAAGAAAAATTATCAAAGCTAAACAAATAGCATATTTTAAATTAATTAATTTTTATTTATATCAACTATAAATTTTAAAATATTTTTAAGAATATTAACTATTACACGTGTATTAAAAAGAAAAATTAATTAGTGAAATACTTTTTCTTCTTATTTTTTATTTTAGTTAAAATTTCTGTCATCAGAGAACATATTACAAATGATGGTTAATTCGCTGAATTCAAATGTAACAAACGATAATATGATGAACAGGTTTACAAATAATGATTCCAAGAAGCAGCTTTTCTTGTAAAACACTTATTTATGACAAACGGTTATATCTGCATCATATTCATGATAAACATTTTTCTGCAATACTCGAGATCACGCAAATGGTTCTATACACAGCACTATAAAAAATCTGATAAATTTTGCATCAATTAATCTATAGAAACTGTATTCACAAAATTACATATTAATATTAAAGATTTTAGTTTTATATACTCGAAATATGTGTTGATGTATATATATACATATATGTATGTAACTATTGCGATGATTTTTTTATCATCAATCCAATTATGACATGTGAATGACATTCTCATGCAGCAAAATCTACAATTATAGCTTTGATTTTATGTTTCACATATTATTATTTTATATTGGTTATAAATTATAGAGTTCATTTCAGTCCTCTCAACAACTAATATATGACTTAACATGCATGAAAGGACATTAAAGACAACAAGCTCACTATCTTGAAAAAATTTGACGAGTGAATCATAGTTCAAGTCACACAAGACCAATGAAGGACCAAATGCACCACTATGAATAAGCATTAACATGCTATTTCAGTTGTGAATTAACGGACTATACTAAAACAATCACGTCTAGTAGCATCTGCCGATAGAACTTCATAATCTAATAATGGTTTTGAATGTGGACAATAGTGCGGTACGGGTTTCAGTAAGTCATTACAAAACAACTTTAGTGATAACAATCATATTTGTTTTTTAGGTAATTTTTTCTTATTTATTAAAATATTTAAAAAATAAAATGAAATACATGCATAGATTTCAAGAACACATAAAAGTAAATTACAGAAGTTTGACTTATACACGCATATAAAAAGATGTGGAAGAAGAAAATTGCATACATTTATTGGACGAGCCGGTATATATTGTGAAAGCTGAGGAATTGAATTGAAGTAAAGGTTAAATTTTATGATAATATACTTTATTTATAATTTAAATTTGTAAACATATAATATATTAAATATCTTATTTAAATCAAAGATCAATATTTATTTATAAAATTACTTATCTCGCTGTCAAAAAAAAAATTACTTATCTCAATATATTTTCTTAACATTATTTATATATACGGCACCGTAAAATATGATTAAGTATCGGTTATTTTGCAGTAACTGCACTTGTTTTGCATAATACACCAATCACAGTTAAACTGCACTGCACTTTCACTTTAGTTTTCTCATATCACTAAAATAAATATATTGTTACCATTTAAATCCAAAATGTGCACACTAACAACATGTAGCAGGTAGTGGTAGTTAAGAAGCAGCAAACGTTAGCCAATGGAGAAACCTCAGTTCGCTCTCTTGTCAAGAATCATCCTGATCCAACTTCATTAGTGTTTGTAGAAGCATCCAAACGTTGTCATATTGCTTGCTGGCTATTGCAATCTTTCAGCGTTGTCATATTGCTTGCTGTCAGAACTATATCCTTTGAATATCCTTTTGTTTAATACCTAAATTTATCTGCTTGGTTAGCTTTACATCATAGTATTGTTGTTCTTCTTTCTCTGTAGCTGTGTCTTTTACTACATTGTATAAATTTAGTTTAAAAAAAGATCTGCTGAAAACAATAATAGACCTAAATAACAAATTTCTAAATGTACACAAAAAAACAAAAAATAATAATCTAGACACTAGAAAGCTAGAAAAATATATATTTTTACTTTTTTTGTTTCATTATTTAATTTTATTGACTTAATGAAATTTTTATTGTCACTAAAAAATATTAATTAAAAAATAAATATAAAATATTTTTTTTAAAATTTTTGAACTTCTAAAGATATCAAGTGTCGACATCTCAATTAACATATTTGTATTTAAAATATTATATTAGAATATAAATAGGATATATATACTTTTAAAAGACATAATTTTAAAAGTAATATTAAAAATATTTATGTTAAATTTGACATAGGCTCAGTTGTTTCTGTCTTATAAAAATAATAGAAAGTATTTAGTTAATAATTATTTCAAAAGTTGTATCTTTTTAATTCACTAGTAACTTTTGTTTCCAAAACTAGTTTTAAAATACTTACAACAAATTATTGGTCAAATTTTTGAATATATAAATTTTGTTTTAAATAAATTATTACTAGATACTAGAAAAGTACAAATGTATGTATAAAAGTTTTCTATTTCCATATAATTTTGGTAGAGACATATATATCATGGTAATTTTTTATTAATATTAGCACATGTCACGAGAAAATTGCAGATTTCTTACGGAGGATGTATCTTTGGGATAGCGAATTTGAGTTTCCAAGTTTTGTCTTCTGAGGCAATGAGCGGCATTTTGTTCAGGGGTGAAAGTCTGGTTGTGCCCTGCGTATACTAGTGAAACAAGAAGTTTTTGAGGCCTTTGTAAACACGATAATTATATCTCTCTAATCAATTGTAGTATAGAGATTAGGTGTGAAACACACTTGTGGTTGTGAGATGCAAACAATGCCATAAGCTAAGCAATATGGGGTTTTGATTATGCATGAGCAACTCTAACAACTTAGCAATGCGATAAAGGGAAAACAGAGCTGAAATGCCAACAATAAATCAAAATGAAGTCCATGTTCCTAATTCTTGAATGCACTTGATGTAAGAATACTTTAAACACTTAGCCACTTTCATCACAAAACAAGAATGGTCACAATGCTATCAACTTACACATGCTCATCAAATCAAACAGCCTTTTTAACATTTAATTAAGCCCAAACCGTGAATCATGCTTATGTAAATGCAAATGTGTCTTTTGACTAAGGGACAAGGCTTAGTGAAATAAAAATAATTCTGCTTAACAAACTGGTTTTGGTGTTTCAAGGGTTTTCTCATTGAAAAGTAAGCTTGTACTTTGGCAAAATGCTAAGGGTCAAATAACAACTTACACATACAAAGAAAGATTCCCATCTACCCAAGACCTATAAGAAATATTCCTAACTCTAGCTAATCAGTGTAAACCCGCCTATGCTATGATTTTAAGAACTTGAAACCCTTTTAGAAACCCAAAAACTTTTCTCTTTTAAGCTCTTTGGAGGACACTTCTTCTTTGAATCTTCATGTGGTGGTGGCTTGCTTCTTTTGACTTGGCTCCTTTTATTTTAAGATGCTGTGCTGTTTTCGCCTTTGGCTGTTTGATTTTCTTTGCTTTGTACTTCTTGCACCTTCTTTTCTTCTTTGAACATGAGCCTTCTTTTTTTTTGATGTTAGAACAGCCATTTTCACCATTTCTTGTGTCACACTCCTTTTATTTTTGCCTTGACTTCTTTTCTTCTTTGCTTATCTTTAAACCAAACCCAAAATAAATCCCAAACCATTTCCCAAACATCCTAGCCCATCTAACTCAAGAGTGAGCTAGTTCTACAATGGAAATACTTCCTTTGTAATTACAACCCAACACTTTTTGCTAAGAAACAACCATGAAGAAAAAATGACTCACAAATCACACACTATTAATGTATTGGTTTGAAAGAAGGTTTAGTTATGGGTGAGGAAATCTAAATGGATCTTTTAGAGAGTGGCAAAAGAGGATAAGAAAATCTAAATATTTTAAACTATCCATGACATCAATCACAAATGCATAAGACATGATAATTGCTAATTCAAATTAGGTTCCACTAAGCAAAGGTTGAAATCATTTCAAAGCATGCTTCAGTTTCAAACAAGGCTCAGACAATTGTAAATTCCAAAAATAGTTCAGCTTTATTTATAATTCAACATCAAATGCATCAAAGGATTAAAAAGAAGGGCTTCAATTTCATAAACTACTAGCATTAACAAAGATGTACTATCATAATTCTCAAATTAAACAAGCAAGCTAGTACTATATGAATGCATGAAGTCTAAATTCTATATGAATGCGTAACAATCAAACTCTTTTTGTGAAGCATTTTTGAAACAATTTCAATTTTTTTTTGGTTTTCTCTATGCCTTAAATGCTATGCAAATGTGATGCATGGTTTCTAATCTATGATACAAATGTGATGTGCACACATCAGTTCATCATACACTCCCCTCCCCCCGCCCCCGTCACACTTAAATTAGACAGTATCTGTGTAAGAAAAATGCTGAGGAGAATGCTCACATAAAATTAAAAACAATGTGTGGTATTTACAATGGTTTAGAGTGGTGTACCTTACTTCAGGTGTAGATGTGGTGAGAGTCTGAAATCTCAATGGCATGGGAGGGAGAGGCTTCTTTCTCATACGGGGTTTGTTGTCTAGCCCTTCTCTTACTTCCTTTGCGCCTTGAAGATGGTACATGAGAGGAGTGTCTTGCTGGTGCAGCTTGTTGTGCTCTTGGCCGCTCACTGATGTGGAAAGAGTGTCTCTCCTGGACTGTGGCTTCTGGTGTATCCTCAGAAATGTTGTCAGTATCTGATCCTCCTCCTTGTGGCTCTGTTTGAGCTGCTTGATCAGCCTTCTTTGTTAATCCTCCCAACTTCTTCTTTAGCTTCTTCATCTTCTTCTTTAGAGAGTCCACAGATTTCTTGCTTGCCTTAACTGATTTCAGAAAGCCTCTGATTGCCTTGTCCTGGAAATTATTCCACCTCTGAAGAAACCTTATGTGCTCATGAGCAGCTCTTGAGGCCTCAGATGTGCAGATCACATCATAAGGATCAAATGCATAAGGGCGGCTGTCATAATCTTCATGTTCAAGCGCCTCTCTTCCTTGATGCTGAACCTTTTGTTCTTGATGCTGCTCTTCAGTGTCTTCTTCCACATCTGAGTCTCTAATTGTGCTCATGTTCTTGACTTTGCTTGGCCTCATAAATGGCAGATCAGTCTTAGGATCATAGATCTCATCTTCAGTTGGCATAAATCGGATATTCTCATAAGAAGTGAAGTTTGTAAGGCGCGGCTTGGGCAATAAGATCTTCTTCTTCTGGTCTTCAAGCTCAAACTGATAAGCCAATCCAGTTTCCACAGCTCTTGAGAGGTAACCAATCTTGCTGAGGTAGGGAACATCAATAAAGATCATGCTCACATCAGATGTTCCAAGCTCAACTCCAGCACTAAGCAAAATAAGAGTGATCAAGCCTCCAATGGCTATCTTGGGTTTCTTCTCTCTGGTGTTGAAAGCCCATTGTTGAAAAGCAAGGAACTGCTTCATCAGTATAGTTACAAGCCCAACTCCTAAGCGCTCTACATGTATCTTGCCATGCCTTGTCTCCATCATGATATTTTTCAAGCCATTCACTAGCAATCCCATCTCTTCCTCCTTGACCATGTTTTGCTCTTTTCTGTAGAAGAATGTGCTTATGATGACTCTATGAACATATCTGATAGCTGGATGGCGGATTCTTGCACTTCTAAGATTACCAGTCTTGTAAGCATCATTCGCTATTTCCTCCCAAACATGATTGAGCTCATTGTGTTGAATGCTCATAGTTTATGCTCTTGAACCTTGATCAACGCCAAATATCTCCTCAGGCTGAGTGAATCCTATAGTGTACCATTCTCTATTGTCTCTGAATTTGATGAGCCCATTGCCATAGTCTTCTTCACCCTCATCATACTCCTCATCATACTTGTAGAAGTATACCTTGAAACTTGCAAGGAATTCACAAGAGAGTGTCTTGTATGTGGGATATCCAAGACTAGCAAACTTCTCAAGCCTAATGTTGCTTATCAGCTCATCCAATTCAGACTTGATTCCCAGCTCTTCCAACAGACCAGGGAAAGCATATCTTGTTGGAGCAAAGTCCACTCTCCTCATCACCTTCATGTAATCTTTAAGCTTTGGTGCTGCATCTTGAACTTGTTCTGCTTCTTCAACAAGCATTTTACCCTTTGCTTTGTCTCTTGCATGTGTACTTGAGTCCAAGATCTCCTTATCATCTCTTGTGCTCGACATAGTACCATCCACCAAGGTCCACAAAAGGGTTTTACTTGATTTACCCATGTAAAAATTTGAATTTTTTTTACACGGGTCATATCAAGCAAAACACCTAATGTGTACCATGTCGGGGACGTCGGGTCCTGTGGCTCGGCGATCATGCTCCTCTGCCTTGGCGATCATGCTCCTCTACGTCAGGGGTTAAATTTTCTGGTCAGCTTCTCCTCTGGATATCTTGCATCGAGCAGAATCAGAAGGTGTTCTGCTCGACGTTATTGCTCGACGTAAGGGAGACACTTTGGCTTGCATGATTCATCCCGTGGGCAGTGCATGGTATAGTCCGGATGCTCGTACTGGCTCAAACCTTCTTCATCGAGCAAGGGAAGAGATGTTTTGCTCGATGCTACATCCTGATGCAGGTCATTCGTCGTTCTGGTGGTGTCCTCCGAGGGAAATATTGAACTGCTTGGTGAAAGACACATCCGTGGTATACATTGAGCAAATAATATTGGTGTATTGCTCGATGCTACACGTCGATGTGAGTCTTCTCGCACTCAGCGGGATTGTTAGCCGGTGGTCTTTGTACTGGCCATTGGCCCGTGCTCGAATCAGCCGAGGGTCTTAATATCGGGCAAAACATTGGGTGTTTTTCTTGATGTTGTACCTTGGTGCAGCGTCATCGGGGTTCTTTGTCGATGTACGGACTGACGTCGCGATGTACGATCGGGGTGATTGTATCGAGCAAGAGTTTGCGAGGCTCTACTCGATGTAACATCCCGATGTGATCACCACCGTGCAATTTGGTCGATGTACGGCTCCATTCTCCTCGGTGTACGGATTGGGGCTCCAAGAGCGATTACATCGAGCAAGGCTTTGGAGGTTTTGCTCGATGTAAAACCCCAATGCAATTTCCATCGTGAAATCTGCTCGACGTACGGACTACTCCTTCCCTGAGATAAACTGTATCGGGTAGTAATGACAGGTGTTCTGCCCGATATAGTATCACAATATGAAAACAGAGTCTTATCTCTTTGGCTTTTAATCAACCCTACACAACTTTGGACCTGTTCTTTGACTTCTGAAACACTAAATAAAGATATTAATAATAAAAGAAAGCATTATATACAAGAATAGTCATGGGATTACCTCCCACATGTGCTTGTTTAAAGTCACTAAGCTTGACTTTGATGGTTGGAGACTTAGTGGGAAGAAGTTGATGTCCTTCTCCCTTCTTCATGTAAACCCAAGTACTAACTGAAAGCAGCTTCTTCTTATCACAAGCTGACTTTCTTGTTCTCGTGTGATCAAAGGCTTCACTTCCTTGGTGATCAAAACCTCTTCTTCTTTCACATCATCCTCAACCTTTACCTCAGAGTCAAGCTTCTCTTCTGGCTCGTCAGGAAGAGTGTCTCTCATCAGCATGCTCATTGTGAAGCTCATAGCTTGCTCCACACGCTCTGAAAGTTGCTGTTGTTCACTCTCTTCCTCAACAATGGTTCCACAAAAATCAGTGGAAGGTGATACAATCTTGTACACCTTGAACTCATCAACATTCTTCAGGATCACTAAGCTTTTCTTGAAGTCAACTTGAGCTCCTTCTGTAGCCAAGAAAAGTGTTCCTAGTAGAAATGGTATCTCTCTTGAATATGTCTTCTCCATAACCACAAAATATATTAGTATCAAGCAATTACCAATCTTCAAAGGGAAATCCTTCACCATCCCTAGTGATCTTGTTGATGTATTATCCACAAAGGTAATAGAGGCTTCGCAAGGCTTCAACTCCTTGATTCTTAAGGTTTGGCTTAAGTGGAGAAACATAACATTCATTGTTGATCCTGAATCACACAAGGCTCCCACATTATATAACATCCCAAGCTCACAAGTGATTAGAAACTTTCCTGTATTGGACAGCTTGGTTAAGGTTTTTAGCTCCTTGCTCCTCTTCAAATTAGCTCCCACATTCTCAAGTATTGGCTCCACAACCTCTAGCTTGTCAAAGACTTGCTTGAGATAGCGGATTTGATCCTTCACTTCAAGCAATGTAGTGCCATGAGGAAGCTTTATTCCAGCATCTTCTATATCTTTTATGAACCTTGATTAGACTGCCATCTGAGCTTTTGTGAAGTGCATTGTGGGGTAAGTAATTGATGGTTTGTATGCTTGAACCTCAGGAGATTTACCCTTCTCATTGTTGCTTGAAGAAGTCCCCACTTGGCGTTCATAAAGCTCTTTGAAGTCTTTAGGACTTTCTGTAGCAAGGACCATCAGAGCGTGGTATGTTTCTATAACCTCTTTATCCGCTTCACTAACCTCTGGCTTGGTTTCTTCTTCTGGAGCAACTAAAGCTTTCTCAGCTTCTTCCTTTTCAAAAGCTTCTCTTTCAGCTTTTTCCTGCTACAAAGCAAGCTCTTCTTCTCTATCTAAGCTTCTCTCTAACCCTTGAAGGAACTGTTCCAGAATATCAACATCTTCTTAATCATCAATGGTGACATTGAAAACATTCCCCCCACACTCAGCTTTCACCATGTCCACATGGAGTAACATCTCTTGAATCATCATACCAAGATCTTCCAAAGAAGCATCTTCATCATCATTAAGCTCTTCATCCTCTTCAGCAATCAAATGGCAGAATTCCTTAGGACTGACTTCACTCTTTCATGGTAATTGATTATGAGGCTTTGAAGATGAAGCTGTTTTGCTCTCTAGAGACTTAACTCTTTGATTTAAAGCATCAAGCTTTCCATTCAAATCACAAGTTGTAGCATCAATCTTGTTGTGCACTTCAACAAACTTCTTATGCAATTCTATAGTGGTGTTGGCTTGACCATACAACAGCTGTTGCATCATTTGCTTGATATCACCATCTTGAGTGCTAGAAGTGCCTTGTGCATTGCCAAACCCTAGTGGAACAAAAGCTGGTCTTGGCTGGAATTTTGATTGCTGGAATCTCCCTTTAAATGGTGGTCTTTGAGCAAAGTTTTTCTGTTGGTTGAAAGGAACAAAAGGCTTGGCTCCTTGGTTCTGTTAAGCACCCTGTGAGGGGTAAACCTGATCTTGTGGATTTGCCACATTTATGCTTCTATAGGAGAAGTTTGGGTGATTTTTGTAGTTGTTGAAACCTCCTCTTTGTTGGTTCATGTAGAAGGTTTCCTCTTCTATAGCTGTCCCATCTTCTCCTTGTGTACCATCAGCTTCACCCACATAGCTCACATTCTTGAATGATGCACTCAACAACTTATCAAGCTTGTCATTCAAAGCTTTGATATCCTACTTTGTGCTCTCACTTTCAGCTCTGCCAACAACTCTTGATGTTCAGTCATACTCTTCACCATAGTTTCCATCTGATAAGGCCAGATTCTCAAAAAAAGCAAGGCCATCCATCACAGTATTACCCATGAAGTTCCCATTGGAAGCTGTATCCAAGAGCATGCAGTATTTAGGAGTGACGCCTCTGTACAAAGTACACAGCAGACTTTCATTGGTGAAGCCATGGTGTGGACACTGCAATGTGTATGACTTAAAGCACTCCCATGCTTCAGCAAATATCTCATTTCCATGTTGAGCAAAGCTGCTAATTGTATTCCTGAGCTTTGCTATTCTTGTTGAGCTGAAGAGCTTGTTGAGAAATGCTGTCTTGCATTCATTCCAAGTTGAGATTGATCCTTCTGGAAGTGTCTTCTCCCACTGATTTGCCTTGTCTTCTAAACTGAAAGGGAACATGCGCAGCTTCAAAGCATCTTCAGACACGCCTTGAATCTTGGTCATACCACACATTTTGTCAAACTGATCCAAATGGTCTAGAGGATCCTCATTGGGCAGACCATGAAATCTGTTTCTTTGCACCATGTTGATTAACCCAAGCTTGATCTCAAAGTGATTCTGATGCCCAGCAGGAGCATTAATACCATTGCGGTTGATGTGTGTATTAGGCGCATCACCAGCTCCTATAGATCTTTGAACTCTTGGTGCACGAACTGGTACTCTCAAACTTTGAACTCCAGCCGTTTGGTTCATAGCTTCCTGAACCTCATATATGTGTGCAGCAACTTGTGGTATTGATGCTTATCCAACAACGCCAATGTGTGGTAACAGAGCTTCTTGCTCTGCCATCCTATGTTCTTCTAACTCTTGAACGCTCTGTCTTACAGCCCTTCATCTATGGATGTTGTCTATAAAAGGAATCAGATTTGATGAGCCTTTGGACCTCAAATTCATACAAGTACCTGAACAAATAGAGCAATGAAAACAGAGTTAATTAGTAATGAAAAAGAAAAGAACTTAGTCTAACAGCGATGTCAAACTCAAAGAATCCACAAGTGACAACATCGCCAATTTCAAACAAAGGGTTTTTGAGGCTCTTGTAAGCAAGATAACCCTTGCTCTCTATTCAGTTGTAGTATAGAGATCAGGTGTCAAACACACTTGTGGATGTGAGATGCAAAAAATGCTATAAGCTAAGCAATATGGGGTTTTGATTATGCAAGAGTAACTCTAACAACTTGGCAATGCAATAAAGGGAAAATAGAGCTGAAATGCAAGTAAACAAAAACTAAGGAAGATGAATCTAAAACAAGAACTAAGCAGGAATGAAACTAAACAAGATGAATACTGAAACTAAGTAAGCAAAAAAACTAAGCAAAGCAGATTTAAGACAAATAATAAAAAGCAAGATTAAAGGTACTAAACAATGATGGTCAAATGGTTCTCAAAAGTGACTAAGGGGATTTCTAGCAAAGGCAATCATCAAGCATCAAAAAAGCAAGCAATTCTCAATGATGTAATCCTAGACAAGGTATCTAATGAATGCTCTTCCTAGTGGTTAATAGGCAAACCCAATTCAACAAGACTAGAGTGTCAAACCCACTTTTGATGGTCTATTCTCTAATCATGAGCATAAAGAACAGAACCATAGAGCCCAAAAGATGAACTAGTCTAGTAAACATCTCTCATTCAAGCAAGAATTCAGATCATCTTATCAATCTGTTGAACCATATAGCTAAGCAGCTAATCACCAATCAAGAACATAAAAGTAAGCTCACAGTTGCGATATCTAACAATGTCTAGCAATGAACAGGACCTCAAGCAAAAGCATGTTCTTATAATGCATACTATATAACCATCGAGCAAGAATCTCAAATGATGCACTATCTAGATCTAAGCGAATTATCTAGCAAGGTGAACTATCACTTTGGTGTCACTGAACAAAGGAAACATAGACCAAGCTAAGACTATTAAGCAAAGTAGGCAAATCATGCAAAGACAAAGATTTCAAACCATCAAGTGAACCATATGCATCAGCAATACCATATTCAATCAAAAGGGAGAAGCTTTATGAACAACAATCACTTTGCAAGAGAAGGAAACAATAGAGAATAACTAATCAAGCCTAATCACCCTTTAACACATCTTAATCACCATTTTCTCTACTTAGAATCCTAAATCTAAGGTAAACTACTCACTAATCATGTTTAATCTTATTTGATTAGAGTTAAACATGAGTAGATGAGATTAAATCCAAGATAATGAAAACTAAACTACCAGGGTACTAAATCAAAGATCAGGAGACAAGATTAAACCATAAAAATGCAAACTTGATGGAAGAAAATAAAAATATTTACAAGATGGGGCAAATCGGCCTTTTTGATAAGCAAGAGATAAAATAAGGTTTTTGGAAACAACATGACATAATGATGAAGTTTGGTGGCTTCCCTTTTATAGTTGGGAGCCTAAAAGGAAGAAAAAACCTAAAAATAGGATAAGGTCAACGATAAAATCCGGTCAAACACGCGGATAAGTTGTATCGGGGTGGTACGGACGGGGTTATGCTCGATGTACCACCTGATATGGTCTGTGCAGCGTATATCGGCTTGTACAGTCTCGTTCCCTGCTCGATGCAGCACCTCGATGTAGACTGTGCCTTAGGATCCACGAGCTAGTCTTCTTCCTCACGTACTATGGCTTGTATAAGGCACACTCCTTGGAGGTTTTACTCGATGCAGCATCTCGATATGGGACCATACTTGGCAAATTTCCTTCTTTAACATCTCTTTGAACATAAGCTACTTCCATCTCCTCCCCAAACTCCAAAAACCTCCAAAAACACCTGAAAAACACCACAAACATGCAAATATATGCATATGTATGCAATCCTAAGCTAAATGCATGCAATGTAGATTCAAAGTGCAAACGAGACTAAAATGCTAAACTGATATGCAAAAACAAGGGAAAAGATGCATGATGCAGCCTAAAATGCTCTAATAAATCAAGCTATTAACTAGAAACAGATGAGTCGGGCCTTCGAGAGAATTGGAAGGGGGTCTCCTTCCGAAAAACTCTTCGGCGCTCAAGTTAGATAACGTCCCACTGGGAACAAGAACTCGGGAGGGAGAATGAATGGTGGTTTGGGTGTCCTGTTTGAGAATTGTGACAGTCGAATGCTATTTTGTTAAGACAGACGCATGATAGATGGACCATTGAGAGATTGGAGTTGGAACTCTCTTTTGATGGGGGTGAAAGTAAAAGGTTAGGGAGGAAAGTGAAGCTTATCTTGGAAGGCGTTCCTTCCAGAAAACATTGAGCTTATCCCTTTCAGCCACGCTGCAAGGCCGAGGCATTACGGTTAGCTCCGAGGGATCTCTGTGTTTCTCCCATCTTCAAGGATCTCTCCCTTAATGTTCTTGGATTTCCTCCTCTTCCTTCTTTATTTGGCTCTCCATCCCTCCATCTCCCTCCCCCAAAATCCGATCCCTTTCTCAGTTGGCATTTGTTCCCTCTTTATACTTCTTTTCTCCGTGACCCATTCCATCGGTGCAGCGCATGGTGAGAGCAGGTGGCTTACCGCAACACGCCTTCAACTTAGGAAGCTTGCCAACTGCCCGAGAATAGTTGGCTAGGGTGTCGTTGGGCAGGCCTAGATAGGGAAGTCGTCATGATATCGGGATATACTAATGACATGTTGCTTCTTGAGTAGACGCAGTGAAAGTGGACCCAAGAATTGCCCACGACTTCTCGATATAATTTGTTTGATACCCGAGGGTTCTGGCAAATTTGACGCTGTGTTAGAACGGTTTATCCCCGACTGTACCACAAACCCATAAGAGTATGAGTCTAGCCGGAGTGAAACAGGGTTTCTGGAGAAAAAATTGAAAAATTAACCTCCAACCTTGCCACGCACCCTAGAAGAGTATGAGTATAGCCTTGAGATAAGACAACAACACCAACTACCACAACAATCTTGAACGAGAGATCTGACCCATGAGTATCCCTCTTCGCGAACTCCTTAATCTTCTCCACCGAATCCGGGTCTCCAAAAGTTTCTTCCACCTGTTCAATCTCTTGAACAACCTTTTAGAGATTGTGACGAATTGTCTCCATTTCAGTTTGAGTTACAAGATCATTCAATGTATGTAAATTCTTCTCACTCTCAACTCGATATCTATTTGACAAGTTTTCCACATTCTTAATAAGCTCAATGACCTCATCCAATATTGCTTCTTCCCACCAGTTCCTAATGTGGTGGTGGTCATCCTACTTGTCTATCCATGACATCAATCACAAAGCATCTTGTTCTTCATCTATGTGTTCTGCAGCTTGTTGTAATGGTGCTTGTCCAACAACACCAACATGTGGTAACTGAGCCTCTTGCTCTGCCGTCCTCTGTCCTTCTATCTCTTGAACTCTCTGTCTTACAACTCTTCTCCTATGAATGTTTTCAATGAAAGGAGTCAGATTTGATGAGCCTTTAGACCTCAAATTACAAGTACCTGAAAAAACAGAGCACAAAAAACAGAGCAAATTAGTAACCTTAAAGTAAAGAACTTAGTCTAACAGCAATGTTAAACTCAAACAATCCACAATGGCAACGACGCCAATTTGAAACATGCCTTTTGTGTCACTAGATCAAATGTCCTTAGCTTCTAATCAGTTGTAGAATAGGGATCAGATGTCAGCTCATTTGTGGAAGATGAGATGCAAACAATGTCATAAGCTAAGCAATGATGGGGTTTTGATTGAACAAGGACAAGTCTAACAACCTAAAAATGCAACGGAAAGAAATCATAAACTAAATGCAAGTGAACAAAACAAGCAATGAACTTAAAGCAATAACTAAAGAAATAACTAACCAAGATGACTACTAAAGCAAGAACTAAGCAAGATGATATTAAAGACAATTAATTAAAAGAAAAACTCAAGGTTCTAAGCAATTGTGGGATAATGGCTTTGAAGAGTGAAAATAGGGATTTCTAACAAAGGCAAGCATCAAGCATTCATAAGCAAGCAATTCTCAATGTTGTACTCCTAGAGAAGGTATCTAAAAGGAACTAACTTGGCGTCAATAAGCAGTTCATATTAAACAAGACTGAAGTGTCAGACCCACTTGTGATAGTGTATCCTTCAACCATGAGCCTAAAGATAAGAACCATTCTAACCTAAGAGATGTACTATTCAAGCAATCATTCTCTCACCCAAGCAAGAATTCAGATCAACTTATCAATCTTGTGAACCAATAAAGACCTAGTTAGCTAAACACCAATCAAAAATATGGATTTAAGCACACAGCTGCAATATCCTCACAAAGCTAAGCAATGGACAGGAATGAAACAAAGGCAAGATCTTTTGATGCATACTATTTAACCATCAAGCAAGAATCTCAAACCAGCAATATCTAGCCCTAAGTGAATCATCTAGCAATGGTGAACTATCACTTTGGTGTCACTGAACAAAGGAAACATAGACGAAGCCAAACTATCAAACCAAATAAGCGAACCATGCTTATAAATGAGATAACAAGTTATTTAGTGAACCATATGCATCAATCAATATCATATTCAATCAAAAGGAGCAAGCTTTATGAATAATAACCACTTTGCAAGAGAAGGAGAATACAGAGAATAGTTAAATAAGCCTAATCACCCCTTAATCACATCTTAATCACTATTTTTCCTACTTAGAACCTTAAATCTAAAGTAAACTACTCACTAATCATGTTTAATCTCATTTGTTTGGAGTTAAACATAGCTATATGAGATTAAAATGCAAAGATGATAAATCTAAACTACCAAGGTGAAAAAACAAAGATTAAAAGACAATATTAAACCATAAAAGTGCAAACTTTATTAAAGATTAAGATTCTAAGGCAAATCACCCTTTAAGGTTTAGAGAAGAGAGAGTTTTTGATGACAAGCTAAACTTGGATTAAGATAATGTTTTGTGGCTTCCTTTTATAGCAGAGAGCCAAAAGAAGCATAAAAACCCTAAAAAAGGGATAAGGTCAAAGAAAATAAAGTGGTCAATGCACGGATGAGTTGCAACGAGGTCGTACAGACGATGTTCTGCTCGATATGCGACCTTGATATGGTTCGTGCAGCGCGCATCTACCTCCTTGCTCGATGCTGGACCTCGATGCAGACCAACGGCTTAGACTCCTCATGCTGATCCTCTTCCTCTCGTCCTGCTGCTTACATCGAGCATACTCCACGGGTGTTCTGCTCGATATACTTGCTCGATATGAACCAGACTTTGCAAGAGCTCTATTTCTGACATCTTCTTTGATCATGAGCTGCTTCCATCTCCTTCCCATCTCTAAAAAACTACAAAAACACCTGAAAACCACCAGAAACATGCACATGTATGCAAATGTATCCAATCCTAAGCTAAATGCATACCATGTTGATTCTAAGTGCAAATGATACTAAAATGCTAAACTATAATGCAAAAACAGATGAAAATATGCATGAAATGCAGCCTAAAATGGTCTAAAATAGCAAGCTATCAAGAAGTTCCTCCAAAAGCCAGATGAAAGCTTGAACAGCGAAGAAGAGCAAAAGAGAGCTGCAAAAGAAGCTGCTGAGAAGGAAGAGGCTGAGAAAGCCTTAGTTGCTCCAGAAGAAGAAGCCAAACCAGAGCTCAGTGAAGCTGATAAAGAGCTTGTAGAGACATACCATGCTTTGATGGTCTTGGCTAGAGAAAGTTTTGAAGACTTCAAGGAGTTGTATAGTCGCCAAGTGGGCAGCTCCCTAAGCAGCAATGAGAAGGGTAAAACTCCTGAAGTTCAAGCTTATAAACCACCAATCCCTTACCCCACAATCCACTTTACAAAGGCTCAGATGGCAGTTTATTCAAAGTTCAGGAAGGACGTACAAGACGCTGGAATAAAGCTTCCTCATGGCACCACTTTGCTTGAAGTGAAGGATCAAATCAGGTTCCTCAAAGAAGTCTTTGACAAGCTGGAAGTAGTGGAGCCAATTCTAGAGAATGCGGGGGCTAATCTAAAGAGAAAGAAGGAGCTGAAGACATTGACAAAGCTTCCCAATCCAGGAAAGTTTCTCATCACTTGTGAGCTTGAGATGCTAGACAATGTTGGAGCTTTGTGTGATTCAGTTTCAACTGTGAATGTCATGTCTCTCCACTTAAGCCAAACCTTAGGAATCAAGGAGTTCAAGCCCTGCAAAGCCTATCACTTTTGTGGATAACACCTCAACAAGACCCTTGGGCATGTGAAGGATTTCCCTTTGAAGATTGGGTATCGCTTGGTGCCAACAGATTTTGTGGTTATGGATAAGACATATTCAAGAGAGGTGTCACTTCCTCTAGGGACACCATTCTTGGCAACAGCAGTAGCTCAAGTAGACTTCAAGAGAGGCTCTGTGATTTTGAAAAATGTTGATGAGTTCAAGGTCTACAAGATTGTCTCTCCTTCCATAGCTTTTTGTGGAACAATTGTTGAAAAAGAGAGTGAGCAACAACAACTTCCAGAGCGTGTGGAGCATGCTATGAGCTTCACAATGAACATGCTGATGAGAGACACTCTCCCTGATGAGCCAGAGCAGAGACACTGAGTTGAAGCTTGAAGAGGGTTTGAAAGAGGATGAAGGCTTGATCACCAAAGAAGTGAAGCCTTTGATCACACAAAGTGTCAAGAAGAGGAGAAACAGGAAGACAGCTCGTGACAAGAAGAAACTGATGTCAGTGGCATTTGGATTTACAAGAAGAAAGAGGAAGGAGCACCAGCTCCATCAACCTCTTCTCACTAGTCCTCAAACTATCAAAGTCAAGCTTAGTGACTTAAAACAAGCACACTTGGGAGGTAATCCCAAGACTATCCTTGTAAATATATGCTTTGTTTTATTACTAATGTCTTTACTTAGTGTTTCAAAAGTCAAAGAACAGGTCCATGGGTGTGTAAGATGGTTTAAAGGCCAAGGAAAGAAAACTCTGTTTTCATATCGCGGTACATCTGCCATTGCTTCTCGATACAGCTTATCTCGGGGAAGGAGCAGTCCGTACACCGAGCAAGTTGCATGATGGAAATCGCATCGAAGTGTAGCATCGAGCAAAACACCAAAAGCCTTGCTCGGTGTGATCGCTCCTGAAGCCCCAGACCGTATACTGAGGAGCGTCGACCATACATCGACCAAAACGCATGGTGGAGATTATATCAAGGTGCAGCATCGAGCAAAACACTAAAAGCCTTGCTCGATGTGATCACCAATCCGTACATCGAAGAGCTACGGACTGTACATCGATGAGATTGCTCGATGAAGTCACACCAAGGAGTAACATCGAGAAGAACATCCAAGGTCCTGCTCGATATGGATGCTATCAGCCGACTCTATACAAACGATGACCGGCACGATAACCACCGGCGAGCATAACAACCGAGTATGAGACGTTCCACATCATGGTGTAGCAACGAGCAAAACACAAACATGTTTGCTCGATGCAGAGTGGCCAAGCCAAGAACAAGCATCCGGATGATGCCATGCACTGCCCACGGAAAGGATCATGCAAGCCGAAGTATCTCCCTACACCGAGCAACAGAATCGAGCAGAACATCTGCTGAGACTGCTCGATGCAAGGTGCACTGAAGGAGAAGCTGACCGGAACACGGAACCCCCGAGGCACAGGAGCATGATCGCTGAGCCACAGGACCCGACGTCCCCGATATGGTACACATCGAGTACCACATCGAGTGTTTTGCTCGATAAGATCCGTGTAAATTTGTTTTTAAAAATTTTTACATAGGTAAATTGAGTAAAACCTTTTTGTGGATCTTGATGGCTGGTAAAAAAATCTTTTCTTTCCCCCTCACATGTATTTTTGAATTTTAAATTAGATTTTCTTGCATTTTTGATTTATTTTAATAGAGATTTTCCTTATCCTCTTGCCTTAAAACTAGCATTTTCATCTCTCTCCACACATCCATATCGAGCTGAACACCATTGTCAAACATCTCTTTTTTCTCTCTTGCATTCTCTGTTCTAGAACTTCATCTTTTGGTTCAAAGATTAAGGTAACTTTGTTAGATTCCTTGTTTCTTGAGTATAATCTTTGCAAAATGAAGTAGGGTGCATTAGAATGATTTTTGGGATAGTTTTGCACAACTTGTTTATGGTTTTGATCTACATGTCACCATTATTGCTTCTCTTTCAAAATTCATGGTTAAACTGATTAGGAAATGCTGTTTTTG
Organism: Thlaspi arvense; assembly: GCA_911865555.2. Lineage (NCBI taxonomy): Eukaryota > Viridiplantae > Streptophyta > Magnoliopsida > Brassicales > Brassicaceae > Thlaspi > Thlaspi arvense. The sequence goes on along the minus strand of OU466858.1, from coordinate 20,891,751 downwards.
TGCTTAGTTTGACATTATGTTTAGGTTCTGGCAAAATCTAGGTATGCTATTGCTTTTCCAGCATATTAACCATTGAAATGCTTCTTTTTAGATTAGTAATGGTGAATCTGATGCATTTTCATAGTTTGGTGGAGAGAGAATGATATTTTTGCTGCATATGCTTGAATTTGGTCTAATCGCTGCTTGTTACTGTGAGAATTTTAGTTTTTGTTATGTCTATCCTTTTGAGCTGAAATGTTTTTCTAAATTCGACTATGTTTGTTGGTAATCAGTGTGAATTTGTATAGAATTTTCCCATGACTGCTTCATTTTTCAAAAATAATTTTCTGCACAGTGCTCTCAAAGGATTGTATACTAATATTTGCTTCAAGCATCGTATTTTCAAGTACTATGTCGAACACTAGAGGAGATGAGGAGATTTATGACTTAATGCTGCTGCAAGAAACAGAGTTGAGGGAAAAAGGCCAGTTGTTGAAGAAGAACAATTCTAAGATGCAGCACCAAAGCTCAAGGACTACTTGAGAGCAATAAGGAGAGTGGACTTCACTCCTACAAGATATGCTGATCCTGGTCTGTTGGGAGAGCTAGGAATCAAGACTGAAGTGGATGAGCTGTTGAGCAACATTGGACTGGAGAAATTTGCTAGTCTTGGCTATCCAACTTACAAGCAACTTTCTTGTGAGTTCCTTGCAAGCTTCAAAGTTTATTTCTACAAGTTTGATGAAGAATATGATGAAGGAGAAGAAGACTTTGGCAATGGATTCATTAAGTTCAGAGCCAACAGAGCATGGTACAACATGGGGTTCACTCAGCTTGAAGAAATATTTTGATTTGATCAAGGCTCAAGAGCACAAAACATGCGTTTTAAGCATGATGAGCTATTGCATGTGTGGGAGGAGATAGCGAATGATGCTTATAGAGCTGGTCATCTGAAGAGTGCTAGCATCCGTCATCCAGCTATCAGATATGTTCATAGGGTCCTCACCAGCACACTCTTTTACAGGAAAGAGCAAAGTATGGTCAAAGAAGAAGAGATGGGGTTGCTTGTGAATAGCTTGAAAAACATCATGGTTGAAACAAGGCATGGAAAGATTCAAGGAGAGCGCTTAGGAGTTGGTCTTGTGACAATCCTAATGAAGCAATTTATATCATGCCAACAATGGGCTTTCAACACAAGAGATAAGAAGCCTAAGATAACTATTGAAGGCATGATCACTCTTATCTTGCTTGGTGCTATAGTTGAGCTTGACACACCATATGTTAGCATGATTTTCCCAGATGTCCCTAATCTCAGCAAGATCGGATACCTTTCAGGAGCTGTTGAGACAGGATTTGGATATCAATTTGACCTGGAAAATAGAAAGAGGAAGATCATCTTGCCCAAGCAGCGCCTAACAAACTTCACCACCTATGAGAACATCTGATTCATGCCAACAGAAGATGAGCTTTATGACCCAATGACTGATTCACCATTGATAAGGCCAAGCAAGGTTAAGAACATGAACACCATTAGAGACTCAGATGTGGAAGTGGACTTTGAAGAGCAGCATCAAGAACAAGAGGTTCAGCATCCAGGGATAGAAGAGAATGAATATGAAGACTATGATAGCCGCCCTTATACATTTGACCCCCTATGATGTGATCTACACATCTAAAGCTTCAAAGGCTGTACATGAGCACATTAGGCTACTTCAGAGGTGGAACCATTTCCAGGACAAGGCCATCAGAGGTTTGCTGAAGACAGTCAAAGCAAGCAAGAAATCAGTTGACTCATTGAAGAAGAAAGTGATGAAGCTCAAGAAGAGGTTGGGAGGATCTTCATCAGCCAAGAGAACTGATCAAGCGGCCCAGGCAGAGCCACAAGGAGGAGGATCTGATGTTTAGGACATGTCTGAGGACACAAAGAAAGCCACAGTCCAAGAGTGACCATCATTCCACATCAGTGAGCGGCCAAGGACACAAGCTCACCATCATTCCACATCAGCGAGCTGCAAAAAGTAAATCTACACATTTCTAGATGTGCTATCCTTAAGCCTAAGAAGCAAACTTTCCATGGTTTGTGGATAAGATAAGGTCCTCTCATCATTCATCCTCTCCAAACCCATGGCTTGTGGTGGAAAAGGATGGTTGATGGAGCTGAAGCACGGATCTTAACATGGCCTAACTAGCCTCTACTTGCCACTATCATGGTCTTTAAGGCATACTAGTCTCTTGGTTTGGACATAAGAGATTTCCTAAGTTCTTATGAGATAAGGAAATCTCTTGGATAATAAAGCCTCTCTCAAGGTCTTTAAGCATTTGATACTCCAAACCAAGAAAGGATAAAGTTAAGAACAAGAAAATACCAAGATCTAACCTTTAAAACCTTCCTAATCACCTCATCCTTAAATCCTAAAAAACTACTCTATTATCATTTTCAAATCCCTCTTAATCATGAGATAAGAGGAGTTAAACATGATTGAGATAACAAGAAAGAAAGATTAAAGCTTAAAGAGAAGTTCTAAAATTCAAAATCCATGTTTTTACAAAAGATAAAGCTTGAAAATTGATAAAGATGTTTCAATGATGATCCACAAAACCCAAAAATGGGGAAGGAGGCTGTGTAAATCGTGGATGCCCTCAAAATCTAGGTCAAAAGTGTTCATAAAGGACCACACAAATGGTCCCCTCACTAAAAAAAAAGAGTGTGAGCTGTCCAAGGAAGGCAGCAAAAATCTGGACTGAAAATCGACCTGCCTGGTCGATCTGGTGGTCGATCTTGTCCTGAATCGATTGGCCGGCTCGATCTTCTGGTCGATCTAAGCTGAATCGAGTGGCCTTGGTCGATATAATGGTCGATCTCAGGCTGAAACGAGTGGTCTTGGTCGATCTAACGGTCGATCTCAGGCTGAAACGACTTGGATGGTCGATTTGAGACTTGATCTCAGCCTAATTCTTTTTGGATGAACTCTTTCTTGACTCTCAGCAACTCTTATGCTCTTCTTTTGACTCGTTGTCCATGCTCAGCATCCAACACAGCTCCATGTACACCATATTACCTAAAAACAATGCATATATGCAAGAAATATGCAAATGTTAATCCAAACATGTGTAAAACCTAAAATGGAGCAAAAGTTACAAATAATCTAAATATGAATGCAATATGAATGCAAAATCTATCCTAAATGAGGGCTAAATTTTGCTAAATTATGAGTTTATCAACTCCCCCAAACTTGCCTTTTTGCTTGTCCTCAAGCAAACAAAGACAAATCCGAGAGAGAGGTTTAAAAATGGCGGCTCAATTCCAAAAAATGTTTTTCAAATGAATCAGCTCAATGGTCCTTGTTCTTAATTCTAGGATGCATCATATAAACTCATACTCCAAAGAACTTAGCCATATTCATCACATGTTGAATCTCAAATCATGACTCTCCTATTCCAAACAATCCAAGAATCATAACCTTTAACATTCAATTAAGAGCAAACCATGAATCACACTTATGCACTTTAAAACCGAACACATTTGGCTAGGGACAAAGGTTATGAGACTAGAATGATCTCATTTAAATGGGTACTCCAATGCAATAGTTTCTCTCAAAATAGGATGAACTGATGCATAATGCTAAAGGTAAATGCAATTGATGCATACATGATTAGATTCTCATCTACCCATACATACTACCGATGTTCCTAAAACCCTCTCTCATTCTTTTTCTCTTTTTAAGCTCACTTACCCTCCTAGAGACTACCCATAACAAGCAAAACCCAAATAAACAGAAAATATCTCTTCTCATTTGGCTAGTGGTAATGCTATAAACATACTAAGCTCTTTTAAACACTTTGATAGCTCTCTTCTTATAATTTTTTTTTCTTTTTATTTGGCACTTAGGCTCTTTTATTAGTCTCTCTTTTTTTTTTTCTTTTTCTTTTGAGAGCTATCTTCCTTCTTTAAAACATGAGCTTTTATTTTCAAACACAAAGCCTACCACTTAAAACTATAAAACCTGTTTATTCAAGCTTCAAACACCAAACTCTTTTAAGCCGAAAACAAATAAGAAAAATAAACAACTCCCATGAACCCCATTCCTAACCTTAAGCCTAAAACTAGCTTCAAAATGCAAAGCTAGCAATTATATGAGAGCCTAATCATGTCGCCTAGACGTAATACGTTATGCCAAGTTCAAACCGAAAAGAGGCCTCACAATGATATCACACAAGAGAATTTGGCTTGAAAGGAGGGTAAGGGTTATGGTGGGAGTTCTACTTAGGCTCACAAAAGAGTGTTGAAAGGAAGAAGAGAGCCTAAATATGTATATGATCCATGTGTTCTTTTTCAAATGCATAAGTATGATAATTAAAAACTCCAAGTTAAGGTTCTCACTTGATAGGAAAGGATTCAATTCATGAATGTTCAATTTAAGCCATGAAAATCAAAATAAATGATCCAAGTATGGTTAGAGCTTACTTTCAAAGTTTGTGAAAAGCATCAAAGAACTACTAACTAGGGCCTTGAACTAATTTATAAGCTTAAAACACTTTTACAAGGAAAATTGCCCCCTATGCACGTGAATGCAAGCAACCTATATGATAATATCTAGACTCAATCCTAAAATATTTACCAATGAAAATGCAAGCTACATGATTTTTTTCGAAAATTTTGAAAATTTTTCTGATTTTCTATGCAAATGTATATGCATGAAGACTCAAATATGCTTAAAGGAAAAATAAGAAAACAAAACAAAAAATTAAATCTCTCAAACTCTATCCTAAACTTAAATTACATAGTCCCTTGTGTAATAAGAGTTCAAGAGAGATCATCAACAAGAAATAAAATTCAAAAATCCAAGAATGCATGATATATACAAGGTTTTGGAATAGTGTACCCTGGGCTGTGTTGTGGTTCGAGCTGGATGATCGATCTGTGGGTCGTTTTGGGCAGAAGATCGAGGTTCATGCTCGATCAAGGGGTCGATCTACGCAGGAGAACGAGTGGGTGTACTCGATGCAGGTCTCGATCTTGTCCTTAATCGACCTTGGCCGGTCGATCTAGCCATCGATCTACCGGACATGCTTCAGTTTCCTTGCCTTTTAAAGCTTCCAAGAGCGTGCTTTTGAATCCCCATCTCCCTTGGTCATGTTGAGGCTTGTATCACCAGGCTCATACTCATCATAGAACCATCCCCCAAATGTGTGCATCCTTATCTCCTCAAAGGGTAACTGCCATGGATCCTCAATGCTCTCTTCATTGGTGAGGGGGAAACCGAGGTGCTTGGCAAAAGGTTGGTCCATTGGAGATTCTTCTTCTTCACCCTCCTTGGAGGCTACTGCAATGGGACTCTCCTTTGTCTCCTTCTTGGGAATGAGTTGCACATGTATTGCTTTCTTGGTGGAGAGCTCTTTCTCAACAAATGAGCTCTCACTAGCATCCTCTAAACATGCAACAACCGAACTTTCTTCACAAGGATCTTCAAATCTTTGCTCAAGATTTTCATCAACAATGTATCTAAGAAGAGCTTCAAGTTCGTCAGCACCTTGTTGGCGTTCATCATTGGTTTGAGCTTTATCTTCTTGTTCCTCATTCCCTTGTGTGATTTCGGTGTTGATAGACTCCACATGTGATGTTGCAGCAACTCTTGAACATGGAGCAGGAGAGCCTAGTGTGAAGTCAAGCATGATAATGCTCTCATTAAGCCGTTCTTGCTGCTCCAAAAGCAACTTCATCATGTTAAGATTTTCTTCCTCCTTAGAAATGTGGGAAGAATAGGTTGCTCCTTGCTCGTACTCCATGTCCCAAGATTGGTATCCCTCACCATATCCATAATGATTCTCTTGAGCAGAGTGTTCATCCATAAGTCCTCATTGATATGTGGATGACCCTTCAAAACCATGGTGGCTTGTGGGGTCCCAAGCCATCATTCTCTCTTGATTCGCTAATAAAGCCTAAAACATTGATGCTATATCCGAATCCATACTGTCTTCCTTGTGATTCTTGCAAAAAGAACAAACACTTGAAAGAGAGTTAGTAACCAAAATGAAAAATAAAAACCTAGTCTATACTAAGCTCCAAATCCTAGTTATTTCAGCAAAACCTAAGTTGGCAACGGCGCCAATTGATAAGAGGATTTTTATCAGTTCTAAATATTAATCCTAAAGTCTCTTAGTGTTGTTGTAGTACTTTAGATATCAATCCAGCTTAGGTGAGAAAGATACTAGGAATGCAAGAGCCAAGTAAAGCTAAGTCAAATTCGAGTAAATGGAGGAGAAATTTATCAAAAACTAAATGCAATACGAAATGAGCAAGAAAACAATTTTAAAATCCCCTCTTAAGGGTTAACAAGTACTAGAAGAAAACTAGGAATTTAAAGTGCAAGACTACTGATTTTGAAAATTCGAAATCTAAAAACAGGCAAATAAGGCTATTTCTAGCAACCTAAAGGAGCAAACTTTAAATTTAAAGGAAAAAGCTTTTGAAATTACTTATATGATAATTAACAGATTCAAGGATGAGGTTCATGCTTAGGGAAGTTCAAGGTTCGATCTTGGTTTGCAAAAAGTAAATCTACACATTTCTAGATGTGCTATCCTTAAGCCTAAGAAGCAATCTTTCCATGGTTTGTGGATAAGATAAGGTCCTCTCATCATTCATCCTCTCCAAACCCATGGCTTATGGTGGAAAAGGATGGTTGATGGAGCTGAAGCACGGATCTTAACATGGCTATCATGGTCTTTAAGGCATATAAGTCTCTTGGTTTGGACATAAGAGATTTCCTAAGTTCTTATGAGATAAGGAAATATCTTGGATCATAAAGCCTCTCTCAAGGTCTTTAAGCATTTGATACTCCAAACCAAGAAAGGATAAAGTTAAGAACAAGAAAATACCAAGATCTAACCTTTAAAACCTTCCTAATCACCTCATCCTTAAATCCTAAAAAACTACTCTATTATCATTTTCAAACCCCTCTTAACCATGAGATAAGAGGAGTTAAAAATGATTGAGATAACAAGAAAGAAAGATTAAAGCTTAATGAGAAGTTCTAAAATTCAAAATCCAAGTTTTTACAAAAGATAAAGCTTGAAAATTGATAAAGATGTTTCAATGATGATCCACAAAACCCAAAAATGGGGAAGGAGGCTGTGTAAATTGTGGATGCCCTCAAAATCTAGGTCAAAAGTGTTCATAAAGGACCACACAAATGGTCCCCTCACTAAAAGACAAGTGTGAGCTGTCCAAGGAAGGAAGCAAAAATCTGGACTGAAAATCGACCCGCCTGGTCGATCTGGTGGTCGATCTTATCCTGAATCGATTGGCCGGCTCGATCTTCTGGTCGATCTATGCTGAATCGAGTGGCCTTGGTCGATCTAAAGGTAGATCTCAGGATGAAACGAGTGGTCTTGGTCGATATAAGGGTCGATCTCAGGCTGAAACGACTTGGATGGTCGATCTGAGGCTCGATCTCAGCCTAATTCTTTTTGGCCGAACTCTTCTTGACTCCCAGCAACTCCTAAGCTCTTCTTTTGACTCCTTGTCCATGCTCATCATCCAACACAGCTCCATGTACACCATATTACTTAAAAACAATGCATATATGCAAGAAATATGCAAATGCTAATGCAAACATGTCTAAAACTTAAAATGGAGCAAAAGTTACAAATAATCTAAATAAGAATGCAATATGAATGCAAAATCTATCCTAAATGACTGCTAAAATATGCTAAATTATGAGTTTATCACAAAACAAGTAAATCAGAAATCCTAAGGCGAATCAAGCACGAGCATCACCAAATAAAGGAGCCAAACTCAAAAGAAGCAAATCTCCACCTCTTTAAGTTCAAAAGAAGAAGTGTCCTCCAAAGCGCTTGAAAGAGAAGAGTTTTTGTGTTTTTAAAAGGGGTTTAAAATCTTAAAAAGGGTAGCATAGGTGAGTTTACACTGATAGGCTAGAGTTAGGAACACATCTTATAGATCTTGCATAGATGGGAGTCTTCCTTTGTATGTGTAAGTTGTTCTTTGACCCTTGTCATTTTGCCAAATCACAACCATGTTTTTCTTTCAGAGAACCCTTTAAACACCAAAACCAGTTTGTGAAGTGGGATCAGTTTTATTTCACTAAGCCTTGTCCCTTAGCCAAATGACACATTTGCATTTGCCACAGTATGATTCACGGTTTGAGCTTAATTAAATGTCAAAAAGTTGTTTGATTTGATGAGCATGTGTAGATTTATAGCTTTGTGATCATTCTTGCCTTGTGATGAAAGTGGCCAAGTGTTTAAAATATTCTTCCATCAAGTGCACCCTAGAATTAAGAACATGGACTTCATTTTTATTTTTGTTAGCATTTTTAGAGATGTGAGTTCCCATTTAAAACCTTATCACCATGTTAAGTGTTTGTTTGCTTGAGGGCAAGCAAAAGCTAAGTGTGGAGGTGTTGATAGCTTGCTATTTTAGACTATCTTAGGCTGAATTTTATGCATCTTTTCCTCTGGTTTTGCATTATAGTTTAGCATTTTAGTATCATTTGCACTAAGAATCAACATGGCATGCATTTAGCTTAGAATTGCATACATTTGCATACATGTGCATGTTTGTTGTGGTTTTAAGGTGTTTTTGGAGGTTCTTGGAGTTAGGAAGGAGATGGAAGCAGTTCATGATCGAAGGAGTTGTCAGAAATGGAGCTCTTGCAAAGTCTGGTCCATATCAAGCAGAATGATAGCTTGCTATTTTAGATCATTTTAGGCTGCCTTTCATGCATCTTTTCATCTGTTTTTGCATTATAGTTTAGCATTTAGGTATCATTTTCACTTACAATCAACATAGCATGCATTTAGCTTAGGATTGCATACATTTGCATACATGTGCATGTTTGTGGTGGTTTTCAGGTGTTTTTGGAGTTTCTTGGAGCTGGGGAGGAGATTGAAGCAGCACATGATCAAATAAGATGTCAAAAGTGGAGTTCTTGCAAAGTCTGGTCCATATCGAGCAAGCATATCGGGCAGAACACTCGTGGAGTGTGCTCGATGCAAGCAGCAGGACGAAACGAGAAGGATCAGCACGAGGATTCCAAGCCGTTGGTCTGCATCGAGGAAGGACGTCGATACATGCTGCACGGGCCATATCGAGGTCTCATATCGAGCAGAACATCGACCGTACGACCTCGATGCAACTCATCCGCGTTGACCATTTGACTTTTGTTAATCGTATCTTATCTTTTTAGGTTTTTTATGCTTCTTTTGGCTCCCTACTATAAAAGGGAAGCCACAAAACATTATCTTTATCAAGCTTTATTTTATCTAATCTCAAAACTCTCTCTAAACCAAAAGGGCGATTTTGCCTTAAGGATCTTGATCTTTAATAAAGTTTGCATTTTTAAGGTTTAATCTTGTCTTTAATCCTTTGTTCTTGCATCTTGGTAGATTAGATTTATCTTCTTTGCATTTCAACCTCATCTAGTCATGTTTAACTCCAAATCAATAGGATTAAACATGATTAGTGAGTAGTCTTCTTTAGATTTAGTTTTCTAAGTAGGGAAAGTGGTGATTAAGATGTGATTAAGGGGTGATTAGGCTTGATAAAGCTTGCTCCTTTTGATTGAATATGGTTTGACAGATGCATATGGTTCACTTGATGTCTTGATATCTCTTCTCTAAGTACAGTTCGCTTATTTGGCTTGATAGTCTAGCTTGGTCTATGTTTCCTTTGTTCAATGACACCAAAGTGATAGTTCACCTTGCTAGTATGCATCAAAAGATCTTGCCTTTGCTTCATTCTTGTTCATTGCTTAGCTTTGTTAGGATGTTGCAAGTTTGTGCTTAAATCCATAATATTTATTGGTGTATATATGCTTAGGTCCTTATTGGTTCACAAGATAGATAAGTTGATCTGAATTCTTGCTTGGGTGAGAGAGTAGTTGCTTGATTGGTGCATCTCTTAGGCTAGAATTGTTCTGATCTTTATGCTCATGGTTGAAGGATATGCCATCACAAGTGGGTCTGACACTTCAATCTTTTTGAATATGAATTGCTTATTGACGCTAAGTGGTTCCCATTAGATACCTTGTCTATTAGCATAACAATGAGAATTGCTTGCTTGTTAATGTTTGTTGAGTGCCTTAGTAGAAATCCCCTTGTAATTCTTGAAAACCACTGTCCCACAATTGCTTAGAACCTTGAGTCTTGCTTTTAATTATTTTTTTTCAAAGTCATCTTGCCTAGTTCTTGCTTTAGTAGTCATTTCTTGCTTACATTCCTGTTTAGTCATTGCTTTAAGTTCACTGTTTAGTTCTGTTCACTTGCATTTAGTTTAAGCTTTTCTTTCATTGCACCATTAGGTTGTTAGACTTATTCTCACATAGTCAAACCTCAATCTTGCTTAGCTTACAGCATTGTTTGCATCTCATCTCCCACAATTGGATTGATACCTGATCTCTATTCTACAACTGATTAGAAGTTAAGGAATTTTATCTAGTGACCAAAAACCGCTCTTTCACAGAACACTTGTGGAGTATGCTCGATGTAAGCAGCATGACGAGAGGAAGAGGATCAGCACGAGGAGTCTAAGCTGTTGGTCTGCATCGAGGTCCAGCATCGAGTAAAGAAGCCGATGCGCGCTGCACGAGCCATATCGAGGTCGCATATCGAGTATAACACCATTCGTACGACCTCGATGTGATTCATCCGCGCATTGACAATTTGACTTTTGTTGACCTTATCTTATTTTTAGGGTTTTTATGTTTCTTTTGGTTCCCTACTATAAAAGGGAAGCTACAAAACATTATCTTTATCCAAGTCTAGCTTTTCGTCAAAAACTTCTCTCTTCTCTAAACAAAAAGGGCGATTTGCCTTAGGTTCCTTATCTTTAATAAAGTTTGCATTATTATGGTATAAACTTATCTCTTGATCTTTATTCTTGCACCTTGGTAGTTTAGATCTATCATCTTTGTATTTTAATCTCATCTAGATATATTTAACTCCAAACAAATGGGATTAAACATGAGTAGTGAGTAGTTTACCTTAGATTGTAGGTTCTAAGTAGGGAAAGTAGTGATTAAGATGTGAGTCAGGGGTGATCAGGCTTATTTAACTGTTCTCTGTTGTCTCCTTCTCTTGCAAAGTGGTAATTCTTCATAAAGCTTTCTCCTTTTGATTGAATATGGTATTGATTGATGCATATGGTTCACTAAATGGCTTGTTATCTCATCTCTAAGCATGACTCGCTTATTTGGCTTGATAGTTTGGCTTGGTCTATTTTCTTTTGTTCAGTGACACCAAAGTGATAGTTCACCATTGCTAGATGATTCGCTTATGGCTAGATAGGGCGGGTTTTGAGATTCTTTCTTGGTGGTTAGATAGTATGCATAGAAAGATCTTGCCTTTGTTTCATTCCTGCTCATTGCTTAGCATTGTTAGGATGTTGCAACTGTGTGCTTAAATCCATATTCTTGATTGGTGTTTAGCTAATAGGTCCTTATTGGTTCACAAGATTGATAAGTTGATCTGAATTCTTGCTTGGGTGAGATAATGATTGCTTGATTAGTACATGTTTTAGGTTAGAATTGTTATGATCCTTAAGCTCATGGTTGAAGAATACGCCATCACAAGTGGGTTTGACACTTCAATCTTGTTGAATATTAACTGCTTATTGATGCCAAGTTGTTTTCTTTTAGATACATTGTCTAGGAGTACAACATTCAGAATTGCTTGCTTATGAATGCTGAATTCTTGCCTTTGTTAGAAATCCCCATTTTTACTCTTGAAAACCACTAACCCACATTTGCTTAGAACCTTGAGTCTTGCTTTTAATCAATTGTCTTTAAGATCATCTTGCTTAATTCTTGCTTTAGTTATCATTCTTGCTTAGTTCCTGCTTAGTCATTGCTTTAAGTTCATTGCTTAGTTCTATTTACTTGCATTTACTTTCTACTTTCTTTCAATTGCATTGTTAGGTTGTTATACTTGTCCTTGTTCAATTAAAACCCCATCATTGCTTAAGTTATGGTATTGTTTGCATCTCATCTTCCACAAATGAATTGACACCTAAGCCCTATTTTACAACTAATTAGAGGCTAGGGATATTTGGTTTAGGATAGCAAAAATCATGTTTCACCTTTCCCAATGATGATCCTAATTAAGTCTAAGTCCCAAGATAAACCCCTAAATCTACCCTTTCCCAAGGCTCTTTTGATCTTTTTCTTCTTGAAATATGGGGGACGTCTTCTTTTTTTGCTTGTGTGGCTGACTTTTTTTAGAACTTGCTCTTCTTTGTTGTATAGGCACCAATTTTCATCACCTTTTTGGTGGATTGCTTGGTCTGATTTTTTCTTCTTTTGGATGACCTTTGTAAGCTTGCTGTTGTTGGCGCCTTTTCTTCTTTATGACTTAGAGCTTTCTTCTTTTTCACTTAACCACAATATACAATCATCTTCCCCACAGTGTCTTCCTCTTCATAAAACCATTTCCTTTTCTCTTCTCTTCTCAAAGATACAAACAATCAAAGCTTAGACCACTCAACTCTTCCCCTTCCCCAAACATTATAGCCTAATATCAAGCTCTAAATGCAAGCCGATGTCGACAAGAGAGCTTTTCCCTGCAAGCCTTATTCCTAACACTTTTTACCAAGATAAATTCGAAAATGATAATACAAGGCCTAACAGACTCTCACAATAGTGTTTGGGCTTAAAAGGAAGGATTGGTTCAAGGTATGGTTAAATGTCCTTTAATGATGAGGATCAGCTACTTGGATCAACAAGAGTGGTGAAAACGAAGAAGATGGTCCAAATATGTATATTGGCAGCCATGCAATCACTTTCAGTGCACAAACAAGATAATTCAAAGTCCAAATTAAAGTTCCACTTATATAAAGGTCAAGATCAAATCAAGCAAGTTTCAACTTCAGCAAGAGTTTCAAAATCATAAATTCAAAGAGTGGTTCAGCCTTATTTCAAATGTTTCATCAAATGCATCGAAGGGCTAAGAACAAGGGCATCATTTTCATAAACCACTAGCATTTTCAAAGATTCACAATAGGCATCATTTTCATAAACCACTAGCATTTTCAAAGATTCACTATCATTGCACCAATTTTAAACAAGCAAGCTACAACCTAAGTGAATGTATGAAGTCTAAGTCCTATATGAATGCACATAAACACTCTGTTTTTAAAAATCGATTTTCGAAAGTTTTCAATTTCTTGTGGATTTTCTATGACTTAAGTGTAATGCATAGTTGTTTAGCTATGTCGAAATGCAAATGTGATATGGATGCAGAGTGTTAGTCCAAACAAATCCTCCCCCACACTTAAGAATATACAGTCCACTGTGTATTAGAAATGCAAAAGGAGGCAATCCAAAATGTTGAAAAGAAAATTGAAGTATAAAGTAGAAGGTTTAAGGATTAAAATATTAGTAAGGTTTGTACTTGTAGCGGAGGTTGGAGGGGTGGGGGATTGGACATTCATCAGTGGAGATGATTAATGGGGACCATTGGATCGAGGCGTCCTTGCAGTTTTGGTGTTTTGAAGAGCATTCATCCATATCGAGCTGGGCTCTTGGTGTTCTGCTCAATGTGGCACCTCGATGTGTTCACCCTGGAGCATCCCGCTCGGTGTACGAACAAAAGCTTCAGAGGCGATTGCATTGAGCAAGGCTCTGGAGGTTTTGCTCGATATGGCACCTCGATGTGATCTCCATCGTGCAATCTGCTCGACATACATACAGCTTTTTCCCCGAGATAAACTGCATAGGGCAGATTTTGCAGAGGTTTTGCTCGATATGGCATCCCGATGCAGAAGCAGAGCTTTAGTTTTCTTGGATTTTTCACAATGTTTGACCAACCTAACTGCTTTTTTCACCCTGAAAACACTTAATAAACATATCAAAAGCATAAGGAAAGCATATTTACATGGATAGTCATGAGATTATCTCCCAACTGTGCTTTGTTTAAGGTCTCTTAGCTTGACCTTCTTTATTTTGCTAGGTGGGAACATCAAGGAGACTAAGGTCAGTCTCCACTGCTAGAACTTCTTAGGCTAAGTATGGCTTGACTCTGTGTCCATTGACTGTGAACTCCCTTCCTTCAGTATCCAACAATGTGACTACTCCATAGGGAAGAACTTCTTTGATTCTATATGGCCCATTCCACCTTGACTTAAGTTTTCTAGGAAAGAGCCTCAACATTGAGTTGTAGAGAAGAACCAATTCGCCTGATCTGAATTCTTAGTGGACTATCTTCTTGTCGTGAAAAGCTTTATTCCTTTCCTTGTAAATCTTTGAATTCTCATAGGACTCCAACCTGATCTCTTCTAGCTCATGAAGCTGCATAAGTCTCCTTTCTTGAGCGCTCTTAATGTCATAGTTGAGCAGTTTGGTTGTCCATTGAGCCTTATACTCAACCTCTACTGGAAGGTGACAAGCTTCTCCATACAACAAGCTGAAAAGAAACCTTCCTATTGGTGTCTTGAATGCAGTCCTATAAGCCCAAAGTGCATTATTAAGTTTGGCTGAGCAGTCTTTCCTTGTGATCCCTACTGTCTTCTCCAGAATGGCTTTGACCTCTCTGTTTAAAACCTCAACTTGACCACTGGGTTGTGGATGATAAGGCTTTACCACTTTGTGTTTGACTCTATGCTTATTCAGAAGATTATCAAAGACTTTGTTAATGAAGTGACTTACACAATCGCTTATCACAACTTTAGGCACACCAAATCTTGGAAAAATTACAGTCTTGAAGAGTTTCACAACAACAGAAGAATCATTTGTTGGACTTGCAACAGCCTCAACCCATTTGGAGACATAGTCAACTGCCACTAAGATGAACTTGTTTCCATATGAAGAAGGGAAGGGTCCCATAAATTCAATTCCCCACACATCAAAGATTTATGTTTCAAGGATTAGATTCTGAGGCATCTCATCCTTTTTGCTTAAGTTTTCTTTCCTTTGACATGCTTCACACCTCTTGATGAACTCATGAGTATCTTTAAAGATGCTTGGCCACAAGAATCCTGCTTGAAGTATCTTTGTAGCGGTCTAGAACGTTGCAAAATGGCCTCCATAAGCAGAGCCATTGCAATGGAAAATGATTTCTTGGGCTTCTTCTTCTGCTACACATCACCTAAACAGTCCATCTGATCCTTTCTTGTAGAAGTATGGATCATCCCAAAACAGTTGAGATAAGTCCTTGAAGAACGTAGCCTTCTGATAAGGCTTTTGGGAAGGTGGGAAGATGGTCTGAAACCAGATAGTTCACGAAATCTGAGTACCAAGGCAGGTTATTGTCTTGCAAAGCGGCTGCTTCATTCCAGTGCTTCAGCACTTCGTAAGCCATAAGTTGTTATTCAGGAAGAGAGTCATCCATAGGAACAAGATCTTCAATCCTCATTCTTGATATGTGATCAGCCACTCCATTTTCTATCCCCTTTTTATCAAGTATCTCGAGATCAAACTTCTGAAGCAAAAGTATCCATCTGAGCAGGCGTGGCTTTGTATCCTTCTTGGCATAGATGTAGCGAATTACTGCATGATCTGTGTAGACTATGACCTTAGAGCCTACTAGATAGCTTCTGAACTTCTCAAATGCGAACACAACTGCTAGCAAATCCTTCTCTGTTGTAGCATACCGAGTTTGAGTGTCATCCAGAGTCCTAGTTGCATAGTATATAATATGTAACTTCTTTTCCACTCTCTGACCAAGCACAGCTCTAAGTGCATAATCACTAGCATCGCACATTATCTCAAATGGCAAACTCCAGTCAGGTGCCTTAACAATGGGAGCACAAGCGCCTCTTTGATGGTTAGAAAAGTTTGCATGCAGTCATCATCAAAGACAAACTCTGTCTCCTTGCACAACAGCCTAGTGAGTGGTCTTGCTATTTTGGATAAATCCTTGATAAACCTCCTATAGAAGCCTGCATGTCCCAAGAAACTTCTGATCCCTTTCACTGATGTTGGTGGAGCCAGATGTATCATTACTTCTATCTTGGTCTTGTCCACCTCTATCCCTTTCTCAGAGATCTTGTGCCCCAAAATAATTCCCTCATTGACCATGAAATGGCATTTCTCTCAATTCAGTACCAGAACTGTGTCTTCACATCTCTTTAAAACCTGGCAAATATTAGACAAACGGACGCTAAATGAAGATCCATAGACACTAAAGTCATCCATGAATACTTCCACCATCTCTTCAAGAAAGTCAGAGTATGGAGGTAACACATCTTTGAAAAGTTGTGGGGGCGTTACACAGTCCAAATAGCATTCTTCTATATGCAAAAGTGCCATAGGGAGATGTGAAGGTGGTCTTTTCCTGATCATTAGGGTGAATGGAAATTTGGAAAAAGCCACTATATCCATCTAAAAGCAATAATAAGTATGATTAGCTAGTCTTTCAAGCATTTGATCGATGAATCAATGCACATCCTATGTCCGGTTATAATCCTAGTTGGGATAAGCTCATCTTTTTCATTCTTAACAACCGTGATTCCTCCTTTCTTAGGCACAAAATAGACTGGTGAGACCCATGTGCTGTCTGAGATAGGGTAAATCACGCCTGCATCAATGAGTTTTAAGATTTCTTTCTTTACAACTTCCTTAAGGTTTGGGTTTAATCTCCTTTGGGGTTCAATGGAAGTTTTTGTCTCATCCTCTAGATGAATCCTTTGAGTACAAAGATTATGAGATATGCCCTTGATATCATCAAATGAATACCCAATGGCTCTCCTAAACTTCCTCAACTAATTAACAAGAGCACAGGTTTCATCATCACTTGAGATGTTCATTGACTATCACAGGATAGGTTTCTTTAGGTCCAAGGAATACATACCTTAGCCCCTTGGGAAGTCGTTTGAGGTCTAGCTTGGGCGCCTTTAGCTCTCTCCAGTCTCCATCTCTAAGATCAGGTCCTGGTTTGCTATCCTTAGCTCCATTGGCTTCTTGACTTACTGAACTCATACCTTCCCTCCTTAACTGGATAAAGGGCGCATGGTGAGAGTCAAACTTAGCTTCCTATAACAGCTGCTCATATTCTGCTGTTTCCTTGCTCAAATACCCATACTCTCTTGGTGCTTTGGTTAATGCTGTGCTCAGATGATCCTTTGTGTGCAGCTCTTCCATTAATTCAGTTCTCAGGTCTTCCACGACATCCACGCTGAAGATCTGCCCTTCTATCTTAGGTTTCTTCATGACCTCGTTTATGTCATACCTGAGGATCATATCCTTTCCCAAATGTAGCTCAATCTTCCCTCCCTTGACATCTATAACTACTCCAGTGGTAGCAAGGAAGGGCCTCCCAAGTATTCAAGGGTCCTTAGGATCAGCATCAAGCTCCAAAACAACAAAGTCAGTAGGGACTTCAGTACTCCCAACTCGGACAGGAAGGTTCTCAAGCAGTCCAATGGGATGTCTAACAGAGCGGTCAGCGAGCACAAGAGTTATCCTGCTTGGTCTAAAACTTGTGAATCCTAGGCGCTTGGCAGTAGTAAGAGGCATCAGAATTACACTTGCTACAAGATCACGAAAACAGTTGTTGAATGTGAGAGGTCCAATGGAGCATGGTAAGGTGAAACTTCCAGGATCTCCTAGCTTCTTTGGTTGATGAAGCTGTTGTATGATGGCACTAACCTCATGAGTGAGAACAACCATTCCTTGCATTTCATTCTGCTTATTTGTGATATCTCTATTATTTATACCATTTTAGCTTGCATTCATCACTAGTTTTAGTCTTTAAACATGCATATTTTGCTTCTTCTTGTCCCATTTGCATACATTTAAGAGTTAATGTAGTTTTTGGAGCTGCATTGCATTTTGCATGCATTTGGAGTTTTATTCAGGTACTAGAAGGAGTGTGGAGGTCATGTGGTGCAATGGGTGTGAGCTGGGAATGCAGCAAGGCAAGAGACAAAGGCTAGTGAGTAGTCTTATCCAGGGTTTGAGATGGGATAGATTAGAGTGGTTTTAGGACTAGATTAGTGATGTCTTGTGCTTAATATGATTGTCTTCTCTCTATTAGATGTCCTTAACACTAGATTAGTCTTGGCCAGACTTGTTTAGTATTTTGGCTTTCTCTTGCGCCTGGTAAGTGTTTGATGAAATGCTGTTTAGAGTCTCTTAGAGGATTTGTATGCTTAGCCTAAGGAATTAGATGTCTAAGGTGCATTTTGGCTTATAGGATTGAAATTCTGCTTTGAATGCTTGCTGATCATGTGTTTGAGTAAAAGAATTTATCTTGAATGTGTGCTTAGCAAAGTGATTAGTGTCAAAGAATTAAACTAGTTATAGTTCTTAATCATATACCTAGAAGATAGCATTGTTTGATTGGTTTTAATCCCTAGATCCCCTCTTAATCAATAACCCCCATCTTAGATCCTTACTTTATCTATTTGAATTTCCTGCTTTGCATAGTTCAGTCTTTAGACTTGTTTAGTTTATTCACAACTACTTTCTTGAATCTAGCTTGACTTAATTTATTTGCTGTATTCTTGGTGCCTTAAGAACTCATATGGATTGATACCTTACATGCTGCAATGACATGAGTGTGTTTGGATTTGCTTATCTAGTCAAATATAATCTATCAAATTGGCACCGTTGCCATGTGGGATTAGATTACATATTAGAATTTGTGGATTGTTTAAGATCAAGCTGTTATTTTCCTGTTTGTTACTGATTTGCAAGCTGCTCTTCTGCTTATAGGTGTATGAACTTAAGGTCTAAAGGCAACCAAAAACTTCTGGATTATCAACACAACATTCTGCAAGTGGAAAGAGCATTAAGAGCAACAAGGGAAAGAGAGAGACTGTAAAGGTTTCATCAGCTCAACATGGAGCATGGAATAGATGATCAGCGATTTCATGGACCACCAGCATGGGGTTGCTGGTGTTCAGGGACAGCAAGGAGTTCAAGGTGAACAAGGTCAGAGAGGACCAGCACATGGTGCACGCCCAATCAGACCCATTGGAGTTGCTGACGCACCAAACGCTTACAACAACAGAACAGGGATCCTTCCTCCAGCAGTTCAGAATAATAACTTTGAGATCAAATCTGGATTGATCTCAATGGTTCAAGGCAGCAAGTTCTATGGGTTACCACATGAAGACACTCTAGATCACTTGGATAACTTTGATAGACTCTGCTCACTAACCAAGATCAATGGGGTAAGCGAAGATGGTTTCAAGCTAAGGTTGTTTCCTTTTTATCTTGGCGACAAAGCCCACCAATGGGAGAAAAACTTGCCTCAAGGAAGTATCACCAGTTGGGATGAGTTCAAGAGAGCCTTTCTAGCAAAGTTCTTCTCTACTTCAAGGACTGCTAGAATCAGGAATGAGATCTCAGGTTTTGCTCAGAAGAATAGTGAGAGTTTTGGTGAAGCATGGAAGAGATTCAAAGGGTATACACTTCAGTGCCCTCACCATGGGCTCTCACAAGCTTCACTCCTCTCAACCTTATACAGAGGCGCTCTCCCTAAGATCAGGATGCTACTTGACACTGCCTCCAATGGAAACATCCTATCTAAGGATGTAGATGAAGGCCTAGAGCTTGTGGAGAACTTAGCCCAAAGTGATGGCAATTATAGTGAAGACTATGATAGAACTCCAAGAGGAGAGGATGACAACACTAAGAAGGAGCTGGAGTCTACAAGAAGAGAGTTGAAAGAGCTGAACACTAGGCTTGACAAACTGCTCTAAGTGCAACACAAAGAGATCAACTATGTTGGTGAAATGGTGGAGATGCCTAATGAAGAGGAGCTACAAGTAGAGGAGATGAACTACTTGGGAAATCAAGGTGGATACAATAGGTATGGGAACTTCAGACCCAACCCAAACCTGTCCTACAAGAGCAACAATGTTGCCAATCCCCAAGATCAAGTTTACCCTTAATAGCAACCTCAAGGGAATCAGCCAAGACCTTTTGCGCCATTCAACCAAGGATATGCACCAAGGAACAACTTTCAAAGCAACTTCCAACAAAAGCAGTTTGCTCCTCCTGGATTCTCTCAAGGTCAAGCAAGCTCATCCAACACCAATGATGCTGAAGTGAAAGGACTGCTGCAACAACTCCTTCAAGGCCATCAAGCTACTAATGTGGAGATCATAAAGAAGTTTGTTGAGGTCTACAACAGAATGGATACTCTTCATATGGAGTTGTCCAACAAGATTGATGGATTGGCTTCAAGAGTGAAGACACTAGAGAACAACAAGGGCATGACTGGTCCCAAACCTCAAGAAAACCTTCCTGGAAAACCAGAAGCTAACCCTGAGGAGTTCTGCAACACCATAGTTACTGAAGAAGAGACCTTCTCAGATGAAGAGGAAGCTGTCATTGAGGAGTTCCTTTCTCTGTTTAATGAGGACACTGAACTTCAGAGTGGGGGGGGGGGGGGGGGGGATGAGTTTTTGGTAGCTGACGCCAACCATGGAGTTGCAAAGGAAAAGTCTCTTGAAGCAACAACAACTAAGAGGAGAAGAAGGGGCTACTTAAGGAGAGTCAAGCTGAGAAACAAAATGGAATCTATGATCATTCTCCTTACAAGCCAGCCCTCTCCTTTCCTGGAAAGTTTAAGAAGCAACTTATGGATAAGTACACCACTCTCTATGCCAAACAGATGAAGCTTAAAGGTCTTGATATTCGGACAGAGCTGAAGAAAGATTGCCAAGACTGAACTATTGAACATCAAGAAGCTTGGAGATCCTGGATGCTTTACTCTGCCTTGTGAACTCAAAGGACAAACTTTCAAGAGTTGTCTTTGTGACCTTGGAGCAAGTATCAAACTTCTCCCATCCTCGACTGCTAAGGCGCTTGGCTACACTCAACTTCAAGAGAGTAATGTGTCTTTAACCATAGCTGATGGCACAGTAAAGGAATCACTTGGAGCTCTTAAATATGTGCCAATGATGATTGAAGGAGTGATCATCCCAACAGATTTCCTAGTCCTAGATGCTGAAGGGAAGATCAAGAACGCCATCATTCTAGGGAGGTCATTCCTAGCTTCAGCTGGCGCAATGTTTGATGCAAAGGAGTGCACGATAGAGCTAAGGTTGACCAAGGAGAAGGTTCTGAAGTTTGACTCCAAAGGGAACAAGCTGGAAGATGAGTAAGCCTTCTCAATGGAGGTCAAGAAGTTGAAGAAAGTTGGAGAGCATTGGCCAGAGTTTGATGGCTATGTTGGTGCAAGTTTTGATGGTTGCTGTCTAACAAGATGTTTGCTGATACCACTGAAGAGGAGGTCCTCGAAGTGGCTGGTTCTGATTCTGTGAATGAAATCTTATTGGGTCCTATAGAAGAAAGAGTGGTTTTGAGACCAGTTGGCTTTAAGAGTGGTGAAGTCTTTTACAAGGTGAAGCAAGAGGGAAGATCTAAGCCTTTTGCAGTGCTGAAGATTGATGAATTCACCAGGAGAGTCAAGGGAAGCAAGATCACACCAAGGAGATCCAAGACTCATGCTCCACACCTCAACTAAGGAGCTGAGAAAAGTCAAGCTAAGTGACTCTAAACAAGCGCACTTGGGAGGTAATCCCATGGTATAGTTGTATATAGCTTTACATTTTTATGTTTTTTTATGTTTGTGTGGGAGTTTTTGAGTGTCTCTAATAACCAGGTTTGAGCTTGAGGTAGAAGGAACCAGGCTTGGGAGAAGGAAGAGGTCGAAGAAGGGTCAATATCGACCAGCATATCGGCCATGCACGTCGATACAGCTCATATCGAGCATGTATATCGAGCATATCTTACTCGATACAAGTATGTTGGACTTGTATCGACGTGCATAACGGGATGATCCTGATCGATACACCTATGAGGATTATTGTATCGATCAGAGTACCTATATAAGGCAACCCGATACGATTTCATGAGCAATGTATCGGGGCACAAACAGTTTGATATGCCTCAACTGGTATTCGTATCGATCGCATGTATCGACATACCAGGTCGATATGACATCAAGAAGTGTGTATCGAGCACAATATCGATATAACACACCGATGTGCCTTAACTGTGAGGACGAAAGGCGATTAATCGCCCTTTATTAAGGCATATCGAGGTACATATCGACGTCCCACGTCGATACACCTTAAGTGACGAATGAAAACATGCTGTTCAGCATATATAAAGGTGTATCGATGTACATATCGACATGCTAGTCCGATATGGATTTTTTTTTTCCAAGTCATACCGAGCTACATATTGAGCTACTAGCTCGATGTTGGACAACTAAGTATGATGATCGAACTACATATAGACATAAAGGACGTCGATACAAAAGATGTCAGGCAGTATTGACATGCATACAGGTCCATATCACGACCCGGCAACCAATATAAATCACAATATCGACTTCGGTGGTCGATATTGCACACGAGGTAAGCTTTCTTCAATTTAAATTTTTCCCTCCTTGGTCAAACTAGATCAAGGAGTTCAAATTTGAATCCTTCCCCTTCCCAAGCACAAGTGGGACCTCTCTCTATAACTCTTTATCCCCTTGCTCCCCATAAAAAGATGCCCCAACCCTCTATATAAACTAACCCCACCCTTCTCTCTTTGTCACTTTCATTTTTCTAGTTTTCAACCACTAAATTTCGAATATTTTTGTTTTCAAAGTGCTTGAGAGAGTCAAACCACTTCAGGTATCGTCTCTTAGCTTTTAAATGTTTTAAATTTTGTTTTATGCACTTAAGAACTTGTTCTTGTTTGGTGATTGATTCCTAGTCCAATGATTCATTGCCTCTTACTTATTTTATATCTTTTGCATGGTGAATAGGCTGTCTTTGATTCTTATAACATTTCAATTAATGAATAATCACTTGTCAGATTTATCTATTTATCTTTGCATTAGCAATTTAGTGCATTTGTTTAGATTCACCATGCTAGGATTCATCATTTTCGATTACTTGGTAAAATTTGTTTAATGAATCATTTGCATGCATTGCCTATTTAGTTGCTTCACAACTGTTAGAGGTTTATTTTTTAGTAAATAAACTTCTTCTTTTGTGATTTTTAGCATCATTAGGCGTTGTGTTTTGTTTCTTCCATGGTTCTCATTTTTCTTTTGAGAATATGTTTTAGGTACCATGGGAATAACAACAAGAAGTGGAGCTAACAAAGAGGCTGAGAAGCAAGAGAAAGACAAGGACAAAGCCAAAGAAGTTGGGAGTCCCAGCGCCAAATCCCAAGGCAAAAAGGGAGTTGATGTTGGCGCTAGTGAGCAAGTCCCTCAAAAGAAGAAAGGCATCACACCAGCTCAAAGGCAGCTGTATGACAAGCTGCAAAAGGTGGATGTGAGGCCAACTAGATACCCCCATGTGCCATCCCTAAAGGCCTTGGGACTCTATGAAGACTGCTCTTCTTTGCTGGAGACAATGGATCTCACAAAGCTGATGGGAACTCCATATTCAGCCAACAAAGAGCAAGTCCTTTAATTCTTTGCAAGCTTTGAAGTGACATTCTATGAGCCAGAAAAGGAGACTCCTGAAGAAGATGGTGATGGCTTCATCACATTCAAAGTTTCCAAGAAGAACTATAGGATGTCTTTCTCAGCCATTGAAGATGCCTTTGGATTCTCTTATGGAAGCGCTAGAGGACAGAATCTGGGGGTTAGCAAAGAAGAGATGAGCAGCCTTTGGGAGCATGTAACTAAGGGCGCTTTCAAGCCAGGAAGAAGCAAGGCTTCTCTGATCAGAAATCCAACAATAAGATATATGCACAAGGCGCTGGCGCATACACTCTTTGCTAGGAAGGAAAATAGAGCTGTTGAAGGAGGAGAATGGGAGCTTATTGATCATGGTCTTATGAGTGTTTTGGACAGAACCAACCAAGTTGTGGCGCTTAGGGGAGCAGATGGTACAACTGGAATGGTCACCATCTTCATGCAGCAGCTTTTGGTCATCAAACATTTGTCAACAACCAATGATGACAAGACGTCAAAGCTGTATTGTGCTGGACTTATCACACAACTAATGGAAGCTGCAGGAGTTGAAAGTGGACCACCAACAGTCACGATCACATATTTGGACCTGCCATACTTGAAAAAAGCAAGGTTCCTTGGTAAACAAGTGGGTGACAAGTTCATCTATTAATTTTTAAATTAATTTATATGACATTTTTAGTATGTTACTGCATATTGTTATATGAAACTCATATTAAATCAATTATATCATATTGTATAATCTCAAAATTAATCTATTTTATGGATCAGCTGCCAAACTTCTTCTCCCCAATGAGCATCTCACATCTTTCTCCAATCCCAACAGTTTTCTCTTTGCCATTCCCCAAGAGCACCTTTACCAAGCTGGTGCTTCATCATCTCACACTTACCAAGGCGCTAGCATCCCTCTTCCTCAAGGAGACTATCCCCTTGTGATCTTTGAAGGAGGTCAAATAGAATAAGGAATTCAGGAAGAAGAAGAATCAGATGCTCGAAGCTACAACAGTGAGGAGTATCACTTCCAGCCCCATGATATCTCACACCAAGGAGGACCTTTGAAGAAAGTCCATGAACACATCAACCTCTTGCAAAGATGGAACAAATGGCAAGACAAAACCGTAAAGAAGTTGGTGAAGGGCATGAAGAGCATGAAAGCTCAAATCAAGGACTTAAAGAGGAAGTCTAGTAGCGCCTCTAATTCTGCTCCTCAAGAAGAGCAACAAGCTGAAAGCCAAGGAGTGGCTAGAGCTCCTAGTAGAAGGCCCTCCTTTGCTGGTTATGAGGAAGTGAGAGCTTGGGTGCCACCAAGGGCATCATGTCAAGAAGCGCCAAGGAGGAGGAGACACCCTGATATATCATGGTTTTTATGGTTTTTAACCATGATATAAGTCCTTTTTATTGAGTCTTTTTGGTCTTTTTAGAGTCCTAGAAGAGTCTTTGCAGGTTAAAGCATATCTGGAGCATAATTGGAGATATTGGAACCTTTTGGAGCATTCTGAGTTGAAGCCACGAAGTACCAAGCTCGAAGCAGAAAAGTATCCCATATGGTGACGATCGTCACCCCGTTGGTGACGCTCGTCACCCAGATAGGAAGGAGCGTGGCTATTTGTTAAAAGTATCAAGAAGAATTGCAGAACTTACCCAGAAGTTTCCTTTATTTATATGAAGACCCCAGATCGTGTTTAGCCCCTATTTATTAGGTTTTTCAGCCACTGTTGGCCAAAAAATCTTAGTTTTTGAGAATTGAGAGAGCTAGAGAGAGATTTTATTCAGGGCTTTTTGGGGAGACAAATCCTGTACTCTTTAGAGAAGATTTCGAACCCCCTTTGTTTTCTACTCTTTCTCTTAATGCAATTTTATTCAGTTATGTTTTGTGATCTCATAATCATGTCTGAGTAATCTTCTAGTTAAGTTAGAGTTTTTCAAAGGTTGATGAAAAGAGTGTAGAATCGCTATCTGTTAGGATTATCTCATGGTTTTTCATCTCTGCTTGCTTTAAAATCGAATTTCTGAGACACATCATCTAGGAATCCGAAAATCATAGGTTGTTAAATATATGTGAGAGCATTATTCATAACCTGAACTAGTATTTGATGAGCAAAACAACTTAGTACAAAGAGATTTGGCTTAGGAGTTTTGTAAACAATTGAATCTGATCATTCCTGCATACTTAGGTTGTTAGGGTTTGCAAAGAGATTTGAAACTCTGTGATCTAGGTATAGATAACTTCTGCAATGAGAATTGATTAGTTATGCATTAGAGATTCTTGTTTAAAAACGGTTCTTAATCATTCCTGATTCCCTGCATTCTGCATTCTTGGATTCATACCTGCGAGTTACCCCAGCTTAGCGCTTTTAGTTTTCCTGAACTTAGAACATATCATACCATCGTTTGCTTATTTCTAATTATTCATTCGCATTACATACATCATATTTCGCTTAGCTTAGTCCAAATCTATAATTGATAGTGTAGTTAGCATTACTCTCTTGGGATTTCGATACCCTTTATACTACAACTGCTTTGCTGTGCACTTGCAGTAGTTTCTATTTGGGTAAAACCTGAACCCCTATCAAGTTTTTGGCGCCGTTGCCGAGGAGTAATAGCTGCATATCGATTTTTAGTATTAGGATTTTGTCTAAGTTTTTATTTCTTTACTGAATTTCAGCTACTTTTCTTTGTTCCTGTTTCAGGTGTATGCCTAATCGCAGAACTAGAAGCAACAAAGAGAAGGAGCTTGTGACTTTGAGCATCGACGAGCTTGCTAGGTTGGAGAGAACTAACAGGAAAGCTAAGAAGCAATCTGCAATGGTCGCTCCACTGATCTTGGTTGAAGATGCAGAAGGTCACTTGGTTGACAGGGAAGGAAATAGGAGGAACGAAGAGGGGCAGAGAATTGATCAAGAGGGGAATGTCATTGTTGAACAGCAGGTTCAGCAAGTGGCTGAGAACGTGGGAGTCCCTGCTGCTGTCAATAACGCTGCTGGGCGTTTTGTTCAGAGGACTCTAGGTGATTACAACAGACCTGATCAGTTCTATGCCAACAGAGCTGCAATCCGACCTCCTGCCTTCCAGAGGAACGATTTTGAGGTTAAACCTGTCTACTATCAGCTAGTTGGACAGCATCCCTTCCATGGTTTACCTCATGAGCATCCTATGGATCACATAGAGAGGTTTGAGGACCTAGCTTCCAGTGTCAAAGCTAATGGGGTTAGCAATGACTTTCTGTTCTGCAAGCTTTTTCCCTATTCTCTTGGAGGAGAAGCTGCATATTGGCTGAAGCAACTGGAACCTGCTTCACTAACTACTTGGGAGGACACCAAGAATGCTTTTCTGAACAATTTCTATGATGATGCCAGATCAGAAGACATGAGAACGAAAATTGCATCATTTACACAAGGCCCTACTGAAGCTTTCAAGGCTTCTTGGATCAGGTTCAAGTCTTATCAGAGGGACTGTCCTCATCATGGTTTCAGTCAGGTGCAATTGCTTGGGATCTTTTTCAGAGGCATTGACTGGAAATATCAGATGGCGCTGGATGCTTCAAGCAGTGGAAACTTCAATACCAACAGACCAGAGGAGGCGGTGAGACTGATTGAGAACTTGGTCTGCAGCAACAGCACTAAAAATGCAGACTTTCAGAGAATGAAACAAGCTGGTGCAGCTGATGGAAATCAGATTGCTGAAGTTAAGGCTAAGTTGGATGATATGCACAGCCTTTTGGTAGGGAAGAAGTCAGTTCACTTTGCTGCAGAAGTAGAGACTTTCGAAGCTCCAGAGGAAGTTGAGCAGGAGGATGTAAATTTCATCAACTCTGGCGGATTTCAGGGACAAAGGTATGGGAATCAGCAGTGGAACAGAGGATACAGCAACAACAATCAGAAAAACGCCCCTACAGGAGGACAGAACACGCCTGGTTTCACTCCTAGACCCCCTTTTCAGAAGACAGAGTATCAGAAGCCATTCCAGAGCAGTGGAAACTACAGAAACTATGGTTCTACTTCCTATCAACCAGCACCTCCACAAGAGAACAAAATGGAAGCAATGTTAAAACAGATTCTGGAAGGACAACAGAAGCTTACTGTGAACTTCAATGGCAAGATAGATTCGCTCTATCAGGACCTGAATGGGAAGATTGAGAGTCTGAACTCTCATATGAAGAAGCTTGATGTTCAAGTTGCTCAAACTGCAGGAGCTGTTCAGAGGCAAGAAGGATTTCTTCCAGGAAGAACTGATGCTAATCCCAAACACCACGTGAATGCCATCTCATTGAGGAGTGGAAGGAACCTGCAACCAGTGTTGCAGAAGGATATAACCTCAAGAAATTTCGTGGGTGTAGAAGAGTATGAAGATGAAGAAAATTTTGCTGCAGAACCATTGGTGACGATCGTCACCAATAATGGGTGTCGCTCGTCACCCAATGAGGACAACCCCGAGCCTGATTCTTCACTTATTGGTGACGACCGTCACCAAGGGGGTGACGCTCGTCACCCAAATCCAGTACTCGACCCCGACTTGTCCAAAGTGAGTGACGCTCGTCACCAGTCCAGTGACGCTCGTCACCAGACACCACATATTGCAGTTTCGCCTAAGACTTCAGATAATGCTAAGGAGACCGTGTATAAACCCAAGATACCCTATCCTAAGCATCCTAAGAAGTCTAAGCAGGAGCTTGAGGATGCCAGATGCAAGGCTATCATGGACAAGTTGGTGATAGAGATCCCATTGATTGATGCTGTAAGGATCACTCCTGTTATTAGGAGGTATGTGAAGAGAATGGTGACCAACAACTTGAGCCTTGAGGTTGGAGCTATGATGATCAACGAGCAGGTCAGTGCAGTGATTCAGAACAGAGTTCCAGAGAAGCTTTCAGACCCAGGAAGCTTTGTTTTAGACTGCACCATCTTCAATGACAAGTTTGAGAGGTCATTGTGTGATCTTGGTTCTAGTGTGAACCTCATGCCCCACTCTGTTGCAAAAAGTTTGGGGATGACTGATTTTAAAACTACAAGGATATCTCTTGTCCTAGCTGATAGATCAGTTAGAGTTCCTGAAGGGGTGATAGAGGATGTTCCTATCAAAGTAGAAGATTGTATGATCCCTACTGATTTTGTGGTTTTAGAGTATGGAGAAGAGCCCAAAGACCCCTTGATTCTTGGCAGACCCTTCCTGGCCACTGCAGGAGCTATTATTGACGTCAGGAAGGGTATAATAGAGCTGAATGTTGGCGATTTAGTGATGAAATTCGAAATGGACAAGCTGATGAAGAGGCCAACCATAGATGGACAGACTTTTTATGTTGATGTTCTCACAAACATTGCTGATCAGATCTTCCATGAGATGAGTTCAGATGACCCCTTGGAAAGGGCGTTGACCACTTCTACAGCTGAGTATGAGCATTTAGATGCTGCTGCAACAGGCTACACAAAGATGATGGATGCTACTGCACACGTTATGCAACTGGTTGCACAGGATGAACTTGTCTCCACATCTGCAAAAGCCGCCACAATGGGTGACTGGTCAGCAGCAAAAGCACCAAAAGTTGAGCTTAAACAGCTCCCTGCAGGGCTAAGGTACGCATTCCTAGGAGAAAACTCCACCTATCCTGTTATTGTTAATGCTTCATTGAACAATGCAGAGCTCACCCTATTGCTAAGCAAGCTGCAAAAATTTCGCAAAGCTCTTGGCTATTCTCTTGATGACATTTCAGGTATCTCTCCGGACTTGTGCATGCATAGAATACACCTAGAAGATGAGTCGAAATCATCAGTTGAGCATCAGAGGAGGCTAAATCCGAATTTGCAAGATGTGGTCAAGAAAGAGATCATGAAGTTGTTGCAGGCTGGTATCATCTATCCTATTTCAGACAGTGCTTGGGTTAGTTCAGTGCACGTGGTGCCTAAGAAAGGAGGTGTCACCGTGGTCAAGAATGACAAGGATGAGCTGATTCCAACCAGGACTGTGACAGGACACAGGATGTGTATAGACTACAGGAAACTGAATGCAGCAACAATGAAGGACCATTTTCCTCTACCTTTCATCGATCAGATGCTAGAAAGGCTGGCGAATCACAAGTATTACTGCTTCCTTGATGGGTATTCAGGCTTCTTTCAGATCCCCATCCATCCAGATGATCAGGAGAAGACCACGTTTACCTGTCCTTATGGTACTTTTGCCTATCGCAGAATGCCCTTTGGTCTGTGTAATGCTCCTGCAACCTTCCAGAGATGCATGATGTCGATTTTCACAGACATGATAGAGAAGTTTATGGAGGTGTTCATGGATGACTTCTCTGTTTATGGATCTTCTTTCAAGAGCTGTTTGGACAACCTGTGTGCAGTTCTGCAGAGATGCGAAGAGAAACACTTGGTTTTAAATTGGGAGAAGTGCCATTTTATGGTACATGATGGTATTGTACTTGGTCACAGAGTCTCAGGAGACGGTATAGAGGTGGATAGGGCGAAAATTGAGGTGATGACAAGTCTGCAAGCACCTGATTCAGTCAAAGCAGTGAGGAGTTTTCTGGGATATGCAGGCTTCTACAGAAGGTTCATCAAAGATTTTAGCAAGATAGCACGTCCACTTACTGCTCTCCTCTGCAAAGATGTGAAGTTTGAGTTCACAGAAGAGTGCAAATCTGCTTTTGAACAGATCAAACAGGCGTTGGTTACAGCCCCTGTTGTGCAGCCTCCAGATTGGGACTTACCTTTTGAGGTAATGTGTGATGCCAGCGATTTTGCAGTTGGAGCAGTGCTGGGACAGAGGAAAGACAAGAAACTCCACGCCATCTACTATGCAAGTAGGACTTTGGATGATGCTCAGAAGAATTATGCAATAACTGAGAAGGAATTGTTAGCTGTTGTGTTTGCTTTTGAGAAGTTCAGGCAGTATCTTGTTGGCTCCAAGGTCGTGGTTCATACTGACCATTCAGCACTGAAGTACTTAATGCAGAAGAAGGATGCAAAATCAAGGCTGTTGAGATGGATCCTGCTTCTTCAGGAATTTGATATTGAAGTGAAGGATAAGAAAGGGGTTGAGAATGGAGTTGCTGACCATTTATCCCGGATTCAGGTCGAAGACAGTGTTCCCATCAATGATTTCTTGCCTGAAGAGAATGTTTACTTAGTGGAAACCAGCAAACAGGAGGAAAGTGTCGAAAACCTGCAGTTTTCACGAAACTACAGGGGAGTGACGAGCGACACCAGGGGGGTGACGCTCGTCACCAACAAAGACCATTCGCGACAAAAGTGTACGAGCGAGGTGACGCTCGTCACCAACATTGGTGACGCTCGTCACCGATCTCCACACTTATCTGCGATTTGTGCAAGCTTGGGGAAAGCTTTTGCAGAGCCTGTTTATGTTTTACATGCTCCAAAGAGACCCTGGTATGCTGATATTGCAAACTACCTTGCTGCAGAGGATGAACCACATGATTTTAAAGGATATGCTAAGAAGAAGTTCTTGAGAGAACTTAGGAGATTCTATTGGGATGAGCCATACCTTTACAAGCATTGTGCTGATGGTATTTACAGAAGATGTTTAGCAGAAGAAGAAGTTCAGGACGTGCTCTTCCACTGTCATGGATCAGACTATGCTGGATACTTTGCTACATTCAAGACTGTCTCTAAGGTTTTGCAGGCTGGATTTTGGTGGCCTACCATGTTCAGGGACGCCCAAGCCTTCATCACAAGCTGTGATACTTGTCAGAGAAGAGGAAAAATCAGCAGGAGACATGAGATGCCACAGAACTTCATTCTGGAAGTTGAAGTTTTCGATTGTTAGGGTATTGACTTCATGGGACCTTTTCCCTCATCTTATGGGAATAGATACATTCTGGTTGCTGTTGATTATGTATCTAAGTGGGTAGAGGCGTTGGCTACTCCTACTAATAATGCTGCAGTGGTTTTGAAGCTGTTTAAGACCATTATCTTTCCCAGATTTGGTGTCCCACAGATTGTCATAAGTGATGGGGGTTCTCACTTTGTCAACAAGGTTTTTGACAAGCTGTTGAAGAAGTATGGTGTACAGCACAGAGTGGCCACGCCCTATCACCCCCAAACAAGTGGACAAGTCGAGGTTTCCAACAGACAGATCAAGCAAATTCTGGAAAAGACAGTTGGGAAAACAAGGAAGGATTGGTCTGCAAAGCTGGATGATGCATTATGGTCCTACAGGACTGCCTACAAAACACCACTTGGGACTACTCCTTTCCACCTTCTCTATGGCAAGGCGTGCCATCTACCAGTAGAGCTGGAGTTCTGAGCAGAATGGGCAATCAAGAAGCTGAATTTCGATCTGAAACCTGCTGCAGAAAGGCGCTTGATTCAGCTCAATGAACTGGATGAGATTCGATATCTAGCCTATGAAAACTCCAAATTATACAAGGAGAGGACAAAGGCATATCATGATAAGAAGATCATCTCCAGGCATTTCGAGCCCAATGACCAGGTATTACTCTATAACTCTCGTTTACAGCTTTTTCCTGGTAAACTGCGTTCTAGATGGTCAGGTCCTTTCACTGTCAAAGAGGCTCGCCCACATGGTGCAATTATCCTGATTAACTCCAAAGGAGAGGAGTTTATTGTCAATGGACAAAGGGTGAAGCATTACTGGGCACAAGCAGAGATTCCAGCAGGACACATTGTGTCTCTGGATCAGACACCAGCTGTCTAAACAGCCAACCAAAGTCAAGCTAATGACTTTAAAAGAGCGCTTAGTGGGAGGCAACCCACTGGTAAGTTGTAGATATAATACTTAGGAATTATTTTCGTGCTTAGAACTAGTAATTAGAATTTTATTCAGTTAAAAAAAAAAAAAAAAAAAAAAAAAAAAAAAAAAAAAACCGGTGACGATCGTCACCCTTATGGTGACGCTCGTCACCCATAAGAATCGAACACGGGTTTTAACTTCTTCTTCTTCTCCCTCGAGCCAAAACCTGCAAAATAACCGAACACTTAGAGAGAAATAGGAATTTCATAACTTTTGATTTTCTTAACCAAATTGAGTGATTCAAGAGTCTAATCCGTGTGGATTTTACTCCTCTTTCTGAATATCAACTTAGTTTTTTACGATCCGCAAGGTATGTTTTCGGAATCCCCAATTTTCAGTCCGCCTCAGGTTTGGTAAAATTCGATTTTTGACTTGATTGGCTTGATTTAACTGTTGAATCATGGTTAGTTAGGTTGTATTAGAGGAATGGAACCATCTTTCTGCGATTTAATCGGTTGATTTGCACTGTTTGAATTTTCGAGTTCATGATGAAAGTTGCAAAAATCTAGAAATTTTGGGTGATTTAGGTTGAACTGATGCTTGAATTGTGTTCCTGGTAGTGTAGGGATTAATCGCCATTAGCTATTTGATCCTGTTTGGTTGATTTTTCGAACTTTGAAAAATTTGCTAACTTTTGAGATGATTTTGGTCGATTTTGGTGCTCAATTTGCAGATGCCTCGTCACGAGAAAAGACTAAGACAAAGCTCGTCTTCCAGCACTGCAACAGGGTCTACAGATTCCTTCAGTCAGCACCCGGTTTGCAGGCCCCCATGGCCCAAACGAGAGGATCGGAAAATAGCCTCAGAGATGGCTTGGGTAGGGACTACGAAGCAAGAAGTGGCTCGGGATACCTGTGTATTCCGTGATATTCAGGAGGAGTGGGATGAGTATGCGAGCTGATTCTCCTTTACTACGGACTTTATGAGATGCTGGATGATTCGATACCAGTTGATAGTATGGTTCGCGCCAATTTAGGTGCTGTTTTCGCTGAGCATTTGGTCTCTTTGAAGACCAAGCCATTCACCAGTCCAGGGGAGAAGACTGAGAGTGTGGGCAGCTTGTTGACACCGATCTTCCATCATTTCCATATCGATTTTACCCCTTGCAGTCTGCGCAGTGATAGATCGCTTATGGATGAGCAGTATCTGCGCCATGTCACTTGGATGAAGACCGGAGTTGTCTGGACTTTCACTACTACTTTTGGAGAGTATGTTGGCATTAAGTTGCCACAGAGAGCACTCACTACTATCCAGACAGACCCACGCCAGCTATTCTTCATGCCAGCACAGACTCTTCTGCGCCCCTTGACTCTGCGCCCTGCTCGAGCTGCTACAGCTGGTCCCTCTGCTTCTACTGCTGCTGCTACTGATGCTGGACCTTCTACACGCCAGAGTGGCTCTTCTGCTGCTTTCCGGCGTCCTCCACGACCACAGACACCCATGGATATGGCTGCTTTCCAGGAGTATGTCATTGATAGCTTTGAGGGACTCTGGGATGCTGTTGCTACACTTAGCAACTGTGGTTGTGTCCGCCCCCACTACACTACTGAGCCTTGTGAGGATGAGGATTGAGGCTTCATTATCTGGTTACTTGTTCCTTTTTCCCTTTTTATTTTTCCTTCTTTTGAGTCATTTTTATGTTTCTTTTGAGTCAGTTGTCAGTTTCTTTGATGATGTTTTGTGAGATTGTTGCACCAGGTTATTATTGCTATGTTTGGATGTTGTTAATTATGTGTTTGACTGCTCAAAAAGTCTAACTTTCGAGTACACATGCAAACACTTCGTTAATTAACATCTAACATAAGATTTATGCAATACAGGTCGTGGTGACGCTCGTCACCTGACTGGTGACGCTCGTCACCCGACCCCACGCAAGGTAACACTTTTCTGACTTGGTTTTTCGACTTCTCTTTCATTTTTCTGACCAACTCTTGGCTTAATAACACTGGGGACAGTGTTGTTCAAGTCTGGGGGAGGTGGTTACTGACGTTGTGTGCTTTATGTCATGTTTCTAGAGTCTTAAAGTTGAGTAAAAAACCTGTTTTTCTAGAGTCAAAACTTTTCAAAACTGTTAGTTTTTCTTGGAACTAGCCATAGGACGTTTTTGCTGATAAGAACCATTGCCACAGTAGTTGATTACAAGTCTTACTAAGTTGAAAGTCATAGGTAGATCAGTCTAGCAATGAAGGTTTAGATTCTTAGAGAATCTGGAAAATTTGCTGTTAGCTCCATCTTAATGAACTTTAAATTTCTTGTCTTGGTGATTGATTCTTATTGATCTTGATTCTCTCTTTAAGCACTGACAATAAGGTTAAAATACAATCTCTCTTTGATCTTCCCTGATGTAGTTTTTAAAAGTTTAAGTTCAAAGAATGGTGCATTCATGACCCTGTCTCCTCACAAGGAACACAAGTATTGAGTAGCACCATATCTTAGACTGTAAAAGTTGAGAAAAAAAGAAGTGAAAAATCGAAAATATCCTAAGGAAAAAGATTAAGGGAAGAGAAAATAGGAGAGCTGTGTTGAGATTGATTTGTTCAGTTGTTAGGAAGGGAAAAGAATCTGTAAAGTGATTAAGATGATAGAGCTTTGATGAGATTTCACACTTAGATAAAAAAATAAGGAGTTAACAGTAGAAATTTCGGATTTCTTGAAGGGATTTGGACTGGACTTGAGAGATTTGCTAAGCTTGTGATAATTAGGCTGAAATTTGACCTTGTGTTGACTATGTGGTATGTGGATTCGAAAGCTCTAACTAGTATGGTCTTCCTGATGACTGACTGATTGTTTCTTGTTTTCAAACCTCGACCTTATTCTTTGTCTAATGTTTGCTTGAGGGCAAGCAAAAGCCAAGTCTGGGGGAGTTGATATATCATGGTTTTTATGGTTTTTAACCATGATATAAGTCCTTTTTATTGAGTCTTTTTACTCTTTTTAGAGTCCTAGAAGAGTCTTTGCAGGTTAAAGCATATCTGGAGCATAATTGGAGATATTGGAACCTTTTGGAGCATTCTGAGTTGAAGCCACGAAGTACCAAGCTCGAAGCAGAAAAGTATCCCATATGGTGACGATCGTCACCCCGTTGGTGACGCTCGTCACCCAGATAGGAAGGAGCGTGGCTATTTGTTAAAAGTATCAAGAAGAATTGCAGAACTTACCCAGAAGTTTCCTTTATTTATATGAAGACCCCAGATCGTGTTTAGCCCCTATTTATTAGGTTTTTCAGCCACTGTTGGCCAAAAAATCTTAGTTTTTGAGAATTGAGAGAGCTAGAGAGAGATTTTATTCAGGACTTTTTGGGGAGACAAATCCTGTACTCTTTAGAAAAGATTTCGAACCCCCTTTGTTTTCTACTCTTTCTCTTAATGCAATTTTATTCAGTTATGTTTTGTGATTTCATAATCATGTCTGAGTAATCTGCTAGTTAAGTTAGGGTTTTTCAAAGGTTGATGAAAAGAGTGTAGAATCGCTATCTGTTAGGATTATCTCACGGTTTTTCATCTCTCATTGTGTAATTAAGTGTGGGAGAGGGATTTGGGGTTTGACTTTGTTTGTGCTTTTCTTAGTTTTTCATTTTCATCAATCTTTGAGTCTCATGCATTCATCTAAGTGCATTAAAAAACCAAAAAAAAATCAAAAAAATTGAAAAATTTGCATCTTTTGCAAACCAAAAAGAAAAACATGTAGTTGCATTCATTTGTTTAGGATTGAGTCTAGTATTTATCATATAGGTTGCATTGGATTTGCATAGGGCATGATGATGATAATTCCTTGTAAAATTCTAAGTGTTTAGAACTGATTTAAATGCCTAAGTGGTTAAATGTCTGATGCATCATAAGAAGTTAGAAACTAAGGCTGAACCATGCTCTTGAATGCTAAATATGATCCTATAGTCTCATGCTAAAATTGCTTGCTCTCTGAAAATCATCCCTATTCATTAGAACTATCAATTTGAATTGTTTATTATCATGTTTTTGTATTGAAAAGTGGTTTCATGGATCACCCATATACATATTTGGACTTTCTTTCTTCCTTTTTACCTCTCTTGCTAATCCAAATAGCTGATCCTCACCATTAAGGGACAGTTACCACACCTTAGCTTTAACTTCCTTTCAAACCCAAACACTATTTTTGTGTGTGTAAGGCCTATTTTTGAATGAACTAAGCATAAACTGTTAGTTAGGCACGACAAGGATAGGTTCCTATGTAGAACTAGCTCTTCACTTTGAGCTATACAGAGGTTTAGGATGGTAGTTATAGGTTTGGGCGGATTTGAGTGTTACATTTATCTAAAAGGGGAGAGTGAGAGAAGGAAGAAAGTGAAAAGGGAAAAGGAATGAAGATGGGAAAGCAAACAAAAGCTCAGCATGTGTGGAACCAAATAAGCTCAAAAGGGTGGCTATTATGAAGATAGAGTCTCAGCAACAACAAGGAAGGCATCAAAGCCTAAATACATCAAAAGGATGAAGAAATAGAGACTCCCAAATACAAAGAAAAGGCGCCCACAACAAAGGAGCACAAAGAAGGCCACAACATGATGATATCAAAGAAGAAGCTTCCCTGAAAATGGCAAAGTGTTGAGAGTGTGAGAGTGTTTAGAAAGGGTAGTTAGGATTGGTTCTGATTTGGGGTAAGAGTTTTGGGGTTTAGAACATTCTTAGGCATTGGGTAAATAGTAATTTATCCTTGTATGCATAAGTTGTGCTTAACCTTTAGCATTATGCCCAAGTTCATTCTTTTTTGAGAAAAACCCTTACACTTGAACCCACATTTTAATGAGATCATTTTTATCTCATAACCTCAACCCTTAGCCAAATGATTCCACTTGATTTGCTTGAACATGATTTACTTGGTTACAAAGTTTAAATGAATGTTAAAAGGATTGACTGATTTGAGCATTTGACTAGGCTGAGCTAGAGATCATTTTGAAACTGGAAAGGAATGGCTAGGTTCTTATTAGTATGACTGATTGTGTTTTGCATCCTACATTTAAGCACTTAGACATTGACTTCACTTCTTTACCTTAAAATTTTTGGATTTGAGTGTCCACCTTCAAACCTCACTTCGTCCTTGTCTTAGTTTGTATGTTTGAGGGCAAGCAAAAAGTAAGTGTGGGGGTGTTGATATCTCCATTATTTATACCATTTTAGCTTGCATTCATCACTAGTTTTGGTCTTTAAACATGCATATGCTGCTTCTTCTTGTCCCATTTGCATACATTTAGGAGTTAGTATAGTTTTAGGAGCTGCATTGCATTTTGCATGCATTTGGAGTTTTATTCAGGTACAAAAAGGATTGTGGAGGCCATGTGGTGCAATGGGTGCGAGCTGGGAATGGAGCAAGGCAAGAGACAAAGGCGGATGGACCAATATCAATGATGATATCGACATCATCTGATCGATATGGAGCATATCGATGGGAGTATCGACCATTTCAGCATCGATACAGTAAAGGCATGGTGAGAAAGAAACATATCGACTAGGAGACACCTCGATGCAACAGAAGGGAGTCCATACCGAGCAGTGTATCGACGTCCCAGACCGATACACATGACAGGGCAATACCGAGGTGCCATATCGACTTGCTTGACCGATGAGCCTTAACTAAAGGGCGATTGTATCGACTTTATACCTTGGAGAGCCAAACCGATACAACATAAGAGCCTTCTGTATCGACGTGCATATCGACCAAGGGAAATCGATACAACCCAGAAGAAGAGATGAAATCGACATGTATATCGATGTTCACAGTCGATATGGTCTGTCCGAGTCAGCTTATTTTTGGTTTAATCTTGGTTTACTTGGGGTTTCCTAGTTCCCCTATAAATATTAAAGACCTAAAATGGTTAGGCAACTTGGATATTATTATTTTTCTTCTGTTCTTGCACTTAAAACCTTTCCTTTTTCAGCTTTGCTTTGTAAGAACTCGTTTATTTAGTGAATTTCTGTACTTGCCTTTAATATATTCTTGTTTATTCTGCTTCCTGATCATGCTTAACCATTGTTTCTCTTTGGAATTTGTGGTTTCAACTATGGCTAGTGAGTAGTCTTATCCAGGGTTTGAGATGGGATAGATTAGAGGGGTTTTAGGACTAGATTAGTGATGTCTTGTGCTTAATATGATTGTCTTCTCTCTATTAGATGTGCTTAACACTAGATTAGTCTTGGCCAGGCTTGTTTAGTATTTTGGTTTTCTCTTGCGCCTGGTAAGTGTTTGATGAAATGCTGCTTAGAGTCTCTTAGAGGATTTGTATGCTTAGCTTATGGAATTAGATATCTAAGGTACATTTTGGCTTTATAGGATTGGAATTATGCTTTGAATGCTTGCTGATCATGTGTTTGAGTAAAGGGATTTATCTTGAATGTGTGCTTAGCAAAGTGATTAGTGTCAAGAAATTGAGCTAGTTATGGTTGTTAATCATATGCCTAGAAGATAGCATTGTTTGATTGTTTTTGAAGCATCACTAGTTAGATTATAATCTCTTCTTAATCAATAACCCCCATCTTAGATCCTAACTTTATCTATTTGAATTTCCTGCTTTGCTTCGTTCAATCTTTAGACTTGTTTAGTTTATTCACAACTGCTTTCTTGAATTTAGCTTGACTTAATTGATTTGTTGTATTCTTGGTGCCTTAAGATGGATTGATACCTTACATGGTGCAATGACATGAGTGTGTTTGGATTTGCTTAGCTAGTCGAATACAAACTATCAAATTGTAACTGCATCCTTTAGAAACTTCTGATATTGAGCATCAGCAAGAATTCATCAAGCATGGGCATGGTTATCTCCACAATTTCTATCTGCTTCTCAAAAAGTTGCCTGTACTTCTCCACTAACTGTTTCTTGATCCTTCCTGGAATTGGGAGTGGTGGCTTGTAAGGAGGAGGAACAAAGACAGGTTCCTTCCTTGTAGGCTGTATGGCTTCTCTTTGTGTTTCATCAACCACTTGTATTCCTTTTCTCATACGCTCTGCTGCAGCTTTCCTTTCCATCTCTGCTTCTACTTCGGTTTCTTCTTCATGAGTCTTAAGAGACACCCCCCCCCCCCCCCCCCCCCCCCCCACTTTGCTTCTCAATGTCCACATGAAGAGGTTTTGGTGCTACATGTCCTTGTATCTGTTTACCACTCCTAGTAATGATTGCTTGCATAGCTAGTGGCGGTTGTTGTTAAACTGTTGTAGATGACACCTGATTAGCTTTAAGCATAGCAAGCTCATCACTAACTTTCTCAAACTTCTGTAGTAGATTAGCATGCATCTCCATCGTACTCTTTTGGTTAGCAAGAATCGCCATTGTATTCTTTTGATGAGCAGCCTGCATCTCCATCGTACTTTGTGTGTGAGTGGCCAGTAACTTCTCAAGCAGTTTAGCTGTGGTTGTATCAGACGTAGATGGTGACGTGGTTGAAGGACTAGGGATATCCAGAAATGGTGAAGCTGCAACTTGATGTTAAGGCACATACTTAGTTGCATACATACTCTCTTGGAGTTTTTCATGTGAAGGTGTAAAGCTGTGGTGTTGTTGAATGGGAACACGAAGCTAGTTGTAAGATGGAACACTCTTTCTTGTGCACTTGGGGGCTGTAAGCATTGTACCTGTCATAGCTTATATCCTTGTAAGGCTCATGATTAATAGTCTCTTGTTCTTTCACATAGTAGGCTTCAGCTTCTAAGTTGTAAGCATGTCCAAGAGCTGATGTCTTCTCCTTAGCCTTTGGTGATTGACTTATGGATTGCTCCATCAACAAGTCTAGTTTAGCACTTAGTGCTAACATATCCTGCTTCGTCTGGTGAAGTAAGTCTTTACTATTCTTCTTGTAGCTGTCCTCGTGCTCATCCATATAGTCACCATTACTCAAGCCAAGGTTTTCAGTCAACTGCAAACCATCCTCAACATTTGTACCCAAGAAGTGGCCGTTACTAGCTGTGTCTAACAGCATCTTGAACCGTGGTGACACTCCTCTGTAGAATTTGTTGAGCAATGACTCTGTTGAGAAACCATGATGAAGGTAGTGCAATATGTAACCTTGAAATCTTTTCCATGCTGAACAGAATGGCTCATCTTGTGATTGTTTGAACCCTGAGATGTTCTGCCTTAGCATAGCTGTCCTGGTGGAAGAGTAAAACTTTTCAAGAAACACTCTTTTACAATCATCCCAAGAACACGTTGATCCACAAGGCAAAGATCTCTCCCAAAATTGTGCACGATCACCAAGAGAAAGAAAATAACCTCAGTTTGAAACCATCTTCTGTGATACCACTGATCTTTTGTAAACTGCAAAGACTCTCAAAGTTGTCTATGTGATCAAGCAGATCCTCCATAGGTGTACCATTGAAGCGGTTGGCTTGTACCATTGCAATCACACTGCTC
This sequence comes from Thlaspi arvense, assembly GCA_911865555.2. NCBI lineage: Eukaryota > Viridiplantae > Streptophyta > Magnoliopsida > Brassicales > Brassicaceae > Thlaspi > Thlaspi arvense. The sequence continues at coordinate 20,851,241 of OU466858.1, read as the reverse complement.
TTGATCTCAAAGTGATGCTCTTAAGTTGGTGGAGGAAGTATACCTCTGCGTCTAGTATAAAGGTAAGGAGCATCATGAGATCCAATGTGCTGTGCTCTTCTAGCAATATGAGGCACTGGCCTATGTAACCTCTGAACTGGTGCTTTATCCTCTCTGAACTGAGCGTGATAAGTATGTACGTGATGGTGTTGATCAGCAATTGTACCTGAGAAAACAGAGTAAGAAATGTAAAGTGATCAGTAAAGTAAAAGGTGGTTAAGTCTAAGCAAGAACCTAAACTCAATTATCTAACAATTCTAGAATGGCAACGGCGCCAAATTGAAGAAGGACTTTTTGCAAGTCTTAACTCAATCCCTCTCTAAATCAGATGTAGTATAGATGAGGTTTATCAATCCATCTATGAGCTAGAATAAAAGAGATGCAAGATACTAACTAAGCTTAATCAATTATGATAAAGATGGGATTATCTAACAACCTAAGTGATCAAAGATGAAATGCACATGTGAAATGCAATCCTATCAAGACTAAAGTAAGTAATGCAATGCAAAGAAACTAAATGCAACAGAGACTAATAAGGCAGTGATCTAAATGCAACAGGACTAAGGTAAACAAAGCAATGGAAGTGCAAGAACCAAAATGAATGCTAAATGCAATAACTTGAAATGCAAGACAAGGAATGGAACAAAAGCAAAGCAACTAAAAACAGAGGAAAACAGAGCACAAGATGATCAAATTCAAAGAACAATAAGGCGCTGATTCAAGGCTAGAGCAATGATGACTTGGGGATTACTTAGTATCAAACCTAGGGCAGTCAAGACCATTAACAAGCAAAGAACATGATCAAGCCACTAAATCAATCAATCTGCAAACAGAACAGAGATGTCTAAGTTAAGTACATGTCAGACCCACTTGTGATGGCGTATTTGTGCAAAACCAGCATGAAAACACAAGACTCTTATATACCAAACATACTACTAAATGCCAATATAATCATATAGGAGAATGTTCTTAACTAAGTTCTTTCAGGCATTTAAACAAACACTTGTGATGCAACAAATACCTAAGATCTGTTTCAACATAAAAGAGTTACTAAGCACTAAGAACAACTAAGCTAAGTGATCTAAGCATGAATCAAACCAAAACTCCCTAAGTCATCAACCAATAATCCCCAAATCTGCTCTAACCTTAAACCATATGAAACTACTCACAACACATCATGAAATCAACAGAAACAAGCAGAAAAGATAGATCAAACATGATTAAACAAGAACAAGAAGGAGAATAACAAAGGAAGTGCAAAACTTTATTAAAGGAGTGATCTTGATCAAAATCTCATCAAATCTCCTCTAGGGTTTCCCCTCAGGTTGAAAATAAGATAAAGAAGAAGATAATTGCTAAAAAAAGATAAGGTTTAGCTTAAATAAGCCAAAAAGATAAGGTTTAACAAACTGTAGAAAAAGCCTGGTCAACTCGACAAACAGTACAAAAAGCTTGGTCAACTCTCGGCGTTCACGCATCGGGGTGTATGCGAAGGTGTTCTGCTCGATGTGGCCAGCTCGATATTTAGCTGGGTTTTTGGTGTTCTCCTCGATGTGGACCTCGATATGATTTGTCTCTTCGGATCGACTTATACAGCATACTTAGCTTGGTGTACTACCCCGGTGCAGTCTCGGAGTCCTTGGTCAAATCCTTCTTCCTCGTCCCACGCTTCACATCGAGCAAGCTTCATGGATGTTCTGCTCGATGCTGGACCTTAATATGGATACAGAGTTTGTAAAGCTCCTTCTTTGGCATCTCTTTCAAACATGAGTTGCTCTCATCTCCTTCCCAACTCCAAGAACTTCTAAAAACACCTGAAAGTCATCATAAACATGCACATGTATGCATTCTTAAGCTAAATGCATGCAAAGTTGATTACAAGTGCAAATGAGTCTAAAATGCAAAACTATAATGCAAAAACAAAAGAAAAGATGAATGAAATGCAGCCTAAAATGCTCTAATATAGCAAGCTATCATATGTGTACCTGTGGAAGATTTAGAAGAGAAAATTGATCAACATGGTGCACAGAAAACAGTCATTCGTGGTGGAAATTGGCAGAGTACAGCGAATATGTCAGGTGGATATGGAGAGTATCATAATTGGCATAAAAAAAGTATTTTCTGGGAGCTTTCATATTGGAAATATCATCTGTTGAGGCATAATCTGGATTATATGCACATTGGAAAAAAAAATTGACAACATCATGCATATATTGCTGAACGTTAAGGGGAGAACTAAAGACAGCATAAAGTCAAGAAAGGACTTGTCAGAACTTTCGAGCAATGGGAAAGAACCAATTCTTATCTTTCGACTGGATGCCGCAGAGAAGTCATCATTGTTCAATTGGGCGACATCTAATGTGAAGTTTCCTAATGGGTATATTTCCAATCTATCTACAAGGTTTTGAAGAGCAAAAGTTTACAGGAATGAAGAGTTATGACTGTCACATAATTATGGAACATTTGCTTCTTTTTCGCTTTTAATGAATTTCTACCTGTTCATGTACATGAAGCAATTGCAGGTAAATTTCTTGTATTTAATCACTTATTCATGTATGTGTAAAACTAATAATTATTACCCATGAAGTTCCCATTGGAAGCTGTATCCAAGAGCATGCAGTATTTAGGAGTGACGCCTCTGTACAAAGTACACAGCAGACTTTCATTGGTGAAGCCATGGTGTGGACACTGCAATGTGTATGACTTAAAGCACTCCCATGCTTCAGCAAATATCTCATTTCCATGTTGAGCAAAGCTGCTAATTGTATTCCTGAGCTTTGCTATTCTTGTTGAGCTGAAGAACTTGTTGAGAAATGCTGTCTTGCATTCATTCCAAGTTGAGATTGATCCTTCTGGAAGTGTCTTCTCCCACTGATTTGCCTTGTCTCCTAAACTGAAAGGGAACATGCGCAGCTTCAAAGCATCTTCAGACACGCCTTGAATCTTGGTCATACCACACATTTTGTCAAACTGATCCAAATGGTCTAAAGGATCCTCATTGGGCAGACCATGAAATCTGTTTCTTTGCACCATGTTGATTAACCCAAGCTTGATCTCAAAGTGATTCTAATGTCCAGCAGGAGCATTAATACCATTGCGGTTGATGTGTGTATTAGGCGCATCACCAGCTCCTATAGATCTTTGAACTCTTGGTGCACGAACTGGTACTCTCAAACCTTGAATTCCAGCCGTTTGGTTCATAGCTTCCTGAACCTCATATATGTGTGCAGCAACTTGTGGTATTGGTGCTTGTCCAACAACACCAATGTGTGGTAACAGAGCTTCTTGCTCTGCCATCCTATGTTCTTCTAACTCTTGAACGCTCTGTCTTACAGCCCTTCTTCTTCTATGGATGTTGTCTATAAAAGGAATCAGATTTGATGAGCCTTTGGACCTCAAATTCATACAAGTACCTGAACAAATAGAGCAATGAAAACAGAGCTAATTAGTAATGAAAAAGAAAAGAACTTAGTCTAACAGCGATGTCAAACTCAAAGAATCCACAAGTGACAACATCGCCAATTTGAAACAAAGGGTTTTTGAGGCTCTTGTAAGCAAGATAACCCTTGCTCTCTAATCAGTTGTAGTATAGAGATCAGATGTCAAACACACTTGTGGATGTGAGATGAAAAAAATGCTATAAGCTAAGCAATATGGGGTTTTGATTATGCAAGAGTAACTCTAACAACTTGGCAATGCAATAAAGGGAAAACAGAGCTGAAATGCAAGTAAACAAAGACTAAGAAAGATGAATCTAAAACAAGAACTAAGCAGGAATGAAACTAAACAAGATGAATATTGAAACTAAGTAAGCAAAAAAACTAAGCAAAGCAGATTTAAGACAAATAATAAAAAGCAAGATTAAAGGTACTAAACAATGATGGTCAAATGGTTCTCAAAAGTGACTAAGGGGATTTCTAGCAAAGGCAATCATCAAGCATCAAAAAAGCAAGCAATTCTCAATGATGTAATCCTAGACAAGGTATCTAATGAATGCTCTTCCTAGTGGTTAATAGGCAAACCCAATTCAACAAGACTAGAGTGTCAAACCCACTTTTGATGGTCTATTCTCTAATCATGAGCATAGAGAACAGAACCATAGAGCCCAAAAGATGAACTAGTCTAGTAAACATCTCTCATTCAAGCAAGAATTCAGATAATCTTATCAATCTGTTGAACCATATAGCTAAGCAGCTAATCACCAATCAAGAACATAAAAGTAAGCTCACAGTTGCGATATCTAACAATGTCTAGCAATGAACAGGACCTCAAGCAAAAGCATGTTCTTATAATGTATACTATATAACCATCGAGCAAGAATCTCAAATGATGCACTATCTAGATCTAAGCGAATCATCTAGCAAGGTGAACTATCACTTTGGTGTCACTGAACAAAGGAAACATAGACCAAGCTAAGACTATCAAGCAAAGTAGGCAAATCATGCAAAGACAAAGATTTCAAACCATCAACTGAACCATATGCATCAGCAATACCATATTCAATCAAAAGGGAGAAGCTTTATGAACAACAATCACTTTGCAAGAGAAGGAAACAATAGAGAATAACTAATCAAGCCTAATCACCCTTTAACGCATCTTAATCACTACTTTCTCTACTTAGAATCCTAAATCTAAGGTAAACTACTCACTAATCATGTTTAATCTTATTTGATTAGAGTTAAACATGAGTAGATGAGATTAAATCCAAGATAATGAAAACTAAACTACCAGGGTACTAAATCAAAGATCAGGAGACAAGATTAAACCATAAAAATGCAAACTTGATGGAAGAAAATAAAAATATTTACAAGATGGGGCAAATCGCCCTTTTTGATAAGCAAGAGATAAGATAAGGTTTTTGGAAACAACATGACCTAATGATGAAGTTTGGTGGCTTCCCTTTTATAGTTGGGAGCCAAAAAGGAAGAAAAAACCTAAAAATAGGATAAGGTCAACGATAAATCCGGTCAAACACGCGGATAAGTTGTATCAGGGTGGTACGGACGGGGTTATGCTCGATGTACCACCCGATATGGTCCGTGCAGCGTATATCGGCTTGTACAGTCTCGTTCCCTGCTCGATGCAGCACCTCGATGTAGACTGTGCCTTAGGATCCACGAGCTAGTCTTCTTCCTCACGTACTATGGCTTGTATAAGGCACACTCCTTGGAGGTTTTACTCGATGCAGCATCTCGATATGGGACCATACTTGGCAAATTTCCTTCTTTAACATCTCTTTGAACATAAGCTACTTCCATCTCCTCCCCAAACTCCAAGAACCTCCAAAAACACCTGAGAAACACCACAAACATGCAAATATATGCATATGTATGCAATCCTAAGCTAAGTGCATGCAATGTAGATTCAAAGTGCAAACGAGACTAAAATGCTAAACTGATATGCAAAAACAAGGGAAAAGATGCATGATGCAGCCTAAAATGCTCTAATAAAGCAAGCTATTAACTAGAAACAGATGAGTCGGGCCTTTGAGAGAATTGGAAGGGGGTCTCCTTCAGAAAAACTCTTCGGCGCTCAAGTTAGATAACGTCCCACTGGGAACAAGAACTCGGGAGGGAGAATGAATGGTGGTTTGGGTGTCTTGTTTGAGAATTGTGACAGTCGAATGCTATTTTGTTAAGACAGACGCATGATAGATGGACCATTGAGAGATTGGAGTTGGAACTCTCTTTTGATGGGGGTGAAAGTAAAAGGTTAGGGAGGAAAGTGAAGCTTATCTTGGAAGGTGTTCCTTCCAGAAAAAATTGAGCTTATCCCTTTCAGCCACGCTGCAAGGCCGAGGCATTACGGTTAGCTCCGAGGGATCTCTGTGTTTCTCCCATCTTCAAGGATCTCTCCCTTAATGTTCTTGGCTTTCCTCCTCTTCCTTCTTTATTTGGCTCTCCATCCCACCATCTCCCTCCCCCAAAATCCGATCCCTTTCTCAGTTGGCATTTGTTCCCTCTTTATACTTCTTTTCTCCATGACCCATTCCATCGGTGCAGCGCATGGTGAGAGCAGGTGGCTTACCGCAACACGCCTTCAACTTAGGAAGCTTGCCAACTGCCCGAGAATAGTTGGCTAGGGTGTCGTTGGGCAGCCTAGATAGGGAAGTCCTCATGATATCGGGATATACTAATGACGTATTGCTTCTTGAGTAGACGCGGTGAAAGTGGACCCAAGAATTGCCCACGACTTCTCGATATAATTTGTTTGATACCCGAGGGTTCTGGCAAATTTAACGCTGTGTTAGAACGGTTTATCCCTGACTGTACCACAAACCCATAAGAGTATGAGTCTAGCCGGAGTGAAACAGGGTTTCTGGAGAAACAATTGAAAAATTCACCTCCAACCTTGCCACGCACCCCAGAAGAGTATGAGTATAGCCTTGAGATAAGACAACAGCACCAACTACCACAACAATCTTGAACGAGAGATCTGACCCATGAGTATCCCTCTTCGCGAACTCCTTAATCTTCTCCACCGAATCCGGGTCTCCAAAAGTTTCTTCCACCTGTTCAATCTCTTGAAAAACCTTTTAGAGATTGTGACGAATTGTCTCCATTTCAGTTCGAGTTACAAGATCATTCAATGTATGTAAATTCTTCTCACTCTCAACTCGATATCTATTTGACAAGTTTTCCACATTCTTAATAAGCTCAATGACCTCATCCAATATTGCTTCTTCCCACCAGTTCCTAATGTGGTGGTGGTCATCCTACTTGTCTATCCATGACATCAATCACAAAGCATCTTGTTCTTCATATATGTGTTCTGCAGCTTGTTGTAATGGTGCTTGTCCAACAACACCAACATGTGGTAACTGAGCCTCTTGCTCTGCCGTCCTCTGTCCTTCTATCTCTTGAACTCTCTGTCTTACAGCTCTTCTCCTATGAATTTTTTCAATGAAAAGAGTCAGATTTGATGAGCCTTTAGACCTCAAATTACAAGTACCTGAAAAAACAGAGCACAAAAAACAGAACAAATTAGTAACCTTAAAGTAAAGAACTTAGTCTAACAGCAATGTTAAACTCAAACAATCCACAAATGGCAACGACGCCAATTTGAAACACGCCTTTTGTGTCACTAGATCAAATGTCCTTAGCTTCTAATCAGTTGTATAATAGGGATCAGATGTCAGCTCATTTGTGGAAGATGAGATGCAAACAATGTCATAAGCTAAGCAATGATGGGGTTTTGATTGAACAAAGACAAGTCTAACAACCTAAAAATGCAACGAAAAGAAATCATACACTAAATGCAAGTGAACAAAACAAGCAATGAACTTAAAGCAATAACTAAAGCAATAACTAACCAAGATGACTACTAAAGCAAAAACTAAGCAAGATGATATTAAAGACAATTAATTAAAAGAAAAACTCAAGGTTCTAAGCAATTGTGGGATAATGGCTTTGAAGAGTGAAAATAGGGATTTCTAACAAAGGCAAGCATCAAGCATTCATAAGCAAGCAATTCTCAATGTTGTACTCCTAGAGAAGAGATCTAAAAGGAACTAACTTGGCGTCAATAAGCAGTTCATATTAAACAAGATTGAAGTGTCAGACCCACTTGTGATGGTGTATCCTTCAACCATGAGCCTAAAGATCAGAACCATTCTAGCCTAAGAGATGTACTATTCAAGCAATCATTCTCTCACCCAAGCAAGAATTCAGATCAACTTATCAATCTTGTGAACCAATAAAGACCTAGTTAGCTAAACACCATTCAACAATATGGATTTAAGCACACAGCTGCAATATCCTCACAAAGCTAAGCAATGGACAGGAATGAAACAAAGGCAAGATCTTTTGATGCATATTGTTTAACCATCAAGCAAGAATCTCAAACCAGCAATATCTAGCCCTAAGTGAATCATCTAGCAATGGTGAACTATCACTTTGGTGTCACTGAACAAAGGAAACATAGACGAAGCCAAACTATCAAACCAAATAAGCGAACCATGCTTAGAAATGAGATAACAAGCCATTTAGTGAACCATATGCATCAATCAATACCATATTCAATCAAAAGGAGCAAGCTTTATGAATAATAACCACTTTGCAAGAGAAGGAGAATACAGAGAATAGTTAAATAAGCCTAATCACCCCTTAGTCACATCTTAATCACCATTTTTCCTACTTAGAACCCTAAATCTAAAGTAAACTACTCACTAATCATGTTTAATCTCATTTGTTTGGAGTTAAAAATAGCTATACGAGATTAAAATGCAAAGATGATAAATCTAAACTACCAAGGTGAAAAAACAAATATTAAAAGACAATATTAAACCATAAAAGTGCAAACTTTATTAAAGATTAAGATTCTAAGGCAAATCACCCTTTAAGGTTTAGAAAAGAGAGAGTTTTTGATGACAATCTAAACTTGGATTAAGATAATGTTTTGTGGCTTCCTTTTATAGCAAAGAGCCAAAAGAAGCATAAAAACCCTAAAAAAGGGATAAGGTCAAAGAAAATAAAGTGGTCAATGCGCGGATGAGTTACAACGAGGTCGTACGGACGATGTTCTGCTCGATATGCGACCTTGATATGGTTCGTGCAGCACGCATCTACCTCCTTGCTCGATGCTGGACCTCGATGCAGACCAACGGCTTAGACTCCTCATGCTGATCCTCTTCCTCTCGTCCTGCTGCTTACATCGAGCATACTCCACGGGTGTTCTGCTCGATATACTTGCTCGATATGAACCAGACTTTGCAAGAGCTCTATTTCTGACATCTTCTTCGATCATGAGTTGCTTCCATCTCCTTCCCATCTCTAAGAAACTACAAAAACACCTGAAAACCACCAGAAACATGCACATGTATGCAAATGTATCCAATCCTAAGCTAAATGCATGCCATGTTGATTCTAAGTGCAAATGATACTAAAATGCTAAACTATAATGCAAAAACAGATGAAAATATGCATGAAATTCAGCCTAAAATGGTCTAAAATAGCAAGCTATCAAGAAGTTCCTCCAAAAGCTAGATGAAAGCTTGAACAGCGAAGAAGAGCAAGAGAGAGCTGCAAAAGAAGCTGCTGAGAAGGAAGAGGCTGAGAAAGCCTTAGTTGCTCCAGAAGAAGAAGCCAAACCAGAGCTCAGTGAAGCTGATAAAGAGCTTGTAGAGACATACCACGCTTTGATGGTCTTGGCTAGAGAAAGTTCTGAAGACTTCAAGGAGTTGTATAGTCGCCAAGTGGGCAGCTCCGTAAGCAGCAATGAGAAGGGTAAAGCTCCTGAAGTTCAAGCTTATAAACCACCAATCCCTTACCCCACAATCCACTTTACAAAGGCTCAGATGGCAGTTTATTCAAAGTTCAGGAAGGACATACAAGACGCTGGAATAAAGCTTCCTCATGGCACCACTTTGCTTGAAGTGAAGGATCAAATCAGGTTCCTCAAAGAAGTCTTTGACAAGCTGGAAGTAGTGGAGCCAATTCTAGAGAATGCGGGGGCTAATCTAAAGAGAAAGAAGGAGCTGAAGACATTGACAAAGCTTCCCAATCCAGGAAAGTTTCTCATCACTTGTGAGCTTGAGATGCTAGACAATGTTGGAGCTTTGTGTGATTCAGTTTCAACTGTGAATGTCATGTCTCTCCACTTAAGCCAAACCTTAGGAATCAAGGAGTTCAAGCACTGCAAAGCCTATCACTTTTGTGGATAACACCTCAACAAGACCCTTGGGCATGTGAAGGATTTCCCTTTGAAGATTGGGTATCGCTTGGTGCCAACAGATTTTGTGGTTATGGATAAGACATATTCAAGAGAGGTGTCACTTCCTCTAGGGACACCATTATTGGCAACAGCAGTAGCTCAAGTAGACTTCAAGAGAGGCTCTGTGATTTTGAAGAATGTTGATGAGTTCAAGGTCTACAAGATTGTCTCTCCTTCCATAGCTTTTTGTGGAACAATTGTTGAAAAAGAGAGTGAGCAACAACAATTTCCAGAGCGTGTGGAGCATGCTATGAGCTTCACAATGAACATGCTGATGAGAGACACTCTCCCTGATGAGCCAGAGCAGAGACACTGAGTTGAAGCTTGAAGAGGGTTTGAAAGAGGATGAAGGCTTGATCACCAAAGAAGTGAAGCCTTTGATCACACAAAGTGTCAAGAAGAGGAGAAACAGGAAGACAGCTTGTGACAAGAAGAAACTGATGTCAGTGGGCATTTGGATTTACAAGAAGAAAGAGGAAGGAGCACCAGCTCCATCAACCTCTTCTCACTAGTCCTCAAACTATCAAAGTCAAGCTTAGTGACTTAAAACAAGCACACTTGGGAGGTAATCCCAAGACTATCCTTGTAAATATATGCTTTGTTTTATTACTAATATCTTTACTTAGTGTTTCAAAAGTCCAAGAACAGGTCCATGGGTGTGTAAGATGGTTTAAAGGCCAAGGAAAGAAAACTCTGTTTTCATATCGAGGTACATCTGCCATTGCTTCTCGATACAGCTTATCTCGGGGAAGGAGCAGTCCGTACACCGAGCAAGTTGCATGATGGAGATCGCATCGAGGTGTAGCATCGAGCAAAACACCAAAAGCCTTGCTCGGTGTGATCGCTCCTGAAGCCCCAGACCGTATACCGAGGAGCGTCGACCATACATCGACCAAAACGCATGGTGGAGATTATATCAAGGTGCAGCATCGAGCAAAACACTAAAAGCCTTGCTCGATGTGATCACCAATCCGTACATCGAAGAGCTACGGACCGTACATCGACGAGATTGCTCGATGAAGTCACACCGAGGAGTAACATCGAGAAGAACATCCAAGGTCCTGCTCGATATGGATGCTATCAGCCGACTCGATACAAACGATGACCGGCACGATAACCACCGACGAGCATAACAACCGAGTATGAGACGTTCCACATCATGGTGTAGCATCGAGCAAAACACCAACATGTTTGCTCGATGCAGAGTGGCCAAGCCAAGAACAAGCATCCGGATGATGCCATGCGCTGCCCAAGGAAAGGATCATGCAAGCCGATGTATCTCCCTACACCGAGCAACAGAATCGAGCAGAACATCTGCTGAGACTGCTCGATGCAAGGTGCACTGAAGGAGAAGCTGACCGGAACACGGAACCCCCGAGGCACAGGAGCATGATTGCCGAGCCACAGGACCCGACGTCCCCGATATGGTACACATCGAGTACCACATCGAGTGTTTTGCTTGATAAGATTCGTGTAAATTTGTTTTTAAAAATTTTTACATAGGTAAATCGAGTAAAACATTTTTGTGGATCTTGATGGCTGGTAAAAAAATCTTTTCTTTCCCCCTCACATGCATTTTTGAATTTTAAATTAGATTTTCTTGCATTTTTGATTTATTTTAATAGAGAATTTCCTTATCCTCTTGCCTTAAAACTAGCATTTTCATCTCTCTCCACACATCCATATCGAGCTGAACACCATTGTCAAACATCTCTTTTTTCTCTCTTGCATTCTCTGTTCTAGAACTTCATCTTTTGGTTCAAAGATTAAGGTAACTTTGTTAGATTCCTTGTTTCTTGAGTATAATCTTTGCAAAATGAAGTAGGGTGCATTAGAATGATTTTTGGGATAGTTTTGCACAACTTGTTTATGGTTTTGAACTACATGTCACCATTATTGCTTCTCTTTCAAAATTCATGGTTAAACTGATTAGAAAATGCTGTTTTTGTGCTTAGTTTGATATTATGTTTAGGTTCTGGCAAAATCTAGGCATGCTATTGCTTTTCCAGCATATTAACCATTGAAATTCTTCTTTTTAGATTATTAATGGTGAATCTGATGCATTTTCATAGTTTGGTAGAGAGAGAATGATATTTTTGCTGCATATGCTTGAATTTGGTCTAATCGCTGCTTGTTACTGTGAGAATTTTAGTTTTTGTTATGTCTATCCTTTTGAGCTGAAATGTTTTTCTAAATTTGACTATGTTTGTTGGTAATCAGTGTGAATTTGTATAGAATTTTCCCATGACTGCTTCATATTTGAAAAATAATTTTCTGCACAGTGCTCTCAAAGGATTGTATACTAATATTTGCTTCAAGCATCGCATTTTCAGGTACTATATCGAACACTAGAGGAGATGAGGAGATTTATGACTTAAATGCTGCTGCAAGAAACAGAGTTGAGGGAAAAAGGCCAGTTGTTGAAGAAGAACAAGTCCAAGATGCAGCACCAAAGCTCAAGGACTACTTGAGAGCAATGAGGAGAGTGGACTTCACTCCTACAAGATATGCTGATCCTGGTCTGTTGGGAGAGCTAGGAATCAAGACTGAAGTGGATGAGCTGTTGAGCAACATTGTACTGGAGAAATTTGATAGTCTTGGCTATCCAACTTACAAGCAACTTTCTTGTGAGTTCCTTGCAAGCTTCAAAGTCTACTTCTACAAGTTTGATGAAGAATATATTAAGGAGAAGAAGACTTTGGCAATGGATTCATTAAGTTCCGAGCCAACAGAGCATGGTACACCATGAGGTTCACTCAGCTTGAAGAAATATTTTGATTTGATCAAGGCTCAAGAGCACAAAACATGCATTTTAAGCATGATGAGCTATTGCATGTGTGGGAGGATATAGCGAATGATGCTTATAGAGCTGGTCATCTGAAGAGTGCTAGCATCCGTCATCCAGCTATCAGATATGTTCATAGGATCCTCACCAGCACACTCTTTTACAGGAAAGAGCAAAGTATGGTCAAAGAAGAAGAGATGGGGTTGCTTGTGAATAGCTTGAAGAACATCATGGTTGAAACAAGGCATGGGAAGATTCAAGGAGAGCGCTTAGGAGTTAGTCTTGTGACAATCCTAATGAAGCAATTTATATCATGCCAACAATGGGCTTTCAACACAAGAGATAAGAAGCCTAAGATAACTATTGGAGGCGTGATCACTCTTATCTTGCTTGGTGCTATAGTTGAGCTTGACACACCATATGTTAGCATGATTTTCCCAGATGTCCCTAATCTCAGCAAGATCGGATACCTTTCAGGAGCTGTTGAGACAGGATTTGGATATCAATTTGACCTGGAAAATAGGAAGAAGAAGATCATCTTGCCCAAGCAGCGCCTAACAAACTTCACCACCTATGAGAACATCTGATTCATGCCAACAGAAGATGAGATTTATGACCCAAGGACTGATTCACCATTGATAAGGCCAAGCAAGGTTAAGAACATGAGCACCATTAGAGACTCAGATGTGGAAGTGGACTTTGAAGAGCAGCATCAAGAACAAGAGGTTCAGCATCAAGGGATAGAAAAGAATGAATATGAAGACTATGATAGCCGCCCTTATACATTTGACCCCCTATGATGTGATCTACACATCTAAAGCTTCAAAGGGTGTACATGAGCACATTAGGCTACTTCAGAGGTGGAACCATTTCCAGGACAAGGCCATCAGAGGTTGGCTGAAGACAGTCAAAGCAAGCAAGAAATCAGTTGACTCATTGAAGAAGAAAGTGAGGAAGCTCAAGAAGAGGTTGGGAGGATCTTCATCAGCCAAGAGAACTGATCAAGCGGCCCAGGCAGAGCCACAAGGAGGAGGATCTGATGTTTAGGACATGTCTGAGGACACACAGAAAGCCATAGTCCAAGAGTGATCATCATTCCACATCAGTGAGCGGCCAAGGACACAAGCTCACCATCATTCCACATCAGCGAGCTGCAAAAAGTAAATCTACACATTTCTAGATGTGCTATCCTTAAGCCTAAGAAGCAAACTTTCCATGGTTTGTGGATAAGATAAGGTCCTCTCATCATTCATCCTCTCCAAACCCATGGCTTGTGGTGGAAAAGGATGGTTGATGGAGCTGAAGCACGGATCTTAACATGGCCTAACTAGCCCTTACTTGCCACTATCATGGTCTTTAAGGCATACTAGTCTCTTGGTTTGGACATAAGAGATTTCCTAAGTTCTTATGAGATAAGGAAATCTCTTGGATAATAAAGCCTCTCTAAAGGTCTTTAAGCATTTGATACTCCAAACCAAGAAAGGATAAAGTTCAGAACAAGAAAATACCAAGATCTAACCTTTAAAACCTTCCTAATCACTTCATCCTTAAATCCTAAAAAATTACTCTATTATCATTTTCAAATCCCTCTTAATCATGAGATAAGAGGAGTTAAACATGATTGAGATAACAAGAAAGAAAGATTAAAGATTAAAGAGAAGTTCTAAAATTCAAAATCCAAGTTTTTACAAAAGATAAAGCTTGAAAATGGATAAAGATGTTTCAATGATGATCCACAAAACCCAAAAATGGGAAAGGAAGCTGTGTAAATCGTGGATGCCCTCAAAATCTAGGTCAAAAGTGTTCATAAAGGACCACACAAATGGTCCCCTCACTAAAAGACAAAGTGTGAGCTGTCCAAGGAAGGAAGCAAAAATCTGGACTGAAAATCGACCTGCCTGGTCGATCTGGTGGTCGATCTTGTCCTGAATCGATTGGCCGGCTCGATCTTCTGGTCGATCTAAGCTGAATCGAGTGGCCTTGGTCGATCTAATGGTCGATCTCAGGCTGAAACGAGTGGTCTTGGTCGATCTAAGGGTCGATCTCAGGCTGAAACGACTTGGATGGTCGATTTGAGACTTGATCTCAGCCTAATTCTTTTTGGATGAACTCTTTCTTGACTCCCAGCAACTCTTATGCTCTTCTTTTGAATCGTTGTCCATGCTCAGCATCCAAAACAGCTCCATGTACACCATATTACCTAAAAACAATGCATATATGCAAGAAATATGCAAATGCTAATGCAAACATGTCTAAAACCTAAAATAGAGCAAAAGTTACAAATAATCTAAATATGAATGCAATATGAATGCAAAATCTATCCTAAATGAGGGCTAAATTTTGCTAAATTATGAGTTTATCAACTCCCCCAAACTTACCTTTTTGCTTGTCCTCAAGCAAACAAAGACAAATCCGAGAGAGGTTTAAAAATGGGGGTTCAATTCCAAAAAATGTTTTTCAAATGAATCAGCTCAATGGTCCTTGTTCTTAATTCTAGGATGCATCATACAAACTCATACTCCAAAGAACTTAGCCATATTCATCACATGTTGAATCTCAAATCATGACTCTCCTATTCCAAACAATCCAAGAATCCTAACCTTTAACATTCAATTAAGAGCAAACCATGAATCACACTTATGCACTTTAAAACCGAACACATTTGGCTAGGGACAAAGGTTATGGGACTAGAATGATCTCATTTAAATGGGTACTCCAATGCAATAGTTTCTCTCAAAATGGGATGAACTTATGCATAATGCTAAAGGTAAAGGCAATTGATGCATACATGATTAGATTCTCATTTACCCATACATACTAACAATGTTCCTAAAACCCTCTCTCATTCTTTTTCTCTTTTTAAGCTCACTCACCCTCCTAGAGACTACCCATAACAAGCAAAACCCAAATAAACAGAAAACATCTCTTCTCATTTGGCTAGTGGTAATGCTATAAACATATTAAGCTCTTTTAAACACTTTGATAGCTCTCTTCTTATAATTTTTTTTCTTTTTATTTGGCACTTAGGCTCTTTTATTAGTCTCTCTTTTTTTTTTTTCTTTTGAGAGCTATCTTCCTTCTTTAAAACATGAGCTTTTATTTTCAAACACAAAGCCTACCACTTAAAACCATAAAACCTTTTTATTCAAGCTTCAAACACCAAACTCTTTTAAGCCGAAAACAAATAAGAAAAATAAACAACTCCCATGAACCCCATTCCTAACCTTAAGCCTAAAACTAGCTTCAAAATGCAAAGCTAGCAATTATATGAGAGCCTAATCATGTCGCCTAGACGTAATACGTTATGCCAAGTTCAAACCGAAAAGAGGCCTCACAATGATATCACACAAGAGAATTTGGCTTGAAAAGAGGGTAAGGGTTATGGTGAGAGTTCTACTTAGGCTCACAAAAGAGTGGTGAAAGGAAGAAGAGAGCCTAAATATGTATATGATCCATGTGTTCTTTTTCAAATGCATAAGTATGATAATTAAAAACTCCAAGTTAAGGTTCTCACTTGATAGGAAAAGATTCAATTCATGAATGTTCAATTTAAGCCATGAAAATCAAAATAAATGATCCAAGTATGGTTAGAGCTTACTTTCAAAGTTTGTGAAAAGCATCAAAGAACTACTAACTAGGGCCTTGAACTAATTTATAAGCTTAAAACACTTTTACAAGGAAAATTGCCCCCTATGCACGTGAATGCAAGCAACCTATATGATAATATCTAGACTCAATCCTAAAATATTTACCAATGAAAATGCAAGCTACATGATTTTTTTCGAAAATTTTGAAAATTTTTCTGATTTTCTATGCAAATGTATATGCATGAAGACTCAAATATGCTTAAAGGAAAAATAAGAAAACAAAACAAAAAAATAAATCTCTCAAACTCTATCCCAAACTTAAATTACACAGTCCCTTGTGTAATAAGAGTTCAAGAGAGATCATCAACAAGAAATAAAATTCAAAAATCCAAGAATGCATGATATATACAAGGTTTTGGAATAGTGTACCCTGGGCTGTGTTGTGGTTCGAGCTGGATGATCGATCTGTGGGTCGTTTTGGGCAGAAGATCGAGGTTCATGCTCGATCAAGGGGTCGATCTACGCAGGAGAACGAGTGGGTGTACTCGATGCAGGTCTCGATCTTGTCCTTAATCGACCTTGGCCGGTCGATCTAGCCATCGATCTACCGGACATGCTTCAGTTTTCTTGCCTTTTAAAGCTTCCAAGAGCGTGCTTTTGAATCCCCATCTCCCTTGGTCATGTTGAGGCTTGTATCACCAGGCTCATACTCATCATAGAACCATCCCCCAAATGTGTGCATCCTTATCTCCTCAAAGGGTAACTGCCATGGGTCCTCAATGCTCTCTTCATTAGTGAGGGTGAAACCGAGGTGCTTGGCAAAAGGTTGGTCCATTGGAGATTCTTCTTCTTCACCCTCCTTGGAGGCTACTGCAATGGGACTCTCCTTTGTCTCCTTCTTGGGAATGAGTTGCACATGTATTGCTTTCTTGGTGGAGAGCTCTTTCTCAACAAATGAGCTCTCACTAGCATCCTCTAAACATGCAACAACCGAACTTTCTTCACAGGGATCTTCAAATCTTTGCTCAAGATTTGCATCAACAATGTATCTAAGAAGAGCTTCAAGTTCGTCAGCACCTTGTTGGCGTTCATCATTGGTTTGAGCTTTATCTTCTTGTTCCTCATTCCCTTGTGTGATTTCGGTGTTGATAGACTCCACATGTGATGTTGCAGCAACTCTTGAACATGGAGCAGGAGAGCCTAGTGTGAAGTCAAGCATGATAATGCTCTCATTAAGCCGTTCTTGCTGCTCCAAAAGTAACTTCATCATGTTGAGATTTTCTTCCTCCTTAGAGATGTGGGAAGAATAGGTTGCTCCTTGCTCGTACTCCATGTCCCAAGATTGGTATCCCTCACCATATCCATAGTGATTCTCTTGAGCAGAGTGTTCATCCATAAGTCCTCTTTGATATGTGGATGACCCTTCAAAACCATGGTGGCTTGTGGGGTCCCAAGCCATCATTCTCTCTTGATTCGCTAATAAGGCCTAAAACATTGATGCTATATCCGAATCCATACTGTCTTCCTTGTGATTCTTGCAAAAAGAACAAACACTTGAAAGAGAGTTAGTAACCAAAATGAAAAATAAAAACCTAGTCTATACTAAGCTCCAAATCCTAGTTATTTCAGCAAAACCTAAGTTGGCAACGGCGCCAATTGATAAGAGGACTTTTATCAGTTCTAAATATTAATCCTAAAGTCTCTTAGTGTTGTTGTAGTACTTTAGATATCAATCCAGCTTAGGTGAGAAAGATACTAGGAATGCAAGAGCCAAGTAAAGCTAAGTCAAATTCGAGTAAATGGAGGAGAAATTTATCAAAAACTAAATGCAATACGAAATGAGCAAGAAAACAATTTTAAAATCCCCTCTTAAGGGTTAACAACTACTAGAAGAAAACTAGGAATTTAAAGTGCAAGACTACTGATTTTGAAAATTCGATATCTAAAAACAGGCAAATAAGGCTATTTCTAGCAACCTAAAGGAGCAAACTTTAAATTTAAAGGAAAAAGCTTTTGAAATTACTTATATGATAATTAACAGATTCAAGGATGAGGTTCATGCTTAGGGAAGTTCAAGGTTCGATCTTGGTTTGCAAAAAGTAAATCTACACATTTCTAGATGTGTTATCCTTAAGCCTAAGAAGCAATCTTTCCATGGTTTGTGGATAAGATAAGGTCCTCTCATCATTCATCCTCTCCAAACCCATGGCTTATGGTGGAAAAGGATGGTTGATGGAGCTGAAGCATGGATCTTAACATGGCCTAACTAGCCCTTACTTGCCACTATCATGGTCTTTAAGGCATACTAGTCTCTTGGTTTGGACATAAGAGATTTCCTAAGTTCTTATGAGATAAGGAAATATCTTGGATCATAAAGCCTCTCTCAAGGTCTTTAAGCATTTGATACTCCAAACCAAGAAAGGATAAAGTTAAGAACAAGAAAATACCAAGATCTAACCTTTAAAACCTTCCTAATCACCTCATCCTTAAATCCTAAAAAACTACTTTATTATCATTTTCAAACTCCTCTTAACCATGAGATAAGAGGAGTTAAAAATGATTGAGATAACAAGAAAGAAAGATTAAAGCTTAATGAGAAGTTCTAAAATTCAAAATCCAAGTTTTTACAAAAGATAAAGCTTGAAAATTGATAAAGATGTTTCAATGATGATCCACAAAACCCAAAAATGGGGAAGGAGGCTGTGTAAATTGTGGATGCCCTCAAAATCTAGGTCAAAAGTGTTCATAAAGGACCACACAAATGGTCTCCTCACTAAAAGACAAGTGTGAGCTGTCCAAGGAAGGAAGCAAAAATCTGGACTGAAAATCGACCCGCCTGGTCGATCTGGTGGTCGATCTTGTCCTGAATCGATTGGCCGGCTCGATCTTCTGGTCGATCTAAGCTGAATCGAGTGGCCTTGGTCGATCTAAAGGTCGATCTCAGGCTGAAACGAGTGGTCTTGGTCGATCTAAGGGTCGATCTCAGGCTGAAACGACTTGGATGGTCGATCTGAGGCTCGATCTCAGCCTAATTCTTTTTGGCCGAACTCTTCTTGACTCCCAGCAACTCCTGAGCTCTTCTTTTGACTCCTTGTCCATGCTCAGCATCCAACACAGCTCCATGTACATCATATTACTTAAAAACAATGCATATATGCAAGAAATATGCAAATGCTAATGCAAACTTGTCTAAAACCTAAAATAGAGCAAAAGTTACAAATAATCTAAATATGAATGCAAAATCTATCCTAAATGAGTGCTAAAATATGCTAAATTATGAGTTTATCACAAAACAAGTAAATCAGAAATCCTAAGGCGAATCAAGCACGAGCATCACCAAATAAAGGAGCCAAACTCAAAAGAAGCAAATCTCCACCTCTTTAAGTTCAAAAGAAGAAGTGTCCTCCAAAGCGCTTGAAAGAGAAGAGTTTTTGTGTTTTTAAAAGGGGTTTAAAATCTTAAAAAGGGTAGCATAGGTGAGTTTACACTGATAGGCTAGAGTTAGGAACACATCTTATAGATCTTGCATAGATGGGAGTCTTCCTTTGTATGTGTAAGTTGTTCTTTGACCCTTGTCATTTTGCCAAATCACAACCATGTTTTTCCTTCAGAGAACCCTTTAAACACCAAAACCAGTTTGTGAAGTGGGATCAGTTTTATTTCACTAAGCCTTGTCCCTTAGCCAAATGACACATTTGCATTTGCCACAATATGATTCACGGTTTGAGCTTAATTAAATGTCAAAAAGTTGTTTGATTTGATGAGCATGTGTAGGTTTATAGCTTTGTGATCATTCTTGCCTTGTGATGAAAGTGGCCAAGTGTTTAAAATATTCTTCCATCAAGTGCACCCTAGAATTAAGAACATGGACTTCATTTTTATTTTTGTTAGCATTTTTAGAGATGTGAGTTCCCATTTAAAACCTCATCACCATGTTAAGTGTTTGTTTGCTTGAGGGCAAGCAAAAGCTAAGTGTGGAGGTGTTGATAGCTTGCTATTTTAGACTATCTTAGGCTGAATTTTATGCATCTTTTCCTATAGTTTTGCATTATAGTTTAGCATTTTAGTATCATTTGCACTTAGAATCAACATGGCATGCATTTAGCTTAGAATTGCATACATTTGCATACATGTGCATGTTTGTTGTGGTTTTAAGGTGTTTTTGGAGGTTCTTGGAGTTAGGAAGGAGATGGAAGCAGTTCATGATCGAAGGAGATGTCAGAAATGGAGCTCTTGCAAAGTCTGGTCCATATCGAGCAGAATGATAGCTTGCTATTTTAGATCATTTTAGGCTGCCTTTCATGCATCTTTTCATCTGTTTTTGCATTATAGTTTAGCATTTAGGTATCATTTTCACTTACAATCAACATAGCATGCATTTAGCTTATGATTGCATACATTTGCATACATGTGCATGTTTGTAGTGGTTTTCAGGTGTTTTTGGAGTTTCTTGGAGCTGGGGAGGAGATTGAAGCAGCACATGATCAAATAAGATGTCAAAAGTGGAGTTCTTGCAAAGTCTGGTCCATATCGAGCAAGCATATCGGGCAGAACACTCGTGGAGTGTGCTCGATGCAAGCAGCAGGACGAAACGAGAAGGATCAGCACGAGGATTCCAAGCCGTTGGTCTGCATCGAGGAAGGACGTCGATACACGCTGCACGGGCCATATCGAGGTCTCATATCGAGCAGAACATCGACCGTACGACCTCGATGCAACTCATCCGCGTTGACCATTTGACTTTTGTTAATCTTATCTTATCTTTTTATGTTTTTTATGCTTCTTTTGGCTCCCTACTATAAAAGGGAAGCCACAAAACATTATCCTTATCAAGCTTTATTTTATATAATCTCAAAACTCTCTCTAAACCAAAAGGGCGATTTTGCCTTAAGGATCTTGATCTTTAATAAAGTTTGCATTTTTAAGGTTTAATCTTGTCTTTAATCCTTTGTTCTTGCATCTTGGTAGATTAGATTTATCTTATTTGCATTTTAACCTCATCTAGTCATGTTTAACTCCAAATCAATAGGATTAAACATGATTAGTGAGTAGTCTTCTTTAGATTTAGGTTTCTAAGTAGGGAAAGTGGTGATTAAGATGTTATTAAGGGGTGATTAGGCTTGATAAAGCTTGCTCCTTTTGATTGAATATGGTTTGATAGATGCATATGGTTCACTTGATATCTTGATATCTCTTCTCTAAGTACAGTTCGCTTATTTGGCTTGATAGTCTAGCTTGGTCTATGTTTCCTTTGTTCAATGACACCAAAGTGATAGTTCACCTTGCTAGATGATTCGCTTAGGGCTAGATAATGCTAGTTTTGAGATTCTTGACTTGATGGTTAGATAGTATGCATCAAAAGATCTTGCCTTTGCTTCATTCTTGTTCATTGCTTAGCTTTGTTAGGATGTTGCAAGTTTGTGCTTAAATCCATAATATTTATTGGTGTATATCTGCTTAGGTCCTTATTGGTTCACAAGATAGATAAGTTGATCTGGATTCTTGCTTGGGTGAGAGAGTAGTTGCTTGATTGGTGCATCTCTTAGGCTAGAATTGTTCTGATCTTTATGCTCATGGTTGAAGGATATGCCATCACAAGTGGGTCTGACACTTCAATATTTTTGAATATGAATTGCTTATTGACGCCAAGTGGTTCCCATTAGATACCTTGTCTATTAGCATAACATTGAGAATTGCTTGCTTGTTAATGCTTGTTGAGTGCCTTAGTAGAAATCCCCTTGTAATTCTTGAAAACCACTGTCCCACAATTGCTTAGCACCTTGAGTCTTGCTTTTAATTAATTTTTTTCAAAGTCATCTTGCTTAGTTCTTGCTTTAGTAGTCATTTCTTGCTTACATTCCTGTTTAGTCATTGCTTTAAGTTCATTGTTTAGTTCTGTTGACTTGCATTTAGTTTAAGCTTTTCTTTCATTGCACCATTAGGTTGTTAGACTTGTTCTCACATAGTCAAACCTCAATCTTGCTTAGCTTACAGCATTGTTTGCATCTCATCTCCCACAATTGGATTGATACCTGATCTCTATTCTACAACTGATTAGAAGTTAAGGAATTTTATCTAGTGACCAAAAACCGCTCTTTCACAGAACACTTGTGGAGTATGCTCGATGTAAGCAGCATGACGAGAGGAAGAGGATCAACACGAGGAGTCTAAGCCGTTGGTCTGCATCGAGGTCCAGCATCGAGTAAAGAAGTCGATGCGCGCTGCACGAGCCATATCGAGGTCGCATATCGAGTAGAACATCATTCGTACGACCTCGATGTGATTCATCCGCGCATTGAATTTTGACTTTTGTTGACCTTATCTTATTTTTAGGTTTTTTATGTTTCTTTTGGTTTCCTACTATAAAAGGGAAGCTACAAAACATTATCTTTATCCAAGTCTAGCTTTTCGTCAAAAACTTCTCTCTTCTCTAAACAAAAAGGGCGATTTGCCTTAGGTTCCTTATCTTTAATAAAGTTTGCATTATTATGGTATAAACTTATCTCTTGATCTTTATTCTTGCACCTTGGTAGTTTAGATCTATCATCTTTGCATTTTAATCTCATCTAGATATATTTAACTCCAAACAAATGGGATTAAACATGAGTAGTGAGTAGTTTACCTTAGATTTTAGGTTCTAAGTAGGAAAAGTAGTGATTAAGATGTGATTCAGGGGTGATCAGGCTTATTTAACTGTTCTCTGTTGTCTCCTTCTCTTGCAAAGTGGTAATTCTTCATAAAGCTTTCTCCTTTTGATTGAATATGGTATTGATTGATGCATATGGTTCACTAAATGGCTTGTTATCTCATCTCTAAGCATGACTCGCTTATTTGGCTTGATAGTTTGGCTTGGTCTATTTTCTTTTGTTCAGTGACACCAAAGTGATAGTTCACCATTGCTAGATGATTCGCTTATGGCTAGATAGGGCGGGTTTTGAGATTCTTTCTTGGTGGTTAGATAGTATGCATAGAAAGATCTTGCCTTTGTTTCATTCCTGCTCATTGCTTAGCATTGTTAGGATGTTGCAACTGTGTGCTTAAATCCATATTCTTGATTGATGTTTAGCTAACTTGGTCCTTATTGGTTCACAAGATTGATAAGTTGATCTGAATTCTTGCTTGGGTGAGAGAATGATTGCTTGATTAGTACATGTCTTAGGCTAGAATTGTTATGATCCTTAAGCTCATGGTTGAAGAATACGCCATCACAAGTGGGTTTGACACTTCAATCTTGTTGAATATTAACTGCTTATTGATGCCAAGTTGTTTTCTTTTAGATACATTGTCTAGGAGTACAACATTCAGAATTGCTTGCTTATGAATGCTTGATTCTTTCCTTTGTTAGAAATCTCCATTTTTACTCTTGAAAACCACTAACCCACAATTGCTTAGAACCTTGAGTCTTGCTTTTAATCAATTGTCTTTAAGATCATCTTGCTTAATTCTTGCTTTAGTTATCATTCTTGCTTAGTTCCTGCTTAGTCATTGCTTTAAGTTCATTGCTTAGTTCTATTTACTTGCATTTACTTTCTACTTTCTTTCAATTGCATTGTTAGGTTGTTATACTTGTCCTTGTTCAATTAAAACCCCATCATTGCTTAACTTATGGCATTGTTTGCATCTCATCTTCCACAAATGAATTGACACCTAAGCCCTATTTCACAACTGATTAGAGGCTAGGGATATTTGGTTTAGGATAGCAAAAATCATGTTTCACCTTTCCCAAAGATGATCCTAATTAAGTCTAAGTCCCAAGATAAACCCCTAAATCTACCTTTTCCCAAGGCTCTTTTGATCTTTTTCTTCTTGAAATGTGGGGGACGTCTTCTTCTTTTGCTTGTGTGGCTGACTTCTTTTAGAACTTGCTCTTCTTTGTTGTATAGGCACCAATTTTCATCACCTTTTTGGTGGATTGCTTGGTCTGATTTTTTCTCCTTTTGGATGACCTTTGTAAGCTTGCTGTTGTTGGCGCCTTTTCTTCTTTATGACTTAGAGCTTTCTTCTTTTTCACTTAACCACAATATACAATCATCTTCCCCACAATGTCTTCCTCTTTATAAAACCATTTCCTTTTCTCTTTTCAAAGATACAAACAATCAAAGCTTAGACCACTCAACTCTTCCCCTTCCCCAAACATTATAACCTAATATCAAGCTCTAAATGCAAGCCGATGTCTACAAGAGAGCTTTTCCCTGCAAGCCTTATTCCTAAGACTTTTTACCAAGATAAATTCGAAAATGATAATGCAAGGCCTCACAGACTCTCACAATAGTGTTTGGGCTTAAAAGGAAGGATTGGTTCAAGGTATGGTTAAATGTCCTTTAATGATGAGGATCAGCTACTTGGATCAACAAGAATGGTGAAAAAGAAGAAGATGGTCCAAATATGTATATTGGCAGCCATGCAATCACTTTCAGTGCACAAACAAGATAATTCAAAGTCCAAATTAAAGTTCCACTTATATAAAGGTCAAGATCAAATCAAGCAAGTTTCAACTTCAGCAAGAGTTTCAAAATCATAAATTCAAAGAGTGGTTCAGCCTTATTTCAAGTGTTTCATCAAATGCATCAAAGGGCTAAGAAGTATAAAGTAGAAAGTTTAAGGATTAAAATATTAGTAAGGTTTGTACTTGTAGCGGAGGTTGGAGGGGTGGGGGATTGGACATTCATCAGTGGAGATGATTAATGGGGACCATTGGATCGAGGCGTCCCTGCAGTTTTGGTGTTTTGAAGAGCATTCATCCATATCGAGCTGGGCTCTTGGTGTTCTGCTCAATGTGGCACCTCGATGTGTTCACCCTGGAGCATCTCGCTCGGTGTATGAACAAAAGCTTCAGAGGCGATTGCATTGAGCAAGGCTCTGGAGGTTTTGCTCAATATGGCACCTCGATGTGATCTCCATCGTGCAATCTGCTCGACATACATACTGCTTTTTCCCCGAGATAAACTGCATAGGGCAGGTTTTGCAGAGGTTTTGCTCGGTATGGCATCCCGATGCAGAAGCAGAGCTTTAGTTTTCTTGGATTTTTCACAATGTTTGACCAACTTAACTGCTTTTTTCACCCTGAAAACACTTAATAAACATATCAAAAGCATAAGGAAAGCATATTTACATGGATAATCATGAGATTATCTCCCAAGTGTGCTTTGTTTAAGGTCTCTTAGCTTGACCTTCTTTATTTTGCTAGGTGGGAACATCAAGGAGACTAAGGTCAGTCTCCACTGCTAGAACCTCTGAGGCTAAGTATGGCTTGACTCTGTGTCCATTGACTGTGAACTCCCTTCCTTCAGTATCCAACAATGTGACTACTCCATAGGGAAGAACTTCTTTGATTCTATATGGCCCATTCCACCTTGACTTAAGTTTTCTAGGAAAGAGCCTCAACGTTGAGTTGTAGAGAAGAACCAATTCGCCTGATCTGAATTCTTAGTGGACTATCTTCTTGTCGTGAAAAGCTTTATTCCTTTCCTTGTAAATCTTTGAATTCTCATAGGACTCCAACCTGATCTCTTCTAGCTCATGAAGCTGCATAAGTCTCCTTTCTTGAGCGCTCTTAATGTCATAGTTGAGCAGTTTGGTTGTCCATTGAGCCTTATACTCAAGCTCTACTGGAATGTTACAAGCTTCTCCATACAACAAGCTGAAAAGAAACCTTCCTATTGGTGTCTTGAATGCAGTCCTATAAGCCCAAAGTGCATCATTAAGTTTGGCTGAGCAGTCTTTCCTTGTGATCCCTACTGTCTTCTCTAGAATGGCTTTGATCTCTGTGTTTAAAACATCAACTTGACCACTGGGTTGTGGATGATAAGGCGTTACCATTTTGTGTTTGACTCTATGCTTATTCAAAAGATTATCAAAGACTTTGTTAATGAAGTGACTTACACAATCGCTTATCACAACTTTAGGCACACCAAATCTTGGAAAAATTACAGTCTTGAAGAGTTTCACAACAACAGAAGAATCATTTGTTGGACTTGCAACAGCCTCAACCCATTTGGAGACATAGTCAACTGCCACTAAGATGAACTTGTTTCCATATGAAGAAGGGAAGGGTCCCATAAATTCAATTCCCCACACATCAAAGATTTACATTTCAAGGATTAGATTCTGAGGCATCTCATCCTTTTTGCTTAAGTTTCCTTTCCTTTGACATGCTTCACACCTCTTGATGAACTCATGAGTATCTTTAAAGATGCTTGGCCACAAGAATCCTGCTTGAAGTATCTTTGTAGCGGTTTAGAACGTTGCAAAATGGCCTCCATAAGCAGAGCCATTGCAATGGAAAATGATTTCTTGGGCTTCTTCTTCTGCTACACATCGTCTAAACAGTCCATCTGATCCTTTCTTGTAGAAGTATGGATCATCCCAAAACATTTGAGATAAGTCCTTGAAGAACGTAGCCTTCTGATAAGGCTTTTGGGAAGGTGGAAAGATGGTCTGAAACCAGATAGTTCACGAAATCTGAGTACCAAGGCAGGTTATTGTCTTGCAAAGCGGCTGCTTCATTCCAGTGCTTCAGCACTCCGTAAGCCATAAGTTGTTATTCAGGAAGAGAGTCATCCATAGGAACAAGATCTTCAATCCTCATTCTTGATATGTGATCAGCCACTCCATTTTCTATCCCCTTTTTATCAAGTATCTCGAGATCAAACTTCTGAAGCAAAAGTATCCATCTGAGCAGGCGTGGCTTTGTATCCTTCTTGGCATAGATGTAGCGAATTGCTGCATGATCTGTGTAGACTATGACCTTAGAGCCTACTAGATAGCTTCTGAACTTCTCAAATGCGAACACAACTGCTAGCAAATCCTTCTCTGTTGTAGCATACCGAGTTTGAGTGTCATCCAGAGTCCTAGTTGCATAGTATATAATATGTAACTTCATTTCCACTCTCTGACCAAGCACAGCTCTAAGTGCATAATCACTAGCATCACACATTATCTCAAATGGCAAACTCCAGTCAGGTGCCTTAACAATGGGAGCACAAGCGCCTCTTTGATGGTTAGAAAAGCTTGCATGCAGTCATCATCAAAGACAAACTCTGTCTCCTTGCACAACAGCCTAGTGAGTGGTCTTGCTATTTTGGATAAATCTTTGATGAACCTCCTATAGAAGCCTGCATGTCCCAAGAAACTTCTGATCCCTTTCACTGATGTTGGTGGAGCCAGATGTATCATTACTTCTATCTTGGTCTTGTCCACCTCTATCCCTTTCTCAGAGATCTTGTGCCCCAAAACAATTCCCTCATTGACCATGAAATGGCATTTCACTCAATTCAGTACCAGACCTGTGTCTTCACATCTCTTTAAAACCTGACAAATATTAGACAAACAGACGCTAAATGAAGATCCATAGACACTAAAGTCATCCATGAATACTTCCACCATCTCTTCAAGAAAGTCAGAGAATATGGAGGTAACACATCTTTGAAAAGTTGCGGGGGCGTTACACAGTCCAAATGGCATTCTTCTATATGCAAAAGTGTCATAGGGAGATGTGAAGGTGGTCTTTTCCTGATCATTAGGGTGAATGGAAATTTGGAAAAAGCCACTATATCCATCTAAAAGCAATAATAAGTATGATTAGCTAGTCTTTCAAGCATTTCATCGATGAATCAATGCACATCCTATGTCCGGTTATAGTCCTAGTTGGGATAAGCTCATCATTTTCATTCTTAACAACCGTGATTCCTCCTTTCTTAGGCACAAAATGGACTGGTGAGACCCATGTGCTGTCTGAGATAGGGTAAATCACGCCTTCATCAATGAGTTTTAAGATTTCTTTCTTTACAACTTCCTTAAGGTTTGGGTTTAATCTCCTTTGGGGTTCAATGGAAGTTTTTGTCTCATCCTCTAGATGAATCCTTTGAGTACAAAGATTATGAGATATGCCCTTGATATCATCAAATGAATACCCAATGGCTCTCCTAAACTTCCTCAACTAATTAACAAGAGCACAGGTTTCATCATCACTTGAGATGTTCATTGACTATCACAGGATAGGTTTCTTTAGGTCCAAGGAATACATACCTTAGCCCCTTGGGAAGTCGTTTGAGGTCTAGCTTGGGCGCCTTTAGCTCTCTCCAGTCTCCATCTCTAAGATCAGGTCCTGGTTTGCTATCCTTAGCTCCATTGGCTTCTTGACTTACTGAACTCATACCTTCCCTCCTTAGCTGGATAAAGGGCGCATGGTGAGAGTCAAACTTAGCTTCCTACAACAGCTGCTCATATTCTGCTGTTTCCTTGCTCAAATACCCATACTCTCTTCGTGCTTTGGTTGATGCTGTGCTCAGATGATCCTTTGTGTGCAGCTCTTCCATTAATTCAGTTCTCAGGTCTTCCACGACATCCACGCTGAAGATCTGCCCTTCTATCTTAGGTTTCTTCATGACCTCGTTTATGTCATACCTGAGGATCATATCCTTTCCCAAATGTAGCTCAATCTTCTCTCCCTTGACATCTATAACTACTCCAGTGGTAGCAAGGAAGGGCCTCCCAAGTATTAAAGGGTCCTTAGGATCAGCATCAAGCTCCAAAACAACAAAGTCAGTAGGGACTTCAGTACTCCCAACTCGGACAGGAAGGTTCTCAAGCAGTCCAATGGGATGTCTAACAGAGCGGTCAGCGAGCACAAGAGTTATCCTGCTTGGTCTAAAACTTGTGAATCCTAGGCGCTTGGCAGTAGTAAGAGGCATCAGACTTACATTTGCTACAAGATCACGAAAACAGTTGTTGAATGTGAGAGGTCCAATGGAGCATGGTAAGGTGAAACTTCCAGGATCTCCTAGCTTCTTTGGTTGAGGAAGCTGTTGTATGATGGCACTAACCTCATGAGTGAGAACAACCATTCCTTGCATTTCATTATGCTTATTTGTGATATCTCCATTATTTATACCATTTTAGCTTGCATTCATCACTAGTTTTAGTCTTTAAACATGCATATTTTGCTTCTTCTTGTCCCATTTGCATACATTTAAAAGTTAGTGTAGTTTTTGGAGCTGCATTGCATTTTGCATGCACTTGGAGTTTTATTCAGGTACTAGAAGGAGTGTGGAGGTCATGTGGTGCAATGGGTGTGAGCTGGGAATGCAGCAAGGCAAGAGACAAAGGCTAGTGAGTAGTCTTATCCAGGGTTTGAGATGGGATAGATTAGAGTAGTTTTAGGACTAGATTAGTGATGTCTTTTGCTTAATATGATTGTCTTGTCTCTATTAGATGTCCTTAACACTAGATTAGTCTTGGCCAGACTTGTTTAGTATTTTGGCTTTCTCTTGCGCCTGGTAAGTGTTTGATGAAATGCTGTTTAGAGTCTCTTAGAGGATTTGTATGCTTAGCCTAAGGAATTAGATGTCTAAGGTGCATTTTGGCTTATAGGATTGAAATTCTGTTTTGAATGCTTGCTGATCATGTGTTTGAGTAAAGGAATTTATCTTGAATGTGTGCTTAGCAAAGTGATTAGTGTCAAAGAATTAAACTAGTTATAGTTCTTAATCATATACCTAGAAGATAGCATTGTTTGATTGGTTTTGAAGCATCACTAGTTAGGCTCTAATCCCCTCTTAATCAATAACCTCCATCTTAGATCCTTACTTTATCTATTTGAATTTCCTGCTTTGCATAGTTCAGTCTTTAGACTTGTTTAGTTTATTCACAACTGCTTTCTTGAATCTAGCTTGACTTAATTGATTTGCTGTATTCTTGGTGCCTTAAGAACTCATATGGATTGATACCTTACATGCTGCAATGACATGAGTGTGTTTGGATTTGCTTATCTAGTCAAATATAATCTATCAAATTGGCACTGTTGCCATATGGGATTAGATTAAGTATTAGAATTTGTGGATTGTTTAAGATCAAGCTGTTATTTTTCTGTTTGTTACTGATTTGCAAGCTGCTCTTCTGCTTATAGGTGTATGAACTTAAGGTCTAAATGCAACCAAAACCTTCTGGATTATCAACACAACATTCTGCAAGTGGAAAAAGCATTAAGAGCAACAAGGGAAAGAGAGAGACTGTAAAGGTTTCATCAGCTCAACATAGAGCATGGAATAGATGATCAGCGATTTCATGGACCACCAGCATGGGGTTGCTGGTGTTCAGGGACAGCAAGGAGTCCAAGGTGAACAAGGTCAGAGAGGACCAGCACATGGTGCACGCCCAATCAGACCCATTGGAGTTGCTGACGCACCAAACGCTTACAACAACAGAACAGGGATCCTTCCTCCAGCAGTTCAGAATAATAACTTTGAGATCAAATCTGGATTGATCTCAATGGTTCAAGGCAGCAAGTTCCATGGGTTACCACATGAAGACCCTCTAGATCACTTGGATAACTTTGATAGACTCTGCTCACTAACCAAGATCAATGGGGTAAGCGAAGATGGTTTCAAGCTAAGGTTGTTCTCTTTCTATCTTGGCGACAAAGCCCACCAATGGGAGAAAAACTTGCCTCAAGGAAGTATCACCAGTTGGGATGAGTGCAAGAGAGCCTTTCTAACAAAGTTCTTCTCTACTTCAAGGACTGCTAGAATCAGGAATGAGATCTCAGGTTTTGCTCAGAAGAATAGTGAGAGTTTTGGTGAAGCATGGAAGAGATTCAAAGGGTACACACTTCAGTGCCCTCACCATGGGCTCTCACAAGCTTCACTCCTCTCAACCTTATACAGAGGCGCTCTCCCTAAGATCAGGATGCTACTTGACACTGCCTCCAATGGAAACATCATATCTAAGGATGTAGATGAAGGCCAAGAGCTTGTGGAGAACTTAGCCCAAAGTGATGGCAATTATAGTGAAGACTATGATAGAACTCCAAGAGGAGAGGATGACAACACTAAGAAGGAGCTGGAGTCTACAAGAAGAGAGTTGAAAGAGCTGAACACTAGGCTTGACAAACTGCTCCAAATGCAACACAAAGAGATCAACTATGTTGGTGAAATGGTGGAGATGCCTAATGAAGAGGAGCTACAAGTAGAGGAGATGAACTACTTGGGAAATCAAGGTGGATACAATAGGTATGGGAACTTCAGACCCAACCCAAACCTGTCCTACAAGAGCAACAATGTTGCCAATCCCCAAGATCAAGTTTACCCTCAACAGCAACCTCAAGGGAATCAGCCAAGACCTTTTGCGCCATTCAACCAAGGATATGCACCAAGGAACAACTTTCAAAGCAACTTCCAACAAAAGCAGTTTGCTCCTCCTGGATTCTCTCAAGGTTAAGCAAGCTCATCCAACACCAATGATGCTGAAGTGAAAGGACTGCTGCAACAACTCCTTCAAGGCCATCAAGCTACTAATGTGGAGATCATAAAGAAGTTTGTTGAGGTCTACAACAGAATGGATACTCTTTATATGGAGTTTTCCAACAAGATTGATGGATTGGCTTCAAGAGTGAAGACACTAGAGAACAACAAGGGCAAGGCTGGTCCCAAACCTCAAGAAAACCTTCCTGGAAAACCAGAAGCTAACCCTGAGGAGTTCTGCAACGCCATAGTTACTGAAGAAGAGACCTTCTCAGATGAAGAGGAAGCTGTCATTGAGGAGTTCCTTTCTCTGTTTAATGAGGACACTGAACTTCAGAGTGGGGGGGAAGAGTTTTTGGTAGCTGACGCCAACCATGGAGTTGCAAAGGAAAAGTCTCTTGAAGCAACAGCAACTAAGAGGAGAAGAAGGGGCTACTTAAGGAGAGTCAAGCTGAGAAACAAAATGGGATCTATGATCATTCTCCTTACAAGCCAGCCCACTCCTTTCCTGGAAAGTTTAAGAAGCAACTTATGGATAAGTACACCACTCTCTATGCCAAACAGATGAAGCTTAGAGGTCTTGATATTCGGACAGAGCTGAAGAAAGATTGCCAAGACTGAACTATTGAACATCAAGAAGCTTGGAGATCCTGGATGCTTTACTCTGCCTTGTGAACTCAAAGGACAAACTTTCAAGAGTTGTCTTTGTGACCTTGGAGCAAGTATCAACCTTCTCCCATCCTCGACTGCTAAGGCGCTTGGCTACACCCAACTTCAAGAGAGTAATGTGTCTTTAACCATAGCTGATGGCACAGTAAAAGAATCACTTGGAGCTCTTAAATATGTGCCAATGATGATTGAAGGAGTGATCATCCCAACAGATTTCCTGGTCCTAGATGTTGAAGGGAAGATCAAGAACGCCATCATTCTAGGGAGGTCATTCCTAGCTTCAACTGGTGCAGTGTTTGATGCAAAGGAGTACACGATAGAGCTAAGGTTGACCAAGGAGAAGGTTCTGAAGTTTGACTCCAAAGGGAACAAGCTGGAAGATGAGCAAGCCTTCTCAATGGAGGTCAAGAAGTTGAAGAAAGTTGGAGAGCATTGGCCAGAGTTTGATGGCTATGTTGGTGCAAGTTTTGATGGTTGCTGTCTGACAAGATGTTTGTTGATACCACTGAAGAGGAGGTCCTCGAAGTGGCTGGTTCTGATTCTGTGAACTAAATCTTATTGGGTCCTATAGAAGAAAGAGTGGTTTTAAGACCATTTGGCTCTAAGAGTGGTGAAGTCTTTTACAAGGTGAAGCAAGAGGGAAGATCTAAGCCTTTTGCAGTGCTGAAGATTGATGAATTCACCAGGAGAGTCAAGGGAAGCAAGATCACACCAAGGAGATTCAAGACTCATGCTCCACACCTCAACTAAGGAGCTGAGGAAAGTCAAGCTAAGTGACTCTAAACAAGCGCACTTGGGAGGTAATCCCATGGTATACTTGTATATAGCTTTACATTTTTATGTTTTTTATGTTTGTGTGGAAGTTTTTGAGTGTCTCTAATAACCAGGTTCGAGCTTAAGGTAGAAAGAACCAGGCTTCGGAGAAGGAAGAGGTCAAAGAAGGGTCAATATCGACCAGCATATCGGCTATGCACGTCGATACAGCTCATATCGAGCATGTATATCGAGCATATCTTGCTCGATACAAGTATGTTGGACTTGTATCGACGTGCATAACGGGATGATCCTGATCGATGCACCTATGAGGATTATTGTATCGATCATTGTACCTATATAAGGCAACCCGATACGATTTCATGAGCAATGTATCGGGGTACAAACAGTTTGATATGCCTCAACTGGTATTCGTATCGATCGCATGTATCGACGTACCAGGTCGATATGACATCAAGAAGTGTGTATCGAGCACAATATCGATATAACACACCGATGTGCCTTAACTGTGAGGACGAAAGGCGATTAATCGCCCTTTATTAAGGCATATCGAGGTACATATCGACGTCCCACGTCGATACACCTTAAGTGACGAATGAAAACATGCTGTTCAGCATATATCAAGGTGTATCGATGTACATATCGACATGCTAGTCCGATATGGATTTTTTTTTTCCAAGTCATACCGAGCTACATATCGAGCTACTAGCTCGATGTTGGACAACTAAGTATGATGATTGACCTACATATAGACATAAAGGACGTCGATACAAAAGATGTCAGGCAGTATCGACATGCATACAGGTCCATATCACGACCCGGACAACCAATATGAATCATAATATCGACTTCGGTGGTCGATATTGCACACGAGGTAAGCTTTCTTCAATTCAAATTTTTCCCTCCTTGGTCAAACTAGATCAAGGAGTTCAAATTTGAATCCTTCCCCTTCCCAAGCACAAGTGGGACCTCTCTCTAGAACTCTTTGTCCCCTTGCTCCCCATAAAAAGATGCCCCAACCCTCTATATAAACTAACCCCACCCTTCTCTCTTTGTCACTTTCATTTTTCTAGTTTTCAACCACTAAATTTCGAATATTTTTGTTTTCAAAGTGCTTGAGAGAGTCAAACCACTTCAGGTATCGTCTCTTAGCTTTTAAATGTTTTAAATTTTGTTTTATGCACTTAAGAACTTGTTCTTGTTTGGTGATTGATTCCTAGTCCAATGATTCATTGCCTCTTACTTATTTTATATCTTTTGCATGGTGAATAGGCTGTCTTTGATTCTTATAGCATTTCAATTAATGAATAATCGCTTGTCAGATTTATCTATTTATCTTTGCATTAGCAATTTAGTGCATTTGTTTAGATTCACCATGCTAGGATTCATCATTTTCGATTACTTGGTAAAATTTGTTTAATGAATCATTTGCATGCATTGCCTATTTAGTTGCTTCCCAACTGTTAGAGGTTTATTTTTTAGTAAATAAACTTCTCCTTTTGTGATTTTTAGCATCATTAGGCATTGTGTTTTGTTTCTTCCATGGTTCTCATTTTTCTTTTGAGAATATGTTTTAGGTACCATGGGAATAACAACAAGAAGTGGAGCTAACAAAGAGGCTGAGAAGCAAGAGAAAGACAAGGGCAAAGCCAAAGAAGTTGGGAGTCCCAGCGCCAAATCCCAAGGCAAAAAGAGAGTTGATGTTGGCGCTAGTGAGCAAGTCCCTCAAAAGAAGAAAGGCATCACACCAGCTCAAAGGCAGCTGTATGACATGCTGCAAAAGGTGGATGTGAGGCCAACTAGATACCCCCATGTGCCATCTCTAAAGGCCTTGGGACTCTATGAAGACTGCTCTTCTTTGCTGGAGACAATGGATCTCACAAAGCTGGTGGGAACTCCATATTCAGCCAACAAAGAGCAAGTCCTTCAATTCTTTGCAAGCTTTGAAGTGACATTCTATGAGCCAGAAAAGGAGACTCCTGAAGAAGATGGTGATGGCTTCATCACATTCAGAGTTTCCAAGAAGAACTATAGGATGTCTTTCTCAGCCATTGAAGATGCCTTTGGATTCTCTTATGGAAGCGCTAGAGGACAGAATCTGGGGGTTAGCAAAGAAGAGATGAGCAGCCTTTGGGAGCATGTAACCAAGGGCGCTTTCAAGTCAGGAAGAAGCAAGGCTTCTCTGATCAGAAATCCAACAATAAGATATATGCACAAGGCGCTGGCGCATACACTCTTTGCTAGGAAGGAAAATAGAGCTGTTGAAGGAGGAGAATGGGAGCTTATTGATCATGGTCTTATGAGTGTTTTGGACAGAACCAACCAAGTTGTGGCGCTTAGGGGAGCAGATGGTACAACTGGAATGGTCACCATCTTCATGCAGCAGCTTTTGGTCATCAAACATTTGTCAACAACCAATGATGACAAGACGTCAAAGCTGTATTGTGCTGGACTTATCACACAACTAATGGAAGCTGCAGGAGTTGAAAGTGGACCACCAACAGTCACGATCACATACTTGGACCTGCCATACTTGAAAAAAGCAAGGTTCCTTGGTGAACAAGTGGGTGACAAGTTCATCTATTAATTTTTAAATTAATTTATATGACATTTTTAGTATGTTACTGCATATTGTTATATGAAACTCATATTAAATCAATTATATCATATTGTATAATCTCAAAATTAATCTATTTTATGGATCAGCTGCCAAGCTTCTTCTCCCCAATGAGCATCTCACATCTTTCTCCAATCCCAACAGTTTTCTCTTTGCCATTCCCCAAGAGCACCTTTACCAAGCTGGTGCTTCATCATCTCACACTTACCAAGGCGCTAGCATCCCTCTTCCTCAAGGAGACTATCCCCTTGTGATCTTTGGAGGAGGTCAAATAGAATAAGGAATTCAGGAAGAAGAAGAATCAGATGCTCGAAGCTACAACAGTGAGGAGTACCACTTCCAGCCCCATGATATCTCACACCAAGGAGGACCTTTGAAGAAAGTCCATGAACACATCAACCTCTTGCAAAGATGGAACAAATGGCAAGACAAAACCGTAAAGAAGTTGGTGAAGGGCTTGAAGAGCATGAAAGCTCAAATCAAGGACTTAAAGAGGAAGTCTAGTAGCGCCTCTAATTCTGCTCCTCAAGAAGAGCAACAAGCTGAAAGCCAAGGAGTGGCTAGAGCTCCTAGTAGAAGGCCCTCCTTTGCTGGTTATGAGGAAGTGAGAGCTTGGGTGCCACCAAGGGCATCATGTTCAAGAAGCGCCAAGGAGGAGGAGACACCCAAGGAGAGAGAGGCCAATGAGGAGCCACAACGTTGACATGGACGACCTTTTAGGCGCCTCATACACCTCCCGCATAACCTTCTAAGGTATCAAAAACTCCTCCATTGTATATACCATTGCATTTTTTTAGTTCTTGTAATATATTTTTGTTGCTTCTCTCTTCTACTCTTTTATTACACAAGGGATTGTGTAATTTAAGTGTGGGGGAGGGATTTGGGGTTTGACTTTGTTTGTGCTTTTCTTAGTTTTTCATTTTCATCAACCTTTGAGTCTCATGCATTCATCTAAGTGCATTAAAAAACCAAAAAAAAATCAAAAAATTTGAAAAATTTGCATCTTTTGCAAACCAAAAAGAAAAACATGTAGTTGCATTCATTTGTTTAGGATTGAGTCTAGTATTTATCATATAGGTTGCATTGGATTTGCATAGGGCATGATGATGATAATTCCTTGTAAAATTCTATGTGTTTAGAACTGATTTAAATGCCTAAGTGGTTAAATGTCTGATGCATCATAAGAAGTTAGAAACTAAAGCTGAACCATGCTCTTGAATGCTAAATATGATCATCTAGTCTCATGCTAAAATTGCTTGCTCTCTGAAAATCATCCCTATTCATTAGAACTATCAATTTGAATTGTTTATTATCATGTTCTTGCATTGAAAAGTGGTTTCATGGATCACCCATATACATATTTGGATTTTCTTTCTTCCTTTTTACCTCTCTTGCTAATCCAAATAGCTGATCCT
Source organism: Thlaspi arvense (assembly GCA_911865555.2). Lineage (NCBI taxonomy): Eukaryota > Viridiplantae > Streptophyta > Magnoliopsida > Brassicales > Brassicaceae > Thlaspi > Thlaspi arvense. Next base: position 20,814,405 of record OU466858.1, on the reverse strand, counting down.
CACCATTAAGGGACAGTTACCACACCTTAGCTTTAACTTCCTTTCAAACCCAAACACTATCTTTGTGTGTGTGAGGCCCATTTTTGAATGAACTAAGCATAAAGTGTTAGGTAGGCACGACAAGGATAGGTTCCTATGTAAAACTAGCTCTTCACTTTGAGCTATACAGAGGTTTAGGATGGTAGTTATAGGTTTGGGCGGATTTGAGTGTTACATTGATCTAAAAGGGGAGAGTGAGAGAAGGAAGAAAGTGAAAAGGGAAAAGGAATGAAGATGGGAAAGCAAACAAAAGCTCAGCATGTGTGGAACCAAATAAGCTCAAAAGGGTGGCAATTATGAAGATAGAGTCTCAGCAACAACAAGGAAGGCATCAAAACCTAAATACATCAAAAGGATGAAGAAATGGAGACTCCCAAATACAAAGAAAAGGCGCCCACAACAAAGGATCACAAAGAAGGCCACAACATGATGATATCAAAGAAGAAGCTTCCCTGAAAATGGCAAAGTGTTGAGAGTGTGAGAGTGTTTAGAAAGGGTAGTTAGGATTGGTTCTGATTTGGGGTAAGATTTTTGGGGTTTAGAACATTCTTAGGCATCGGGTAAATAGTAATATATCCTTGTATGCATAAGTTGTGCTTAACCTTTAGCATTATGCCCAAGTTCATTCTTTTTTGAGAAAAACCCTTACACTTGAACCCACATTTTAATGAGATCATTTTTATCTCATAACCTCAACCCTTAGCCAAATGATTCCACTTGATTTTCTTGAACATGATTTACTTGGTTACAAAGTTTAAATGAATGTTAAAGGGATTGACTGATTTGAGCATTTGACTAGGCTGAGCTAGAGATCATTTTGAAACTGGAAAAGAATGGCTAGGTTCTTATTAGTATGACTGATTGTGTTTTGCATCCTACATTTAAGCACTTAGACATTGACTTCACTTCTTTACCTTAACATTTTTGGATTTGAGTGTCCACCTTCAAACCTCACTTCGTCCTTGTCTTAGTTTGTATGTTTGAGGGCAAGCAAAAGGTAAGTGTGGGGGTGTTGATATCTCCATTATTTATACCATTTTAACTTGCATTCATCACTAGTTTTGGTCTTTAAACATGCATATGCTGCTTCTTCTTGTCCCATTTGCATACATTTAGGAGTTAGTATAGTTTTAGGAGCTGCATTGCATTTTGCATGCATTTGGAGTTTTATTCAGGTACAAGAAGGATTGTGGAGGCCATGTGGTGCAATGGGTGCGAGCTGGGAATGGAGCAAGGCAAGAGACAAAGGCGGATGGACCAATATCAATGATGATATCGACATCATCTGATCGATACGGAGCATATCGATGGGAGTATCGACCATTTCAGCATCGATACAGTAAAAGCATGGTGAGAAAGAAACATATCGACTAGGAGACACCTCGATGCAACAGAAGGGAGTCCATATCGAGCAGTGTATCGACATCCCAGACCGATACACATGACAGGGCAATACCGAGGTGCCATATCGACTTGCTTGACCGATGAGCCTTAACTAAAGGGCGATTGTATCGACTTTATACCTTGGAGAGCCAAACCGATACAACATAGGAGCCTTCTGTATCGACGTGCATATCGACCAAGGGAAATCGATACAACCCAGAAGAAGAGATGAAATCGACATGTATATCGATGTTCACAGTCGATATGGTCTGTCCGAGTCAGCTTATTTTTGGTTTAATCTTGGTTTACTTGGGGTTTCCTAGTTCCCCTATAAATATTAAAGACCTAAAATGGTTAGGCAACTTGGATATTATTATTTTTCTTCTGTTCTTACACTTAAAACCTTTCTTTTTTCAGCTTTGCTTTGTAAGAACTCGTTTATTTAGTGAATTTCTGTACTTGCCTTTAATATATTCTTTTTTATTCTGCTTCCTGATCATGCTTAACCATTGTTTCTCTTTGGAATTTGTGGTTTTAACTATGGCTAGTGAGTAGTCTTATCCAGGGTTTGAGATGGGATAGATTAGAGAGGTTTTAGGACTAGATTAGTGATGTCTTGTGCTTAATATGATTGTCTTCTCTCTATTAGATGTGCTTAACATTAGATTAGTCTTGGCCAGGCTTGTTTAGTATTTTGGCTTTCTCTTGCGCCTGGTAAGTGTTTGATGAAATGCTGCTTAGAGTCTCTTAGAGGATTTGTATGCTTAGCTTATGGAATTAGATATCTAAGGTACATTTTGGCTTTATAGGATTGGAATTATGCTTTGAATGCTTGCTGATCATGTGTTTGAGTAAAGAGATTTATCTTGAATGTGTGCTTAGCAAAGTGATTAGTGTCAAGAAATTGAGCTAGTTATGGTTGTTAATCATATGCCTAGAAGATAGCATTGTTTGATTGTTTTTGAAGCATCACTAGTTAGATTCTAATCCCTTCTTAATCAATAACCCCCATCTTAGATCCTAATTTTATCTATTTGAATTTCCTGCTTTGCTTCGTTCAGTCTTTAGACTTGTTTAGTTTATTCACAACTGCTTTCTTGAATTTAGCTTGACTTAATTGATTTGCTGTATTCTTGGTGCCTTAAGATGGATTGATACCTTACATGGTGCAATGACATGAGTGTGTTTGGATTTGCTTAGCTAGTCGAATACAAACTATCAAATTGTAACTGCATCCTTTAGAAACTTCTGATATTGAGCACCAGCAAGAATTCATCAAGCATGGGCATGGTTATCTCCACAATTTCTATCTGCTTCTCAAAAAGTTGCCTCTACTTCTCCACTAACTGTTTCTTGATCCTTCCTGGAAATGGAAGTGGTGGCTTGTAAGGAGGAGGAACAAAGACAGGTTCCTTCCTTGTAGGCTGTATGGCTTCTCTTTTTGTGTTTCATCAACCACTTGTATTCCTTTTCTCATACGCTCTGCCCGCAGCTTTCCTTTCCATCTCTGCTTCTACTTCGGTTTCTTCTTCATGAGTCTTAAGAGACACCCCCCCCCCCCCCACTTTGCTTCTCAATGTCCACATGAAGAGGTTTTGGTGCTACATGTCCTTGTATCTGTTTACCACTCCTAGTAATGATTGCTTGCATAGCTAGTGGCGGTTGTTGTTAAACTGTTGTAGATGACACCTGATTAGCTTTAAGCATAGCAAGCTCATCACTAACTTTCTCAAACTTCTGTAGTAGATTAGCATGCATCTCCATCGTACTCTTTTGGTTAGCAAGAATCGCCATTGTATTCTTTTGATGAGCAGCCTGCATCTCCATCGTACTTTGTGTGTGAGTGGCCAGTAACTTCTCAAGCAGTTTAGCTGTGGTTGTATCAGACGTAGATGGTGACGTGGTTGAAGGACTAGGGATATCCAGAACTGGTGAAGCTGCAACTTGATGTTAAGGCACATACTTAGTTGCATACATACTCTCTTGGAGTTTTTCATGTGAAGGTGTAAAGCTGTGGTGTTGTTGAATGGAAACACGAAGCTAGTTGTAAGATGGAACACTCTTTCTTGTGCACTTGGGGGCTGTAAGCATTGTAGCTGTCATAGCTTATATCCTTGTAAGGCTCATGATTAATAGTCTCTTGTTCTTTCACATAGTAGGCTTCAGCTTCTAAGTTGTAAGCATGTCCAAGAGCTGATGTCTTCTCCTTAGCCTTTGGTGATTGACTTATGGATTGCTCCATCAACAAGTCTAGTTTAGCACTTAGTGCTAACATATCCTGCTTCGTTTGGTGGAGTAAGTCTTTACTATTCTTCTTGTAGCTGTCCTCGTGCTCACATAGTCACCATTACTCAAGCCAAGGTTTTCAGTCAACTGCAAACCATCCTCAACATTTGTACCCAAGAAGTGGCCGTTACTAGCTGTATCTAACAGCATCTTGAACCGTGGTGACACTCCTCTGTAGAATGTGCTGAGCAATGACTCTGTTGAGAAACCATGATGAAGGCAGCGCAATATGTAACCTTGAAATCTTTTCCATGCTGAACAGAATGGCTCATCTTGTGATTGTTTGAACCCTGAGATGTTCTGCCTTAGCATAGCTGTCCTGGTGGAAGAGTAAAACTTTTCAAGAAACACTCTTTACAATCATCCCAAGAACACATTGATCCACAAGGCAAAGATCTCTCCCAAAAATGTGCACGATCACCAAGAGAAAGAAAATAACCTCAGTTTGAAACCATCTTCTGTGATACCACTGATATTTTGTAAACTGCAAAGACTCTCAAAGTTGTCTAAGTGATCAAGCAGATCCTCCATAGGTGTACCATTGAAGCGGTTGGTTTGTACCATTGCAATCACACTGCTCTTGATCTCAAAGTGATGCTCTTAAGTTGGTGGAGGAAGTATACTTCTGCGTCTAGTATAAAGGTAAGGAGCATCATGAGATCCAATGTGCTGTGCTCTTCTAGCAATATGAGGCACTGGCCTATGTAACCTCTGAACTGGTGCTTTATCCTCTCTGAACTGAGCGTGATAAGTATGTACGTGATGGTGTTGATCAGCAATTGTACCTGAGAAAACAGAGTAAAAAATGTAAAGTGATCAGTAAAGTAAAAGGTGGTTAAGTCTAAGCAAGAACCTAAACTCAATTATCTAACAATTCTAGAATGGCAACGGCGCCAAATTGAAGAAGGACTTTTTGTAAGTCTTAACTCAATCCCTCTCTAAATCAGATGTAGTATAGATGAGGTTTATCAATCCATCTATGAGCTAGAATAAAAGAGATGCACGGTACTAACTAAGCTTAACCAATTATGATAAAGATGAGATTATCTAACAACCTAAGTGATCAAAGATGAAATGCACAAGTGAAATGCAATCCTATCAAGACTAAAGTAAGTAATGCAATGCAAAGAAACTAAATGCAACAGAGACTAATAAGGCAGTGATCTAAATGCAACAGGACTAAGGTAAACAAAGCAATGGAAGTGCAAGAACCAAAATGAATGCTAAATGCAATAACTTGAAATGCAAGGCAAGGAATGGAACAAAAGCAAAGCAACTAAAAACAGAGGAAAACAGAGCACAAGATGATCAAATTGAAAGAACAATAAGGCGCTTATTCAAGGCTAGAGCAATGATGACTTGGGGATTACTTAGTATCAAACCTAGGGCAGTCAAGACCATTAACAAGCAAAGAACATGATCAAGCCACTAAATCAATCAATCTGCAAACAGAACAGAGATGTCTAAGTTAAGTACATGTCAGACCCACTTGTGATGGCGTATTTGTGCAAAACCAGCATGAAAACACAAGACTCTTATATACCAAACATACTACTAAATGCCAATATAATCATATAGGAGAATGTTCTTAACTAAGTTCTTTCAGGCATTTAAACAAACACTTGTGATGCAACAAATACCTAAGATCAGTTTCACCATAAAAGAGTTACTAAGCACTAAGAACAACTAAGCTAAGTGATCTAAGCATGAATCAAACCAAAACTCCCTAAGTCATCAACCAATAATCCCCAAATCTGCTCTAACCTTAAACCATATGAAACTACTCACAACACATCATGAAATCAACAAAAACAAGCAGAAAAGATAGATCAAACATGATTAAACAAGAACAAGAAGGAGAATAACAAAGGAAGTGCAAAACTTTATTAAAGGAGTGATCTTGATCAAAATCTCATCAAATCCCCTCTAGGGTTTCCCCTCAGGTTGAAAATAAGATAAAGAAGAAGATAATTGCTAAAAAACGATAAGGTTTAGCTTAAATAAGCCAAAAAGATAAGGTTTGACAAACTGTAGAAAAAGCCTGGTCAACTCGACAAACAGTACAAAAAGCTTGGTCAACTCTCGGCGTTCACGCATCGGGGTGTATGCGAAGGTGTTCTGCTCGATGTGGCCAGCTCGATATTTAGCTGGGTTTTTGGTGTTCTCCTCGATGTGGACCTCGATATGCTTTGTCTCTTCGGATCGACTTATACAGCATACTTAGCTTGGTGTACTACCCCGGTGCAGTCTCGGAGTCCTTGGTCAAATCCTTCTTCCTCGTCCCACGCTTCACATCGAGCAAGCTTCATGGATGTTCTACTTGATGCTGGACCTTAATATGGATACAGAGTTTGTAAAGCTCCTTCTTTGCCATCTCTTTCGAACATGAGTTGCTCTCATCTCCTTCCCAACTCCAAGAACTTCTAAAAACACCTGAAAGTCATCATAAACATGCACATGTATGCATTCTTAAGCTAAATGCATGCAAAGTTGATTACAAGTGCAAATGAGTCTAAAATACAAAACTATAATGCAAAAAACAAGAGAAAAGATGAATGAAATGCAGCCTAAAATGCTCTAATATAGCAAGCTATCATATGTGTACCTGTGGAAGATTTAGAAGAGAAAATTGATCAACATGGTGCACAGAAAACAGTCATTCGTGGTGGAAATTGGCAGAGTACAGCGAATATGTCAGGTGGATATGGAGAGTATCATAATTGGCATAAAAAAGTATTTTCTGGGAGCTTTCATATTGGAAATATCATCCATTGAGGCATAATCTGGATGTTATGCACATTGGAAAAAAAAAAATTTACAACATCAAGCATATATTGCTGAACGTTAAGGGGAGAACTAAAGACAGCATAAAGTCAAGAAAGGACTTGTCAGAACTTTCGAGCAATGGGAAAGAACCAATTCTTATTTTTCGACTGGATGCCGCAGAGAAGTCATCACTGTTCAATTGGGCGACGTCTAATGTGAAGTTTCCTGATGGGTATATTTCCAATCTATCTACAAGGAATTGAAGAGCAAAAGTTTACAGAGATGAAGAGTTATGACTGTCACATAATAATGGAACATTTGCTTATTTTTGCTTTTAATGAACTTCTACCTGTTCATGTACATAAAGCAATTGCAGGTAAATTTCTTGTATTTAATCACTTATTCATGTATGTGTAAAACTAATAATTATTATTAATCAAATTTATACTTGTTGTAGGTATCATATCATTTTTTCGAGATCTTTGTACCCGCACTTTGTCAAAATATGTAATTGCACAATTAGATGCAAATATACTTGTCTTGTTGTGCAACTTGGAGAAGATATTTCCACTAGCTACCTATCCATCTTCCTCATGAAGCAGAACTTCTAAAAACACCTGAAAGTCATCATAAACATGCACATGTATGCATTCTTAAGATAAATGCATGCAAAGTTGATTACAAGTGCAAATGAGTCTAAAATGTCAAACTATAATGCAAAAACAAGAGAAAAGATGAATGAAATGCAGCCTAAAATGCTCTAATATAGCAAGCTATCATATGTGTACCTGTGGAAGATTTAGAAGAGAAAATTGATCAACATGGTGCACAGAAAACAGTCATTCATGGTGGAAATTGGCATAGTACAGCGAATATATCAGGTGGATATGGAGAGTGTCATAATTGGCATAAAAAAGTACTTTCTGGGAGCTTTCATATTGGAAATATCATCTGTTGAGGCATAATCTGGATGTTATGCACATTGGAAAAAAAAAATTTGACAATATCATGCATATATTGCTGAACGCTATGGAGAGAACTAAAGACAGCATAAAGTCAAGAAAGGACTTGTCAGAACTTTCGAGCAATGGGAAAGAACCAATTCTTATTTTTCGATTGGATGTCGCAGAGAAGTCATCATTGTTCAATTGGGCGACATCTAATGTGAAGTTTCCTGATGGGTATATTTCCAATCTATCTACAAGGTTTTGAAGAGCAAAAGTTTACATGGATGAAGAGTTATGACTGTCACATAATTATGGAACATTTGCTTCTTTTTCACTTTTAATGAATTTCTACCTGTTCATGTACATGAAGCAATTGCAGGTAAATTTCTTGTATTTAATCACTTATTCATGTATGTGTAAAACTAATAATTATTATTAATCAAATTTATACTTGTTGTAGGTATCATATCATTTTTTCGAGATCTTTGTACCCGCACTTTGTCAGAATATGTAATTGCACAATTAGATGCAAATATACTTGTCTTGTTATGCAACTTGGAGAAGATATTTCCACTAGCTACCTATCCATCTTTCTCATGAAGCAGAACTTCTAAAAACACCTGAAAGTCATCATAAACATGAACATGTATGCATTCTTAAGCTAAATGCATGCAAAGTTGATTACAAGGGCAAATGAGTCTAAAATGCCAAACTGTAATGCAAAAACAAGAGAAAAGATGAATGAAATGCAGCCTAAAATGCTCTAATATAGCAAGCTATCATATGTGTACCTGTGGAAGATTTAGAAGAGAAAATTGATCAACATGGTGCACAGAAAACAGACATTCGTGCTGGAAATTGGCATAGTACAGCGAATATGTCAGGTGGATATGGAGAGTATCATAATTGGCATAAAAAAATATTTTTTGGAAGCTTTCATATTGGAAATATCATCTGTTGAGGCATAATCTGGATTATATGCACATTGAAAAAAAAAATTGACAACATCATGCATATATTGCTGAACGTTAAGGGGAGAACTAAAGACAGCATAAAGTCAAGAAAAGACTTGTCAGAACTTTCGAGCAATAGGAAAGAACCAATTCTTATCTTTCGACTGGATGCTGCAGAGAAGTCATCATTGTTCAATTGGGCGACATCTAATGTGAAGTTTTCTGATGGGTATATTTCCAATATCTACAAGGTTTTGAAGAGCAAAAGTTTACAGGGATGAAGAGTTATGACTGTCACATAATTATGGAACATTTGCTTCTTTTTCGCTTTTAATGAATTTCTACCTATTCATGTACATAAAGCAATTGCAGGTAAATTTCTTGTATTTAATCATTTATTCATGTATGTGTAAAACTAATAATTATTATTAATCAAATTTATACTTGTTGTAGGTATCATATCATTTTTTCGAGTTCTTTGTACCCGCACTTTGTCAGAATATGTAATTGCACAATTAGATGCAAATATATTTGTCTTGTTGTGCAACTTGGAGAAGATATTTTCACTAGCTACCTATCCATCTTCCTCATGAAGCAGAACTTCTAAAAACACCTGAAAGTCATCATAAACATGCACATGTATGCATTCTTAAGCTAAATGCATGAAAAGTTGATTACAAGTGCAAATGAGTCTAAAATGCCAAACTATAATGCAAAAACAAGAGAAAAGATGAATGAAATGCAGCCTAAAATGCTCTAATATAGCAAGCTATCATATGTGTACCTGTGGAAGATTTAGAAGAGAAAATTGATCAACATAGTGCACAGAAAACAGTCATTCGTGGTGGAAAATGGTAGAGTACAGCAAATATGTAAGGTGGATATGGAGAGTATCATAATTGGCATAAAAAAGTATTTTCTGGGAGCTTTCATATTTGAAATATCATCTGTTGAGGCATAATCTGGATGTTATGCACATTGGAAAAAACAAATTTGACAACATCATGCATATATTGTTGAACGTTAAGGGGAGAACTAAAGACAGCATAAAGTCAAGAAAAGACTTGTCAGAACTTTCGAGCAATGGGAAAGAACCAATTCTTATTTTTCGATTGGATGTCGCAGAGAAGTCATCATTGTTCAATAGGGCGACATCTAATGTGAAGTTTCCTGATGGGTATATTTCCAATCTATCTACAAGGTTTTGAAGAGCAAAAGTTTACAGGGATGAAGAGTTATGACTGTCACATAATTATGGAACATTTGCTTCTTTTTCGCTTTTAATGAATTTCTACCTGTTCATGTACATGAAGCAATTGCAAGTAAATTTCTTGTATTTAATCACTTATTCATGTATGTGTAAAACTAATAATTATTATTAATCAAATTTATACTTGTTGTAGGTATCATATCATTTTTTCGAGATCTTTGTACCCGCACTTTGTCAGAATATGTAATTGCACAATTAGATGCAAATATACTTGTCTTGTTATGCAACTTGGAGAAGATATTTCCACTAGCTACCTATCCATCTTCCTCATGAAGCAGAACTTCTAAAAACACCTGAAAGTCATCATAAACATGCACATGTATGCATTCTTAAGCTAAATGCATGCAAAGTTGATTACAAGTGCAAATGAGTCTAAAATACCAAACTATTATGCAAAAACAAGAGAAAAGATGAATGAAATACAGCCTAAAATGCTCTAATATAGCAAGCTATCATATGTGTACCAGTGGAAGATTTAGAAGAGAAAATTGATCAACATGGTGCACAGAAAACAGTCATTCGTGGTGGAAATTGGCATAGTACAGCGAATATGTCAGGTGGATATGGAGAGTATCATAATTGGCATAAAAAAAGTATTTTTTGAGAGCTTTCAAATTGGAAATATCATCTGTTGAGTCATAATCTGGATTATATGCACATTGGAAAAAAAAATTGACAACATCATGCATATATTGCTGAACGTTAAGGGGAGAACTAAAGACAGCATAAAGTCAAGAAAAGACTTGTCAGAACTTTCGAGCAATGGGAAAGAACTAATTCTTATCTTTCGACTGGATGCCGCAGAGAAGTCATCATTGTTCAATTGGGCGACATCTAATGTGAAGTTTTCTGATGGGTATATTTCCAATCTATCTACAAGGTTTTGAAGAGCAAAAGTTTACAGGGATGAAGAGTTATGACTGTCACATAATTATGGAACATTTGCTTCTTTTTCGCTTTTAATGAATTTCTACCTATTCATGTACATGAAGCAATTGCAAGTAAATTTCTTTTATTTAATCATTTATTCATGTATGTGTAAAACTAATAATTATTATTAATCAAATTTATACTTGTTGTAGGTATCGTATCATTTTTTCAAGATCTTTGTACCTGCACTTTGTCAGAATATGTAATTGCACAATTAGATGCAAATATACTTGTCTTGTTGTACAACTTGGAGAAGATATTTCTACTAGCTACCTATCCATCTTCCTCATGAAGCAGGACTTCTAAAAACACCTGAAAGTCATCATAAACATGCACATGTATGCATTCTTAAGCTAAATGCATGCAAAGTTGATTACAAGTGCAAATGAGTCTAAAATGCCAAACTATAATGCAAAAACAAGAGAAAAGATGAATGAAAGGCAGCCTAAAATGCTCTAATATAGCAAGCTATCATATGTGTACCTGTGGAAGATTTAGAAGAGAAAATTGATCAACATGGTGCACATAAAACAGTCATTTGTGGTGGAAATTGGTAGAGTACAGCGAATATGTCAGGTGGATATGGAGAGTATCATAATTGGCATAAAAAAGTATTTTCTGGGAGCTTTCATATTGGAAATATCATCTGTTGAGGCATAATCTGGATGTTATGCACATTGGAAAAAATAATTTTGACAACATCATGCATATATTGCTGAACGTTAAGGGGGGAACTAAAGACAGCATAAAGTCAAGAAAGGACTTGTCAGAACTTTCAAGCAATGGAAAAGAACCAATTCTTATCTTTCGACTGGATGCCGCAGAGAAGTCATCATTATTCAATTGGGCGACATCTAATGTGAAGTTTCCTGATGGGTATATTTCCAATCTATCTACAAGGTTTTGAAGAGCAAAAGTTTACAGGGATGAAGAGTTATGACTGTCACATAATTATGGAACATTTGCTTCTTTTTCGATTTTAATGAACTTCCCTGTTCATGTACATGAAGCAATTGCAGGTAATTTTCTTGTATTTAATCACTTATTCATGTATGTGCAAAACTAATAATTATTATTAATCAAATTTATACTTGTTGTAGATATCAAATCATTTTTTTGAGATCTTTGTACCAGCACTTTGTCAGAATATGTAATTTCACAATTAGATGCAAATATACTTGTCTTGTTGTGCAACTTGGAGAAGATATTTCCACTAGCTACCTATCCATCTTCCTAATGACGCAGAACTTCTAAAAACAACTGAAAGTTATCATAAACATGCACATGTATGCATTCTTAAGCTAAATGCATGCAAAGTTGAATTCAAGTGCAAATGAGTCTAAAATGCCAAACTATAATGCAAAAACAAGAGAAAAGATGGATGAAATGCAGCCTAAAATGCTCTAATATAGCAAGCTATCATATGTGTAACTGTGGAAGATTTAGAAGAGAAAATTGATCAACATGGTGCACAGAAAACAGTCATTTGTGGTGGAAATTGGCAGAGTACAGCGAATTTGTCAGGTGGATATGGAGAGTATCATAATTCGCTTAAAAAAATATTTTCTGGGTGCTTTCATATTGGAAATATCATCTGTTGAGGCATAATCTGGATGTTATGCACATTGGAAAAAAAAAATGACGACATCATGCATATATTGCTGAACGTTAAGGGGGGAACTAAAGACAGCATAAAGTCAAGAAAGGACTTGTCATAACTTTCGAGCAATGGGAAAGAACCAATTCTTATCTTTCGAATGGATGCCGCAGAGAAGTCATCATTGTTCAATTGGGCGACATCTAATGTGAAGTTTTCTGATGGGTATATTTCCAATCTATCTACAAGGTTGTGAAGAGCAAAAGTTTACAGGGATGAAGAGTTATGACTGTCACATAATTATGGAACATTTGCTTCTTTTTTGCTTTTAATGAACTTCTACCTGTTCTTGTACATGAAGCAATTGCAGGTAATTTTCTTGTATTTAATCACTTATTCATGTATGTGTAAAACTAATAATTATTATTAATTAAATTTATACTTGTTGTAGGTATCATATCATTTTTTCGAGATCTTTGTACCCGCACTTTGTCAGAATATGTAATTGCACAATTAGATGCAAATATACTTGTCTTGTTGTGCAACTTGGAGAAGATATTTCCACTAGCTACCTATCCATATTCCTCATGAAGCAGAACTTCTAAAAACACCTGAAAATCATCATAAACATGCACATGTATGCATTCTTAAGCTAAATACATGCAAAGTTGATTACAAGTGCAAATGAGTCTAAAATGCCAAACTATAATGCAAAAACAAGAGAAAAGATGGATGAAATGCAGCCTAAAATGCTCTAATATAGCAAACTATCATATGTGTACCTGTGGAAGATTTAGAAGAGAAAATTGATCAACATGGTGCACAGAAAACAGTCATTCGTGGTGGAAATTGGCAGAGTACAGCGAATATGTCAAGTGGATATGGAGAATATCATAATTGGCATAAAAAAGTATTTTCTGGGAGCTTTCATATTGGAAATATCATCTGTTGAGGCATAATCTGGATTATATGCACATTGAAAAAATAAAATTGACAACATCATGCATATATTGCTGAACGTTAAGGGGAGAACTAAAGACAGCATAAAGTCAAGAAAGGACTTGTCAGAACTTTCTAGCAATGTGAAAGAACCAATTCTTATCTTTCGACTGGATGCCGCAGAGAAGTCATCATTGTTCAATTGGGCGACATCTAATGTGAAGTTTTCTGATGGGTATATTTCCAATATCTACAAGGTTTTGAAGAGCAAAAGTTTACAGGGATGAAGAGTTATGACTGTCACATAATTATGGAACATTTGCTTATTTTTCGCTTTTAATGAATTTCTACCTGTTCATGTACATGAAGCAATTGCAGGTAATTTTCTTGTATTTAATCACTTATTCATGTATGTGTAAAACTAATAATTATTATTAATCAAATTTATACTTGTTGTAGGTATCATATCATTTTTTCGAGATCTTTGTATCCGCACTTTGTCAGAATATGTAATTGCACAATTAGATGCAAATATACTTGTCTTGTTGTGCAACTTGGAGAAGATATTTCCACTAGCTACCTATCCATCTTCCTCATAAAGCAGAACTTCTAAAAACACCTGAAAGTCATCATAAACATGCACATGTATGCATTCTTAAGCTAAATGCATGCAAAGTTGATTACAAGTGCAAATGAGTCTAAAATGCCAAACTATAATTCAAAAACAAGAGAAAAGATGAATGAAATGCAGCCTAAAATGCTCTAATATAGCAAGCTATCATATGTGTACCTGTGGAAGATTTAGAAGAGAAAATTGATCAACATAGTGCACAGAAAACAGTCATTCGTGGTGGAAATTGGTAGAGTACAGCAAATATGTCAGGTGGATATGGAGAGTATCATAATTGGCATAAAAAAGTATTTTCTGGGAGCTTTTATATTTGAAATATCATATGTTGAGGCATAATCTGGATGTTATGCACATTGGAAAAAACAAATTTGACAACATCATGCGTATATTGCTGAACGTTAAGGGGAGAACTAAAGACAGCATAAAGTCAAGAAAGGACTTGTCAGAACTTTCGAGCAATGGGAAAGAACCAATTCTTATTTTTCGATTGGATGTCGCAGAGAAGTCATCATTGTTCAATTGGGCGACATCTAATGTGAAGTTTCCTGATGGGTATATTTCCAATCTATCTACAAGGTTTTGAAGAGCAAAAGTTTACAGGGATGAAGAGTTATGACTGTCACATAATTATGGAACATTTGCTTCTTTTTCGCTTTTAATGAATTTCTACCTGTTCATGTATATGAAGCAATTGCAAGTAAATTTCTTGTATTTAATCACTTATTCATGTATGTGTAAAACTAATAATTATTATTAATCAAATTTAAACTTGTTGTAGGTATCATATCATTTTTTCGAGATCTTTGTACCCGCACTTTGTCAGAATATGTAATTGCACAATTAGATGCAAATATACTTGTCTTGTTGTGCAACTTAGAGAAGATATTTCCACTATCTACCTATCCATCTTCCTCATGAAGCAGAACTTCTAAAAACACCTGAAAGTCATCATAAACATGCACATGTATGCATTCTTAAGCTAAATGCATGCAAAGTTGATTACAAGTGCAAATGAGTCTAAAATGCCAAACTATAATACAATAACAAGAGAAAAGATGAATGAAATGCAGCCTAAAATGCTCTAATATAGCAAGGTATCATATGTGTACCTGTGGAAGATTTCGAAGAGAAAATTGATCAACACGGTACACAGAAAACAGTCATTTGTGGTGGAAATTGGCATAGTACAGCGAATATATCAGGTGGATATGGAGAGTATCATAATTGGCATAAAAAAGTATTTTTTGGGAGCTTTCATATTGGAAATATCATCTGTTGAGGCATAATCTGGATTATATGCACATTGGAAAAAAAATTGACAACATCATGCATATATTGCTGAACGTTAAGGGGAGAACTAAAGACAGCATAAAGTCAAGAAAAGACTTGTTAGAACTTTCGAGCAATGGGAAAGAACCAATTCTTATCTTTCGACTGGATGCCGCAGAGAATTCATCATTGTTCAATTGGGCGACATCTAATGTAAAGTTTTCTGATGGGTATATTTCCAATCTATCTACAAGGTTTTGAAGAGCAAAAGTTTACATGGATGAAGAGTTATGACTGTCACATAATTATGGAATATTTGCTTATTTTTCGCTTTTAATGAATTTCTACCTATTCATGTACATGAAGCAATTGCAGGTAAATTTCTTGTATTTAATCATTTATTCATGTATGTGTAAAACTAATAATTATTATTAATCAAATTTATACTTGTTGTAGGTATCGTATCATATTTTCAAGATCTTTGTACCTGCACTTTGTCAGAATATGTAATTGCACAATTAGATGCAAATATACTTGTCTTGTTGTACAACTTGGAGAAGATATTTCTACTAGCTACCTATCCATCTTCCTCATGAAGCAGGACTTCTAAAAACACCTGAAAGTCATCATAAACATGCACATGTATGCATTCTTAAGCTAAATGCATGCAAAGTTGATTACAAGTGCAAATGAGTCTAAAATGCCAAACTATAATGCAAAAACAAGAGAAAAGATGAATGAAATGCAGCCTAAAATGCTCTAATATAGCAAGCTATCATATGTGTACCTGTGGAAGATTTAGAAGAGAAAATTGATCAACATGGTGCACATAAAACAGTCATTTGTGGTGGAAATTGGTAGAGTACAGCGAATATGTCAGGTGGATATGGAGAGTATCATAATTGGCATAAAAAAGTATTTTCTGGGAGCTTTCATATTGGAAATATCATCTGTTGAGGCATAATCTGGATGTTATGCACATTGGAAAAAATAATTTTGACAACATCATGCATATATTGCTGAACGTTAAGGGGAGAACTAAAGACAGCATAAAGTCAGGAAAGGACTTGTCCGAACTTTCGAGCAATGGGAAAGAACCAATTCTTATTTTTCGACTGGATGCCGCAGAGAAGTCATCATTATTCAATTGGACGACATCTAATATGCAGTTTCCTGATGGGTATATTTTCAATCTATCTACAAGGTTTTGAAGAGCAAAAGTTTACGGGGATGAAGAGTTATGACTGTCACATAATTATGGAACATTTGCTTCTTTTTCGCTTTTAATGAACTTCCTTGTTCATGTACATGAAGCAATTGCAGGTAATTTTCTTGTATTTAATCACTTATTCATGTATGTGCAAAACTAATAATTATTATTAATCAAATTTATATTTGTTGTATATATCATATCATTTTTTCGAGATCTTTGTACCAGCACTTTGTCAGAATATGTAATTTCACAATTAGATGCAAATATACTTGTCTTGTTGTGCAACTTGGAGAAGATATTTCCACTAGCTACCTATCCATCTTCCTCATGACGCAGAACTTCTAAAAACAACTGAAAGTTATCATAAACATGCACATGTATGCATTCTTAAGCTAAATGCATGCAAAGTTGATTACAAGTGCAAATGAGTCTAAAATGCCAAACTATAATGCAAACACAAGAGAGAAGATGGATAAAATGCAGCCTAAAATGCTCTAATATAGCAAGCTATCATATGTGTACTTGTGGAAGATTTAGAAGAGAAAATTGATCAACATGGTGCACAGAAAACAGTCATTCGTGGTGGAAATTGGCAGAGTACAGCGAATATGTCAGGTGGATATGGAGAGTATCATAATTGGCATAAAAAAGTATTTTCTGGGAGCTTTCATATTGGAAATATCATCTGTTGAGGCATAATCTGGATTATATGCACATTAGAAAAAAAATTGACGACATCATGCATATATTGCTGAACGTTAGGGGAGAACTAAAGACAGCATAAAGTCAAGAAAGGACTTGTCAGAACTTTCGAGCAATGGGAAAGAACCAATTCTTATCTTTCGAATGGATGCCGCAGAGAAGTCATCATTGTTCAATTGGGCGACATCTAATATGAAGTTTCTTGATGGGTATATTTCCAATCTATCTACAAGGTTTTGAAGAGCAAAAGTTTACAGGGATGAAGAGTTATGACCGTAACATAATTATGGAACATTTGCTTCTTTTTCGCTTTTAATGAACTTCTACCTGTTCATGTACATGAAGCAATTGCAGGTAATTTTCTTGTATTTAATCACTTATTCATGTGTGTGTAAAACTAATAATTATTGTTAATCAAATTTATACTTGTTGTAGGTATCATATCATTTTTTCGAGATCTTTGTATCCACACTTTGTCAGAATATGTAATTGCACAATTAGATGCAAATATACTTGTCTTGTTGTGCAACTTGGAGAAGATATTTCCACTAGCTACCTATCCATCTTCCTCATGAAGCAGAACTTCTAAAAACACCTGAAAGTCATCATAAACATGCACATGTATGCATTCTTAAGCTAAATGCATGCAAAGTTGATTACAAGTGCAAATGAGTCTAAAATGCCAAACTATAATTCAAAAACAAGAGAAAAGATGAATGAAATGCAGCCTAAAATGCTCTAATATAGCAAGCTATCATATTTGTACCTGTGGAAGATTTAGAAGAGAAAATTCATCAACATAGTGCACAGAAAACAGTCATTCGTGGTGGAAATTGGTAAAGTACAGCGAATATGTCAGGTGGATATGGAGAGTATCATAATTGGCATAAAAAAAGTATTTTCTGGGAGCTTTCATATTTGAAATATCATCTGTTGAGGCATAATCTGGATGTTATGCACATTGGAAAAAACAAATTTGACAACATCATGCGTATATTGCTGAACGTTAAGGGGAGAACTAAAGACAGCATAAAGTCAAGAAAGGACTTGGCAGAACTTTCGAGCAATGGGAAAGAACCAATTCTTATTTTTCGATTGGATGTCGCAGAGAAGTCATCATTGTTCAATTGGGCGACATCTAATGTGAAGTTTCCTGATGGGTATATTTCCAATCTATCTACAAGGTTTTGAAGAGCAAAAGTTTACAGGGATGAAGAGTTATGACTGTCACATAATTATGGAACATTTGCTTCTTTTTCGCTTTTAATGAATTTCTACCTGTTCATGTACATGAAGCAATTGCAAGTAAATTTCTTGTATTTAATCACTTATTCATGTATGTGTAAAACTAATAATTATTATTAATCAAATTTAAACTTGTTGTAGGTATCATATCATTTTTTCGAGATCTTTGTACCCGCACTTTGTCAGAATATGTAATTGCACAATTAGATGCAAATATACTTGTCTTGTTGTGCAACTTGGAGAAGATATTTCTACTATCTACCTATCCATCTTCCTCATGAAGCAGAACTTCTAAAAACACCTGAAAGTCATCATAAACATGCACATGTATGCATTCTTAAGCTAAATGCATGCAAAGTTGATTACAAGTGCAAATGAGTCTAAAATGCCAAACTATAATGCAAAAACAAGAGAAAAGATGAATGAAATGCAGCCTAAAATGCTCTAATATAGCAAGCTATCATATGTGTACCTGTGGAAGATTTCGAAGAGAAAATTGATCAACATGGTACACAGAAAACAGTCATTTGTGGTGGAAATTGGCATAGTGCAGCGAATATATCAGGTGGATATGGAGAGTATCATAATTGGCATAAAAAAGTATTTTTTGGGAGCTTTCATATTGGAAATATCATCTGTTGAGGCATAATCTGGATTATATGCACATTAGAAAAAAAATTGACAACATCATGCATATATTGCTGAACGTTAAGGGGAGAACTAAAGACAGCATAAAGTCAAGAAAAGACTTGTTAGAACTTTCGAGCAATGGGAAAGAACCAATTCTTATCTTTCGACTGGATGCCGCAGAGAAGTCATCATTGTTCAATTGGGCGACATCTAATGTGAAGTTTTCTGATGGGTATATTTCCAATCTATCTACAAGGTTTTGAAGAGCAAAAGTTTACAGGGATGAAGAGTTATGACTGTCACATAATTATGGAACATTTGCTTCTTTTTCGCTTTTAATGAATTTCTACCTATTCATGTACATGAAGCAATTGCAGGTAAATTTCTTGTATTTAATCATTTATTCATGTATGTGTAAAACTAATAATTATTATTAATCAAATTTATCCTTGTTGTAGGTATCGTATCATTTTTTCAAGATCTTTGTACCTGCACTTTGTCAGAATATGTAATTGCACAATTAGATTCAAATATACTTGTCTTGTTGTACAACTTGGAGAAGATATTTCTACTAGCTACCTATCCATCTTCCTCATGAAGCAGGACTTCTAAAAACACCTGAAAGTCATCATAAACATGCACATGTATGCATTCTTAAGCTAAATGCATGCAAAGTTGATTACAAGTGCAAATGAGTCTAAAATGCCAAACTATAATGCAAAAACAAGAGAAAAGATGAATGAAATGCAGTCTAAAATGCTCTAATATAGCAAGCTATCATATGTGTACCTGTGGAAGATTTAGAAGAGAAAATTGATCAACATGGTGCACATAAAACAGTCATTTGTGGTGGAAATTGGTAGAGTACAGCGAATATGTCAGGTGGATATGGAGAGTATCATAATTGGCATAAAAAAGTATTTTCTGGGAGCTTTCATATTGGAAATATCATCTGTTGAGGCATAATCTGGATTATATGCACATTGGAAAAAAAAATTGACGACATCATGCATATATTGCTGAACGTTAAGGGGAGAACTAAAGACAGCATAAAGTCAAGAAAGGACTTGTCAGAACTTTCGAGCAATGGGAAAGAACCAATTCTTATCTTTCGAATGGATGCCGCAGAGAAGTCATCATTGTTCAATTGGGCGACATCTAATATGAAGTTTCTTGATGGGTATATTTCCAATCTATCTACAAGGTTTTGAAGAGCAAAAGTTTACAGGGATGAAGAGTTATGACTGTAACATAATTATGGAACATTTGCTTCTTTTTCGCTTTTAATGAACTTCTACCTGTTCATGTACATGAAGCAATTGCAGGTAATTTTCTTGTATTTAATCACTTATTCATGTATGTGTAAAACTAATAATTATTGTTAATCAAATTTATACTTGTTGTAGGTATCATATCATTTTTTTGAGATCTTTGTACCCGCACTTTGTCAGAATATGTAATTGCACAATTAGATGCAAATATACTTGTCTTGTTGTGCAACTTAGAGAAGATATTTCCACTAGCTACCTATCCATCTTTCTCATGAAGCAGAACTTCTAAAAACACCTCAAAGTTATCATAAACAAGCACATGTATGCATTCTTAAGCTAAATGCATGCAAAGTTGATTACAAGTGCAAATAAGTCTAAAATGCCAAAAGATAATGCAAAAACAAGAGAAAAGATGAATGAAATGCAGCCTAAAATGCTCTAATATAGCAAGCTATCATATGTGTACCTGTGGGAGATTTAGAAGAGAAAATTGATCAACATGGTGCACGTAAAACAGTCATTCGTGGTGGAAATTGGCAGAGTACAGCGAATATGTCAGGTGGATATGGAGAGTATCATAATTGGCATAACATGTATTTTCTGGGAGCTTTCATATTGGAAATATCATCTGTTGAGGTATAATCTGGATGTTATGCACATTGGAAAAAAACATTTTTACAAAATCATGCATAATATATTGTTGAACGTTAAGGGGAGAACTAAAGACAGCATAAAGTCAAGAAAAGACATGTTAGAACTTTCGAGCAATGGGAAAGAACCAATTCTTATCTTTCGACTGGATGCCGCAGAGAAGTCATCATTGTTCAATTGGGCGACATCTAATGTGAAGTTTTCTGATGGGTATATTTCCAATCTATCTACAAGGTTTTGAAGAGCAAAAGTTTACAGGGATGAAGAGTTATGACTGTCACATAATTATGGAACATTTGCTTCTTTTTTGCTTTTAATGAACTTCCACCTGTTCATGTACATGAAGCAATTGCAGGTGATTTTCTTGTATTTAATCACTTATTCATGTATGTGTAAAACTTATAATTATTATTAATCAAATTTATACTTGTTGTAGGTATCATATCATTCACACTTTGTCAGAATATGTAATTGCACAATTAGATGCAAATATACTTGTCTTGTTGTGCAACTTGGAGAAGATATTTCCACTAGCTACCTATCCATCTTCCTCATGAAGCAAAACTTCTAAAAACACCTGAAAGTCATCATAAACATGCACATGTATGCATTCTTAAGCTAAATGCATGCAAAGTTGATTACAAGTGCAAATGAGTCTAAAATGGCAAATTATAATGGAAAAACAACAGAAAATATGAATGAAATGCAGCCTAAAATGCTCTAATATAGCAAGCTATCATTTGTGTACCTGTGGAATATTTAGAAGAGAAAATTGAGCAACATGGTGCACAGAAAACAGTCATTCGTGGTGGAAATTAACAGAGTACAGCGAATATGTCAGGTGGATATGGAGAGTATCATAATTGGCATAAAAAAGTATTTTCTAGGAGCTTTTATATTGGAAATATCATCTGTTGAGGCATAATCTGGATGTTATGCACATTGGAAAAAAAAAATTTGACAACATCATGCATATATTGCTGAACTTTAAGGGGAGAACTAAAGACAGCATAAAGTCAAGAAAGGACTTGTCAGAACTTTCGAGCAATGGGAAAGAACCAATTCTTATCTTTCGACTGGATGCCGCAGAGAAGTCATCATTGTTCAATTGGGCGACATTTAATGTGAAGTTTCCTGATGGGTATATTTCCAATCTATCTACAAGGTTTTGAAGAGCAAAAGTTTACAGGGATGAAGACTTATGACTGTCACATAATTATGGAACATTTGCTTCTTTTTCTCTTTTTAATGAACTTCTACCTGTTCATGTACATGAAGCAATTGCAGGTGATTTTCTTGTATTTAATCACTTATTCATGTATTTGTAAAACTAATAATTATTATTAATCGAATTTATACTTGTTGTAGGTATCATATCATTTTTTTGAGATCTTTGTACCCGCACTTTGTCAGAATATGTAATTGCACAATTAGATGCAAATATATTTGTCTTGTTGTGCAACTTGGAGAAGATATTTCTACTAACTACCTATCCATCTTCCTCATGAAGCAGAACTTCTAAAAATACCTGAAAGTCATCATAAACATGCACATGTATGCATTCTTAAGCTAAATGCATGCAAAGTTGATTACAAGTGCAAATGAGTCTAAAATGCCAAACTATAATGCAAAAGCAAGAGAAAAGATTAATAAAATGCAGCCTAAAATGCTCTAATATAGCAAGCTATCATATCTGTACATGTGGAAGATTTAGAAGAGAAAATTGATCAACATGGTGCACAGAAAACAGTCACTCGTGGTGGAAACTAGCAGAGTACAGCGAATATGTCAGGTGGATATGGAGAGTATCATAATTGGCATAAAAAAGTATTTTCTGGGAGCTTTCATATTGGAAATATCATTTGTTGAGGCATAATCTGGATGTTATGCACATTGGAAAAAAAAAATTTGACAACATCATGCATATATTGTTGAACGTTAAGGGGAGAACTAAAGACAGCATAAAGTCAAGAAAGGACTTGTCAGAACTTTCGAGCAATGGGAAAGAACCAATTCTTATCTTTCGACTGGATGCCGCAGAGAAGTCATCATTGTTCAATTGGGCGACATCTAATGTGAAGTTTCCTGATAAGTATATTTCCAATCTATCTACATGGTTTTGAAGAGCAAAATTTTACAGGGATGAAGAGTTATGACTGTCACATAATTATGGAACATTTGCTTCTTTTTCACTTTTAATGAACTTCTACCTGTTCATGTACATGAAGCAATTGCAGGTAATTTTCTTGTATTTAATCACTTATTCATGTATGTGTAAAATTAATAATTATTATTAATCAAATTTATACTTGTTGTAGGTATCATATCATTTTTTCGAGATCTTTGTACCTGCACTTTTGTCAGAATATGTAATTGCACAATTAGATGCAAATATATTTGTCTTGTTGTGCAACTTGGAGAAGATATTTCCACTAGCTACCTATCCATCTTCCTCATGAATCAGAACTTGGGGGGTGGGGGAGGGGGAAGGGGGAGGGGGGAGGGGAGAGGCTGTTCACTTTCGTGTATGTAGTATCCGTTTGAGCGATTTATGGGTCATTTAAAGCAGAGAGCAAAAAATCTGGCAAAGGTTGGAGGATCAATAGTTGCAGGAAGTTTAACACAAGAGATTTCTCACTTCAAGGAATAATATTTCGCATCAAATGTTCTGACAGGGAAAAGGGCTCTTCAACAATATGATGATGGAGGTGTAGGTCGAACATACCTAGTTGAGGTTTTCCCATACATCTTCTCATAAATCGGACGCCTATGTGGGAAATTGAAGGAAGTATGGTTCGCCAACAAAAATGATCATCATAGCGCACATACGTATATACATCTAAACCGCGAGGAAGTTAGTCTATTACTTAAGTATGTACACTTTACTAGTAGATTTATCAATGTGTTATTCTGTGGCAACAGTAAAATCTTCTTCCCAGGTCTGGACCAGCAATTTTTGAGTTATTGAGAGCCTACAATGTTTGAGTTAAACATACAATTGAATGATCAAATGAGCAAATATGTAAAGAAAAAAAAAAGAGATGCTAAACCGCGAGGAAATTAGTCTATTACTTAAGTATATATACTTTACTAGTAGAGTTATCAATGTGTTATTCTGTGGCAACAGTAAAATCTTCTTCCCAGGTTTGGACCAGCAATTTTTGAGTTATTGAGAACCTACATTTTTTGAGTTAAACATACAATTGAGTGATCAAATGAGCAAATATGTAAAAAAAAAAAAGAGATGCAATCATAATATAAACCAACGTGACAAGAGAGAAACATTATAAAAGATTTAGTAAGATAAACTACATTGAATCTCTTGTTCAAGATATAAAAAATAAACTAAAAACGCTAGGGTTCTAGGATTCTAAGACGTTACTCTCAAATTGCGAAGACATTCATAATTACAACAATTATTTTTGCAGAATCGATCTAGGGTTCTAAGAACTTTCTCTCAAGTTACTAAGAAAGTTTCCCCAAATAAAAAATATGATGTTGTTTGGTTCTTGTTAATTTTAAACATAAGAGACACAACGTTGTTTTATTGGTTCTCACAGTCAATTTTTAAAACAACATCATCTTCAGAAAGTATATGTCATCCCAGTCAGCACCTGCTAACGACCAAACTCACGTCATCTACAATATTGGTGGTTTCGACCAGATTTATATAGTTTATGATTGAGGGGGAGGGGGGAGGGGGAGGGGGAGGGGGGAGGGGGAAAGGGGGAAGGGGGAGTGGGGAGGGGGGGGGGAGGCTGTTCACTTTCGTGGATGTATCCGTTTGAGCGATTTATGGGTCATTTAAAGCGGAAAGCAAAAAATCTGGCAAAGGTTGGAGGATCAATAGTTGCAGGAAGTTTAACACAAGAGATTTCTCACATCAAGGAATATTATTTCACATCAAATGTTCTGACAGGGAAAAGGGCTCTTCAACGATATGATGATGGAGGTGTAGGTCGAACATACCTAGTTGAGGGTGTCCCATACATCTTCTCATCAATCGGACGCCTATGTGGGAAATTGAAGGAAGTATGGTTCACCAACAAAAATGATCATCATAGCGCACATACGTATATACATCTAAACCGCGAGGAAGTTAGTCTATTACTTAAGTATATACACTTTACTAGTAGATTTATCAATGTGTTATTTTGTGGCAACAGTAAAATCTTCTTCCCAGGTCTGGACCAGCAGTTTTTGAGTTATTGAGAGCCTACAATTTTTGAGTTAAACATACAATTGAGTGATCAAATGAGTAAATATGTAAAAAAAAAAAAAGGAGATGCTAAACTGCGAGGAAGTTAGTCTATTACTTAAGTATATATACTTTACTAGTAGAGTTATCAATGTGTTATTCTGTGGCAACAGTAAAATCTTCTTCCCAGGTTTGGACCAGCAACTTTTGAGTTATTGAGAACCTACATTTTTTGAGTTAAACATACAATTGAGTGATCAAATGAGCAAATATATAAAAAAAAAAAAAGAGATGCAATCATAATATAAACCAACGTGACAAGAGAGAAATATTATAAAAGATTTAGTCATAAGATAAACTATATTGAATTTCTTGTTCAAGATATAAAAATAAACTAAAAACGCTAGGGTTCTAGGGTTCTAAGACGTTACTCTCAAATTGCGAAGACATTCATAATTACAACAATTATTTTTGTAGAATCGATCTAGGGTTCTAAGAACTTTCTCTCAAGTTACTAAGAAAGTTTCCCCAAATAAAAAATATGATGTTGTTTGGTTCTTGTTAATTTAAAACATAAGAGACACAACGTTGTTTTATTGTTTCTCACAATCAATTTTTAAAACAACATCATCTTCAGAAAGTATATGTCATCCCAGTCAGCACCTGCTAACGGTCAAACTCACGTCATCTACAATATTGGTGGTTTTGACCAGATTTATATAGTTTATGATTGAAACTCAAAATTTTAAATAGTTCACATAAGTATTTGCATTGATACATAGATCATATATAAATCATCAAAGATTTGTTAGTTCATAGGGGAATTGGCCGTTTTGACCCCTTAAACCATGCCTGGCTAAAATTACATAAAAACATAAACTTAATGAGGACTAAAGAATGACACTTGCCTTCAAGCTTAAGTCTGGCTGGCATCATCATCTTTATAATGTGCATATTAGTGAGACATATTTTATCATCATCTTATGTTATTGTTGGTTTACTCGTACCGATATATTATGCAAATATATGTATCAAGTATTTTAATGCAGTGACGTTTGTTTACCATTTTTAAGTTTTTTTATATCTGTAGATGAACCTTTTTATAAATATATTATATTACAGCAGTTTTATATTATAATATAAATAATTTTCATTTTTATTATCAATTTAGTTTTTAACTAAATTTGTAGCTAGGACCATTATTTTATATAGTATCTTTCTATGATGTGTGATATAAAATTTTTTTTTTATCTAATCATCTTATCTTATCTCAACATGTTTGGTAAAAAAATATTTTCAGCTATTTATATAATAAAAAATATGAAATCGAAAAAAGAAAGAGATCTCACACCATGTATCTTTGGGAAAAACAAGAAAAATGCTTCATTTCTAGTATTAATTTCTTTTTCTTTATTTGTTAAATAATATTATATTAAAACTTGTGTAAGAAATTACATAAGCTAATTATAAAAAAAAATATAATCCTTGAGAAAATCGCCTAAAACAAATGTTCAAAAGAAGAAAATTTACAACCTTACAACAAGTTTTGGAGTTTAATCACTATTTGTTTAGTAATCACCAGCTATTATAGTTATTTTTGTCTGCTATTTTTTCTTATCGCAATACGGTTGTTAGCATACTAACAATAACTCCTAAACCAACCGGGTTACATATATGCTACTAAAATTATACGAGAGTATCAGAAACAACATTGTTATATCTTTCAAAAACTAAGGTTTAAACTTTCTTAAATACGAGAAAAATATTATTCAACATTAAATGATTTTGAACCAAAGAAAACACTACATCATGACAGATTGATTAAAAAAAAGATTAACATACAAAAAATGGAAGATAAAATGGATACAAAACATATCAGAAATTTCATCTTCAAATCCAATTTTTTTTTTCATTCTCATGAAGAGAAGAGAACAACATTAAAAAAAAAATTAAAGCTTTAGTTCAAGATCTATAGGATCTTCATCGTTGTCTTCATAGATAGTCATCGGCCACTCTCTCTCCAATCGTTGAATGAGCGGCAGTGTGTGAATTTCATCCTCTGATGACCTCGCGACTTCTATGGGTTGCGGCAGCAACCGCATCTGTGGCTGAGATTGAATTTGCGGCTGCAATGGATGGTAGGTATTAGATCTGGTGTTATTATTATTGAACACGGGCCGAAACCAAAAGTCTGGCCTCTCAGCCACAACAGTAGCACGATGAAAGACATTTTGAAATATCCCTTCTTGATTTTGATAAACATTAGGATGATGGTTTTCAAAAGCACTAGATTCAAAAGACAAAGAATTAGTAGTGCAAGTAGATATGACATTTTGCTGAGAGAAAGCATAAATATGAAGAGAGTGAACATGTGTGAACAAATCACGCTGATTTTGAAACTTCTGCACACAAAAAGGACAAGGAAACCTCAGATGCATGTTTTCGTAAGGAGAGATAGAGTTAGAGGACAAGTTACAAGATAAGTTAGAGATACGATAAGCTTAGAATTACACAATATATAAAATGAGAGTAAGGACATAATGGTAATTTAAATAAAACAAAAAAAATATCAAATCTAACAAAAATAGAATTTTTTAAATGAGTTTATCTTTATTATATTAAATATAATTATTAAAATATTTTTAAGAGTATTTGTGTTACATGTGTAGTGAAATACGTTTTTGGTTCTTATATTCTATTTTAATTGAAATTTCTTTCATTAGATAACATATTACAAATGATGGTTAATTGACTGAATTCAAATGCAACAAATGATAATATGATGAACTGTTCTACAAACAATGATTCCAAGAAGCAGCTTTTCTTGCAAAACACTACTTTACACTACAAGAAAATACACCAGATGTGATAGAAAAATCCGTCGAAAAGCCGTCGAAAACAGCTATTTCCAACAGTTTTACGGATTTCACTGTCGGCTTTAGATCATCGGAAATGCGTGTTCCGTCGGAAATTTCAGATATGACTAATCCGTTGAAAATATCGAACGGGATTCCGACGGACGAATTCCGACAAAATTTCGACGTTTCATTTCCGGTGGAATTCCGACGGAGATTCCGATGGGATACACTTCCAACGGAATATACAAAAATTAAATAAAAAAAAGAAAAAAAGAAATTGAAAATAATAATAAAATTATAATTATAATTGAATTTTTCAATAATATGAAAATTATAATTCAAATACATTATAAATTTTAAAAATTTCTTGGGAACTTTCTCGAGATGACCCTTCCATTTTTGTCAAATCGGTCGTCTTTTGCATTGAGTCAAGCCTTTAACTCTGCAACTTCTTGGTCCAATGTGATTTCCCGTTGCGAACGTGGGTTTTTCCGTGAACATCCAAACTTGTAAATTTCGGGAAGATATTCTAATCCGAATAAACGGCTCTTGCTTTTTAGAGTACACTACAACATAAAAAATATTTATTAGAAACAACATAAAATATTAAAGAAATAAATAAATTTAAATTGAGTAATTACCTCTAAAACTATTGCGTCGACTTCTTCTTGGGGAAGGTCTTCGACGGGTGTTTCTTGCTGAGATAACTAAGTAAATCGTTCTTCATTTTTTCTACGGACTTTATCAACAAGGTCAATGGCAATTCCGTCTTGCAATTGCTTAGTTGTCTGGTTGGTGTAGGTAACTTGCACAAAGCCATAGTAACCGATAGGTACACCACTATTTTCTTTCGCCTATATTTCAAAAAAAATAGTTAATAAAAGCTAAAACAATAAGTAAGAAAAAATAATTCTTCTATATATCTTACTATTTTTGCTGCTCGCCGAACAAAACCCATGGCTCTCGAATTATGCATTGCTATCCCTTTACCACCTCGATCGCTCATTCAGTTTTTGAATTCTTTTTCGACAGTTTTTCCATCGCAGCCTCGGCCCAATAAATTTGGAAGGCTTTCCAACACGTATCGGTCAACTCGATAGGACAATCAACAACACTATCTTTCTACTTTTGCTTCTATTCATTAGTATGTCTTAAATACTAGAGAGCAACTCTGGCATGGAATTTGGTTTTCACATTAGAGGAGTGTACACGGTCCCAATAATAATATTGCTACATATTAAAAAGGAGAAAAAGATTAGAATTTACTTATTGAAAAACAAAATGATATATTTACAAAATTTACACAGCTTACCACGAAAGAGTGAAACAACATATCTTTCTCTTCTTGTGACATTTTAGAGTACTTTTTGTAAGGTGTCTTAAGCATCTCATGCAACATTTGTAAAATGTGTTTACTGATTCGCTTATCCAAGTCAAACCAGGTCGAGTTTCCTTGACAAAGAGGATTGAACTTGGTCTTACTATCCTGATCCATTTCCATAATCTCATTTATATCTAGTTGAGTTGGAGGAACATTACTGTCACCGGAAGTAGAACTATCACCGAGAGTAAAGTCCAAGGGAGACTCAGGATATGGACTATCTAGAGGCTGATCATCTTGGGATCTAAAATAATTATAGAATACCCTGATAAATACTGTAATACATTAGAAATTAATAACAACATGGTATGATAATATATTAAAAATTAATGACAACATGGTATGATTATATTTTACTAGCTAATATAAAAGAACAATAATTTTCTTAAGTAACTCTTGTCATGAAATTATAAAAATTAATAAAACTCGTAATTATATAAAATAATTTTAATACTATAAAATTATAACAATTATGAAAAAACATAATTATGTAAAATAGTTATAATAAAATCGCCAAAAAAAAATTCAAAAGTAACCATTTCAAAAAATTTTAATTATATAAATTATAACAATTTGGAAAAATATAATTATGTAAAATAATTATAATAAAATCGCAAAAAATAATTTGAGAAAATTAATTTACAGATCTATCAATCTAGTATTTTGAGGGATGACAAACCCAAGATCTAACAATACTAGTATTTTGAGCAATGACAAAAGCTCTGGATCTAACAATATTAACAAACTCTTAAATAATTAAAAAGCAAAACAAAATATTTTAGATCTAAAAACTTACTTTTAGATTGTTAGACACACACATTTTTAGCAATTAATTAAACATAGATCTACTAATAGAAGAACTGAGATTTTGTAATAACTTACATCTTATGGTGGTGGAGAAGGCGAGAGTATCAGAGGAGCGTGCAACACTGGGGGAGGGGTGGACCACTGGCGGAGGGGCGGAGGCACGGACGAGTACTCTAGGGTTTTGGAGAAGGGACTGATTTGCCTAAGTGTGGATGTAGGTTGGGGAAAACATCATGATGGCCATTACCACTGCATACTACCGTCTGCTCCGCCCCATAATCTCTGAACTGACTTAACAGATAATTTCCATCTAACTCAGAAGGTGGATCATCAAATACTTTTGTGTTCCTCTTGAACAATGTCGTGCTCCGGTGATATGGATGATCCTTCGGTAGAAATCTTATGTGGCAATCAAACCAACACGTCTTTCGTCCATGCTTTAGCTGAATTGCATTCGTGTTATCTTAACAATACGGACACGATGATCTTCCATGTGTTATCCATCTGGATAGCATCCCATATGAGGAAAACGCTTATGGTCCACATAAATATAGCACGCATTACAAAATTTTCTTGGTTAGAAACATCAAACGCTTGAACACCATTCTCCCATAATTGTTGTAACTCGTGAACCAGTGTCGCAAGAACACATCCACCAATCGCTTCGGATGCTCTGGGCCAGGAACAATAATGGTGAGAAACAGAAACTCCCGTTTCATACACAATGATTTTGGTAAATTGTAAGGTGTCACAATTACTGGCCACAGCGAGTATTGCGTCCCATGCTTTCCAAATGGGTTAAAACCATCTGTACTTAATCCAAAGTACACATTCCTTCTCTCATACGCAAAACCTGGATACAACTATTAAAAATATTTCCATGCTTCTGCATCTGAAGGATGAGATATTTCTCCATTAGTTGTATGCTCTACGTGCCATCTCATTGCAGCCGATGCGCGCTCCGATTGATATAGCCTTTTAAACCTCTCGCAAATACCACATACGTTTATCTGGTACAAGAACCCTTCCACTTGTTGTTTGATACTGATGTTTGCGACAAAACCGACATGCCAAACGGTTTTCATCCTCTATTCAGTAGATAATACAGTTATCGATGCACACATCTATCATCTGATACGACAAACGCATACCAGCTATCAGTTTCTGTATCTCATAATATTAATCTGGTGAAAGATTATCATTAGGCAAATTGACTTCACGAATTCCCCAAATGCATCCACACAATCCTTAGACAAATTGATATCTGTCTTGCTGGTCATCAACCTAGTTGCTGCTGATAAAGGCGAATCTTCTTCTCTACAACCTCTATATAATGAATTTTTCGCTCCGTCTAGCACGTCAAAAAACCTTCGGGCTTCTAAATTTGGTTCCTCTATTCTAACTCCCTCCTCAACAAACAATGGTATATTTTCACGAAATACATCATTTACCATATCAACAGTATGTAAATGTTCATGTACTTCCGTTCTAGGTTCATCTAACCTATCTCCACGGTAATGTTCACTAGTACTAGCAAAATTCAACATTGAATCATTTTCTCTATGAGAATACTAAATCTTTTAACCCGATATAAATCCCCGTCTAATTAGATTATTCTGGACAGAAATACTGAAGTAAATATATTATTCCCACATTTACTACATGGACAGTACATCTTGCTATACTGTAATGTTATCTCCTTGTTTGATGTGAATTCAATGAATTGAGGTAGACCTTGCGCGAACTCATTCGTAATTTCTCCCGTCACTGGATCATTCAGAGGTCTATCAAAAACCGAAATTTATTTAAACAATTTGAAGAAGACATGGTCAAACAATTTTTTTGGCTTTGAGCTTTGTTATATGAATGAGAAAAGGAGAGACGAAGGGTTTAAATAAACCAATTTATGAGAATTTCTAACGGATTTCTGACGGGTTTTAAAATTCCAACGGCTACAAAACGGCCACTATCCATAGGAATCTCGTCGGAAATTTTCCGACAAAAAATCCCATCATAAATTGCTGATTGAAGTCATTTCCGATGGCAATATGTCTGTTGGAAAATTCCGATGGACAAAACTGTCGTTTTGCTTTTCCGACGGAATTCTGACAAACAGAATTATCCGTCAGAATTCAGTGAGGAAATTTCCAACGAAAATTGTGCCGTTAGAATGCCCGTCAAAAATCGACATGTTTTCTTGTAGTGTTATGACAAATAGTTATATCTGCATCATATTCATGATAAACATCTTTCTGCAACACTCGAGATCACCCAAATGGCTCTATCTACACTATGTAACATCTGTTAAGTTTTGTATCAATTAATCTATAGACACTGTATTCACAAAATTACACATTAATATTAAAGATTTTTGTTTCGTATTGTGGATGCAGATATCTACACTCGAATATTTGAGAAATGATCTATCTTTAACTTCTTGAAAAACTTATACGCTATTCGAGCTCTCGTATTCTGATATACCAATTCTTTGTACTCTGTCTCTTATCTGATCAGTAAAGTCCATTAATATGTTTCTTAATCTTAAGTTCAGTTGCTCTTAGGGAGATTCTTACCTATCGTTCCCTAAATTAACCTAAACACTTTACAAATATTCGAGTGTGGATATCTGCATCCACATGTATGTAATTATTGTGATAATTTTGTTTTGTCATCAATCCAATTATGACATGTGGATGACATTTTGATGCAGCAGTACCTACCATTACAGCTCTAATTTTATCATTTACCCATTATTATTTTATTTTAATTATAAATTAAAGAGGTGATTCTTTTATTTCTTATCACTTTAGAATATGTCACTTTTTTCCAACATGATTTTCCCTATGTAAAAACTTATACAAGTCAGGAGTTTGGCTTCTTTATTATTTCATTTTTTGGATTAATAATAAATATTTTCTCTATTACCTTGTTTTTATTTGATTAATGTCATCAAACATGAAGTTGATCTCAAGAGTTTTATACAAATCCTTTAATTGAGCAAGAACAAGTCTCAAGTGATTACACAATCACTTGATTGGGCTCTTATCAAGTTCTTCCGGTGTCAAGTTGGTATCAGATACTTGCACTGTTTCTTGTTTCAATGGTGAGAGCTAAGAAAGTTGTGCCACCTACAGAAGTTGACATCACACAGCAGGTGGTCGGCAATCTCCATGCTCAAATTCAAAATTTAACCACTGTTATTCAATAGTTACTAAGGTTGTTCAAGAAAGATATCAGACAATTATTAATACATAAGAGTCGGAAGATAATCCATTTGCAGACCATGTGTGCCACTGCAACCTTCCAGAACAAGAAGATTCCAATATTGAAGATGAAGCTGGCGATTCTCGTTAGGAGTATAGTTTTTGCCTTAAAAATTCCCAAATTTCATGGCTTAACTGTTGCAGGAAAACTTTTGTATTAGTTCATTATGGTGTAAGAGATCCTTGAATTCAAGCGGATTCTCCTAGATCATTGTGCTCCTCTAATCGCAATTAGGTTCAGAGACAGAGCGGCTGCTTAGTGGTCCCAGAAGAAAGACAATATGTGCTCGATCGGGCAAATGGAAATTCACAACATGGGAAAAACTTAAGCGTGAGATGTACAAAAAAATTCTTCCTTTCATATACGATCAGCCGATATTTAAAAAGTTTAAGAATCAGCGATAAGGCACTCAAACAGTAGATGAATATTCCACTGAATCTTTCCGGATGATTAGTCGCGTGGATGTACAAGATACAAAGCAAAAATTAGTAGCCATATTTGTGAGAGGTATTCGACAGCAAATTCAATTCAGATTGAATCTTTTTCGTCTACTCTCGATCTCTGAAGTTGGAATTTTGTTCGCCACCCTCTGAAAGTAGGCTATTGTCATAAACTGTGTCTACCAATGCCTCTGCACCAAAACTAGAATCATTAATCATACCTCTCGTTGCTGTTCAGCCGACCTGGTAGGTTATGTGTCAGTCTACGGTGAAACAGGTCATCGTTTATCAGCTTATCATACTAGGACTCGTCGCGGATTACCCATTGATTTATTGAACCCTGAATTCGATGCTGTCTATAAAGAAGAATAACTTGGACTAGAAAATGAGCTTCTTCTTGATTCATGTCAGCTTTTGGTAGTACAAAGTTCTTGTCTTCCCACACGAGCAGTTACAGAATGTCCTCAACGAAACACCTTGTTCCAGTCTTGCTGCACAATTAATGGTAAGCTTTGTTCGTTTATCATTGACTTGGGTAGTTGTGAGAATGTCATTACTACTGATGCTGTTACAAAATTTTCTAAAGGTTATCAGATAAGTATGGCTGAAGATTAGAATGTCGTCAAAATAAATGAACACAAACTTGCCGATGAAAAGTCTGAATGCATGATTAATTACTTGCATAAATGTACTTGGAGTGTTGGATAATCCCAAAGGTATAACAAGCGATTTAAACAAGCCTTAACGGGTTTTTTTAACAACATCAGTATTAAAGACATTCTCACAATTTGGTTCTCCGGAAGTCATGTTCCTTGGTTATATTGTGTGTACAAAAGGTTTAGCAGTTGACCCGGTACATTTTCGGCAATTCAATCTTGACCATTACTTACTACGATTACTGAGGTGCGTTGTGTCCATGACATTGCTTCCTTTCACCGCCACTATGTGTCCTAGTTCAGCAGTTTGATAGCTCCAATTACGGATTACATATGTAATAGGTTCTTCATATGGACTCCTACAATTAATTTTGCGATTACAACGGGAAAAATTTTCAGCCTATTTAGGCTCTACCTGACTTTACGTTAGTGTTTAAGCTACATTGTGATGCTTCAAAGACAGGTGTAGGCACCATTCTTAGTTAAAAGGGTTGCCTAATTGCCTTTCATAGTGATAAATTAGTGGGTGAACATTCTTGTTACAGCACTTATGATGTGGGGTTCTATGCTATTGTGCAAGCAGTCAAATATTGGTGAAATTATTTATTCCACAAAAGTTTTAACTTTACACGGAGCACGATTCTCTTAAGCATCTCAGTGTTCAAGGCACAGTCTCCTTTCGTCATGCGTCGTGGATTGCTTATCTCCAACGATTCACTTTTGATATCAAGCATACTTCAGATGCATCTAACCGAGTAGTTTATGTGTTGAGCCGCATACATTCACTCCTTGCGATTATGCATACATCTATATTTGGATTTGGCTCCTTTGTCGATCTCTACTCTAGTGATCACTTTTTGGACGAATTTTGAGGCTGCCATTGCTGGAGCTTTTTCTAAATACGTGATCCATGATGGATTTCTTTTTCGAAGTAACCGTCTTTGCATTTCTGAATGTAGCTTACGTTTAAAGATTATTACTAAATTGTTTTAAGAAGGCCAAGTGGGTCATGACGGTACCTTACATATCATTAGGTCATCTTACTTTTGGTCCTCTTAGCATCGTGGTGTGAAATGTTGTGTGGTCTGTCGAAAATCAAAGCGTAACACATCCAACGCTGGTCTTTACATACCGGTTCCTACTCAACCATGGACAGATGTTAACATGGACTTTGTTTTAGGGCTTCTGCCTACTCAACATGGATTATTTATTCAAAATAATTAATTTACAAATAATGCTAGGATGTTATAAAATATGTATATGAAAACTATATTCATTGTTATGTAAACACATGCTTGATACAACTCTATATATTAAGCAACACTCTTACATATTAAGTATGTGTCTACGTTTGCGCTGAGTAAATATTTGTAAGATTAAAACTTATGTTTTAAATATTATTTTTGGATTTTAACTATTAGAGTTTAAAGTTTGAATGGTTAATTGTATATTTTTTGTTAATCGTATTCATGTCTTTTTGTAAAAAAAAAATATAATAAAAATATGTTTAATTTTTAATAAGAAGATAATATATTAATATTTTTTTTGTCTTTATCTTCTTCATTATTATTCTTTTTT
Organism: Thlaspi arvense; assembly: GCA_911865555.2. Lineage (NCBI taxonomy): Eukaryota > Viridiplantae > Streptophyta > Magnoliopsida > Brassicales > Brassicaceae > Thlaspi > Thlaspi arvense. The sequence continues at coordinate 20,778,501 of OU466858.1, read as the reverse complement.
TCGCTGTTCTTCTTATTTTTCTAAGTTTGTATTATTGTTTTTCTTCTTTTTCTCTTCTTCATCTTCTTCTTATTTTTATCCAATTTTCTTTTAAACTTTTCTTCTACATTATTCTTCTCCTTTCTTCCTCTTTTCTTATTTTTATTGATTTTCTTCTCTGTTTTTTTTTTCTTTTTTCCCATTTTTCTTCTCTGTAACGGGAAGAAATCGATCATGGTATATGAATTTAATTTTCTGAGTATATAAATAGTAGTTGAGAAAGTCCAATCGCAGAAAAAAGAAACATAATAGAAACATATAGCCCCGACCTAACGTATTCTAGGTCCCTTGGGCGAAATAAAATTTAGACCCTAAAAATATTATTTGGCATTTTCTATATAATTTTTGATAAATTTCGAATTAAAAACAAAAAAAATAATACAGTTTTAAATTTTTAATCAAAATAGGTTTTTTAATAAGAAGAAAAACAAAATATTGGGCCCTTAATGAGAAGAATAACAAAAAATTAGGCATTTAATGATTTAATGAAAAGAATAGATTTAATAAACTTTTATATATCTAATAAATGTCCAATGGCACATTAGGTCAATAACACATTAACTAAAAGTTATTCTTCTAAATAGGATTCTCTTTTAATATAACTAGGTGTTTCTCCGCGCAAGGTGTGGGGTTCGATTAATTTTTTTTTTTTAAATAATAACATTAGTTTATTTATAGATGAAAAAATCTGATTTTATAATTATTTGAAATCAAAATTAATATATTTGAAAAATAAAATTTTCATGAGATATATTATTTTTTGGCCACATAAATCAATTTTCATAAGATTTAGAGTTTTACTTGTGACCGCATAAATCAATTGGGTTAATCAAAAATATTAGTAGGTTAAACGATAAAATTAAAATTATTTTAAGAAAATAATTATAATTGATTTGTTTGTGATTTATGCTAATTATCTTTTTTAGTAAACTGAATATTCTTATGATATAAATTCGAATTTGGAAATTTAGGTTTAAATGAAATAAAAATTAAAAATTAAATTATATTAATTTGTTAATTTCATTAAGGGTAAATAAAATATTTTTATATAAGAGGCAAATAGTAATCAACCATCCTAACTCTTAACTATAACCCAACTTACTTACCAATTAATAATATAATAATAGATGTGAGTTTTGTTTTATAAAGTAAATTTAGATACTAAATATAGAAAAACAAGTGGTAGAAAGAAAAATGTCCGAGAAAAGTAAACTAGAAAAAAATAACACATATAAGGAAAGTCAGAGCAACAAAGGAATGATTGACATTCACAACACGACTAGTTGAGAGTCGGTTTTGAATTTTGAGTTTGCTTTTTACAACAACCTCTTTTTTTTCTCTACTCAAAACAATCATTCATTCATAATAAGATTATTATAACATCTCAGGTTTGTCTTGTGAATGTTTGTGACCATAGTGGGACACGACTACAAATCAACGGATCATGGTTTTCAAAAACTGAAATTGATGAGCTATTCTGTATACAGCTCTGTTGCAAGAATGCATATTGAATCGAATTGAGAGAAACCATAAAAAAAAAACTCCTTTGCCAATGTTTGGATATCTTTCCGGTCAGGTTGTAGAACGGGCCAAATTTTTATAACAACCATGAAGTCCTCAAAACATGGAGGCTGAAGAATGTGAAGAAGACGATTATTTTGTAATTTTTATTCATCTAAAAGTGTCGAAAATAGGAGAATTTTCTCACTTAGTAATAACTAGTGGAGTAATTTTTTTACTTTGAACTTATTAGTTCTCTTTTTTGGGGTCAACTTTTACTTTTCGTCGATGTTCAAAAAAAAAACTTTTACTTTTCGTTTCTTCTTGATTGCTTTTTTCTATGAATTTCTCATTTTAACCTACCTCTTTACCGGTCAGATCGATAATGTTAGAGGTTTAACAAAACTTTTAAGCAATATTATCTTCACGAATATTGGATATTAAAAAGAAAAAAAAATATTGGATATTACTATTTGATATGATCTTTTTGACTCGTATATTGTCCATCTTTTTATTCAATATTTTTTTAAAAAAATTCACTCTATTACAAAATAATGCGCGAACTAATTAATTAGCGTCCCTTGTATATCCACAATTAGGAAATGCATTTGGTTTTAACAAAGCGAATAATATATATACCTTTTCTATCTAGTAATTTGTGTAACTATTACTTTCCATTTGAAAATTAACAAAAATCAAACATTAACATGCAATGGGGACAGACAAAGCTACATGTTACACGTTAGATCTCCTTGAATGAATCATTCAACAAAAACTTTCGATTTACACATTCAAAATAAATTATCAAAAGGAAAGGAAACGAAAAATCGGAAGAGATCAAAATAGAAGAAGTGGTGAACGTTGATCAGTGACCACGTCCTCTTTTGCTCGGTCCAGACGCTAACTGGAAACCATAGTTCCTCATCAAAGGACGTTGACTGCTCGAGCTGTTCTTCATCTTCATGGTCACCGCCGATTGATCGTAGCCGTTCATTTCTCTCAACGGCTTCGATCGTAGGGCTCTGCAATCAACTCTCCCGAACATTAAAGACGAACCCACCAATAAATAGATCATACACATCACAAACACATTAGTCTTCTTCTCCATTTTTATCTTTTTTTTGTTGCATTCACTTATATCTCTATCTTCTCTCTTTAGCAGTATTCTTGTTCGCTTTATTTTTTTGAGATTGAGAAGAATGGTTTTTGTGTATATATATATGAGTTTGTGTGTGTGTGCGCGCGCGTGTGTAAGCAAATGGCATTAACTCTTGACCAAGAATGTTGGACTATCTCATTTTGATATCGCATTTTTACATATATTTTAATTTAATTCTTCAGGTTATCTTTTAGTATTTATATATGGTAGACAAAAACAGTTGATGTGTATTCATATTATTGAATATTGAATGAGTTTTTCCAAACTACCTGCTTCTCTTGTAGAGATGTTGAAATCTATGACTTTCATAAAAAGGTTGAAAATGCATTTGTTTATAAAAAATAAAAAGTAGGAACTGAAAATAGTTTGCCAACGTTGTAAAAAGTAGAATCTTTATTGTAGGAGACCAATAGGTTTCTTATTTAGAAAACAACAATCTTTCTTGAGTGTGAGCTGTCAAATTTTGACATTTATTTTTCTTCGTACTCGGTTAGAGTTAACACGGTGTCACAAGTCATCGGAGACCAAATATGTTACATAAGAACAATAAGGGAAAATCTACACGGTGGAATTTAGTTGCTGACGAGTGATGATGCGAGAGCATCCAACACTTACATTTTAAATTGTTCTATATGGAACACAACACATACAGAAATGAGTACAGATTTTGCAAATTTTTTGAAATTAGTTATAAATCTATTATATAATAGTAATATGTATATACAAATATTTATATTATATAAAATAATATCAGTATAAAATATAATATTTTATTAGAAAAAGGGTGAAAATGATGTAGAGATTCAATATTTTACGTGTATGTTTTTATAATACGAAAAAGGAGAAAAGTTTTATATATAGAGATAAAGCAGCTGTAGATTTAAGATGAATTTTCCTCTTGATTATCTATTGTTAGAGGTGGGTTTAGCATCTCTTTACTAGGTTCAAGGTAATTCAATATCAATCCATTTACACGGAAGAAACCCTAACTCATTTATGATTGCGTTAAGACGGGAATATGGGCAATAGACAAATCAAAGATGCAGTTAAGATGGGAATATAGGCAATAGACTAATAAAAAAAAGATAAGAATTTTCATATATCTCCAACCTCTAAAAAAAAAAGTGATATATACAAAACCATATCAAAGAAGTATAAGAAGGATCCCTAGCCCCACTGAAAAAGGGATCCAGATCTTTTTGACCTCTAAGAATCTTACGGAAAATCTCATTCAATCTCATGGATTTTTGATCTCTCACATTTCTCTTTGTTAGGCCAGCGTTCTTATTCCGATGATCTAACTTCTTTGTATCATTCAGGTTTCAGCTAACGATAATAAAGAAATGCTCTTTTTCCCCCACAAGTTCATTGATTACTTTTTTTACTGATTTTGAGTTATTACAATTGGCACTATCTGTGGGGACAAAAAGAAAAAAATTATTTGAAAGATTAAGTTCGAAGATATCAGGAACACCATCCTTATGAACTATGGACGCGAACAATCCAACCAACCAGCAGCAATCCCCGATACAAACCCTCTGGTCTAACCAAACTATGCAGATTGCGTGAAGAATCAAACACTGCTGGGAAATGGGCAGAATGGTGACATACCACTGCCACCACCTCACCTCCTGTAGACATGCACACTTTCATGCGGCAAATACAATTCCAACTAGATGTGATGCAGGCCGAGAACACCGTCATCTGTAGCGAACTAGCTTGACAATTTTGCAACACCAACGTCCCTGACGCGGATAGAGATAACACGTCACCCCGCATGACCGCCTCCTGACCGCCACAAGTTGGACATCAACTGAGCACTCTTCAGTGACACGCCAACTATCGACCTTTGCCGGCAATAACACGAGGTGTCTGACGCCCTTTTTTAGAACATTGCCATGCAACCCCTCCATCAAATTACGATAACCATGCCTTAAAGATCAACCTTTTACACCAAATGATCGATACCATGGGCTCTAAAATCCATTGCACCATAAGATCTGCCCCGAGCTAGACAAGATCTTACATCTGACGCGACATACTCCATTCACCACCGATAGATTCCCAAAAGAATAGAAGAAGGCACCAGTCAGTTCGAGACAAGCAATGTGATTATTAGGAACCTCGCCAACATTATGACCGAGACAATAAAGGTTGTACGGCGAACATCTCCACCGTATCTTGCCCATCTCAATGGCACAAATGGGATCGCTGAATTGACAAACGTACCGTCCCCTAGCCTTACTGCACATATCATAAGAGATTGAGTCAAGATACTAACGATTGCTGCTACCTGAATGCCCAATGCATGAAGAAATGGAAGTAGGACGAGATCACATTAGATGACCGATCTTACGACGACAGATCTCATGATGCCAACCCACGACGACAAGACGACAGCCACGAATATCGGAAAGAAGAACGATCTAATGATGACACTCACAAGCGAGCACGGTCAAATGACATCCTGCATCCCCCAACTCACCTCGACGTTGGATCAACATGATCATGGATGGCCTCTTCACTTGCTCGGAGCCTATAACCTCCATGAAGAGGCACAAACGCCAAGCTGCGAAGGTCAAGAATTACACACCGCTATACAATGATAACATCTCCATCGCGTTTTCTAAACATGATGTCGCATGACTGGACAGACTGCACAATGATCCTCTAGTCATCTCCCTCATGATCGGCGATGATGATGTGTGGAAAGTCCTTATCGATACAGGGATTTCGATGGATTTGATCTTCAAAATAACTTTACTGAAAATGGAAATCAAAGACACAGACATCAAGGTCTCACCGAAACCTCTTACCGGATTCACCGATGACTCTTACTCTACCATTGGGGCAATCAAGCTCCCAATCTAGGTTGGCGGCTTAATCAGGATCGTTAAATCCGACATTATTAATAAACCAGCAATGCACAATGCCATCTTCGGCACCCCATATATCAACGCAATGCGTACCATCCCGTCCTCCTACCATCAATGTCTCAAATTTCCGACCAAGAAAGGAATATGCAGTTCAAGGAGATCATCGCACTTCTCACAACTGTTACGTTCAAAAAGCCCGCCACACTGCAACCTACCTGATTGATAGCGAGAATGAGCTGGACCCCTGAATCACACACAATGAGAAGCCTAAAAACTATCTCGTTACCCAGGTCGAAATTGATGATAATCACCCCGAGGGCTGCACTGGCATCGAAAGCAAACTGGTTGCTATCACAAAGAATGACGTCATCGTTTTTTTGTGTGCGAGAACGTTGGGACCTTTGCATGGTATATGGATGACATGAAAGACATCGGCTCGGCAATTACAAGCCACAAGCTCAATAACGATGCCACCATTAATCCTATCAACCAGAAGCGACCGAAGCTCATCCTGGAACGCGCCAAAACCGTCCATGACGAGGTGGAGAAGCTCTTGAAAATGGGATCTATCACCAAAGTGAAGAACCCTGACTGGTTAGCCAATCCAGTTGTTGTGTCGAGGAAGAATGGCATTGACGAGTCTGCGTTGATTTTACCAATCTCAACAAGGCATGCACGAAGGACAGTTTCCCACTACTACACATAGAACAGCTCATTGAAGCCACAACTGGCAACAAACTCATATCATTTATGGATGCCTTTTCAGGCTACAATAATATTGTGATGCATCCCTCTAGCAGAGAGAAGACTGCTTTTATGACAGACTAATGCATCCCGATCCACAGATAAATGTCTCCCATTCTATCAACTACTCATAGGGAACAAACGCTTCGAATGGGATGACTGGTGTGAAGACGCCTTACATGAATTAAAGACCTACCTCACAACACCCCCAATCTTAGCCAAACCAGAAGACGGCAAAACCCTGTTCTTATACATCACCGGTTCAAGATTGGCTGTAAGCAGTGTTTTAGTCCAAGAAGATCGTGGCGAGCAAAAACAAGTCTTCAACATCAGTGAAACCTTGGATGGAGTCTAGCTCAGGTACCCAAAGTTAGAGAAACTCGCTCTAGCTTTAGTGATTGCATCCCGTAAGCTGTGCCTGTACTTTTAATCCCACACGATCGCCATTCTGGCAAGCCAACCCCTCCGAACAATTTTACACAGTCCATCACATTCCAGTCGAATGGTGAAGTGGGCCATCGAATTATGTGAGTACGACATTGAGTATCAAACTCAAACGTGTGCAAAATCTCAGGTACTTGCCAATTTCCTAATTGAACTACCACCCAAACTCCTTGATGGCGAATCAGAAATCACACTGACGTGGACGCTTCACGTTGATGGCATATTGTCTAAATTAGGATCTTTCATGGATATTCAACTCCGATCACCAACAGGCTAGGCCCTTGACCAATTATTTTGATTTGATTTCCCAACGTCGAACAATTTTGCCGAGTATGAAGCCCTGATAACTGGTATGCGTCTAGCTCATGGCATGAAGATTGAACACTTGCAAGCATTTGGCGATTCCCATCTTGTCGCTTGTCAGTTCAGTAGAGAATACAACGCTAAAGACGACCGAATGGGCGCTTATCTACAAATCATTACTGACCTCGCAAAGAACTTCAAATCCTTCGAGCTCACCAAAATTCCCCAATCTAAAAACACTAATGATGATGTGCTTGCGGCCTTGGCTACTCGTAGAGACCACGATCTACAAAGAGTCATACCGGTCTAGAGCATTCACCATCCCAACATTGACCCACCCATGAGGTTTGCACAATTGATATCGGGGATGGCGAGGATCCCGACCTGGCTTTTCAAATCAGCATACGAGCATTCTTAAGAGATGGAGTGGTCCTAGACAACAGGTGGACAGCTCGCAGACTTCGAGCTCGGTGTGTACACTACAACCTTCAAGATGACCGTCTGCTCTGTTGGTCTGCAACCGGCTCCCTACTTACCTGCATCCACAACGACGAAGTTACCTGGGTCCTTCGCGAAACATATGACGGTGCAGGTGACAACCATTCTGGTGGCTGAGGATAAGTGTTTTCTATGCACTTGCAATTAAACCCTTTATAGCCAGTTGTAGTATAGCTCAAGGTTCTTTGTCAAATCCAACTGGAAAAGAATCAAAGAGAATTCATGATATTCTGTAAACTAAGCCAAGTAAGAAAGAGTTTATGATTCTAGCAACCTAAACAATCATCAAACACAACTAATCAAACTATTAGCAGTAAAGTAAATCAAGCAAACACAACTTTCAAGTCTAAGAAACAGAGTAAACAGAGAAAAATAGAGAAAAACAGATATGATCAAATGATTAAGAAGAGGGTTCAAGATGGGATAATCAATCTAGAATGATCTTCAGCATCTAACAAGATGTTCAAACAATTAATGAATGCATGATCCTTTAGCATAGAACTCTAAATATGTAAATCAATCCACTCTCATAACAATGATTCCTTTGAATGCAACCTCATCAAGATCTAATTCTCATTAGTGATCAGGAAATAATCAAGCATAAAGAAACAGTTATATCTAGCCAGTAAGCTCCCTTGTCATCTATTCTCATGTGCAAGTATACGCAAATCCACTAAGATGTTGGTTCAAGCATTTCAACAAACACTTTTGATGCAGAGAAAGCCTAATTTCGAAAATCAAATGATCAGTAAGATTCAAGCTTTAAGGACACCCAATAGTGAAGGATCTAACATCATCTACACCTAAACATCAAGTTATAAGCCTTAGATCATCCTAAAACTAACCCATCCTTAAATCTAGAAATGACTACTCACAAATCATGGTTGATCTATCAAATATGGATGAAGGAAATCATTATCAGAAGCAACAGATAGAAGACCAACAAAAAGAAATGCAAACTTATAATAAAAACACAAATTATTGCTTACAAATTACCAAAAATAGGAAAACTGCTCAAGAACAAGAAAGAGAGAGATTAGAGATAAAGTTTTTTTGCTAAAAGATAGGATAAGAGGTAATAAAGCATAACATAATGATAAGATAATATTTTTGGCTTAAATAGTCAAGGGTCAAAGCTTGGTCAACTCGTTTAAAGCTTGAAATCCAATAGTTGACCAAAGTCAAATCTGGTTGGAAAGGTGGTTGATGTTGGCCTCGTGCTCGATACTGTTTAACATAGAACTCTAAACATGTAAATTAATCCTCTCTCACAACAATGATTCTTTTGAATGCAACCTAATCAAGTTCTAATTATCATTAGTGATCAGGAAATAATCAAGCATAAAAAACTGTTCTATCTAGCCAATAAGGTCCCAAGTCATCCATTCTCATGTGTAAGGATAAGCAAATCCACTAAGAGGTTGGTTCAAGCATTTCAACAAATATTTTTGATGCAGAAAAAGTCTGATTTCGAAAATCAGGTGATCCGTAAGATTCAAGCATTAAGAACACCCAATAGTGAAGGATCTAACATCATTTACACCTAAACATCAAGTTATAAGCCTTAGATCACTCTTTACACGGATCACGATTCTCTTAAGCATCTCAGTGTTCAAGGCACAGTCTCTTCTCGTCATGCGTCGTGGATTGCTTATCTCCAACGATTCACTTTTGATATCAAGCATACTTCAGATGCATCTAACCGAGTAGTTTATGTGTTGAGCCGCATACATTCACTCCTTGCGATTATGCGTACATCTATATTTGGATTTGGCTCCTTTGTCGATCTCTACTCTAGTGATCATTTTTTGGACGAATTTTGAGGCTGCCATTGCTGGAGCTTTTTCTAAATACATGATCCATGATGGATTTCTTTTTCGAAGTAACCGTCTTTGCATTCTTGAATGTAGCTTACGTTTAAAGATTATTACTAAATTTTTTTAAGAAGGCCAAGTGGGTCATGACGGTACCTTACATATCATTAGGTCATCTTACTTTTGGTCCTCTTAACATCGTGGTGTGAAATGTTGTGTGGTCTGTCGAAAATCAAAGGGTAACACATCCAACGCTGGTCTTTACATACCGGTTCCTACTCAACCATGGACAGATGTTAACATGGACTTTGTTTTAGGGCTTCTGCCTACTCAACATGGATTTGATTTGATTTTTGTCGCCGTTGATCATTTCTTAAATATGACTCATTTTATACTATATAAGAGAACGACAAATGCTACATAAGTGGCTACTTTATTCTTACAAGAGATCTATTCCATTCATGGTTTGCAATATTCAATCATGTCTGACTGTGACTCGCGCTTTCTTGGTCATTTTTGGTGTTCTTTGTGGAAGCTTCTAAACACTAGTTTCTATATGAGTACTACATATCATCCTCAATTAAATGTTCAAATCGAGTTTGTAAATCGCTCTAATGGTAATCTCTTGAGTTGTTTAGTTGGTGATACTATCAAAACATGGATGCTAAGCTATCTTAAGCAGAATTTACGCACAATCATACTGTAAACCGGAGTTTGGGTTCAGTCTGTTTCGTATCATTCATGGAATTGTTCCCTATAGTTCATTTGGTCTTTCTAACCTACCTGATAACACACAAGTATATGGAGATGATGCGGCTGTTGTGGAGACAATAGCCCAGGTACATGCACAACAAATGCAAATTTAGAGACATCGGCGACTAAGTATAAACAATCTGCAGATGTACGTTGGCATCGTCTGGTCTTAGTGATCTAGTTTGGGCTTATCTTACCAAAGACAGGATGCCTTCTCACACTTACACCAAACTAAAGTAAAAAAAACATTGGTCGTTTAGATATTCTAGAGCGCATTAACGATAACACTTATCCTTTTCATTTACCAGCCGATGTTAACACTTCCGATGTGTTTAATGTGAAGTATTTGTCTCGTTATTTTCCCTCTGACAACGCTTCTGATTTGTGGTCGAATCCTACTCATCTTGGGAGATCTGATGCAGCAACTTCTAGCAACTTGGTGCCAACATAATAACCATTTGAATCATCTTTCATTATAGCTTTGGTTTTATGTTTTATTTATTATTGATTTATTTTAGTTTTCAATTAAAGAGGTGGTTCTTTTATTTCTTATCACTTCAGGATATGTTTTAGAGTATCATTTTTCTAATATGATTTATCCTATGTAAGGACCTACATAAATTGTGGTTTTTGCTTTTTTGTTGTTCAGTTTTTGAAGATTAATAATATCAGTTTTCTTATTTTACTTTGTTATTTTCTATTTAATTAATGTTATCAAACAGAAAGTTGGTCTCATGAGATTCGTATGATTCCCTTGATTGAATAACAACATGTCTCAAACAATTACACAATCACTTGATTAAGCCGTTATCAAGATCTTACGTTGCACCACATTTCATCAAAATCATCATCTTTAAGAAAGATGGAAAAAAATTTCAGTCCTCTCGACAACTAATATATGACGAGTCCCTACACATTAACATGCATGAAAAGACATCAAAGACAACAAACTCACTATTTTGAACAAATTCGACGAGTTAGCCATAGTTCAAGTCACACGAGACCAACGAAGGACCAAATGCACCACTATGAATAAGCATTAACATGCTATTTCAGTTGTGAATTGATAGACTACACTAAAACAATGACGTTGTGTTGCCTCTATCGATAGAACTCTAAATCTAATTTTGATACATAAAGGCCTTGAATGTGAACAATAGTGTGGTAGGGTTTTCAGTAAGTCATTAAAAACTACTTTAGTGATAACAATCGCATTTGTTTTTTTTTCGTAATTTCACGTTATTTATTAAAGTGATTAAAAAAATAAAATGAAATACGTGCATGGATTTAATTAACACATGAAAGTAAATTTCAGAGGTTCAACTTCTACACACATATAAAAAGATGTGGGAGAAGAAAACCACATACATTTAAATGTGTTTTTTATAGTGAATAATAATAACCAAGTCTTTATTGGACCAGCCGGTATATATTGTGAAAGCTAATGAATAAAATTGAAGTAAAAATTATAATTTATGATAACATACTTTATTTATAATTTATATTTTTAAACATGTAACTAAATGTTTTATTTAAATGAAAGATCAATTTATTTAAAAAATTACTTATCTCAATATATTTTCTTAATATTATTTATACATACTACACCGTAAATTATTTTATCACCAATCAGATATGATTAAGTATAAGTTATTTTGTTTTGCATAATACACAAATCTCAGTTAAACCGCACTGCACTCTTAATTTTGTTTTCCCATATCAACAAATAAATATGTTGTTACTATTCAAATCCAAAATGTGCACGCTAACAACATATAGCTGGTAGTGGTAGTCAAGAAACGGAAAAAATAAATGGAAAAAACCCCAATTCGCTGTCTTGTCAAGAATCATCCTGATCTAACTTTATCAGTGTTTGTAGAAGCATCCAAGCTCCTACTTCTGTCTTCGAGCTTAGTTTCATTTGCTGGCAATCGCAATCTTTCGGCACTATCATATTGATTCCTGTCGTAGCTATATCCTTTGAGTATCCTTTAGTTTAGTACCTAAATTTACCTGCTTGGTTAGGTTTACATCATAATATTGTTATTTTTTTCTTATTTTTCATTCTCGTATTCTTTCTCTGTAGTTCTGTCTTTCGCTATATTGCATAAATTTGGTCTAAAAACAATTATGCTAAGAACAATACTTCAGTGGCCATGGATCTAAATAACAAATTTCTAAATTTACACACAAAAAAAAATAATCAAAACACTAGAAAGCTAGAAAAATGTATTTTTACTTTTTTGTTTCAATATTTAATTTTATTTATTTCATGGAAAATTTCTGTCACTAAACAATATTATTTAAAAATTAAATAGAAACGCTTTTAAAAAGTTTTGAACACATAAAGATACCAAGTGTCAACATCCCAATTAACATATTTGTATTTAAATATTATATAATAATATAAACATGATATATATACTTATTAGAAGACATAATATTATAAGTAATATTAAAACATTTATGTTAAATTTGAGATAGGCTTAGTTGTTTCTTTCTTATAAAAAGAATAGAAAGTATTTATTTAATGATTATTTTTATAATTGTATCTTTTTAATTAACTAGTAACTTTTATTTCCAAAACTAGTTTTAAAATACTTACAACAAATTATTGGATAAATGTTTGTAAATATAAATTTTATTTTTAAAACATTATCACTATATACTACAAAAGTACAAATGTAAATAAAAAAACAAATATATATAAAAATTTTCTATTTTGATATAAATTTTGTTTGAGATTTATATCTATAATGGTATTTTTTTTCAAAATTAGCAAACATCAGGAGCAAAGAAGATTAATTATGTGAGATGTTTGTTCGTCTCGGTAGCAAAGCTGAGTCTCAAAATTTTGTTCTCTGACGGGATGAGCAGCACGTGGTCTCAGGATCAAAGTTTGGTTACGCCTTATGCATACTAGAAACAGATGAGTCAAGCCTTTGAGAAAACTGGAAGAGTGTTTCTCTCCGAAAAGTTTTCCAACACTGAGGTTAGATAATGCCTCACTGGAAACAAATATTCAGGAGGGAGGATGAATGGTGGTAGTGTTATGGTTTGGGTGTCCCGTCTGAGGATGAGACACTCGTCTGCTATTTGGTAAAGGCGAACGCATGATAGATGGATCATTGAGAGACTGGGGTTGAAACTCTCTCTCGATGGGGGTTAAAGTAGATGGTTAAGGAGGAAGATGAAGCTTATCTCGGCAGGCGTTCCTTCCGAGAAACGTTGAAGGTATTCCTTTCAGTCACGCTTGAAGGCCGGGGCAATACGGTGAGCTCTAGAGGATCTCTGTGGTTCTCTCCCTCAATATTCTTGGCTTTCCTCCTCTTTATTCTCTTTATTGGCTCTCCATCCCACTATTTCCCTCCCCCAAAATCTGATCCCTTTATCGGTTGGCCTTCGTTCCCTCTTTTTACTCTTTTTCGCCCTGACCCATCCCATCGGTGCGGCGCATGGTGAGAGCAGATGAGCTAGTGCAACATGCTTTTAACTTGGGAAGCTTAGCAACTACCTAGGAATAGTTGGCTAGGGTGTCGTTGGGCAAGCCTAGACAGGGAAGTCATCATTATGGCGAAATCTACTAATGATGTGTTGCTTTTTGAATCATCATTATCGCGATGAAATTGTGCCCAACAATTGCTCCCAACTTCTCAATCGATTGGAAATGACTCGGGATTCGATACCTTCAGCGTTTATAGAAAATATTCAAGATTTGTTTGATGATACCTGAGGGTTCTGGCAAATGTGATAGGGTCAGGTTTTACCCAAATAAAACTACTGTAAGTGCACAGCAAAAACAGTTGTAGTACAAGGGGTATCGAAATCCCAAGAGAGTAATGCAGACTACACTATCGAATGTAGATTCGGATTAAACTAAGCAAGATATGATGTATGTAATGCGAATGAATGAATGAAAGTAAGCAAACGATTTTGTAAGATGATCTAAGTTCCAGAAGATTAAAAAGCACTAAGTCAGGGCAGTTCACAGGTTGGATCCAAGAATGTATGACGTAGGAAATCATGAATGATTAAGAACCGTTTTAAACATGAATCACTAATGCATAACTAACCAATTCTCATTGCAAAAGTTATCTATGCCTAAATCACAGAGTTTCAAATCTCTTTGCAAACTCTAACAACCTAAGCATGCAGGAATGATCAGATTCAATTGTTTACAAAACTCCTAAGCCAAATCTCTTTGCACTAAGTTGCTTTGCTCATCAAATACTAGTTCAGGTTATGAATAATGCTCTCGCATATATTTAACAACCTATGATTTTCGGATTCCCAGATGATGTGTCTCAGAAATTCGATTTTAAAGCAAGCAGAGATGAAAAACCATAAGATATTCCTAACAAATAGCGATTCTACAATCTTTTTTCATCAACCTTTGAAAAACTCTAACTTAACTAACAGACTACTCAGACATGATTATGGAATCACAAAACATAACTGAATAATATTGCATTAAGAGAAAGAGTAAAGAAATAAAGGAGGTTCAAAATCTTCTCAAAAGAGTACAGGATTTGTCTCCCCAAAAAGCTCTGAATAAATCTCTCTGAATTCTCAAAAAACTAAGATAAAAAATAGCCAACAATGGCTGAAAAACCTAATAAATAGAGGCTAAACACGATCTGGGGTCTTCATGTAAATAAAGGAACTTCTAGGCCAATTCTGCAAATCTTCTTCATACTTTTAATAAAACAGCCACGCTCCTTCCTTAATGGGTGACGAGCGTCACCAATGGTGGTGACGAGTGTCACCATAGGTGATACTTTCTGCTTCGAGCTTGGTACTTCGTGGCTTCCACCCAGAATGCTCCAAAAGGTTCCAAAATCTCTAATTATGCTCCAGACATGCTATAACCTGCAAAGACTCTTCTAGGACTCTAAAAAGACCAAAAAGACTCAATAAAAAGGACTTATATCATGGTTAAAAACCATAAAAACCATGATATATCAACTCCCCCAGACTTAGCTTTTGCTTGCCCTCAAGCAAACCTCAGAAAAAGAATAAGGTCGAGGTTTGAAAACAAGAAACAGTCAGTCAGTCATCAGGAACACCATACTAGTTAGAGCTTTCGAATCCACATACCACATAGTCAACACAAGGTCAAATTTCAGTCTAATTATCACAAGCTTAGCAAATCTCTCAAGTCCAGTCCAAATCCCTTCAAGAAATCCGAAATTTCTACTGTTAACTCCTTATTTTTTATCTAAGTGTGATATCTCATCAAGGCTCTATCATCTCAATCACTTTACAGATTCTTTTCCCTTACTAACAACTGAACAAATAGATCTCAACACAGCTCTCCTATTTTCTCTTCCCTTGATCTTTTCCTTTGGATATTTTTGATTTTTCACTTCTTTTTCTCAACTTTTACAGTCTAAGATATGAGGCTACTCAATACTTGTGTTCCTTGTGAGGAGACAGGTTCTTGAATGTGTTCACTACTGTTGTTCCTTGTGAGGAGACAGGGTCATGAATGCACCATTCTTTGGACTTAAACTCTTAAAAACTACATCAAGGAAGATCAAAGAGAGACTGTATCTTAACCTTATTGTCAGTGTTGAAAGAGAGAATCAAGATCAATAAGAATCAATCACCAAGATAAGAAGTTTAAAGTTCATTAAGGTGGAGCTAACAGCAAATTTTCCAGACTTTCTAAGAACCTAAACCTTCATTGCTAGACTGATCTACCTATGACTTTTAACTTAGTAAGACTTGTAATCAACTATTGTGGCAATGGTTCTTATCAGCAAAAACGTCCTATGGTTAGTTCCAAGAAAAACTGACTGTTTCAAAAATTTTGACTCTAGAAAAACAGGTTTTTGACTCAACTTTAAGACTCTATAGACATGACACAAAGCACACAACGTCAGTAACCACCTCCCCCAGACTTAAACAACATTGTCCCCAGTGTTATTAAGCCAAGAGTTGGTCAGAAAAATGAATGAGAAGTCGAAAAACCAAGTCAGAAAAGTGTTACCTCGCGTGGGGTCGGGTGACGAGCGTCACCACGACCTGTATTGCCCAATTCTTATGTCAGATGTTAATTAACGAAGTGTTTGCATATGTACTCGAAAGTTAGACTTTTTGAGCATTCAAACACATAATTAACAACATCCAAACATAGCAAAAATAACCTGGTTCAACAATCTCACAAAACATCATCAAAGAAACTGACAACTGACTCAAAAAAAACATAAAAATGACTCAAGAGAAAGAAAAATAAAAGGGAAAAGGAACAAGTAACCAGATAGTGAAGCCTCAATCCTCATCCTCGCAAGGCTTAGTGGTGTAATGGGGGCGGACACAACCACAATTGCTAAGTGTAGCAACAACATCCCAGAGTCCCTCAAAGCTGTCAATGACATACTCCTGAAAAGCAGCCATATCCATGGGTGTCTGTGGTCGTGGAGGACGCCTGAAAGCAGTAGAAGAACCACTCTGGCGTGTAGAAGGTCCAGCATCAGCAGCAGCGGCAGTAGAAGCAAAGGCGCCAGCTGTAGTAGCTCTAGCAGGACGCAGAGTCAAGGGGCGCAGAAGAGTCCGTGCTGGCGTGAATAGCAGCTGGTGTGGATCTCCCTGAATAGTAGTGAGGGCTCTCTGTGGCAACTTAATGCCAACATACTCTCCAGAAGTGGTAGTGAAAGTCCAGACAACTCCAATCTTCATCCATGTGACATGGCGCAGATACTGGTCATCCATAAGTGATCTGTCACTGCGCAGACTGCAAGGTGTGATATCGATCTGGAAATGATGGAAGATCGGTGTCAGCAGGCTGCCAACACTCCCAGTCTTCTCCCCTGGACTGGTGAATGGCTTGGTCTTCAATGAGACCAGATGCTCAGCGAAAACAGCGCCTAAGTTGGCGCGAACCATGCTATCAACAGGTATCGAATCATCCAGCATCTCATAAAGTCCGTAGTAGAGGAGAATCAGCTCACTAACTCGAGTCTTGCTGGGCGCAGACTTGCACAAAATGGTATGACCAAAGAGGCGCAGAATGTACCTCAAAACCGGATGTCGAACCTCAGTCTGCGTGCTGGTCTTGCTGTCATAGACTCCATTCCCGAACTTGGACCAAAATGTCCGCATATGGGTCCACTGAGAGGGAAGGAGAACGCTTGTGGGATGGTCAGAGAAGCCATAGATCCTACAAAGCTCCATCAGACTGATCCGGTATCGAACTCCTCGGATCAGAAACGTCAAAAAACTTGATAGGGTCAGATTTTACCCAAATAAAACTACTGCAAGTGCACAGCAAAAGCAGTTGTAGTACAAGGGGTATCGAAATCCCAAGAGAGTAATGCAGACTACACTATCGAATGTAGATTCGGATTAAGCTAAGCAAGATATGATGTATGTAATGCGAATGAATGAATGAAAGTAAGCAAACGATTTTGTAAGATGATCTAAGTTCCAGAAGATTAAAAAGCGCTAAGTCAGGGCAGTTCGCAGGTTGAATCCAAGAATGTATGACGCAGGAAATCAGGAATGATTAAGAACCGTTTTAAACATGAATCACTAATGCATAACTAATCAATTCTTATTGCAAAAGTTATCTATGCCTAAATCACAAAGTTTCAAATCTCTTTGCAAACTCTAACAACCTAAGCATGCAGGAATGATCAGATTCAATTGTTTACAAAACTCCTAAGCCAAATCTCTTTGCACTAAGTTGCTTTGCTCATCAAATACTAGTTCAGGTTATAATAATGCTCTCGCATATATTTAACAACCTATGATTTTCGGATTCCCAGATGATGTGTCTCAGAAATTCGATTTTAAAGCAAGCAGAGATGAAAAACCATAAGATATTCCTAACAGATAGCAATTCTACAATCTTTTCATCAACCTTTGAAAAACCCTAACTTAACTAACAGACTACTCAGACATGATTATGGAATCACAAAACATAACTGAATAATATTGCATTAAAAGAAAGAGTAAAGAAATAAAAGGGGTTCGAAATCTTCTCAAAAGAGTACAGGATTTGTCTCCCCAAAAAGCTCTGAATAAATCTCTCTCTAAGCTCTCTGAATTCTCAAAAAACTAAGATAAAAATAGCCAACAATGGCTGAAAAACCTAATAAATAGAGGCTAAACACGATCTGGGGTCTTCATGTAAATAAAGGAACTTCTGGGCCAATTCTACAAATCTTCTTCATACTTTTAATAAAACAGCCATGCTCCTTCCTTAATGGGTGACGAGCGTCACCAATGGTGGTGACGAGCGTCACCATAGGTGATACTTTCTGCTTCGAGCTTGGTACTTCGTGGCTTCCACCCAGAATGCTCCAAAAGGTTCCAAAATCTCCAATTATGCTCCAGACATGCTATAACCTACAAACACTCTTTTAGGACTCTAAAAAGACCAAAAATACTCAATAAAAAGGACTTATATCATGGTTAAAAACCATAAAAACCATGATATATCAAAATGCAATACCGCGTTAGAACGGTTTACCCTCGACCTTGCCACGCATCCCAGAAGAGCATGAGTCTAGCCGGAGTGAAACAGGGTTGCTGGAGAAACAATTAAAACAATTCATCCCCCGACTTTGCCAAGTATCCCGGAAGAGTACGGGTCTAGCCGGAGTAATACAGGGGTTCTGAAAAAGCAATTGAAACGATTCACCCCTGATCTTGTCATGCATCACATAAGAGTATATGTCTAGCCAAAGTGAAACAGGGTTTCCGGAGAAACAATTAGATGGGTCCTACCCCGGCCTAGGTGTGAATCCCGGGAGAGTATGCGCTTGTCCAGAATATGAGTAAATTATATCCCCGGAAGAACAGTTGGTCGCCCAAGAATGAGCATCTTTCTGGAGGGATTTAACTCCTTCCTTCCAAGAACCACAGATGGTAGGGGTGAAAAAATTATCCACGTGCTTGAGTCAATACCACGAGAGGGAGTCGTCACTTTGTGTAGCAAGGGCCTCGGAAGGCAAGCGCATACCTGAAAGGAGCATACTAAAGGTCGCACGGTCCCTGGAGGGAGCTGACGAGGAAGACCCGGAGGTCTGTAGGACCGGAATCTTCGAATAATGCCCGTGAAGGAAAGTGCATCCCCAGGGGGACCACACTAAAGAGTTGTGCGGTCCCCAAAGGGAACTTGCGAAGAGTACTCGGAGGTCTGCGAGACTGGAGTTCAAAATTTCGAGAGAAATGGTGTCCTAGAAGGCAAGTAAGTCCACGGAGAAGCATGCTGTTTAAAATTTGGATGAAGAGTTTCGATAAAAAATTTGAATCATAAACATGATTATATCTTTTTTATTATATCTTTTCAATTAACTAGTAACTATTATTTCCAAAACCAGTTTTAAAATACTTACAACACATAATTGGTCAAATTTTTGTATATACTAGGATCATAACTTGCGCTACGCGTGAATCTGTATTAATAGTATTAATAGTTTTGTTTAATTCTTTTTTAACTAGTATCTTTTTAATTGTCAAAAATATAAAAGATTTATAGAAATTTTCTTTTATATAATACAATTTTAAAAATAATTTATATTTTTCTTCTATTTTTATTTATAACTTTTTAAATCTTATTAAGTAAAATAATAACAATGATACATATTAAATTATCTAACTTTGACATAAACATGCATTTGATTTAGAGAAGGATAGTCTTGCTAAAATTTTGATATTTTGTTTTGTTTTATTTTCTATATAATCTATGATTCATATTGATTCGCATTTAGTTTTGTTATAAAGCTACAATGATCATGCAAACCCGTTTCTTGCTTCTCCATTAAGTCTTTCTCAAGCTTTAGCTTTTTTATTCAGTTTATTATTCAGATCTATTTTTTCAGTCAAATATTTGATAATTTTAGTTTTGAAACTTGTAGTAATTTTTGATGTGGAGTCTTTGCATTATTTTTTACTTTTTTATATATTTTGTGTGCTTTCTCCATGTTTTTTTTTGAATATTTAAGTTCTATATACTAACTTGTGTTTGATTCATAACTCTGTCATGTTTTATTATTTAAATAAAAATTTAGAATTTGTTACCCATGTATTATCAATGTTGTTCAAATATAAGTAGTGGCTATGTATATAAATCAGATTTTATTACTTGTTTAATTTAAGTGTAAAATCACTTATGTATTATTATTATTATTTTTTTTTTAAAATTAGAAACACACAGTGTTTTATTCTTTATATATTTAAAAATATATTTGATTTATAAACTCATGTAAACCTATTATAACTTTAGATAATTATTCATTATTGATACTACTATTTTAGAAATCCAAAACATTTTGAAACTAATTTTAAATTAAATTGTTAAAAAAATTATATACTTTACATCTTTTGAGAGTGATTTATATTTAATTTTAATTTATACAATTTTTTTGTATATTTGATCTTCTTAGGACTTAGGGTTTTTTTTATTAAACTCTTTGTTGTTGATGTTCAAAATAGGTAACAAATACATCGAGTTAATTTATTGTCCGCTAATTGTTTTTCTTTGTTAAGTTTATTTTTTCATACTAATTTTCATTTTAGTTATAATGCTGATTTGAAATGCTATAACTATTCATTTTAAATCTTATGTAGACTACTCTCAAAAGCATATACTATCATTTTCTTTTGATATTAATTCTAATTTTATTTTGAAACATATTTTTAAAATTATTGAAATTTTAAGTACATAATTTTCTTTTTTTTCTATTAGTGATACTATTTTATATTAATTTTTCAATAGTTATCAGAAATATCAAGTCATGTTTTTTAGATACTTTTTTTAATTAGCTTTTCTGAGATTAATTTTTATTTTATTCTATGAACATCTAGTAAAACATAATTAACTTTTTTTGTTTATTTTTATATATTGGCTTCTTAAATAGTTTACTTAAAGCTTCTTTTTTTTGTTAATTAATTTTTTTTTTACTTTTATTAGTTAAAAACTTGAAAACAAATTATCGATTTTATATTTTTATATTAACTTTTTAGTTATTGAGTTCATATTTTTTTTGTTAATTTAGATTTTGTGAAATTGAGTTTTTATTTTCTTTTGATTTACGTTATAAATTTGGATTTTTGATATACCTTCCTTTAATCTGTTTGGTAAATTAAAGTTTTTTATCTTAATTTTCCATTCGAATATAAAAGTTTTTCGTTTTTTGTATATTTTAATTTATTTAAATTCCTAATCAAAATCAACTATTTGTGTTTTAACGAAAACAATGATGTAGACCAATAAGGTTGAGTTTTTTCGTCCTATGTGGACGTTCTCAATAGCCTATGACTTCAACTTTTATATAATATGAATTAATTTTGTTTTAAATAAATTATCACTAGATTCTACAAAAGTACAAATGTTAGTAAACAAGCATATATAAATTTTTTCCATTTTGATATGAATTTTGTTTGGGATTTTTATTTATAATAATAGTAATTTTTTTCAAAATTAGCAAACGTCGGGAGCAAATTGCAGATTGCTTACGGGAGGTGTGTGTTCGTCCATGTAGCGGAGATGAGTCTCCAAGTTTCATCCTCTGGGGGGGGGGGGGGGGGGGGGGATGAACGGCACACGATCCTGGGATGAAAGTCTGGTTGTCCCATGCGCATACTAGAAAGAGATGAGTCGGGCCTCCGAAAAATACCCGAAGAAAATTTCCGTTTTGAAGGTTCTCCGATGCTTGAGTTAGATAATGCCCCACTAAAAACAAATACTCGGGAGGAAGGATAAATGGTTGTGGTGTTATTGTTTGAGTGTCCCGTCTGAGGATTGTGACACCCATTTACTATTTGGTAAAAGCAGACACATGATAGATGGACCAATGAAAGAATGGGATTGGAACTCTCTTCCACGATGGAGGTTAAAGTAGAGGGTTAAGAAGGAAAGAGAAGTTTATCTCATTAGGCATTCCTTCTAGAGAACATTGAGCATATCCCTTTTAGTCCCGCTACAAGGCTGAGGCGATGCAGTGAGCTCCAAGGATCTCTGTGGTTCTCTCCTCTTCAAGGATATCTCCCTTAATATTGTTGGGTTTTTTCCTCTTCATTCTCTCCTTCGGCTCTCCATCCCACCGTCTCCCTCCCCAAAATCCGATCCCTTTTTCGGCTGGCCTTCGTTCCCTCTATATATAAACAATATTATAAATTAAATGTCAAAGTTTAGTGTAAATATAAATAATGTTCTGAATTATGGTTTCCAAATTAGGGAAACTAGATCTAAGGTTTTGATTTATTTGTACGTAAACAGATTTTTGGTTTACTTGTAGGATATCAGATTTTTGGTTTTCAGATTTGGACATGTTTATAATGAAAATAAAAGTGATGATAAATATCTTTTTTACCTTGTATTCAGGATCAAAGAAATGATCTGGAAATATGAAAGTGATAATGTTTCATTGTTGCCAAGATTGGACTATGCATCTTTTCGGATCAGTTACAATACTCTTTTAAAGTTGGCTGCTCGCGGATTCGATTTGTAAAAACTTCCAGGAGCATTTGGAACATTTAGTTTGTCAGCGGAAGAGATGCACATAACTTTCAATGAAGAACTACCAACTTCTCATTAATTTTAAACTAATTTTGATTCACTCCGAGTCTCCATCTCCACATAATACAATAAATAGAAAATTGTTTTTGACTATGGCTATATATGGAAGTTAGGAGCTTATTCTGAAAGTTTTGATATGTTCAAAACTGGTTCGCCCATCTGTTTTGCTTCTCCATCTAAATGGGTTAGATCTGCCTAATTATTCCTTATATGTGGCTGCGGCAGCTCCTCCTTTGCAGAGGCTGATCAACAATTGTTCTGGTTAGATCTCAACCGGGTTTTGCGGCATGGACGCTTTTTTCTTCTCATAAATGTGTAACTCTTTTTTTATAAAGATAAATTTTAAAATTTAGATATTATTATGAAATGTCAAAACTGCCTTTTAAAATTTTTTTAGGCTTTACATGTTTGAATTTCTGTTTTTTTTAACCTAGGATCACAAAACTCCAAGTTTCACATTTTCATTTTAAAGTAAGTTTTATTATGTATTTTCTCTTGTGAAGTATGGTTAACTCGAAAGAAACTGTTCTAACTCTCATTTTAATGCTTTTTTAGTCCAACTTATCTTTTAATATATTTTTGGCCCTATTCTTTTTTTCTTTTCATTTTTTTGTCCTAATTTAATATCAATGAACCAAATCCCAAAAGAATTTATTCAAAAATTAAGAGTTTGAAATATAGCTTCATTTCCAAGTTAATTGTAATAAAAAAAATAAACCCTAGTTTCAGCTTTGGGGATGTCACACCCATCTTCACCATGAATTATGCCTCGACAATGTTACATTAACGAACAACATGTACACAATTCAACCGTTTGGTGAATCCTAGAAAAATGTCGTGGATGATAGCATGCTCATTACCACGCAGAGGAGGTAAGCCTGTTGGTAATGCAAAGATATGCTTGAAATCCTCAAGAATTTGAGCTATTGGTGCCAGACTGGTTGGACCACAAAAGTAACATCGCCGCTGATTGCTAAATGTTCTCCTCTGCCTCTCAATCCAACAACAGTGATGGGGGATACCGACTTCATCGACAATTTGGAGTAATGAATGGCAGGGTCACCGTACAAGGTCACTTAATGCCTTTCATGAATGAAAGAGAACTCTTGTTTCTTCAAGTCCACCTTACATTTTCCCAGTGTTTTAAGCCATTGAACACCCAAAATAACGTCAACAGCTCCTAACTCTAAGTAGATGATTGGAAAGTCACGGATTAAATACCTGCTCCCTTAACCGTGACGCCATTGCCAAGACCAGATCTGTATGTAGAAGTACATATTGAATGTTAGAAGTACTAGCTCCTAACTTCAATCCGCATGATCTGAATAAAACATACGCATTGCATGTTAGAGTTTGGATCTCTATTCTCCTAAGAACTGTTATTGATCTGAATGTAGAAGTATAGAGAATTACAAAAGTAGATCTAGATCAAGACAACAAGGATTCAATTGGTTCGAACTTGTTTAGTCTTGAATTAGGACCAAGAAAACAAAAATTAGTTAGAGCAGCGGGTGTTGTAGCGAAACTGATTGTGAAAGATCTTGATCTTTGATCACATCCGATCAGCTGAATCGCTCATATGCGAATTCTAATACAAATGTAATTTTCTCGATAAAACCTAACAAACTCTGTAAAAGTTATCTTTGTACTTCTTCCTCTACACACAAATAACTTTACTCTTTCTCTTCTCCAACTCAGCTGCCAGCTCAACCGTTGACCAACTCTTTTCGCTGCATTTGACTTTCTTCTCTTGCGGTAATACACTCGAGGAGCCTATCAATAGTCCCCTCCTGAAGACAAAGCTTGCCCTCAAGCTTGTATGTAAGAAATTGATGTACAAACTCCTTGTTAAGAATCCCAATGATCTCATGATCAGGTAAACCCTTCCCCTTGACCAGAATCATTAGACCATGATGCTAGTATCTCTTCTGGTTCGAGCACAATATCCGCCAAATCATTGCAAAAATGGTATATCCTGATGCATGAATTTCGTGGCATGACAATATAAGTGGCATGGGATCTTGTTGGCCAAGTCGCATATGAAGAATCACATTGTATAAACCGAGAACTTGTAACTGTATTTTTTATAAGCATCGTGTTTCATGTATGACTGGATTTGATAAAACAATTATCAGCTGATCCACCTGTGTACCCTTTCACAAGATCTGGTCAAGCACTCTTAGTTTATACTTGAACATCCCAGATTTTCTCATCTCCTCCATTTGTTTTGTTTGCACATGTAATTGATTTCCATGGATATGAATCAGTAAAACCTCTCTTTCTGTACGACTTAGTTTCAGCAACGAGAGGAGATGCCTTTGGTACATTAGTGTCGTCACCCTCAGTTTAAATCTCCATTTGTGTTTTACTTGGAACTTTTCACTACCAATTGTAGTCACTTTGAACGCTTGAAAAGTCTGTTGCAACCGCATTTTGCACATCACCCTTAATATTTGTGGCTGTCTCCTCATTCTCAAAGATATAACATTGTACCGTCTCTGCCATTTCTGGTCAATAAAAACCGCTTTCTCTGGTTGACTGATCATCACCAAATCCATTAACACGCACTCGCAGCTAAGCTGAACGGACAATGTTGTATCTGGCTTTCAAATTCGAGTCATGCCCATTTTTACATGAATCTCCTTCATCTGATTTTGTTTCTGAGTAACTTCAGCTAGAAGCATATGCAACTTTGTAGATGATGTAGGTTTTTATCCTATTCAATTATCTACACATAAGCTCTGTTCGTTTTCCTCACACAGCGGCAGGGGTGAGCATCAAAAATTAACAAACAACAAGAAAAAATCCAATGTTCGTGCTGCTGTATAATTGACGCCGGCGACTGTTGCTAATCAATTAAATTGTCATCCAAGAATTTCAGCGGCTACCACAACTGTATTTTGTGTCGCTGGCGGCAGAGCTTGACGCTTCCGATCTCTCTATTTTAACAGGTTGCTGATGTGACCTTTATTATTTTTTTTACGCTCACCCCTGTGGCTGCGTGAGGAAAACGAAAATGGCTATATTCATATCATTGCAGTATGTAAGTGTCAATCTAAACGAAGAATATTAAAACTAGAAATATAATAGAGATCTATATTCAAACCAGGTAAGGAAGGTCTAACTTCAACTAACATCCATCATTGCTAACAATTCAAAAGCAGGAATTAAATAAGCCACTTAACACTTAAAACAAAGCAAGAAGATGATAAACAATAACAAGAAATTTGGGGCTTAAGATGGGAATATTGATCAAGAGAGATTCTTTACTCGATTAATGATGATTACAAACACATAACAATATTATTCCATATGCATATAATTCACAGTTATAACTAATCCAATCCCTTGGTATTAATTACTTTGCTAAAATATTCATCTAAAAACTAATTTTCATTAATGATCAAATGATCAACAAGTATTATAAGTAGATAATTCAATTCTATATTGCCAATTTACTCCCTAGACACATAATTCCTTAGGCTAGGATAAGCAAATCTCTTACTTGACTCATTCAGGCAATTCAACAAACACTTCAAAGGCATAAGTGAACCCTGAGATCTAGATCAACTTAGAAATGGTTAATCTAGCATTAAGATCATCAATAAAAAGGAAAATGAAAGAATTCACACTAAGTAATCATTAATTAAGAATAAAACTCCTTCAATCTATCTCATCTCAATCCCAAACAAGACTATTCACTAAACATGGTTTTAGCCAAAAACTCAATCAAAGGAAGATGACTAATAATGATTAGAAAGGAAACAAACACAAACTTAGATTGAATAAACAATATCCAACACAGAAATTCATATTTTTTTATGGTTTTATATAATAGTTTTTATGGTTTTTAACCATGATATAAGTCCTTTTTATTGAGTCTTTTTGGTCTTTTTAAAGTCCTAGTAGAGTCTTTACAGGTTATAGCATGTCTGGAGCATAATTGGAGATATTGAAGCTTTTTGGAGCACTGCAAGTTGAAGCCACGAAGTGTCTAGCTCGGAGAAGAAAGTATCCATTTGGGTGACGCTTGTCACCCACAAAGGAAGGAGCATGGCTTGTTTATTAAAATTATGAAGATTATTTGTAGAATTGGCCCAGAAGTTCCAGTATTTGCAAAAAGACCCCAGATCGTGTTTTAGCTTGTATATTAGGTTTTTCAGCCATTCTTTTGGCAGATATCTTGTATTTTTATTATTCTAGAGAGTTTTAGAGAGAGATTTGTAGCAGAGCTTTTGGAGAGACAAATCAGACTCCTTCAGAGCATATTTCGAACTCCTTTATTTCTACTTCTTATTTCTTTTATGCAATCTATTCTTTTCATGATGTTTTCTCAAATCACCATGTCTGAGTAGTTTGTTAGTTAAGTTAGGGCTTTTCAAAGGTTGAAGAAGAGTTTGTAGAATTGCTAAACTTATAGGAAATCCATTGGTACTTCATCTGTGCTTGCATTCATATCGATTTCTTAGACACATCATATGGATTTCGAAACCCTAGGTTATTTGATAGATGCGAGAGCATTATTAATCACCTGAACTAGTATTAGATAAGCAAAACGCCCTAGTACAAAGAGATTTGGCTTAGGAGTTTTGTGAACAATTGAACCTGATCATTACTGCATGTTTAAGTTGTTAAAGTTTGCAAAGAGATTTGAAACTCTGTGATTTAGACATAGTTAACTTCTGCAATGAGAATTGATTAGTTATAAATTTGCGATTCATGTTCAAGACGGTTTTAATTCATTCCTGATTGCATGCATTCTACACTCTTGGATTAAACCTGCGAATTGTCCTGACTTAGCGCCTTTAGCTTTCTGAACTTTAAGAACAAGCATAAAACGCCCACTTGCATTTATTTTACTGTTTTGCATTACATTCATTACTTACTGCTTAGCTTAATCCGAACCTACATTCGATAGTGTAGTTTACATACTCCTTTGGGATTCGATACCCCTTGTACTACAACTGCTTTGTGCACTTGCAGTAGTTTTATTTGGGTAAAACCTGAGCCCTATCAAGTTTTTGGTGCCGTTGCCAGGGAGCTGCCTATCGATTTTTAGTTTTAGGATTTTGTCTAAGTTTTAATTTGTTTACTAACTTTCAGTTTTTTTTCTTTGTGCTGATTTCAGGTGTATGCCTAATCGCAGTACCAAAAGCAAAAAAGAGAAGGAGCTTGTGACTTTGAGCATCGACAAACTTCCTAAGTTGGAGAGGACCATCAGGAAAACTAAGAAACAGTCTACAATGGTTGCTCCACTGATCCTGGTTGAAGATGCAGAAGGTCATTTAGTTGACAGAGAGGGAAACAGGAGGAACGAAGATGGGCAGATGATTGATCAAGATGGGAATGTCATTGTTGAACAGCACGTTCAACAAGTGGGAAAAGATACTGGAGTCCCTGCTGCTGCTGATAACGCTGCTGGGCGTTTTGTGCAGAGGACTTTAGGAGACTACAATAGACCAGATCAGTTCTATGCCAACAGAGCTGGAATCCGCCCTCCTGCTTTCCAGAGGAACGATTTTGAGCCTAAACCTGTCTATTATCAGCTGGTTGGCCAGCATCCATTCCATGGCTTACCTCATGAGCATCCTACTGATCACATTGAGAGGTTTGAGGATTTAGCTTCAAGTGTCAAAGCTAATGGAGTTACCTATGACTTTCTGTTCTGCAAGCTTTTCCCTTACTCTCTTGGAGGAGAGGCTTCGTATTGGCTGAAGCAACTGGAACCTGCTTCACTGACCACTTGGGAAGACACTAAGAATGCTTTTCTGAACAACTTCTATGATGATGCCAGATCAGAAGACATGAGGACGAAAATTGCATCCTTTACACAAGGACCTATTGAAGCTTTTAAGGCTTCTTGGCTAAGATTCAAGTCTTATCAAAGGGACTGTCCTCATCATGGTTTCACTCAGGTGCAACTACTTGGGATCTTCTTCAGAGGCATTGACTGGAAATACCAGATGGCGCTGGATGCAGCTAGTGCTGGAAACTTCAACACCAACAGACCAGAAGAAGCAATCAGGTTGATTGAGAACTTGGTCTGCAACAACAGCACCAAGAATGGAGATTTTCAGGGGACAAAACAAGCTGGTTTGAATGAAGGAAACCAAATAGCTGAGATTAAGGCTAAGCTGGACAGTATGCGCAGCCTTTTAGCAGGAAAGAAATCAGTCCAGTTTGCTGCAGAAGTGGAGAGTTTCGAAAATCCTGAAGGATTTGAGCAGAAAGATGTTAATTTCATCAATGGAGGTTTTCAGAACCAAATGTTTGGAAATCAGCAGTGGAACAGAGGCTACAACATCAATAATCAGAAGAATACCTTTCCAGGAAAGCAGAATGCAACTGGTTTTACTCCAATGCCACAGTTCCAGAAAACTGAAGTTGAGAAACCTTACCAAAACAGCAAGAATTATGGTTCTTCTTCCTACCAAACTGCACCTCCACAAGACACTAAGATGGAAGCTATGCTGGAGCAGATACTTGAAGGACAGCAGAAGATGACAGTGAACTTCAATGGCAAGCTAGATTCGCTGTACCAAGACCTGAATGGGAAAATTGAGAATCTGAACTCTCACATGAAAAAGCTTGATGTACAGGTTGCTCAAACTGCAGGAGCTGTTCAGAGGCAAGAAGGATTCCTTCCTGGAAGGGCTGATATCAATCCCAAGCATCAGGTTAATGCCATCACAGTCAGGAATGAAGAGGAGCTTAAAACAGTGCAGAAAAAGAGGTTGAGTGCAGAACAGATCGTGCAACTGATGGAGTCTGAAGATGAAAATTTTGCAGTCTCAGAGGTGAGTGACGAGCGTCACCCCTCCTGGTGACGGTCGTCACCCACCCCAGAATGAAGCTGCTTCGCCTGTAACTGCAAATAATGGCCAGGAGCAAGCGTATAAACCCAAAATACCATTCCCCAAGCATCCTAGGAAGTCTAAACAGGATATAGAAGAAGCCAGATGCAAAGCTATGATAGATAAGCTGATGCTTGAGATCCCTCTTGTTGATGCAGTCAAGCTTTCACCAGCTCTAAGAAGGTATGTAAAGAGGACGGTGGTGAATGGTGTAAGTCCTGACGAAGGAGCATTGCTTACCAGAGACATCAGTGCAATTCTCTTGGGTACAGTTCCATAGACGAAGAAGAAGAAGGTGACTGTTTCTGAACAAGTCAATGTTATCATTCAAAGCAGAGTTCCCGAGAAGCTATCTGATCCAGGGACCTTTGTTCTTGGTTGCTCAATCTCTGCAAGACGTTTTCCCCACTCTCTATGTGATCTAGGGTCAAATATCAACTTGATGCCTTCCTCTGTTGCTGCTAGACTTGGAATGACTGATTTCAAGCCAGCTGGGATCTCTCTCATCCTAGCAGATCGATCTATAAGAACCCCAGAAGGCATCTTAGAGGATGTTCCTGTTAACATTGAAGGATGCATAATTCCTACAGATTTTGTGGTTCTGAAATATGGTGAAGAACGTAAAGATCCTCTTATTCTGAGAAGATCATTTTTGGCTACTGCTTGCGCCATCATTGATGTGAGAAAGGGGAACATTGAGCTTGATCTTGGTGATGTTGTCATGAACTTTGACATGGATAAGCTAAGAGGGAGTTCTACCATTGATGGTCAGACCTTTTTTGTAAGGACTTCCAGAGATGAAGAGAATGTCATGGAGCATTTAGAAGACACTACTGCTGGGTATGTCACTGAATCTGATACAAGTGGTCAAGTGAACAAGATGGTTATTGAAGAGGCAATATCTGAAACTTCTGCAAAAGCTGTTGGGTTTGAGGATTGGAGTGAAGATGATACCTTCGACATTAGGCTTGAAAAAGAGGTTCCAATGAATGCCAAGTTGCTGGAGGAAGACGTGTTTATGATGGAGGCAAGACTTGCAGAGCTGAACTGCAGGAAACCTGTAGAAACTCGAACTGCAGGGTCAGTGATGACCGTCACTGACCTGGTGACGCTCGTCAGCAACCTGGAGACAAAGGATCGACATGATCTTACAGCTACAAGTCCATCTGATGTTGCCAAACAGAAAATTCAACATTCCACAACCCAGAAACCTGCAACTAAACAAAAGTATGCACTTCCTGGAACAAATTCCAAACCTCCTAATCTCATCAATAAGAATTTAAAAGGTGCAAAAGCTGCTTCACACTTATGCAAGCAACGAGATTCTCGTAGAATGCTTGGTGTTTCTTTTGATGATTCTGCAGAAAAACGAAGTGTATCACCCACAGTCACGACCCACCCTGCTGATGTACCTCACTTCCTTGGAAGAATTCATGCATCTACTGCTTATAAACCACCATGGATGAGGAGACACTCTTCTCCAAGGCATTCAATGCCACCTTCTACTCCACCAGTTGTCTGAGCAGCATTCAAAGTCGAGCTAATGACTTTAAACAAGCGCTTAGTGGGAGGCAACCTACTGGTAAGTTTTTTTTTCATATACTTAGTTTACTTTTCTATTACATAGCTAAAAAAATCCAAAAACCATGAGAAAAATCGAAAAATAAAAAAAAGTTTGTTTGTCAGTTTGCTTTGATGATGACTTGTGAACTTGTTGGACAATGGACTATGCTTTGTTTGGATGTTTTTGATGTGTGTTTTGAGTGCTCCAACAGTCTAACTTCGGAGTACACATGATGACACAACATTTAAACATCTAACTTGTCGATTCTGAAGTATCAACCTTGGTGACGCTCGTCACCGGATCCTTCGCGAGGTACCACTTTTCCAACTCGGTTCTACAAGTTCTTATACTTCATTTTGACCAACTCTTGGCTTAATAACACTGGGGACAGTGTTGTTTAAGTCTGGGGGAGGTGGTTACTGACATTGTGTGCTTTGTGTCATGTTTATAGAGTCTTAAAATTAAGTCAAAAACCTGTTTTTTATAGAGTCAAAATTTTGAAATTGTCAGTTTTTCTTGGAACTAACCATAGGACGTTTATGCCTATAAGAACCATTGACACAGTAGCTGATTACAAGTCTTACTAAGTTGAAAGTCATAGGTAGATCAGTCTAGCAATGAAGGTTTAGGTTCTTAGAGAATCTGGAAAATTTGCTGTTAGCTCCACCTTAATGAACTTTAAACTTCTTGTCTTGGGGTTTAATTCTTATTGATCTTGATTCTCTCTTTCAGCACTGACAATAAGGTTAAGATACAATCTCTCTTTGATCTTCTCTGATGTAGTTTTTAAGAGTTTAAGTCCAAAAAGTGGTGCATTCATGACCCTGTCTCCTCACAAAGGACAACAGTAATGAACACACTCAAGAACCTGTCTCCTCACAAAGAACACAAGTATTGAGTAGCACCATATCTTAGACTGTAAAAAAATGAGAAAAGAGTTGAAAAATCGAAAATGAAAGAAAAAGATCAAGGGAAGAGAAAATAGGAGAGCTGTATTGAGATTGCTTTGTTCCGTTGTTTAGGAAGAGAAAAGAATCTGTAAGTGATTGTGATGATAAAACCTTGATGAGATATCACACTTAGATAAAATAAGGAGTTAGCAGTAGAGATTTCGGATTTCATGAAGGAATTTGGACTAGATTTGAGAGATTTGCTAAGCTTGTGATAACTAGACTGAAATTTGATCTTGTGTCGACTCTGTGGTATGTGGATTCGAAAGTGTTAACTAATGTGGTGTTCCTGATGATTGACTGACTGTTTCTTGTTTTCAAACCTCGACCCTGTTCTTTGTCTTATGTTTGCTTCAGGGCAAGTAAAACCTAAGTCTAGGGGAGTTAATATATCATGGTTTTTATAGTTTTTGACCAAAATATAAGTCCTTTTTATTGAGTCTTTTTAGTCTTTTTAGAGTCCTAGTAGAGTCTTTGCAGGTTATAGCATGTCTGGAGCATAATTGGAGTTATTGAAGCTTTTTGGAGCATTGCAAGTTGAAGCCACGAAGTGTCTAGCTTGGAGAAGAAAAGTATCCATTTGGGTGACGCTCGTCACCACCTTTGGTGACGCTCGGCACCCACAAAGGAAGGAGCGTGGCTTGTTTATTAAAAGTATGAAGATTATTTGCAGAATTGGCCCAAAAGTTCCAGTATTTGCAAAAAGGCCCCAGATCGTGTTTTAGCTTGTATATTAGGTTTTTCAGCCATTCTTTTGGCAGATATCTTGTATTTTTATTATTCTAGAGAGTTTTAGAGAGAGATTTGTAGCAGAGCTTTTGGAGAGACAAATCAGACTCCTTCAGAGCAGATTTCGAACTCCTTTATTTCTACTTCTTATTTCTTTTATGCAATCTATTCTTTTCATGATGTTTTCTCAAATCACCATGTCTGAGTAGTTTGTTAGTTAAGTTAGGGCTTTTCAAAGGTTGAAGAAGAGTTTGTAGAATTGCTAAACTTATAGGAAATCCATTGGTTCTTCATCTGCGCTTGCATTCATATCGATTTCTTAGACACATCATCTGGATTTCGAAACCCTAGGTTATTTGATAGATGCGAGAGCATTATTAATCACCTGAACTAGTATTAGATGAGCAAAATGCCCTAGTACAAAGAGATTTGGCTTAGGAGTTTTGTGAACAATTGAACCTGATCATTACTGCATGTTTAGGTTGTTAGGGTTTGCAAAGAGATTTGAAACTCTGTGATTTAGGCATAGTTAACTTCTGCAATGAGAATTGATTAGTTATATATTTTCGATTCATGTTCAAGACGGTTTTAATTCATTCCTGATTGCATGCATTCTACACTCTCAGATTCAACCTGCGAATTGTCCTGACTTAGCGTCTTTAGCTTTCTGAACTTTAAGAACAAGCATAAAACGCCCACTTGCATTTATTTTACTGTTTTGCATTACATTCATTACTTACTGCTTAGCATAATCCGAACCTACATTCGATAGTGTAGTTTACATACTCCTTTGGTATTCGATACCCCTTGTACTACAACTGCTTTGCTGTGCACTTGCGGTAGTTTTATTTGGGTAAAACCTGAGCCCTATCACAAGGAAGAAAAACTTGAGAGAAAGCTATTTTTTAATGGATAAAAGCTCCCAATATTGGGTCTTAACATATTTATAGTGTTTCAGAAAAACCCTTAGTAACCAGGAGTAAACTGGAAATTTATTGATTCTGAGGGGTTGTATTTGCTTGTTTTGTCGATACACTGGTCGATATTGGTCGCATGAAGGTTGTGTCGACCAAGGGTGGTCGATACACTGCTCGGTATGATTGCCTCTTGTTAAGGCATATCAGGATAGCTAGCCTGGTACGTTCCTCGGTATGGTGTCCTCTCCTTGTAGCGGTTTGCCTCTTTGTCGATACAATGGTCGATACAAGTGTCCTGAAGAAGGTCTATCGGTCAGACCTCCTCGATATGTTGCTCTATACACTCGCCTTGAGTTAAGTCACATAGGCTCGAACTCCCCGGTACGTTGGTCGGTACGGATGTCCTGACTCGCCTGCGTCGAGATGAAGCTCCTGATACGCAGACCGTTACAGCTGCACGTCCTTGTATCAACCTGGCCTGTCCGATATGCAGCCAAGTATGCACTATATCGGTCAAGTGTGCCCGATATCTTGCTCGATATTGACTCTCCTCGCCTTGGTTCCATTCCTTGATCACTCTCAGGACTCTTAATAGCCTTTAAACACCTCATTTGCACCTGGCAAGTACTTAAAATGCACAAAACATGAAATGCAACTCCTAATTGTACTCTAAATTCTAAATGGATGCAAATGGGACAAGAACAAGCAAGAAATCATGGTTTACCATGTACCCCGGGCCTCTAAGCGAGTTATAGGATAGGCTCCTCGGTTGTTTTTTCCAGCTTCTGTGAGGGTCTCTCTCCGAAAGGGTTCCCATGGCGGTCTTATCTTTTGTAGCAAGATCTCTTTTTCCCCTCTGTTGTTTGATAAGCTCTGTTGTGGGCCTTACTCTGTGGAATCTTGTCCGTTGAAATGTGTGCTCTGTCTTGATCAAGAGCTTTCTCCGGGCAAGAGTGCACTTCATGGGAGAGTTATGGAAGTACAAGCAATGTTTCTCCAGATTTTTGTACTCTAGCTCAATCACAGCATTTTTTCCTCCAGAAAATTCGACGAATGCTTCTTTGATAAGTGGTTGAAGTCCGTTGATCTCGACTCTAATTCTTTCTGTAGTATTTGTGCTACATTGGCATGCTTAAATGCTAAAAATAATGCTAAATGTATGCGTATAATGGTGTAATTACAGTGTATATCAACTTTTCCATACTTGCCTTTTGCTTGTCCTCAAACAATCTAAGACAAGAATGAGAGAGAGGTTTGAAGGAGAGTGCTTAAATCCAAAAATGCCAATAGAGGAAATCAGATTAGTATCCAAGATGTTATTTATAGGATGCATACATGAACTCATTCTACTTTAAAAACTTAGTCATATTCATCACAATTCAATGAAGACATCATACTTAGCCTACACTTGCATTCAAATCAACCAACCCTTTAACATTCATTAATAGTAACCAATGGATCTTGCTCATGTAAATCAAGTGAAAGCATTTGGTTCAAGGACATGGCTAAGAGATGAAAATGATCTCTTTTAAGGTTGGTTTTCAAATGCAAAAGATCTCTCTTTAAAGGAATGAACTTTGGTAAAATGCTAGGGGTAAAGCACAACCCATGCATACAAGGATGAACTCTTATTTATCCATTGCCTAGATTATTCTAAACCCAACTTTTAATCCCTATAAAGCCCATCCTAACCTACCTTTTTCATAAGGCTTTTTGTCTCTTTCTAACAACCCCATACTTAACCATTTCTTAGGGAAGCTTCTCTTCATTGCTCTCTTCATGATGTGGCCTTCTTTGATCTTCTT
Organism: Thlaspi arvense; assembly: GCA_911865555.2. Classification (NCBI taxonomy): domain Eukaryota; kingdom Viridiplantae; phylum Streptophyta; class Magnoliopsida; order Brassicales; family Brassicaceae; genus Thlaspi; species Thlaspi arvense. The sequence goes on along the minus strand of OU466858.1, from coordinate 20,743,023 downwards.
TTTCCTGCTCTTATTTGTTGCCTATGGAGTCTCCATTTTATTCATCTTTTGATGTTTTAGGCGTGTTTTCCTTCCTTTTATGTTGTTTGAGAAGTTCTCTTTTGTGTTTGCTGCTTTAGATCTTTTGGTTCCACACATGCTAATCTTGTTGCTTTTCCTTTCTTCTTCTCTTCTCCACTTTGAAAATGAAAGAAAATCCAAGTCCCACACCTAAATCAACCATCTTAAGCCTATTCATGACTTAAAGAGAAGAGTCATATCTACATGAAAGTTCACCCTTGTCGTGCTAAACCCAACACTTTTTGCTAAGTTCATTCAAAATAAGGCCTCACACACACAAAATAATATTTAGGCTTGAAAGGAGGATTCATTTAAGGTAGGATTAACTGTCCTATAGATGAGGATCAGCCACTTGGACTAGCAAGAGATGTAGAAGGAGATAGAAAGTTCAAGTATGTATATGGTAGCTATGAAATCACTTTTCAAAACATAAGCAAAATAATTCAAAGCAATATTAGGGTTCTAATAACTAGAGTTGGCATCAAATCATAGCAAGTTTCAGCATAAGATATGAATGTCTAAATAAAAATTCCAAGTAGGGTTCAGCCTTAACTTCAAACTTATCCATGATGCATCAATCAATTATCAACTTGGGTAATCACCTCATTTCAAACATTAGGCATTTTACAGATCATCCCTACACTCTATGCAAATGCTATGAATTCTAAATGAAATGCATATGGACTCAATCTTAATTATGCAAATGCACCTAAATGAATCTTTTTGGTTTTAAAAATTCGAATTTTTTTTATTTTCTTAATGAAATGCATGAATCTATGCATGAGACTCAAGTATGGTAAAGAGAATATAATAAAACAAAAACACAATGTCAAATGAACCCCCCCCCCCCCCCCCCCCCCCCCCTTGGTTCCATTCCTTGATCACTCTCAGGACTCTTAATAGCCTTTAAACACCTCATTTGCACCTGGCAAGTATTAAAATGCACAAAACATGAAATGCAACTCCTAATTGTACTCTAAATCCTAAATGGATGCAAATGGGACAAGAACAAGCAAGAAATCATGGTTTACCATGTACCCCGGGCCTCTAAGCGAGTTATGGGATAGGCTCCTCGGTTGTTTTTCCAGCTTCTGTGAGGGTCTCTCTCCGAAAGGGTTCCCATGGCGGTCTTATCTTTTGTAGCAAGATCTCTTTTTCCCCTCTGTTGTTTGATAAGCTCTGTTGTGGGCCTTACTCTGTGGAATCTTGTCCGTTGAAATGTGTGCTCTGTCTTGATCAAGAGCTTTCTCCGGGCAAGAGTGCACTTCATGGGAGAGTTATGGAAGTACAAGCAATGTTTCTCCAGATTTTTGTACTCTAGCTCAATCACAGCATTTTTTCCTCCAGAAAATTCGATGACTGCTTCTTTGATAAGTGGTTGAAGTCCGTTGATCTCGACTCTAATTCTTTCTGTAGTATTTGTGCTACATTGGCATGCTTAAATGCTAAAAATAATGCTAAATGTATGCGTATAATGGTGTAATTACAGTGTATATCAACTTTTCCATACTTGCCTTTTGCTTGTCCTCAAACAATCTAAGACAAGAATGAGAGAGAGGTTTGAAGGAGAGTGCTTAAATCCAAAAATGCCAATGGAGGAAATCAGATTAGTATCCAAGATGTTATTTATAGGATGCATACATGAACTCATTCTACTTTAAAAACTTAGTCATATTCATCACAATTCAATGAAGACATCATACTTAGCCTACACTTGCATTCAAATCAACCAACCCTTTAACATTCATTAATAGTAACCAATGGATCTTGCTCATGTAAATCAAGTGAAAGCATTTGGTTCAAGGACATGGCTAAGAGATGAAAATGATCTCTTTTAAGGTTGGTTTTCAAATGCAAAGGATCTCTCTTTAAAGGAATGAACTTTGGTAAAATGCTAGGGGTAAAGCACAACCCATGCATACAAGGATGAACTCTTATTTATCCATTGCCTAGATTATTCTAAACCCAACTTTTAATCCCTATAAAGCCCATCCTAACCTACCCTTTTCATAAGGCTTTTGTCTCTTTCTAACAACCCCACACTTAACCATTTCTTAGGGAAGCTTCTCTTCATTGCTCTCTTCATGATGTGGCCTTCTTTGATCTTCTTTTTCCTGCTCTTATTTGTTGCCTATGGAGTCTCCATTTTATTCATCTTTTGATGTTTTAGGCGTGTTTTCCTTCCTTTTATGTTGTTTGAGAAGTTCTCTTTTGTGTTTGCTGCTTTAGATCTTTTGGTTCCACACATGCTAATCTTGTTGCTTTTCCTTTCTTCTTCTCTTCTCCACTTTGAAAATGAAAGAAAATCCAAGTCCCACACCTAAATCAACCATCTTAAGCCTATTCATGACTTAAAGAGAAGAGTCATATCTACATGAAAGTTCACCCTTGTCGTGCTAAACCCAACACTTTTTGCTAAGTTCATTCAAAATAAGGCCTCACACACACAAAATAGTATTTAGGCTTGAAAGGAGGATTCATTTAAGGTAGGATTAACTGTCCTATAGATGAGGATCAGCCATTTGGACTAGCAAGAGATGTAGAAGGAGATAGAAAGTTCAAGTATGTATATGGTAGCTATGAAATCACTTTTCAAAACATAAGCAAAATAATTTAAAGCAATATTAGGGTTCTAATAACTAGAGTTGGCATCAAATCATAGCAAGTTTCAGCATAAGATATGAATGTCTAAATAAAAATTCCAAGTAGGGTTCAGCCTTAACTTCAAACTTATCCAAGATGCATCAATCAATTATCAACTTGGGTAATCACCTCATTTCAAACATTAGGCATTTTACAGATCATCCCTACACTCTATGCAAATGCTATGAATTCTAAATGAAATGCATATGGACTCAATCTTAATTATGCAAATGCACCTAAATGAATCTTTTTGGTTTTAAAAATTCGAATTTTTTTTTTTATTTTCTTAATGAAATGCATGAATCTATGCATGAGACTCAAGTATGGTAAAGAGAATATTAGAAAACAAAACACACTGTCAAATGAAAACCCCCCCCCCCCCCCCCCCCCCCCCCCCCCCCCCCCCCCCCCCCCACTTAAATTACATAGTCCACTGTGTAATAGAAGTTATAGAGAAGGGTCAAACAACTAGAGAGGATGTATTGAAGAAAGGCAGTGCATAGGGGGTGAAGGAGGAGGAGTTAGAAGGACTTACATTGTCGTGGCCGATATCGGGGTTTATGAGCGATACACTGGTCGATATTCCCCTATTTTGCATATATCGGGCTGGCTAGTCTGATATCTAGCTCGATATAGTCTGTTGTTGCTCATATCGGGCAGTCTTGTTTGATACGCCATATGGTATGCTTCAGTGACTCTCTGTATCAATGTCCTTGTGTCTCAGTACTCTGCTCGATACTCATACTGAACAGTTCGATGTCGACCGAGGGTGGTCGATATGTAGCTCGATATGAGTGCCATTAAGGCATATTGGCCTCTTCGTACCCTGATACGTACCTCTGTACATTGCCAATTAAGGCATATCAGGGTTGGCTGTGTCCCGGTACACAGGTCGATACAAGCTCTTCTCATCTGTATCGACCTTCATCTCTCTGGTACACATATCGGTACAAGCATCGAGATGCTCTATATCGGGTAAGATACCCCGATACACAGTTCGATATTTTCTGTACCGGTCTGGACAAGCCGATATTGACCTTCTTTGTAACTCAACATTCGTTCCTTTAGCTCGAACCTAGTGCTTAAGGTCGTCCCTAAACACTAAAACAAACATAAAAGACATTAGAAAGCAATAATATATAGAAGGATAACATGAGAATATCTCCCAAGAGTGCTTGCTTAGAGTCACTAAGCTTGACTTTCCTTCCTCCTTAGTCAGTGGAGGTTCTTGGAGGTGAATGTTTATATCATCTCTAAGGGTGTCACTTGCCATATATGGATTCAACATGTGCCCATTGATGCCATTGATAACAGGATGTTGACCTCTAACCAAATCCTAACACACTCATGTCATTGCAGCATGTAAGGTATCAATCCAAATGGGCAGGTAAGACACTAAGAATGCAATAGTTCGCTCAAGTTTAGCCAAATCAAGATAACAAGTGTGATCAAAATCTAATTATTAAACTAATCAAGACTAAGCAATGCAATTTCTAAATAAGCGATTCAGATAGATTAAAGCAAGGACCTAAGATGGGAGTTATTGACTAAGAGGGGATTAGAACCAAATTAGTGATGCTTCAAAACCATTCAAACAATGTTATCTTCTAAGAATAGGATTAACAGCTATAACTAGCCCAATTCCTTGGCACTAATCACTTTGCTAAGCATATATTCAAGACAACTTCCATTACTGAACAGATGATTAGGAAGCATTTAAACAGAAATCCAATCCTATAAAGCTAAAATATTCTTTAGACATCTAATCCCTTAGGCTAAGATAAACAGATCCTCTAAAAGACTCATTGCATCATTTCATCAAACACTTATTCGCATAATAGAAAGCCAAGATACTAAACAAGCCTGGCCAAGACAAATCTAGTGTTAAGCACATCTAATAGAGAGAAGTCAATCATATTAAGCATAAGACATCACTAATCTAATCCTAAAACCCCTCTAATCCATCCCATCTTAAACCCTAAATAGGACTACTCACTATGCATGATCAAAACTACAGATTCCAAAGAGAAATAATAGCTAAGCATGATTAGGAAGCAGATTAGACAAGAATAGATAAAGAGAAACACACAAATTCACTAAATCAAACAAGAGTCTTACAAAGAAAACTCAAAAGGGAAAAGTTTTTAGCTAAGAACAGTAGAGAAATTAATAAGATAAGAGTTGCCTAAATATTTTAGGACTTTAGTATTTATACGGAGGCTTAGAATCCCCTAATAAACCACGAGAAAACTGGTTTTAAGCTGACTCGGCTGGACCATATCGGCATCGTCAGTTGATACACACATTGATATTGGCTCTCCTTGCAGGTGTATCGACATGGTCTTGGTCGATATGGTGGTCGATACATCAGGCTTCAGGGGCGTATCGGTTGGATCCTTCTCGGTGTAGGCATCGATACAATCGCCCTTTTTCTAAGGCAGATGGAGCAAAATCAAGTCGATATGCTCTTCGATATTGTCCTGTCTCTGGTGTATCGGCTTTGATGCCCGATACACTGCCCGGTACAAGCCCATCCTGGTGTATCGAGGTCTTCCTGGTCGATATGCTCCTTTGTACGCCTTGCTTCTTCTGTATCAACATAAAGCCCTCGATATCCAGTCCGATATATGTCATATCGGCTAAACCACCTCGATATATTGCTCGATATTAGTCCATCCGACCTTGTCCTTCTCCTTGCTCCACTCCTAGCTCACACCCATTGCACCACTTTCTCTCCAAACACCTTCTTGTACCTAAATAAAACTCCAAATGCAAACAAAATGCAATAAAACACCTAAAACTATACTAACTCTTGAATGTATGCAAATGGGACAAGAAGGAGCAAAATATTCATGTTAAAGGACCAAAGCTAGTGATGAGTGCATGTTAATATGGTATAAATAATGAAGATATCAACACACCCACACTTGCTTTTTGTTTGTCCTCAAGAAAACAAACTAAGACAAGAAGGGAGTGAGGTTTGAAGGTGGGCACTCAAATCCAAAAAGCTAAGGTAAAGAAGTGAAATCAATGTGCCTAATTGTAAGATGCACAACATAATCAGTTATACTCTAAAGAACCTAGCCATGTCTATCTAGTTTCAAAATGATCTCTAGCTCAACTTAGTTAAATGCTCAAATCAGTCAACGCTTTAACATTTAATTAAACTATGTAATCAATGAATCATGTTTAAACAAATCAAGTGGAATGATTTGGCTAAGGGTTAAGGTCATGAGATAAAAATGATCTCATCAAAATGTGGGTTCAAATGCAAGGGGTTTTTTCAAAAAGGAATGAACTTAGGCATAATGCCAAAGGTGAAGCACAACTTATGCATACAAGGATAGATTACTATCTACCCAATGCCTAAATTGTTCTAAACCTTAAACTCTTAACCCAAACCAAACCCAATCCTAGCTACCCTTTTCTAAACACTTCATACTCTCCATACTTGACCATTTTTTCAGGGAAGCTTCTTCTTTGATCTCACCATGTTGTGGCCTTCTTTTTGCTCCTTTGTTGTGGGCGGCTGCCTTTTGTTGTGGGGATTCTCCTTTGGTTCATCATTTTGTTGCATTAGGCTTTTGTGCCTTCTTTGTTGTTGTTGCTGAGACTCCATCTTCATAATGGCCATCGTTTTTGAGCTTATTTGGTTTCACAGATGCTGAGCTTTTGCTTGCTTCCTCATTCTCATTCCCTTTTCCCTTCTTGTAGTGCAAACCAAACACGTTATTGTTAGTTCATTCAAACATAGGCCTCACACACAAGAGCTAGTGTTTAGGCTTGAAAGGAGGGTAAGGTTAATTTGTGGTTACTGTCCCTTAATGGTGAGGATCATCTATTTGGACTAGCAAGAGAGGTAAAAAGGAAGAAAGAAAGTCCAAATATGTATATGGGTAATCCATGAAACCACTTTTCTTTGCGAAAACATGATAATTAACAAGTAAAAGTTAAGGTTCTAATAAATAGAGATGATTTTCTATGAGCAAAGGATTTCAGCATGAGACTAGATGATCAAATTTAGCATTCAAGAACATGGTTCAGCCTTAGTTTCTAACTTTTTATGATGCATCAAACACTTAACCACTTAGACATTGAAATCAGTTCTAAACACTAAGCATTTTACAAGGAAATATCATCATTGTGCCCTATGACCTATATGAAACCACTAGACTCAATCCTAAACAAATGAATGCAACTATATGCTTTATTTTTTGTTTGCAAAAGATCAATTTTTTTTTTTTTTTGGTTTTTAAATGCACTTAGATGAATGCATGAGACTCTTATGCAAATAGAAACTAACAAAAGAGAACACAATGTTAAATAAACAAAGCTCTTACCCATACTTAAATTACACAGTCCCATTGTATAATAAAAGATGAGAGAGAGATGCAAAAATAAAGAAAATATGCAAAGCTAAAAATGGTATTTACAATGGAGGAGTTTTTGGTACCTTAGAAGGTGTGTTTGGAGGTGTAGGAGGTGCCTGAAATATCCTCCATGATGTCAATGTTGTGGCTCCTAATAGGCCTCTCCCTCCTTGGCCTTCTTCTCATCCTTGGTGCTTCTTGGCAAGAGGCTCTTAGTGGTACTGATATATCATGGTTTTTATGCTTTTTAACCATGGTATAAGTCTTTTTTATTGAGTCTTTTTGGTCTTTTTAGAGTCCTAGTAGAGTCTTTGCAGGTTATAGCACAACTGGAGCACAATTGGAGATTATAGAGCTTTTTGGATCATTGCAAGAATCAACCCCGAAGGAAGCAAGTCAGAACTGTTGTCCTGCAGTGGGTGACGATCGTCACCACTTATATATGGGTGACGCTCGTCACGGGCCTATGAAGAGAAATCACGACTTGTATTAAAAGATGGAAAGGAAATTGCAGTTTTGGCCCAGAAGTTCTATTATTTACAAGAAGACCCCAACTCGTGTTTTAGCTTGTTTATATTAGATTTTCAGCCATTGTTGGCCGAAATCTCTTGTATCTTATTTTCTAGAGAGTTTTAGAGAGAGATTTGTAGCAGAGCTTTTGGGAGAGACAAATCAGACTCCTTCAGAGCAGATTTCGAACTCCTTTATCTTTATTTCTTTTTCTTTTATGCAATCTATTCTTTTCATGATGTTTGTTTCATTCACCATGTCTGAGTAGTTTGTTAGTTAAGTTAGGGCTTTTCAAAGGTTGATGAAGAGTTTGTAGAATTGCTAAACTGATAGGAAATTCATTGGTTCTTCATCTATACTTGCATTCACATCGATATCTTAGACACATCATCTGGATTTCGAAACCCTAGGTTGGTTAATAGATGTGAGAACATTATTGATCACCTGAACTAGTATTAGATGAGCAAAACGCCTATTTGCAAAGAGATTTGAAACTCTGCAATTTAGACATAGATAACTTCTGCAATGAGAATTTATTAGTTATATCTTTGTGTTTCATGTTCAAGACGGTTTTAATTCATTCCTGATTGTATGCATTCTACATTCTCATATTCAACCTGCGAATTGTCCTGACTTAACGCCTTTAGCTTTTTGAACTTTAAGAGCAATCTCAAAAATGTCCGCTTACATTTATTTTGCTGTTTCGCATTACATTCATTACTTATTGCTTAGCTTAATCCGAACTTGAACTCTTTAGTGTAGTTAACTTACTCCCTTGGGATTCGATAACCCTTTATACTACATCTGCTTTGTTGTGCACTTGCAGTAGTTTTATCTGGGTAAAACATGAGCCCTATCAAGTTTTTGGCGCCGTTGCCGGGGAGTAATAGCTGCCTATCGACTTTTAGTTTTAGGATTTTGTCTGAGTTTTTATTTGTATACTAACTTTCTGCTACTTTTCAATGTGCTGGTTTCAGGTGTATGCATAATCGCAGTACCAGAAGCAACAAAGAGAAGAAACTTGTGACTTTGAGCATCGATGAACTCGCTAAGTTGGAGAGGACCATCAGGAAAACTAAGAAACAGTCTACAATAGTTGCTCCACTTGTCTTGGTCAAAAATGCAGAGGGTCACTTTGTTGACAGAGATGGAAACAAGAGGAATGAACAAGGGCAGAGACTGGATGAGAATGACAATGTCATAGCTGAACAGGTGGTTCAGGAAGCCGCAAAAGAAGCTGTAAACGTTGCTGGGCGTTTTGTGCAGCGGACTCTAGGAGATTACAACAGACCTGACCAGTTTTATGCCAACAGAGCTGCAATCCGCCCTCTTGCAGTCCAGATGAATTATTTTGAGCTCAAGCCTGCTTATTATCAGCTTGTGGGTCAGCATCCTTTTCATGGCTTACCTCATGGGCATCCTATGGATCACACAGAGAGATTTGAGGATTTGGCTTCAAGTGTCAAGGCTAATGGAGTTAGCAATGACTTTCTATTCTGCAATCTTTTCCCTTACTCTTTTGGAGGAGATGCTGCTTATTGGCTGAAGCAACTGGAGCCTGGATCTCTGACCACTTGGGAAGACACCAAGAACACTTTTCTGAAAAATTCTATGATGATGCAAGGTCAGAATAGTTGAGAACGAAAATTGCTTCATTCTCCCAAGGTCCCACTGAAGCTTTTAAGGCTTCTTGGCTGAGATTTAAGTCTTATCAAAGAGAATGTCCTCATCATGATTTTAATCAGGTGCAGCTGCTTGGTATTTTGTTCAGAGGCATTGACTGGAAATACCAGATGGCGTTGGATGCTTCAAGCAGTGGCAACTTCAACACAAACAGACCAGAAGAAGCAATCAGATTGATTGAAATCTTGGCCTGCAGTAACAACACCAAGAATGCTGACCTTCAGAGGATGAAACATGCTGGTTTGATTGAAGGGAACAAAATAGCTGAGGTTAAGGCTAAGTTAGACAGTATACACAGCCTTTTGGTGGGAAAGAAATCAGTCAAGTTTGCTGCAGAGGTGGAGACTTTTGAAAATCCTGAAGAGTTTGAGTAAAACGATGTTAATTTCATCAATGGAGGAGGTTTTCAGAGTCAAAGATTTGGGAATCAGCATTGGAACAGAGGTTACAATGGCAATAATCAGAAGAGTACCTTCACAGGAAACCTGAATTCTTCTGGTTATACTCCAATGCCACAGTTCCAGAAGACTAAGGTTTAGAAACCTTACAAGAACAGCAACAACTTCAACAGGAACTATGTTTCTTCTTCCTATCAAACTGCACCTCCACAAGACAACAAAGTGGAAGCTATGTTAGATCAACTCCTTAGGACAACAAAAGATAACAGTAGTATTCAATGACAAGCTAGATTCGCTGTACCAAGACCTGAATGGAAAAATGAGAGTCTGAACTCTCACATGAAGAAGCTGGATGTTCAAGTTGCTCAAACTGCAGGATCTGTTCAAAGGCAAGAGGAATTCCTTCCTGGAAGGACTGATATCAATCCCAAGCTTTAGGTCAATGCCATCACAGTTAGGAGTCAAAAGGAGCTTAAAACAGTGCAAAAAAAGAGGTTGAGTGCAGAGCAGATCGTGCAACTGATGGAGTTTGAAGATGAAAATTTTGCAGTCGCAGAGGGAGTGACGAGCGTCACCAAGGAGGGGTGTCGCTCGTCACCCAGTTTACAAGGCCCTGATATGAAGGACTCGTCCCAGATCAGTGACGAGCGTCACCCCCCTGGTGACGATCGTCACCCACCCCAGAACGAAGCTATTTCGCCTGTAAATGCAGATAATGGCAAGGAACAAGCTTATAAACCCATGACACCCTTCCCCAAGCATCCTAGAAAGTCTAAACATGAGATAGAAGAAGTCAAATGCAAGGCAACGATAGAGAAGCTGATGGTTGAGATTCCTCTTGTTGATGCAGTCAAACTTTCACATGCACTAAGAAGGTATGTTAAGAGAATGGTTGTTAATGGTATAAGTCCTGAGGAAGGAGCATCGCTTACCAGAGACATCAGTGCAATTCTCTTAATCACAGTTCCAAAGAAGAAGAAGAAGGTGACTGTTTCTGAACAAGTCAGCGCCATCATTCAAAGCAGAGTTCCGGAGAAGCTATCTGATCCAAGAAACTTTGTGTTTGATTGCTAAATCTCAACAGGAGGTTTTTCCCATTCTCTATGTGATCTAGGGTCAAGTATTAACCTGATGCCTTCCTCTGTTGCTGCTAGACTTGGAATGACTGATTTCAAGTCAGCCGGGATCTTTCTTATCTTAGCTGAAAGGCATTTTAGAGGATGTTCCTGTTAACATTGAAGGTTGCATGATTCCCACAGACTTTGTGGTTTTGAAATATTCTGAAGAACCTAAAGATCCTCTTATTCTGGGAAGATCATTCTTGGCTACTGCTGGCGCCATCATTGATGTGAGAAAGGGGAAGATAGAGCTTGCTTTGGGTGATGTTGTCATGAATTTTGACATGGATATACTGAGAGGAAAATCCACCATTGATGGTCACACCTTTTCTGTAAGCACTTCGAGAGATGAAGAACAAGTCATGGAGCATTCAGAAGACATTACTGCTGGGTATGTCAATGAATCAGATACTAGTGGGCAAGTCAACAAGCTGGCTGTTCAAGGGGCAATATCTGAAACTTCTGCCAAAGCTGTTGGGTTTAAGGATAGGAGTGAGGATGATATCTTCGTCACTAGGCTCAAAAAAGAAGTTCCAATGAATGACAAGTTGCTGGAGGAAGACGAGTTTGTGATGGAGGCAAGGATTGCAGAGCTGAACCTGATACGCTTTCACTGACCTGGTGTCGCTCGTCACCAGTCCGGACACAAAAGTGCAGCATGATCCTTACGCTGCAAGTCCATCTTATGCTGTCAAACCAACAACTCAACATTCCACAAACCAGAAACCTCCAACCAAGCAAAGGTATGCACTTCTTGGAACCACTTCCAAAACTCCTAATCTCATCAAAAAGAACATAAAAGTTAAGGCACATCGGTGTGTCATGTCGATATTATGCTCGATACGCACTTCTTGATGTCATATCGACCTGGTACATTGATACATGTGATCGATACGAATACCAGTTGAGGCATATCGAACAGTTTGTACCCTGATACATTGCTCGTGAAAGCGTATCAGGTTGTCTTATATCGGTACTCTGGTCGATACAATAATCCTCACAGATGTATCGATCAGAATCATCACCGATATGCACGTCGATACAAGTCCAACATACCTGTATCGAGCAAGATATGCTCGATATGAGCTGTATCGACGTGCATGGCCGATATGCTGGTCGATATTGACCCTTCTTCGTCCTCTTTCTTCTCCCAAACTTGGTTCCTTCTACCTTAGCTCAAACCAGGTTACTAGAGACACTCAAAAACTCCCACACAAGCATAAAAAACATAAAAATGCAAAGCTATATACAAGGATACCATGGGATTGCCTCCCAAGTGCGCTTGTTTAGAGTCACTTAGCTTGACTTTCCTCAGCTCCTTAGTTGAGGTGTAGAGCAGGAGTCTTGGAACTCCTTGGTGTGATCTTGCTTCCCTTGACTCTCCTGGTGAATCCATCAATATTCAGCACTGCAAATGGCTTAGACCTTCCCTCTTGCTTCATCTTGTAGCAAACTTCACCACTCTTAGAGCCAAATGGTCTCAACACCACTCCTTCTTCTATAGGACCCAATATGATTTCCTTCACATCATCAGAACCACCCACTTCGAGGACCTCCTCTTCAGTGGTATCAGCAAACATCCTGGACAGACAGCAACCATCAAAACTTGCATCGACATAGCCATCAAACTCTGGCCAATGCTCTCCAACTTTCTTCAATTTCTTGACTTCCATGGAGAAGGCTTGCTCATCTTCCAGCTTGTTCCCTTTGGAGTCAAACTTCATGACCTTTGGTCAACCTTAGCTCTATTGTGAACTCCTTAGCATCAAACACTGCGCCAGCTGAAGCTAAAAATAGCCTCCCTAGAATGATGGCGTTCTTGATCTTCCCTTCAACATCTAGGACCAGGAAATCTGTTGGTATGATCACTCCTTCAATCATCATTGGCACATCTTTAAGAGCTCCAAGTGGTGTCTTTACTGTCCCATCAGCTATGGTTAGAGACACATTACTCTCTTGAATTTGAGTGTAGCCAAGCGCCTTAGCAGTAGAGGATGGGAGAAGGTTGATACTTGCTCCAAGATCACAAAGACAGCTCTTGAAAGTTTGCCCTTTGAGTTCACAAGACAAAGTGAAGCATCCAGGATCTCCAAGCTTCTTGATGTTCAATACCTCAGTTTTGGCAATGGCTTCCTTCAGCTCTGTACCAATATCAAGACCTCTAAGCTTCATCTGGTTGGCATAGAGAGCGGTGTGCTTATCCATAAGCTGCTTCTTAAACCTTCCAGGAAAGGGGAGAGCTGGCTTGTAAGGAGAATGATCATAGATCCCAGTTTGTTTCTCAGGTTGACTCTCCTTAAGTAGCCCCCTTCTTCTCCTCTTCCTTAGTTGTTGTTGCTTGAAGAGACTTTTCCTTTGCAACTCCATGGTTGGCGTCAGCTGCTAAAAACTCTTCCCTCCCACTCTGAAGTTCAGTGTCCTCATTGAAAAGTGATACAAGGGTTTTTTAGGCTCTTGTTGTCAATCACCCAAGCTTGTACTAGTCAGTTGTAGCATAGCATAAGGTTTTTATCAATCCAATTGGGTTTTGTTGAAAGCAGAAGAGTTGTGAGCAGATATCTATAAATCAAGCAAGCACATAAGAGTTTTTGTTGCCTAAGCAACCAATTTATTGCCCTAAGATGATCAAGCAACAAAGAGAATAAATAAAAAGGCAATTTAAACAAGATTAAGTAAGCAAAACAGAGCAAGACATAGCAAATCCGAAATATATCAAAAGAGAAAGCAAGTTCCTAGATGTGGTTATTGATTTTGGGGGATCTAGAGACTAACTAAGGCTGTTTCAAACAACATTGATCAAGCAAACAAGCTAGCAATGGTGATTCCTAGACATAGAATTCACAATCAAGCAAGCTAGATTCAATCTCTTGTAAAATAGTCCTTTGCTAAACATCTTAACAAGAACTAACTCCCATTAGTGCTAAAACATTCAACAAGCATTAATAAACAACTCTATTCAAGTCAAAATGCTCCTCAAACAGTAAATCTCTTGAGCCAAGGCTAGCAAATCCTCTATTAAACAAGATCAGCATTTCATCAAACACTTGGTGGGCATAAGAGAAAGCTTAAATTCTAGATAAGTGTGATAAAGACAAATCTAGTTTAAGAATAAATTAATACAGAGGAACCCATAAACTGAAGCACTAAACAAGCCTTAATCAATCCCTAAATCCCCTTAATCTACCACATCTAAGAACCCTAAGCAAACTACTCACTAATACTCATGTTTAACACCAAATCATAAGAGGAAAAGATGCTAATCATGATTAAAAGAAAGATTAAAGAAAGATTAAAGGCAAATACCAACTTATATTAAATAAAGCAAATGAGTTGTCTTCCAAACTCAAAGAAAATGCTTAAGAACAGTAAATTGACAAGACTCCTCGAAAATACATGAAAAGGGGCTATTTATAGCTAAAGGAAGGAAGCCCTAGTGTAATGGCAAAAGTGTAAATAAAACAGGCTCGGACTGGGGGGTTTGATCGATACGGATCATATCGATCTGGAGAGTGATCGATACAGTGACCGAAATTAACACGACACGTTTGTATCGATCACTCATGATCGATACTCATGATCGTCACACTTTGTATCGATAACCCCTGATCGATACTCTTGATCAATACTGCTTGTATCGATCACTCCTTGATCGATAGCCTCCGTGCTCTGACCGAAAAGCTCTGCAGAGATCGTCTGCCTTGGTCCCTTTTGCTCCTTTTGGTCCAGCTAGCTTCCTGAATCATCCTCAAAGCTCCTCCAAGCTCCTTTTAGCTCCATAAGTACCTAAAAACATCCATAATGCAAGAAGAATGCAAACTATATCCTAAATGCAACCTAAGTCTAAAAGGAGAAGAAAATGGGACAAAAACTAAGGAAAACATGCAAAAAAGAACTAAAACATGTACTAAATGCAAGTCTAAATGGTGTAAATACAAGAGATATCAACACATCCACACTTGCCGTTTGCTTGTCCTCAAGCAATTAAGAACAAATGAGAGAGTGAGGTCTGAAGGTGGGAATTCAGATTCCAAAAGTGCAAAGGTAAAGAGATGGTTTCAATGCTTAAGTGCCTAGTTGTAGGATGCAAACATAATCAGCTATACTTTAAAGAAACTAGCCATGCTCATCATGTTTCAAAATGATCTCAAATCTCAACTTAGGCAAATGCTCAAATCAACCAACTCTTTAACATTCAATTAAGATTAGAACATGAATCATGGTTATGCAAATCAAGTGAAGACATTTGGTTTAAAGGGTAAGGTTATGAGATAAAAATGATCTCATTTTAGCAAAAGGGTTTTTAAAACATAAGGGATCACTCCATGAAAAAGATTCCATCTTAGGCAAAATGCTAAAGGTAAAAGCACAATTATGCATGCAATTCAAAGCTCCTTTCTACCCAAAGATGAATTCTAAGCACTTTTAAACCCAAAGTAAACCCCTAAGTCTACCCTTTCCTAAACTCTACCCTTTATCCTTCTTCATGGCTGGGAAAACTTCTTCTTTTTGCTTGTGTGGCTGCTTCTTTTTGGTTGGGACTTGCTCTTCTTTGTTGCATTGGCACCTTCATCACCTTTGGTGGATTGCTCCTGGTCTGATTTTTTCTTCTTTTGACCTTTCTGAGCTTTGTTGCTGGCGCCTTTCTTCTTTACACTTAGAGGTTTTATCTCCCTTTACTTAACCACAACTCTAGACTGTTTCCCCTTTTCTACCATAACAAACTTTTTCCTTTTCTTTCAAAACATATATACATGAAGTCCAAACCCCTTACACTACCCTTTTACCCCCAAAACTCCTATCCTAGAATCAAGCTCAAGATGCAAGCTGATATCTACAAGAGAGCTTATTATTGCCAGCCTTATTCCTAACACTTTTTGCCAAGACAAAATCGAAAATGATGATCAAAGGCCTCACAGCTCTCAAGATAGTGTTTAGGATCAAAAGGAGGTTTTGGTTAAGGGTGTGGATGTAACTGTCCCATATGTATGACAATCAGCTATTTGGATCAACAAGAGTGGTAGAAAGGAAAAAGATGATCGAAATATGTATATGGTAGCCATGGAATCAATTTTCAATGCATAAGACATGATAATTAACAGTCCAAATTAAAATTCAAGTTGATAGAGTTGATTTTCAGAGAACAAATGCTTTCAGAATGAGATGAGAAGATCAAATCTAGCAATCTAAGCATGGTTCAGCCTTAACTTCTAGCAATCTTATGATGCATCAAACAACTAGCCACTTAAACACTGAAATTATCTCTAAACTCTAAGCACTTTACAAGGAAAGTTCATCATAATTCCCTATGCAAATGCAATGCAACCTATATGTCAACACTAGACTCAATCTTAAGAGAATGATATGCAACTACATGCTTTCTTTTTGGTTTGAAAAAATGCAAAATTTTTAAATTTTTGAACCCTAAATATCTCCCCCACACTTAAATTACACAGTCTCTTATGTAATGAAAGCAATGAGAGAGAGAAGCAACAAAATATAATACAAAATTAAAAAAGATGAAATGGTATAGACAATGAATAGGATGTGGTACCTTGCTTAATAGTAGGAGTGGTGGGAGGATCCAGATGTCTGAGGAGACTTGCTAGCTCTCCTCTTGTTCCTTCTCTCATAAATCCTTGTAGATGGTGCTGCTTCTTGTGTAGGAGCAACCCAGCTTGACCATAGCCTCTCTGCTTGAGAAGAGTCACTTTGTGTACCCCATTTCCATGATTCTTGAACTTCAGAGGGAATGGGAGTTGGTTCCAAAGCTGATAGTACATGGGCACTTGGCTCATATGATGAGGCCCTTGGTTGTGCCCATGTCCCCCACTGATCACTAGGCTGTGCATGGATAGAGTGTCTTCCATGGGGGTTCCAAACAGCTTCTTCCTCTTCAGTTGGCTCAGCTGGTTGTGGTTGCTCTTCTTGATGAGGAGTGTGCTCATGAGTATGGCTCTGATGGGAAGTTCTTGCTGATGTAGCTTTGTCTTTCTTGAACTTCCCTTTGACCATTTTCACCAACCCCTTAATGGATTTGTCTTGCCATTTGCACCACTTCTGAAGTGCATTGATGTGCTCATGAGCCACTTTCAAAGAGCTTCCCTTGGCTGGGTACTTCATAAGGTGTGAAGTGGAACTGCCTTGAACTGTAGCTCAACACTTCTTCTTCATCAAAGTCTTCTTCTTCATGGGTTTCTCCCTGGCCTTCAGCGCCAGCAGCAGCAGCATCTCCTTGGTGATCTTCTTCTTCAATCTCTTCAGTGTTTCCTTCCTCATTGTCTTCTTCTCTCTCTTCAGGGACAGGGCCGCCTTTGTAGAGCTCCTCTTCACTCAGATTGAAGTTGATGTTGGTCCTTGTGGTGAAGGAGGTGAGCCTTGGGTTAGGGAGAATGACTCTTGCTGGCTCTTGGAGATCATTGAGGAATGTGTAGACATGCTTGTCCTGAATACTCTTCTCAATGATATGGCTTCTCTTCAGATAATCCATATCTATCCATGAAGGACCTTGAGCATCTTCAGCATGTTCCTCAAGATTCACACCACATGCCATGAGTATAGCTGTCACAACTCCTCCAATGTGAAGTTGTGGATTCTTCTCCCTTTTTCCTTTGTTGAGAACCCAGCTCCGATAGGTTAGCAGCTTCTCCATCAACAGCCTTACTAAGCATGGGAATTTGCTTGGTGGACCTATAGGCGTTGCATTTTCGTTGGTGGCCACATTTGCATACAGTCCAGTATAGATGAAGTCTCTCTCCCTGCCAGTCAGGTGTGTGGTTGCCTTCCTTGCAAAGAAAGTGTTTGCAATCGCCTTGTGTGCATATCTAACGGCAGTGTGCTTCAAGTGATGGTTGCTTGTGGCTCCAGCTCTGAATTCCCCAACTCCAATCATTCCCTATAGCTCTGTGTACTGCGATTCTCTGATTGAGAACTTGTTTCCTCTTTGATAATAAGTCCTCAGCCCCAGCTCTTTAGAGAGGTCGTGGAAGGTGATTGTAAACCTTTGCTTCCCAAGCTTGAAGGAGATCCATCCAAAACGGTCAGGGAGCTCACTTATTTCATAACTGACAACCTTGAGAGTGGAAAGGAACTGATGAGTGAAGCGCTCATAGGAGGGAAGAGGTTTTGTCAACAACTCGGTAAGCCCCATGTCCTCAAAGATGCACATGCAGTCTTCATAGATCCCTAGCTCCTTCATTGTGGAAGTGCATAGGTATCTCGTGGGCTTGAAGGTGCATTGACTGAATGCCTCCATGAGCTCCCTAGCACTGTGTTTTCTGGATGGAACTTCCTCCTCAGCAGCCTTGCCTTTTTGCTTGGCGCCCTTGTCTCCAACTGGTCTCTTTCCAGCAGCTTTGGATAAGTTCTCAGCAGCAGCGCCCTTTCCCTTTTCTTTCCTGGCTCTTGGTGAAGTGGGTGCTTCCTCCTGTGGTGCCTTTCCCTTTTTCCTAGCAGCTATGTTTGTCTTCCCCATGGTACGTTCAAAAACAAAGCTTGAAGATAGGATAAGTGAAAGAACAAAAGCTGAAAAACCAAATAACTGAAAGCTTTTACAAAGAAAACTCTCTAGGCTAAGATATGCTTAACAAGTCTTAACAACAAGATTAAACTTCAAAAAGCAAGAGGGATGCAAAAACTAACAGTTTAGATAAGCTAGAGTTCATGAAAATAAAACAGTTATGCATGTGAATCTATCAAAATGGTTCTTAAGCAAAAGAGATGATGATCATGCAAAGGGATGTAAATAAGCAGGTGATGAGATTTCTGAACAGTAAACAAAGCTTAAACATCTAACTTGCTTAATTTAAACAAATCCACAATGCAAGATCAAAGCACAACAGTTAAAACTAATCAAAACTTGCTCTTAAAACTATATATTAAGCAATTTTAAACACATGCATTGATTAAGAGCAAATAATGGATAGTTGAGGAAGCAAGCCTTAATGAAGCTTCTGAGCACTTAGAGAAAGCAAATAAAAAAGAGAAATAGCTAAGATTTTCGTGCTATAAGTGAGAGAAGTAGTGAACTGAAGTGTGAAGAGAAGTGGAGAAGATTGTTGGTTTAAATAGAAAAGAAAAGGGGGAACCAAAGGAATCAAAGGTTGGTGAGGGAACCAAAGGAATCTCAAGAGTGGGGGACAGGAACAAAAGTTCTCAGGAGCTCTGCAAGTGGACAGGAAGGATCCAAAGTTTAAGTTTAAACCTCCTTGGCTCCAAACCAAAGGAGGGAAATTTTTTGAAAAGATGAAATACTTACCTCGGGCGGGTATCGATACTACTGATCGATATGCTCAGTATCGACCATAAGTGATCAATACGAATGATCGATATCCTTCCTGTGAATCGTATCGATTTTCATATGATCGTTACACTGACTGAAATTCATACGACGGGTTTATATCAATCAGTGTCTGATCGATATGAATGATCGATACGACTTTCACTTTCAGACTTCCTTCCCTATCGATCAAAAGTGATCGATAGGTTGACTGGTGCAATCTGGCTCCACTGATATCAATCACTCATGATCGATATTCATGATCGATATGCTCAGTATCGATCTATCATGATCGATACAGTTGATCGATATCAGCCAGAAAGCACCCGTTCTTTGCCCCTTAGAGACTTTCTCAACCCCCAGTTCGAACTTCTGCTTCTATACACATTAGCCAAGCATAAAAAGAAAACTAGAAAGCATAATATATACAAAAGGATACCATGGGACTACCTCACAAGTGTGCTTGTTTAAAGTCACTAAGCTTGACTTTGCTTACCTCTCTAGTGGAGGTGGTGAGAAGGAGTCTTGGAACTCCTTGGTGTTGTAGTGCTCACTTTGATCCTTCTGGTGACTCCATCAACCTTCAACACAGCAAACGGTTTTGGTTTGTTCTTCCTTTTCATCTTGTAGTGGACTTCACCATTCTTAGAAACAAAGGGCTTCAAGACAACCCCATCTTCCTTGTCATCCAATAGAACTTCATTCATGCAATCAGAAACTCACTTGAGGACCTCCTCTTCAGTGGTATCAGCAAACAGCTTGGTTAAGCAGCAACCATCAAAACTTTCACCAACATAGCCTTCAAACTCTGGCCAATTCTTCCCAAGCTTGTTCAACTTCTTGATGTCCATTGAGAAGGCCTGCTCATTTTCCAGCTTATTCCCCTTTGAGTCAAACCTTAGAACCTTCTGCTTGGTCAGTCTCAGCTCTATTGTGCATTCCCTTGCATCAAACACTGCTCCAGCTGAGGCTAAGAAAGGTCTTCCCAGAATGATAGCATTCTTTTTATGTCCTTCCACATCAAGCACCAAGAAATCAGTGGGGATGGTTACTCCTTCAATCATCATTGGTACATCCTTGAGACTCCCAAGTGGTGTCTTCACTGTCCCATCAGCTATAGTAAGGGACACATTACTCTCTTGAAGTTGAGTGTAGCCAAGAGCTTTAGCAGTAGAAGATGGGAGAAGGTTGATACTTGCTCCAAAATCACAAATACAGCTTTTAAAGATCTGCCCTTTAAGTTCACATGGGATAGTGAAACAACCTGGATCTCCAAGTTTTTTGACATTAAGCTCCTTAACCTCTGCTGCTTCAGCTTTAACTCTTAGCTTCTTAAGCTCTTCTTGGCCATTCAAACCCCTTATTTTCATCTGAGCAGCATAGAAGGTCTCATACCTCTGCACTAGCTGAATCTTCACACCATGCCTTCACTGTATCGATTTTGAAGTGGTCGATACTCCCATCGATATGCTCTATATCGATCAGATGATGTCGATATCCATGTCGATATTGATCTATCCGCCTTTTTCCTTTGCCTTGCTCCATTCCCAGCTCACACCCATTGCACCACATGACCTCCACACTCCTTCTAGTACCTGAATAAAACTCCAAATGCATGCAAAATGCAATGCAGCTCCTAAAACTACACTTACTCCTAAATGTATGCAAATGGGACAAGAAGAAGCAAAATATGCATGTTTAAGGACTAATACTAGTGATGAATGCAAGCTAAAATGGTGTAAATAATGGAGATGTCACTCATCTGTTGGAAAAGGCTTTTCAATCTCTCACTAATGATTCAATGGTTTGAAAGGAGGTTATGGTTGAGGGTGAGGAGATCTACTTGGACTAGCAAGAGTGGGAAGGAAGGAAAACAAATTCCAAGTATGTATATGAGAATCCATGAAAACATTTTCAATGCATAAGACAAGATAATTAGCAATTCAGGATTATTGCTTAAGTAGATAAGGATTGAAATCAGTTTATGCAAGTTTCAACTTAGAGAAGAGCAACAAGTTAATAATTTCAAATGTGGTTCAACCTTCGTTTCAAACTAGATCACAAGCATCAAGCAACTAATGACGAGGGCATTGATCTCATTTCGATCATTGGCAATTGTCAAGGTGATTTTATACTCCCTAGTGTATAAATGCAACCTTATATAAAATGCAATCTAGACTCAATCCTAAGCAAGTGAATGAATGCATATGATTTTTTTTTTTTTTTGTATTTCTTAAAATTTTCAAATGTTTTTCGTCTTTTTATGCCTTAGAATATATGAAATGCTAAATGTATGCATGATGTGATAAGAAAACAAAACACAACATGAGATGCTCTCTCTCCCACACTTAATTCACACATATTCTTATGATCCCCGTTCCAAGGAGGTACAGTTCTTAGGGCATGTTATCGGCATGGAAAGATCAAGATGGACTATCCCAAAGTGACAGCTATCATTGAATGGGAAGCTCCATCCAAGGTAACATAGTTAAAGTTTTTTCTTAGACTCGTTAACTATCATCAATGGTTCATCGAGGGTTACATGAAGAAGGCTGAGAGGAGAAGGATGTGTCCATTTAGTAGGACCTGTTTCTGGAGAGGGAGCGTAGGGAATGAGTTGCACTTCTCTTCCATCTTCACCTTTCATGAGAAGATGCTCTTAGAGGGTTTACATATTTTGTTTCCCTTGGTGCTTCCATGAAGGAATGACTCCTCTCAGTGCCTATGGGGGTGTCTCCATGGTCTTCACCATGCTCTTTTTAAGCTCCTGGAGTGCTTCCAGAAGAGTTTGTCAAACTTTTGATCTGCTTCTTCATCCCCTTCAATGTTTTGACAAGCATATTAATTGTCTTGTTTTGCCACTTGTTCCATCTCTGGAGCATTTTCAGCTTCTTGTGGGCTTCTTTACTCACTTCACTAGATATTGGCTTGTTATACGGGTTAAAATAATAACTCTGACTCCCATACAACATCTCATACGTCTCTGTTCCTTACTCTTCAGCTAGTGGAGCTTATGAACTTACATTGCCATGGAATGGTGCAAGCGGATGTTCAGCATACATGTCACCTAGCTCACTCTAAGGTGGAGATGAATTGGGATGTAGCTAGCTTGTAAGAGGGGTAAATCATGCTGAAGAACTTCTCTAATCCCGTGTGTTTCAACAACTGATAGATATCTTCTTGAATCCCTAAGTCTTGCAATAGCTGTATGTCAGCATATCTAGTTCCTTTGAACCTCATGTTTTGAGCCTTTTTAATGAGCTCATCATCTGAAATGGGAACCTTGCGTGGCTGCACTGTAATATTTCCTCACCTAGTTATCCTCTCCTCTTGCTCATCATGGCTAGTGTCACCGTCTTGCAGCAAATAGCACTTACTCTTAGCTTTCTCAGCTCTTGCCTTTGCAATTGCAGCTTTAGACTTTCTCATTTTCTGCAAAATAGACAACACTTTCACAGCAATAAGCACAATGAAATGAACTTTAAAACAAGTTTATATGTTGTCTATGCAATCTCTATTCTCCATCAAATAAGAATAAATGACAAACAACAATGGCACAAAAGTTTAAGAACTCCAGAACACTTAGCAAAAATTTCAAATTTCCAGATTTTTCAAAGTGCTTTTAAAGAGAAATACTCAAGCAATCTCATTCAAGCAAGGTGATAATGATAGCTTGCATATTTACATCATTTAAGCTTGCATAATCATATGTTCTTGAGTCTTTTTCATGCATAAACTCTCATTTTAGGTCTGTTGTACATTCATATTAGAATTAGCTTGTGTCTAGGTATGCATTGCATGCAGAGACGGATCCAGAATCAATATTTCTATGAGTCACAAATAAAATTATATTTTTTTTTAAAAAAAAAAATATATATATATAATATTTATTCCTCAATTAATATATACAAGTAGTTTTAAAAATATTTTGTAAACCCAATCCAAACTGTGTAATTACTAAAAGGTATTATTAACTTAATTAGAATATATGTGTATCATGATATTGATTTATTACATATATTCATGTAAATGATAAAAGAACAACAACAACGTATAAAAGAAATGAAAAAATATAAAATGCAATTAAGAAGTAAAAAAAAAATATAAGATAAATAAGAGAAAATGTGATAAAAAAAAATTAATAACATAGGTTAACATTGTTAATTAGAGAGAGAGGGAATGCAACTCAAAAGAAGAATAAAAATATGGAAGAAAAGAAAAATAAAATATGAGATAAAAAGAGAAAATGTGGTAAATAAAAAAAATATTAACAAAATTTTGATAGTTAACTAGAAAAGAGTGAGAATCGAACTCTGCACCTAAGAAACTGAAGAACACATCAATAATAAACTATCCCAACCATGGAGTACTTCTGATAGTAAATAGAAAACTTTATAAATTAGTATGGAGCACGTGCCACAACGTTTACAATGTAAATCCGCCCCTGATTGATTGCATGTGTTGTTGCATTTTGAAGGTGTTATCTAGGTTTTATGGAGGCTAAAGAGGTTTGATAGCAACTGAAGTTGGAGTGGATGCAAAGAAAATGGCTTAAAGGAAGTAAAGCAAAGGAGGAGACTCTCCCCAAATGTCGCACCGACCAAGCACCTCGGAGCAGGACGATCAGCAGGTGTTGAGAAGTACACCGGCGTATTAGCCCGGCTTGCACACCTTGGAGTGAAGAAGACAGTAGATTTGGAAGATCACACCGGGCAGCTGCACCGGCTTGCACTTCTCGGTATGAGAGGAACCGAAGGTTTCACAAGCTAGCACCGGCGATTTGGCCCGACTTCCTCACCCCAGAGCGGATTCTCATCGGCCACCTGCACCGCCGACTTGCCCGGGCTGACTTCCTTCTGCCTCACTTTGACCTTGGTCAATATTCTTGACTAAGGGTTTGACCTAGACTTAATCTTTTAACTATTTAAAACAAACCTTATCCTTTCATCTTATCAACAATTAATCTTAGCTTTTATGCTTTTATGATCTAAACTCTCTCTCTCTCTCTCTCTCTCTCTCTCTCTCTCTCTCTCTCTCTCTCTCTCTCTCTCTCTCTCTCTCTCTTGTTCTTAAGATTTGTTTCCAGAAATTTTAGGATTTGTAAGCACAATATGAGTTTTAATTAGATTAGTGGGATTCATTAGCTTGATTACTGTTTGTTAGTGCTTATATCATTGATTCCTCTCTATTAGACTATTTTGATGCTAAGTTTCTCTTGATCACTTGAACCTAGATTTAGGCTTTCTCTTATGCCCACCAATTGTTTGATGAAATGATGATCTTGTCTTTTAGAGGATTTACTTGTCCTAGCTCAAGAAATTTACTGTCTATGAAGTATTTTTGGTTGATAGAATTGATTGAACCTGCTTGCTATTGATCCTATCACTAATGAGAGTTAGTTCTTGCTAGGATATGTTAGCAAAGTGATGATCACCAAGAGATTGGGTTTGTCTAGCTTGATTGTTGAATTTTATGCCTAGGAATTAAAGTTACTTGTCTTGCTGTATTGTTAATGAGATTGATAGCATCCTGGTCTTGTGTTTAAATCCCTCAAACTCCACAACCACATGTAGGATCGTTGCTTTTAGTTATTAAATTTGGAATTTCTGCTTAAGTACTTGTCTTGTTCACTTTGATCATTGCCTAATCATTGATCTTGCTAGTTTTGTTTGGTTGATGGTTCATTAGGTTGATAGTTAGAAAATATTTCTATTCCTGCTTGAATTAGAGTATCTATTGCATTCTTGGTGCATTCAAATTGACAAGTGGATTGATAAGAACCCTTACTACAATGACTAATGTAGGTTTAGGTTATTGAGATAGGCTAAAATCTTACATCAATTTGGCGCCGTTGCTGGGGTCATAGTTTGAATCATTAGGATTTGTATAAACTCTAAGATCAAGCTTTTTCTTTTTATTTGGTTACTAATTTTTTTTCACTCTCATCTCTCTCTTCAGGTGTATGAACCTAAGATCAAATGGCTCCAACTTCATTGACAATATCAACTTGTTGGACAGAGGTCAAAAGGCATGAAGACAAAGAAAGAGGTTGCAACATTTTGAGAGGTTAGAGATGAATGTTCAACAAGAGGACGTTCATGGTCCAGCACCTTAAGGAGCTCCAGGAGTTCAAGGAGTTGCAGGAATGCAAGGCAAACAAGGCTAACAAGGCCAACGGGGACAACAAGGTTTGCAAGGAGAACAAAGACAGAGAGGTCCAGCTCATGCTCCACGCTAACTGAGGCTAATAGGGGCAGGAGATGCTCCAAATGCATACAACAACATGAATGGTATTCTTCCTCCTCCTGTCCCAAATAATTACTTTGAGATCAAATCAGGCCTCATCTCAATGGTGGAACAACAAGTTCCATGGCTTACCACTAGAGGATCCTCTAGACCATCTTGACAACTTTGACAGGCTTTGCAACATGACAAAAATCAATGGGGTCAGTGAGGACAGCTTCAAGCTCATGAGGGGTCCAATAGAGCACAGGAGAGTGAAGCTTCTCAGATCTTCTAGTTTGTTGGGTGCGGCCTTGTTCTAAATGATGGCGCTACACTCGGCTGTTAGCACTACCATGCCTTGTAGTTCTTTTATTCTTGCTAGAACGACCTCTTTTAAGAATTTTTGGAACGGGGGTACCAAAGCAAAGGCGTCCATGAGGGGCATGGTGAGCTCAATCTTCTTCAGCTGCTCATCAAACAAGGCTTTGTACTTCTCCAGGAGCAGTTTCTTGAATCTTATCGGGAATGGGTACGGCGGTTTGTAAGCCGGTGGGACAAATCGTGGCTCCATACTTTTCTCCTTAGGAACCTCTTTCGGTCTATCTCCTTTGTCTCTTTCTTGTAGCTTGGTATAGAGCTGGTCTTCTACGCTTTCTTGTATCTCCTCAAAACTTTCATCGTCCGATTTTTCAAGTTCACCCCCCCCCCCCCACTTGCTTCCCATCGTCCACAGTGAGATGTCGTGGTGGTTCCCTTGGCGGTAGAATCTTGCCACTTCTTAGCTGAACTGCTTGAATATAAGCTGTTGTTGGGGTTGGTTGTTGAGGAGTTGGGGCTTCGTAAGTATCCGGCGATGGAGGTAAGCCTCTGGC
This sequence comes from Thlaspi arvense, assembly GCA_911865555.2. NCBI lineage: Eukaryota > Viridiplantae > Streptophyta > Magnoliopsida > Brassicales > Brassicaceae > Thlaspi > Thlaspi arvense. The sequence continues at coordinate 20,716,869 of OU466858.1, read as the reverse complement.
TGTGTCATACTTGTCCATCCGTGTACTAATGCATCTAACACTTTAGACAAGTTGAGCAAGCAAGGTCTTGATTTCAGAATCTTGTGGTGGGGCAGGGTAGTAACCGTAATGATGGTAAGGCAGCAGGTAAGGTGATGGAGGTGGTTATTGGTAGTAGTTTGGATGCATGGAACAGCCGTGGTGGTTGTAAGCATTGTATTGTCCTTGTGGTGGTCCACACAGTTTTGGTATCGACTTTTTTGAATCGCCATGATAAGTGGTATCCTGTAGCAAGTTCATATCGTCAAAGCATGGGCCAAAGCTTTCTGGAGCATGACTTTCAACGACCATCGGTTTCTCGTGTGCCTTTAGTAACATATCCAATCTTTCTTGTAACTCCAGCACTTCTATATCCTGCTTCCTCTCTGAATCGGACTTGGCATTATCAAATTCATCCTCATAGTGTCCGTCACTTGTTGCCAAGTTCTCTACCAAATGCATTCCGTCATCTACATCCTTGCCTAGAAATAAGCCGTTACTTGCTGCATCTAGCAACGTCTTGTATCTCTTCAAGAATACTCTATATAGAATGTTTAGTAGAGATGAGCTTGAATATCCATGGTGAGGGCACTTGATGGTGTAGCTCTTCAGTCGTTCCCACGCTTCCGCAAAGCGTTCATCAACGGCATGCGTAAACGTGGAGAAATCAAACCGCAGCTTCGGCATTCTTGATGGTGACAAAGGACTTAGTCAGAAAGGCCTGTTTACATTCATCCCAAGTCGTGATGGATCTCGGTTTCAACGCTTTCTCCCATTGGTGAGCTTTTCCTCCGAGCGAGAAAGGAAATAGCTGGAGCTTGAATCCATCTTCCGAGATTCCTTCTTGCTTGGTTAATGAGCAAATCTTCTCAAAGTCCTCAAGGTGATCTAATGGGTCCTCCTTCGAGTCACCTTGATACTTGTTCTTGCATACCATGGTAAGCATGCTACATTTAACCTCATAGCCAGCAGCACTCACAGGCAGGGTGATACCAGCCCTTGTCTTGTAGCCACTCGGTGAGTCACAATCACTAATAGTTCATTGTTGTCGTGGTACATCATGTGGCTCTTCGAACAGCTCGTGGTGAAGGTTTTCGTCGTTCATTGTTGATGTTGGTGGGGGCACCTACAAAAGTTTCTCAAGGGGTTGTATTAGTAACTAAACGAAATGTACATTTCTAGTTTAGTTCAAAACACAAAGATCTAATACTCAAAAGTAAATCCATTTGGCAACGGCACCATTTGATAACCAGCTTTTCATGGCTTGCTAACAGAACCTAAACCACACTATAGCCATTATAGTATAGTGGGTTAAGGGTAATCAATCCGCTTGGGTTTCCAGAGCTATTGAACCTTTAGAGGCTTTAAACAATCTAGGAAGAATTAAAAAAGGATTTTTGCTATCATCAAGAGGTCTAGCTGTCACTACTAGGACCTTTAACTCTAAATAGCCAACTTATGAAACCTAATCAAGACTTATGATAAGTTGGAGGTTCCGATGGCGTATGTGAGAAAGAAGCCCAGGACCTAGAGATAGGGAGCTCGTAGAATCGAGACGCAAAGTGCCTAAGATGAGGAAGAGAGAAGATTTGAATAATAAAGACTTTTTATTATACCGAGTCTCTTACCTTATCTTATTTAAATGCTATAGGTTATAAACGTTGTCGTACTGAGTATTGCGTAGGGAAAACTAAGATATTTATCTGAACATCGTTGTATGGTTTTGGGTATCAATTCATTAATCAAAAACACTCCTTTAGCTTCTTTTCTGCTCTCCTTCGTCTATCTCTTTTCTTTCTACCTTCTTCCTCCCCTTTCTACGATTCTCCGATAAGTGCAAACTTATCATTGGTATCAGAGCGAGATGGCTCCAAAACTGGATCTAGCTATGGCTAACGCTGCTATGGAAAAGGCTGCGGCAGTGGAAGAATAGATGGGATTTCAACAGAAAACCATGGCGGATCTAGACAACAAGGTATCATCTCTGCAGGAGAGCGTGGCCCAGATCCACCAGATGCTACAGGAGTTCTGGCCAGTGAAGAGTGGAAGCACAGTTAGTGGATCTACGCCGCTATCGGCCACGAACGAGGTCGTGGGTATCAGATCACCACCGGAGACGGAACGTGGAGATGGGTTACTCCCTATACCTCAAGGATCAACAAAAACGGAGTACTCCAAAACGTACCTTACTGACCCTGCAACCCCTAAGAGCGATTCACCAGGACGGAAGCTGGAGATTCCGATATACGACAGAACCCGGATGACTGGATTTTCAGGGTAGAAAAATGTTTCAAGGTAAACCAGACTCTGGAGTCAGAGAAGTTGGAGTTAGCCCTAGCGACTCTCTCTGGGTGCGCTGTTACTTGGCTACGCATCACACAGGACAGAGAAGATCTACGCGATTGGTTAGACTTCAAAGACAAGCTGAAGAAACGTTTTCAACCTTCACGAGGGGGGTCCGTGATAGGGCAGTTGTTGAGGCTACGACAAACAGGATCCGTGGCTGAATATCGAGAGAGGTTCAAAGAGCTATCAGCAGAGGTACCCCACGTACCGAATGATGTACTGGAAGAGATTTTCCTGCAGGGAATGAGAAAGTCGCTAAGAGAACAAGTAGTGAGGTATAGACCTATCGGAATGGATGACATAGTAGACACTGTCAAGTTGATCGAGGAACAAGAACTCGAGAAGATGAATTATAATTCCAGACCATTCCAGAGAGTCAGTTCAGCTCCGGCTATTAACGCTTCACAGAGAACCAGTAACCAATCACCCATGAGAAACAATGAGGTTACTCCGGCAAGAAGATCTTTTGATAGCCCACGAGATAACAAGGGATATGGGAGTAACGGAGAAACTCGTAGAGTTACGAGCAATCCATGTAGACATTGCGGGGAGAGGTTCTTTGCGGGACATCGATGCAACAATCAACACAGGTTCAAGTGCTTAGAAGTGGATGAAGAAGATGAACAAGACGACGATGAAGAAGGATTGAAAGAGGAATCAAGGGGAGATAATGAAGTCACAGGCACTCAAGAGTTGGTCACTCTCTCCTTGCAATCTATGGTGGGAATCACTGCCGAGCATACCATGAGAATGAGAGGCAGAATTGGTGAGACAGAGGTGGTGGTCCTCATTGACTCTGGTGCTACGAGTAATTTCATATCTGCTGAACTGGTGGAGAGAATAGGTCTACAGGTTACGAACACAAGAGGGTTTGGGGTAGCAGTTGGCAATGGAGATGTGATATCCGGACGAGGCAAATGCTCAGGAGTTACACTAACTATACAAGGCGTGGATATCTTGGAAGAGTATCTACTATTTGGACTCGGCACAACGGATGTAGTATTGGGATATCCGTGGTTAGCCACACTGGGCGAGACCAGGATAATTGGGGGTTACACCGGTTGAGTTTCAGGCTCCACGGCCAATGGGTTACAATATTGGGAGACCCAGCTTTACTTCGGATGCAGGTTCCATTATTTGCACTGGAAAAGGTTTCTGATGAAGGCGAGTTAGCATGCCTTCTGGAGTTAACCGAGTTGTTCGAGAGTGACAAAGGAGCAAAGCAAGAGCAACCCGACAGCAGAATAACCAGTCTACTGGAGGGGTTCAAAAGGGTTTTTCAGATGCCAAAAGGGCTTCCTCCGAGCAGAAACAGAGAGCATGCGATCACGTTACAACCACAGACCGCACCAATAAACATACGGCCGTATCGATACTCTTTTCTGCAGAAAAACGAGATTGAGAAATTGGTCAAGGAGATGCTGGAAGCAGAAATCATTCACCCTAGTGTGAGCCCGTTTTCCAGCCCGGTTTTGCTGGTTAAGAAGAAAGATGGAGGTTGGAGATTTTATGTAGACTACAGAGCAGTTAATAAGGAAACCATACCCGACAGATATCCTATACCCGTCATTGAAGAGCTTTTAGATGAACTGAAGGGTGCTACGATCTTCTCGAAGTTAGACCTCAAATCAGAATACCATCAAATCAGGGTAAAGCAATGTGATGTGGAGAAAACAGCTTTCCGAACTCATGAAGGACATTATGATTTTCTAGTAATGCCATTTGGGCTCACTAATGCTCCGGCTACCTTCCAATCAGTGATGAATGAGATTTTTAAGCCAATGATGCGATGATTTGTGCTTGTGTTTTTTGACGACATTCTAGTGTATAGCTAGGACCTAGAATCTCATCTGCAGCATCTTTAGATCGTGTTGGAAACTTTGCGAAAACATGAGTTTTACGCGAACGAGATGAAGTGTACCTTCGGACAATCTGAAGTATCATATTTGGGGCATATAATTTCAGGAGAGGGGGTAGCTGCAGATCCGAGAAAGCTTGAAGCTATGCAGAGGTGGCCTGAGCCAAGAAATATCACTGAGCTAAGAGGGTTTCTCGGGCTAACGGGATACTATAGAAGGTTTGTTAAGGATTATGGCAGTAAGGCACGACCACTGACGGAGCTACTTAAGAAGAATAGATTCGTATGGAATAAGGAAGCAGAATGAGCTTTCTGCTTACTTAAACAAGCAATGACCGAGATTCCAGTGCTCACATTACCCGACTTTAACCAACCTTTCATAGTGGAGACCGACGCGTCCGGAGCAGGTATAGGAGCGGTTCTTTCGCAAGGGAGGAGGCCTATAGCGTATATCAGCAGAGGGTTTTCAGCGAAAGGGAAGGTCAAGTCAGTATACGAGAGGGAGTTACTCGCTATTGTCTTTGCCATCACTAACTGGAGGCATTACCTCACGGGAAACAAGTTTGTAATCAGGACTGACCAAAAGAGTTTGAAGTACCTCTTGGACCAGAAAACCATCTCCGCAGAGCAGCAGAAGTGGGCATCGAAGCTTTTGGGGCTGAACTATACCATAGAATATAAGCCTGGAACAGAGAATAGGGTCGCTGATGCTCTCTCACGAAGACCACAAATTGAAGAAGTCTGTGTACTGAGGCTGACAGCACCTATCTCCCTTGATCAGGAAGAACTTGCAATTCAAATTGAATCAGATGAAGGGCTTCAACAAGTGATTGCAGCGCTGAAAGAAGGAACTGCCATTCCCGAGTATCGTTATGACAATGTCTGTTGTTGAAAGGGGAGAGATTAGTCATACCTGAGAAATCGCCCTTCATCCCTACACCACTAGAGCAATTCCATGCAAGTCCCATAGGTGGTCACGAGGGAGTGCTCAAAACATTTAAGCGCTTATCCAGAGAAGTATTCTGGAAGGGCATGAAGCGAGACGTGACCAACTACATCAGGAGCTGCCAAATCTGTCAAAAGAACAAGTATTCAACCTTGTCACCCGCATGGTTGCTCTCTCCTCTACCGATCCCAACACAGGTTTGGTCTGATATTAGCCTTGACTTTGTCGAAGGGTTGCCACTCTCCAGGGGTTATGATGTGATATTGGTAGTGGTGGATAGGTTAAGTAAGTTTGCTCATTTCATTGCGCTGAAACACCCCTTTATGGCCAGAACTGTCGCAGATAGCTTCACCAAAGAGATAGTGCGTTTACATGGATTTCCAGAAACTATGGTGTCGGATAGAGATAAGGTTTTCCTTAGTCAATTCTGGTCGGCTTTATTCAAGGGGCAGGGAACATCATTGTGCAAGAGTACAGCCTATCACCCTCAATCTGATGGATAAACGGAGGTAGTTAACAGATGTCTGGAAGCGTATCTGAGATGTTTTGCAAGGGGAAAACCGAAGATATGGGTTGATTGGCTTCACTGGGCTGAGTATTGGTACAATACGTCATACCATTCAGTTTCCAACATGACTCCCTTTAAGGCGCTACATGGAAGAGACCCACCACGTTTGCTCAGGTACGGTGATGTACCCACAGCTAATGCAGAAGTAGAAGAGTTGTTACAGAGCCGTGACGGTATTTTGAGAGAACTTAGAGAAAACTTAGAGGCCTCGCAGAAGCGGATGCAAGCGTCAGCTGATCAGCATCGCCGAGATATAGAGTTTCAAACAGGGGATTGGGTTTTCCTTAAGCTTCGCCCGTATAGTCAGCTTTCTGTAGCACAGCGGCGCAATGAGAAGTTATCTCCTCGTTACTTCGGACCATACGAAGTGGTGGGAAGGATAGGGAAGGTACCTTACAAGCTCAAGCTACCAGCACACAGTCTCATACACCCGGTGTTCCATGTTTCACAACTCAAGCGAGCGGTTCCTACGCCGAATCAATTACAAGAACTGCCCCTGATTCTTTCTTCCACTCTCGAATGGAACACTGAACCAGAGGAGATCGTGTGCATACGCCGCAACAAGGAGACCAATAAACCAGAGGCATTGATTAAGTGGAAAGGGTTACCATCCTTTGAGTCGATGTGGGAACCGATGGGTCGATTGGCTGAGCAATACCCACAGTTTCACCTTGAGGACAAGGTGAGTTTTCTTGGGGGGGGGGGGGGGGGGGGGGGGGGGGTATTGATAAGTTGGAGGTTCCGATGGCGTATGTGAGAAAGAAGCCCAGGACCTCGAGACAGAGAGCTCGTAGAATCGAGAAGCAAAGTGGCTAAGATGAGGAAGAGAGAAGATTTGAATAATAAAGACTCTTTATTATACCGAGTCTCTTATCTTATCTTATTTAAATGCTATAGGTTATAAACGTTGTCGTACTGAGTATTGCATAGGGAAAACTAAGATATTTATCTGAACATCGTTGTATGGTTTTGGGTATCAATTCATTAATCAAAAACACTCCTTTAGCTTCTTTTCTGCTCTCCTTCGTCTATCTCTTTTCTTCTACCTTCTTCCTCCCCTTTCTACGATTCTCCGATAAGTGCAAACTTATCAACTTACTAAAGCAAAATCGAGAAACAGTAAAAATAAAATGCTAGACATAGTTCAAAAGACAAGGCGCGTAAGAGTTAAGAGTAAAGACGGATCCTTGGTGGTTAATGAACATCCTTTAAGAGGATCTAAAGGCTAGCCCCTTTAGCATAGGATTTCTAAACAAGACATATCCACTCTCTTGGTAAATATCACTTTGAATCCCCATCGCCATAGACGAGCTCTCGCAACGTGGTACAATGGAAGAAACAAGCATGAGGAAACAACCCTATAAAGCCAAAACACTTCCCTGGACAACTGATCTCTTAGGTCAGGAACAGCGGATCTCATAGAAGATCGGTCTTTGAATCTACATCAAATGTCGTGTTTGTTTGAGAGACCTTCAAGGCATAGATCGAAATATCAAAGATAATCTAAGCATGAAGAGTACCTAATATGAAAGGACTAAGTACATTAAGAATAAGAAAACACCCAAGATCCGAACTTTAACCCATTTACCCTAACCTTATCCCCAAACCACAACGAGGCTACGCGCTAGTCCTGATGTAAACCATTGGTTTCTATTAAGGAAAGAATGTTGAACATCATTAATCGGAAAAGAATAAAGCTTTTGCAAAAGTAACTAGATTAAGCAAGAAAATAAATTCGAGGTACAATGGTGTTTTTTGTTTTGAGGAAGAAGATGCTAAAAAAGAGAGACACAAAGGAACGAAAAATATAAAGGTGGGTGCTCTCTTTCCTGATTCGTCTTAGATGGGTATAAATAGGAGTGGTCCCAAAAACCCTAGCACTTGCCTTGTCACCACGTGTGGAAAAGATCCAAAGCAAAAAGCAAACTCTTTTGTCTTCATCCGGTTCACGAGCTTCGTCCTGCTGAGGTAGCCCATGGCGAGGGTGCTGATGTCGTGGTACAGATCATGTCATCTATATCGGGATGTTGCCACGACATTTGCCCAGTGTATTGCGAGGCAACATCTACTTCAGTTTGTGTATCGACTTCATCCCGATGTACTTGGTCGTGGTGCAAACCTCGTGCTGCTTGTCACTTCTTTTGCCCGTGGTCGTCTCCCGGTGAGATGCAAGACGTCTTCTGCTTCCCCTTTGCTTGTCCTTCTTTGTCTCCGAGTGCTTTGGTTTCCTTCGCATGACCTTGTGATAGTTCAAGTACCTGAAAATGGGCCCAAACATGCATGAATACACAACGTACCACTCTAATGGGATCCTAGACCTAAATGGGTGAAAGTCAGGTAATGATCAGGACTCAAATGCAATGACTCGGCCCTAAATACCATAAAAAAACAGGAAAAGAATGCAAATATGAGAGATATCAGGCTGAGCGCAGTCAATTTAATTCTTAGTTTTTTTCAAAATATCTAATACAGAATTAGCTTAATTATATCCACAACACATATTTATATAGTCAAATAAACATATACTGCTTTGAAAAAAATTCTAGCAATATGAGAATACAATTTATTTGTAAAAATAAAACTAACATTGGTTATTTAACATACATAAACATATCAGCCTATTATTTCAAGTATTTTGATCTGAAATACTATAAAAAACTATTTTTCAGGATATACTTGATATTATAAGACTTATTTGCTTGACATTAGACAGCTTAACTAATACAATTTTATCATCATATTAGTTTGAGTATTATGATTTGAAGTGATAAGAGGAAAAAATATTTTTTTGAAATTTATAAACTTTTGTTAATATACTCGAACCAATAGTTTTTTCTATTAGCATTTCAAATTATAATACTTAAAACAATAAGATGATATGTTTATGTATGTATGATAACAAATGTTAGTTTACAAAAAAAATTGTGTTGTCATATTGCTGATATTTTTTAATTGCAATATACGTTTATTTTACTATACAAATATATGTTGTGGATATAATTAAGCTAATCATATGTTAGATATTTTGAAAAACATAAGAATTAAATTGATTGTGTCTCAGCCCTTAAACTTAATAAATTATACATCTCACCCAAACAATTTAATTTCTGCATATTTTCTCACAAAATGCAATTTATAACAAATCCGTAAATTCATCATGATTTTAAATTTTAATTTAATTTGGGGGAATATGCAGATAAAAAATTGTTTGGGTGGGAACAGGCAAATGTCTATAGTTTGGAGGGGGGAGGGAGGGTTAAGTAGACCGCATATAGTATGGAGGGCTGACGGCAGCGAATCCTTATTAAAATGATCTTACATGAGTTTAAATAGAAAAGAGAATGAGTAGACAAAGAGCCTAACTAGTGGTCAACGCAACAAGCCAAACAAAGACCAGAAATAAAATTAATTTTGAATAACTCTTGAACTACTTGTCTCTTGAAGTGAAATCATCTTTGACCCTTTGGCGGATTCTTCCTTGCACGGCAACACAAAAATTTTGGTCTCTTGGGTGCAACCTCAATGCACTAGATGTAGTATAGTGGCAAAGAGTTTAAATCAATCCAAACAAGGAAAGTTAGAGGAGATGCAGCTAACTTGTAGAGCTAGGCAAAGATGTTTTCAAAGAGGCTCACAATCAAACAAAGCAAGATTGCAAACAAGTAACCAAGTGACAAGAGTAAACAAAGCAATACTAGATGAATGAAAAACAGAGCAAAACAGAGCAAGACTAAGCAAAGTTCGAATTATAATTAAAAGCTAGGATCAAGACTAAGGTAATATAATTTCAGATGGTTTAAATCATGACTAGGGTGCAAAACAAACAATCAATGCCTAATTTCTAAGCAAGACCACAAATAAAGACTAATCTAATCTTTTAGCAATAATCTCTTTACTAAATACACTTCTAAGCCAATATCAATAGTGGAAATGCAATCAATAAGCATAAAGCACAAGGTCCTTAAAGCCTAACAAGCATCTTAGAGGGCTAAGCTTACTCATTTCTCAAACAATGGATCAAACACTAATTCACACTCCCATGCATAATCAACATTCAAAATTAGTTCCATATCCTTTAAGTACTAAAGCATAAAGATCAAGTGTGCAAGAAATGCTAGATGCTAAGAGCCATGACAATCACAACATCATTTTCAAGTAACAGACTTTCATTCAAGCAATATATCAAACACTTTCAATGCAAGATATTGGCGCCTAAGAACTCTTTCTCAATAAAGGATGTACTAAGCATTAAACACAATTGGAAGAGAAGAGATTAACAAGATCTAACAACCTAGCACCCTAATAAATCATTAAACCATCCTAATCTACCCTAATCTCAAGCCTAAAAGTGTACTACTCACTAATCATGCCTAAATCCTCATAATTAAGGCTAAACATGATTAGATGAAAGAAAGAGACAAGACAAGCAAGGAAATGACAAATACCTAAGCAATAAACCTCAAGATCAAAAGATCTTTTGGCAAGTTCTTACAAATGAAGGTTTTTGAGCTAAGATAATGAAAATTGATAATGATAGACAAGATAAAGATAAGTGGCGGTTTTTAACATAGGCTATTTATAAGAGAATCCTAAAAATAGACCTAGTTAACCAAAATTATAAAACGTCAACAAGTTAACTATGGTCAAAGTTCCTAAAATAGCCGGGACCGAGGAAGGAGTGAAGTTGATCTCCTCGGTGCAACACATCGGTACAATGTTGAGAAGATTGTGTCTGGGACTTGGCTCGGATGGAAGCTTAGCTTTGGGACGAACCGTGGAAGACATCAGGTTGCTTTCCTTGGTTCACTGGTCGGTATTCCCTGAAACTTCATACCGAGCAAATTCATCGGTGTACGGAGCCCCTTTTGTCTGTATGATCGCCATCGACGAGACCACTTGGTGTACAGACATGCCTTGGCTCGGTACAAATTACATTGTGGGATGGCAGAGTTGGTTTTCACAGTGCAACACCTTGGTATGGGCACTTCTTCATGCCTAGAACTGTTTCTCCTTGTTGTACTTCCTTTCTATGCTTGAACCTCATCTTGTCTAGTGCTCCTTTAGCTCCATAAAGACTTGAAAACACTCTCAAAATGCAATCCTAAACTATATGCATGCTATGCATGAAATGGATGAAAAGAAGACATAATTGGACTTAAAAAAATGAAATGTGATGCTAATCGTATACTACACGATTCCTAATATGATGGAATAATGCATGCTATCAACACTCATACACTTAGCTCTTTGATTGCCCTCAAGAAAACGAAAGAAACAAAATGGTAGTGAAGTTTCAAAGTGGGAACTCATATTCGAAAATGATGCTATTTTCAATCAAACCAATGTCCATGTTAACAATTCTAAAATGCACTTGATGGAACTTTACTCTAAGAACTTAGCCACACTCATCAAAAAAATGAAAATGATTCTCAAGTTATCAATCTACACAAGCTTCCAAATCACTTAACCTTTTTAACATTCATTTATTTTCAAACAAGTGAATCATGCTTATGCAAATGCAAGTGTCATCATTTGGCAACAAGGATAAGGTTATGAGATGAATATGATCCCATTATTTTCGAAGTGGTTAAGTATCTGGAATAAAGGGTTCTCTCATGAAAGGTGATTGAGCTATGGTAAAATGCTAAGGCTAGAGAACATCTTATCCATACAAGAAAAGACTTCCATCTACCCATGTCCCATAAATGATCCTAAACTCTAACTCTTACCCATCATATCATCCTATGCTAACCTTTCAAACTCTGAAAACCCCAAAATAAAACCCAACTTCTTTTTCTTTTAAGCACTTAGGAGGCATCTTCTTTTGAGTTCTTCTTGGTGGTTAGCGCCTTTTGTTGCTTCGCTCTTCTTTTTGAATTTGCTTGTGCTTCTTATCTTTTTGATGCTTAGACTTTGATTTGCACTTTTTATTCTTTGATTTGCTTAAGCCACCATCTCTTGAATTTCACCAAACCATTTCCAAGATTTCTTGCCTTGCACTCATTCTTGTCACTTTGGTTTCTTTCCCATTTCCCCTTCTTGTAAAACCTAAAACCGAAAATCCCAAACCATCTCTTTACTAATCCAAACGTCCTAGTCTATCTAGCTCAAGAGGGTGAGCTAGTTCTACAATGAAAGAGATCCCTTGTAGTTCCTAACCCAACACTTTTTACTTAGCCCAATCACAAAGAAGAGACCTCACTAACACTCACTAAATATTTTTGGCTTGAAAGGAGGTTATGGTTAATTGTGAGAAAAATCTATTTGGATCGACAAGAGTGATTAAAAGGGAGAAAGAGAATCCAAATATGTATATGGTATCCGCGATGACAATGCAATGCACAAGACATAATAATTCAAAATTCAATTTATGGTTCTTCTTAGATAAAGACTAAGATCATTTCAAGCAAGCTTCAACTTCAAACAAGAATTTCAAATCATAAATTTAAAGTGTGGTTCAGCCTTATTTCAAGTGCTTCATCAAATGCATCAAACAATTAAGAACAAGGGCATTGGTCTAATCTAAACAACATCATTTCTCATGGATTTATCTATCATTGTCTCCACTTTAAACGCAAGCAACCCTATATGAATGCAATGCAATTAAACTCAATCCTACATGAATGCAGATGACACTCTGTTTTTGAGAAATGATTTTTGAAATGTTTTAATTTTTTTTTGGATTTTCTATGCCTTAGATGATGCAAATGATGCATTTTCTAAAATGAACCAGGATGATCTACATGCTTAAACTTAAAAATTTAAACTAAATGCAACTAGTATGCAAGAATAAAAACATCATTAGTCTCACAAAACCTCTCCCACACTTATATTACACAATCCTTGTGTAAAAAAAATGCAAAAGGAGGCAATATTTAACCAATAACTAAAACAAATTAGAGAAAAAAATGCAATGGTATTTACAATGGTTTGAGAGTGAGTACCTTAGGCTTCAGAAGTGTGAGAGGCTTGGCTCTCACTTTCTTGGGAAGTGCTGTACATTGGCGAATGAGAAGCTCCTCTCTTCCTTCCTCTTCTACGGCCAGCTATGTGAGAAGAATGCCTTGAAGGCTCAGCTGATGTAACCGGATCACTTGCTATCCCATGGAAAGAGTGACGCCTCTCTGTTGTTTCTCCCTGCCCCATGCCTTGCTGTCCCACTTCTGTTTCCATCCTAGAACCGCTCTTCCTCTTTGGAGAGAATGAAACACCACCAATCTTCTTCTTTAGCTTGTGGACCTTCTTCTTCAAACTCTTAACCGATTTCATCAAGGTCTGAAGCAAGAGTTTTTGAGGCCCTTGTTTAAACATCAAAGTATTCCTAATCCCCAAATCAGATGTAGTATAGGGTCTTAGGTGTCAAACACACTTGTGGATCTTGAGATACAAAAAAAATACTGTAAGCTAAGTGAGATTGGAGATTTTGTTTATAAAGAAACAATTCTAGCAACCTAAGTAATGAACTCAAAGCAATAAGAAGAAAGCAAAAATCAGAAGCAAGTAAGCAAAGACTAAGTAATGAACTCAAAGCAAGAACTAAGCAAGAACTAAATGAGAAAGACAACTTAAGCAATACTAAGCAAGATGATCTTAAGACAATTAATTAAAACCAAGACTCAAGGTTCTAAGCAATTGTTGGATTAGTGGCTTTCAAGAGTGACAAGGGGATTTCTAACCAAGGCAAACATCAAGCAATCATAAGCAAGCAATTCTCACTACTGAACTCCTAGACAAGGTATCTAAAAGGAATCAGCTTGACGTCAATAAGCAACTCATATTCAACAAGATTGAAGTGTCAAACCCACTTGCGATGGTGTATTCTTCAACCATGAACATAAAGATCAGAACCATTCTAGCCTAAGAGAAGCACTAAACAAGCAAACATTCTCTCATTCAAGCTAGAATTCAGATTAACCTATCAATCTTGTGAACCATATAGGAACCTAGTTAGCTAAGAACCAATCAAAAATATGGACTTAAGCACACAATTGCAACATCCTAACAATGCTAAGCAATGAAGAGGAATCAAACAAAGGCAAGATCTTTCAATGCATACTATCTAACCGTCAAGAAAGAATCTCAAAACCAACACTATCTAGCCCTAAGCGAATCATCTAGCAAGGTGAACTATCACTTTGGTGTCACTGAACAAAGAAACATAGACCAAGCTAAACAATCAAGCCAAATAAGCGAACCATGCATAGAGATGAGATATCAAGCCATCTAGTGAACCATATGCATCAATCAATACCATATTCAATCAAAAGGAGCAAGCTTTATGAACAATAATCACTTTGCAAGAGAATGATACAACAAAGAACAAACTAATCAAGCCTAATCACCTCTTAATCACATTTTAATCACCACTTTCCCTACTTAGAACCCTAAATATAAGGTAGACTACTCACTAATCATGTTTAATCCCATTTGTTTAGAGTTAAACATGATTAGATGAGATTAAAATGCAAAGATGATAAATCTAAACTACCATGGTGCTAGAATAAAAATCAAGAGACAAGATTAAACCATAAAAGTGCAAACTATATTAAAGGAAAACAAACAAGGGCAAATCGCCCTTCAAGGTCTTAAAACAGGATGAAAAGAGATAGTTTTTTTTATAGAAAGACTAAGATAGGATGAAGACAATGTTTTGTGGCTTCCTTTTTATAGTAGGGAACCAAAAAAAGCATAAAAAACCTAAAAACAAGATAAGATCAACGAAAATTAAGTGGTTTACGCGCGGATAAGTTGCATCGAGGTTGTACGGACGGTGTTCTGCTCGATGTACAACCTCGATATGGCTCGTGCAGCGTGTCTCGGCTTCCTTGCTCGATGCTGGACCTCGATGCAGACCAATGGCTTAGAATCCTCGAACAGATCATCTTCCTCACGTCCTGTGGCTTACATCGAGCACACTCTGTAGAGGTTTTGCTCGATATCCTTGCTCGATATGGACCAGACTTTACAAAAGCTCTTTTTCTGACATTATCTATGATCATGAGCTGCTTTCATCTCCTCCCTAACTTCAAGAATCTCCAAAAACACCTGAAAATCACCACAAACATGCACATGTATGCGAATATATGCATTTCTAAACTAAACACATGCAATGTTGATTCTAAGTGGAAATGAGACTAAAATGCTAAACTATAATGCAAAAACAAAGGAAATGATGCATGAAATGCAGCCTAAAATGCTCTAAAATAGCAAGTTATCAACACCCCCACACTTAACTTTTGCTTGCCCTCAAGCAAACAAACACTTAACATGGTGATGAGGTTTTAAAATGGGAACTCATATCTCTAAAAATGCTAACAATAAATCAAAATGAAGTCCATGTTCTTAATTTTAGAGTGCACTTGATGGAAGAATACTTTAAACACTTAGCCACTTTCATCACAAAGCAAGAATGATCACAATGCTATCAACCTACACACTATCAAATCAAACAACCTTTTTAACATTCAATTAAGCTCAAACCGTGAATCATGCTTATGAAAATGCAAATGTGTCATTTGGATAAGGGACAAGGATTTGTGGAATAAAAATGATCCCACTTTTAGAACTGGTTTTGGTGTTTAAAGGGCATGGCTGTGCTTTGGCAAAATGCTAAGGGTCAAAGAACAACTTACACATACAAAGAAATACTTCCATTTACCCAAGACCTATAAGATATGTTCCTAACTCTAGCTAATCAATGTAAACCCGCATATGCTACCATTTTAAAGAATTTAAACCCCTTTAAAAACCCAAAAACTCTTCTCTTTCAAGCGCTTTGGAGGATACTTCTTCTTTTGATCTTCAATTGGTGGCAGTTTGCTTCTTTTGAGTTTGACTCCTTTATTTGGTGATGCTGGTGCTTATTTTGCCTTAAGCTTTCTGAGTTACTTGTTTTGCACTTCTTGCATCTTCTTTTCTTCTTTGAACATGAGCCTTCTTTCTTTTGAACTTAGAACCGCCATTTCCACCTTTGCTTGTGTCACACTCCTTTTCTTTGTGCCTTGACTTCTTTTCTTCTTTGCTTCTCTTAAAGACTAACCCAATACAAATCACAAACCATTCCCCAAACATCCTAGCCTATCTAACTCAAGAGTGAGCTAGTTCTACAATGGAAATACTTCCCTTGTAGTTCCAACCCAACACTTTTTGCTAAACAACAACCATGATGGAAAGAGGCCTCACTAATCAAAATGTCTTGGCTTGAAAGGAGATTTAGTTAAAGGTGGAGAAATCTAAATAGATTTTTTAGATAGTGGCAAAAAAGAATTAGAAGATCCAAATATTTAAAACTATCCATGACATCAATCACAAATGCATAAGACATGATAATTGCAAATCCAAATTAGGTTCCCCTTAAAAAAAGGTTGAAATCATTTAAAAGCATGCTTCAGTCTCAAACAAAGCTCACACAAATGCAATTTCAATTTTTGTGAAGCAATGTTCGGAAAAATTTCAATTTTTTTAGTTTTTTCTATGCCTTTGATGCTATGTAAATATGATGCATGGTTTCTATTCTAATATGAAAATAAAAGTGCAGGCATCAGTTCATCATACACCCTCCTCCACACTTAAATTACACAGTGCCTGTGTAATAAAAATGCTTAGGAGAGTGCTCACAAACATCAAGCAAACAATCGCATAGAATCTTAAAAAACAATTTGTGGTATTTACAATTGTTAGTGTGTTGTACCTTACATCAGATGGAGGAGTGGTGAGAGTCTGAACTCTCAATGGCATGGGAGGGTGAAGCTTCTTCCTCTGATGGAGTTTGCTGTCTAGCCCTTCTCTTCTTTCCTTTGCGACTTGGAACAGCTATATGAGATGAGTGTCTGGCCGGTTCAGCTACATGTGTCCTTGGCCGCTCACAGATGTGGAATGAGTGTCTCTCTTGGACTGTGGCTTCTGGTGTGCCCTCAGACATGTCCTCAACATCAGATCCACTTCCTTGTGGTTCTGCTTGAACCGCTTCATCAGTCCTCCAACTTCTTCTTGAGCTTTCTCACTTTCTTCTTCAAGGAATCAACCAACTTCTTGCTGGCTTTAATTGTCTTCAGAAAGCCTCTAATAGCCTTATCCTGGAAATGGTTCCACCTTTGAAGAAGCCTAATATGCTCATGAGCAGCCTTTGAAGCTTCAGATGTGCAGATCACATTATAAGGGTCAAATACATAAAGGCAGCTATCATAGTCTATCATAGCCTCTCTCCCTTGATGCTGAACCTCTTGTTCTTGATGCTGCTCTTCAATATCCTCTTCTACATCTGAATCTATGATGGTGCTCATGTTCTTAGCCTTGCTTGCCCTCATCAAAGCTGGGTCAGTCTTTGGGTCATAAAGCTCGTCTTCTATTGGCATGAAGCGGATAATCTCATAAGTGGTGAAGCTGGTGAGGCGCTGTCTTGGCAAGATGATCTTCCTCTTCCTGTTTTCCATCTCAAACTGATAGCCAAATCCGGTTTCCACAGCTCTGAGAGGTATCCAATCTTGCTGAGATAGGGGACATTAAGGAAGATTATGCTAACACCTGGTGTGCTAAGCTCAACTCCAGCACCAAGCAAGATAGGAGTGATCACACCTCCAATCACTAACTCAGGCTTCTTCTCTATTGTGTTGAAAGCCCATTGTTGGCATGATAGAAACTGCTTCATTAGGACTGTCACAAGACAAACTCCTAAGCGCTCTCCATGAATCTTTCCATGCCTTGTCTCCATCATAATGTTCTTCAAGCCATTCAAAAGAAACCCCATCTCTTCTTCCATGACCATACTCTGCTCTTTTCTGTAGAATAGTGTGCTGGTGAGGACCCTATGAACATATCTGATAGCTGGATGGCGGATACTAGCACTCTTCAGATGACCAGCTCTATAAGCGTCATTTGCTATCTCCTCCCACACATGCCTTAGCTCATTGTGCTTGAAGCTCATGTTTTGTGCTCTTCAGCCTTAATCAAATCCAAATATTTCTTCAAGCTGAGTGAACCCATGGTGTACCATGCTTTGTTGGCCCTGGAATTGATGAATCCTTTGCCAAAGTCTTCTTCTCCTTCATCATATTCTTCATCAAACTTGTAGAAGTAGACCTTGAAGCTTACAAGGAACTCACAAGAAAGTTGCTTGTATGTTGGATACCCAAGACTAGCAAACTTCTCAGGTTCAATGTTGCTTAACAGCTTATCCACCTCAATCTTGATTCCCAGCTCTTGCAACAAACCAGGACTAGCATATCTTGTAGGAGCGAAGTCCATTCTCCTCATCGCTCTCATGTAGTCTTTGAGCTTAGGTGTTACATCTTGGACTGGTTCTTCTTCAACCACTGGCCTTTTTCACTCTGTTCTGTTTCTTGCAGCAGCATTTGAGTCAGAAATCTCCTCATCTCCTCTAGTGCTCGACATAGTACCTGAAAATGCAATGCTTGGAGCAAAAATTATTATATTATCCTTTGAGAGCACTGTATAGAAAATAAATTTTCGAAAATCAAGAATGCACAGGAAAATTCTATAAATATTCACACTGATTGGCAACAAACAGAGTCGAATTTAGAAAACATTTTCAGCATATGCAGCAAAAACATCATCTTCTCTCCACCAAATTATGAAAATGCATTAGATTCATCACTACTACTCTAATATGAAGAAATTAAATGATGATCATGCTGAAAAAACAATAGCATGCCTAAATATGGCCAAAATCTAAACAATATGCCATAATAAGAACAAAATGAGCATTTTCCAAACATTTCAACCATAAATTTTCAAAGATGAGCAACAATGGTGACATGCAAATCAAAACCATAATCAAAATCAAGCAAAACAATCTCAACAATCATTCTAATGCATCATATTTCAACTTGCAAAGATTAAACTCAAGAAATGAATGTTCTAGCAAAGTTTACCTTAATCTTTGAACAAAAAAATGAAGTTCTAGGACTGAGAATGCAAGAGAGAAGAAAGATATGTTTGGCAATGGTGTTCAGCTCGATATGGATGTGAGGAGAGAGATGAAATGTTAGTTTTAAGGCAAAGGATAAGGGAAATCTAAAATAAATAAAAGATAATGAAAGAATATCTAGTTTAAAATTCAAAAATGCATGTGAGGGAGAAATAAAAGATTCTTTTACCAGCCATCAAGGTCCAGAAAAAGGTTTTACTCGATTTACCCATGTAAAAATTTCAAAATTTTTTTACACGGATCATATCGAGCAAAACACTCGATGTGGTACCTTTGTACCATATCGGGGACGTTGGGTCCTGTGGCTCGGCGTTCCAGTTCATATGCCTCGGGGGTTCTGTGTTCTGGTCAACTTCTCCTTCGGGACAGCTTGCATCGAGCAGTCTCAGCAGATGTTCAGCTCGATGTTGTTGCTCGGTGTAGGGAGACACTTCGGCTTGCATGATCCTTCCCGTGGGCAGTGCATGGCATCATACGGATGCTTGTTCTTGGCTCGGCCATTCTGCATCGAGCAAATATATTGGTGTTTTTCTCGATGCTACACCTCAATGTAACTCCATCGAGCATCTTTGTCGATGTACAGGCTGGGGATCCTCGATGTACGGTTTGGGGACTGCATCGAGCAAGAGTTCGCGAGGTTCTTCTCGATGCTGCACCCCGATGTGATCACCACCGTGCAATTTGATCAATGTACGGTCCATTCTCCTCGGTGTACGGACTGGGGCTCCAGGAGCGATCACATTAAGCAAGGCTTTGGAGGTTTTGCACGATGTGACACCTCGATGTAGTCTCCATCGTGCAACATGCTCGGTGTACATACTGCTCCTTCCCCGAGATAAACAGTATCGAGCAGCAATGACATATGTTATGCTCGATATAATACCTCGATATGAAAACATAGTATTCTTTCCTTGGCCTTTCAACCATCCTACATAGCCATGGACCTGTTCTTTGATCTCTGAAACACTAAATAAAGAAATTAGTAATAAATGAAAGCATATATTTACAAGTATAGTCATGGGATTACCTCCCAAGTGTGCTTGTTTTAAGTCACTAAGCTTGACTTTGATGGTTTGAGAACTAGTGAGAAGAGGCTGATGGAGCTGGTGCTCCTTCCTCCTTCTTCTTGTAAATCCAAGTGCCTACTGACATCATCTTCTTCTTATCACGAGCTGTCTTCCTGTTTCTCCTTTTCTTGACACTTGGTGTGGTCAAAAGCTTCACTTCTTTGGTTATTAAGCCTTCATCCTCTTTCAAACCATCCTCAAGCTTCAACTCAGTGTCAAGATTATGATCTGGCTTAGAAACCACTAATAAACCAAGAATGAACCGAAAATAAGCTGACTCGGATGGACCATAGAGGCCTTTCACATCGATACACACATCGATATTGGGTCTTCTTGTGGGTTGTATCGATATGGTCTGGTCGATATGCAAGGCTTTAAGAGTATATCGGCTTGACTCTCCCTAGTGTGAAAGTTGATACAATTGCCTATTTGGTAAGGCATACATAGCAGATTCATGTCGATATGCACCTTCGATATTGTCCTGTCTCTGGTGTATTGATTTGGGACGTAGATACACTGCTTGGTACGGGTCCATCAAGGTGTATCGAGGCCTCCTTAGCTCGATATACATGCTCTGTATATCATGTTTCCACTGTATCAACATGAGTTCATTGATATTCACCTCGGTATACTCCATATCGATCAGATCACATCGATATTGTGCTCGATATTGGTCCACCCGACCATGTCCTTCTCCTTGCTCCATTCCCAGCTCACATCCATTGCACCACTTGGTCTCCAAACTCTTTCTAGTACCTGAATAAAACTCCAAATGTTTTCAAAATGCAATGCAACTCTGAAAACTACACTAACACCTAAATGTATGCAAATAGGACAAGAAGAAGCAAAATATGCATGCTAATAGACTAAAACTAGTGATGAATGCATGATAAGATGGTATAAATAATGGAGATATCAACACCCCCACACTTGCCTTTCGCTTAACCTCAAGCAAACAAACTAAGACAAGGACGAAGTGAGGTTTGAAGGTGGGCACTCAAATCAAAAAATGCTAAGGTAAAGAAGTGAAATCAATGTCTTAGTGCCTAAGAGTAGGATGCAAAACACAATCAGTTATACTTTAAAGAACCTAGCCATGCATATCCAGTTTTAAAATGATCTCTAGCTCAACTTAGTCAAATGCTCAAATCAATCAATCAATCAATCTCTTTAACATTCTATTAAACTATGCAACCAAGCAAATCATGTTTAAGCAAATCAAGTGGAATCATTTGGTTAAGGGTTAAGGTCATGAAATAAAAATGATCTCATAAAAATGTGGGTTCAAATGCAAGGGTTTCTCTCAAAAAGGAATGAACTTAGGCATAATTCTAAATGTGACGCACAACTTATGCATACAAGGATATATTACTATCTACCCAATGCCTAAGAATGTTCTAAACCCCAAAACTCTTAACCCAAATCCAACCCAATCCTAAATACCCTTTCTTCATCACTCTCACACTCTCCACACTTTACCATTTTTCAGGGAAGCTTCTTCTTTGATCTCACCATGTTGTGGCCTTCTTTTTGCTCCTTTGTTGTGGGCATCTTCTTTTTGTATTGGGGAGTCTCCTTTTCTTCATCTTTTTGATGTATTAGGCTTTGGTGCCTTCTTTGTTGTTGTTGCTGAGACTCCATCTTCATAATGGCTACCCCTTTTTGAGCTTATTTGGTTCCACACATGCTGAGTTTTTGCTTGCTTCCTCTTTCTCATTCCCTTTTCCCTTCACTTTCTTTCTTCTCTCACTCTCTCCTTTTAGATCATTATAACACCCAAATCCGCCCAGACCTATAACTACCATCCAAAACCTATGTCTAACTTAAAGTGAAGAGCTAGTTCTACATAGTAACCAATTCTTGTAGTGCGAACCTAACACTTTATCCTTAGTTCATTCAAAAATAGGCCTCACATACAAAAGATAGTGTTTATGTTTGAATGGAAGGTAAGGTTAAGGTGTGGTAACTATCCCTTAATGATGAGTATCAGCTATTTGGACTAGCAAGAGAGGTAAAAAGGAAGAAAGAAAGTCCAAATATTTATATGGGTAATCCATGAAACCACTTTTCATTGCAAAAACATGATAATTAACAATTCAAATTAATGGTTTTAATAAATAGAGATGATTTTCAAAGAGAAAATGATTTCAGCATGAGACTAAAGGATCAAATTTAGCATTCAAGAGCATAGTTCAGCCTTAGTTTCCATTTTTTATGATGCATCAAACATTTAACCACTTAGACATTTAAATCAATCCTAGAAACTTAGGATTTTACAAAGAATTTTCATCATCATGCCCTATGCAAATGCAATGCAACCTATATGAAAAATACTAGATTAAATCCTAAACAAATAAATGCAACTATATGCTTTTCTTTTTAGTTTGCAAGAGATGCAAAATTTTTAATTTTTTTTGCTTTTTTAAATGCACTTAGATGAATGCTTGAGACTCAATGATGAATAAAAGGAAAAACTAAGAAAAGAACACACAAAGTCAAACACCAAATCCTTACCCCACACTTAAATTACACAATCCCTTGTGTAATAAAAGAGTGAAAGAGAGAAGCAACAGAAATATATTACATAAACTTAAAGAAAAATGCAATGGTATTTACAAGGGAGGAGTTTATGGTACATTAGAAGGTGGTGTGAGAGTAGTGGGAGGCACCTGAAATGTCGTCCATGAGGTCAATGTTGTGGCTCTTGTTAGGCTTCTCCCTCCTTGTGATTCGTCTCCTCCTTGGCACTTCTTGAAAAGATGCTCTTGGTGGCACTCAAGCTCTCACTTCCTCATAACCAGCAATGGAGCGCCTTCTACTAGAGCTCTGGCCACTCCTTGGCTTTCAGCTTCTTTCTCTTGTTGATGAGCAGAACTAGAGACTCCACTAGACTTCCTCTTTAGGTCCTTGATTTGACCCTTCATGCTCTTCATCCCCTTCACCAACTTCTTGATGGTTTTGTCTTACCATTTGCTCCATCTTTTCAAGAGGTTGATGTGTTCATGGACCTTTTTCAAGGAACCTCCTTGGTGTGAGACATCATGAGGCTGGAAGTGGTACTCCTCACTGTTGTAGCTAGGAGAATCTGGTTCTCCTTCTTCTTGTGCTTCTTGGATCCCTTCTTCCATGTGTTCTCCTCCATAGACAACAAGTGGATAGTCTCCTTGAGGTAGAGGAGTGTTGGCGCCTTGGTGAGTGTAAGAGGATGGAGCGCCAGCTTGATAGAGAAGGTTCTGGGGAATGGCAAAGGCAAAGCTGTCGGGGTTGGAGAAGGTTGTGAGTTGCAGATTGGGGAGTAGTAGCTTTGCAGCTGATCCATCTTCTTAGATGAAGTTGCAGATGAACTTGTCACCAACACTCTCTCCAAGGAATCTTGCTTTCTTCAAATACTGCAAGTCTAGATACTCTATCTTGACTGTTGCTGGTCCACTTTACACTCATGCAGCTTCCATTAATTGAGTAACAAGGCCAGCACAATAGAGTTTTGGCGCCTTGTCATCATTGGTTGTTAACCAATGTTTGATGACTAGAAGCTGCTGCATGAAGATGGTGACCATTCCAGTTATCCCATCTAATCCTTTGAGCTCCACTCCTTGCCTTGTGTAGGGTAGGATGTTCAGAAGACTTTGATCAACAAGCTCCCATTCTCCACCTTCAACAGCGCCGCTTTCTTTTCTTGCAAAGAGAGTATGCGCCAATGCTTTGTGCACATATCTGATGGCTGGATTTCTGATCAAATAAGCCTTGCTTCTTCCTGGCTTGAAAACGCCCTTAGCCACATGCTCTCAAAGGCTGTTCATCTCTTCTTTGCTAACCCCGAGATTCTGCCCTCTAGCGTTGCCATAGGAGAACCCAAAAGCATCTTCAATTGCTGAGAAGGACATCTATCGTTGTTCTTGGAAACTCTGAAGGTGATGAAGCCATCACCATCTTATTCTGGAGTCTCTTCTCCTGGCTCACAGAAAGCCACTTCAAAGTTTGCAAAGAAGTGAAGCACTTGGTCCTTGTTGGCTGAATAAGGAGTTCCCACCAGCTTTGTGAGCTCCATTGTTTCCAGAATAGAAGAGCAGTCCACATATATTCCCAAGGCCTTTAGTTATGGCATTTGGGGATATCTTGTTGGTCTCACATCCACATTTTGCAGCTTGTCATAAAGCTGCCTTTGAGCTGGAGTGGTGCCCTTCTTCTTTTGAGTAGCCTTCTCACAAGCGCCAACATCAGCTTTCTTTTTGCCTTGAGCCTTAGCGTTTGGACTCCCCACTTCCTTAGCCTTGCCCTTTGCTTTCTCTTGCTTCTCAACTTCCTTGTTTGCTCCACTTTTTGCTGTTGTTCCCATAGTACCTAAAACAAAATTCTCAAAAGTGAAAATATATCCAAGGCTTGAACAAAAGACAAGGCTTAATGTTGCTAAAGTCACAAAGGAGGAGTTTATTTACTTAACAGTAAACCTCTATCAGTTGTGAAGCAACTAAATAAGCAATGCATGCAAAGGATTCATTAAAAAAAATTATCTTGAAATTGAAAAACATGAATCCGATCTTGGTGAAGCTAAGCATATGGATTAAAATGCTAATGCAAAGAAAAATAAATGAATTTGACAAGCAAGTAAATATTATTCTAAGTGCTTAAAAAGTCAAAAATAGTTATTCACCATGCAGAAGAAACAAATTAACTAAGAAGCAATCAATCATTAAACAAGCTTGCAACTACTTACCAAAATTCGGTTCTTAAGTGGTAAAGACAAAATTTAAACATGCAAAAAGCTAAGAGACATTACCTGAAGTGGTTTGGCTCTCTTAGGCACTTAAGAAACTAAAGACTTCGAAATTTTGTGGTTATAAGCTAGAAAAATGAAAGTGAGAGTGAGAGAAGGGTGGGATTAGTTTATATAGAGAGTTGGGAAATCTTTTTGTGGGGAGCAAGCGGACAAGGAGTGTCTAAGAGAGGTCACAATCATGCTTGGGAAGGGGAATGATTCAAATTTAAAATCTTTGATCTAGTTTGACCAAGGAGGGTAAAAATTTGAATTGAAGAAGGCTTACCTCGGGTGCAATATCGACCACCCAAGTCGATATTCTGATCGATATTGATCATATCGACTTGGTTTGGTCGATATGCATGCCGATATCGGATGTCTGGGATGTTGTATCGACCTGTATGCATGTTGATATTGCACTACACCTCCTGTATCGACTTCCAGCATCTCGATACATAGTCCAATGATGACCCTAGCTGTCCAATATCAAGATAGACAGCTCGATATGTAGCTCGATATAATCATGCAATATTGCATATCGGACTAGTACCTCAATATCATGATCGATACACCTTGGCTTATGCTCAATAGCATCTTTTCATTCCCCTGTCAAGGTGTATCGACATGGGATGTCGATATGCACCTTGATATGCGTTAACAAGGGCGATTAATCGCCCTTTGTCCTCTCAGTTAAGGCATATCAGTGTGTTATGTCGATATGTTGCTCGACATGCACCCTTTGGTGTTGTATCGACCTGGCATCCTGATACACCTGCTCGATATGGATGACAGTTAAGGTATATTGATGTGTTTTAACCTCGATACATTGCCTGTTAAGGCGTATCGGTTTGCCTTACTCCAGTACGCTGATCGATACAAATTTCCCTCATGCGTATCGATCAGAATCATCCTGGTACGCACGTCGATACCAGTCCAGTACATCAGTATTAAGCAAGATATGCTCGATACACTTGCTCGATATGAACTGTATCGATGTGCTCTGGCCGATATGCTGGTCGATATTGACCCTTTTGCGCCTCCTTCCTTCTTCCAAGCTTGGTTCCTCTTCCCTCAGCTTGAGCCTGGTTACTAGGGACACTCAAAGACACCCACATAAACATAAAAAACATAAAAATGCAAAACTATGTATAAGGATACCATGGGATTCCCTCCTAAGTGCGCTTGTTTAAAGCCACCTAGCTTCAATTTCCTCAGCTCCTTAGTTGTGGTAAGGAGCAGGAGTCATGGAACTCCTTGGTGTGATCTTGCTTCCTCTGACTCTCTTTGTAACTCCATCAATCTTGAGCACAGCAAAAGGCTTAGACCTGCCTTCATGCTTCACCTTGTAGCAGACTTCACCACTCGAAGAGCCAAATGGTCTCAAGACCACTCCATCTTCCATAAGACCCAGCAAAATTTCATTCACAGACTTTGAACCACCCACTTCGAGGACCTCCTCTTCAGTGGTTTCACCAAAAAGTTTGGACAGAGAGCTTCCATCAAAGCTTGCACCTACATAGCCATCAAACTCAGGCCAATTATTAGCAACTCCCTTCAGTTTCTTAACCTCCATTGAGAAGGCTTGCTCATCCTCTAGCTTGTTCATTTTGGAGTCAAACTTCAGCACTTTATCCTTGGTAAGTCTCAGCTCTATTGTGCACTCCTTTGCATCAAAAACTGGTCGAGCTGAATCAAAGAAGGGTCTGCTTAAGATGATGGCATTCTTGATCATTCCCTCAACATCTAAGACCAGAAAGTCTGTTGGGATAATCACTCCTTTAATCATCATAGGCACATCTTTAAGCATTCCTAGAGGTACCTTTGCTGTGCCATATGCTATGGTCAAGGACACATTGCCCTCCTGGAATGAAGTGTAGCCAGCGCTTTAGCTGTAGTGGAGGGCAGCAAGTTGATGCTTTCACCTAAATCACAAAGACAACTCCTGAACATCTACCCTTTGAGTTCACAAGGGAGAGTAAAGCATCCAGGATCTCCAAGCTTCTTGATGTTCAATACCGCAGTCTTGGCAATGGCTTCTTTCAGCTCTTTCCCAACATCTAGACCTTTAAGCTTCATTTGGTTGGCATAGAGAGTGGTGTACTTATCCATGAGTTGTTTCTTAAAGATTCTAGGAAAAGGGAGAGCTGGATTGTAAGGAGAAAGATCATAGATTCCAGTTTCTTTCTCAGCTTGAACCTTCCCAAGTGGCCTACTCTTCTCCTCTTCCTTAGTGGCTTCTGTTTCAAGAGACTCTTCTTTTATGTCCTCTTTGTTGGCGTCAGCTGCCAAAAACTTCTCTCCCCCACTCTGAAGTTCAATGTCCTCATTGAGCAATGAAAGGAAATCTTCTACGACAACTTCCTCTTCACCTAAGAGTGTCTCTTCTTCAGTAGCTATGGCATTGCAAAACTCCTTAGGATTAGTTTCTGGTTTTCCAGGAAGGTTGCCTTGAGTTTTAGGGCCAGCAATGCCCTTGTTGTTCTAAAGTGTCTTCACTCTTGCAGCTAACCCATCAAACTTGTTAGAGATCACCACATGGAATGAGTCCATCCTGTTGTAAACATCAACAAAATTCTTTGTGATCTCTATATTTGTAGCTTGTTGGCCTTGAAGGAGTTGTTGCAACATCCCTTTCATCTCAGCATCATTGGTGTTAGAAGAGTTGGCTTGACCTTTTGAGAAACCAGGAGGGGCGAACTGCTTTGGCTGGAAGTTGCCTTGGAAGTTATTCCTTGGAGCATAGCCTTGGTTGAAAGGTACAAAGGGTCCTTGTTGGTTCCCTTGAGGCTGTTGTGGAGGATAAACCTGATCTTGAGGATTAGCAATATTTTTGCTTCTGTAAGAGAGGTTGGGGTTGGGCATGTAGTTGCCATAGTTGTTGTAGTTCATCTCCTCAACTTGGCATGATTCCTGATCTTCAAGCTGAACCAAGTCTCCAACAAAGTTTAGTTCCTTCCTTTCCCTTAGCAACTGATCAGTCTTCTCATGAAGAGCTTTGATCTCCTTCTTGTTATATTCAAGCTCATCCTTAGCACTTCTAGGAGTTCTATCAAACTCCTCACTGTAATTCCCATCAGATTGTTCTAGAATCTCAACCAATTCCATTCCCTCATCAACACCATTAACAGAAAGTTACCATTAGATGTTGTATCCAAGAGCATTCTGATCTTTGGGAGGGCGCCTCTGTATAGAGTGTAGATGAGTGAAGCTTGTGAAAACCCATGGTGTGGGCACTGAAGTGTGTACCCTTTGAACCTTTCCCATGCTTCACCAAAACTCTCATTGTTCATTTGAGCAAAACTAGATATTTCATTCCTGATTATAGCAGTTCTTGTAGTATAGAAGAACTTGGCCAATAATGCTCTCTTACATTCATCCCATAATAAAACCCACAAATTCCAAAGAGAAATAATGGTTAAGCATGATTAGAAAGCAGAATAAGCAAGAATAGATTTAAGGCAAATGCAGAATTTCACTATATCAAACTAGTTCTTACAAAGCAAATCTGAAAGAGAAAAGGTTTTTAATGCAAGAACAGGAGTAAAATAATAAGATCTAAGTTGCATAACCATTTTAGGACTTTAGTATTTATAGGGAAGCTTAGAAACCCCTATAAACCAAGAATAAACCAAAAATAAGCTGACTCGGATGGACCATATCGGCCGTTACATCGATACACACATTGATATTAGGTCGTCTTGTGGGTTGTATCGATATAGTCTGGTCGATACTGTGGTCGATATGCAAGGCTTCAAAGTGCATCGACTTGACTCTCCTTGGTGTGAAAGTCGATACAATCGCCCTTTTGTTAAGGCATAGAGAGCAGATTCATGTTGATATGCACCTTCGATATTGTCTTGTCTCTGGTATATCGATCTGGGACGTCGATACACTGCTCGGTACGGGTCATCAAGGTGTATCGAGGCCTCCTTAGCTCAATATGCATGATCTGTGCATCATGTTTCTACTCTATCGATATGAGGTCATCGATATTCACCTCGGTATACTCCATATTGATCAAATCACATCGATATTATGCTCGATATTGGTCCACCCGACCTTGTCCTTCTCCTTGCTCCATTCCCAGCTCACATCATTTGCACCACTTGGTCTCCAGACTCCTTCTAGTACCTGAATAAAACTCGAAATGTATGCAAAATGCAATGTAACTCCTAAAACTACACTAACTCCTAAATGTATGCAAATGGGATAAGAAAAAGCAAAATATGCATGCTAACAGACTAAAACTAGTGATGAATGCATGCTAAGATGGTATAAATGATGGAGATATCATACAGCTCTTTGAAGTCTTCAGGACTTTCTCTAGCCAAGACCATTAAAACGTGGTATGTCTCTACAAGCTCCCTATCAGCTTCACTGAGCTCTGGTTTGGCTCCTTCTTTTGGAGCAACCAAGGCTTTCTCAGCATCTTCCTTCTCAGCAGCTTCTGTTGTGGCTCTCTCTTGCTGTAAAGCAAGCTCTTCTTCTCTGTTCAAGCTATCATCTAACCCTTGGAGGAACTGTTCTACAATATCAACAACTTCTTGATCATCAATGGTGACATTGATGACATTCCCCCCACACTCAGCCTTTAACATGTGCACATGGAACAACATCTCTTGAAGCATTATGCCAAGGTCTTCCAAAGAAGCATCTTCATCATCAAGCTCTTCATCCTCTTCAGCAAGCAAATGGCAGAATATCTTGGGATTAGCTTCACTTTTTCCTGGTAATTGATTCTGAGGCTTTGAAGATGAAGCTCCTCTGCTTTCTAGAGACTTGACTCTTTGGTTTAGAGCATCTAACTTGCCATTCAGGTCACAAGTAGTGGCGTCTATCCTGTTGTGTACTTCAGCAAACTTCTTGTGCAGCTCTATAGTGGTGTTGGCTTGACCAGTCAACAGCTGTTGCATCATCTGCTTAAGATCAACATCTTGAGTGCTGAAAGAAGTTTGTTTATTGCCAAAACCTGGTGGGAAAAAAGCTGGTCTTGGCTGAAAGTTTGCTTGTTGAAAACCTCCTTGTAATGGTGGTCTTGGAGCAAAATTGTTCTGTTGGTTGAAAGGAACAAATGGTTTGGCGCCTTGGTTTTGTTGAGCATCTTGTGAGGGATAGACCTGATCCTGAGGGTTAGCCACGTTGGTGCTTCTAAAAGAGAAGTTAGGATGATTCCTGTAGTTGTCGAAACCGCCTCTTTGTTGGTTCATGTAGAAGGCTTCTTCCTCTACAACTGTCCCATCCTCTTCTTGTGTAGCAATACTATCACCAACAAATCTTACATTCTTGAAAGACACACTCAGCAGCTTGTCCAACTTATCATTCAAAGCTTTAATCTCCTTCTTTGTTCTGCTCTCACCTTCGGCGCTTACAACAGCTCTAGATGTTCTGTCGTACTCCTCACCATAGTTTCCATCAGATCGTGCCAAATTCTCCACAAGAGCTAGTCCATTAACAACAGTATTCCCCATGAAATTTCCATTTGATGTTGTATCCAACTTTGGCGTTACTCCTCTATACAAAGTAGACAGCAAGATTTCATTTGTGAACCCATGATGGGGACACTGCAAAGTGTATTGTCAAAGTAAGGAGAAAGGAGATCACGTCTGTACACGTCCGTACACAAATACATAGGAAACCGTGTATGTCAATAGTGATCATCAAGCAACCTTGGAATACAAGCTAAAGGAGAAGTGGTGTACAAGCTAAGGGGGAGTCAAGAATATGCTTGACTTATTGACTTTACTCCAACGGTCACTTGATGAGAAGATAAGGTCACATGTGTGAGATAAGGAGTAACCATTGAGAGCTGTCACTCTCACTCCCTTGAGATCAACTCCTTTGTTTATTATTTATGTCCTTGTTGCTTTGATATTTGGTGTAACCGAAACTATCTATAAGTAGGCATTCAGCCTCATTTGTAATGGTTAACTTAAGGAAATATAATCCTCCTTAAATCATTCTCTCTTGTTCTTCATTTTATTCTTCATCATTAGTTTAAATTCCGCAAACATTCTAACATGGTATCAGAGCGAGTTCTTGTAGATCCTTTAACTATAAACTCTTGATCCTAATTTCTCCTTTACTTCATTCTCATTTCAGTCCCAGAAAACTCTCACTCAAAATTCTTTACCCAACGGTCCATAGCACCTTTTGTTCTCTTATCACCATTCATCTCATTTCTCAAAGTCTAATTCACCTTAAACACTCTTTATCTTCAATACCTTCATCCGCTCACCCTTTATTTCATCCATAATTAATCTCCTAAAACCGTTTACCCAACGGTCCTTTGCTTTGCCCAACGGTCCATAGATTCAAAACATGGCCTTGGAGAACAACAAGCCAATGGCTTTACCAGTCACCCTCAAAGGGGTCAATTAACTGCTGTGGTCAAGAACCACAAGAACCGCCTTGTGTGGAAGAGGTCTTTGGAGTCATGTGTCAAGCGATGCTCCTCTAGCAGCACCACCAGCCGCCGGAGCCGCCATTGTCCCAGCCGAAGAGACCCAATGGTACAAGGAAGATCAGACCGTCCTTGCTCTACTACAAAGCTCTCTTAGTAATGAGATCTTGGAGGCCTACTCTTACTGTGAGACCGCCAAAGAGCTATGGGAGACTTTGAAGCAAGTATTCGGCAATATCTCCAATATGAGCCGTGTATTTGAAGTCAAGAAGGCTATCAATGAGTAAAGGCAAGAAGATATGGAGTTTACTAAACACTTTGGAAAATTCAGAGCATTATGGGCAGAGCTGGAGATTCTAAGACCAAGCACAGTTGACCCTCAAGTTCTGAACGATAGAAGAGAGCAAGATAAAGTCTTTGGATTGCTCATGACCCTCAGCTCAACTTACAATGATCTCATCAAGCATCTTCTTAGAGCAGACAGTTGCCAACTCTGGAAGAAGTTTGTTCTCAAATCCAAAAGGAGCAAGGATCGCTTGGCTTATTTGGAGGAAAAGGGGAACTTGTTTCAGCCAACAAGGGCGCTTACCAGTTTGATGAGAGGAGAAGCTCATTCTGTGATCATTGCAAGAAAAAGGGGCATATTAAAGAGAAGTGCTGGATTCTTCACCCACATCTCAAACCAAGCAAGTGGAAAGAGGGAAAGGCTAGCTATGCAGCTGAGAACGCTACTCACAAGGGCGAAACCTCTAAGACAACCTCTGGAGAAGAAGGGGCAGCCAACTCATCTCAATTCATGACAAGATCAGACTTAGATGCCCTGATTAAAGCGCTTAAAGAATCTGGTAACACTCTTGGTACTTCCTTTCATGTAATGAAGCATTATGGTAATTCCTATAGTTCTTCATATACACTTAGGACTAAACCATTGATTGTAGATTCAGGCGCTTCACATCACATGATTAGTGACTTAAACTTGATTAGTAATATAAAGCCAACAGTAGGGAATGTTGAAATTGCTAATGGAGAAAAGGTGCCTATTAAAGGCATAGGAGATTTGAAACTCTTTGATAGATCATCTAAAGCATTTTATATGCCAACCTTTACCTCTAATCTATTATCTGTTAAGAAAGCTACAACTGATTTCGATTGTATTGCTATCTTTGGACCTAATGATATGTGTTTTTAGGATATTAAAACCAACAAAATGCTTGGGAAAGGGACCACTAAGGATGATCTCTATGTTCTTGAAGACACTAAGTTTTTATCTGCTAATAATGTTGTAGCTTCTGCTAATAATGCAATTTGGCATGCTAGACTAGGACATCCTCATGCTCGTGCATTAAGTCTTTTATTACCTAAGGTTATTTTTAAAAATGATGAATGTGAGGCTTGTATCTTAGGAAAATATTGTAGAACGGTTTTTCCCAAATCATCTACTATTTATGAAAAATGTTTTGATTTAGTGCATTCAGATGTATGGACATCACCATGTGAATCTAGAGATCAAAACAAATATTTTGTCACTTTTATTGATGAAAAATCTAAGTATACTTGGGTAACTCTCCTTCCATCAAAGGATAAAGTCCTTGAGGCATTTAAAATTTTTCAAAACCATATAACTAACTATTTTAATGCCAAGATTAAAATGTTTAGATCAGATAATGGGGGCGAGTACACCAGCAATATTTTTAGAGAACATCTCACCTCACATGGCAACATTCATCAAACTAGCTGCCCTTACACACCTCAACAGAATGGTGTGGCTGAGAGGAAGAACAGACATCTAATGGAGGTGGCAAGATCCATGATGTTTCAACACAATGTACCAAAGCGGTTTTGGGGAGATGCTGTTCTTACAGCTTGCTACTTAATCAACCCGATCCCTACCAAAGTTCTCCATGATTCATCACCTTATGAGGTACTCAACTCAACTAAACCCTCTCTTGACCACTTACGGGTGTTTGGTTGTGTTTGTTTTGCCTTTATTCCAGGGGATCATAGGACAAAGCTGGAAGCTAAGAGCATGAGATGTATGTTCATTGGCTACTCTACTACTCAAAAGGGGTACAAATGCTACAATCATGATACACGCCGGGTTATAGTCTCTTGTGATGTCAAGTTCTTAGAATCAGAAAGCTTCTACTCTAAACAACCGTGGGAAGATTTACAAGGGCTCTCTACTTCTACCTCTGATAGAGCAGCTAACCTACGGCTCATCTTAGATCATCTTGGTGTAACAACCTATACATTACCTCCTAGTGCTCCTGCCGTTGATCTTGAGGGGGAGGGAATGATGAACAAGCTGCTGAACAAACAAACTTGGAGACCCAAGCAAACGCTCATAATCAAGCAGAAGCACCTCTGGAAAGCTCCACACCAGCCTAATCTCCGGAGCAGCCTAGATCCTCTCCCCATGCTGTACCGCTAAGAAGAAGCCAACGCTTAGAGCGCCTACAACAACAAGCACTTGCTCCAGCTACCTTAAGGAGAAGCACAAGAGAAAGGCAGGATCCCTCAAATTGGGTTAACACAAGGGTATACTACAATGGCAATGCAGTAGCTCATCCCACCCAAGCAGCCTGCTCTTTTGCTCGGTTTCCAAAGGAGCATCAAGCCTTCCTTGTAGCGCTGGAGCAAGGTCAGGTACCTAAAACCTATGAAGAAGCAATAGAGTATAAGGTATGGCGTGATGCAATCAGTGAGGAAAGGGGTGCTATGGAAAAGAAACACACTTGGGATGAGGCCACTTTACCTAAAGGGAAGAAAACAGTGAGCTCAAGTTGGGTCTTCACTATCAAATACAAGAGCAATGGTGAAATAGAGAGGTACAAGGCTCGGCTAGTTGCAAGAGGCTTTACTCAGACCTATGGAGAAGACTATGGAGACACGTTTGCACCAGTGGCTAAGCTCCACACGGTTAGAGTGGTCATCTCACTTGCCGTGAACCTAGAATGGGATCTTTGGCAAATGGATGTGAAGAATGCATTCCTGCAAAGGGAGCTTGAGGAGGAAGTCTATATGACACCACCACCTGGTGTGGAAAAAGAGGTCACCCACGGCAAAGTACTAAGGCTGAGAAAGGCAATATATGGTCTTAAGCAATTGCCAAGAGCATGGTACCACCGGCTTAGCAGAGTTCTGTTTGATAGAGGATTCAGCAGATCAGAAGCCGATCATACTCTATTCACCCTCACCAGCCAAGAAGGTATAGTAGTCATTCTCATTTATGTAGATGATATAATCTTCTCTGGGAATGACAAGGTAAACATTCTAGCTACCAAAAAATATTTAAAGAAAATGTTTTATATTAAGGATCTAGGTGAACTAAAACATTTCTTAGGTATTGAAGTTTGTAGATCTAAAGAAGGCTTATTTTTATCACAAAGAAAATATATGCTTGACATGTTGAGTGAGACAGGAGATCTTGGAGATAGAGTCGCTAAAACCCCTCTTGAAGACAGCTATAAAGTAGACCGAAAGGGGGAGCTAGAGGATGAGCTCTTTGAAGACATCACACAATACCGCAGGATGGTTGGTAAGCTGATTTATCTTACCATAACTAGACCTGACTTGTGTTTTGCTGTGAATCAGGTCAGCCAATATATGAAAGCTCCAAAGGTGTATCACTGGAGCATGGTCAAGCGTATTCTCAGCTATGTCCAAGGAACAATCGGCCATGGCATTTGGATGGGTTGCAACGGAAGCTCAGAGATCGTGGGATATTGTGATGCAGATTGGGCAGGAGACCGTGTAGATAGAAGGTCAACTATTGGCTATTGTACATTCATTGGTGGGAATCTAGTTACTTGGAAGAGCAAGAAGCAAAATGTAGTGGCATGTTCCAGTGCTGAAGCTGAATACCGGGCTATGAGGAGGCTAACAACCGAGCTAATGTGGCTAAAGAATCTTCTTAAAGACCTCGGATGTGAGACAAGCACACCGATCACCATGCATTGTGACAACCAAGCGGCTATGCACATTGCATCCAATTCAGTCTTCCATGAGAGAACCAAGCATATAGAGGTTGATTGTCACAAGGTTAGGGAACAAGTCCAGCTCGGAGTCATTCTGCCATGCTACACAAAGAGCTCAGATCAACTAGCCGATATCTTCACCAAAGCTGCAAACCAGAAGACCTGCGAGTTCATCCACTCTAAGATGGGACTCGTTTACATCTCAGCTTGAGCTCACCTAGCCGTGGAGATCACACTCTTTTTCCCTCAATGTAGTTTTGTCCCATGAGGTTTTCTACATTGAGGTTTTTAATGAGGTGATCCTTCATGGCTCCAAGCTTTACCACTCACCATGGTTAAAGCTTGAGGGGGAGTGTCAAAGTAAGGAGAAGAGGAGATCACGTCCGTACACAAATACATAGGAAACCGTGTACGTCAAGAGTGATCATCAAGCAACCTTGGAATACAAGCTAAAGGAGAAGTTGTGTACAAGCTAAGGGGGAGTCAAGAATATGCTTGACTTATTGACTTTACTCCAACGGTCACTTGATGAGAAGATAAGGTCACATGTGTGAGATAAGGAGTAATCGTTGAGAGCTGTCACTCTCACTCCCTTGGGATCAACTCTTTTGTTTATTATTTATGTCCTTGTTGCTTTGATATTTGGTGTAACCGAAACTATCTATAAGTAGGCATTCAGCCTCATTTGTAATGGTTAACTTAAAGAAATATAATCCTCCTTAAATCATTCTCTCTTGTTCTTCATTTTATTCTTCGTATTTAGTTTAAATTCCGCAAACAATTCTAACATGTATGACTTGAAGCGCTCCCAAGCTTCAGCGAATGTCTCATTCGCATGTTGAGCGAGGCTGCTTATGGTGTTCCTGAGTTTGCCGTTCTTATGGAGCTGAAGAATTTGTTGAGGAAAGCTGTCTTGCATTCATCCCAAGTGGATTTGGAGCCTTGTGGAAGTGTCTTCTCCCACTGATGCGCTTTGTCTCCAACACTAAAGGGTAACAAGCGCAGCTTTAAAGCATCTTCAGAGACTCCTTGAATCTTGGTCATATGGTAAACAATGATTTTTTCAGGTTTAAATCAAAGCCAAATGCCCATGTTTTTGATGTAGTACAGTGCAAGAGGTGTCAATCCAGCCTAGATTGATGAATGCTATTAAGAATGCAAGAGCTAAGCAAATCTAAGTCAGATTCGGGTAAATGGATGAGAAATTCTATGAAAACTAAATGCAAGTGCTAAATGACCGCGAAATCAATTTTGAAAATCCCACTGAGGGGTTAAACAACTAGCAGAAGACTTCTAAGAGATTAAAATGCAAGACTACTAATTTATAAAAATCGAACACTAAAGGCAGAAAAACAGAGAATTTCTAACAACCTAGAACAATGACTTTTAAAGCTAAAGATGCAAACTTTAAACTAAAGGATGATGATTTAAAGGTTTTGAAAAGCTAAAAAGAGGACCTAAGGTTGAGGGTCATATTAAGAAGGTTCAAGATTCAAGCTTAGGTTTTGAAAACATATATCTACACATTTTGTGCTATCTCTAAGCCTTGAGAAGCTAACAGAGGTTTATCCATGGTGTAAGGTATAAACCCTTTCCTCAACCTCTCCTCCTAACCCAGGGTGTATAGTGGAAACAGAGGTTGAAAAACATTAAGCAAAGTTCTCAAATAATGGCCTAACTAGCTCTCTAAGCATCCATGTCATTTGGGAAAGGATGAGCTAGTCTCTTGGATTTGGTTTTAAGAGATTCCTGAATCCCGCCAAGGTAAGGAGATCTCTGAGATCATAAAAATCTTTCCCAAGACTCTCTAAGCATTAAGAGCCCAAATACAAGAAGAGAATAGATTAAGAACAAGAAAAAGTCCCAAGCTTAAACCTTTTAAACCCTCTTAATCGCCCCAACCTTAAACCCAAAGGAAACTACTCGCTACACATGATTAAAACCGATGAAAATGCAAAGCAAGGAAAGATAAGCATGATTAAGCTACTAAGCAAGAAGAGCGATTGAGAGAAATACTTAGATTAAGCAAGATTAAGGTTCAAAAACAAGAAAAGCTTAAAAAGTAGAACAATGGCGATTTTTCAGCCTTAGAGCATAAGGAAAAACAAAAGTGGTTCAAGACAAAATGAATGGTTCACACCCAATTGCCTAAAATAGCGAAAAAAAGAAAATCGTTGCCTCACTACATGCCAAAAGTGAGCTGTCTGGATAAGGTTCTAGAGATCGACTTGGGTGATCGATCTCTAGCTCGATCTTCTTCATGGATCGTCCTCCTTTGCTCGATCTTAGGGTCGATTCGGTTGGGTGGATCGAGTGCTTCCTTCGATCTTCTACTCGATCCTTGGGTGATCAAGTCTTAAGCTCGATCTGGCTCTCGTTCTGCATAGCTTAGTCCACATCCGTACCCACGATCGATCACCTTGGTCGATCTTGATCTCGATCCTCCTTCTTGAAACGACTTGAGTCACTCGATTTTCTGGTCGATCTCATCTAGATCGACCTGCCTAGCTCGATCCGCACCTGGATCTCGGTTCCTTTGCTGCATGGCTGAGTTCTTCCAAGTGTCTACAGGCTCCCTCTCGATCCTTAGCATGTCCACGCAACCTCCCCAGCTCCATTGTGTCCAAAACAACCTGAATATGATGCAAGAATGCAAGAAATATGCAAATGCTAATGCAAGGTGCACTTAGGACCTAAAATGAGACAAATGGTGCAAACCTTGCCTATTATGTAAGATGAATGCATGAAAACTACTCTAAATGCATGCTAAATATGCGAAATATATGAGTATATAAACTCCCCCAAACTTGCCTTTTGCTTGCCCTCAAGCAAACAAAATTCAAGAAAGGAAGAGAGGTTTTAAAAATGGGAGCTCAAATTCCTTGACAAGTGTTTTTCAAATGAATCAATTCAATGGTCCTAGTTCTTAGTCCTAAGATGCAACACACAAACTTATACTCCAAAGAACTTAGCCATAATCATCACATGTTGAATCTCAAATCATGACTCTCATATTCCAAACAATCCAAGAATCCTAACCTTTAACATTCATTAAGATCAAACCGTGAATCACACTTATGTATTTTAAAACCGAATACATTTGGCTTAGGGACAAAGGTTATGAGATAAAAATGATCTCATTTAAGTGGGTTTATTCAAGCAATGGTTTATCTCAAAGAGGAATGAACGTATGCATAATGCTAAAGGTAAAGGCAATTGATGCATACATGACTAGACTCTCATCTACCCATATACACTAACAATGATCCTAGAACCCTCTCTCATTTTTTCTTCCTTTATTTTCAAAGCTCACTCACCCTCTAGAGACTACCCACAACAAAAAGGCAAGGCGCCAAGCTTAACCCACAAAAACATAAAACATCTTACTCTTCTTATAGCTAGTGGGATGGTCTTATACATACTTAGCTCTTTTCTTATCATTTTGATAGCTCTCTTCTCAAATATTTTTTCTTTTCTTTAAACATTTGGTCTTTGGCTCTTTTAATTTTTTTCTTTTCTTTTTGAGAGCTATCTCTTTTCTTTTAAACTAGAGCTTTTATACAAAACACTTCAAGACCACCCACTTAAAACCATGAAACCCTTTTATTTCAAATTCCCAACACCAGAATCTTTTCAAACCGACAACAAGTAAGCAAATCATCAGCACCCATGAATTCCCACCCCCAAACTTAGCCTAAAACTAGCTTCAAAATGCAAAGTTAGCATCAATATGAAAGCCTAATCATGTCGCCTAAACCTAACACTTTATGCCAAGTTCAAACCGAAAATAAGACCTCACAAAGATGTCACACAAGAAAATTGGCTTGAAAGGAGGGTAAGGGTCAAGGTGAGGAGTTCTATTCAGGCTTACAAGAGAGTGGTGAAAAGGGAAAAAGAAAGCCTAAATATTTATAAGTGATCCATGCATCCTTTTCCAAATGCACAAGTATGATAATTCAAAAAAATTCAAATTGAGGTTCTCACTTGATAGGAAAGGATTCAATTCATGAATGTTCAACTTAAGCCACAAAAATCAAAA
The DNA here is from genome assembly GCA_911865555.2 of Thlaspi arvense. Classification (NCBI taxonomy): domain Eukaryota; kingdom Viridiplantae; phylum Streptophyta; class Magnoliopsida; order Brassicales; family Brassicaceae; genus Thlaspi; species Thlaspi arvense. Next base: position 20,677,948 of record OU466858.1, on the reverse strand, counting down.
CAAATGATCCAAATATGGTTAGAGCTTACTTTCAAAGTTTGAACAAAGCATCAAAGAACTACTAACTAGGGCCTTGAAACAATTCATGAGCTTAAAACACTTTTCAAGAAAAACTTTTGCTCCTTATGCAAATGCAAACAACCTAAATGATTAAAATTCTAGACTCAATCCTAAAACGTTTAACAATGCAAATGCAAGCTACATGATTTTTTTGAAAAGTTTTTAAAAAAATTTATGATTTTTTTGTATTTTTCTATGCCTTAGATGATGAATGAAGAGTCAAGGATGATAACTCAAAATAAGATCCGAAATAAACATGTCAAACCACACACTCTCCCCCAAACTTGAATGACACCGTCTCGGTGGCAAACAAATCCAAGAGGAGATCAAAACACAAAGCAAAAAATGAAAAAGATGCATGTTATTTACAAGGTTGTGTGTGGTACCTTGGAGTTAGGCACGGCTGGAGCGTGAGGATGCTCCTGTCCTTCTGCTCTTGTGAGGAGTGTTGTGGGTGATTTCCTTGCCCTTCCCCTTGCTTGTGCCTTCTTGTTGAGAAAGGCGTGCGGCTTGGTTGTCGCCTTGGGGCTCACGGATCACAACTCCTCCGGTTGATCTTCTTCTCTTCTCCGGTTGCTCAACCTCTTCACTTGAAGACGCCGCAGATGAGCTTCTTTGTAGGTCCTTGATCTTCTTAGCCAACTTCTTAATCATTTTCCCTTGCCATTTGTTGACTTTGCGCTGGATCTCCACCACTGAAGCAAGGAACTTTTCTGCTTTTGTTCTTGGCTCATAATCAAGCTTTGGGAGGTCAAAACTCGCTGGCATCACGGCATCTGAAGGAGGCGACTTTGATTGGGCTCCAGGGATCTGAGGTGGTGCAGTCGTGCCTCCTAGAGCTGCGAAGCATACCTATTCACTCGGCAAGAACTCGATGGTTCCCATGCTGTCAATGTTCGTCTCTTCTTGGTTGGGCAAGATGAACACCTTCTTCTCATGCTCACAGTTGTAGAACAGGTAAACATAGAATCCTGGAGCTGGCGTAGGACCCAAGGAGTCAGTGTTGCGCATGTAGGTCTCATCCATGTAGGCTATCTCTGCGCAAGGCTCAAACTCCTGAAGAGGTACTCCGGCTTGTGTAAAAAACGGTGTGAGGAAGCCTCCAATAAGTGCTGAGCTCGCCTTACACCTCAATGCCCACGCCTTGTACTTGACCAAAGAAGAGGCCAAGATACAACCATAGTTGACGTCGTTGCCAAGTTCATCCTCCATCGGCTCATCATTCTCCTCTCGGTTGCATACGATCTTCTTAACGCCTTGAAAGAGAAAGCACAACTCATTCTTGGTAACCATTGGAGCCACGGATCTCCCACTGAAAGTGTTGGGTAGGAGTTTGAGGGCATATCTCAGCACGGGGTTGCGAACTTTCCTTATCTTCGCGGTGTTGGCTTTGTACATCGCAGATCAAGACCCAAAGGTCGTTGGCTGATTTGAGCTGAGGGAACTCCACTTGCTTTGCCGCAGCATTAAGACCGTAGGCTTGACAAAGCTCGGTGATGGAGAGGTGGTAAGCCTGCCTCCTGACCTTGAACGGGAGGTGACCTTTGGAGGGAGCTGGAAGGCTTGGATCTTCATAGGAGAAGTCCAAGGTTGAAAGGAAGTCAAGAGTTGCCTCGGGGTAGGTGGGGCAGTCCATCCTTGACAAGCACGCAAGTACCATGTCTTTGAGCAACTTGTCAAAATCTTCCAACAATCCTAGCTTCCCCAAGAGGTCTCGGCTTGCAAACATAGTGGGTTCAAACCGGAGCCTCTCTAGCCTTTTCTTTGCCTTCTTCTCCTCCTTACTCCATCTAACCCTCTCCTGAACCACTTGTTGAGCTTCCTCTTGAGTTGAGGTTGCCAAATCTCTGCTTCTCTTGGGTGCCATTGGTACCTGAAACACAATTTCTCAAAGAGAAGAATGAGTCTAGGCGGCGATTTAAAGAAAAAGAGTAGGCAAGAGAGAAAAACTCTTAACACAAATCCTAGATTTTTGGGAATTTTATAAAATTCATCACTAAATTGAAGGAGAAAATATCTAGAGATAAGACAAAATCAAGCAATTTTCCCTAATATTTAGATACTTTTAAAAAGTCATCCCAATCCCTTAGCAACTAACAATCAACCAACTCAAGAAAAGGAAAACTTCTAAAAACTTAAACATGAAATTCAAGCAATTCGAAATACCTTTGAAAAGGATGATTGAAAGATGCTATATGCCTTTGAAAAGCAGAACTCACACTCTCTCTTTTCTTTAGAAAACAGTTTCAAAACACAATGGAGAGAGTGTGGATGCATGTGTTTATAAGGACAAAAAATCTTGGATGCAATGCAAGTGGTTTCTGACAAAGTTGTGGTCAAGGCACATCTTTCATGGTCAAAGATGCTTGCTTTGACCAAAATTCAAATTTAAAATAGGAGGGAAATAGAAAAGAGGGGGAAGACTTGAACTAACCTCAGCATGAGATCGAGTCAATTTGGTCGATCTTGACCTCGATCTCATGCCCATGTTGCTTAGGATCGAGAGGGATGATCGATTGGGGGCTCGATCGAATTGAATCGGGCCTTAGATCGAGTGTGCCCCCTCGTTCCAAGATCCTACATGATTATGGCATTACTCCTTAGATCGAGTCCGTTGATCGATTTTGAGGTCGTTTGTGCAAGGATCGAGTGAGCTGATCGAGTAAACTGATCAATCCAGTTCGAGGATCGAGTGAAGTCAGTCGATCCACACCCTGTTTGCATTTCAAGCGAAACACATGGGTGGGTTATCCTCTCACAATCGACTGACTCACTCGATTGTCTACTCGATCTCATCTAGATCGAGTGACTTCACTCGATTTACTAGCTAGATCGAGCTAGGATAGGTCAATCTATCACTCGATCTCTTGCCTCTACCTCTCCTTTCCTTGCCCTTTTTTACTCCAAGATCATGATCTCCAGCTCCCTTATCCTTTCACCTACACACTTAAACTAAAAAGCATAAAATTAAAACAGAAAGAAAGCAAAAATATGTACAATGATAGACATGGGAATGCCTCCCAAGTGCGTTTGTTTTACGTCACTAGCTTGACTTTACTTGGTTAGGCCAGAGGTGGGTCTTGGAGAAGCAACGTGGTGCTCTCCTTGTTGCATTCACTCGCAATGTAGGGCTTGACTCTGTGCCCATTCACCGTGAAGCTCACCCCATTCTTGCCAACCAATGTAACCGCTCCATACGGTAGCACTTCTCTTATCTCAAAAGGTCCGCTCCACCTGACTTGAGCTTTCCAGGGAACAACTTCAACCTTGAGTTGTAGAGTAGGACCAGACTGCCTTCCTTTAGCTCCTTTAGAACTAGCTTCTTATCATGAACCGCCTTGGTCCTTTCCTTGTAGATTTTGGTGCTCTCATAAGCATCCTGCGTTAGCTCATCAGCTCATGGAGTTGCACCAGCCTTTTCTCTTGTGCCGTCTTGAGGTTGAAGTTCACTTACTTCACGGCCCAAAGAGCTCTGTGCTCTAAGTCCACAGGGAGGTGACAGCACTTGCTGTAGAGGAGGTTGAAAGGAGTAATACCAATGGGAGTTTTGAAACCTGTTCTATAAGCCCATAGAGCTTCATCAAGCTTGCTCGCCCAATCCTTTCTAGTTACCCCCGCGGTTTTCTCTAGAATAGCCTTGATTTGCCTATTAGACACCTCCACTTGGCCGCTGGTTTGAGGGTGATAGGGCGTAGCTGCCTTGTGCTTAACCCCATACTTCTTCAAAATACTTTCAAAGACCTTGTTGATGAAGTGGCTGCCCCCATCGCTGATCACTACCTTTGGAACCCCAAATCTTGGAAAGTTGATAGTCTTGAAGAGCTTGATCACAACCTTTGCATCGTTAGTTGGGGAAGCTATAGCCTCAACCCACTTAGACACATAGTCTACAGCCACCAGAATATATTTGTTGCCGTAAGAAGATGGGAATGGACCCATGAAATCAATCTCCCAAGCATCAAACACATCCACCTCAAAGATTGGTACCTGCGGCATTTCATTCATCTTTGTGATGTTCCCAGCTCTTTGACATGCTTCACACGACTTAACAAACTCATGAGCATCCTTGAAGAGTGTTGGCCACCAAAACCCGGCTTGTAGAACCTTTGTAGCCGTCTTGAAAGAAGCGAAGTATCCTCCATAAGATAAACTGTGGCAATGGAGAAGGATGTCCTTTGCTTCTTCTCTTGTTACACATCTTCGGTATAAACTGTCCACACCCCTCTTGTAGGGATAACGACATCCCAAAAGTAATGAGAGATGTCCCTCATGAACTTCTTCTTATGGTAGTGGTCTAGGTGAGTAGGCTCCTCTCCACAAGCTAAGTAGTTGACAATGTCCGCATACCAAAGTAAATCTTCTTCTTTCAAGCTCAAGACACCTTCAAACTTTTCATCTAGCCTTGCACATACCACTGTGTTGACCATCATAAGCTGCTCTTCAGGGAGTGAGTCATCCAAAGGTAAGACATAATTCACTCTCATCCTTGAAAGATAATCGGCTACACCATTCTCAATCTACTTATAATCCTTGATCTCCATATCAAACTCTTGTAAAAGAAGGATCCACCTTAGGAGTCTCGGCTAGGTGTCTTTCTTGGAGTAGATGTACCTCATGGCGGCGTGATCAGTGTATACAATGACCTTAGAGCAACCCCAATGGAGACACTACTAGTGTGGGTCTTATTAATTAATTATTAATATTTTATGTACTTTATGTATATAAGACACTTTGTAGAATTTTGTTGTTTTTAATCATACAATGGAGACACTTTTGATGGGTGTCTTAAAAACAAAACAAAAAAAAATTATAATAAATTTAAGTAAAAATTTATGTTAACAACTTTTAAAACATAATATATTTTTAAAAATGTAATACATAGAAAGATATCTTATTATATAAAGTTAAATGCATCAAAGTTAGTAATTCATATGATTGTGACATGTGGCGAATCATTCAATTCGGATTTTGACACGTATCACGATTAAATTAAAAATATACATCGATTTAAGAAATATCATTGTTGTTAAAAAAAATATAACAGTATAATATCTAAAAGAAAAAATAAATTAAAAAATAATAATATATTTTAATTAAAAAAGGAAACTTTTTTTAATTAAAATATACAAAAACTAATCCTAGAAGAAAATGGAATCTATTATTCACATCTTTATAAATGTATAATATATGTTATAACTAGGTAAATTATTTTTTTAGACTCGAATCAACGAATAAGATGAGAATCTGATAAATCGATAAAAACAATCAGAACTGAGGAAACAAAATAAAGGAAAAATCCAATTTCCTTTGAAATATGTAGCAAATTTTATATGTTAGTACTTCACATGATTGTGACACTTGTCAAATTTTGCAATTAAGATTTTGACACATATTATGATTAAATAGTTTAGACGGGTCTATATCTAGTAAATTATAAAATTAAAAAAAATTGTAACCTTAACTTAAATTAATAATTTAAATTAAAAACCTGTGCAACATACGGGTCCATATCTAGTAAATTATAGAAGTGCAATTCAGAAACTAGAATTAAAATATCTTATTTTAGGTGTCGGAAACTTTGTCCACTCATATTGTGACATGTGTCCGTTCTTAACTAAAAAAAAGATCTTATTTTAGACACTAGTCTTAAACTTAAGACACTCATCATAATTTTTTTATTCACTTATATTATTAAGAACCCTCCATTAGACCCTTTGAGATGACCATTGGGGTTGGTCTTAGAATCCACCAAGTATGATCTAAACTTCTCAAAAGCAAAGACATCGGCTAGTAGCTCTTTCTCGGTGGTTGCATACTTCACTTGCGTGTCATCCAAGGTACGACTTGCATAGTAAATCACGTGCAGCCTCTTATCCTTCCTCTGACCCAAAACAGCACCCACGACGTAGTCACTCGCGTCGCACATTATCTCAAACGGCAGGTCCCAATCAGGAGCTTGAACTATATGCGCGGTGACTAGAGCTTCTTTGATGGTCTTAAAGGCTTGAAGGCATTCTTCATCAAAGATGAACTCGGCTTCTTTGCATAATAGCCTTGTAAGAGGACGTGCTATCTTGGAGAAATCCTTGATAAACCGCCTGTAGAAGCCTGCGTGCCCTTAAGAAACTCTTTATTCCCTTCACATTAACCGGCGACTCTAAGCTCATCATGACCTCTATCTTTGCTTTATCAACCTCAATCCCTTGCTCAGAAATCTTGTGCCCAAGTACAATGCATTCCTTCACGATGAAGTGACACTTTTCCCAATTCAGCACCAAGTTTGTCTCCTCACATCTCTTGAGAACCCTGCAAAGATTTGATAAACAACCACCAAAGAAAGCACCATACACAGAAAAATCATCCATGAAAACTTCCACCATTTCCTCTATGAGATCAGAAAAGATAGACATCATGCACCTTTGAAAGGTTGCTGGTGCATTACATAACCCAAATGGCATCCTTCAATATGCGAATGTACCATAAGGGCATGTGAAAGTTGTCTTCTCTTGGTCATTAGGATGAATGGAAATTCGAAAGAAACCACTATAGCCATCAAGAAAACAGTAGTATGGGTGATTAACTAATCTCTCAAGCATTTGATCAATAAAGGGAAGAGGAAAATGATATTTTCTAGTGGCTGAGTTAAGTTTCCTATAATCAATACACATTCTATGTCCGGTTATGGTTCTTGTAGGAATTAACTCGTCTTTTTCATTCTTTATGACCGTGATACCCCCTTTCTTTGGTACCACATGAACCGGAGAGACCCATGTGCTATCACTGATATGGTATATCACCTCAGCCTCTAAAAGTTTTAAGATCTCTTTCTTCACTACTTCTTTCAAATTTGGGTTTAAGCGCCTTTGATGTTCAATAGAAGAAGGGTTTTCATTCTCTAAGTGAATCCTGTGAGTACAAAGCATTGGTGAAAGGCCCCTGATGTCACTTAGAGAGTACCCAATGGCTTTTCTATACTTCCTCAACTCCTTAAGGAGTGAGTTTAACTCATCATCACTCAGATTTTCATTCACAATGACTGGATAAGTGTCATTTGGTCCCAAGAAAGCATACCTGAGCCCATTCGGGAGCTCCTTTAGGTCCACCTTTGGGGCTAGCAGCTCGCTCCAGTCCACTTCGTGGCTTGTGTTGACGTTTCCATCCTCATTAGCCCCTTTCGAACCCGAGTCATTAGCTTTCAGGCTGCCATCTTGAGGCGTTCCCACCGCTGAGATCGAGTCAACCAGTCGATCGCTCCCTCGTTTTAGGCTGGATTGATTGCACTCTCTCGATTCACTTGCTCGATTTGATGTGGATCGAGCAGGAGATCGAATCGCTGAGTCGTTCTCTGAACAGATCGAGTTGCCTCAGTCGACTGTCTCATCGATCTTCTTCCTGGATCGAGTAACTTGGTCGATATCCGGGTCGATCTCTAGGCACTCGCCTTCATCTTCTTTCACAACCTTGCGAGAATCAAGGATGTGTACATACTCATGGGTCTGTTCAGTCAGGAAACCATACTCTCCACACTCTTTTGTTAATGCCAGTTGTAGAAGATCCTCTTGTACCAACTCCTCAAGCAACTCATCAGCCAATTCATCCAAGGTTTCAATGTAGAATGCTTGTCCTTCAATGGTCGACTTCTTCAAGACTTCATTGATGTCAAAGTTCAGCTTGATGTCTTTGTCAAGGTGTAGAGAAATCTTGCCATTCTTCACGTCGATGATCGCTCCAGCAGTTGCTAGAAAGGGTCTACCAAGGATTAAAGGGTCCTTTGGTTCTTCATCCATTTCTAGCACCACAAAATCTATTGGCACATTCACATTGCTGATTCTCACGGGTAGGTCTTCAAGCAAGCCTACAGGGAGCCTTATACTTCTATCAGCCATAATGAGAGAGATTCTACACTCCTTAAACTTGGTAAAGCCTAGCTTTTTGTCAATGGAATGGGGCATAAGGTTAATGCTTGCACTTAGATCACATAAGCAGCTTTCAAACTTCAAAGGACCTAGTGCACAAGGTATAGTGAATGACCCTGGATCTCCTAGCTTTTTTGGTGCTATCTCCTTGTGGATGATTACACTGTATTCTTGACTCAACACCAAGACTTCTTCACTCTCTTTATCCTTCTTAGATAGAGTATCCTTCAAAAACTTTGCATACTTTGGCATCATTGCCAAACAATCAACCAAAGGCAGCTTAATCTCAACATTCCTGATGTGCTTCTCAAACAAGGCCTTATGCTTCTCAATCAGCTGCTTCTTGAAGCGTCCAAGGAAAGGAAGCTTTGGTACGTAGGGTGGAGGCACATAAGCTTCTTTCTCCTTGCTAACCTCCTCCACTTTCTTCTCTACAACCGCTTCTTTGCCTTTCTTAGGTCTTGCAATCCAGACATTGTTAAACGTGATCTCTTGATCATTTGAAAGCTTACACCCCCCCCCCCCCCCCCCCCCCCCCCCCCCCCCCCCCCCCCCCCCCCCCCCCCCCCCACCCTCCCCTCTTGAACCACAATGTCCTCATTTTCTTCAGGTACAGACCTCGGTGGTAGCTCTTTCCCACTTCTCAAAGTAATAGCGTTGGCATACTCCTTAGGGTTGGCTTCACACTTCCCGGGTAAGCTACCTTGAATGCTTGAACTAGCTTTTCCTTTCTCTAGCTGGCGTATCTTGTTGTTGAGGTTAGTGATCCGAGTAGACACCTCAGTAAGAGAAGAGTCCAGCCTATTTTTCATATCAACAAACTTCTGATTTGTAGTTGCTTGTCCCTGAAGTAACTGTTGAAACATTGCTTGAACCGGATCTTGAGGTGGCGGTTGAGCTTGTTGCTGTTGAGGCATGAAACCAGGAGGAAACACATGAGGGTAGCTTTTGTTTCCTTGCTTTTGCTGACCTTGAAATTTGCCTTGTCTCTGCCCTTGGTACCCACTGTTTTGTGTAAACCCTCCTTTGTTATAAAGAACAAAAGGTTTGCCTTGTTATGGAGGGTACACTTGATCCTTAGGGTTCTCCACATTGTTACTTCGGTAGGAGAGGTTGTTGTTGCCCTGATAGCCTTGATTGTAGCCTTGTGGCTTGTTGTATTGTTGGCCTCCTACCCAATTCGCTTCTTCTTGGCCTAGCTCTAACTCTTCTAGAACATCTTCAGCTTCTCCCAGAAAGTGTACATGCTTTTGATTTGCAAGCACTAACTTGTCAGTCTTTTCATGGAGAGACTTCAGCTCCTTCTTGTGTGACTCAAGCTCAGACCCTCTTGGTGCTCTATCACAATCTTCAGCATAGTTCCCATCACTCAAAACAAGATTCTCAATGAGCTCCATTCCCTCTTCTATATTTTGACCAAGAAAGTTGCCTTTACTTGCCGTATCTAGGAGCATGCGAATCTTGGGAAGAGCTCCTCTATAGCTGGTGCTCAAGAGTGTCGCCTCACTGAAGCCGTGATGAGGACAAGCTATAGTGTAGACTTTGAACCGCCCCATTGCTTCACTAAAGGTCTCATTCTGCCTTTGTGTAAAACCGCTGATTTCACTCCTTAGCCGAGCTGTTCTTGTACTTGAGAAGAACTTTGATAGAAACGCCTTCTTGCAATCAGCCCATGATGTTATAGTCCCCTGATGTAAGGTCTTCTCCCAATGCCTTGCTTTATCCCCAAGTGAAAAAGGAAAAAGCCTAAGCTTGAAGTTGTCCTCCGGGATCCCATTGATCTTTATCATTCCGCAAACTTGCTCAAAGTTGTCAAGATGCTCCAAAGGGTCCTCCATTGCAAGCCCATGGAACTTGTTGTTCTGCACCATGGAGATGAAGCCTGGCTTGATCTCGAAGTTGTTGTTTTGCACTGGTGGAGGAGTGATACCAAAGCGATTATGATGAGTGTTTGGTGCATCACCCGCACCAATGATCCTCGGTTGCCTTGGGGTGTGGTTGGGGTTTCCATTACCCCTTCCAGCAGCAGCACGGTGAGGTGGAGCCTCAGATTGGTCTTGCTCAGCCATGACCTCAAAATCAAGAAGATCTGGTTGCAATATCTCCTCAAAGTGTTGTTCTTGTTCTCTTGCCCTTCTTTCTCTTGTATTTCCGAGTTGATGAATGTTGTCTAGAGGTTGTAGTAGATTGTTGTCACCATTAGACCTCAAATTCATGTACCTGAGAAAGCAAGCAGGAAGGTAGAAAAATCAGTAACCAAACTAAAAATAAGAACTTAGTCTCTACTAAGCTCCAAATCCTAATACTTTCAACTCAAACCCAAGTTGGCAACAGCGTCATTTGGTAAACAATGATTTTTTCAGGTTTAAATCAAAGTCAAATGCACATGTTTATGATGTAGTATAGTGCAAGAGGTGTCAATCCAGCCTAGGTTGATGAAAGCTACTAAGAATGCAAGAGCTAAGCAAATCTAAGTCAGATTCGGGTAAATGGATGAGAAATTCTATGAAGACTAAATGCAAGTGCTAATGACCGCTAAATTTTAAAAATCCCACTGAGGGGTTAAACAACTAGCAGAATACTTCTAAGAGATTAAAATGCAAGACTACTAATTTATAAAAATCGAACACTAAAGGCAGAAAAACAGAGAATTTCTAACAACCTAGAACAATGACTTTTAATGCTAAAGATGCAAACTTTAAACTAAAGGATGATGATTTAAAGGTTTTGAAAAGCTAAAAAGAAGATCTAAAGTTGAGGGTCATATTAAGAAGGTTCAAGATTCAAGCTTAGGTTTTGAAAACATAGATCTACACATTTTGTGCTATCTCTAAGCCTTGAGAAGCTAACAGAGTATCCATGGTGTATGGTATAAACCCTTTCCTCAACCTCTCCCATAACCTATGGTGTATAGTGGAAAAAGAGGTTGAAGAACATTAAGCAAAGATCTCAAAAAATTGCCTAACTAGCCCCCTAAGCATTCATGGCGTTTGGGAAAGGATGAGCTAGTCTCTTGGATTTGATTTTAAAAGATTCCTGAATTCCGCCAAGGTAAGGAGATCTCTGAGATCATAAAGATCTTTCCCAAGACTCTCTAAGCATTAAGAGCCCAAATCCAAGAATAGAATAGATTAAGAACAAGAAAAAGTCCCAAGCATAAACCTTTTAAACCCTCTTAATCGCCCTAACCTTAAACCCAAAGGAAACTATTCGCTACACATGATTAAAACCGATGGAAATGCAAAGCAAGGAAAGATAAGCATGATTAAGCTACTAAGCAAGAAGAGCGATTGAGAGAAATGCTTAGATTAAGCAAGATTAAGGTTCAAAAAAAAGAAAAGCTTAAAAAGTAGAACAATGGCAATTTTTCAGCCTTAGAGCATAAGGAAAAACAAAAGTGGTTCGAGAACAAAATGAATGGTTCACACCCAATTGCCTAAAATAGCCAAACAAAGAAAATGGTCCCCTCACTACATGCCAAAAGTGAGTTGTCCGGATAAGGTTCTAGAGATCGACTTGGGTCATCGATCTTTAGCTCGTTCTTCTTCATGGATAGTCCTCCTTTGTTCGATCTTCGGGTCGATTCGGTTGGGTGGATCGAGTGCTTCCTTCGATCTTCTACTCGATCCTTGGGTGATCGAGTCATAAGCTCGATCTAGCTCTCATTCTGCATGGCTTAGTCTACGTCCGTACTCACGATCGATCACCTTGGTTGATCTTGGTCTCGATCCTCCTTCTTGAAACGACTTGAGTCACTCGATCTTCTGGTCGATCTCATCTAGATCGACCTGCCTAGCTCGATACGCACCTCGATCTCGATTCCTTTGCTGCATGGCTGAGTTCTTCCAAGTGTCCACAGGCTCCCACTCGATCCTTAGCATGTCCACGCAACCTCCCCAGCTCCAGTGTATCCAAAACAACCTGAATATAATGCAAGAATGCAAGAAATATGCAAATGCTAATGCAAGGTGCACTTAGGACCTAAAATGAGATAAATGGTGCAAACCTAGCCTATTATGTAAGATGAATACATGAAAACTACTCTAAATGCATGCTAAATATGCGAAATATATGAGTATATCATCATACCACACATTTTGTCAAACTGGTCCAAATGATCCAAAGGGTCTTCATTGGGCGGACCATGAAATCCTTTCCTTACACCATGTTGATTAACCTAAACTTGATCTCAAAGTAGTTTTGGTTCACAGCGGGAGCATGAATTCCATTCCTGTTGTGGTGAGTATCAGGCGCATCACCAGCTCCTATAGGTCTTGCAGCTCTAGGTGCATGAACTAGTACTCTCAACCCTTAAACTTCAGCCGCTTCATATAATCCTGGAAAGGATCCTGTCAAGATCGTCACTTTGAAAGAAGTGTGGATAGATTTGCATCCAAGAACACAAAGGATCAAGGAGCAAAAGAGGTGAATCGAATGGTCACACAAGAGTTGCGGAATGGCTCTTGATTTACTGGGGGATTGAAGAGTCACACAAAAGCTATGAAAGGGCCTTTGATTTACCACATGATCTAACATAAAGGTTTTAGAATAAAATGATAGTTTATTTTCGTCCAGAGTACAAGGGGGGATTATAAAGAGAAGAAAATAAACAGAAAACAAAGCAACAAGTCTTGACACATGCTCCTTGACTTGTCTAGGAAATAACAAGAAATTAAAACAAGTTTGAACCTAAAAATATGACCCTTGAACTCCTTATTTTGTGGCCACAAAATGAAATGGGCCTTGCGGTCTTGATCAACAAATGGATGATGTGAAAGTGATCCATATGCCTCATTAAAAACCTTTCTTAGAAAACCCATTGGGACAAAACCAAAGGTAAGGGAAAATAAGTGCATATGAACCACTTGTCCATTTGTTGATATTCTTTGGATCAAAAACCAGGGAGGTTTATGATCATGTCTTCTCCATTTTGGCTTAAGGTTAACTCCAGGACGAGCTGCTTCCTCAGCTACAAGCTTCTCCTCGGCTACAAGCTCATTCGATGTATCTTGCTTCACCTCGGCTACAGTTTGCTTTAGCTCGGCCTCCAGCTGTCTTACCTCGGCCTCTAGCTCTTTCACATCGGCCTTAAACTGTTTTACCTCGGCCTCAAGTTGTCCAACTTCGGCTACAAGCTCATTTCCATCAGGTTCAAGCTCAGGTTCAAGCTTCATGTTTTTAGCGCTGGCCATGATCATATCATGCTCTCCCTCTTGAAAAAGATTTGACCTCAAATCCATTTTCCTGCAAGAAAATAGATCAAATTAATACCAATATAATCAAAAAGGGCTAGAGAGATACATCCATATCGGTTTTGGCTCAGTTTTGGCTTGTATGCTGCATCTGGTGGCTCTTCTTTCATCAGTATGAAACAACTGACGTCTTGGTGTTTGTACTGGTTCACATCAGGTGGCTTAAATCGGTTGTCTTCCTCCCTCTTTTCGGTTCTTCTTGTGAGCTTCAAGGTTGCTTTAAAACCTGTAATTGACACTTTTGACAAAGACAAGCGAATTATATCTGTGTGATGAAGGGAAAAATAATCCTTCTCATGAATGTCAATCTCTTTGTCATAAATCAGAATGTAATGAGAGCACCAAAAATCTTTAATAGAATTCAGAACAAGAAACATTTTACTAGAAAGAGATATATCCTTAGCAAATTTAGAAAAGCTTTGTTCAAAAGTATGATCACTGAAAATCTTTTGCTTCACCTTAGAAAATGTTTTAACATACTCTGCCTTAGCTCTAAACAACTCAAATGTGTTACTAAACAAAGAAACTCTTAAAGCAGGCTCAAACTCACGAATTTTGTCACACAGAAAATCATTTGGCTTCAAGAACTCTTTATGAACAACAGATTCAAAATTTGAAATCAGCTTGTTAAAAATATAGTTTGAAATACAAAATTCTTTCATAATTTCTAAACCAAAATGTTTTTCATCTTGAGCAGAAACCATCATAAATAAATTAGTTTCAGTCCTAATCAAATTAAATTCCTTACAGTGCTTTCTTGACTGTTCTTTAGGAAATGGTTTAGGGACTGGTTTTGACACAATGCTAGTTGGCTGCTCCAAGTCAGTGATGAATGGCAAACGCTTTTGCTCTTTTTCTGGTGAGTCTGTTTCTGCATCATGAGTAAACACATTAATTTTAATTAAAAATGGATCTAGACACTTACCTTACACACCAATGTTTAAATGTGATTGTATGGACGCCTCTGGCTTTGTTTTCTCAAGCAACATGGGGTGTATTGTGTCTGCAGCTTGTTTCTGGTCTATTGCACATTTTACTGCTGGTGGCTCTTCTCCTTTGGACGTCTGAGCCTTTCTTTGATTAATGCTTTCAAAAGAACCACTCTTCTAATCTTTATGGTAGTGAGAGGCGTGCTTCTGATCCTTCTGACCCTTTGGTGCACACTTCTTCCTCAATAATCTTCTAAGTTCTATCCAAGTGGTGATTCTTGGCTCATTGTAAAACCAGCGATCATCTTTTTCTTGTAACCACGGCTTTTCCTGTAAGTTGGTTGATAGCATAAGAAAACCTCTCCTCTCCCAAGATGCGGTTATAGTAGAACCAACCCTCAATGTTTTTCTCCCACTCTATGTAGTTTCCTTTCCCTGAAAATGAAAAGAGTTGAATTTCATTAGTAGGGAGATAATCAGATTTTAAACAAAACAAAGGATTGGGAATGTGAGAAGTTTTATTTGAGTTTTTCTGATTTTTCTTTGGTTGCTTGGGCTTCAGCTCGTCAAGGCTTGCAGCTTTTCCTTTTGATGCTTGATTTTTTTCCTGCTGAAGCTCTGCAAACGTGATGTCCCACTTTTGTTCCATTAGCTTAGTAAATTCGTTGATGAAGAGTTTGTTGCTTTTACTGAGTTTGGCTTCAAGTTCAGACTCCATCCTGCAATTAACAGAAACAACAACAGTAGTAAAAAGTCCTAACAAAACAATTTAAGCATTCAAAGACATGTTCATGATCAAAAAAATTATAACCAAAAATCAGAAGATTAAAAGTCATTTTCGTTTAGATGATCACATGAACAGAAAAAAACATTTTTTTAAATGCAGATTCTAAAATACGTGATGAAAATCAAACAAAAACAATTCCAGAAAAATTAAAATAAAATAAAAAAATGAAATGAAAAAATGAAACAAAAAGATGAAAATAAAAGAGATAGAAAACTTAACTTTCAAAGTGGTGTTCTAATACCACTTAATATGATCTTAGAAAGGATCCTGCCAAGATCGTCACTTTGAAAGAAGTGTGGATAGATTTGCATCCAAGAACACAAAGGATCAAGGAGCAAAAGAGGTGAACCGAATGGTCACACAAAAGTTGAGGAATGGCTCTTGATTTACTGGGGGATTGAAGGGTCACACAAAAGCTATGAAAGGGCCTTTGATTTACCACATGATCTAACATAAAGGTTTTAAAATAAAATGATAGATGATTTTTGTCCAGAGTACAAGGGGGGATTATAAAGAGAAGAAAAGAAACAGAAAACAAAGCAACATGTCTTGGAACATGCTCCTTGACTTGCCTAGGAAATAACAAGAAATTAAAACAAGTTTGAACCTAAAAATATGACCCTTGAACTTCTTATTTCGTGGCCATAAAATAAAATGGGCCTTGGGGTCTTGATCAACAAATGGATGATGTGAAAGTGATCCATATGCCTCATTAAAAACCTTCCTTAGAAAATCCATTGGGACAAAACCAAAGGTAAGGGAAAAAGAGTGCATATGAACCACTTGTCCATTTGTTGATATTCTTTGGATCAAAACCCAGGGAGGTTTAGGATCATGTCTTCTCCATTTTGGCTTAAGATTAACTCCAGGACGAGCTGCTTCCTCAGCTACAAGCTTCTCCTCGGCTACAAGCTCATCCGATGTATCTTGCTTCACCTCGGCTTCAGTTTGCTTTAGCTCGGCCTCCAGCTGTCTTACCTCGGCCTCTAGCTCTTTCACCTTGGCCTCAAACTATTTTAGCTCGGCCTCAAGTTGTCCAACTTCGGCTACAAGCTCATTTCCATCAGGTTCAAGCTCAGGTTCAAGCTCCATGTTTTTAGTGCTGGCCATGATCATATCACGCTTGATTCAAAGCAGCTTGTGCTTCATCTATGTGTGCTGCAGCTTGTTGTAATAATGCCTGTCCTACAACACCAACATGTGGTAACTGAGCCTCTTGCTCTGCCATCCTCTGTTCTTCTTACTCTTAAACTCTCTGTCTTACAGCTCTTCTCCTATGGATATTGTCAATAGAAGGAGTCAGATTTGATGAGCCGTTGGACCTCAAATTTATACAAGTACCTGAAAAAACAGAGCAAAAAAAACAGAGCAAATCAGTAACTTTAAAGAAAAGAACTTAGTCTAACAGCAATGATAAACTCAAAGAATCCACAAATGGAAACAACACCAATTTGAAGCAAGAGTTTTTGAGGCCCTTGTTTAAACTTCAAAGTAGTCATAATCCCCAAATCAGATGTAGTATAGGGTATTAGGCGTCAAACACACTTGTGGATCTTGAGATACAAACAATGCTGTAAGCTAAGTGAGATTAGGTATTTTGTTTGTAAAGAAGTAATTGTAGCAACCTAACAATGCAATAAGAAGAAAGCAGAAATCAGAAGCAAGTAACCAAAGACTAAGTAATGAACTCAAAGCAATAACTAAGCAAAAACTAAATGAGAAAGACTACTTAAGCAATACTAAGCAAGATGATCTTAAGACAATTATTTTAAAGCAAGACTCAAGGCTCTAAGCAATTGTGGGATTAGTGGCTTTCAAGAGTGACAAGGGGATTTCTAAACAAGGCAAACATCAAGCAATCATAAGCAAGCAATTCTTAATATTGAACTCCTAGACAAGGTATCTAAAAGGAATCAGCTTGGTGTCAATAAGAAATTCATATTCAACAAGATTGAAGTGTCAAACCCAATTGTGGTGGTGTATTATATAAACATGAGCATGAAGATCAGAACCATTCTAGCCTAAGAAAAGCACTAAACAAGCAAACATTCTCTCACTCAAGCAAGAATTCAGATCAACCTATGAATCTTGTGAACCATATAGGGACCTAGTTAGCTAAGCACCAATCAAGAATATGGACTTAAGCACACAATTGCAACATCCTAACAATGCTAAGCAATGAAGAGGAATCAAACAAAGGCAAGATATTTCAATGCATACTATCTAACTACCAAGCAAGAATCTCAAAACCAACACTATCTAGCCCTAAGCAATTCATCTAGCAAGGTGAACTATCACTTTGGTGTCACTGGACAAAGGAAACATATACCAAGCTAAACTATCAAGCCAAATAAGCGAACCATGCATAGGGATGAAATATCAAGCCATCTAGTGAACCATATGCATCAGTCAATACCATATTCAATCAAAAGGAGCAAGCTTTATGAACAATAATCACTTTGCAAGAGAAGGAGACAACATAGAACAAACTAATCAAGCTTAATCACCCCTTAATCACATCTTAATCTCCACTTTCCTTACTTAGAACCATAAATCTAAGGTAGACTACTCACTAATTATGTTAATCCTATTTGTTTAGAGTTAAACATGATTAGATGAGATTAAATTGCAAAGATGATAAATATAAACTACCAGGGCGCTAGAATAAAGATCAAGGGACAAGATTAAACTATAAAAGTGCAAACTTTATTGAAGGAAAACAAACTATAGCAAATCGCCCTTTAAGGTCTTAGAACAAGATGAAAAGAGATAGTTTTTTTATAGAAAGACTAAGATAGGATGGAGACAATGTTTTGTGGCTTCCTTTTTATAGTAGGGAACCAAAAGACATATAAAAACCTAAAAACAAGATAAGGTCAACGAAAAATAAGTGGTCAACGCGCGGATGAGTTGCATCAAGGTTGTACGGACGATGTTTTGCTCGATGTATAACCTTGATATGGCTCGATGTATCAGCTTCCTTGCTCAATGCTGGACCTCGATGCAGACCAAGGCCTCACACTCCTCGAACTGATCCTCTTCCTCACGTCCTGCAGCTTACATTGAGCATAATCTGCAGAGGTTTTGCTCGATATCCTTGCTCGATATGGACCAGACTTTGCAAAAGCTCCTTTTCTGACATCCTCTTTGATCATGAGCTGCTTTCATATCCTCCCCAACTCCAAGAATCTCCAAAAACACTTGAAAATCACCACAAACATGCACATGTATGCATTCCTAAACTAAATGCATGCAATGTTGATTCTAAGTGCAAATGAGACTAAAATGCTAAATTATAATGCAAAAACAAAGGAAAAAATGCCTGAAATGCTCTAAAATAGCAAGCTATCAAGGTCTTTATGGTCTTCTCTTGTAGTTTAATCCAGCCTTGTAAGAGTTTGATGTGGTGGTGAGCCACTCTTGTAGCTTCATAAGGGCAAGATTTTGAGTAAGGATCAAAGTAGTACTTGGCGCTTTCTTCCTCTAAGTCCTCTCCTTCAAGCGCTTCATCACCACTAACTCCTTGGTCATCAGCTGGTTCAATGGTGACACTCTTCATCCTACCTATTCTTAGAAGAGGCTCATGAATATTTGGATCATACAAGTGTTGCCCTTCCACTTGAAACCACACATTCTCTTGTAAACTGAAGCTAGTGAGATGGCGCTTTGGGAGGAGAACCACATTCTTCTTGTCACCAAGCTCAAATTGGTAGGCATAGCCTTCTCTAGTTCCTCCAATCAAGAAGTCACCTCTGCTAAGGTATGTTGCATTAAGGAAAGCAATGGGGTGTGAGGGTTCTTTGAGAGGTCTACCAGCTGCAAGCAAGATGGAAGTGATGATTCCACCAATGGCCAGCTTGGATTTCTTTGCAGATGTGTTGATAGCCTGAAACAGCAGTTTTTGGTCACTACATCAAATTCCCTATGCCTCTAATTAGTTGTAGAATAGAGATCAGATATCAATCCAATTGTGGAAGATGAGATGCAAACAATGCTGTAAGCTAAGCAAGATTGAGGATTTGATTATGCAAGAGCAAGTCTAACAACCTAATGATGCAATGGAAGAAAAGCATAAACTAAATGCAAGTGAACAGAACTGAACAATGAACTTAAAGCAATGACTAAACAAAAATTAAGTAAGTAATGACTACTAAAGCGAGAACTAAGCAAGATGACTTTGAAGACAATTAATTAAAGACAATACTTAAGGTTCTAAGCAATTGTGGGATTGTGGTTTTCAAGAGTGACAAGGGGATTTCTTTCTAAGTCACTCAACAAACATTAACAAGCAAGCAATTCTCAATGTTATGCTCCTAGACAAGGTATCTAAAGAGAACCACTTAGCGCCAATAAGCAATTCATATTCAACAAGATTGATGTGTCAGACCCACTTGTGATGGTGTATCCTTCGACCATGAGCATAAAGATCAGAACCATTCTAGCCTAAGAGATGTACCAATCAAGCAACTACTCTCTCACCCAAGCAAGAATTCAGATCAACTTATCAATCTTGTGAACCAATAAGGACCTAAGCAGATATACACCAATCAAGATTATGGGTTTAAACACAAACTTGCAACATCCTAACAAAGCTAAGCAATGAACAAGAGTGAAGCAAAGGCAGGATCTTTCAATGCATACTATCTAGCCATCAAGTCAAGAATCTCAAAACCAACATTACATAGCCCTAAGCGAATCATCTAGCAAGGTGAACTATCACTTTGGTGTCACTGAACAAAGGAAACATAGACCAAGCTAGACTATCAAGCCAAATAAGTGAACTATACTTAGAGAAGAGATACCAAGACATCAAGCGAACCATATGCATCTATCAAACCATATTCAATCAAAAGGAGCAAGCTTTATCAACATTAATCACTTTGCAAGAGAAGGAGATAATAGAGAACCATTAAACAAGCCTAATCACTCCTTAATCACATCTTAACCACCATTTTCCCTACTTAGAACCCTAAATCTAAGGAAGACTACTCACTAATCATGCTTAATCCCATTGATTTGGAGTTAAACATAACTAGATGAGGTTAAAAATGCAAAGATAATAAAACTAAACTACCAAGATGCAAGAACAAAGATTAGAAGACAAGATTAAACCATAAAAATGCAAACTTTATTAAAGATCAAGATCCTTAAGGCAAATAGCCCTTTAAGGTTTATGAAAGGTTTTTTGATAGAAAGCTAAACTTTGATAAGATAGATTTTGATAAAGATAATGTTTTGTGGCTTCCTTTTTATAGTAAGGAGCAAAAAGAAGCATAAAAAACCTAAAAAGATAAGATAAGGTTAACAAAAGCCAAATGGTCAACGCGGATGAGTTGCATCGAGGTCGTACGGTCGATGTTCTGCTCGATATGCGACCTTGATATGGCCCGTGCAGCGTGTATCGAGGTCCTTCCTCGATGCTGGTCCTCGATGCATACCAACAGCTTGAAATCCTCGTGCTGATCCTTCTCCTCTCGTCATGCTGTTTGCATCGAGCATACTCCACGGGTGTTCTGCTCGATATGCGATCTCGATATAGACCAGACTTTGCAAGAACTCCACTTCTGGTATCTCCTTTGATCATGAGCTGCTTCCATGCCTTCCCCAGCTCCAAGGAACTCCAAAAACACCTGAAAATCACCACAAACATGCACATGTATGCAAATGTATGCAATCATAAGCTAAATGCATGCTATGTCGATTCTAAGTGCAAATGATACCTAAATGCTGAACTATAATGCAAAAACAGAGGAAAAGATGCATGAAATGCAGCCTAAAATGATCTAAAATAGCAAGCTATCATAGCCCATTCTTGATGTTGCACCAGCTGTTTCATCAGAAGTGTAATAAGCCCAACTCCACTTTTATCTCCTCTTATTGGTCCTTGCCTAGTCTCTCTAAGGATGTATTTCATCCCCTTGACCAATAAACCAAGCTCTTCTTCCATGACCATGTTGTGCTCTTTTCTGTAGAAGAATGTGTTGGCCAAGAATTTGTGGGTATATCTAACTGCAGGATGCCTGATGCTAGAGCTCTTGAGGCGCCCTTTTATGTACTCTTGATTGTCGATTTCCTCCCACATATGCTTAAGCTCATCCTTATAAAAGCTCATCTCCATCTCCCTTGTTGTTCCCTCATTGAACCCAAAGACTTCATTGAGCTTGTTGAACCCCATCTTGCACTTCTCCCTTGCCACTCTGAATCTGATGAAGCCATCCCCCAAGTCTTCTTCTTCTTCAATGTCCCCATCAAAGTCATCAAAGTAGTCGACTTTAAGGGTAGCAAGAAATTGCAAAGCTTCTTTCTTGTTAGTGGGGTAAGCTGAGAACAAGAATTTTTCTATCAGGTTCTTGAATATGAGCAGAACCTCCTCTTCTATGCCCATTTCCCTCAGCATTGAAAGGCATGCAAACTGAGTTGGAACAAACTCCACCTTGTTGATGGCCTTTAAGATCTCCTTAGAGCTAAGTGGAGCAACTTGGGGAACATATTCTTCTTCCTCCTTTTCAACTGCCACTCTCTTGTCTTGTTACTTGTCTCTTCTTTCTGATTCATGGGTCAGAGCCAAGGCTTGTTAATCTTCTTGAGACATGGTTCCTGAAAAAGCAAGACTCAAAAGAAGATAAGAATGTTGCAAATTCAACACATATTCAAACAATAATTGTTTCAATGTCCAAAAATTTTTGAAAAATTCTAAAAATTTTCAGCATGAACAAGGAACAACTAAAGTGAATTAAGACAATTTTTGCAGTTCAAGAAAAATTCACGAAGCAATAATTAATAAATCATAATTTTAAACAAGAATTTAGGACAAAATTTGCATCAAACATCAAAACTCATCATTCTCCACCACTAAAATGCATCAAGCAGCTTCTAAACTCTAAGAACTATTCTAAATGCAATTAATGAAGCAACTGAACCATAAACAATGCAAAAAGTATATAGAAACACAAGCTTAACTCAAAAATAAATTAAAATTAAGCCATAAAGGATACCTTGCAAGATGTATGTGGACAAGATGCTTACGATAATGCCTTAGAATGAGAGAAACTTGATGCTAAAGAGAGGAAACTTTTCGTGGTGGAGAGAGATGAATGCAAAGATGGTTGTGCAAATGCAAAAGAAAAAGAGAATATATAGGCATTAACTAATAATCAAAAATAAAATCCCAAATTTTTGTTTTTTTCAAATTTGAAAATTTTTGGATCAAGAAGAGAGGAGACATTACCTGCACAGAGGTCTGCATATGGGCCCTATTACGGTTTGGCTCCAAACAAATTTTTTCAAATATCGAAGAAGTTAACCGGTGCAGTTCCTCGGTGCGTATCGGATCGTATGATAGCTTGCTATATTAGAGCATTTTAGGCTGCATTTCATTCATTTTTTCCCTTGTTTTTGCATATTAGTTTAGCATTTTAGTCTCATTTGCACTTAGAATCAACATTGCATGCATATAGTTTAGGATTGCATACATATGCATACTTGTGATATTTTTCAGGTGTTTTTGGAGGTTCTTGGATTTTAGGGAGGAGATGGAAGCAGCTCATGTTCGAAGATATGCCAAAGAGGGAGCTTTGCAAAGTTTGGTCCCATACCGAGGTGAAGCATCAAGCAAAACCTCTATGGAGTATGCCCGGTGCAAGCCGCGGTGCGTGAAAAGTGGACTGGTTCATGGAGTCTAAGGCTTTGTCTACGTCGAGGTGCTGCATCGAGCAGGGGAAGCTGCACAGCCCAATACGCGCTTACACAGACCATATCGGGGTGGTGCATCGAGCTGAACACCGTCCGTACCACTCGATACAACTTACCCGCATGTTTTTAGGTTTTTTATCCTTCTTTTGGTTCCCTACTATAAAAGGGAAACCGCAAAACATTACTTTATCTCTGAAAAAGACGATTTGCCTAAGTTTATTAACACTTTTATTTTCCAATCAAGTCTTGCATTTTATGGTTTAATCTTGCTTATAGATCTTTAGTTCTCGCATTCTGGTAGTTAGATTCATTATCTTTGCATTTCATCTCATCTAATTATGTTTAACTATAATCAAATGAGATTAAACATGATTAGTGAGTAGTTTACCTTAGATTTGAGGTTCTAAGTATGGAAAGTGGTATTTAAGATGTGATTAGGGATTATTAGGCTTGTTTAGGTTGATCTCTAATGTTTCCTTCTCTTATAAAGTGATTATTGTTCATAAAGCTTCTCCCATTTGGTTGAATATGGTATTGTTGATGTATATGATTCACTTGATGGCTTCAAGTCTTGTTCTTTGCATGATTTGCCTATTTGATTTGATAGTTTAGCTTGGTCTATGTTTCTTTTGTTCAGTGACACCAAAGTGATAGTTCACCTTGCTTGATGATTTGCTTAGGGCTAGATAGTGCTTGTTCTAAGATTCTTGCTTGATGGTTAGATAGTTTGCATTAGAAGAACATGCTTTTGTTTGAATCCTGTTGATTGCTTAGCATTGTTAGGTTTCACAATTGTGAGCTTGAATCTATGTTATTGATTGGTTGAGTTAGCTACTTACATCCCTATATGGTTCAAAAGATTGATAGGTTGATCTGAATTCTTGCTTGGATGAGAGATGTTTACTTGATTAGTAGTTCTCTTATGCTATATGATTCTGTTCTTTACGGTCATTATTAGAGAATACACCATCAAAAGTGGGTTTGAAACTCTAGTCTCGTTGAATTGGATTAGCTTATTAACCACTAAGAAGATTTTTCCTTAGATACATTGTCCAGGAATGCAATATTGAGATTTTCTTGCTTATGATTATGCTTGATGATTGCCTTTGTAGGAAATCCCCTTAGTCACTCTTGATACCACTTAACTATTATTGTTTAGGACCTTGGATCTTGCCTTTTAGTTATTGTCTTAAATTGCTTTCTTACCTAATTGTTCTTGCTTGCTTTAATTCAGTCTTCATCTTGCTTAGTATTGCTTAAGTAGTTATCTTTTGCTTTAGTCTATTGCTTTTCATTTTGCTTAGTCTTTGCTTAATTGCATTTCCTGTTTTCTCTTTCTTGCATTTCTAGGTTGTTAGACTTATTCTTACACAATCAAAACCCCAATCTTGCTTAGCTTATGGCATTGTTTGCATCTCATCATCCACAAGTGAATTGACACTTGATCCCTATTTTTACAACTGATTAGAGGCTAAGGACATTTGGTTCTAGACCACAAAAAGTCTCATTTCAAATTGGGGCTGTTGCCACTTGTGGATTCTTTGAGTTTGATATTGCTATGAGTCTAAGTTCTTTTCTTTTTCATTACTAATTACCTCTGTTTTCATTGCCCTGTTTTCTCATGTACTTTTATGAACTTGAGGTCCAAAGGCTCAAGGAACTTAATCCCGCTTATTGACAATATTCACCATCTAGAGAGAGGGGTTAGGAGCAGAGTTGTTAGACAGAGAGTTCAGGAGTTAGAAGAGCAGAGAATGGCAGAGCAGGAAGCTCAGTTACCACACATTGGTGTTGTTGGACAAGCACCAATACCACAAGCAGCAGCGCACATAGAGGATGTTCAACAAGATATTAATCATGCGGCTGAAGTTCAGGGTTTGAGAGCACTGGTTCATGCACCAACAGTCTAAAGACCTATAGGAGCTAGTGATGCGCCTGACACACACCATAACCGCAATGGGATTCACGCTCCAGTTGTGCACCAGAATCACTTTGAGATCAAGCTAGGCCTCATCAACATGGTGCAAGGAAACAGATTCCATGGTCTGCCCAATGAAGATCCTTTGGACCATTTGGATCAGTTTGACAAAGTGTATGGCATGACCAAGTAACAAGGAGTCTCTGAAGATACTCTGAAGCTGCGCTTATTCCCTTTCAGCTTAGGAGTCAAAGCACATCAGTGGGAGAAGACACTTCCACAAGGTTCAATCTCAACTTGGGATGAGTGCAAGACTGTATTTCTCAACAAGTTCTTTAGCTCAATAAGAACAGAAAAGCTCCGAAATACAATCAGTAGTTTCACTCAACATGGGTATGAGACATTTGCTGAAGCATGGGAGCGCTTTAAGTCCTACACATTGCAGTGCCCTCATCATGGATTCACCAATGAGAGTGTGTTGTCTACATTGTACAGAGATGTTACGCCTAAGTACATGATGCTTCTAGATACAGCTTCTAATGGTAACATCATGGGTAACACAGTGGTTGATGGAGCAGATGTTGAATGGTCAAGCCAAAACAACTATAGAGCTGCACAAGATGTTTGCTGAAGTGCACAACAAGATTGATGCTACAACTTGCGATTTGAATGGGAAGCTTGATGCTTTAAACCAAAGGATTAAGTCTCTAGAGAGCAAAGAAACTTCATCTTCAAAGCCTCAGAACCAATTACCTGGAAAGAATGAAGCCAATCCTAAAGAATTCTACCATTTGATTGCTGAAGAGGATGAAGAGTTGGGAAATGATGAAGATGCTTCTTTGGAAGATCTTGGTATGATGATTCAAGAGCTATTAATCCATGTGGACATGACGATATCTGAGTGTGGGGGATTGTTCAGAAGCCACCATTGACGACCAAGAAGCTGTTGATATAGTAGAGCAGTTCCTTCAAGGTTTGGATAGAAGTTTGGATAAAGAAGAAGAGCTTGCTTTGGAGCAAGAAAGAGCTGAAAGAAAAGCTGCTGAGAAGGAAGAGGCTGAGAAAGCCTTAGTTGCTCTAGAAGAAGAAGCCAAGTCAGAGCTTAGTGAAGCTGATAAGGAGCTTGTAGAAACATACCATGCTTTGATGCTCATTGCCAAGTAAAATCCTGAAGATTTCAAAGAGCTGTATGAACGCCAAGTAGGGACTTCTTCAAGCAACAATGAGAAGGGTAAAGCTGCTGAGGTTAAAGTCTACAAACGACCAATTCCTTACCCCACAATGCACTTTACAAAGGCTCAAATAGGAGTCTACTAAAAGTTCAGAAAGGATATAGAAGACGCTGGCATAAAACTTTCTCATGGCACCACATTGCTTGAAGTAAAGGATCAAATCAGGTTTCTCAAGGAGGTTTTTGACAAGCTAGAGGTTGTGGAACCAATACTTGAGAATGTCGGAACTAATATGAAGAAGAACACGGAGCTGAAAACCTTAACCAAGCTGTCCAATCCAGGAAAGTTTATGATCACTTGTGAGCTTGGGATGTTAGACAAGGTGGAAGCCTTACGTGATTCATGTTCCATAATCAATGTCATGTATCTCCACTTAAGCCAAACCTTAGGAATCAAAGAGCTGAAGCCCTACAAAGCCTTTATTACCTTTGTGGATAATACTTCAAAGAGACCACTAGGGATGGTGAAGGATTTCCCTTTGAAGATTGGTAATTGTTTGATACCAACAGATTTTGTGGTTATAGAGAAGACATATTTAAGAGAGGTGCCACTTCTACTAGGAACACCTTTCTTGGCTACAGCAGGCGCTCAAGTAGACTTCAAGAGATGCTCTGTTGTTTTGAAGAATGTTGATGAGTTCAAGGTGTACGAGATTGTGTCACCTTCTATTGCTTTTTGTGGAACCATTGTTGAGGAAGAGAGTGAACAACAGAAACTTCCCGAGTGTGTGGAGCAAGCTATGACCTTCACAATGAGCATGCTGATGAGAGACACTCTTCCTGATGAGCCAGAGATGAAGCTTGACACTGAGTTGAAGCTTGAAGATGGTTTAAAAGAAGAAGAGGTCTTGATACCAAAGAAGAGAAACCTTTGATCACACAAAGTGTCAAGAAGAGGAGAACAAAGAAGTCAGCTCGTGATAAGAAGAAGCTGCTCTCAGTTGTTACTTGGGTCTACATGATGAAGGGAGAAAGAGCTTCTTATCCATGAACTTCTTCCCACTAAGTCGCCAACCATCAAAGTCAATCTTAGTGACTTAAAACAAGCATACTTGGGAGGTAATCCCCTGACTATCCTTGTAAATTTATGGTTTATTTTATGATTGATGCCTTTATTTAGTGTTTCAGAGGCCAAAGAATAGGTCCCAAGCTGTGTAGGGTTGTTTAATGGCCAAGGAAAGAAGACTTTGTTTTCATATCGGGTACCATATCGGGCAGAACCTCTGTCATTGCTGCCTGATATGCTTCATACCAAGGAAGATGATGTCTGTATGTCGAGCAAATTGCTCGAGGGGATTGTATCAGGGTGTTACATCGCTCTTGAAGCCCCAGCCCGTACACCGAGGAGAAGGAGACGTACACCGATCAAGATGTGGTACAAGACTTTTTGAGTCTCTACTCAAATGTCCTGACTCTAATCAGTTGTAGAATAGGGTTCAGGTATCAATCCAATAGTGGAAGATGAGATGCAAACAATGCTGTAAGCTAAGCAAGATTGGGGATTTGATTATGCAAGAGCAAGTCTAACAACCTAATGGTGTAATGGAAGGAAAGCATAAACTAAATGCAAGTGAACAAAACTAAACGATGAACTTAAAGCAATGAATAAACAAGAATTAAGCAAGAAATGACTACTAAAGCAAGAACTAAGCAAGATGACTTTGAAGATAATTAATTAAAAGCAAGACTCAAGGTTCTAAGCAATTGTGGGATAGTAGTTTTCAAGAGTGACAAGGGGATTTCTACATAGGCATTTGATATTGCTGCATATTTCATGTGTTTTTCATACATATAAGATAGTTTCTCATGCATTTACCTTGCATATTAGGCTAGTTTGCATCACTTTAGGTCCTAGAGCACTTTTGCATCAACATTTGCATGTTTCTTGCATTATGCATCGCATTCAGGTTGTTTTCGGCTACTTTGGAGCTTTGCAAGATTTGTGGACGTGCTACGGCTCGTGAGAAGTTTATGGACACCCGGAGAACTCAGGATTTGCATGGTAGGGACCCGAGATCGAGTAGCAGATCGAGCATGACAGGTCGATCCAGACGAGATCGACCAGAAGATCGAGTAGCCGAGTCGATGCAAGGAAATGGATCAAGACCGAGATCGAGATGGGAGATCGATCTGAAGTATGGACGTAAATGACGCCATGCAGATCGAGTACCGGATCAGCACAAGATCGACTCATAGATCGACCAAAGTCATCCGATCCAAGCCAAAGAAGGCTCGATCCCAGACTACTTTAACTGTTTTTGGCTTCTAGCGAGGGGGGGACCATCGAGCTGTTTGCCCATTTTGGGAAGGCGTCGATCCTGCTTTTCCCACACACGTTTTCACTTTATCGTTTTATCATCTTCTCTCTAGTTTGGGGGCGATTATCTCCGACATTGTAGAACCTTGAGTTTTCTTGGATTTGCGCTTTGAATATTGAATCTTTTGCTTTAATCTATCTTTAATCATGCTTAGTAGATCGTCTTCTATACATTGTTCGGTTTATTTAATGTGTAACGAGTAGTCTTTTCGGGTATTGGGGTTGAGGTGATTCAAAAGGGTCGAAAAGGTTAAAGCTTGTGTTTTCTTGTTCTTCATTCCTTTCTTTTCTATGATTTGAGCACTTAAGGCTTAGAGACTCTCATGCCAAGATCTCTATGATCAGAGGGATATCTTACCTTGACAGGATTCAGATGTCATGGAGAAGTCAAATCCTAGAGGCTAATCCTTCCTTTCCCACACGCCATGGTTTTAGGGGATTAGTTAGGCCGTTTGCTTGAAATCTATGTTTTATGCCCTTCAATCTCTTTTTCCACCAAACGCCATGGGTTTGGAGAAGGAAATGAAGGAGTGATCCATACCACATGCCATGGATGGATCTTATTTTGTTTTCAAGGCCTAGAGAACCTCTTAGAAAGAGTAGATCTAATGTTTTCAAACCAAGCTTTGATCTTTGAGACCCACGAATATGAACCTCGACCCTAGACCCTTTTTCTTAGTGTTATAAACATTTCCTTATCATCCCATCGTCATAAAGTTGTGTTCTTGTCAATCGCAAATCGCATCATTTCATCATTCTAGGTTGTTTAGACGAGATCGATCGTTGTTGCTCGATCTAGTGGTCGATCCTGTGGTCGATCCACTAAGTCGATTATTAATAATTAGTAGCTTTGCATTTTAAATATTCCACTTGTTCCTCGTGGTAGTTAACCCTCTTCCAGGGATTTTAAAATAGTTTTGCTTTGCATTTGACACTTGCATTTAGTTTTTAGAAATTTTACCAATCATTTATCACTCTCGCTTAGCTTTGCTCATCCTTTGCATTCTTAGTGAACTTGCTACCCCTAGGTGTGGATTGATATCTATCTTGCTCACTATACTACATCTCTATGTGCATTAGAGCTTTGATAACCCCTCTGTTGCATCTTGACACATCATTGCATAACAAAAACGTGTTATCAAATGGCACCGTTGCCATCTTAGGGGATAGAAAGCATTAAAATTTGGGGTTTAGTAAAGACTAAGCCTTTACTTTAAGTTGGTTACTGATTTCTCTACTCTCAAACTTGTGTCTTTCAGGTACATGAATCTACGTTCCAGGGGTGACAACGACTTACTCACACCCTTGGACAATATTCATCAGCTTGGAAACGCAAGATCAAGAAGAGTTCAAGAACAAGCTAGAGCTTTTGAGGAGATTGTTCAGTAAGGTTCAGTGGATTTTGAAGCGATGGCTGAGCACGAGCACCCAGAGGGACCTCCTCCAGCTCACGGGGCAGTGGGAAGAGGTAATGGAAACCCCCACCACGCGGCTAGACGCCCACGTATCATTGGGGCAGGAGATGCTCCCAATACTCACCATAATAGATTTGGGATCACTCCTCCTCCAGTGCAAAACAATAATTTCGAGATCAAGCCAGAGTTTCTTCAGATGGTGCAAAACAACAAATTCCATGGGTTAGCTTTGGAGAACCCATTGGCGCATCTAGACAACTTTGAGAAGCTTTATGGAATGCTCAAGATAAATGGAATCTCGGAAGACAGCTTCAAGCTGCGCTTGTTTCCCTTTTCCTTAGGCGACAAGGCATGGCATTGGGAGAAGACTCTTCCACAAGGCACTATCACTTCTTGGGCTGATTGTAAGAAAGCTTTCCTCTCCAAGTTTTTCTCAAGCTCTCGGACAGCAAGGTTGAGAAGCGAGATCAGTGGCTTCACTCAGAGACATAATGAGTGATTCAATGAGGCTATGGAGCATTTCAAGGATTACACTATCGCTTGTCCTCACCACGGTTTCAGTGAAGAGACCCTATTGAGTACTATCTACCGCAGAGCACTTCCATAGATCAGATTACTGCTTGACACGGCAAGCAAAGGAAACTTCCTTGGTCAAGAGGTTGAGGAAGGCATGGAGCTAATTGAAAATTTGGCGTTGAGTGATGGAAATTATTCTGAGGATTATGACCGTGCACCAAGAGGAGCTGATCTTGAACCCAACAAGAAGGAAATGAAGTCTCTACATGAGAAGATCGATAAGCTCATGCTTGCTAACCAAAAGCATGTACATTTTGTTGAGGAAGCCACAAATGTCTTGGATGAGCTAGAGCAATGCCAAGAAGAAGAAGCTAATTGGGTAGCCGGTCAAAACAACTACAAACCTCAAGGTTACTCTCAAGGCTACCAAGGCAACAACAACTTGTCTTATCGCAGCACCAACGTTGAAACCCCAAAGGATCAGGTGTACCCTACTCAACAAGCTAAACCGTTTGTGCCCTATAACAAAGGTTTTCAGCCGAGTGGTGGTTTTCAAGGTCAGCGACAAGGCAAATTTCAGGGACAGCAGCAGCAGCAAGGAAACAAGCCTTATACTCCTATGTACCCTCCAGGCTATGTTCCTCAACAACAGATGCAACCGAACCAAGTTGATCATGTACAAGCCATGTTTCAGCAGTTGCTTCAAGGGCAAGCTTCCACCGAGGGTTGCACCTAAGGACAATGAGGACATTGTGGTTCAAGAGGGGGAGGATAAGCCGTCGGCTGATGATGAGATCAACTTCCACAACGTGTGGATAGAGCGGCCAACAAAGGGTAAAGAAGCAGCTGTAAAGAAGCAAGCGGAGAAAGCAACCGAGGAGAAGGATGAGTACATACCTCCGCCTTATGTTCCTAAGCTTCCCTTTCCCGGTCGTTTCAAGAAACAGCATATAGAGAAGCATAGGCTCTTGTTTGAGAAGCATCTAAGGGACGTGGAGATCAAGCTACCTCTCATGGATTGCCTTGCCATGATGCCTAAATGTGCAAAAATTTTCAAAGACACGCTTGCAAAGAAGAATAAGGAAAGCAACGAAGTGCTGGTACTTAGTGAAGAATGTAGCGCCATCATTCACAAGGAAATAGTCCCCAAGAAGTTGGGAGATCCTGGAAGCTACACTATATATTGCGCTTTAGGTCCATTGGTGTTCAAGAGTTGCCTTTGCGATTTGGGAGCTAGTATAAATCTGATGCCTCATTCTATAGCAAAGAAGTTGGGATTCACGAGATTCAAAGACTGTAGAACCTCCTTGGTGATAGCCGACAGAAGCGTGAGGTTACTCGTGGGTTTGCTTGAGGACTTACCAGTGAGGGTCAGTGGTGTAAACGTGCCTACAGACTTCGTTGTGCTTGAAATAGATGAAGAACCTAAGGATCCGCTCATTCTTGGAAGGCCATTCCTTGCAACCGCCGGAGCAATCATCGATGTCAAGAATGGGAAGATAGCTCTACACTTGGGTAAGGATATAAGGCTGGATTTTGAAATCAACGAGGTCCTGAAGAAACCCACCATAGAAGGGCAAGCTTTCTACATAGAGACATTGGATGCATTGGCGGATGAACTGCTAGAAGAGCTTGCACAAGAGGATCACTTGAAGCTGGCATTGACTAAGGAGAGAGGAGAGTACGGTTTCGTAGATCAGAGGACTCATGAGTACGTTAATCTCCTTGATTCTAGGAAAGTTGTGCTAGAAGATGAAGGCGAATGCCTAGAGATCGATCAGGCAATCGAGAAGATCACTCGATCCAAGTCAGCAATCGACAAGAAGATCAAGGATACTGGTCGATCCAAAGAAGAGAACGACTCAGACACTCGATCCACTACTCGATCTCATCTAAATCGAGTGGGAGATCGACCTGAGAACAGTCAACCCAGAAAAACAATCGATGGGAAGATCGAGGGAAGCCAACCGATCAGTTCAGAGAACGAGACAGGGACTCGATCTCTTGCTCGATCCCAATCAAATCGAGTAGGAGAATCGAGCGAAATTGCTCGATCCGGACCAGAACGAGTGCAAGATCGACTGGAAGACTCGATATCGGAGAGGACAACGGGTCAAGAAAGCAGTCTTTTAGGTCAAGTCTCGGGTTCTAAGGAGGCTACTGAGGATGGGAACGTTAACAGGAGCCACGAGGAGGACTGGAGCGAGCTGCTAGCCCCAAAGGTGGACCTTAAGGAGCTCCCAAAAGGGCTAAGGTATGCTTTTTTAGGGCTTAACGAAACCTATCCTGTGATTGTGAATGAGAACTTAAGTGATGATGAGTTGCACTCGCTCCTAAATGAGCTGAGAAAGAATAGGAAGGCCATTGGGTACTCTCTAAGTGACATCAAGTGCCTTTCACCAATACTTTGCACTCATAGGATTCACTTGGATAATGAGAACGCCTCTTCTATAAAAAAACCAAAGGCGTTTGAATCCTAATTTAAAGGAAGTTGTTAAGAAAGAGATTCTTAAGCTTTTAGAGGCTGATGTGATCTACCCCATACGTGACAGCACGTGGGTGTCTCCCGTACACGTGGTGCCTATGAAGGGAGGGATCACGGTTATTAAGAACGATAAAGATGAGCTTATACCTACTAGGACTTTTACAGGACACCGTATATGTATAGACTATAGGAAGCTTAATCTTGCTACTAGAAAGGATCATTTTCCTTTACCCTTTATTGATCAAATGCTAGAGAGGCTTGCTAATCATCCTTACTATTGCTTTCTCGATGGATATAGTGGTTTTTTTCAAATACCAAATCATCCAAACGATCAAGAGAAGACGACCTTTACACGCCCTTATGGCACCTTCGGGTATCGAAGGATGCCATTCGGGTTGTGTAACGCACCGGCTACGTTTCAGCGGTGTATGATGTCGATCTTCTCTGATCTAATAGAGGAGATGGTAGAAGTGTTTATGGATGACTTCTCTGTATATGGTGCGTCTTTTTCTGCGTGTTTGTTGAATCTTTGCAAGGTACTAAAGCATTGTGAAGAGACGAATCTTGTGTTCAACTGGGAGAAGTGTCACTTCATGGTGAAGGAAGGGATTGTGCTTGGCCACAAGATATCAAAGAAAGGCATAGAGGTTGATAAATCCAAGGTTGAAGTCATGATGAGTCTTGAGCCGCTGGTTAATGTCAAAGGGATGAGGAGTTTCCTAGGCCATGCTGGCTTCTACAGGCGCTTCATCAAAGATTTTTCCAAGATTGCACGCCCTCTCACACGGCTGTTGTGCAAGGAAGCTGACTTTGTGTTTGATGAGGATTGCCTTCATGCTTTCGTGACCATCAAGGAAGCTCTAGTATCCGCGCCTATAGTGCAAGCACCGGGTTAGACTCTACCGTGCGAGATAATGTGTGACTCGAGTGACTACGCCGTGGGAGCTGTTCTTGGTCAGCGGAAAGACAGGCGGCTGCACGTGATTTACTATGCTTCACGTACCTTGGACGACACGCAAGCCAGATACACTACGACTGAGAAGGAGTTGCTGGCAGTTGTATTCGCCTTTGAGAAGTTCAGGTCATACCTCGTAGGCTCCAAGGCCATCGTCTACACAGATCACGCGGCTCTGAGGTACATCTATTCCAAGAAAGACACTGAACCGAGACTCTTGAGATGGATCCTTTTGTTCCAAGAATTCGATATGGAAATCAAGGACAAGAAAGGGATAGAGAACGGCGTTGCTGACCACCTCTCTAGGATGAGAATCAATGAGTCTCTTCCCTTAGATGATTCGCTTCCAGAAGAACAACTCATGATGATCACCACGGCTGTTTGTGGAAGGCTAGAAGGACAGTTTGAAGAGGTTTTGAGCTTCAAAGAAGAGGATCTTCCTTGGTACGCTGACATTGTGAATTTCTTAGCGTATGGAGAGGAGCCTTCTCATCTTGACAACTATCACAAGAAGAAGTTCATGAGAGACGTAGGCCACTACTTTTGGGACGAGCCCTACTTGTACAAGAGGGGCGTGGACAGTTTATACAGGAGGTGTGTAACAAAGGAAGAAGCTAAGGACCTTCTCCTTCACTGCCATGGCTCTTCATACGGCGGTCACTTTGCCTCATTCAAGACCGCTACAAAAGTCTTACAAGCCGGTTTCTGGTGGCCGTCTATCTTCAAAGACGCCCATGAGTTTGTGAAGAGTTGTGAAGCTTGTCAACGAGCAGGGAACATTACGAAGAGGAACGAGATGCCTCAGGTTCCTATCTTTGAGGTAGACGTGTTTGACGCGTGGGGCATAGATTTCATGGGACCATTCCCTTCTTCTTGCGGCAATAAGTTCATTTTGGTGGCTTTTGACTACGTTTCTAAATGGGTTGAGGCCATTGCTTCCCCTACAAACGACTCTAAAGTGGTGATAAAGCTCTTCAAAACCATCATATTTCAACGGTTTGGAGTCCCCAAGGTTGTAATCAGTGACGGTGGTAGCCATTTCATCAACAAGTTGTTTGAGAGCCTTCTAAGAAAATATGGTGTGAAGCACAAGGTGGCTACACCGTATCACCCTTAAACGAGTGGGCAAGTGGAGGTCTCTAACCGACAGATCAAAGCCATACTCGAGAGGACAGTGGGTACTACTCGGAAGGATTGGGCAGCTAAGCTAGACGACGCTTTGTGGGCTTACCGGACCGCCTTCAAAACGCCCATTGGTACTACTCCTTTCACTCTTCTCTACGGCAAAGGATGTCACCTCCCCGTCGAGCTAGAACACAGAGCATTGTGGGCAGTAAAGCGGCTGTATTTTGATCTAAAGACGGCTCAGGAGAAGCACTTAATCCAGCTACATGAACTTGATGAGTTAAGGTTGGACGCCTACGAAAATGCTAGGATCTACAACGAGTGTACTAAGGCGGCTCATGACAAGAAGCTGGTCCACAAAGAGCTTAAGGAAGGCAGTTTGGTATTGCTCTACAACTCGAGGCTGAAGCTCTTTCCAGGAAAGCTGAAGTCAAGGTGGTGGGGACCGTTTGAGATCAAAGAGGTATTGCCTTACGAAGCCGTTACGTTGGTTGGCAAGAGTGGGAATGCATTCACAGTAAACGGACACAGAGTGAAGCCATACTTGGCCAGCACATTCAACAAGGAGAGCACTTCAATGCTTCTCCAAGACCCATCATCTGCCTAAACCAAGTAAAGTCTAGCTAAAGACGTTAAAGAAAGCGCACTTGGGAGGCATTCCCATGTTTATCTTGTATATATTTTTGCTTTATTTCTCTTTCAGTTTTATGTTTTTATCTTATGAGTGTGTAGGAACAGGTATAAGGGATTGCAGGCCATGATCTTGGATCCAAAAGGAGTAAGGAGTGTCGAATATAGGCTAGAAATCGGGAGCTAGATCGACTCATCCTGACTCGATCTTTGCTAGATCGAGCCAGTGAATCGAGAGGAGTCAGTCGATCTAGACGGAATCAAGAGGAGCCAGTCGATCTAGACGAAATCGAGTAGAACATCGAGTGGAACGGTCGATCATGAGAGGACAACCCACCAATGCGTTCAGCTTGAAAAGCGAACGAGGTGTAGGTCGACCGAGACACTCGATCCTCGAAACTAAGCTAAAATCAACCCCTGAATCGATGACGTGGCTCGATCACGAGGACTTAGCTATCGTGCCAAAAATCAAGGAACGAGAGGTGCTATCGATCCAAGACTCGATTGAATTCAAATCGAGTCTCAAATCGATCAATCCTCTCGATCCAAGCCATTATGGGCATGAGATCGAGTCCTAGATCGACCAAATGGACTTGATCTCGTGCCGAGGTAACAAATTATTTTCCCTCTTTTATGTTTTCCCTCCGGTTTTTAAATTTAAAAAGTGGTCAAGGCAAGCATCTTTGACCATGAAAGATATGCCTTGACCACAGTTTTTGTCAGAAAACCACTTATTTTACCCATGGTTTTGTAAATTAGTTATCCTTTATATATTTTCAACCACTCTCACACTCTCCCATTTCCGTTCTCGCGATTTCTTAAGCAAAAGAGAGTGTAAATTTTTATTTTCTAAAGGCTAACAACATCCTCTTTCAATCTTTGCAAAGGTATTTTCGAATCTTTAAGAAAATCTTCAAGAAAATCTCTTTTTAATTCGCTTTGATTGTTCTAGATGCTAGGGCAGTTTATTTTTTTTTTAAAACTAGCTTGATATTAGGAAAAATTCTAGATTTAACTGTATCTCTAGATCTGATTCTCTGTTATCTTGCTAGAATTTTTATAAATTCCCCAAAATTCTAGGGTATTAGTTATAAGTTTTCCTTCTTGCTTGTCTCTTTCTCGATTTTTCGCTGCCTTGCTCATTCTCTTGTTTGAGAATCTTGTTTCAGGCACCATGGCTCCCAAAGGAACGAGAGAAGAGACAGCACAAGAGGGAGAAGGGCAAGAAGTGGTTGTTCAAGAGAGGGTCAGATGGTCTAAAGAGGAGAAACGAGACAAGGAGCGACTTCAAAGGCTGAAGTTCGAGCCAACGAAGTTTGCGGACAGAGGTTTGCTGTCTAAGATGGGGATTTTGGGGGATTTTGATCAACTCCTCCAGAACATGGGGCTTAGGTGTTTGTCACGGATGGATTGCCCAACCTTTCCCGAAGTGACGATCGACTTCCTTGCCACCTTGGAGTTTGCGTACGAGAACCCTAGCATCCCAACTCCTTCTCAAGGCCGCCTCTCTTTCAAGATCAAACGTCGAGCCTTTAGTCTCTCAATCCCCGAGCTTTGTCAAGCCTATGGCCTCAATGCTGCTGCCACGAAGGTTGAGTTCAAACCCCCCCCCCCTTTCACTCAAGCAAACGATCTGTGGGACCTCATCAGCAACGATGACTACAAAGCAAATACCGCCAAAATCAAGAGAGTGAGGAATCCGGTGCTGCGTTACACGCTGAAACTGATCACCAACACCTTCAGTGGATGGTCAGTAGCCCCTACAGTCACCAAGATGGAGCTTTGCTTCTTGTTCCAGGGCATTAAGCATCTCGTTTGTAACCCCGATGAGAATGATGAGCCGTTGGAAGATCAACTATGAGACGACGTGAACTACGGATGTATCCTAGCCGGTTCATTAGTGAAATACAAGGCGTATGCCCTGAGATGCAAGGCAAGCTCGTCGCTTATTGGAGTCTTCCTCACGCCCTTGTTCGTGCAAGCTGGCGTACCGCTTCAAGACTTCACTCCTGCTCCGGAAAGAGCTTTCATATATGAGATATACCTAAGGAACACGGACAGCTTGGGACGCACGCCAGCTGAGGGCTTCTTTGCGTATCTGTTCATTGGTGAGGAAAATGAGAAGAGGGTGTGTATCCTGCCAAACAAGGACGAAACAGAGCTGTTGGGAGTTGGGAACATCGAGTTTCTCCCAAGCGTACAGGAGTGATTTGCTCCTCTAGGAGCCACAGCCGCCATTCAACAAACCACTCGCCCAAGATCAGAGTCTCATGCCATGGATGACGAGATCCCCGAAGCCTTTGTACTCCCTAAAATTGACTTTGAGCCGCGGACTAAGACGGAAAAGTTCTTTGCCTCTGTTGTGGAGATGCAAAGGAAGATCAACAAATGGCAAAGCAAGGTCATCAAGAAACTCGCCAAGAAAGTCAAGGCGCTTCAAGGAAGCTGGCCCGCGAAGTCTAAGGAGTCCATGAGTGTAGAGGTTAACCAGCCCGAGAAGAGGAGGAGATCAACAGGCGGCATTGTCATCTGTGAGCCACAAGGCAGCACACAACAAGCACGTCATTCCGTCCATGGTTTCCCGACCGCGGATAAAGGCAAAGATATAGCCCGACGCTCCTCTAGCAAGAGCAGCTCCGCTTGAACATCCTCAAGTTCCAGCCGAGTTTAGCTCCAAGGTACCAACAACCGATCCTTGTAAATACCATCATCCGTTTGCATTTTCTTTTGCTTTGTGTTTTGAACTCCTTTGAATTTGTTTGCCACAGAGACGGTGTCATTCAAGTTTGGGGGAGTATGTGTTGTGTTTAATGTGTTTTCTTTCTTCTTATTTTCTGTTATCATCTTTGAGTCTTGCATACATCCTAAGGCATAGAAAAGAACAAAAAAATTGGTAAAAGTTTTTAAAAATTTCAAAAAAAAATTCATGTAGTTGCATTCACTTTGTTAAACATTTTAGGATTGAGTCTAGAATTTTTAAGCATCTAGGTTGTTTATATTTGCATAAGGGGTTAAAGTTTTCTTAGAAAGGTGTTTTTGAATTGTTTCAATGCCCTAGTTAGTAGTTATTTGATGCTTTGCTCACGCTTTGAAAGTAAGCCCTTACCATGCTTGGATCACTTGTTTTGATTTTCGTGGTTTGACTTGAACATTTATGATTTGAAACTTATCTTAATAAGTGAGAACCCTAATCTGATTTTTAAATATCATTCTTATGCATTTGAAAATGAACACATGGATCTTATACATATTTAGGCTCTCTTCCTCCTTTTACCACTCTTTGTGAGCCTAAGTAGAACTCCCACCATGACCCTTACCTTTCTTTCAAGCCAAGTATTCTTGTGTGACATCACTATGAGGCCTCTTTTCGGTTTGAACTTAACATAATGTGTTACGTTTAGGCGACATGATCAGGTTCTCATTTGATTGCTAGCTTTACATTTTGAAGCTAGTTTTAGGCTTAGGATAGGTTTGGGGTTCATAAGGGGTGTTTATATGCTTTTGGTTTCAAAAATTTTTGGTGATTGAAGTAAGTGAAATTCTTTGTTTTCAAAAATAAAAAGCTCTAAGTATTTCAGAAGATAGCCCTCAAGTAAAAAAAAAAAAAGGGAAAAGAAAAGAAAAGAGCCTAAGTGCCAAATAAAAAGAAAAAGAAAAGAAAGAAAAGAGTAGAGAGCTATCAATAAGAAAAAAAAAATAAAGAGCTAAAATATTTTCAGCCTTTTCACTAGCTTAAAGAGTAAAGATGTTTTCTGTTTTTATTTGGGGTTTGCTAAGCTAATGCTTTGTTGATAAGGATAGTGTCTAAGAGGGTCAGTGAGCTAAAAAGAAAAGAAATGAGAGGGGTTCTAGGATGATTGATTAGCATGTATGGGTAGATGAGAATCTGATCATGTATGCATCAATTGCCTTTACCTTTAGCATTATGCATAAAGTTCATACCATTCTTGAGAGAAACCCTTGCATTATAAAACCCTTTATAAATGAGATCATTCTATGCTCATAGCCTTTGCCCTTAACCAAATGTGTTCTGCTTTAAAGTGCATAAGTTTGATTCGCGGTTTGATCATTAATGAATGTTAAAGGATGAGATTCTTTGATTGTTTGAAATAGGAGAGTTATGATTTAAAATTCATTATGTATGAGTATGGCTAAGTTCTTTGGAGTATGAGCGTGTGTATTGCATCTTAGAATTAAGAACTAGGACATTGAGATTGATTCATTTGAGAGACACCTTTGCAAGAAGCTTAAATCCTCGTCTTTGAAACCTCTCTCCCTTCTTGAATTTTGTTTGCTTGAGGGAAAGCAAAAGGCAAGTTTGGTGGAGTTGATATTGCTGCATATTTCATGTGTTTTGCATATATATAAGATAGTTTCTCATGCATTTACCTTGCATATTAGGCTAGTTTGCATCACTTTAGGTCCTAGAGCACTTTTGCATCGATATTTGCATGTTTTTTGCATTATGCATCGCATTCAGGTTGTTTTCGGCTACTTTGGAGCTTTGGAAGATTCGTGGACGTGCTAAGGCTCGTGAGGAAGTTCGTGGACACCCGGAGAACTGAGGATTTGCATGCTAGGGACCCGAGATCGAGTAGCAGATTGAGCATGAAGGTCGATCCAGACGAGCTCGACCAGAAGATCGAGTAGCCGAGTCGATGCAAGGAAATGGATCAAGACCGAGATCGAGATGGGAGATCGATTTGAAGTACGTACGTAAATGACGCCATGCAGAACGAGGACCGGATCGAGCTTTCAACCCGATCAGCACAAGATCGACTCATAGATCGACCAAAGTCACCCGATCCAAGCCAAAGATCGAGAGCCAGATCGAGCCTCCTGCTCGATCCCAGACTACTTTAACCATTTTTGACTTCTAGCGAGGGGGGGACCATCGAGCTGTTTGCCCATTTTGGGAAGGCGGCGATCCTGCTTTTCCCACACGCGTTTTCACTTTATCTTTTTATCATCTTCTCTCTAGTTTGGGGTCGATTATCTCCGCCATTGTAGAACGTTGAGTTTTCTTGGATTTGCGCTTTCAATATTGAATCTTTTGCTTTAATCTATCTTTAATCATGCTTAGTAGATCGTCTTCTATGCTTTGTTCGATTTATTTAATGTGTAGCGAGTAGTCTTTTCGGGTTTTGGGGTTGAGGTGATTCAAAAGGGTCGAAAAGGTTAAAGCTTGTGTTTTCTTGTTCATCATTCCTTTCTTTTCTAGGATTTGAGCACTTAAGGCTTAGAGACTCTCATGCCAAGATCTCTATAATCAGATGGATATCTTATCTTGACAGGATTCAGATGTCCTGGAGAAGTCAAATCCTAGAGGCTAATCCTTCCTTTCCCACACGCCATGGTTGTTTAGGGGATTAGTTAGGTCGTTTGCTTGAAATCTATGTTTTATGCCCTTCAGTCTCTTTTTCCACCAAACGCCATGGGTTTGGAGAAGAGAATGAAGGAGTGATTCATACCACACGCTATGGATGGATCTTATTTTGTTTTCAAGGCCTAGAGAACCTCTTAGAAAGAGTAGATCTAATGTTTTCAAACCAAGCTTTGATCTTTGAGACCCATGAATATCAACCTCGACCCTAGACCCTTTTTCTTAGTGTTATAAACATTTGCTTATCATTCCATCGTCATAAAGTTGTGTTCTTGTCAATCGCAAATCGCATCATTTCATCATTCTAGGTTGTTTAGACAAGATCGATCGTTGTTGCTCGATCTAGTGGTCGATCCTGTGGTCGATCCACTAAGTCGATTTTTAATAATTAGTAGCTTTGCATTTTAAATATTCCGCTTGTTCCTCGTGGTAGTTAACCCTCTTCCAGGGATTTTAAAATAGTTTTGCTTTGCATTCGACACTTGTATTTAGTTTTTAGGAATTTTACCAATCATTTATCACTCTCGCTTAGCTTTGCTCATCCTTTGCATTCTTAGTGAACTTGCTACCTCTAGGTGTGGATTGATATCTCTCTTGCTCACTATACTATATCTTTGTGTGCATTAGAGCTTTGATAACCCCTCTGTTGCATCTTGACACATCATTGCATACCAAAAACGTGTTATCAAATGAAGGCATTCAACAAGCATTTAACAAGCAAGCAATTCTCAATGTTATGCTCCTAGACAAGGTATCTAAAGGAAACCACTTGGCGTCAATAAGCAAAACATATTCAACAAGATTGAAGTGTTAGACCCAATTGTGATGGCGTATCCTTCAACCATGAGCATAAAGATCAGAACCATTCTAGCATAAGAGATGCACCAATCAAGCAACTACTCTATCACCCAAGCAAGAATTCAAATCAACTTATCAATCTTGTGAACCAATAAGGACCTAGTTAGCTAAACACCAATCAAGAACATGGAATTAAACACACAAATGCAAAATCCTTACAATGCTAAGCAATGAACAGGAATGAAACAAAGGCAAGATCTTTTCATGCATACTATCTAACCATCAAGCAAGAAT
Source organism: Thlaspi arvense (assembly GCA_911865555.2). NCBI lineage: Eukaryota > Viridiplantae > Streptophyta > Magnoliopsida > Brassicales > Brassicaceae > Thlaspi > Thlaspi arvense. The sequence goes on along the minus strand of OU466858.1, from coordinate 20,636,245 downwards.
CTCAAAACCAGCATTATCTAGCCCTAAGCAAATCATTTAGCAATGGTGAACTATCACTTTGGTGTCACTGAACAAAGGAAACATAGACCAAGCCAAACTATCAAGCCAAATAAGCGAACCATACTTAGAGATGAGATAACAAGCCATTTAGTGAACCATATGCATCAATCAAACCATATTCAATCAAAAGGAGCAAGCTTTATCAACATTAATCACTTTGCAAGAGAAGGAGATAACAGATAACCATTAAACAAGCATATTCACCCCTTAATCACATCTTAATCACCATTTTCCCTACTTAGAACCCTAAATCTAAAGAGGACTACTCATTAATCATATTTAATCCCATTGATTTGGGAGTTAAAAATAACTAGATGAGGTTAAAATGCAAAGATGATAAAACTAAACTACCAAGGTGCAAGATATAAGATCAAAAGACAAGATTAAACCATAAAAATGTAAGCTTTATTAAAGATCAAGATCTTTAAGGCAAATCGTCATTTAAGGTTTATAGTAGGTTTTTTTTTAGAAAAGCTAAACTTTGATAAGATAGAACTTGATAAAAGTTATGTTTTGTGGCTTCCTTTTTATAGTAAGGAGCCAAAGAAGCATAAAAGACCTAAAAATATAGGATAAAGTTAACAAAAGTGAAGTGGTCAACGCGGATGAGTTGCATCGAGGTCGTACAGTCGATGTTCTGCTCAATATGCGACCTCTATATGGTCTGTGTTACGCGTATCAATGTCCTTCCTCGATGCTGGTCCTCGATGCAGACCAACGGCTTGAAATCCTCATGCTGATCATTTTCCTCTCATCCTGCTGCTTGCATCAAGCATACTCCACGGGTGTTCTGCTCGATATGCTTGCTCGATATGGACCAGACTTTGCAAGAACTCCATTTCTGACATCTTCTTTGATCATGAGCTGCTTCCATCTCCTCCCCAGCTCCAAGAAACTCCAAAAACACCTGAAAACTACAACAAACATGCACATATATGTAAATATATGCAATCCTAAGCTAAATGCATGCTATGTTGATTCTAAGTGCAAATGACACTAAAATGCTAAACTATAATGCGAAAACAGAGGAAAAGATGCATGAAATGCATCCTAAAATGATCTAAAATAGCAAGTTATCAAGATGCACGGTGGAGATCATATCAAGCAGTTACATTTAGGAGAACCTCGCGAAATCTTGCTCGATACAATCGCCTCGTCCATAAATCAAGCTGTAAGTCTGTACACCGAGATTGAAGCCCGATGGAGATTAAACCGAGGAACAACATCGAGCAAAACACCTTAGTTTTGCTCGATACAAAGACCCACAGATGATTCATGCACGGGTCGATAGCCAGTACGTGGACCACCGACGAGAATCCCAACTGAGTGAGAGAAGACTCACATCGACGTGCAACATCGAGCAAAACACCTATACTTTTGCTCGATGCATGCCGAAGATATGTTTTTCACCAACCAGTTCAACATTTCCATTGAAGAACATCACCCAAATGATGAAAGAGCCTGTATCGGGATTTTACATTGAGCAAAAACACCAACACGTTTGCTCGATGCAGAAGGTCCGAGCCAGTACAAGTATCCGGACGATGCCATGCACTACCCATGGGAAGAATCGTGTAAGCCGAATTGTCTCCCCTACACTGAGCAACAACATCGCAGAACACCATATATGTCTTCTCGATGCAAGATGTCCCGGAGGAGAAGCTGACCAGAACATTGAACTCTGAGGCAGAGGAGCAGGATCGCCGAGACACAAGACCCGACGTCCCCGATATGGTACACACCAGAGTGTCACATCGAGTGTTTTGCTTGATATGACCCGTGTAAATATTTTTTCAAATTTTTACATGGGTAAATCGAATAAAACCCTTTTGTTGTCTTTGGTGGAGGTAAAAGAATTTTTCTTTCCCCCTCCTAGCTATTTTTGAATTTTGGAAAATAAGATTTCTTGCATTATCTTTTATTTTATTTGGATTTTCTTATCTCTTGCCCTTTAAAATAGCTTTTTCTCATCTCTCTCCACACATCCATATCAAGCTAAACACCTCTGTGAAACATATCTTTCTTCTCTTTTGCATTCTCTGTCCTAGAACTTCATTTCTCTTGTCAAGGATTACGGTAAACTTTGCTAGAATCTTCATTTCTTGAGTTTAATATTTGCAAGCTGGATTATGATGCATTAGAATAATTGTTGAGATTGTTTTTCATAATTTTGATTGTGATTTGAGTTGCATGTCACCATTGTTGCATCTCTTTTTGAAGATTTATGGTTCAAATATTGGAAAATGCTCGATAAGTGCTTAAATTTGTTTAGATTCTGGCGAAGTCTAGGCATGTTATTGTTTTCCAGCATATTTACCATTTGAATGTTTCTTATCACAGTAACAATGTTGATACCTATGCATGTTTATAATTTGGTGGAGAGAAGATGAACATTTTGCTGTATATGCTTGAATTTTGAGTAAACCACTTCTTGTTGCTTCTTTATATTTAACTTTTACTGTGTTCATCCTTTTGAGCTGAAATATTTTGCTAAATTCGTGTCTGTGTGTTAGCATTCAGTGTGAATATATATAGAATTGTTTTGTGCATGTTTGGTTTTTCGGAAATAATTTTCTGCACATTGCTCTAAGGGAACAAACTGATAATGTTTGCTTCAAGCTTTGTGTGTTTCAGGTAATATGTCGAGCAGTAAAGGAGATGAGAAAATTTTGGACTCAAGTGCACATGCAAGAGACAGAGCAGAGGGTAAAAGACCAGTTGATGAAAAAGAGCAAGCTCAAGATGCAACACCTAAGCTCAAAACTACATGAAGGCGATGAGGAGAGTGGATTTTGCTCCAACAAGATATGTTTGCCCTGGTCTGTTAGATGAGTTGAGAATCAAGACTAGAGTGGATGAGCTGTTAAGCAACATTGGACTTGAGAAATTTGCTAGCTTTGGATACCCAACTTACAAGCGTCTATCTTGTGAGTTTCTAGCAAGCCTTAGAGTATACTTCTTTGCACATGGCGAAGAGTATGATGAGACAGAAGAAGATTTTGGCAATAAGTTCATCAAATTCAGAGCCAAAAAAAGCATGTTACACTCTTGGTTTCACTCAGCTAGAGGAGATTTTTGGGTTTGAAGAAGGCACTAAAGCACAAGCTATGAGCTTCAGACACAATGAGCTTAGGCATGTTTAGGAGGAAATAGCGAATGATGCTTACAAAACTGGTCATCTGAGGAGTGCAAGCATCCGCTATCCAGCAATCAGATATGTTCATAGAGTCATCACAAACACACTCTTCTACAGGAAAGAGCAAAACATGGTGAAAGAAGAAGAGATGGGCTTGCTAGTGAATGGCTTGAAGAATATCATGATGGAGCAAAGGCATGGCAAGATACATGGAAAGTGCCTAGTAGTTGGGCTTGTTACTATAATTATGATGCAATTCCTTGCATGCCAACAATGGGCTTTCAACACCAGAGAGAAGAAGCCTAATCTAGCCATTGGAGGCTTGATTACACCCATCTTGCTTGGCGCCGGCGTTGAGCTTAGAGAACCTGATGTGAGCATGATCTTTATTGATGTTCCCTATCTTAGCAAGATTGGCCATCTCTCAGGAGCTGTGGAGACTGGCTTTGCTTATTAGTTTGGGCTCGAAGATCAGAAGAAGAATATCTTATTACCCAAGCAGCGCCTTACAAACTTCACTTCTTATGAGAACATCCGCTTTATGCCAACTGAAGATGAGCTCTATGATCCTAGGACTGATCCGCCTTTAATGAGACCTAGCAAGGTCAGAAACATGAGCACAATTAGAGATTCAGATGTGGAAGTGGATACTGAAGAGCAGCTTCAAGAACAAGAGGTTCAGCATCAAGGAAGAGAGGCATTAGAACATGAAGACTATGACAGCCGCCCTTATGCATTTGATCCCTATGATGTGATTTGCACATCTGAAGCTTCAAGAGCTGCTCATGAGCATATTAGACTTCTTCAGAGGTGGAATAACTTCCAGGACAAGGCACTCAGAAGCTTGATGAAATCAGTTAAGGCTAGCAAGAAATCTGTTGACTCTCTTAAGAAGAGAGTGAAGAAGCTAAAGAAGAAGTTGGGTTGATCTTCATCTTCAAAGAAGACTGACCAAGCGGTTCAAACAGAGCCACAAGGGGGAGGATCAGATGGGGATAACATGTCTGAGGATGAGCCTGGTGCCATGGTTCAAGAGAGACACTCCTTCCACATCAGTGAGCGGCCAAGAGCACAACAAGCTGAACCGGCGAGACACTCTTCCCATGTTCCAACCCAGAAGAGCAAAGGAAAGAAGAGGAGGGCTAGGCAACAAACTCCATCTGAGGAAGAATCCTCTCGTTCCCATGTCATTGAGAGCTCAGCTTCTCACCATTCTTCCACATGAAGTAAGGTACACCATTCTAAACTATTGTAACTACCACACAATTTTTTTTAGTTTTTTATGCGATTGCTTCTTGATGTTTGTGAGCATTCTCCTCACCATTTGTATAACACAGAGACTGTGTGTGTGTGTGTGTGGGGGGGGGAGGGGGAGTGGGAGTGCATGATGGACTGATGTTTGCACTTGCACTTGCATTATAGATTAGAATCCATGCATCAGATTTGCATAACATCTAAGGCATAGAAAAAAAGCAAAAAAATTGAATTTTTTTTTAAAAAGGCTTCACAAAAAGATATTGTTTTATGCATTCACATAGGATTTAGAATTCATGCATTCATATAGGAATAGCTTGCTTGTTTAAATTGGGAACAATGATAGTACATTTTGTTTAATACTAGTAGTTTATGAAAATGAAGCCCTTGTTTTTAATCTTTTGATACATTTGATATTGAATTAAAAATAAAGCTGAATCACTTTTAGAATTTGCAATTTTGTGAACTTTGTTTGAAACTGAAGCATGCTTTGAAATGTTTTCAACCTTTATATATAAAAAACCTAAATTTGATTTGCAATTATCATGTCTTATGCATTTGTGAATATTGTCATGGATTACCTTAGAATATTTGGAGTTTCTTATTCTCTTTTACCACTCTCTAAAAAGTCCAAGTAGATTTCCTCACCCTTACCTAGGCCTTCTTTCAAGACAAAACATTAATAGTGTGCGATTTGTAAGGCCTCTTTCCTTCATGGTTGTTTCTTAGGAAAAAGTGTTGGGTTGGAACTACAAGGGAAGTATTTCCATTGTAGAACTAGCTCACTCTTGAGTAAGATAGGCTAGGAAGTTTGGGAATAGTTTGGGATTTACTTTGGGGTTTTATTTAAAGAGAAGAAAAGAAGAAAAGAAAGCAAGGCAAAAAGAAACGGAGTGTGACACAAGTAAATGGTGGAAATGGCGAATCAAGTTCAAAAGAGAAAAAGGCTCAAGTTCAAGAAGAAGAAAAGGTGCAAGAAGTGCAAAACAAGTAAATCAAAAGCCAAAGGCGAAAACAGCACAAATATCACCAAAGAAAGGAGCTAAGTCTAAAAGAAGAAAACCGCCACCACTTGAAGTTCAAAGAAGAAGTGTCCTCCAAAGAGCTTAAAAGAGAAGAAGTTTTGGGTTTCTAATAAGGTTTAAAGTTCATAAAAAGGTAGCTTAGGCGGGTTTACATTGCTTAGTTAGAGTTACGAACATGTCTTATGGGTCTTGGGTAGATGGGAATCTTCCTTTGTATGTGTAAGTTGTTCTTTGACCCTTAACATTTTGCGAAAGCACAGTCATGCTTTTTATTGAGAGAACCCTTCAAACAGAAAAACCAGTTTGAAAAGTGGAATCATTTTTATTTCACTAAGCCTTGTCCCTTAGCCAAATGACATATTTGCATTTACATAATTATGATTCACGGTTTGAGCATAATTGAATGTTAAAAAGGTTGTTTGATTTAATGAGTTTGTGTAGGTTGATAGCATTGTGATATATCATGATTTTTATGGTTTTTAACCATGGTATAAGTCCTTTTTATTGAGTCTTTTTGGTGTTTTTAGAGTCCTAGTAGAGTCTTTGCAGGTTATAGCATGTCTGGAGCATAATTGGAGATATTGAAGCTTTTTGGAGCACTGCAAGATGAAGCCACGAAGTGTGCAACTCGGAAAAAAAAGTATGGATTTGGGTGACGCTCATCACCACATATGGTGACGCTCCTCACTCGTAGAGGAAGGCTCGTGGCTGATTTATTAAAAGATTGAAGATTATTTACAGAATTGTCCCAAAAGTTCCAGTATTTGCAAGAACACCACATATCGTGTTTTAGCTTGTATATATTAGGTTTTCAGTCATTGTTGGCTTTGATCTTATTTTTAAGAATTCAGAGAGCTTTAGAGAGGATTATATTCAGAGCTTTTTGGGAGACAGATCTTGTACTCTTTTTGGAGAAGATTTTGAACCCCCCTTGTCTTTTATTCTATTCTCTTAATGCAATTTTATTCAGTTATGTTTTGTGATTCCATGATCATATCTGAGTAATTTGCTAGTTAAGTTAGAGCTTTTCAAAGGGTGATGAAGAGTTTGTAGAATTGATATCTGTTAGGATTATCTTTTGGTTCTTCATCTCTGCTTGCTTTAAAATCGATTTCTTAGACACATCATCTAGAAATCCGAAAATCATAGGTTGTTTAATACATGTGAGAGCATTATTGATAACCTGAGCTAGCATTAGATGAGCAAAACAACTTAGTGCAAAAAGATTTGGATTAGGAGTTTTGTGAACAATTGAACCTGATCATTACTATATGTTTAGATTGTTAGGGTTTGCAAAGAGATTTGAAACTCTGTGATTTAGACATAGTTAACTTCTGCAGTGAGAATTGATTAGTTATATATTTGCGATTCATGTTCAAGACGGTTTTTAATCATTCCTGATTTCATGCATTTTACATTCTCGGATTCAACCTGCGAACTGTCCTGACTTAGTGCTTTTAGTCTCCTGAAACTTAGATCAACAACCAAATTTCCCCTGCTATCTTTTATTTTGTTATTTCGCATTACATACACTATCTATTGCTTAGCTTAATCTGAATCTGAAATCGCTAGTGTAGTTTACATACTCCTTTGGGATTCGATACTCATTATACTACGACTGCTTTGCTGTGCACTTACAGTAGATTTTATTTGGGTAAAATCTGAGCCCTATCAAGTTTTTGGCACCGTTGCCGGGGAGTAATAGCTGCCTATCGATATTTAGTATTAGGATTTTGTCTAAGTTTTAATTTGTTTACAAACTTTCTGCTACTTTTCTTTGTGCTGGTTTCAGGTGTATGCCTAATCGCAGTACCAGAAGCAACAAAGAGAAGGAGCTTTTGACCTTAGGCATTGACGAGCTAGCTAAGTTGGAAAGGACCATCAGGAAAGCTAAGAACCAATCTACAATGGTTAATCCACTGATCTTGGTTGAAGATGCAGAAGGTCACTTGGTTGACAGAGAGGGAAACAAGAGGAATGAAGAAGGGCAGAGACTGGATCAAGATGGGAATGTCATAGTTGAACAGCAGGTTCAACAAGTGGCACAAGACGCTGGAGTCCCTGTTGCTGCTAACAACGCTGTTTGGCGTTTTGTACAGAGGACTCTAGAAGATTACAATAGACCTGATCAGTTCTATGCCAACAGAGCTGCAATCCGCCCTCCTGCTTTCCAGAGGAATGATTTTGAGCTTAAGCCTGCTTATTATCAGCTGGTGGACAGCATCCATTCCATGGATTACCTCATCAGCATCTCATAGATCATATTGAGAGGTTTGAGGACTTAGCTTCAAGTGTCAAAGTTAATGGTGTTAGCTATGACTTTCTGTTCTGCAAGCTTTTCCCTTACTCACTTGGAGGAGATGCTGCATATTGGCTGAAGCGACTGGAGGCTAGTTTGCTGACTACTTGGGAGGACACAAAGAATTCCTTTCTGAACAATTTCTATGATGACGCTAGATCAGAGGACCTGAGGACGAAAATTGCATCATTTTCCCAGGGTCCTACTGAAGCTTTTAAGGCTTCTTGGCTGAGATTCAAGTCTTATCAAAGAGACTGTCCTCATCATGGATTCAGTCAGGTGCATCTTCTTAGGAACTTCGTCAGCGGCATTGATTTGAAGTATCAGATGGTGCTGGATGCAGCTAGTGCTGGAAACTTCAACACCAACAGACTAGAAGAGGCGATCAGACTGATTGAAAACTTGGCCTGCAGCAACAGCATCAAGAATGCAGATTTTCATAGAATGAAACAAGCTGGTTTGAATGATGGAAATCAGATTGCTGAAGTCAAGGCTAAGCTGGACAGTATGCACAGCCTCTTGCAGGGAAAGAAGTCAGTTCATTTTGCTGCAGAGGTGGAGACTTTCGAAAATCTAGAAGAGATTGAGCACGAAGATGTGAATTTCATCAATGCTAGAGGGTTTCAGGGTCAAAGGTATGGGAATCAGCAGTGGAACAGAGGATACAACAACATTAATCAGAAGAGTACCTTCACAGGAAACCAGAGCTCGCCTGGTTACACACCCAAGCCTCAGTTTCAGAAGACAGAGTTCCAGAAACTTTACCAGAACAGCAGCAACTTCAACAGGAACTATGGTTCTTCTTACTATCATTCTGCACCTCCACAAGAGAACAAGATGGAAGCTATGCTAGAACAGATCCTAAAAAGACAACAGAAGCTGAAAGTAGACTTCAATGGCAAGATAGAGTCGCTCTATCAGGACTTAGGATTCATTCCAGGAAAGACTGATGCTAATCCCAAACATCATGTGAATGCCATCACATTAAGGAGTGGAAAGAACCTGCAACCAGTGTTGCAGAAGGATTTGAGCTCAAGAAATTTCGTTGGACTTGAAGAGTATGAAGATGATGAAATCTATGTTGAAAATCCACAGGTGACGCTAGTCACCCAGGATTGGTGTCGCTCGTCACCCACTGAGCACAACCCCGACGATTTTTCTTCACAAATTGGTGACGACCGTCACCAGGGGGTGACGCTCGTCACCTAGCTCGAGCAGACAGTCACGATTTGTCCAAAACGAGTGACGCTTTTCACCCGTCCAGTGACGCTGGTCACCCGTTGCAACCAACTGTAGTTTCGACTGAGACTTCAAATAATGCTAAGGAAACAGTGTATAAGCCCAAGATAACCTATCCTAAGCATCCTAAGAAGTCTAAACAAGAGCTTGAAGATACCAAATGCAAAGCAATCATGGACAAGTTGGTCATTGAGATTCCATTGATAGATGCTGTAAGGATTACTCCTGTTATAAGGAGGTATGTGAAGAGGATGGTGACCAACAACTTGAGTTTAGAGGCTGGACCTGTGATGATCAACGACCAGGTCAGTTCAGTGATTCAGAACAGAGTGCCAGAGAAGCTTTCAGACCCTGAAAGCTTTGTTTTGGACTGCACAATCTTTTCTGACAGGTTTGAGAGATCATTGTGTGATCTTGGTTCTAGTGTGAACCTTATGCCTCATTCTGTTGCCAAGAGCTTAGGGATGACCGATTTTAAGGCTACAAGGATATCTCTTGTCCTAGCTGATAGATCAGTCAGAGTTCCTGAATGTGTGATAGAGGATGTTCCTATCAAAGTAGGAGATTGTATGATTCCTACTAATTATGTGGTTCTAGAGTATGGAGAAGAACCCAAAGACCCTTTGAGTCTTGGCAGACCCTTCCTGTCTACTGCAGGAGCTATCATTGACGTCAGGAAGGGTAGAATAGAGCTGAATATTGGTGATTTGGTGATGCAATTCGAAATGGACAAGCTGATGAAGAGGCCAACCATAGATGGACAGACTTTCTATGTAGATGTTCTTAGCAACATTGCTGATCAGATCTTTCATGAGATGAGATCAGAAGACCCCTTGGAGAGGGCGTTGACCACTTGTACAGCAGAGTATGAGCATCTGGATGCTGCTGCAACAGGCTACACAAACATGATGGATGCTACTGCACATGTGATGCAACTGGTTGCACATGATGAGCTTGTCACCACATATGCGAAAGCTGCTGCAATGCGTGACTGGAGTGCACCAAAAGCACCAAAAGTTGAGCTTAAAATAGCTCCCTGCAGGGCTAAGGTACGCATTCCTTGGAGAAAACTCCACTTATCATGTTATTGTTAATGCTTCATTGAACAATGCAGAGCTCACCTTTTTGCTAAGTAAGCTGCGCAGATTTCGCAAAGCTCTTGGCTATTCTCTTGATGATATTTCAGGGATTTCTCCAGACTTGTGCATGCATAGGATACACTTGGAGAATGACTCGAAATCATCAGTGGAGCACCAGAGGAGACTGAATCCGAATCTGCAGGATGTGGTCAAGAAGGAGATCATGAAGCTGCTGCAAGCTGGAATCATCTACCCCATATCAGACAGTGCTTGGGTCAGTCCAGTGCACGTGGTCCCTAATAAAGGAGGAGTTACAGTGGTGAAGAATGATAAGGATGAGCTGATTCCAACCAGAATTGTGACAGGACACAGGATGTGCATCGATTACAGGAAGCTGAACGCAGCTACAAGGAAAGACCACTTCCCTCTGCCTTTCATCGATCAGATGCTGGAGAGGCTGGCGAATCACAAGTATTACTGCTTCCTTGATGGCTATTCAGGCTTCTTTCAGATCCCCATCCATCCAGATGATCAGGAGAAGACCATTTTTACCTGTCCTTATGGCACCTTTGCATATCGCAGAATGCTTTTTGGACTGTGTAATGCTTCTACAACCTTCCAGACATGCATGATGTTGATCTTCACTGACATGATTGAGAGGTTTATGGAGGTTTTCATGGATGACTTCTCAGTTTATAAGTCTTCCTTCAAGAGCTGTCTGGACAACTTGTGTGCAGTTCTGCAGAGATGTGAAGAGAAGCACTTGGTTCTGAACTGGGAGAAGTGCCATTTTATGGTACAAGATGGCATTGTTCTTGGTCACGGAGTCTCTGGAGATGGTATAGAGGTGGATAGGGCGAAAATTGAAGTGATGACAAGTCTGCAAGCACCTGATTCAGTCAAAGCAATGAGGAGTTTTCTGGGTCACGTTGGGTTCTACAGAAGATTCATCAAGGACTTCAGCAAGATTCAAGACCTCTTACTGCTTTTCTCTGCAAAGATGTGAAGTTTGAGTTCACAGAAGAATGCAAGTCTGCTTTTGAACATATCAAACAGGCTTTGGTTACAGCTCCTGTTGTGCACCTCCATATTGGGACTTGCCCTTTGAAGTGATGTGTGATGCCAGCGATTTTGCAGTTGGATCAGTGCTGAGACAGAGGAAAGACAAGAAGCTCCACGCCATCTACTATACCAGTAGGACATTGGATGATGCTCAGAAGAACTATGCAACAACTGAAAAACAGTCATGGCTCAAAGTATCTGGTGACGCTCGTCACCCACCAAGGAAGGGGTCGTGGCCTGGTTTTAAAAGATTGGGAAGAAATTACAGTTTTGGCCCAAAAGTTCCAGTATTTATAAAAAAGGCCCCAGATCGTGTTTTAGCTTGTATATTAGGTTTTTCAGCCATTCTTTTGGCAGATATCTTGTATCTTATTATTTTTTAGAGCTTTAGAGAGAGATTTATAGCAGAGCTTTTGGAGAGACAAATCAGACTCCTTCAGAGCAGATTTTGAACTCCTTTATTTCTACTTCTTATTTCTTTTATGCAATCTATTCTTTTCATGATGTTTTCTCAAATCACCATGTCTGAGTAGTTTGTTAGTTAAGTTAGGGCTTTTCAAAGGTTGAAGAAGAGTTTGTAGAATTGCTAAAACTATAGGAAATTCAGTGGTTCTTCATCTGTGCTTACATTCATATCGATTTCTTAGACACATCATCTGGATTTCGAAACCCTAGGTTGTTTGATAGATGTGAGAGCATTATTAATCACCTTAACTAGTATTAGATGAGCAAAACGCCCTAGTGCAAAGAGATTTGGCTTAGGAGTTTTGTGAACAATTGAACCTGATCATTACTGCATGTTTAGGTTGTTAGGGTTTGCAAAGAGATTTGAAACTCTGTGATTTAGACATAGATAACTTCTGCAATGAGAATTGATTAGTTATATCTTTGCGATTCATGTTCAAGACGGTTTTAATTCATTCCTGATTGCATGCATTCTACACTCTCGAATTCAACCTGCGAACTGTCCTGACTTAGCGCCTTTAGCCTTCTGAACTTTAAGAACAAGCATAAAAATGCCCTCTTGCATTTATTTTACTGTTTTGCATTACATTCATTATTTATCGCTTAGCTTAATTTGAATCTATAATCGCTAGTGTGGTTTACATACTCCCTTGTGATTCGATAACCCCTTGTACTACAACTGCTTTTGATGTGCACTTGCAGTAGTTTTATTTGGGTAAAACCTGAACCTTATCAAGTTTTTGGCGCCGTTGCCGGGGACTAATAGCTGCCTATCGATTTTTAGTATTAGGATTTTGTCTAAGTTTTTATTTGTTTACTGACTTTCAGCTACTTTTCTTTGTTCCTGTTTCAGGTGTATGCCTAATCGCAGAACCAGAAGCAACAAAGAGAAGGAGCTTGTGACTTTGAGCATCGACGAGCTTGCTAGGTTGGAGAGAACTAACAGGAAAGCTAAGAAGCAATCTACAATGGTCGTTCCACTTATCTTGGTTAAAGATGCAGAAGGTCACTTGGTTGACAGGGAAGGAAACAGGAGGAACGAAGATGGGCAGAGAATTGATCAAGCAGGGAATGTCATTGTTGAACAGCAGGTTCAGCAAGTGGCTGAGAACGTGGGAGTTCCTGCTGCTGTCAATAACGCTGCTGGGCGTTTTGTTCAGAGGACTCTAGGTGACTACAACAGACCTGATCAGTTCTATGCCAACAGAGCTGCAATCCGACCTCCTGCCTTCCAGAGGAACGATTTTGAGGTTAAACCAGTCTACTATCAGCTGGTTGGCCAGCATCCATTCCATGGTTTACCTCATGAGCATCCTATGGATCACATAGAGAGATTTGAGGACTTGGCTTCCAGTGTCAAAGCTAATGGGGTTAGCAATGACTTTCTCTTCTGCAAGCTTTTTCCTTACTCTCTTGAAGGAGAAGCTGCATATTGGCTGAAGCAACTGGAACCTGCTTCATTGACCACTTGGAAAGACACCAAGAATGCCTTTCTGAATAACTTCTATGATGATGCAAGATCAGAAGACATGAGGACGAAAATTGCGTCCTTTACACAAGGCCTTACTGAAGCTTTTAAGGCTTCTTGGATCAGGTTTAAGTCTTATCAAAGGGACTGTCCTCATCATGGTTTCAATCAGGTGCAGCTGCTTGGTATCTTCTTCAGAGGCATTGACTGGAAATATCAGATGGCGCTGGATGCTTCAAGTAGTGGAAACTTCAACACCAACAGACTAGAAGAAGCTGTAAGATTAATTGAAAACTTGGCCTGCAGTAACAGCACTAAAAATGCAGATTTTCAGAGAAAGCAGCAGGCTGGTTTGAATGATGGAAACCAAATAGCTGAAGTTAAGGCTAAGTTAGACAACATGCACAGCCTTCTGGTGGGAAAGAAGTTAGTTCAGTTTGCTGCAGAAGTGGAGAGTTTCGAAAATCCTGAAGTGGAGAGTTTCGAAAATCACCACAGCTGGTGACGCTCGTCACCAGGTCCTTCGCGAGGTACCACTTTTCCACATTGGTTCTACAACTTCTCATGCTTCATTTTGACCGACTCTTGGCTTAATAACACTGGGGATAGTGTTGTTTAAGTCTGGGGGAGGTGGTTACTGACGTTATGTGCTTTGTGTCATGTTTATAGAGTCTTAAAGTTGAGTCAAAAACCTGTTTTTCTAGAGTCAAAATTTTGAAATTGTCAGTTTTTCTTGGAACTAACCATATGACGTTTTTGCTGATAAGAACCATTGCCGCAGTAGTTGATTACAAGTCTCACTAAGTTGAAAGTCATAGGTATATCAGTCTAGCAATGAAGGTTTAGGTTCTTAGAGAGTCTGGAAAATTTGCTGTTAGTTCCACCTTAATGAACTTTAAACTTCTTGTCTTGGTGATTGATTCTTATTGATCTTGATTCTCTCTTTCAGCACTGGCAATAAGGTTAAAATACAGTCTCTCTTTGATCTTCCCTGATGTAGTTTTTTAAAAAAAAAAAGTTTAAGTCCAAAGAATGGTGCATTCATGACCCTGTCTCCTCACAAAGAACAACAGTAGTGAACACATTCAAGAACCTGTCTCCTCACAAGTAACACAAGTATTGAGTAGCACCATATCTTAGACTGTAAAAGTTGAGAAAAAGAAGTAAAAAATCAAAAATATCCTAAGGAAAAGATCAAGGGAAGAGAAAATAGGAGAGCTGTATTGAGATCTATTTGTTCAGTTGTTAGGAAGGGAAAAGAATCTGTAAAGTGATTAAGATGATAGAACTTTGATGAGATATCACACTTAGATAAAAATAAGGAGTTAGCAGTAGAAATTTCAGATTTCTTGAAGGGGTTTGGACTGGATTTGAGAGATTTGCTAAGCTTGTGATGATTAGACTGAAATTTGATCTTGTGTTGACTATGAGGTATGTGTATTCGAAAGCTCTAACTAGTATGGTGTTCCTGATGACTGACTGACTGTTTCTTGTTTTCAAACCTCGACCTTATTATGTGTCTGATGTTTGCTTGAGGTCAAGCAAAAGCTAAGTCTGGGGGAGTTGATATATCATGGGTTTTATGGTTTTTAACCATGGTATAAGTCCTTTTTATTGAGTCTTTTTGGTCTTTTTAGAGTCCTAGAAAAGTCTTTGCAGGTTATAGCATGTCTGGAGCATAACTGGAGATATTAGAGCTTTCTGGAGCATTTTGAGTTGAAGCCACGAAGTACCCAACTCGGGAAGAAAAGTATGCATATGGGTGACGCTCGTCACCCACCAAGGAAGGGGTCGTGGCCTGTTTTTAAAAGATTGGGAAGAAAGTTCCAGTATTTGCAAAAAGGCCACATATCGTGTTTTAGCTTGTATATTAGTTTTTCAGCCATTCTTTTGGCAGATATCTTGTATCTTATTATTTTTGAGAGCTTTAGAGAGAGATTTGTAGCAGAGCTTTTGGAGAGACAAATCAGACTCCTTCAGAGCAGATTTTGAACTCCTTTATTTCTACTTCTTATTTCTTTTATGCAATCTATTCTTTTCATGATGTTTTCTCAAATCATCATGTCTGAGTAGTTTGTTAGTTAAGTTAGGGCTTTTCAAAGGTTGAAGAAGAGTTTGTAGAATTGCTAAAACTATAGGAAATTCAGTGGTTCTTCATCTGTGCTTACATTCATATCGATTTCTTAGACACATCATCTGGATTTCGAAACCCTAGTTTGTTTGATAGATGTGAGAGCATTATTAATCACCTGAACTAGTATTAGATGAGCAAAACGCCCTAGTGCAAAGAGATTTGGCTTAGGAGTTTTGTGAACAATTGAACCTGATCATTACTGCATGTTTAGGTTGTTAGGGTTTGCAAAGAGATTTGAAACTCTGTGATTTAGACATAGATAACTTCTGCAATGAGAATTGATTAGTTATATCTTTGCGATTCATGTTCAAGACGGTTTTAATTCATTCCTGATTGCATGCATTCTACACTCTCGGATTCAACCTGCGAACTGTCCTGACTTAGCGCCTTTAGCCTTCTGAACTTTAAGAACAAGCATAAAAACGCCCTCTTGCATTTATTTTACTGTTTTGCATTACATTCATTATTTATCGCTTAGCTTAATTTGAATCTATAATCGCTAGTGTGGTTTACATACTCCCTTGGGATTCGATAACCCTTTGTACTACAACTGCTTCTGCTGTGCACTTGCAGTAGTTTTATTTGGGTAAAACTTGAACCTTATCAGGATTCCAAGCCGTTGGTCTGCATCAAGGACCAGCATCGAGGAAGGACATCGATACGCGCTACACAGACCATATCGAGGTCGCATATCGAGCAGAACATCGACCGTGCAACCTTGATGCAACTCATCCGCGTTAACCACTTGACTTTTGTTAACCTTATCCTATTTTTAGTTTTTTATGCTTCTTTTGGCTCCCTACTATAAAAGGGAAGCTACAAAACATTATCTTTATCAAGATCTATCTTATCTAAGTTTAGCTTTCTATCAAAAACCTTCTCTAAACCTTAAAGAGCGATTTGCCCTAAGGATCTTTATCTTCAATAAAGTTTCTATTTTTATGGTTTAATCTTGTCTTCTAATCTTTGTTCTTGCACTTTGGTAGTTTAGTTTTATCATCTTTTCATTTTTAACCTCATCTAGTTATGTTTAACTCCAAATCAATTAGATTAAACATTATTAGTGAGTAGTCTTCCTTAGATTTAGAGTTCTAAGTAGGGAAAGTGGTGATTAAGATATGATTAAAGGGTGATTAGGCTTTTTTAATGGTTCTCTGTTATCTCCTTCTCTTGCAAAGTGATTATTGTTGATAAAGTTTGCTCCTTTTGATTGAATATGGTTTGATAGATGCAAGTTTGTGCTTGAATCCGTAATGTTGATTGGTGTATTGCTGCCTAGGTCCTTATTGGTTCACAAGATTGATAAGTTGATCTGAATTCTTGCTTGGGTGAGAGAGTAGTTGCTTGATTGGTGCATCTCTTAGGCTAGAATGGTTCTGATCTTTATGCTCATGGTTGAAGGATACGCCATCACAAGTGGGTCTGACACTTAGATCTTGTTGAACATGAATTGCTTATTGATGCCAAGTGGTTCCCTTTAGATACCTTGTCTAGGAGCATAACATTGAGAATTGCTTGCTTGTTAATGCATATTGAGTGCCTTAGTAGAAATCCACTTATCATTCTTGAAAACCACAATCCCACAATTGCTTAGAACCTTGAGTCTTGCTTTTAATTAATTGTCTTCAAAGTCATCTTGCTTAGTTCTTGCTTTAGTCATTGCTTTAAGTTCATTGTTCAATTCTGTTACTTGCATTTAATTTATGTTTTCCTTCCATTGCACCATTAGGTTGTTAGATTTGTTCTTACATAATCAAATCCCCAATCTTGCTTAGCTTACAGCATTGTTTGCATCTCATCTTCCACAGTTGGATTGATACCTGATCTATATTCTACAACTGATTAGAGACTAAGGACATTTGAATTTAGAGACCCAAAAGATCCTGTTTCAGTCCCATATCGAGGTGAAGCATCGAGCAAAACCTCTATGGAGTATGCCTGATGTAAACCGCGGTTCGTGAAGAAGTGGACTGGTTCTTGGAATCTAAGGCATTGTTTTCATCGAGGTGCTGCATCGAGTAGGGGAAGCTGCACAGCCGATACGCGCTTACACGGACAATATCGGGGCGATGCATCGAGCTGAACACCGTCTGTACCACCCGATACAACTTATCCGCGTGTTTGACCGGATTTTTGTTTACCTTATCTTATTTTTAGGTTTTTTATCCTTCTTTTGGTTCTCTAGTTCTCTACTATAAAAGGGAAGCCACAAAACAAAACCTTATGTCTGATCTTTTCCAAAACCTTATCTTATCTCTTGCTTACCCAAATAAGGCGATTTTCCTAATTTTGTAAACAACTTTATTTTCCAATCAAGTCCTGCATTTTTTGATTTAATATTGCTTATTGTTCTTTAGTTTTCGCATCCGGGTAGTTAGATTCATTATCATTGCATTTCATCTCATCTAATCGTGTTTAACTCTAATCAAATAGGATTAAACATGATTAGTGAATAGTTTACCTTAGATTTGAGGTTCCAAGTAGAAAAAGTGGTATTTAAGATGTGATTAGGGGTGATTAGGCTTGTTTAGTTTGATATATATTGTTTCCTTCTCTTGCAAAGTGATTATTGCTCATAAAGCTTCTCCCTTTTGATAGAATATGGTATTGTTGTTGCATATGATTCACTTGATGGCTTGAAGTCTTGTTCTTTGCATGATTCGCTTATTTGGTTTGATAGTCTAGCTTGGTCTATGTTTCCTTTGTTCAGTGACACCAAAGTGATAGTTCACCTTGCTTGATGGTTCGCTTAGGGCTTGATAGTGCTTGTTCTAAGATTCTTGCTTGATGGTTAGATAGTTTGCATTAGAAGAACATGCTTTTGTTTGATTCCCGTTCATTGCTGAGCATTGTTAGGTATCGCAATTGTGAGCTTGAATCTATGTTCTTGATTGGTTGAGTTAGCTACTTAGGTTCCTATATGGTTAAAAAGATTGATAGGTTGATCTGAATTCTTGCTTGGGTGAGAGATGTTTACTTGATTAGTACTTCTCTTAGGCTTTATGGTTCTGTTCTTTATGCCCATGATTAGAGAATACACCATCAAAAGTAGGTTTGACACTCTAGTCTTGTTGAATTGGATTAGCTTATTAACCACTAAGAAGATCTTTCCTTAGATACCTTGTCTAGAAATGTAATATTGAGATTTGCTTGCTTATGATTATGCTTGATGATTGCCTTTGTTAGAAATCCCCTTAGTCATTCTTGATACCACTTAACCATTATTGCTTAGGACCTTGGATCTTGCCTCTTAGTTATTGTCTTAAATCGCTTTCTTACCTTATTGTTCTTGCTTGCTTTAATTAAGTCTTCAGCTTGCTTAGTATTGCTTAAGTAGTTATATTTTGCTTTAGTTCATTGCTTTAGTTTTATTTTGCTTAGTCTTTTCTTAATTGCATTTCCTGTTTTCTCTTTCTTTCATTTTTAGGTTGTTAGACTTGTTCTTACACAATTAAAACCCAAATCTTTCTTAGCTTATGGCATTGTTTGCATCTCATCATCCGCAAGTGAATTGACACCTGATCCCTATTCTACAACTGCTTATAGGCTAAGGACATTTTGTTCTAGACCACAAAAAGTCTTGTTTCATCGTGCAGGCTGGAATTAGCGCAATCCTTCGTCGGATATGGGATGCACTAGGCAGAGCATCTTGTTGATCTCGGCGGTGCACTTCCTCGCTCTACGCCATGTACTAGATTTCCTTGGTTCGAGCAACCACTGGATGATGTCCTCGATGCACATAGCAATTTAGACTGTACCGAGCAAT
Organism: Thlaspi arvense; assembly: GCA_911865555.2. NCBI lineage: Eukaryota > Viridiplantae > Streptophyta > Magnoliopsida > Brassicales > Brassicaceae > Thlaspi > Thlaspi arvense. The sequence continues at coordinate 20,617,258 of OU466858.1, read as the reverse complement.
TTGTGGGTTGATTTCCTCGGTGCTGTTACTCGGTACATGTCTAGCACTTAGCTGTCCTCCATTCGATGCTTGTTTCTCGGACATACGTGCATGCATGCACGTGCGTTCACCGTCTTGTGTTACTCCGAGCACTTGTTCGGTGCAATTGCCATTCGTTGGAGCTCGGCCACGCGGTACACCGGACGTCGGAGGATCACCTGAGTTTTAGCCGGAGGGTCATCGATGACCATACCAAGGAGGGATAGTTGTTTTTTCCTCGGTATGCGCTGGTCGGTATGATCGCCATCGTGCAAGTCACCAGTGTACGACGGCCATTCTCTCGATCTGATCGCCATCGAGAAAGGCACATGTTCATTTCCACGGTGCAGCTGCTCGGTACAGAAACAGAGTTTTCGCTTTAGCCTTTTTGAACCATCTAGTTGAACCATTTAACATCTAAAACACCTGAAACACTAAAATAAAACATATCAAAAACATAAAGAACTTATATTTATAAGGATAGACATGGATTACTTCCTAAGTGTGCTTGTTTAGAGTCACTAAGCTTGACTTTTGTTGGCTTAGACCTCAATGAAAAGTATGAAATGGCATCCAATTCCTTTTTCCTCTCTCAACAAACACCTTTTTGGTTCTTATCTGAACTTTCTTTTTTGACCTGAGCTTCGTGTGGCTCCTTTGAACTTCATCCTTAACCTCAACAACCAATGCTTCAAACAACACCAAGAGGCTCTCACCATCAAAACTTTCTTCTTAATACTCATTATGATCTAGTGGATCAGCTTCTTCTTGGACCTTTAAAAAGACCTAAAATAACTATAAATCCATATAAAATAAATAAAAAATAAAAAATTAATTTTAGTAATATATAAAATATATAATTAAAAATAAGAACATAAATTTAAAAAAACACCATAATATATAAATTTTAATTTTTAAATTGTTGAGCTCTATAAAATTTTATTTAGTAATTTAAATATTACAATAATAATCATATTTTATTTACAACAAATTAATTTTGTGTGAATGTTAGTCTTTAAAACCTTTTTCAAAATTGATTATTTTAATATTTTTATCAGTTATATTCATAAAATTTTATCAATAGATTATTTTTAAAAATAAGTATTTTTTAAAAAAATTAAAAATAAAAATTCTATATATTTTAAAATAATTAATAGAAATTTAAAACTCAGGGGAAAATATACAAATGGTAATTTTCTAAAAATATAAATGGCGAAGGAGCAACTAAAAAAATGGAAAATAAAACGTGTGTCGAATTTAATCAAACGGTCAGGATTCAATCTCAAAATTTATCACCCTCTTCTTAAAAACCTAGGGCAACCTCATAAAGCCGACACATCTTCAGTTTCTTGTAAACTTTGGAGGAAAAAAACCCCTAATTTCGCCCTAAACCAGTTTCGCCATTAATAGCAACCACAGAACTGTTCTCCCACCAATTTCAATCAATCACACACAAACGCACTAATGGCCGACACGAAGGTACAATCCCCTGAAACAACGGCGGTTGAGGAGAATCAACGAATAACATCGCCGGCGGCGCCGCCACCACAACAGCCACATTGGATGGCGATGAGATATCCATCGGCGATGGTAATGCCGCATCAGATGATGTATGCGCCGCCACCATACTCTCCTTATCATCACAATCACTATCATCAGCAGCATCATCAATCTCGTGGTAATAAGCATCAAAACGCTTCAAACGCTGAGAATAAGACCGTTTGGGTCGGTGATTTGCTTCATTGGATGGATGAGAGCTATCTTAATTCTTGCTTTTCTTCCGCTGGAGAGGTCTGGCTCTCACTATGAATCTCTCTTTATGATCATGGTTGAAAGATACGCCATCATAAGTGGATCTGACACTTCGATCTTGTTGAATATGAATTGCTTATTGACGCCAAGTGGTTCCCTTTAGATACCTTGTCTAGGAGCATACCATTGAGAATTGCTTGCTTGTTAATGCATGTTGAGTGCCTTAGTAGAAATCCACTTATCACTCTTGAAAACCACAATCACACAACTGCTTAGATACTTGAGTCTTGCTTTTAATTAATTGTCTTCAAAGTCATCTTGCTGAGTTGTTGCTTTAGTCATTGCTTTAAGTTCATTGTTCAATTCTGTTACTTGCATTTAGTTTTTGTTTTCCTTCCATTGCACCATTAGGTTGTTAGATTTGTTCTTACATAATCAAATCCCAATCTTGCTTAGCTTACATCATTGTTTGCATCTCATCTTCAACAATTGGATTGATACCTGATCTCTATTCTATAACTGATTAAAGACTAAGGACATTTGAATTTATAGACCCAAAAGATCCTGTTTCAAATTGGCGTTGTTGCCATTGTGGATTGTTTGAGTTTAACATTGCTGTTAGACTAAGTTTTTTACTTTAAAAGTTTTAATTTGCTCTGTTTTCTATGCTCTGTTTTTTCAGGTACTTGTATGAATTTGAGGTCTAAAGGCTCATCAAATCTGACTCCTTTCATTGACAACATTCATAGGAGAAGAGCGGTAAGACAAAGAGTTCAAGAGATTGAAGGACAGAGGATGGCAGAGCAAGAAGCTCAGTTACCACATGTTGGTGTTGTTGGACAAGCGCCACTACAACAAGCTGCAGCACACATAGATGAAGCACAAGAAGCTTTGAACCAAGCGGTTGGAGTTCAGGGATTGCGAGTACCAGTTCACGCACCTAGAGCTGCAAGACCAATAGGATCTGGTTATGCGCCTGATACTCATCACAACAGGAATGGCATTCACGCTCCATCTGTACATCAAAACCACTTCAAGATCAAGCTTGGGTTGAACAACATGGTGCAAGGCAACAGATTCCATGGCCTGCTCAATGAAGACCCCTTGGATCATCTTGACCAGTTTGATAAAGTGTGTGGTATGACCAAGATTCAAGAAGTCTCTGAAGATGCTTTGAAGCTGCGCTTGTTCCCTTTCAGTTTAGGTGACAAAGCACGTCAGTGGGAGAAGACACTTCCGCAAGGTTCAATCTCTACATGGAATGAGTGCAAGACAGCATTCCTCAACATATTCTTCAGCTCAACAAGAACAGCAAAACTTAGGAACACCATAAGCAGCTTTACTCAGCATGGGAAAGAGACATTTGTTGAAGCATGGGAGCGGTTCAAGTCTTACACTTTGCAGTGCCCACACCATGGCTTCACAGATGAAAGCTTGCTGTCTACTTTGTATAGAGGAGTGACGCCAAAGTACAAGATGCTCTTGGACACAGCTTCCAATGGAAATTTCATGGGCAATACTGTTGTAGATGGTCTGGCCATTGTGGAGAACTTGGCGCTTTCTGATGGAAACTATGGTGAAGAATATGACAGAACATCTAGAGCTGTTGTAAGCGCTGAAGGTGAGAGCACAACAAAGAAGGAGATTAAAGCTTTGAATGACAAGTTAAACAAGCTGCTGAGTGTATCTTTCAAGAATGTTAGTTTTGTTGGTGATAGTGTTGCCACACAAGAGGATGATGGGACACTTGTAGAAGAAGAAGCCTTCTACATGAATCAACAAGGAGGCAGTTTTAACAACTACAGGAACCATCCCAACATCTCTTATAGAAGCACCAACGTGGCTAACCCTCAGGATCAAGTCTATCCATCACAAGCTGCTCAACAAAACCAAGGAACCAAACCTTTTGTTCCATTCAACCAGCAGAACAACTTTGCTCCAAGACCACCATTTCAGGGCGGTTTTCAACAAGCTAACTTTCCGCCAAGACCAGCTTTTATCCCACCAGGTTTTGGCAATACACAAACCTCTTCCAGCACTCAAGATGTTGATTTGAAGCAGATGATGCAACATTTGTTGACTGGTCAAGCCAACACCACTATAGAGCTGCACAAGAAATTTGCTGAAGTGCATAACAAAATAGGCGCCACTACTTGTGACCTGAATAGCAAGTTGGATGCTCTGAACCAAAGAGTCAAGTCTCTAGAAAGCAAAGGAGCTTCATCTTCAAAACCTCAGAATCAGTTACCTGGAAAGAGTGAAGCAAATCCTAAGGAATTTTGCCACTTGCTTGATGAAGAGGATGAAGAGTTTGATGATGAAGATGCTTTATTGGAAGACCTTGGCATTATGCTTTAAGAGATGTTGTTACATGTGGACATGTTAAAGGCTGAGTGTGGGGGGAATATCATCAACGTCACCATTGATGATCAAGAAGCTGTTGATATTGTATAGAAGTTCTTCCAAGGACTAGATGACAGCTTAAACAGAGAAGAAGAGCAAGAAAGAGCCGCACAAGAAGCTGCTGAGAAAGAAGAGGCTGAGAAAGCCTTAGTTGCTCCAGAAGAAGAAGCCAAACCAGAGCTCAGTGAAGCTGATAAAGAGCTTGAAGAGACATACCACGCTTTGATGGTCTTGGCTAGAGAATGTCCTGAAGACTTCAAGGAGTTGTATGATCGCCAAGTGGGCAACTCCTCAAGCAGCAATGAGAAGGGTAAAGCTCCTGAAGTTTAAGCTTACAAACCACCAATACCTTACCCCACGATGCACTTTAAAAAGGCTCATATGGCAGTCTATTCAAAGTTCAGGAAAGACATACAAGACGCTGGAATAAAACTTCCTCATGGCACCACTTTGCTTGAAGTGAAGGATCAGATCAGGTTCCTCAAAGAAGTCTTTGACAAGCTGGAAGTAGTGGAGCCAATTCTAGAGAATGTGGGGGCTAATCTGAAGAGAAGCAAGGAGCTGAAGACATTGACAAAGCTTCCCAATCCAGGAAAGTTTCTCAGCACTTGTGAGCTAGAGATGCTAGACAATGTTGGAGCCTTATGTGATTCAGGTTCAACAGTGAATGTCATGTCTCTCCACTTAAGCCAAACCTTAGGAATCATGGAGTTGAAGCCCTGGTCATGGTAAAAGATTTCTCTTTGAAGATTGGGAATTGCTTGGTGCCAACCGATTTTGTGGTTATGGAGAAGACATACTCAAGAGAGGTGCCACTTCTTCTAGGAACACCATTCTTGGCAACAGCAGGAGCTCAAGTAAACTTCAAGAGAGGCTCTGTAATTTTGAAGAATGTTGATGAGTTCAAAGTCTACAAGATTGTCTCTCTTTCCATAGCTTTTTGTGGAACAATCATTGAAGAAGAGAGTGAGCAACAGCAACTTCCAGAGCGTGTGGAGCATGCTATGAGCTTCACAATGAGTATGTTGATTAGAGACACTCTCCATGATGAGCCAGAACAGAAGCTTAACACTGAGTTGAAGCTTGAAGATGGTTTGAAAGAGGATGAAAGCTTGATCACTAACGAAGTGAACCCTTAGATCACACCAAGTGTCAAGAAGAAGAGAAATAGGAAGACAGCTCGTGAGAAGAAGAGACTGATATCAGTGGGCACTTGGGTTTACCAGAAGAAAGAGGAAGGAGCACCAGCTCCATCAACCTCCTCTCACTAGTCCTCACATCATCAAAGTCATGCTTGGGAGGTAATCCCATGACTATCCTTGTAAATATATGCTTTCTTTTATTACTAATTTCTTTATTTAGTGTTTCAGAAGTCAAATAACAGGTCCATGGATGTGTAGAATGGTTTAAAGGCCAAGGAAAGAAGACTCTGTTTTCACATCGAGATACCATAGCAAGCAGAACATCTGTCATCGCTGCTCGATACAGCTTATCTCGGGGAAGGAGCAATCTGTACACCAAACAGATTGCACGATGGAGATCATATCTACGTGTAGCATCGAGAAGAACACCAAATGCCCTGCTCGATGTGATCGCTCCTGAAGCCCCAGTCCGTACACCGAGGAGAGTGGACCGTACATCGATCAAGATGCACGGTGGAGATTACATCGAGGTGTATCATCGAGCAGAACATCCAAAGTTCTGCTTGATATGGGTGCCATCAACCAGTTCGATGCAAGACGGTGTACGGTACGACAACCACCGAGGAGAACAGCAACCAAGTACGAGACATTCCACATCGAGGTGTAATATCGAGCAAAACACCAACATGTTTGCTTGATGCACAATGGTCAAGCCAGGAACAAGCATCCAGATGGTGCCATGCATTGCCCACGGTAAGAATCATGCAAGCCGAAGTGTCTCCCTACACCGAGCAACAACATCGAACAGAACATCTATTGAGAATGCTCGATGCAAGGTGCCTTGAAAGAGAAGCTGATCAGAACACAGAACCCCCAAGGCAGCAGAGCATCATCGCCGAGCCACAAGACCCAACGTCCCTGATATGGTACACATTGAGGTACCACATCGAGCGTTTTGCTCGATATGATCCGTGTAAGAATTTTTTAAAATTTTTTACATGGATAAATTGAGTAAAACCTTTTTGTGGACCTTGATGGATGGTAAAAACCTCACATGCATTTTTAAATTTTAAATTAGATTTTCTTACATTATCTTTGGATTTTTCTAGATATCATTTATCCTCTTGCATCAAAACTAGCACTCTTCATCTCTCTCTCCACACACATCCATATCGAGCTAAACATACTTTTTTAAAGCATCCTTTCTTTGTCTCTTGCATTCTCTAGAACTTCATCTTTTTGGTTCAAGAACTAAGGTAAACTTTGTTTAAATCCTTTGTTTCTTGAGTTTAATCTTTACAAATTGAAGTAGGAATGCATTAGAGTTATTATTGAGGTTGTTTTGCATGATTATAATTATGATATTAATTTGCATATCACCATTTTTTTCTCCTCTTTGAAATTTAATGGTTGAAATGTTTGAAAAATGCTGTTTTGTGCTTAGTTTAACTTTATGTTTAGATTCTGGCCAAATCTGGGCATGCTATTGTTTTTCCAGTATATTAACCATTGAAATGTTTCTTATTAGACTAGTGATGGTGAATCTGATGCATTTTCATAGTTTGGTGGAGAGAGAATGATGATTTTAGCTTCATATGCTTGAAATTGTTGCAATCGCTGCTTGCTACTGTGGTAATTTTAGTTTTAGTTGTATTTATCCTTTGGAGCTAAAATGTTTTGCTAAATTCGAATCTACTTGTTGGTGATCAGTGTGAATTATAACAGAATTTTCCAGTGTCTGCTTGAATTTTGAAAATTAATTTCTTACACAGTGCTCTCAAAGGATACTATACTAATTTTTGCTTCAAGTATTGCATTTTCAGGTACTATGTCGAACACTAGAGGAGATGAGGGGATTCCTGACTCAAATGTTGCTGCAAGAAACCGAGCTGAGGGAAAAAGGCCAGTAGTTGATGAAGAACCAGTGATACGCTCAAATTAACCCTTAGAGCTACTATCTCAAATTAAGAGATCATTGTAGTACCTAGGAATCGAATCCACAAGGACTTAAGACTATTACTCAACAGACTTTAGATTCAAATGAAGCTAAGCAGTCGATAATAAATAAAACTAAATAGTAAAATGAAAGTAATAAAACTAAATAGTAGAATGAAAGTAACAAGATCAAGAGCGGATTATGAGTTCTTAAAATCAATAGAGACAATGCGCTAGGCAATGGGAAATTCGCAGGTTGACATAAATCGCAGACTACGGACTGAAAGGAATATTTATTAAAACCGTTCTAGAACTCGAAAACACGAATGTAAAACCAATCGACTTCCGTCGCAGAGATTAACTATGATCAGATTCTAGAATTCCAAATTCCTTTGCAGACTCTAACAACCTAAGCAAGCATTATAGTTCAGGTTCGATATGTTCACAAAATCACTAATCCAAATTCCTTTGCAATCAGTTATTTTGCTCATCTAAGATAGTTCTGGTGATTAACAATGCTTCCACATCTATTAAACAACCTAAGATCTGATTTCTAGGTGATCAATCTTAAAATCAGTGTTAAAGTAATCTAGATGAAGAACCAAATGATTTATTCCTTCAGTTTTGTAGTTCTAATAATTCATTATCAACCTTTGAATAACCCAAAACCTAACTAGCAGATTACTCAGACATAACAAGTGAAACACAAATCATGACTGAATAATATTGCATTAAGAAATAGAGTAAAAGATAAAAGGGGTTCGAAATTCTTCTCTACAGAGTATGGATTTGTCTTTTCAAAAGCTCTCAATCAAATCTCTCTCTTATGTCTCAATGAAAACAAGATGATCGCCTAACAATGGCTTAGAAAACCTAAATACAAGTCTAAACACGATTGGGGCACTTTTGCAAATAATAATAAACTTCTGGGCCAAGTTGCAAACTCTTCAAAAGAGTTTTTAAAGCTCTTTGCTCGTCCACGATCGGTGTCGGTCGACACCAAGGGGTGGGTGTCGATCGACACCCTGCTTTGTAGTGCTCTCTGATTTGGTCTTTTCAGCATCAGCTTCAACATAGCTCCAAAAGGCTCCAAAACTCACAGTTATGCTCCAAACGTACCTAGACCTGCAAAGACTCTATAGGACTCAAAAAATACCAAAATGACTCTATAAACAAGACTTATATCATGGTCAAAAACCAGCAAAAACCATGATATATCAACTCCCCCAGACTTAGCTTTTGCTTGCCCTCAAGCAAACATCAGAAAAAGCATAGGGTCGAGGTTTCAAAACACAGAAAAAGTCAGCCAGACATCAGGAACACCACATTGATTAACACTTTCGAATCCACATACCACAGAGTCAACACAAGATCAAATTTCAGTCTAATTATCACAGGCTTAGGAAATCTTTCTAATCCAATTCAAGCTCATTTAAGAAATCCGAAATCTCTACTACTAACTCCTTATTTTTATCTAAGTATGATATCTCATCAAAGTTTTATTATCTCAATCACTTACAGATTCTTTTCCCTTCCTAAACAACTGAACTAGCAATCTCAACACAGCCCTCCTATTTTCTCTTTCCTTGATCATTTCTTTCTGATATTTTTTTTATTTTAAGCTCTTTCTCAATTTTTTACAGCCTAAGATATGGTGCTACTCAATACTTGTATTCCTTGTGAGGAGACAGGTTCTTGAGTGTGTTCATTACTGTTGTTCTTTGTGAGGAGACAGGGTCATGAATGCACCATTCTTTTGACTCAAACTTTTAAAGCTATATCAGGGAAGATCAAAGAGAGACTATGTCTTAACATACTTATCAGTGTTAGAAGAGAGAATCAAGATCAATGAGAATCAAACACCAAGACAAGAATTTTTCAGATCATTAAGGTGGAGCTAACAGCAAATTTTTCATATTCTCTAAGAACCTAAACCTTCATTGCTAGACTGATCTACTTATGACTTTCAACTTAGTAAGACTTGTAATCAACATCTGTGGCAATGGTTCTTATAAGCATCAATGTTTTGTGGTTAGTTACAAGAAAAACTGACAATTTCAAAAATTTTGACTCAATAAAACAGGTTTTGACTCAACTTTGAGACTCTAAAAATCAAAAACAATGTACACAATGTCTGCAACGACCTCCCCCGGACTTAAACAACACTGTCCTCAGTGTTATTAAGCATGGAGTTTCAAAACATAATCAAAGCTGACAAACTGACTCAAAACAAAGACATAAAAAAAAACTGACTCAAAAGAAATGAAAAAGAACAAAGGGAAAAGAAAAAGTAACCAGGATAGATAGAGGAACTAATCCTCATCCTCATCGCGAGGAGATGTAGGGGGTCGAACGCAGCCACAGTTCGACAGCACTGAGATGGCGTTCCATAGTGCCTGAACACTCTGGACCATGAATCGTTGAAATGCAGCCTGCTCTATCGGAATGTCGGGAACCTCTGGGAGAGTGTGGCGACCAATGGGCTCAGGTAGTGCAGGAGCTCGTGATGCTCTCGAGCGACGGGATGGACCTCCAACAAGGCCCTCAACAGGTGCATCCTCAGCAGCAGAAGCAGCAGCTCGTGAAGATCCTCCTCTGCGCCTGGTAGGTGGCGCGGATCGTAGCAAAGGAGCAGCTGGCTGAAAGCTGAGGAGGTCGGTCTCAAGTGTAGTCAGAGCAGGCTGTGGCAGCGGAATCTGACATCGCTCGCTTGACAAAACTCCATAGCAGCTCATCTCCCGTGATCCAATGGGTCCGCCTCAAGTAGTCCATGTCCAGAAGGTGGTGCTCAGTCACAACTCTGCAAGTCGAAGTATCGATGTTGCAGTAGCGAAAGATGGGAGTGAGAAGACTACCAATACTCTCGGGCTTGCCCTGAGCTCCGGTGAACGCCTTGGTCTTCAGTGAAGCCAAGTGATGGGCAAAGACAGCACCCATGTTGACATCACTGTCAACCGGATACTCCTCTGTGAGTACATCCTCAATGCCATAGTAGAGGAGAGTCAGCTCAGAAACTCGCATCTTCCCTGGCTCAGTCTTTCACAGGAGCGTAGTGGAGAAGAGGCGAACAAGGTATCGCAGCAAAGGATGGCGCACATCTGTTTAAGTGGACCTCTTAGAGTCATACATCCCATTCCCGAAATGGGACCAGAAACTCTGCAGGTTAGGAAACAGCGTTAGGAGAGAGACGCCAGTGCGCGCCGAATCGAACCCGTAGATGAGACAGAGCGCAGTGAAGTTGATCCTGTACATGATGCCTCGGATGATGAATGTGAGAGTGCCCTCATCTGCCCTCTTCACGATCTCATTGGTGTAATACACTCTGACTGTGGCAATGAACTGGCGCACTAGATCAGGGTATAGGTCGTACTGCCTGGTTGCAATGTCACCCAAGCCAATCTTCTGCGGCAAGCGTATTGCCTCTTCTCTGAGCTCGAGCCTGTGCAGTGTATCCGGACAAGCGAAGCGTGTAGGCGTGATGTCCATCTTGATCTAGGCATTGTAGAACAGTGTATCATAGTCATCCCACTGCTCCCCAAAAATCTAGGATTTATATTTAGAGATTTTCTCTCTTTGCCACATCTTCCTCTCTTAATCGTCGCCTATACTCACCTTCTCTTTGAGAACTTGTGTTTCAGGTACCATGGCACCCAAGAAGAGAAGCAGAGATTTGGCAACTCAAGAGGAAACTCAGCAAGTGGTTGAAGAAAGGGTCAGGTGGAGTAAGGAGGAGAAGAAGGCAAAGAAGAGGCTTGAGAGGTTGCGGTTTGAACCTACAAAGTTTGCAAGTAGGGATCTCTTGGAAAGGCTAGGTTTGTTGGAGGATTTTGATGATTTGCTAAGGGTCATGGGACTTGCTTGCCTATCACGGATGTACTGCCCTACTTACCCCGAGGCCACACTTGACTTCCTCTCCACCTTGGACTTCTCATACGAAGATCCAAGCATCCAAACTCCCTCCAAGGGTCTTGTCACGTTCAAGATCAGGAAGCAAGCCTACCACCTCTCCATCCCTGAGCTATGCCAAGCTTATGGTCTCAATGCTGCAGCCACGCTTGTGGAGTTCCCCCGGTTCACATTCGCGAATGATCTATGGGACTTGGTTAGCAATGGAGACTACAAGGCCAATACCGCCAAGATCATGAAGGTGCGAAACCCTGCGCTAAGGTACACCCTCAAGCTGCTGGCCAACACGTTCAGTGAAAGATCTGTAGCCCCAACGGTGACCAAGAACGAGCTCTGCTTCCTTTTCCAAAGGATTAAGAAGATTCTATGCGATGCAAGGGAGGATGAGGACCCAATGGAGGATGAGCTTGGGGAAGACGTCAACTACGGCTGCATCTTGGCTTCTTCACTGGTCAAATACAAGGATCTGGCAATGAGATGTAAGGCGAGCTATGCACTCATAGGAGGTTTCCTCACGCTGTTGTTCATACAAGCGGGAGTGCCCCTTGCAGATTTTGAGCCTTGTGTGGAGCGTGCGTACATGGATGAAGTCTACTTGCGCCACACCGATTCCTTGGGACCTACTCCAGCTCCAGGCTTCTATGCTTACTTGTTCTACAACCATCACCATGAGAAGAAGGTCTGCATGCTGCCCAATTCAGATGAAATGCACTTACAAAGCATCGGCACAATAGAGTTCTTGCCAAGCGATGAAGAATGCTTTGCACCTCTTGGACACACGGCAGCCCCACCTCATCTCACTCGTTCACCCTCAGAGTCCCCTCCTACAGATGCTGAGATGCCCCCAAGCTTTGATCTCCCCAAGCTAGACTATGAGCCACGGACAAAGGCTGAGAAGTTCCTTGCCTCGGTTGTTGAGATTCAACGCAAGGTTAACAAGTGGCAAGACAAGATGATCAAGAATCTGGCTAAGAAGATCAAAGACCTTCAAGGAAGCTCATCTGAGACGACTGTGAGTGACGAGGTTGAGCAAATGGGCGAAACAATGAGGAGAAACTCAACCGGAGATGTGGAGATCCGTGAGCCTCAAGATGGCAACCAAGCTGGGCGTCTTTCTCTACACGAAGGCACAAGCAGGAACAAGGGCAAGGGGATACTTCACGACACAACTAGATAGAGCAGGAGGACCGGAGCAACCTCAAGCTCCAGTCATGCCTAGCTCCGAGGTACCAAAACTCAACCATTGTATATATCATGCAATTTTTTTTATTTTTGCTTTGATCATTTTGGTCTCCTCTTGAATTTGTTTGACATCGAGACGTTGTCATTCAAGTTTGGGGGAGAGTGTGTGCTTTAACATGTTTTTAATTTGGATCTTATTTTGTGTTTGCATCCTTGAGTCTTCATGCATCCATCTAAGTGCATAGAAAAATACAAAAAAATCAGAAAAATTTTCAAAAATTTTCAAAAAAAAAAAATCATATAGCTTGCATTTGCATTGTCAAATATTTTAGGATTGAGTCTAGAATTTTTATCATTTAGGTTGCTTGCATTTGCATAGGGGGCAATGATATAAAAAATTTCCCTGTAAAGTGTTTTAAGCTCATGACTTGGTTCAAGGCCCTAGATAGTAGTTCTTTGATGCTTTTTACAAACTTTGAAAGTAAGCTCTAACCATATTTGGATCATTTGTCTTGATTTTCGTGGCTTAAGTTGAACAAACTTGAATTGAATCCTTTCATATCAAGTGAAACCTTAACTTGAATTTTGAATTATCATATTTGTGCATTTGAAAAAAAATACATGGATTACATATACATATTTAGGCTTTCTTATTCCTTTCACCACTCTTTTGTAAGCCTAAATAGAACTCCTCACCTTAACCCTTACCCTCCTTTCAAGCCAAATTTTCGTGTGTGATTTTTGTGAGGCCTTAATTTTCGGTTGAACTTGGCATAAAGTGTTAGGTTTAGGCGACATGATTAGGCTCTCATATTGATGCTAGCTTTACATATTGAAACTAGTTTAGGGCTTAAGGTTAGGGTGGGAATTCATGGGTGTTGATTGATTATGCTTACTTATTTCGGTTTTGAAAAGAATTGGTGTTTGAGAGTTTAAATAAAAAAGGGGATACATAGTTTTAAGTGGGTGGTCTTGTTTTAAATAAAATCTCAAGTTGAAAAGAAAAGAAGATAGCTCTCAAAAAGAAAAAAATTATATGAGAAAAGAGCCAAAAGGCCAAGTGTTAAAAGAAAAAAAATATACGAGAAGAGAGCTATCAAAAGAAAAGAAAAGAGCTAAAAATATGTTTAAGGCCATACCACTAGCTATAAGGAATGTTGAAGATGGTGTTTATGTGGGTTGTGCTTGGCGTCTTGCCTTGTTTGATTTGGATAGTCTCTAGGGGGTGAGTGAGCTTGAAAAAGAAAGAAAATGAATGAGAGAGGGATTAGGATCATTGTTAGTGTATATGGGTAGATGAGAGTCTAGTCATGTATGCATCAATTGCCTTTTACCTTTAGCATTATGCATAAGTTCAACCTTTTTTGAGATAAACCATTGCTTGAATTACCCTCATGAATGAGATCATTTTTATCTCATAACCTTGTCCCTAGCCAAATGTATTCGGTTTTAAATGCATAAGTGTGATTCACGGTTTGAGTTTAAATGAATGTTAAAGGTTAGGATTCTTGGATTGTTTGGAATAGGCGAGTCATGATTTGAGATTCAATATGTGATGAATATGGCTAAGTTCTTGGGAGTAGGAGTTTGTGTGCTGCATCTTAGAATTGAGAACTAGGACCACTGAATTGATTCATTTGCTTAAACACTTTTGGAAATTTGAGCTCCTATTTTTAAACCTCTCTTCCTAGCTTGAATTTTGTTTGCTTGAGGGCAAGCAAAAGGCAAGTTTGGAGGAGTTAATATACTCATATATTTCGCATATTTAGCATACATTTAGAGTAGTTTTCATGCATACATTTTTCATAATAGGCTAGTTTGCACCATTTATCTCATTTTAGGTCCTAGAACACTTTGCATTAGCATTTTGCATATTTCTTGCATTCTTGCATCATATTCAGGTTGTTTTGGATACACTGGAGCTATGGAGGGTGTGTGGATATGCTAAGGATCGAAAGGGAGCCTATGGATACTTGGAGGAACTCAGTCGTGCAGCAAAGGAACCGAGATCGGGTCGAAGATCGAGCTAGGCAGGTCGATCTAGACGAGATCGACCAGAAGATCGAGACACTCGGGTCGTTTTAAGGAAGAAGATCGAGGCCAAGATCGGCCAAGGTGATCGAACGTGAGTACGGACACGGAAACTAAGCCCGGGAAGAACGAGAGCCAGATCGAGGTCATGACTCGATCGTCCGAGGATCGACCAAAAGATCGATAGAAGCACTCGATCCACCCGACTGAATCGACCCGATGATCGAGCAAAAGAGGACGTTTTATGCAGAAGATCGAGTAAGAGATCGACTGCTCAGTTCGATCTCTGAACCTTATCCGGACAGCTCACATTTTGGAGTTTAGTGAGGGGACCATTTCTACTTTTGTTTACCCTATTTTTCGAGCCATAAAAAACCATTCAATCTGTCTCCCTCTTCTTTTATCTTATCTTTATCTTTTCTTTAAGGAATAGCCGCCATTGTTTTAGTTCTGAAGCTTTTCTCTTTGTTGAACCTTAATCCGCTTTAAAAATCTTAAGTATTTCTCTTAATCTGACTTGCTTAGTAGTTTACTCATGCTTATCCTTCTTTCCTTTATGTTTTGTGTGTTTTAATCATGTGTAGTGGGTAGTTCACCAAGGGTTTAAGGTTGAGGTGATTAAGAGGGTTTTAAAGGGTTTAAGCTTGGGTTTTTTCTTGTACTTAATTTAATCTCTTCTTGAATTTGGGGGTTTTAATGCCTAGAGACTCTTGAAAAAGATCTCTTTGACCTCAGAGATTTCCTTACCTTAGCAGGATTCAGGAGATCCCTTAAACCTAAATCCAAGAGACTAGCTCATCCTTTCCCAAACGCCATGGATGCTTAGGGAGCTAGTTAGACCATTTTTTGAGATTTATGCTTCATGTTCTTCACCCTTTCTTTCCACCACATGCCATGGTTTAGGAGGAAAGGTTGAGGAAAGGGTTTATACCACACAGCATGGATAAATCTAGCTTAGCTTCTCAAGACCTAGAGATAGCACTAAAATGTGTAGATCTATGTTTTCAAAACCCAAAGCTTGAATCTTGAACCTTCTTAAGCATAATCCTCAACCTTAAATATGCTTTTAGCCTTTGAATAAAGTCATCATTTTCTAGTTCTAAATTTTGCATCTTTTGTCTTAGTTTCTTAAGAATCATTTCCAAGGTTGTTAAAACTTTCATTTTCTGTCTGCTTTTAGTTTTCGAATTTTAAAAACCAGTAGCTTTGTATTTTAAATTCTTAGAAGTCATCTAATATTTGTTTAACCCATCAGTAAGGATTTTACAATAGTTTTCGTGGTCATTTAGTAGTTGTATTTATTTTTATAGATTTTCTCCTCAAATAATTCGGATTTCACTTAGATTTACAAAACTCTTGCATTCTTAGTATCTTTCAAGACAACCTGATTTGGATTGACACCTAAAGTACTGCAACAACAAAACTGTGCTTCAGATTTTGATTAATTAAGGCCTTAAAAAATCTTGTTATCAGAGGTAAGGTCGAATTACTTCTAAACAACCTAGAGGAACATGATTCAAGTACTAAATCAAGCTAAAACGGGTCAAATCGGAAGTTTTAAACCTTGAGGTCAAACTAAAAAATTGAGTTTCGAGTGTCATACCTTGCAGATCGGATGAATGAGTTATATATTCAGAATCAGCACTAAATTCCGCCCAAGATAGGCTTTTGAATCACTCAAATCCGTCAAGAAACAAGGAAGTTATGATTTGGAGAAAAAATTTGTAGTTTTCGATTTTCAGAGAAGTGAAGAGGAAGAAGATGAGTTCGGGGTTTTATCGCGGCTTACCTGATTAATGAGGGTGTCGATAGACACTGGGTATGTGGTGTCGATCGACACTGGTCAGTGTCGACCAGGGTGTCGACCGTGGTCGACCGTGGTCGACAGGTACTCGCCTCGACACCTGTCTAATTTTTTTTTTTTTATGATTAATAGACACGAAAATGTGTTAGTAAAAACTAAAAATTAGACTAAGTATGTACACTTACCAGTGGGTTGCCTCCCACCAAGCGCTCGTTTAACGTCATTAGTTTGACTGTCCTCAGGATCAGGTTGTGGGTGCATCTGCCAAAGGTACAATCTGTCCTTCAAGAATCGCGGCTTCCGCCCAGTAATGCTTCACCCTTTGCCCATTGACAACAAACTCTCTGCCTTCTGGAGTTGATAGAACAACTGCACCATATGGTCTGACTTCCTTGATGGTGAAAGGACCTGACCAACGAGAACGTAATTTTCCAGGAAATAATTGTAAATGTGAGTTATACAAAAGTACCTGGTCATTTGGTTCAAAGTGTCTGGCAATGATCTTCTTGTCATGGTAAGCCTTAGTCCTCTCCATGTACAGCTTTGAGTTCTCATATGCATAATGTCTGATTTCATCCAACTCATTAAGCTGCATCTGGTGCCTCTCTGCTGCAGATTTCCAGTCAAAATTCATCTTCTTGACAGTCCAATTTGCCTTGTGTTCAAGCTCCACTGGGAAGTGACATACTTTCTCATAAAGAAAATGAAATGGAGTGGCGCCAAGTGGTGTCTTGAATGCTATCATGTAGGCCCAAAGTGCATCATCTAACTTGGCTGACCAATTATTTCTTGTCTTTCCAACTGTCTTCTCTAGGATTTCCTTGATATGCCTGTTGGAAACTTCAACCTGACCACTTGTCTGAGGGTGGTAAGGTGTAGCAACCTTGTGATGAACTCCATATTTCTGCAGCAGCTCTCAAACACTCTATTAATAAAGTGTTTTCCACCATCACTAATCACAATTCGTGGTACTCTAAACCTGGGCAAAATGATGGTCTTGAACAGCTTCAGGACCACTGCAGAGTCATTATGTGGATTGGCAATCGCTTCCACCCACTTAGAGACATAATCCACTACAACCAGGATGTACCTGTTCCTATAAGATGAAGGAAAGGGTCCCATGAATCGATGCCCCAGCAGTCAAAAACTTCAACCTCAAGTATGAAATTCTGTGGCATCTCATGTCTCTTGCTGATCTTCCCTCTCCTTTGGCAGACATCACATTGTGAGATGAATGTCTGAGCATCTTTGAACATTGTAGGCCACCAGAAGCCTGCTTGTAGAACCTTTGAGACAGTCTTGAAAGTAGCAAAATGTCCTGCATACTCAGAACCATGACAGTGGAACAGCACACTTTGAACTTCAGCTTCTGCAAGACATCTTCTGTAGATTCCATCTGAGCAGTGCTTGTCCAAGTAAGGCTCATCCCAGTAATATCTCCTGAGTTCTCTCGTGAATTTCTTCCTCTCATAGCCTTTGAGGGTTTCAGGGACTTCATCTGCAGCTAGGTAGTTGGCAATATCAGCATACCAAGGCCTAGAAGAGGCTGTAACTGCGAAGATAGGCTGAGAGAAGACATCACGCAGGATCTGCTGAAGGACTAGTGCAGTACGCGACTGGTGTCGATCGACACCAGAGAGGGTGTGTCGATCGACACCAAATCGGTGTCGACTTGGTGACGATGTCGATGTCGATCCTGCTCGATATTGGTTCGCCTCGAGGTTGGTGTCGATCGACACCATGTGGTGGGTGTCGATCGACACCCTGTCTACAGCTCGAAAAAACTGCAAGTCTTCCACATCTGAAGGCTGCAACATTGCCTCAATGAGGTATATATTCTCCTCTGGTAGGAAATCATCAATGGGGACGTTGTCTTCGATCCTGATTCTTGAGAGATGATCTGCGACCCCATTCTCAATCCCTTTTTATGTCCCTTATCTCAATGTCAAACTCTTCGAGCAACAAAATCCATCTTAACAGTCTTGGTTTTGCATCCTTCTTCTGCATCAAGAACTTGAGAGCAGAATGGTCTGTATGCACAATCACCTTAGCTCCAACCAAGTACTGTCTGAACTTCTCAAATGCAAATACCACAGCCAGCAGCTCCTTCTCTGTGGTTGCATAATTCTTTTGAGCATCATCCAAGGTTATGCTTGCATAGTAGATGGCATGAAGCTTCTTCTCCTTTCTCTGACCCAAGACAGCGCCCACTGCAAAGTCTGAAGCATCACACATCACCTCAAATGGCAGATCCCAATCAGGAGGTTGCACAATAGGGGCGCTCACTAAGGCTTGTTTGATTTGCTGGAAGGCTGAATGGCATTCGTCAGTAAATTCAAACTTCACATCCTTGCAAAGCAGAGCTGTGAGTGGTCTTGCAGTTTTGCTGAAGTCCTTAATGAATCTTCTGTAAAATCCAGCATGTCCCAGAAAGCTTCTCACTGACTTCACACAATCTGGTGGCTGCAGACTTGTCATCACTTCGATTTTGGCTTTGTCCACCTCAATGTCTTGTCCAGAAACTCGATGCCCAAGCACAATCCCATCCCTGACCATAAAGTGGTATTTCTCCCAGTTCAGAACTAGGTGCTTCTCTTCACATCTTGCAAGCACTTGACAGAGATTGTCAAGGCAGTCTTTGAAGGAGGATCCATATACTGAGAAATCATCCATGAAGACCTCCATATACTTCTCAATCATATCTGTGAAGATGGAGAGCATACACCTCTGAAATGTCGCAAGAGCATTACAAAGTCCAAATGGCATCCTGCGATATGCAAAGGTGCCATAGGGACAAGTAAATGTGGTCTTTTCCTGGTCATCTGGGTGAATGGGGATCTAAAAGAAGCCAGAGTAGCCATCCAAGAAGCAGTAGTAGGAGTGATTTGCCAACCTTTCCAGCATCTGGTCAATGAATGACAATGGGAAGTTGTCTTTCCTTGTTGCAGCGTTGAGCTTCCTGTAGTCAATGCATATTCTGTGGCCAGTGATGGTCCTTGTAGGAATCAGCTCATTCTTCTCATTTTTTACCACTGTTACTCCTCCTTTCTTGGGAACCACATGTACTGGACTGACCCAAGTGCTGTCTGAAATGGGTTAGATGATCCCATCAGCTAGAAGCTTCATGATTTCCTTCTTAACCACATCTTGCAAATTCGGATTCAGCCTCCTCTGGTTCTCAATCGATGACTTTGACTCATCCTCAAGGTGTATCCTGTGCATGCACAACTCTGGAGAGATACCAGAAATGTCATCAAGAGAATAGCCAAGAGCCTTGCGAAAAGTGCGCAGCTTGCTTAGCAGTAAAGTGAGCTCTGCATTGTTTAAGGTAGCACTAACTATAACAGGATATGTAGAGTTAGGTCCCAGAAAAGCATACCTTAAACCTGCAGGGAGCTGTTTGAGTTCGATTTTAGGAGCTTTTTCTTCACTCCAATCTCCCAGTTTTGCAGCCTTTACAAAGGTTCCAACCAGCTCTTGTTGTGCCACTAGCTGCATGACTTTCTCACTTGCATCCATCATCCTGACATAACCAGCAGCAATGTTGTCTAGATGCTCTGTTGCTTATGCAGAAACTGTCAATGCCCTCTCCAAAGGGTTTGTAGGATGCATCTCTTGAAAGATCTCTTCTGCAAGACTGGTGAGGGAGTCTAAATAGAATGTGTGGCCATCTATTGTTGGCCTCTTCATCAACTTATCCATGTCAAAGTTCATTACCAAATCGCCAACATTCAGAGCAATGCTCCCTTTCCTGACATCTATGATGGCGCCTGCAGTAGCTAGGAATGGCCTTCCCAAAATCAAGGGGTCATTTGGTTCTTCCCCATAAGCTAGAACCACAAAATCTGTGGGAATCACACAATCTCCCACCTTAACTGGTACATCCTCTAAAATGCCTTCAGGAATTCTCACTGATCTATCTGTTAAGATAAGAGATATTCTGGTTGGCTGGAAATCAGTCATGCCTAAGCTGACAGCAACTGAATGAGGCATCAAGTTAACACTTGACCCCAAATCACATAATGACCTCTCAAACCTTTCAGAAAAGATTGTGCAGTCTAGAACAAAGCTCCCATGATCCGTCAGCTTCTCTGGTATCTTATTATGTATCACTGCACTCACTTGCTCTGAAATCAGCATTGTCCCTTGCTCCAGCCCCAGATTCTTGGTCATCATTCTTTTCACATATCTCTTGATCACAGGAGTAGTCCTTATAGCATCTATCAAAGGAATCTCCACCACAAGCTTATCCATGATAGATTTGATCCTAGCATCCTCCAGCTCTTGTTTAGTCTTCTTCTGGTTCTTTGGATAAGGCACCTTTGGCTTGTAGACCCTTTCCTCTGCACTTTCTGGAGTCTGAAAAACCGCAGCTTGCTTCTGTGGTGGGGGTCGATCGACACCAAGGGGTGGGTGTCGATCGACACTAGCCTCTGCAGGTGGTATCGAGCGTCCTTCGAGCTGCTTGTCGACCTCGCTCGATATCGCTTCGCCTCGAGTCGAAGAACCGTGAAGTTCCTCTGGTGTTGATCGACACCGAGGGGTTGGTGTCGATCGACACTCTTCAAAATTGGAGAAATCTTCATCTTCAAACTCCTGCAGTTGCTCGAAATCCTCTGTACTCAGGCCTTTTTTCTGCACTGGTTGCAGATTCTTTCCACTCCTCAACGTGATGGCATTGACAGAGTGTCTTGGGTTGGTATCTGTTCTTCCTGGAAGAAATCCATCTTGCCTTTTCATAGCTCCAGCAGTTTGAGCCACTTGAGTATCCAAAGTCTTGACATGAGTGTTCAGAGCTTCGATTTTTCCATTTAGATCTTGATAGAGGGCGTCAATCTTGCCATTGAAGTCAACTGTGGTCTTCTGTTGACCCTCTAGCAACTGCTCAAGCATGGCTTCCATCTTGCTTGAAGTTGATGGTGCTGGTGTAGGCTGATAAGATGAGGAGCCATAGTTCCTGCTGAAGTTGTTGTTCTGGTAAGACTTCTGGTATTCAGTCTTCTGAAACTGAGGTTTGGGAGTGTATCCAGAAGAACTCTGGTTTCCTGTGAAGTTGTTTCTCTGCATGTTCCCACTGAATCCTCTGTTTCCTTGCTGATTGTTGTATCTTTGACCCTGAAAACCAGCTCCATTGATGTAGTTGACATCTTCTTCTTCAAACTCCTCAGCTGGCTCAAATGTCTCAACCTCAGAAGCAAACTGAACAGACTTCTTTCCCACCAAGAGGTTATGAACAGAATCCAGCTTAGTCTTCATCTCAGCAGCAAAAAGATTGCTCCCTGCATTTCCAGCGTTTTTCTGCCTCTCAAAGTCAGCATTCTTTGTGATGTTGCTGGAAGCTAGGTTCTCTATCAGTTTGATGGCATCAGCTGGGACTCTAGAGTTGAAGTTCCCATTGCTTGCTGCATCCAGAGCCATCTGGTACTTCCAATCAACACCTCTGAAGAAAATACTCAGCAGCTGTACTTCATTGAAACCATGGTGTGGACAGTCCCTTTGGTACAGCTTGAATCTCACCCATGCTGCTTTGAAAGCTTCAGTAGGACCTTGGGAGAATGTTGCTATTTTCGTCCTCAACTCCTCTGACCTTGCATCATCATAGAAGTTGTTGAGGAAAGCATATTTGGTGTCCTCCCACGTGGTCAAAGAGCCAGCTTCCAGCTGTTTCAACCAAAGTGCTGCATCTCCTCCCAAAGAGTGAGGAAAAATCTTGCAGAATAGGAAGTCATTGGTGACTCCATTGGCTTTAACACTTGTAGCTAGGTCTTCAATCCTCTCTATATGGTCTATAGGGTGCTCATGGAGAAGCCCATGGAAAGGATGCTGATCCACAAGCTGGTAGTAGGTGGGTTTCAGCTCAAAGTCGTTCCTCTGAAAGGCAGGGGGCGGATTGCAGCTATATTTGCATAAAACTGATCAGGCCTATTGTAATCTCCCAGGGTTCTCTGTGGAAGACGCCCAGCAGCATCTCCAGCAGTTTGTTGCTGCACATTCTGTGCAACTGGTTGCACATCTTGTTCCTCAATCACAACACCATTCTCATCTATCCTCTGCCCATCCTCATTTCTTCTGTTCCCTTCTCTGTCAACCAAATGACCCTCAGCATCTGTCCTCAAAACAATTGGTCCAACCATCTTATTCTGCTTCTTGGCTTTTCTGATGGTTCTTTCTAGTTTGGCGAGGTCGTCGATGCCTAAGGTCACAAGCTCTTTGTCCTTGTTGCTCCTGGTACTGCGATTATACATGCACCTGAAACAGACAGCAGAGAAGTAACGAAAGTTAGTAAACAGAAAATAAAAGCTTAGTCAAAATTATAAAACTAAAAATCTGAAAGTAATATCTAAGTCCTCGGCAACGGCGCCAAAATTTGATATGCTCAAATTAACCCTTAGAGCTACTCTCTCAAATTAAGAGATCATTGTAGTACTTAGGGATCGAATCCACAAGGACTTAAGACTATTACTCAACAGACTTTAGATTCAAATGAAGCTAAGCAGTCGATAATAAATAAAACTAAATAGTAAAATGAAAGTAACAAGATCAAGAGCGGATTATGAGTTCTTAAAATCAATAGAGACAAGGCGTTAGGCAATGGGAAATTCGCAGGTTGACATAAATCACAGACTACGGATTGAAAAGAATATTTATTAAAACCGTTCTAGAACTCGAAAACACGAATGTAAAACCAATTGACTTCCGTCGCAGAGATTAACTATGATCAGATTGTAGAATTCCAAATTTCTTTGCAAACTCTAACAACCTAAGCAAGCATTATAGTTCAGGTTCGATATGTTCACAAAATCACTAATTCAAATTCTTTTGCAATCAGTTATTTTGCTCATCTAAGATAGTTCTGGTGATTAACAATGTTTCCACATCTATTAAACAACCTAAGATCTGATTTTTAGGTGATCAATCTTAAAATCAGTGTTAAAGCAATCTAGATGAAGAACCAAATGATTTATCCCTTCAGTTTTGTAGTTCTAACAATTCATTATCAATCTTTGAATAACCCAAAACCTAACTAGCAGATTACTCAGATATAGCAAGTGAAACACAAATCATGACTGAATAATAATGCATTAAGAAATAGAGTAAAAGATAAAAGGGGTTCGAAATTCCTCTCTACAAAGTATGGATTTGTCTCCCCAAAAGCTCTCAATCAAATCTCTCTCTTATGTCTCAATGAAAACAAGATGATCGCCTAACAATGGCTTAGAAAACCTAAATACAAGTCTAAACACGACTGGGGTACTTTTGCAAATAATAATAAACTTCTGAGCCAAGTTGTAAACTCTTCAAAAGAGTTTTTAAAGCTCTTTTCTCGTCCACGATCGGTGTCGATCGACACCAAGGGGTGGGTGTCGATCAACACCCTGCTTCATAGTGCTATCCGACTTGGTCTTTTCAGCATCAGCTTCAATATAGCTCCAAAAGGCTCCAAAACTCACATTTATGCTCCAAACGTACCTAGATCTGCAAATACTCTATAGGACTCAAAAAATACCAAAACGACTCTATAAACAAGACTTATATCATGGTCAAAAACCAGCAAAAACCATGATATATCAACCAGCCCAAGATGCAGCACCAAAGCTGAAAGACTACTTGAGAGCGATGAGGAGAGTGGACTTCACTCCTACAAGATATGCTGATCCTGGTCTATTGGGAGAGCTAGGAATCAAAACTGAAGTGGATGAGCTGTTGAGCAACATTTGACTGGAGAAATTTTCTAGTCTTGGCTATCCAACTTACAAGCAACTTTCTTGTGAGTTCCTTGCAAGCTTCAAGGTCTACGTCTACAAGTTTGATGAAGAGTATGATGAAGGAGAAGAAGACTTTGGCAATGGATTCATAAAGTTCAGAGCCAAGAGAGCATGGTACACCATGGGGTTCACTCAGCTTGAAGAAATCTTTGGATTTTATCAAGGCTCAAGAGCACAGAACATGCACTTCAAGCATGATGAGCTAAGGCATGTATGGGAAGAAATAGCGAATGATGCTTATAGAGCTGGTCATCTGAAGAGTGCTAGCATCCGCCATCCAGCTATCAGATATTTTCATAGAGTCCTCACCAGTACACTCTTCTACAGAAAAGAGCAAAGTATGGTCAAAGAAGAAGAGATGGGGTTGCTTGTGAATGGCTTGAAGAACATAATGGTTGAAACAAGACATGGGAAGATCCAAGGAGAGCGCTTAGGAGTTGGTCTTGTGACAATCCTAATGATCCAATTTCTAGCATGCCAACAATGGGCTTTCAACACTAGAGACAAGAAGCCAAAGATAGCCATTAGAGGCGTGATCACTCCTATCTTACTTGGTGCTCGAGTTGAGCTTGGCACACCAGATGTTACAATGATCTTCGTAGATGTCCCTTATCTCAGTAAGATCGGATACTGATATATCATGGTTTTTATGGGTTTTTGACCATGATATAAGTCTTGTTTATAGAGTCTTTTTGGTATTTTTCGAGTCCTTTCGAGTCCTTGCAAGTCTAGGTACGTTTGGAGCATAATTGTGGGTTTTGGAGCCTTTTGGAGCTATGTTGAAGCTGATGCTGAAAAGACCAAGTCGGAGAGCATTCTGAAGCAGGGTATTGATCGACACCAACCACTTGGTGTCGATCGACACTGATCATGGTCGCGAGAAGGAGTCTAAAAACTCATTTGAAGATTTGCAACTTGGTCCAGAAGTTTCCTACTATTTGCAAACTTGCCCCGTGTTTAGAGTTGTATTTAGGTTTCGACAGCTATTGTGAGGCAATGATCTTGTTTTCATTGAGACTAAGAGAGAGATTAGATTCAGAGCTTTGGGGGAGATAAATACGTATTGTGTTAGAGAAGAATTTCAAACCCCTTTTGTCTTTTACTTTATCATTTTATGCAATATTATGCAGTCATGATTTGTGTTTCAATTTCTATGTCTGAGTAATCTGCTAGTTAGGTTTTCAGTTATTTAAAGGTTGATAATGAATTGTTAGAACTACAAAACTGGAAGGATAAATCATTTGGCTCTTCATCTAGATTGCTTTAACACTGATTTTGAGATTGATCACCTAGAAATCAGATCTTAGGTTGTTTAATAGATGTGGAAACATTATTAATCACCAGAACTATCTTAGATGAGCGAAATAACTAGTTGCAAAGGAATTTGGATTAGTAATTTTCTGAACATATCGAACCTGAACTATAATGCTTGCTTAGGTTGTTAGAATTTGCAAAGGAATTTAGAATTCTAAAATCTGATCATAGTTAATCTTTGCGACAAAAGTCGATTGGTTTTACATTCGTGTTTTCGAGTTCTAGAACGGTTTTAACAAATAATCCTTTCAGTCCGTAGTCTCTGATTTATGTCAACCTGCAAATTTTCCATTGCCTAGCGCCTTGTCTCATTGATTTTAAGAACCCATAATCCGCTCTTGCTCTTGCTACTTTTATTTACCATTTCGTTTTACTTGTTATTGACTTCTTAACTATATTTGAATCTAAAGTCTGTTGAGTAATAGTCTTAAGTCCTTGTGGATTTGATCCCTAAGTACTACAGTGATCTCTTAATTTGAGAGAGTAGCTATAAGGGTTAATTTGAGCATATCAGATACCTTTTAGGAGCTGTTGAGACAGGATTTGGCTATCAGTTTGAGTTGGAAAGCAGGAAGAGGAAGATCATCTTGCCCAAACAGCGCTTAACCAACTTCACCTCCTACGAGAACATCCGATTCATGCCAACACAAGATGAGCTTTATGACCCAAGGACTGACCCACCATTGATAAGGCCAAGCAAAGTGAAGAACATGAGTACCATCAGAGACTCAGATGTGGAAGAAGACATTGAAGAGCAGCATCAAGAACAAGAGGTTCAGCATCAAGAGATGGAGGAAGATGAGTATAAAGACTATGATAGCCGCCCTTATGCATTTGACCCATATGATGTGATCTGCACATCTGAAACTTCAAAGGCTGCACATGAGCACATTAGGCTTCTTCAGAGGTGGAACCACTTTCAGGACAAAGCCATCAGACGTTTACTGAAGACAGTCAAAGCAAGCAAGAAATCGGTTGACTCATTGAAGAAGAAGGTGAGGAAACTCAAGAAGAAGTTGGGAAGATCTTCATCAGCCAAGAGGTCTGATCAAGCGATCCAAACAGAGCCAAAAGGAGGAGGATCTGATGCTGAAGACATGTCTGAGGACACACCAGAGAGGACAGTCCAAGAGAGACATTCATTTCACATCAGTGAGCGGCCAAGGACACAAGCTTCTCAACCGGCCAAGCATTCATCTCATGTAGCTGCTCCAAAGCGAATAGGAAAGAAGAGAAAGACTAGACATCAAACTCCATCAGAGGAGGAAGCTTCACCTTCACATGCCATTGAGAGTTCAGACTCTCACCACTCCTCCACCTGAAGTAAGGTACACCACACTAACCATTGTAAATACCACTCATTTTGTTTTATTGCGATTGTTTGCTTGATGTTTGTGGGCACTCTCCTTAGCATTTTTATTACACAAGGCACTGTATAATTTAAGTGTGGGGGAGGGTGTATGATAGACTGATGCTTGCATTTGCATTTGCATAGTAGAATAGGAACCATGCATCATGATTTCATAGCATATAAGGCATAGAAAAAACCAAAAAAATTGAAAAATTTTCAAAAATTGCTTCACAAAAAGAGTTTGATTTTCATGCATTCTTATACGATTTAGACTTCATGCATTCATATGGGACTAGCTTGCTTGTTTAAATTGGGAACTATGATAGTACATCTTTGTTCATGCTAGTGATTTATGAAAATGAAGCCCTTGTATTTAATCTTTTGGTGCATTTGTTGTTGAACTAGAAATACAGATGAACCACTTTTGAAATTTGCATTTGTGTGAGCTTTGTTTGAGACTGAAGCTTGCTTTGAAATGATTTCAACCTTCGTTTAAGTGGAACCTAATTTGAATTCGTAATTATCATGCCTTATGCTTATGTGATTGATGTCATGGATAGTTTAAAATATTTAGATCTTCTTATTCTCTTTTGCCACTCTCTAAAAGATCCATTTAGATTTCCCCACCCTTAACTAAACCTTCTTTCAATCCAAGACATTAATATTGTGTGATTTGTGAGGCCTCTACCTTCATGGTTGTTGCTTAGCAAAAAGTGTTGGGTTGGAACTACAAGGGAAGTACTTCCATTGTAGAACTAGCTCACTCTTGAGTTAGATAGGTTAAGAAGTTTTTGGGGAATGGTCTGGGGTTATCTTGGGTTCAGTTTTTAAGAGAGGCAAAGAAGAAAAGAAGTCAAGGCACAAAAGAAAAAGGAGTGTGACACAAGCGAAATGGTGGAAATAGCGATTCTAAACTCAAAGAAAGAAGACTCATGTTCAAAGAAGAAAAGAAGATGCAAGAAGTTCAAAACAAGAAAGTCAAAATGCCAAAGGCGAATCAAGCACCAGCATCTTATAGATCTTGGGTAGATGGGAGTTTTCCTTTGTATGTGTAAGTTGTTCTTTGACCCTTAGCATTTTGCCAAAGCACAACCATGCTTTTCTTTGAGAGAACCCTTTAAACACCAAAACCAGTTTGTGAAGTGGGATCATTTGCATTCCACTAAGCCTTGTCCCTTAGCCAAATGACACTTTCGCATTTGCATAAGCATGATTCATGGTTTGAGCATAATTGATTGTTAAAAAGGTTGTTTGATTTGATGAGCATGTGTAGATTGATAGCTTTGTGATCATTCTTGTTTTATGATGAAAGTGGCTAAGTTTTTAAAGTATTCTTCCATCAACTGCACTCTAAAATTAGGAACATGGACTTCATTTTGATTTATTGTTAGCATTTTCAAAGATATGAGTTCCCATTTAAAAGCTCATCACCATGTTAAGTGTTTGTTTGCTTGAGGGCAAGCAGAAGCTAAGTGTGGGGGTGTTGATAGCTTGCTATTTTAGATCATTTTAGGCTGCATTTCATGCATCTTTTCTTCTGTTTTTGCAATATAGTTTAGCATTTAGGTATCATTTGAACTTAGAATCAACATAGCATGCATTTAGCTTAGGATTGCATACATTTGCATACATGTGCATGTTTGTGGTGGTTTTCAGGTGTTTTAGGAGTTTCTTGGAGCTGGGAAAGGGATATATAGAAGCAGCTCATGATAAAAGGAGATGTCAGAAATGGAATTCTTGCAAAGTCTGGTTCATATCGAGCAAGAATATTGAGCAGAACACCCGTGGAGTATGTTCGATGCAAGCAGCAGGACGAGAGGAAAAAAATCAGCAAGAGGATTCCAAGTCATTGGTCTGCATCGAGGAAGGACGTCGATACGCGCTACACAGACCATATCGAGGTTGCATATCGAGCAGAACATCGACCGTACGACCTCGATGCAACTCATCCGCGTTGACCACTTGACTTTTGTTAACCTTATCCTATCTTTTTAGGTTTTTTATGCTTCTTTTGGCTCCCTACTATAAAAGGGAAGCCACAAACATTATTTTCATCAAGATCTATCTTATCCAAGTTTAGCTTTCTATCAAAAACCTTCTCTAAATCTTAAAGAGCGATTTGCCCTAAGGATCTTTATCTTTAATAAAGTTTGCATTTTTATGGTTTAATCTTGTCTTCTAATCTTTGTTCTTGCGCCTTGGTAGTTTAGTTTTATCATCTTTGCATTTTAACCTCATCTAGTTATGTTTAACTCCAAATCAGTGGGATTAAACATGATTAGTGAGTAGTCTTCCTTAGATTTAGGGTTCTAAGTATGGAAAGTGGTGATTAAGATGTGATTAAGAGGTGATTAGGCTTGTTTAGGGGTTCTCTGTTATCTCCTTCTCTTGCAAACTGATTAATGTTGATAAAGCTTTCTCCTTTTGATTGAATATGGTTTGATAGATGCCTATGGTTTGCTTGATGTCTTGATATCTCTTTTCTAAGCATAGTTCGCTTATTTGGCTTGATAGTCTAGCTTGGTTTATGTTTCCTTTGTTCAGTGACACCAAAATGATAGTTCACCTTTCTAGATGATTCGCTTAGGGCTAGATGATGCTGATTTTGATGATTCTTGCTTGATGGTTAGATAGTCTGCATTGAAAGATCTTGTCTTTGCTTCATTCTTGTTCATTGCTGAGCTTTGTTAGGGTGTTGCAAGTTTGTGCTTAAATCCATAATCTTGATTGGTGTATTTCTGCCTAGGTCCTTATTGGTTCACAAGATTGATAAGTTGATCTGAATTCTTGCTTGGGTGAGAGAGTAGTTGCTTGATTGGTGCATCTCTTAGGCTAGAATGGTTCTGATCTTTATGCTCATGGTTGAAGGATACGCCATCACAAGTGGGTCTGACACTTAGATCTTGTTGAACATGAATTGCTTATTGATGCCAAGTGGTTCCCTTTAGATACCTTGTCTAGGAGCATAACATTGAGAATTGCTTGCTTGTTAATGCATATTGAGTGCCTTAGTAGAAATCCACTTATCATTCTTGAAAACCACAATCCCACAATTGCTTAGAACCTTGAGTCTTGCTTTTAATTAATTGTCTTCAAAGTCATCTTGCTTAGTTCTTGCTTTAGTCATTGCTTTAAGTTCATTGTTCAATTCTGTTACTTGCATTTAATTTATGCTTTCCTTCCATTGCACCATTAGGTTGTTAGATTTGTTCTTACATAATCAAATCCCCAATCTTGCTTAGCTTACAGCATTGTTTGCATCTCATCTTCCACAGTTGGATTGATACCTGATCTATATTCTACAACTGATTAGAGACTAAGGACATTTGAATTTAGAGACCCAAAAAGATCCTGTTTCAGTCCCATATCGAGGTGAAGCATCGAGCAAAACCTCTATGGAGTATGCCTGATGTAAACCGCGGTTCGTGAAGAAGTGGACTGGTTCTTGGAATCTAAGGCATTGTTTTCATCGAGGTGCTGCATCGAGTAGGGGAAGCTGCACAGCCGATACGCGCTTACACGGACAATATCGGGGCGATGCATCGAGCTGAACACCGTCTGTACCACCCGATACAACTTATCCGCGTGTTTGACCGGATTTTTGTTTACCTTATCTTATTTTTAGGTTTTTTATCCTTCTTTTGGTTCTCTAGTTCTCTACTATAAAAGGGAAGCCACAAAACAAAACCTTATGTCTGATCTTTTCCAAAACCTTATCTTATCTCTTGCTTACCCAAATAAGGCGATTTTCCTAATTTTGTAAACAACTTTATTTTCCAATCAAGTCCTGCATTTTTTGATTTAATATTGCTTATTGTTCTTTAGTTTTCGCATCCGGGTAGTTAGATTCATTATCATTGCATTTCATCTCATCTAATCGTGTTTAACTCTAATCAAATAGGATTAAACATGATTAGTGAATAGTTTACCTTAGATTTGAGGTTCCAAGTAGAAAAAGTGGTATTTAAGATGTGATTAGGGGTGATTAGGCTTGTTTAGTTTGATATATATTGTTTCCTTCTCTTGCAAAGTGATTATTGCTCATAAAGCTTCTCCCTTTTGATAGAATATGGTATTGTTGTTGCATATGATTCACTTGATGGCTTGAAGTCTTGTTCTTTGCATGATTCGCTTATTTGGTTTGATAGTCTAGCTTGGTCTATGTTTCCTTTGTTCAGTGACACCAAAGTGATAGTTCACCTTGCTTGATGGTTCGCTTAGGGCTTGATAGTGCTTGTTCTAAGATTCTTGCTTGATGGTTAGATAGTTTGCATTAGAAGAACATGCTTTTGTTTGATTCCCGTTCATTGCTGAGCATTGTTAGGTATCGCAATTGTGAGCTTGAATCTATGTTCTTGATTGGTTGAGTTAGCTACTTAGGTTCCTATATGGTTAAAAAGATTGATAGGTTGATCTGAATTCTTGCTTGGGTGAGAGATGTTTACTTGATTAGTACTTCTCTTAGGCTTTATGGTTCTGTTCTTTATGCCCATGATTAGAGAATACACCATCAAAAGTAGGTTTGACACTCTAGTCTTGTTGAATTGGATTAGCTTATTAACCACTAAGAAGATCTTTCCTTAGATACCTTGTCTAGAAATGTAATATTGAGATTTGCTTGCTTATGATTATGCTTGATGATTGCCTTTGTTAGAAATCCCCTTAGTCATTCTTGATACCACTTAACCATTATTGCTTAGGACCTTGGATCTTGCCTCTTAGTTATTGTCTTAAATCGCTTTCTTACCTTATTGTTCTTGCTTGCTTTAATTAAGTCTTCAGCTTGCTTAGTATTGCTTAAGTAGTTATATTTTGCTTTAGTTCATTGCTTTAGTTTTATTTTGCTTAGTCTTTTCTTAATTGCATTTCCTGTTTTCTCTTTCTTTCATTTTTAGGTTGTTAGACTTGTTCTTACACAATTAAAACCCAAATCTTTCTTAACTTATGGCATTGTTTGCATCTCATCATCCGCAAGTGAATTGACACCTGATCCCTATTCTACAACTGCTTATAGGCTAAGGACATTTTGTTCTAGACCACAAAAAGTCTTGTTTCATCGTGCAGGCTGGAATTAGCGCAATCCTTCGTCGGATATGGGATGCACTAGGCAGAGCATCTTGTTGATCTCGGCGGTGCACTTCCTCGCTCTACGCCATGTACTAGATTTCCTTGGTTCGAGCAACCACTGGATGATGTCCTCGATGCACATAGCAATTTAGACTGTACCAAGCAATTTGTGGGTTGATTTCCTCGGTGCTGTTACTCGGTACATGTCTAGCACTTAGCTGTCCTCCATTCGATGCTTGTTTCTCGGACATACGTGCATGCATGCACGTGCGTTCACCGTCTTGTGTTACTCCGAGCACTTGTTCGGTGCAATTGCCATTCGTTGGAGCTCGGCCACGCGGTACACCGGACGTCGGAGGATCACCTGAGTTTTAGCCGGAGGGTCATCGATGACCATACCAAGGAGGGATAGTTGTTTTTTTCCTCGGTATGCGCTGGTCGGTATGATCGCCATCGTGCAAGTCACCAGTGTACGACGGCCATTCTCTCGGTCTGATCGCCATCGAGAAAGGCACATGTTCATTTCCACGGTGCAGCTGCTCGGTACAGAAACAGAGTTTTCGCTTTAGCCTTTTTGAACCATCTAGTTGAACCATTTAACATCTAAAACACCTGAAACACTAAAATAAAACATATCAAAAACATAAAGAACTTATATTTATAAGGATAGACATGGATTACTTCCTAAGTGTGCTTGTTTAGAGTCACTAAGCTTGACTTTTGTTGGCTTAGACCTCAATGAAAAGTATGAAATGGCATCCAATTCCTTTTTCCTCTCTCAACAAACACCTTTTTGGTTCTTATCTGAACTTTCTTTTTTGACCTGAGCTTCGTGTGGCTCCTTTGAACTTCATCCTTAACCTCAACAACCAATGCTTCAAACAACACCAAGAGGCTCTCACCATCAAAACTTTCTTCTTAATACTCATTATGATCTAGTGGATCAGCTTCTTCTTGGACCTTTAAAAAGACCTAAAATAACTATAAATCCATATAAAATAAAAAAAAAATAAAAAATTAATTTTAGTAATATATAAAATATATAATTAAAAATAAGAACATAAATTTAAAAAAACACCATAATATATAAATTTTAATTTTTAAATTGTTGAGCTCTATAAAATTTTATTTAGTAATTTAAATATTACAATAATAATCATATTTTATTTACAACAAATTAATTTTGTGTGAATGTTAGTCTTTAAAACCTTTTTTAAAATTGATTATTTTAATATTTTTATCAGTTATATTCATAAAATTTTATCAATAGATTATTTTTAAAAATAAGTATTTTTTAAAAAAATTAAAAATAAAAATTCTATATATTTTAAAATAATTAATAGAAATTTAAAACTCAGAGGAAAATATACAAATGGTAATTTTCTAAAAATATAAATGGCGAAGAAGCAACTAAAAAAATGGAAAATAAAACGTGTGTCGAATTTAATCAAACGGTCAGGATTCAATCTCAAAATTTATCACCCTCTTCTTAAAAACCTAGGGCAACCTCATAAAGCCGACACATCTTCAGTTTCTTGTAAACTTTGGAGGAAAAAAACCCCTAATTTCGCCCTAAACCAGTTTCGCCATTAATAGCAACCACAGAACTGTTCTCCCACCAATTTCAATCAATCACACACAAACGCACTAATGGCCGACACGAAGGTACAATCCCCTGAAACAACGGCGGTTGAGGAGAATCAACGAATAACATCGCCGGCGGCGCCGCCACCACAACAGCCACATTGGATGGCGATGAGATATCCATCGGCGATGGTAATGCCGCATCAGATGATGTATGCGCCGCCACCATACTCTCCTTATCATCACAATCACTATCATCAGCAGCATCATCAATCTCGTGGTAATAAGCATCAAAACGCTTCAAACGCTGAGAATAAGACCGTTTGGGTCGGTGATTTGCTTCATTGGATGGATGAGAGCTATCTTAATTCTTGCTTTTCTTCCGCTGGAGAGGTCTGGCTCTCACTATGAATCTCTCTTTACTTGTATATTTGTATATGTGCATCTTTGCTTACTGTTTTCATGAATACAAACTCTTCGTTTTTTGTTGACTTTTGGAATTTCGATGTCAGTTTGAGTAGCTTTTGTTATATTAAAGTTTGATTCTTTGGAAGGTTTTGTTGCCTAATTTATGTTTATCCTGAAAGTGTCTCTCTTTAAAGTGTCTTTCATTTACAAGTCTTCGTTTTTAATTTGTTGACTTTTGAAAATTTGGATGTTAGTTGAAGCTGGCCAAAATTTTGATTCTTTGGAGGGATTTTTTCTTGCCTAATTTATGATAATACTGAACGTGTCCATTTTAAGTTTCATTTTTGCATCCACTCTTTTCTCTCGTTATGTCTCTGCTTAGTGTTTCATAAATCCACGTTTTCGTTTTCAATTTGTTGAGTTTGAAATTTTGATGTTAGTTGAAGATAGAGGTGCTTTTGTTATATTAAAGTTTGATTCTTTGTAGGGTTTTTCTAACCTAATTAGTGTCCTTTTTCATTTTCACTTTCATTTTTGCATCCACTCTTTTCTCTCTTTATTTCTGTGCTTAGTGTTTTTATATACCTAAGTCCTCGTTTTTAATTTGTTGACTTTTGAAATTTCATTTAGTTGAAGCTGTACAATAGTTTTGGTGGCTTTTGTTAGATTAAACTTTGATTCTTTAGAGGGTTTATTTTATAATAATACTGGAAGTGTCCATTTTTGGATCCACCCTTTTCTCTCATTGTGCCTCTGCTTAGTGTTTTCATAAATCCAAGTCTTCCTTTTTAAGTTTTTGGCTTTTGAAATTTCGATGTTAGTAAGCTAGACAATAGTTTTTGTAGCTTTTGTTAGAATAAAATTTGATTCTCTCGATGGTTTTGTTAGCTTTTGTACACAGTGCTCGAGTCCATTTTCATTCCTCAATGTGTTATTCTTTGAAGTACGTTTTATGGTTATTAACGTTGACTTCATTTGTTCTGGATCTGTTAACATATGTGTTTACCTGTTATGATGTAGATGTCGTCGGTTAAGGTTATACGAAACAAGCACACTGGTCTGTCTGAGGGCTACGGATTTGTGGAATTTGATTCCCACGATGTCGCCGAGAAGGTTTTGCAGGAGTTTAATGGCGTAACTATGTTAAAGTCCGACCAACCTTTCCGTTTAAACTGGGCGAGTTTTAGCACCGGTGAAAAGCGGTTAGAGAATGGTCCTGATCACTCGATATTCGTTGGGGACTTAGCGCCGGAAGTCAGTGATGCTATGTTGCTTAAAACATTCGTTGATAAGTACCCATCCGTCAAGAACGCGAAAGTCGTTATTGATGGCAATACTGGTCGATCGAAAGGGTATGGCTTTGTGAGGTTTGGAGATGATAATGAGAGGAGCAAAGCTATGTTGGAGATGAATGGTGTTAAATTCTGTAGCAGGGCTATGCGAATCGGTCCTGCAACACCTAGGAAGCCAAATGGTTATCACCAACAAGGTATTATAGTCTGATTCTTTATCTTTGTTTATTCAAAAACTTAGCTTTAAACTTTGTTTGAAGTTTTAGATTACTCATGGGCTCGTTCCTGGTTAACTTGTCTGGCCAAGTTTAGATATTTTTTTTAAGAATAGCCAATCCCTCATCAGCTAATTATTTTAATTGAGAAATTTTTAATGGAATTTAGCGGACTTGTATTTTCTTGTAAAGCAACAAGAACTTG
Organism: Thlaspi arvense; assembly: GCA_911865555.2. NCBI lineage: Eukaryota > Viridiplantae > Streptophyta > Magnoliopsida > Brassicales > Brassicaceae > Thlaspi > Thlaspi arvense. The sequence goes on along the minus strand of OU466858.1, from coordinate 20,581,883 downwards.
TGAGGAATGTTGAAATGTTATAGTTACTTGCAATAACGTAATATCTTACTGATTTGGTAGGTGGGTATATGTCGAATGGTGCATTGGCTAGACATGAAGGGGACTCATTGAACACAACAGTAATTTGTTTACCTTGTATTTGTGGTCTGTTTATTTCATGAATGTGATTATGAGAAGGTTGGTATGATCTTTACTCCATGTTTTTATTGTAGATATTTGTTGGAGGTCTTGACTCTAGTGTCACTGACGAAGATCTTAGACAACCTTTTGCTGCTTATGGCGACATAGTCTCTGTCAAGATACCTATTGGGAAAGGATGTGGATTTATTCAGTTTGTGAACAGGTACCATTTAAACTGTAGTGAAGCTAGGAATTGTGGATGCTGAAGTTAATTTCTTTATCCTCGCTCGCCCGAAATTGAATTGGTACCCAACATTTGTTGCAGAGAAAATGCAGAGGAGGCTTTAGAGAAATTAAATGGGTCTGAGATTGGGAAACAAACCGTTCGCCTTTCTTGGGGTCGTAATCCAGGCAATAAACAGGTAACAAATCTCTATCTTTAGAATTTACATTGATCGGTATAAATACCACTCCGTTTAAAAAAAGTTCTTAAAAGAAAAACAAAAATACCGATTTGATTTTAATAAAAATAGTGGATTTTTAATACATTTAAATATATTATTTTATATGCTTAATCAAAAATTATTATTATCTTTTAAAAGTATAATTAATAGTACTGTATTAGTTCTTTAATGAATTTTGGTTAATCGGTTCAGTTTTACAAAGTTTGGGTTCGGTTTAGTTGAAGATCGGTTTCTTTGGTTTATAAAATTTTATTCATTCGAGTTATTCTATAATACGGTTTCGATTTGGGAACCTGTCTACTAGTTGTTAACACATATTTGTGTTGAGTTATAGATTAAGCATTTTGGTTTGCATTCGGTTTGTGTGCCCACACCGTTATTTCTCTTATCTAATTAAAGATGAAATGGTTCTTTGCAGCCAAGAGGAGAGTATGGAGACCAATGGGTTGATCCATACTACGGAGGACAATATTACAACGGTTATGGATACATGTTACCGCCACCTGTAGACCCGAGAATGTATGCTGCTGCGCCATACGGAGGTTATCCGGTGTACGGTGGTCACCAGCAACAACAACAAGTAAGCTGAGAGAGAATAATAGAAGAAGTTAGTAGGTAAGTAAGAGACAAAACTGTCTTCTTCTTCTCCTCTCTATCTCCTTGCTTTAGCCCGTGGGCAACGAATTTTGATAAAACTATAGTGCGACGTCATTTTGTTTTAGGGATTTTTGATTGGATTGATTTATTTGATTTTATTCTCTGATGGTTATTATTCTATGGAACTTAATTTATCCATCATTGTGTTCTGTGGTTTGGGGATTTGATAATTCTGCTTTTTAGTTATTTCGTTTGGTCCATAAAATTACATAATATGGCCGTATGTAGTTTACCAGAGGCATGAAATTTAACATAAAAGATAATAAGAGAACACTGAAGATTGCAAATTAATCATAACAAGATCAAACGTAAGGCCATAAATTGGATTTTTTTAGACGCAAGACATAAGACCGTAAACAAACATAATGTTTTTTTTTTTTTTTTTTTTTTACATAAGGTTTAATTTAAACTTTGTCATGATAAGTCATCGAGAGGAGTCTACATTAGTTTACGTTATCCAATCCTGAAATTGAATGCGAGTTGAAAGCTAGCGGGGACTCAGAGGGTAATGTCTTGATTGAGTTTAATATTACTCCCTCCAGGCTTTTACACATAGATTAATAAATTATTTAATTTTATAAATTTTCAAAACAAAAAATGATTTATCATCAATTCTAAAACAATTCAATCAATAAAAAAATAATATACAAAATTCAAACATTTAAAACATAAAAATGCAATTAATTTCTGTATAAATATGTGAAAACATCAACTATTTTTGAAAAAAAAACAATTTCTAAAACGTCTTATATAAAAAACGGAGGGAGTATCATTTTGTTTTATTCGCATGGGTGTTGAAATCCAACCAAAACCGAAAATTCATGTTGAACCAGAAAATCACCACTAGAATTTGTGGTTAACAGTTGTAAATTTCAGAGAATAAGATTTTTATTAATAGCTCAAAAGCGAAGTGATTATAAGAGATGTCTTAACAGAAAGGTTATGCCGAGGTGAAAAGAGAATATTAAAGCTATGAACTAGAAAGTTTGGAGTCTTTAGATTTCGCTCTGCTACTTTCGAGATTGTATGAGTTCTTTTTCTAACTTTCCGGGGTCTTCTTGTTTATAGGAATATGAGGTCAATTGCTGCGAGCTCCTTTTCATTTCTTCTTTGGTGAATATTCTCATATTTATGATATGGAAATATCCATTATTCTTCGAATGATATAAAAATTCTTTTTTTACCCTTGAATATTCCTTTAAGTTAATCCGATGTTTTAGAAATTTGATGAATATCTTCAAGGAGTTTCTTTTTTGAATTACATCGGCGCGACCTCCTTGATCTTGATGGGTTTAGGTTGTTGCTAGAGAAAATCTTTTAGAAAATGTACTCATTTCCCTTTTAACAATTCTCATGTAATGTTTTCCCAACAAAATCATTGTTAAACTCATTTATAGTTTATTAAAACTTCAAAGTAGTACTACAAGTCTATTAAGCCATCATTGTTAGACTGTTAGGGTATAAGATTTTTGTCTAAGCTTATTAAGTTATAAAGCTCTAAATTTCAGTTAATTTCTGCATTTTATCTGAGTGCATATTCAAGTCGAATTCAATTTGTAAATTAGTTCAATTCGATATCGAGAAAATTTAAGGTCTATTAAGTTGGTTTGTTATTAAGGTAGTATATGAATTCAATATCCGAGTCGGCATTATCTTCAATTTGGGTCAAATATCTAAGTAGGTTGTGTCTTTTCTTTTTTTTCTTTGAAAATAATATATATATATTGTTTCAATTTGTCTGAAACTTCTTTTTTTAATAAATGTAGCATTTTCTGAATATTTGAAACTTCATTTTATTCCTTCAAAAACACTTTTATTTTTTCTGCCAAATAATTAAAGTTAACTCTACTTTCATTATTTTTATTTTTAGATGTTTTTCTTCTTTTTATAATGTACAGAGCATGAGTAATTCTTTTCTTTATATTTAATAGAGAGTTTTGGACAATCGACAATCAATGTTGTTGGAGCTGGATTTGACACCCTAAATCCGATCCACTTAAACCCAACAGACAGAATCCAAACTAAGCCAAGTTGAATGGGTTTTGACTACACAGCCCAAGTCCATTCATTCTCGATGATCCAATGACAAACAACAAAGCGTTCTATTCGACGAAGTCGAGCTCTAGCTCGACCAAATCCGAGAAACGAGGAAGGATCTGAGTCAAGTCATAGCATATTTTCACCAGTTCAAACGAGTCCGAAGATCGCGGAGGAAGTTGCTGCACGTGGCGAGATTTCCGGCTGAAGATGCTGCACGTTACGCGCTGGAGTTCAAAGCTCGACAAGGCGAGCTATATAAAGGGTGGAAATGGCTAAGTTCGCGGACCTTCAGCTTGATCTTCTTTTACACTTCTTACATCCGAAAACTCTGTAACTGCTCTCAGAGCTCTTTTCAGTTCATCTTCTTCATTAAAATCCTTGTAACCGTTTCATTCAACCGATTAATACTAAGTCCTTATTTCAGTTAGTGCTAGCTTATACAGCCAATCTGTTCGAGGGAATCTAACCCTTAATTCTCCTAAAGTTTCTTCTCTTACAAAACACATAAATTTCTGAGTGTGGATTTCTGTATCCACATTTTGGCGCCGTCTGAGGGGAAGATCTATAGATTTCTCTTACTCAAGAGCAGATCCTAAGCTAGCCGAAACCGAAATGGATTCAACTCAACAAACCTCGGGAAACGTCTCACCGATTCCGATCTCTCCAGATCAAGTTACTCCGACCGGCAACGTCAGCCAGACAGCCGGCAGAAATGAACCCAGGGTTACGACCCTTGTAGACACTACCGGCACGAACTCTAACGTTCCCAGCCGTGTGGAACCGATCATGATCAACCTCGTCACCCCACCGAGTACGACGAGTAACCTGTCACAAACAGCTGAGAGGCCTCCCTCTCGAACTTGGGTGCAATCTGAGAATCCACCTACAGCTTCGGCATCACAGAGCCGAGCAGCTCCCGTCTCCCCGCCGATACTCGTAGCTTCTAGGAGCACGTCAGAGTCGGCGGAGATACTCCAAATGCTCATGCATCTGATCGATCGACAACAAGATCAGGAGATCAGATTAGAAAGACAGGAAAGGAGTCAAGCCGTAGCTCGATCCGCTGCGAGTCCACCTCCACGGACTCAGCTCGACTTTTCGTCGACCCCTGCTCCGAGTAATCCGTCCGGACCATACGTGACACCTCTGCGTGCTCCAGGTCCACCAAACTTCGCCCCCTCGGCGAACCAGACACCAATCACCACGGATATTCCGGCACCAGGAATACCCGAAATGGGACCCCGTCCCAACACGAGATATCCATCTCCACCTTTAAGACCACCTGGAACCGAGCCACCTCGATAGAGATGGCATAGATCCTCGGCATTCGCCTCGAGCTCGCAAGCGCCACCCCAGTTCGGCCAACAACCGAACACGACCTCGAGTTCAAGACTTCCTAACGGATCCGCGAACAACCCGTAGGGTTCGTTCACCAACAGCTCGGAACTCACATTTCGAATGATCCGACCTGGGCTAACCACCTCGGCGTCAGTTCAAGAAACCTAGTCGACTGCGAATCTTTTGAAAGATTCCAGAATCAGACCGACTACGCCATTCGGCAGATGAACTCCATGTTCCATCAAGCTACGAGCTCAGCTCCCAACATCGATCGAGTAATCCGCGAGACCCAACGGACTCCGTTCACTTACTCGATCATGAACACATACCTTCGAGACACAACCAAAGTACGAGTCCCGGAGTTCGCTGGAAACAGCAACCCAAAAGCTCATATCCGACTCTTCAACCTCGCAGCTATCCGAGCTAACTTCTCCCCAGAGGAAAAAGAAGCAGGATATTGCATGCTCTTTGCCGAAAATTTAGTCGGACCAGTCCAGGAATGGTTCGCGACGCTGGAAGAAAATTCGATCTCGAATTTCAACGAGCACGCAGTAGCCTTCCTCAAGCAATATTCGATCTTCATCGAAAAACGAGAAACCGAAGCCGGCCTCTGGAAGCTAGTCCAAGCTCTAGACGAACCACTTCGATCATACATTGCTAAATTCAAAGCAATCAAAGCAAAAATCGCTAATCCTAACGAAGCAGTAGCCCTGCTCGCCCTCCGGACCAACCTTTGGTATCAGTCGAGATTCAAGGCGGAGCTCACGCTTCGACCCACGGACTCACTCGATGACGCGCTCCATCGCGCTTCCATATACGCTAACTTCGAGGATGAAACAGCGGCCTGCGAAGCAAAATACCATAACTCACAGCTCCACCTCGCACCCTCCGGGTCAAAGAAAGCTAACGTTACACCTCCCAAAAGGGAGCCGTAAGGCAAAGGCCAGCATTCGTATTATATAGAAAGCTCGTCCCCCGAAAAAGAGTCCAGCTTCGACCAAAGCAAATATTGCGAGCACCACAAAAAGAACGGACATTCCACAGATGAATATCAAACTCGAGCTAGAATCCTGGCGAAAAAGCTCACCAAAGGAAAAGCCAAGAAGGCCGAGGGAAAAAGCGAAAAGCCCAAAAAGACCTCGACCCGAAACAGGGAAGCGGACCCCGACAAAGCACCTCAAAAACGAGATCATGAAGTCGAGGTCGAAGTCCAAACCCCTGACTCTCCTCCATCAGCGAGAAAAAGAATCGACCTGATTTTCAGAGAGCTAAACCTTTCTGGTGGATCAATGAAATCAGTAATTACCCCCTCGCACCTAGGAAACTGTCGAGCTTAACCAGGCTCCATAAGGTCGGTGGAGAACACGTGTTAAAACTACTCGGAAGCTCGTCCAAGCATCACCCAACTCTCGACACCTCGAACTCAAGCGAGCTCCAGCACACGCATCGCTCACTCGTTCGGGGGGGGGGGGGGGGGGGGGGGGGGGGGGGGGGAGCTACCCACAATGAAGCGAATCGACTTCATCAGCAGAGGCTCGAAGATGTGTCGAGACTCAATCAACTCGATCAAGGCATATCAACGCAAGGTCGAGTCCGCCACCGTAAACCTATCCCTGGACGGACCCGACCACCAAATCAGCTTTCTAGAAAGCGAAACGCTGTCTCTAGACAAACATCACGATGACGCACTCGTCATCCAGATCGCTGTAGGCGGTTTCGACCTCACAAGGGTCATGATCGATACCGGGAGCTCGGTAGACGTGCTGTTCTTCGATGCTTTTAGACGCATGGGATACCAAACAGCCATGCTGTCAAACGATCGAACTCCACTCACCGGCTTTGCAGGAGAAACCACCTACTCGTTAGGAACCATCCAGCTTCCAGTTAAGGCCGGCAGAGTCATAAGAACAATTGACTTCGTGGTCGTAGATCACCCAGCTCCATTTAACGCCATACTCGGCAGACCGTGGCTCTACGCGATGAAAGCTGTAGCTTCCACATACCACCAATGTGTCAAGTTCCCAACCCCTTGGGGAACCAAATCGATACGCGGCTCCCAATGAACCTCAAGGGATTGCTACATGGGCAGCTTCTTGCGAGCCGAGAAAGCTCTCATATAGCAATTACTGAAAGAGGAGGAGCTCGCAGTCCGACAATTCAAACACAATAAAGACCCCTCTGTATGCGAACCTCGAACAGAATTAATCGAGCAAGTATGCATAGACGACTCCAATCCCGAAAGATGCGTTGGAATCGGGGTCGACCTCGCGAAAACAACTCGCGTCGAACTAATAGATTTTTTTAAAAGAAAACCTAAGCACCTTCGCATGGTCCACCGCGGGCATGCCGAGCATCGATACAGAGGTCGCCGCACACGAACTCTACATCGACCCAACTATCAAACCCGTCTAACAGAAACGCCGCAAGCTCGGTCCAGATCGAGCTAAAGCAGTCAACGACGAGGTAGACCAACTACTCAAAGTGGGATCGATTAGAGAGGTGAAATACCCCGACTGGTTAGCAAACCCCGTGGTCGTCAAAAAGATAAATGGAAAGTGGAGAGTCTGCGTTGACTTCACCGACTTAAACAAAGCATGTCCAAAAGACAGCTTCCCACTTCCACACATCGACCGCCTGGTCGAGGCCACAGCTGGCCATCAACTTTTGTCCTTCATGAACGCCTTCTCCGGATATAATCAGATCAAGATGAGTCCGGAGGACCAAGAAAAAACAGCCTTCATTACCGATCGAGGTACCTACTGCTACAAAGTAATGCCCTTCGGCCTGAAAAACGCAGGAGCGACCTATCAAAGGCTAGTGAAAAAAATGTTTGCTAACCAGCTCGGTAAAACCATGGAAGTCCACATAGACTACATGCTGGTCAAGTCCTCGAAAGACACAGACCACGTCGCACAACTCAGGAAATGCTTCAAAATCTTAAATCAATACGAGATGAAGCTCAACCCAGCTAAATGTACCTTCAGAGTCGCCTCAGGTGAATTCCTCGGTTACCTAGTAACCGAACGAGGAATCAAGGCGAACCCGAAGAAAATCACGGCTTTCCTCGAAATGCCATCTCCCAAAACAACTCGGGAAGTACAACGCTTGACCGGTCGAGTTGCAGCTCTCAACCGATTTATCTCGCGATCAACCGACAAGTGTCTCCCATTTTACCAGCTCCTTAAAGGAAACAAAAAGTTCCAGTAGGACGAGAAATGCGAGGAGGCACTAACCCAACTCAAAACCTATCTCACCGAGCCCCCCATCCTAGCTAAACCAACCGAAGGAGAACCCTTATACCTTTATACAGCGGTCTCTCCCACTGCAGTAAGCTGTGTACTGGTTCGAGAGGAGCTCAACGAGCAAAAACCAATCTTTTACGTAAGCAAAACGCTTATCGATGCCGAGACTAGGTATCCAGCTATGGAAAAACTAGCGCTAGCTGTAGTAATGTCAGCTCGCAAGCTTCGACCTTACTTTCAGTCACACTCAATCGTGATAATGACCTCGCAACCACTGCGAACTATACTCCATAGTCCCAGCCAGTCGGGACGCCTCGCAAAATGGGCCATCGAGCTCAGCGAGTACGATATCGAATATCAGACCAGGACATGCGCCAAAGCCCAAGTCCTGGCGGACTTTATGTTCGAGCTGGCTCCAGAAGCCAACTCCGAAAACCCATCCTCCAAAACTTGGACCCTTTACGTCGACGGAGCATCTTCCAAACAAGGCTCCGGAGTCGGGGTCCAGCTCACTTCTCCAACCGGAGAAGTGATGGAACAATCTTCCGTCTCGGATTCAACTCGTCTAACAATGAGTCCGAGTACGAAGCACTAATAGCCGGGCTCCGGCTCGCAATCGGCGTCGGTGCGAGAGAGATCAAAGCTCACATCGACTCGAGACTCGTAACCGGCCACTACAGCGGCGAGTACGAAACGAGGAAAGAACGCATAGAAGCCTATTTAACTATAGTTCGCAGCATCGCAGAACAGTTCGCTCATTTTGAGCTCGGCCATATACCCCGAGGAGAAAACACGGCAGCAGACGCTTTGGCAGCTCTAGCTTCCACCTCGGACCCATCAATAAAGCGAATAATCCCAGTCGAAGGCATTGAGAAACCTAGCATAGATCTAGCACTCAAAATCTGACCATGAACGCAGTCACCACGCGACCATCAACCTGGTCGCAAACGCAACAATCCCAAGATCTGGGACCTTCTAAAACAGCTAGCCATCCTGACGAGGATGAGCCAGCTAACTCTACACCGGAGGACGCGGAGTCGAACCCGACCTCCTCACAAAATACTCAAGAATCAAAAATCCACACAGTACCGACTGCACTCGCAACGAATCGACCTTCAAGGAAGAGTTCATCGCCAGAGCGGACTGGAGGATACCCATCCTCGAGTACATCATAAACGGAGTAGCTCCTCCCGACAAATGGGAAGTTCGAAAGCTCAAGGTCAAAAGTGCCAGCTACAGCGTGTTATTCAATGACAAGCTATACAAGCGAGGTCTATCCGAACCGTACCTTAAGTGCGTACACGGCGAGGAAGCCTACACCGTAATGTCCGACACCCACCAAGGCCCCTGTGGAAGTCACGCCGGAGGTCGAGTGCTCGTCATTCGAATTAAAAAACTTGGCTATTTCTGGCCGACCATGATAGCGGACTGTCAAAGACTATCCAAAAGTGCGACAAATGTCAGAGGCATGTGAAACGCCCTAACCAGGATATCCGAAACGCAGTAAGGATTTAACTCGGTCACTTCCTGACCAGTCTCGGGTATTTTAAACTTTTTGGATACTTAGTCATTTTCAGCGTTTTCATTTGATTCATTCAAGCCATTTTAAACATAAATGCATTACTTAGGTAAAAACGAGGTTCAAGCATACAATGAAGGTTCGCTATAAGCTAATACAGTCTGCTATAAGCTATTACATTGTTCTACTTAACCATAGTCTACCCAAGCCTAACATCCTTCCCTTCCTGCCTTAGTCCAGCGGTCCAGATCAGTTCTCTTCACGGGCTAAATCACCTGCATCCATGTAAAGGAGGCATAAGCAAACGGATTGTTTAGTGAGAGCGGTCATCCCGTACCACTCAGCCACAATAAAGAAATCTTAATCAAACAGTCCATTCAATCATCCAATAATCACTTAAACAATCAATGATCGGCTAATAAGCCTTCATATGGCCTCAGGCCTCACTTTGGCCTCGGGCCTTCTATGGTCATCGGACCTCATTCGGCTATTAAGCCTAGATTGGCCTTGGGCTTTCACTATTATGCAGAGAAACAGAGTATAACAGTAAAGGTACCATAGAACAGTTTAAGCAATCAGTAAATAATCGAATCTATGCTAGATCACGAGTCTAAACTATAGCCCACGGTCGCGCACTCACCTTAGTTTCTCGGCTGTTGCAGATTAATGAAAACAGCTGACGGTTTCTGAACAAACTCTCGGATACTGCACGATTCTCCCGGACGCAGTCGAAGTCTCTCGGCGACAGTCGGAATCACCCGGCTATCTCACGATCGGATTCTATGAACTCTCGGATATCTCTCGGACAATTCTCAGTCTATTGGATGAAATCGCTCTCTGAACTTTCTCTCTGCTTTTCTTTCGGATACTTAGGCAGAATGATGAATTTTCTCTGGTTTCCTGAGTTAAATGATGGTTCTCGGATATAACTGATCAATAACTCAATCCGCTGCGTTTTCCCTCAAGTAACCGAATGCAAGTAACCGTTCCTGCACTTTTTCGCTCGATCAATTAGACTTAGCCGGTCAGATTAACGTTCCCATCCTTTAACCGGAGAATTTGGCTTGGTTTACTGAAATAGCCGGTCTGATTGAAGTTATCCGAGCAGTTCTCTCGGATATAGCCGATAACTGTTCCCACCAATCTTGTCCGCGTTTTTTTCCAATAACTCCCTCGGATATAACTGCTCCCGCTTAGCTAATTTCATACTTAGCGGATATTTCATAATACATCCGATAATTCCACAAAGTTCCTCGAACATTCCAGCTCGGCTCCGACAAAAATAACCGTCCTGTCTGAATCCCGACCAAAGGCCCGAGAAACATGTTTTGTCCTAAGCTTCCTTGTCCGAATCCCATTTTCACTCGGACATAATCAGCTCAGCTCAATCCCAGCTTGGACTTCAGTAAACTGACCTGTCGGAAACCCGACCAACTGTCCGAGATTCGCGGACTGTCGGATTTTCACTTGTCCGAACCATTCCTTCCCGGCTAAACACTCGAATCAGCTGAACTGACCCGATCCAGCTTGTTTTAGCTCGTCTATACCTCTTTTCCAACCGATAGCCCAATCTTTACTCAGACAACCCCCTGGTTTTTCCTATTCATGGTTTTAATCCGACTCATTCAGTTTGATCAAAGGATCACAGATGTTACAATAATTGTAACGACTCGGGTCCGGCCCATTTGAATAAGTTTAATTGGATTAATTTGGCTACCTATGTCATCAAAGTGCACTTATCTTTTCGGTCACAGGTCCCGAGAGAACTCCACAGTTAAGGGTGCTTATGCTGGAGTAGGACTAGGATGGGTGACCTTTCAGGAAGTGATTCCCGAAACTGTGTGAGTAAGGCCAAAACACGGGAAAAAATCATGTGGTGATTGTAGGGTCAGAAAATAAGTCGGTTGGGCTCCGGAAAAAATAACGCACCGACCGTCGGACAGGGGCGGGGCCCACAAGCTCGACAGAGGGATGGGTGACTCACCGGTAGGGGCGGTCGGGGGCGTTACAAGTGGTATCAGAGCCTAAGAAGTCAAACTGGTTCTGTCCCAGGAGACTGTCCTAGGATTTGGGGGTTAAGGCTCGCACTATCAGGATCAGAATTCGAGGACGAATTCCCGTATAGTGGGAGAAAATTGTAACTACTCGGGCATGGCCCATTTGAATAAGTTTAAAGTGATTCCCGAAACTGTGTGAGTAAGGCCAAAACACGAGAAAAAATCATGTGGTGATTGCAGGGTCAGAAAATAAGTCGGTTGGGCTCCGGGAAAAATAACGCACCGACCGTCGGACAGGGGCGGGGCCCACGAGCTCGACAGAGGGATGGGTGACTCGCCGGTAGGGGCGGCCGGGGGCGTTACAAGTGGTATCAGAGCCTAAGAAGTCAAACTGGTTCTGTCCCAGGAGACTGTCCTGGGATTTGGGGGTTAAGGCTCGCACTATCAGGATCAGAATTCGAGGACGAATTCCCGTAGTGGGGGAAAATTGTAACTACTCGGGCATGACCCATTTGAATAAGTTTAAATGGATTAATTTGGTACCTATGTCATGAAAGTGCACTTATCTTTTCGGTCACAGGTCCCGAAAGAATTCCACAGTTAAGGGTGCTTATGCTGGAGTAGGACTAAGATGGGTGACCTTTCGGGAAGTGATTCCCGAAACCGTGTGAGTGAGGCCAAAACACGGGAAAAAATCATGTGGTGATTGCAGGGTCAGAAAATGAGTCGGTTGGGCTCCGGGAAAAATAACGCACCGACCGTCGGACAGTGGCGGGGCCCACAAGCCCGAAGAAGGGATGGGTGACTCGCCGGTAGGGGCGATCGGGGACATTACACATGCCCCGATCATCCATTGTCCATCAGAAAGACTGTCGACGATCTCTGCACCCTATCTATTCATGAGATGGTCAATGGATATAGTAGGACCCATGGTCCCCTCGGGACCGAAGCAATTCAGGTACCTGCTGTGCTCAATGATTATTTCACTAAGTGGATAGAAGCTAAAGCTTATCAGCAAACAACCGAGCTCCAAGTATGCGGCTTCATCTGGAAAAAATGTGATTTGCCATCACGGACTTCCTTATGAAATCGTGACGGACGACGGTTCGCAGTTTATCTCGCGAAATTTCAAATATTTCTGCGCGAAGTGGAAGATAAAAATCTCCTACTCTACACCTCGTTATCCTCAAGGAAACGAGCAAGGTGAAGCAACAAACAAAACCATCTTGAGCAACCTCAAGAGACGGTTAGACGCTAAGTAAGAGAGGTGGTCCGAACACATTTCGGCCATCCTCTGGGCTCGTCGAACCACACTTCACAAAGCAACCAGCGAAGCACCGTTCTCACTATCTTACGGGCTGGAAGCTGTGATCCCAACCGAAACTGCAATTCCTAGCCTTCATCGAACTCTGTGCCCGACGAACACCAAACTCAACGAGCAGTTCTTAAGGGACCAGCTCGATCTGATCGACAAACGTCGAGATCAAGCACTGTTCAGGATCCAAAACTACCAGCAGGCCGCAGCTCACTACTACAACTCCAAGGTCAAACAGCGGAGATTCAACGTAGGAGATCTGGTCCTGCGTAAGGTACAAGATTACACCAAAGAGCCCGGTGCTGGGAAACTAGGAACCAACTGGGAAGGTCCCTATCACATCACCGAAGTAGTTCGCGACGGCGTCTACAAGCTCACGAAAATACGAAACGGGGTGCCCGAGAAAAGACTTTGGAACGTAATGAACTTCAAGAGGTATTATCGCTAAAAACACTTTAAACAATCGAACTACGTCATGTCTTGATCCCCTTACGGGGTACGTAGGCAGCTCGACCCAAGAGTTCAGCCACCATTTTTTTTATCAAACTTTTATTCCACAGTATGACAGTATCAATAGGCAAGCTACGCGTGACGATCCTACGTTGTATCATCTCCTTTATTTATTTTTATCTGGAATAACAATTCATTTACCTCAACAACAATTATATTTGTCAAAACCGAGATCACGAACCAAAACAGTTCGGACCACCCTCGTCATACATCTATACGCTGAAATAAATTAAAAGAAACTCGAGCTCCATAGCTCGTCTTCGAGGTCAAAACATAGCCCGCACCAGCAAGCTCTAGCTCATGCATCGCTCACTCGTTTGGAGGGGGAGGGGGGCAAAGTCCTATTTCACCGACCTCGAAGCCCAAGCACTCCCAACCTCGACATAAGCGAGCTACAGTACACCATACCTCACTCCTTGGGGGGGGGGGGGGGGGGGGGGGGGGGGGGGGGGGAGGGAGCCACCTATCCTAGATGCCTTTCCAAACAACACAACGTACACACCTCTTATTTCGAAAAACAACTAAGTTTGGAGTCCTACTTCACTTCACAGGTGCTGCCTGATTTACAATTCGACTCCAACCATAGCCGGAGCTCCGGACCTCGACCCACGAACCCAACGCAGCTCACAATTCGTCGGAGTTCGCAGTTCGTCGGGGACGACCGAGCCCTATGTTTGGAAACTCAGAATAAAATCCTATCCTAGATGGGGGGAGCCACCTATCCTAGATGCCTTTCCAAACAACACAAGGTACACACCTCTTATTTCGAAAAACAACTAAGTTTGGAGTCCTACTCCACTTCACAGGTGCTGCCAGATTTACAATTCGACTCCAACCATAGCCGGAGCTCTGGACCTCGACCCACGAACCCAACGCAGCTCGCAATTCGTCGGAGTTCGCAGTTCATCAGGGACGACCGAGCCCTATGTTTGGAAACTCAGAATAAAATCGAACCCCCCCTTCTCCATCTCAAAGCCAAAACTGAGAAATGCCTAGTTCCAAAGAAAGCAAACTCCATCTCGAACACCGAAACTTCACCGCGAAGCAGTTCGATCCATGTTCTAAAAACTAAGGAAAAATCGAGCTAAAAAACTTAGCCATTTTTCTCAGAGTAAACGGATTGCACTCCGCAACCTAATCGTTTTATCTAAGTTCGATAAATCGAGCAATGAACTCGCAGCTAACATCCTGAGCATCAAACTCACGACTTGCGACCTGAGCCTCGAGCTCGATAATCCTAGTCCACTTCTCTAAGTTATTCAACGACTTAACAAAAGATGCAAGAGACGAAAAGTAAACAAAGTCAAAGGCACGAAGCCCGATTGCATTAAAACTAAAGCCCTTTCGGGCACGGATGAGTTCAAAAATGAAGGATAAAAGCCCTCCCGGACACCAAAACAAGCGTAAAAGCCCCGCCGGGCAACCATGTTCGAAAAATAAATTTAAAAAGAGGAAGGGAAAGAGAAAGGAGCCACGACCAGCTGTCGAGCTAACCACCCGCCTTCTCGTCGTCATCCTCCCTCCTCGCCTCATTGCTCTCCTCTTCCTCCACATTCGTACCAAACTGATTAAGACCAACGGGCGCACCTGAAACCGGGTCGACATCCATAGCTACCGAGTCCTCGGAGATCACGGGGAGATTCAACTTGCTGATCGAGAAATCGGAGACCTAGGCAGCCATAAAAGCCGCTCCCAAGTCCTCCTCATTCTTCTTCACCCTCTCCAGCTCCTCCTCGACGGTAGTGGCCTTCGTGGCGAGCTGCTCGAGCATCTTCTTGTTGGCAACACACTCTTGGAGATCACACTCGGCCAATCCCTCGACCTTCTTCCTCTCCCACTTCAGCTTGAAGCCCTCGATCACCTCCATGAACCTTCGAGACATCTCCTTCCGGACCTCACGGCTCGCTTTGCAGACATCACTCTCACGCTCGCGGACCAAACAGAGATTCTCCTCCCTCGCGTCCGAGGCTTCGTGAAGAGCTCGCTCCGTCTCGGCGTGGGCCGTGAAGATCTGGTTGGTGGCGATCTTGAACTTCTCGCCCTTGTCGACCAACTCATTCTCCAGATCGGTGATGTGGGCTTGCTGACCTTTGAACTGCTTAAGGAGTTTAGTCTTGCGAGCGACCTGCGCATTCGCGGCCTCAAGCTTGCCGACTGCCTCCCCCATCTCCTTGATCTCCTCCGGACGAGGAACATCTCGCAACCTTTGCTCGAAGCGAGCATAGAGCCGGTTTCCAGCCTCCGCAGCCTGCGAGCATCAAGGACCAAAGTGTTAAGACAAATAACACTTAACCAAAAAAATGCAAAAAGTAAAGGTACACCGTTTACCTTTCCCTAGGCCGTCGCCATCTCCACGTAGAGCTCCCTCTCAGTCATTTTCTTGAGAGCTGAAAGTTGGCACCCAGCGGGCTTGAAGTGACGCCACATGGCCGCCATGCCCTCGGAGTCACCCGTGATTAGATGATCCTTGGTGTGCTCGAACTTCCAATGCAAAGGCCGACTACCCGTCGAGCCACCACTCCCGTTAGATGCCGACGGACGTGGCTCTGTAGCTCGATTTCCTCCATCATCTCTCGGCCTTTTAGTGGCAGGCTGGGACAGATGCTCGGGCTCCTGGTCATCAACGGAGCACTGGGTCTTGCCCGAGCTGACGGAGATCGCCCCCACTAGTCGTGGAGGGGGGTCGGGCTGAGGGTTCATCTTCTGCTCAACCTCCTCGTCATGAAGACGAGATGAGGGAGCAGCAGCTGAGGCGAGCGCGGCCTCGAGGGCCTCTTTGACGCTCCCAGAACGTACCTTGGAGTTGGTGGGACCAGCTGGGGCTTTCCCGGCTCTTTGACGGAAGGTTGGTTTACGAGACATCGCAGAGCTCGAACTTGCTGAACTAGAAGATGGCGGAAGAGAACGAAGAGGAAGGACTCCGGCTGTGAGGAAAGTAAACCACCTTGCGTCAACACATTACGATCCAACAAACAAGGTCGAGATACTAGTTCGTGGATTTTTACGATTTGCGACATCGGGAAGAAGCTCTCGAAACGGCAAGAACACGTTAAAACTCGAAAAATTTCTACTCGATTCCTAAAAGAGAAGTGACGAACGGAAATTACAGAAAACTAAAAGAGAAAGAGAGAAGAAGGAGTTACCATTAATTGACAGACGTAAGCGGTTAAAGAAGGAGTGGAGAAGGTGGACTTTATATCGAGGTATTTATTATCAACCTCGAAGATCGTGGAGAATCTGGCCATGCGCCGATCTCGTCCGTTCGATCTTCTGATCTCAATCGGCGAATATTCGACCTCGGCGATTCGACGCGCTGCAAAGCTCGATCGATTGAGGCCATCAGATCGACTTTCTCTCTCTCTCCATCTGGACCTTCCATGTCATCAAACTTGAGTGCGAATCTTCTCAATGGATGCACCTTGCCCCGAGAAGCTCGACCGCCGAAACAGAAAAGTAAATGATAATATTTACTCCGAATCCTAACCGTCCATGGATGAGATCATAACTGATCCGCCTCCACACGCAAAGTTACGGTCTCGAGGTTGATTCTCGACTACACGATCGACGAACTGTTTGCCTTTCCAAGATCTGAACCGTCGATCCCTAATGATAATCTGACTCGGTGACGTCAGCATAATCGGATACTAAATCTTCCAAAAGTTCCATCTTGCCGCCCATTAAAGCTCGAGCTCGCTCTCGTTAATGGGCTGGGGGGCAATTGTTGTAGCTGGATCTGACATCCCAAATCTGGCCCACTCAAGCCCAACAGGCAGAATCCAAACTAAGCCAAGTTGACTGGGCTTTGACCACACAACCCAGGCCCATTCACTCTCGATGATCCAATCCCGAACAACAGAGCATTCTATTCGACGAGGTCGAGCTCTAGCTCGACCAAATCCGAGAAACGAGGAAGGATTTGAGCCAAGTCAGAGCATATTCTCGCCAGTTCAAACGAGTCCGAAGATTGCGTAGGAAGTTGCTGCACGTGGCGAGATTTCCGGCTGAAGCTGCTGCACGTGGCCGAGATACGCGCTGGAGTTTGAAGCTCGACAAGGCGAGCTATATAAAGGGTGGAAATGGCTAAGTTCGGGGACCTTCGGCTTGATCTTCTTTTACACTTTTTACATCCAAAAACTCTGTAACTGCTCTCAGAGCTCTTTTCAGTTCATCTTCTTCATTAAAATCCTTGTAACCGTTTCATTCAACCGATTAATACTAAGTCCTTATTTCAGTTAGTGCTAGCTTATACAATCAATCTGTTCGAGGGAATCTAACCCTTAATTCTCCTAAAGTTTCTTCTCTTACAAAACACATAAATTTCTGAGTGTGGATTTTTGTATCCACAAATATTTTGCCAAAAATATTTTTCTTAATTTTACAGTTGGTCGTAAAACTTTTGATGATTGCATAATTTTTCAAGAGTCACAAGTGATATTTGTATATTTTTTCCCAATGACGCTTGATTAAGAGCCATATAATTTAGAGATGGTATTGTTGAGGACTCATTTCTAAATGATTCTAGAAGTGAGTTTAAATACCTTTGTTTGAAATTGATGTCATTTATCCTATTTGATACTTCCTCTATTTTTGTTTATAAGATGTTTTAGAGATTTACACATAATTAAGAAAACTTGTAAAATATCTATTGTAACTCTTTTATTATTATTTGTTTGTTTATTTCTCAATTAATATGGTAAAATAAGTCATTTATTAATAAATTTTGCATTGATATATGAAAACATCATATGTTTCAAAAAAAAAAAAGTTTTAAAACATTTTATATTTAAAAACGAAGAGAGTATCTTTTAATAGTGATTTTTTAGATTTTTTCTTTTAAAAGAGTAGCATTTAATACTGATATTTTTCTTATTTGGATAGTTAGTGATCCCATGTGCGAAGGAATTTATTGTGGAATATGCCTAATAAAGAAGTCAATTGTTGGTGATTGCCGTATTATCAGTTGTCAATACTGGTCAAGACTGATCCAGTGACTATGGAATTTTGAGACCAACTTATGTATGATTGTGGAAAAGGGAAGCTCCAATGCTAAGTAACTCTTCAGTAATCCATGCATGCATTTCATAAATTTTGTCTCCACTTTAATGGGGGCATGTTGTCGAAGGAGAAACTTTGGTATGGTTTTGATGTGGTCTTTGAGGTTTTTTAATGTCTTTAGATCCATTTCCTCTGTCACTTTCCATGTATTTTTCTTCCACTCTTCGCTTTTCCATTAAAAATATTGGAATTATAACTTTTTGTTGGAATTATCTTATGGGTTTTTCAAACCTTTTTATCATGCGTTGTTGCTTGAGTCCATTTTCTTGTTTAGCTGCTTTCTCAAGGAATGTGAAAATTGGATTATTGGCTTATTCCATCGTGAATTATGGTCCACTTCTCTCATGTAAGTTTTGGATTTTGAGGTATCTCTTATGGAGATTTTTGGAATTTCTCTTTCTAGCAAAAGAGTTGATTGCTTCTTCTCCGTAATATGGAGTTCTTGTAAAACATTAGTCGGTATGAAAAAGGATGATCCAAAATGCCTTGGTCTTGAAAGAATGAAAGAGGTTATGTTTGGGCTATATAAAGTGCAGTGTAAATTGCATAGGATGTGAAGATATTATATGGTATTTAAGTTTGGGTTTTGGACTGGTTTCTTAAAGAATTGATAAACAGGTTTTACTACTCCAATAATTAACCGAACTACTAATCAGATGTAGTATAGCATATTGATATCTCCATTATTTATACTATTTTAGCTTGCATTCATCACTAGTTTTAGTCTCTAAACATGCATATTTTGCTTCTTCTTGTCCCATTTGCATACATTTAGGAGTTAGTGTAGTTTTAGAAGCTGCATTGTATTTTGCATGCATTTGAAGTTTTATTTAGGTACTTGAAGGAGTGTGGAGGTCATGTGGAGCAATGGGTGTGAGCTGAGAATGGAGCAAGGCAAGAGACAAAGACGGATGAACCAATATCGATGATGATATCGACATCAGTACGGAGCATATCGATGGGAGTATCAACCACCACAACATCGATACAGAAGAGGAAAAATGTGAAGGAAGTATATCGACTTAGACACCTCGATGCAGCAGAATGGAGTCCATATCGAGCACTGTATTGACGTCCCAAGACCGATACACATGATAGGACAATACCGAGGTCCCATATCGACCTGCTTGATCGATGAGCCTTAATTAAAGGGCGATTGTATCGACTTCACACCTTGGAGAGCCAAACCGATACAACTCAGAAGCTTTCTGTATTGACATGCATATCGACCAAGAGGCATCGATACAACCCATAAGAGGAGAAGATATCGACATGTGTATCGATATTCCATGTCGATATGGTCCGTCCAAGTCAGCTTACTTTTGGTTTAATCTTGGTTTACAAGGGGTTTTCTTGTTTCCCTATAAATACTAAAGTCCTAAAATGGTTAGGTGATAGGGCTCAGGTTTTACCCAAATAAAACTAGTGCAAGTGCACAGCAAAGCAGTTGTAGTACAAGGGGTATCGAAATCTCAAGAGAGTAATGCATACTACACTATCGATTGTAGGTTCGGATTAAGCTAAGCAAGATATGATGTATGTAATGCAAATGAATGAATAAAAGTAAGCAAACGATTTTGTAAGATGATCTAAGTTTCAGAAGACTAAAAGCGCTAAGTCAGGACAGTTCGCAGGTTGAATCCAAGAATGTAGAATGCAGGAAATCAGGAATGATTAAGAACAGTTTTAAACATAAATCACTGATGTATAACTAATCAATTCTCATTGCAGAAGTTATCTATGCCTAAGTCATAGAGTTTCAAATCTCTTTGCAAACCCTAACAACCTAAGCATGCAGGAAATGATCAGATTCAATTGTTTACAAAACTCCTAAGCCTAATCTCTTTGCACTAAGTTGTTTTGCTCATCAAATACTAGTTCAGGTTATCAATAATGCTCTCACATATATTTAACAACCTATGATTTTCGGATTCCTAGATGATGTTTCTCAGAAATTCGATTTTAAAGCAAGCAGAGATGAAAAACCAAAAGATATTCCTAACAGAATTGCGATTCTACAATCTCTTCATCAACCCTTGAAAAAGCCCTAACTTAACTAGCAGATTACTCAGACATGATTATGAGATCACAAAAGATAACTGAATAATATTGCATTAAGAGAAAGAGTAAAAGAATAGAGGGGTTCGAAATCTTCTCAAAAGAGTACAGGATTTGTCTCCCCAAAAAGCTCTGAATAAATCTCTCTCTAAGCTCTCTGGATTCTCAAAAACTAAGATAATAGCCAACAATGGCTGAAAAACCTAATAAATAGAGGTTAAACACGATCTGGGGTCTTCTTGTAAATAATAGAACTTCTGGGCCAATTCTGCAAACCTTCTTCACACTTTTAATAAAACAGCCACGCTCCTTCCTTGATGGGTGACGAGCGTCACCAATCTGGTGACGAGCGTCACCATATGGGATACTTTCTGCTTCGAGCTTGGTACTTCGTGGCTTCAACTCAGAATGCTCCAAAAGGTTCCAAAATCTCCAATTATGCTCCAGACATGCTTAACCTGCAAAGACTCTTCTAGGACTCTAAGAAGACCAAAAAGACTCAATAAAAAAGACTTATATCATGGTTAAAAACCATAAAAACCATGATATATCAACTCCCCCAGACTTAGCTTTTGCTTGCCCTCAAGCAAACATCAGACAAAGAACAGGGTCGAGGTTTGAAAACAAGAAACAGTCAGTCAGTCATCAGGAACACCACACTAGTTAGAACTTTCGAATCCACATACCACAGAGTCAACACAAGATCAGATTTCAGTCTAATCATCACAAGCTTAGCAAATCTCTCAAGTCCAGTCCAAATCCCTTCAAGAAATCCGAAATTTCTACTGTCAACTCCTTATTTGTTATCTAAGTGTGATATCTTATCAAGGTTCTATCATCTCAATCACTTTACAGATTCTTTTCCCTTCCTAGCAACTGAACAATTCAATCTCAACACAGGTCTCCTTTTTTCTCTTCCCTTGATCTTTTCCTTTGGATATTTTCGATTTTTTTACTTCTTTTTCTCAACTTTTACAGTTTAAGATATGGTGCTACTCAATACTTGTGTTCCTTGTGAGGAGACAGGTTCTTGAATGTGTTCACTACTATTGTTTCTTGTGAGGAGACAGGGTCATGAATGCACCATTCTTTGGACTTAAACTTTTAAAACTACATCAGGGAAGATCAAAGAGAGACTGTATCTTAACCTTATTGTCAGTGCTGAAAGAGAGAATCAAGATCAAAAAGAATCAATCACCAAGACAAGAAGTTTAAAGTTCATTAAGGTGGAGCTAACAGCAAATTTTCCAGATTCTCTAAGAACCTAAACCTTCATTGCTAAACTGATCTACCTATGACTTTCAACTTAGTAAAACTTGTAATCAACTACTGTGGCAATGGTTCTTATCAGCAAAAACGTCCTATGGTTAGTTCCAAGAAAAACTGACAATTTTAAAATTTCGACTCTATTGAAACAGGTATTTGACTCAACTTTAAGACTCTATAGACATGACACAAAGCACACAACGTCAGTAACCACCTCCCCCAGACTTAAACAACACTGTCCCCAGTGTTATTAAGCCAAGAGTTGGTCAATATAAAGCATGAGAAGTCGAAGAACTAAGGCGGAAAAGTGGTACCTCGCGGGGGACCGGGTGACGAGCGTCACCAGGTGTGGTGACGATCGTCACTACTCTGTAACTCCAGAATCGCTTTGTTGGATGTTGTAATGTAATGCCATCATGTGTGCTCCGAAGTAAGACTGTTAGAGCACTCAAAACACACATCAAAAACATCCAAAGAAAGCACAACCCATGGTCTAACAAGTTCAGAAGACATCATCAAAGCAAACTGACAAACTGACTCTTTTTGTTTTTTTTTGATTTTTCTCATGTTTCTGGGTTTTTTTTAGCTATGTAATAGAAAACTAAATTAATATATAAAAAAGAAAACTTACCAGTGGGTTGCCTCCCACTAAGTGCTTGTTTAAAGTCATTAGCTCGACTTTGAATGCTGTTCAGACAACTGGTGGAGCAGAAGGTGGCATTGAATGCCTTGGAGGAGAATGTCTCCTCATCCATGGTGGTTTATAAGTAGTAAATGCATGAATTCTTCCAAGGAAGTGAGGAACATCAGCAGGGTGGGTCGTGAGTGTGGGTGGGACATTTTGTTTTCCTGCAGAATCACCAAAAGAAACACCAAGCATTCTACGAGAATCTCGTTGCTTGCATAAGTGTGAAGCATCTTTTGCACCTTTTAAGTTCTTATTGATGAGATTAGGAGGTTTGGAACTGGTTCCAGGAAGTGCATACCTTTGCCTAGTTGCAGGTTTATGGGTTGTGGAATGGTGAATTTTCGGTTTGGCAACATAAAGTGGACTTGTAGAGTAAATATCACGTCTCTCCTTTGTGTCCAGGTTGGTGACGAGCGTCACCAGGTCAGTGACGCTCGTCACTGACTCTGCAGTTCGAGTTGCTGCAGTTTTCCTGCAGTTCAGCTCTGCAAGTCTTGCCTCCATCACAAACACGTCTTCCTCCAGCAACTTGGCATTCATTGGAACATCTTCTTCAAGACTATTCCTGAAGATATCATCTTCACTCAAATCCTCAAACCTAACAGCTTCTGCAGAAGTTTCAGATATTGCCTCTTCAACAGCCATCTTGTTCACTTGCCTACTTGTATCAGATTCAGTGACATACCCAGTAGTAGTGTCTTCTGAATGCTCCATGACAGTCTCTTCATCTCTGGAAATTCTTACAGAAAAGGTCTGACCATCAATGGTAGAACTACCTCTTAACTTATCAATGTCAAAGTTCATGACAGCATCACCAGGATCAAGCTCAATGTTCCCCCTTCTAACATCAATGATGGCTCCAGCAGTAGCCAAGAATGGTCTTCCCAGAATAAGAGGATCTTTAGGTTCTTCAGCATATTTCAGAACCACAAAATATGTAGGAATTATGCAGCCTTCAATGTTAACAGGTACATCCTCTAACATGCCTTATGGGGTTCTTATAGATCGATCTGCTAGGATGAGAGAGATCATAGCTGGCTTGAATTCAGTCATTCCAAGTCTAGCAGCAACAGAGAAATGCATCAAGTTAATACTTGACCCTAGATCACATAGAGAATGTGGAAAACGTCCTGCAAATATTGAGCAATCAAGCAAAAAGGTTCCTGGATCAGATAGCTTCTCTGGAACTCTGCTTTGAGTGATGGTATTGACTTGTTCAGAAACAGTCACCTTCTTCTTCTTCTTTGGAATTTTGCCTAAGAGAATTGCACTGATGTCTCTGGTAAGCAATGCTCCTTCCTCAGGACTTACACCATTCACAACCATTCTCTTTACATACCTTCTTAGAGCTGGTGAAAGCTTGACTGCATCAACAAGTGGGATCTCAAGCATCAGCTTGTCTATCATAGCTTTGCATCTGGCTTCTTCTATCTCCTGTTTAGACTTCCTAGGATGCATAGGGAATGGTATCTTGGGTTTATACGCTTGCTCCTGGCCATTATTTGTTGTTACAGGCAAAGCAGCTTCATTCTGGGGTGGGTAACGACCGTCACCAGGGGGGTGACGCTCGTCACTCACCTGTGACAACCCCCGATTCTCTTGTATGTTGGTGACGAGTGTCACTCCTCCTTGGTGACGCTCGTCACTCACCTCTGAGACTAAAAAATTTTCATCTTCAGGCTCCATGAGTTGCACGATCTGTTCTGCACTCAACCTCTTTTTCTGCACTGTTTTAAGCTCCTTTTCATTCCTGACTGTGATGGCATTAATCTGATGCTTGGGATTGATGTCAGTCCTTCCAGGAAGGAATCCCTCTTGCCTTAGAACAGCTCCTGCAGTTTGAGCAACCTGCACATCAAGCTTCTTCATGTGAGAGTTCAGACTCTCAATTTTTCCATTCAGGTCTTGGTACAGCGAATCTAGTTTGCCATTGAAGTTCACTGTCATCTTCTGCTGTCCTTCAAGTATCTGCTCCAGCATAGCTTCCATCTTAGTGTCTTGTGGAGGTGCAGTTTGGTAGAAAGAAGAACCATAATTCATGCTGTTTTGGTAAGGTTTCTCAACTTCAGTCTTCTGGAACTGTGGTATTGGAGTATAACCAGTTGCATTCTAGTTTTCTGGGAAGGTATTCTTCTGATTATTGCTGTTGTAGCCTCTGTTCCACTGCTGATTTCAAAACCTTTGGTTCTGAAAACCTCCATTGATGAAATTAATATCTTTCTGCTCAATGTCTTCAGGATTTTCGAAACTCTCCACTTCTGCAGCGAATTAAACTGACTTATTTCCCACCAGAAGGCTGTGCATACTGTCTAACTTAGCCTTAACCTCAGATATTTGGTTTCCTTCATTCAAACCACCCTGTTTCATTCTCTGAAAATCTGCATTCTTGGTGCTGTTGCTGCAGACCAAGTTCTCAATCAACCTGATTGCTTCTTCTGGTCTGTTGGTGTTGAATTTTCCTGCACTTGCTGCATCCAGCGCCATCTGGTACTTCCAGTCAATGCCTCTGAAGAAGATCCCAAGTAATTGCACCTGACTGAAGCTATGATGAGGACAGTCCCTTTGATAAGACTTAAACCTGATCCAAGAAGCCTTAAAAGCTTCAGTAGGGCATTGTGTAAAAGAAGCAATTTTTGTCCTCATGTCCTCTGATCTTGCATCATCATAGAAGTTATTCAGAAAAGCATTCTTAGTGTCTTCCCAAGTGGTCAATGAAGCAGGTTCCAGTTGCTTCAGCCAATATGCAGCTTCTCCTTCAAGAGAGTAAAGGAAAAGCTTGCAGAACAGAAAGTTATTGCTAACCCCATTAGCTTTGACACTGGAAGCTAAATCCTCAAACCTCTCTATGTGATCCATAGGATGCTCATGAAGTAAGCCATGGAATGGATGCTGGCCAACCAGCTGATAGTAGACAGGTTTAACCTCAAAATCGTTCCTCTGGAAGGCAGGAGGTCGGATTGCAGCTCTGTTGGCATAGAACTGATCAGGTCTGTTGTAGTCACCTAGAGTCCTCTGAACAAAACGCCCAGAAGCATTATTGACAGCAGCAGGGACCCCCACGTTCTCAGCCACTTGCTGAACCTGCTGTTCAACAATGACATTCCCCTCTTGATCAATTCTCTGCCCCTCTTCGTTCCTCCTGTTTCCTTCCCTGTCAACCAAGTGACCTTCTGCATCTTCAACCAAGATAAGTGGAGCGACCATTGTAGATTGCTTCTTAGCTTTCCTGTTAGTTCTCTCCAACCTAGCTAGTTCGTCGATGCTCAAAGTCACAAGCTCCTTCTCTTTGTTGCTTCTGGTACTGCGATTAGGCATACACCTGAAACAGGAACAAAGAAAAGTAGCAGAAAGTTAGTAAACAAATTAAAACTTAGACAAAATCCTAATACTAAAAATCGATAGGCAGCTATTACTCCCCGGCAACGGTGCCAAAAACTTGATAGGGCTCAGGTTTTACCCAAATAAAACTACTGCAAGTGCACAGCAAAGCAGTTGTAGTACAAGGGGTATCGAAATCCCAAGAGAGTAATGCAGACTACACTATCGAATGTAGGTTCGGATTAAGCTAAGCAAGATATGATGTATGTAATGCGAATGAATGAATAAAAGTAAGCAAACGATATTGTAAGATGATCTAAGTTTCAGAAGACTAAAAGCGCTAAGTCAAGACAGTTCGCATGTTGAATCCAAGAATGTAGAATGCAGGAAATCAGGAATGAATAAGAACCGTTTTAAATATGAATCACTGATGTATAACTAATCAATTCTCATTGCAGAAGTTATCTATGCCTAAATCATAGAGTTTCAAATCTCTTTGCAAATCCTAACAACCTAAGCATGCAGGAATGATCATATTCAATTGTTTACAAAAATCCTAAGCCAAATCTCTTTGCACTAAGTTATTTTGCTCATCAAATACTAGTTCAGGTTATCAATAATGCTCTCACATATATTTAACAACCTATGATTTTCGGATTCCTAGATGATGTTTCTCAGAAATTCGATTTTAAAGCAAGCAGAGATGAAAAACCAAAAGATATTCCTAACATAATTACGATTCTACAATCTCTTCATCAACCCCTGAAAAAGCCCTAACTTAACTAGCAGATTACTCAGACATGATTATAAGATCACAAAACATAACTGAATAATATTGCATTAAGAGAAAGAGTAAAAAAATAGAGGGGTTCGAAATCTTCTCAAAAGAGTACAGGATTTGTCTCCCCAAAAAACTCTGAATAAATCTCTCTCTAAGCTCTCTGAATTCTCAAAAACTAAGATAATGGCCAACAATGGCTGAAAAACCTAATAAATAGGGGCTAAACACGATATGGGGTCTTCATGTAAATAAAGGAACTTCTGGGCCAATTCTGCAAATCTTCTTCATACTTTTAATAAAACAGCAACGCTCCTTCCTTAATGGGTGACGAGCGTCACCAAAGGTGGTGACGAGCATCACCAAAGGTGGTGACGAGCGTCACCATATGTGATACTTTCTGCTTCGAGCTTGGTACTTCGTGGCTTCAACCCAGAATGCTCCAAAAGGTTCCAAAATCTCCAATTATGCTCCAGACATGCTATAACCTGCAAAGATTCTTCTAGGACTCTAAAAAGACCAAAAAGACTCAATAAAAAGGACTTATATCATGGTTAAAAACCATAAAAACCATGATATATCACTTAGCCCATAGAGTATCATGTATTCTCTCTGTATCATCTTCCCCCATTTGGATTGATAAAAGATCATATGTGATAAGCAGTTGTTTCACTACTAAGAAAATCCCAACATACTCATGTAAGGTATCAATCCATCTGAGTTTGTTAAGGCACCAAGAATACAGAAAATTATCTAAGTCAAGCAAGATTTAAAATGGCAGTTGTGAACAATACTAACAAGTCTAAAGAATAGACTAAGCAAAGCAGGAAGTTCAAATAGATAAAGCAAGGATCTAAGATGGGGGTTATTGATTAAGAGGGGATTAAAACCTAACTAGTGATGCTTCAAAACCATTCAAACAATGTTATCTTGTAGGCATAGCATTAACAACTATAACTACCTCAATTCCTTGACACTAATCACTTTGCTAAGCACACATTCAAGATAAATCCCTTTACTCAAACACATGACCAGCAAGCATTCAGAACAGAATTCCAATCCTATAAAGCCAAAATGCACCTTAGACATCTAATTCCTTAGGCTAAGTATACAAATCCTCTAAGAGACTCTACGCAGCATTTCATCGAACACTTACCAGGCGCTAGAGAAAGCCAAGATACTAAACAAGCCTGGTCAAGACTAATCTAGTGTTAAGCACATCTAAAAGAGAGAAGACAATTATATTAAGCACAAAACATCACTAATCTAGTCCTAAAACCCCTCTAATCTATCCCATCTCAAACCCTAGATAAGACTACTCACTAGCCATAGTCAAAACCTCAAATTCCAAAGAAAAAAGATGGTTAAGCATGATTAGGAAGCAGATTAAACAAGAATAGATCAAAGGCAAATACAGAAATTCACTAAATCAAGCAAGTTTTTACAAAGCAAAGCTGAAAAAGGAAAGGTTTTTAAGTGCAAGAACAGAGAGAAAATAACTAGATTCAACTTGCCTAATGATATATCATGGTTTTTATGATTTTTATGGTTTTTATGGTTTTTAACCATGATATAAGTCCTTTTTATTGAGTCTTTTTGGTCTTTTTAGAGTCCTAGAAGAGTCTTTGCAGGTTATAGCATGTCTGGAGCATAATTGGAGATTTTGGAACCTTTTGGAGCATTATGAGTTGAAGCCACGAAATACCAAGCTCGAAGCAGAAAGTATCCCATATGGTGACGCTCGGCACCAGATTGGTGACGCTCGTCACCCATCAAGGAAGGAGCGTGGCTGTTTTATTAAAAGTGTGAAGAAGATTTGCAGAATTGGCCCAGAAGTTTCATTATTTACAAGAAGACCCCAGATCATGTTTAGCCTATATTTATTAGGTTTTTCAGCCATTGTTGGCTATTATCTTAGTTTTTGAGAATTCAGAGAGCTTAGAGAGAGATTTATTCAGAGTTTTTTGGGGAGACAAATCCTGTACTCTTTTGAGAAGATTTCGAACCCCTCTATTTTTTTACTCTTTCTCTTAATGCAATATTATTCAGTTATGTTTTGTGATCTTATAATCATGTCTGAGTAATCTGCTAGTTAAGTTAGGGCTTTTTCAGGGGTTGATGAAGAGATTGTAGAATCGCAATTATGTTAGGAATATCTTTTGGTTTTTCATCTCTGCTTGCTTTAAAATCGAATTTCTGAGAAACATCATCTAGGAATCCGAAAATCATAGGTTGTTAAATATATGTGAGAGCATTATTGATAACCTGAACTAGTATTTGATGAGCAAAATAACTTAGTGCAAAGAGATTTGGCTTAGGAGTTTTGTAAACAATTGAATATGATCATTCCTGCATGCTTAGGTTGTTAGGATTTGCAAAGAGATTTGAAACTCTATGATTTAGGCATAGATAACTTCTGCAATGAGAATTGATTAGTTATACATCAGTGATTCATATTTAAAACGGTTCTTATTCATTCCTGATTTCCTGCATTCTACATTCTTGGATTCAACATGCGAACTGTCTTGACTTAGCGCTTTTAGTCTTCTGAAACTTAGATAACTTTTGCAATGAGAATTGATTAGTTATGAATCAGTGATTTATGTTTAAAACGGTTCTTAATCATTCCTGATTTCCTGCGTCATACATTCTTGGATTCAACCTGCGAATTACCCTGACTTAGCGCTTTTAGTCTTCTGGAACTTAGATCATCTTACAAAATCGTTTGCTTACTTTCATTCATTCATTCGCATTACATACATCATATCTTGCTTAGCTTAATCTGAATCTACATTTGATAGTGTAGTCTGCATTACTCTCTTGGGATTTCGATACCCCTTGTACTACAACTGCTTTTTCTGTGCACTTGCAGTAGTTTTATTTGGGTAAAACCTGAGCCCTATCAAGTTTTTGGCGCCGTTGCCGGGGAGTAATAGCTGCCTATCGATTTCTAGTATTAGGATTTTGTCTAAGTTTCAATTTGGTTACTGACTTTCAGCTACTTTTCTCTGTTCCTGTTTCAGGTGTATGCCTTATCGCAGTACCAGAAGCAACAAAGAAAAGGAGCTTGTGACTTTGAGCATTAACGAACTTGCTAGGTTGGAGAGAACTAACAGGAAAGCTAAGAAGTATTCTACAATGGTCGCTCCACTTATCTTGGTTGAAGATGCAGAAGGTCACTTGGTTGACAGGGAAGGAAACAAGAGGAACGAAGAGGGGCAGAGAATTGATCAAGAGGGGAATGTCATTGTTGAACAACAGGTTCAGCAAGTGGCTGAGAACGTGGGGGTCCCTGCTGCTGTCAATAACGCTGTTGGGCGTTTTGTTCAGAGGACTCTAAGTGACTACAACATACCTGATCAGTTCTATGCCAACAGAGGAACGATTTTGAGGTTAAACCAGTCTACTATCAGCTGGTTGGCCAGCATCCATTCCATGGTTTACCTCATGAGCATCCTATGGATCACATAGAGAGATTTGAGGACTTGGCTTCTAGTGTCAAAGCTAATGGGGTTAGTAATGACTTTCTGTTCTGCAAGCTTTTTTCTTACTCTCTTGAAGGAGAAGCTGCATATTGGCTGAAGCAACTAGAACCTGCTTCATTGACCACTTGGGAAGACACCAAGAATGCCTTTTTGAATAACTTCTATGATGATGCAAGATCAGAGGACATGAGGACGAAAATTGCATCATTTACACAAGGCCCTACTGAAGCTTTTAAGGCTTCTTGGATCAGGTTCAAGTCTTATCAAAGGGACTGTCCTCATCATGGCTTCAGTCAGGTGCAATTACTTGGGATTTTCTTCAGAGGCATTGACTGGAAATATCAGATGGCGCTGGATGCAGCAAGTGGAGGAAACTTCAACACCAACAGACCAGAAGATGCGATCAGACTGATTGAGAACTTGGTCTGCAACAACAACTAAAAACACAGACTTTCAGAGGATGAAACAAGCTGGTGTAGCTGATGGAAATCAGATTGCTGAAGTTAAGGCTAAGTTGGATGATATGCACAGCCTTTTGGTGGGGAAGAAGTCAGTTCACTTTGCTGCAGAAGTGGAAACTTTTGAAGCTCCAGAGGAAGTTGAGCAGGAGGATGTAGATTTCATCATTTCTGGTGGTTTTCAGGGATAAAGGTATGGGAATCAGCAGTGGAACAGAGGATACGGCAACAACAATCAGAAGAACGCCCTTACAGGAGGACAGAGCACGCCTGGTTTCACTCCTAGACCCCCATTCCAGAAGACAGAGTACCAGAAGCCATTCCAGAATAGTGAAAATTACAGAAACTATGGTTCTTCTTCCTATCAACCAGCACCTCCACAAGGGAACAAAATGGAAGCAATGTTAGAACAGATCTTGGAAGGACAACAGAAGCTTACAGTGGACTTGAATGGCAAGATAGATTCGCTCTATCAGGATTTTAATGGAAAAATTGAGAGTCTGAGCTCTCATATGAAGAAGCTTGATGTTCAAGTTGCCCAAACTGCAGGAGCTGTTCAGAGGCAAGAAGGATTACTTCCAGGAAGAACTGATGCTAATCCCAAATATTATGTGAATGCCATCACATTGAGGAGTGGAAAGAACCTGCAACCAGTGCAGCAGAAGGATCTAACCTCAAGGAATTTCGTGGGTATTAAAGAATATGAAGATGAAGAAATATTTACTGAAGACCCACGGGTGACGCTCGTCACCAATAATGGGTGTCGCTCGTCACCCATTGAGCACAACTCTGACCCCGACTCTTCACATATTGGTGACGACCGTCACCAGGTGGGTGACGCTCGTCACCCATATCCAATGATCGATCCCGACTCATCCAAAGTGAGTGACGCTCGCCATCATCCCAGTGACGCTCGTCACCAGACACCATATGCTGCAGTTTCGCCTAAGACTTCAGATAATGCTAAGGAGACCGTGTATAAACCCAAGATACCCTATCCTAAGCATCCTAAGAAGTCTAAGCAAGAGCTTGAAGATGCAAGATGCAAGGCTATCATGGACAAGTTGGTTATAGAGATCCCATTGATAGATGCTGTAAGGATCACTCCTGTTATAATGATTTATGTGAAGAGGATGGTGACCAATAACTTGAGTCTTGAGGTTGGAGCTATGATGATCAACGAGCAGGTCAGTGCAGTGATTCAGAACAGAGTTCCAGAGAAGCTTTCAAACCCAGGAAGCTTTGTTTTAGACTGCACCATCTTCAATGACAAGTTTGAGAGGTCATTGTGTGATCTTGGTTCTAATGTGAACCTCATGCCTCATTCTGTTGCCAAGAGTTTGGGGATGACCGATTTTAAGGCTACAAGGATATCTCTTGTCCTAGCTGATAGATCAGTCAGAGTTCCTGAAGGAGTGATAGAGGATGTTCCTATCAAAATAGGAGATTGTATGATTCCTACTGATTTTGTGGTTCTAGAGTATGGAGAAGAACCCAAAGACCCCTTGATTCTTGGCAGACCCTTCTTGGCTACTGCAGGAGCTATTATTGACGTCAGGAAGGGTAGAATAGAGCTGAATGTTGGCGATTTAGTGATGAAATTCGAAATGGACAAGCTGGTGAAAGAGGCCAACCATAGATGGACAGACTTTTTATGTGGATGTTCTCACAAACATTGCTGATCAGATTTTCCATGAGATGAGTTCAGAGGATTCCTTGGAAAGGACGTTGACCACTTCTACAGCTGAGTATGAGCATTTAGATGCTGCTGCAACAGGCTACACAAAGATGATGGATGCTACTGCACAAGTGATGCAACTGGTTGCACAGGATGAGCTTGTCTCCACATCTGCGAAAGCTGCCACAATGGGTGATTGGTCTGCAGCAAAGGCACCAAAAGTTGAGCTTAAACAGCTCCCTGCAGGGCTAAGGTACGCATTTATGGGAGAAAACTCCACCTATCCTGTTATTGTTAATGCTTCATTGAACAATGCAGAGCTCACACTTTTGCTAAGTAAGCTGCGAAAATTTTGCAAAGCTCTTGGCTATTCTCTTGATGACATTTCAGGTATCTCCCCAGACTTGTGCATGCATAGGATACACTTGGAGGATGAGTCGAAATCATCAGTTGAGAACCAGAGGAGGCTGAATCCGAATTTGCAGGATGTGGTCAAGAAAGAGATCATGAAGTTGTTGCAAGCTGGTATCATCTATCCTATATCAGATAGTGCTTGGGTGAGTCCAGTGCACGTGGTGCCTAAGAAAGGAGGTGTCACAGTGGTAAAGAAGGACAAGGATGAGCTGATTCCAACCAGGACTGTGACAGGACACAGGATGTGCATAGACTACAGGAAACTGAATGCAGCAACAAGGAAGGATCATTTTCCTCTGCCTTTCATCGATCAGATGCTAGAGAGGCTGGCGAATCACAAGTATTACTGTTCCTTGATGGGTATTCAAGTTTCTTTCAGATCCCCATCCATCCAGATGATCAGGAGAAGACCACTTTTACCTGTCCCTATGGCACTTTTGCATATCGCAGAATGCCTTTTGGACTGTGTAATGCTCCTGCAACCTTCCAGAGATGCATGATGTCGATTTTCACAGACATGATAGAGAAGTTTATGGAGGTGTTCATGGATGACTTCTCTGTTTATGGGTCCTCTTTCAAGAACTGCTTGGATAATCTGTGTGCAGTTCTGCAGAGATGTGAAGAGAAGCACTTGGTTTGAAACTGGGAGAAGTGCCATTTTATGGTTCAGGATGGTATTGTACTTGGTCACAGAGTCTCAGGAGACGGTATAGAGGTGGATAGGGCAAAAATTGAGGTGATGACAAGTCTGCAAGCACCTGATTCAGTCAAAGCAGTGAGGAGTTTTCTGGGTCATGCAGGCTTTTACAGAAGATTCATCAATGACTTTAGCAAGATAGCACGCCCCCTTACTGCTCTCCTCTGCAAGGATGTGAAGTTTGAGTTCACAGAAGAGTGTAAATCTGCCTTTGAACAGATCAAACAGGCTTTGGTTACAGCCCCTGTTGTGCAGCCTTTTGAGGTAATGTGTGATGCCAGCGATTTTGCAGTTGGAGCAGTGCTGGGACAGAGAAAAGACAAGAAACTCCACGCCATCTACTATGCAAGTAGGACTTTGGATGATGCTCAGAAGAATTATGCAACAACTGAGAAAGAATTGTTAGCTGTTGTGTTTGCTTTTGAGAATTTCAGGCGGTATCTTGTTGGCTCCAAGGTCGTGGTTCATACTGACCATTCAGCACTGAAGTACCTAATGCAGAAGAAAGATGCAAAACCAAGGCTGTTAAGATGGATCTTGCTTCTTCAGGAATTTGACATTGAAGTGAAGGACAAGAAAGGAGTTGAGAATGGAGTTGCTGATCATTTATCCCGGATTCAGGTCGAAGACAGTGTCCCAATCAATGATTTCTTGCCTGAAGAGAATGTTTACTTGGTGGAAACCAGAGAACATGAGGAAAGTACTGAAAACCTGCAGTTTTCACGAAATTGCAGGGGAGTGACGAGCGACACCAGGAGGGTGACGCTCGTCACCAACTCAGAACAGTCGCGACCAAAGTATACAAGAGAGGTGACGCTCGTCACCAATATTGGTGACGCTCGTCACCAATATTGGTGACGCTCGTCACCAATCTCAACACTTATCTGTGATTTGTGCAAGCTTGGGGATGGCTTTTGAAGAACCTGTTTATGCTTTGCATGATCCAAAGAGGCCCTGGTATGCCGATATTGCAAATTATCTTGCTGCAGAGGATGAACCACATGACTTTAAAGGCTATGCTAAGAAGAAGTTCTTGAGGAAAACTTAGGAGATTCTATTGGGATGAGCCATATCTCTACAAGCATTGTGCTGATGGTATCTACAGAAGATGCTTAGCAGAAGAAGAAGTCCAGGACGTCCTTTTTCACTGTCATGTATCAGAATATGCTGGACACTTTGCTACATTCAAGACTGTCTCTAAGGTATTGCAAGCTGGATTTTGGTGGCCTACTATGTTCAGAGACGCCCAAGCCTTCATCACAAGCTGTGATACTTGTCAGAGAAGAGGAAAAATCAGCAGGAGACATGAGATGCCACAGAACTTCATTCTGGAAGTTGAAGTTTTTGATTGTTGGGGTATTGACTTCATGGGACCTTTACCCTCATCTTATGGGAATAGATACATTCTGGTTGATGTTGATTATGTATCTAAGTGGGTAGAGGCTTTGGCTACTCCTACTAATGATGCTGCAGTGGTTTTGAAGCTGTTTAAGACCATTATCTTTCCTAGATTTGGTGTTCCGCGGATTGTCATAAGTGATGGGGGTTCTCACTTTGTCAACAAGGTTTTTGACAAGCTGTTGAAGAAGTATGGTGTACAGCACAGAGTGGCCATGCCCTATCACTCCCAAACAAGTGGACAAGTTGAGGTTTCCAACAGACAGATAAAGCAAATTCTGGAGAAGACAGTTGGGAAGACAAGGAAAGATTGGTCTGCAAAGCTGGATGATGCATTATGGGCCTACAGGACTGCCTACAAAACGCCACTTGGGACTACTCCATTCCACCTTCTCTATGGCAAGGCGTGCCATCTACCAGTAGAGTTGGAGTTCAAAGCAGAATGGGCCATCAAGAAGCTGAACTTCGATCTGAAGCCTGCTGCGGAAAGGCGTTTGATTCAGCTCAATGAACTGGATGAGATCAGATATCTGGCCTATGAAAACTCCAAGTTATACAAGGAGAGGACAAAGGCATATCATGATAAAAAGATCATCTCCAGGCATTTCGAGCCCAATGACCAAGTATTACTCTATAACTCTCGTTTACAGCTTTTTCCTGGTAAATTGCGTTTCGATGGTCAGGTCCTTTTACTGTCAAAGAAGCTCGCCCACATGGTGCAATTGTCCTGATTAACTCCAAAGGAGAGGAGTTCACTGTCAATGGACAAAAGGTGAAGCATTACTGGGCACAAGCAGAGATTCCAGCAGGACACATTGTGTCTCTGGATGAGGCACCAGCTGTCTAAACAGCCAACCAAAGTCAAGCTAATGACTTTAAACAAGCGTTTAGTGGGAGGCAACCCACTAGTAAGTTGTAGATATAACACGTAGTTATTATTTTCGTGCTTAGGATTAGTAATTAGATTAATATTATTCAGTAAAAAAAAAAAAAAAATGGTGACGATCGTCATCCTTAAGGTGACGCTCGTCACCCGTCGAAGTCGAGCACGGGTATTAGTTTTCTCTCTTCTTCTTCCTCGGGCATAACTGTTTAAACCAAGAACACTTAGAAATTTTCAGAGATTCATAATTTTTGATTTTCTAAACCAAATTGAGTGATTCAAGAGTCTAATCCGTGCGGATTTTGCTCCTCTTTCTGAATATCAACTCGGTTTTTAAGATCTGTAAGATGCCTCGTCAGGAGAAACGACCAAGGCAAAGCTCGTCTTCAAGCACTGCAACAGGGTCTACGGATTCTTTCAGTCAACACCCGGTTTGCAGGCCCCCATGGCCCAAACGAGAAGATCGGAAAATAGCCTCAGGAGTGGCTTGGGCAGGGACTCCGAAGCAGGAAGTGTCCCGAGACACCTGTGTATTCCGCGATATTCAGGAAGAGTGGGATGAATATGACACGCTGTTCTACAATGCGTGGCTGGGAGTGAAGATTATCCCCACTCTGTTCGGGGATTCTATTGTTCTGCAGAAGATGGGGATATTCGAGGAGGTTGTTCAGATTCTGGAGCGCATTGGGATGGGGACTATGCCGTTCCAGCAGTATGATCTCTACCCAGATTTGGTCCGCCAGTTTCTCTCTACAGTTCGCGTCTACTACGCGAATGAGCTGGCGAAGCGTGCGCAGGAAGGCACGATGACGTTTCTGATCCGAGGAGTTCGATACCGGATCAGTCTGATGGAGCTTTGTGGGATCTATGGCTTCTCTGACCATCCCACAGGCGTTCTCCTTCCCTCTCAGTGGACCCATATGCGGACATTCTGGTCCAAGTTCGGGAATGGAGTCTATGACAGCAAGACCAGCACGCAGACGGAGGTTCGACATCCGGTCTTGAGGTACATTCTGCGCCTCTTTGGCCATACCATTCTGCGCAAGTCTACGCCTAGCAAGACTCGAGTTAGTGAGCTGATTCTCCTCTACTACGGACTTTATGAGATGCTGGATGATTCGATACCTGTTGATAGCATGGTTCGCGACAACTTAGGCGCTGTTTTTGCTGAGCATCTGGTCTCCTTGAAGACCAAGCCATTCACCAGTCCAGGGGAGAAGACTGAGAGTGTTGGCAGCATGCTGACACTGATCTTCCATCATTTCCAGATCGATGTCACACCTTGCAGTCTGCGCAGTGACAGATCACTTATGGATGACCAGTATCTGCGCCATGTCACTTGGATGAAGATTGGAGTTGTCTGGACTTTCACTACCACTTCTGGAGAGTATGTTGGCATTAAGTTACCACAGAGAGCCCTCACTACGATTCAGGGAGATCCACGCCAGCTATTCTTCATGCCAGCACGGACTCTTCTGCGCCCTTTGACTCTGCGTCCTGCTAGAGCTGCTACAGCTGGCGCCTCTGCTTCTACTGCTGCTTCTACTGCCGCTGCTGCTGATGCTGGACCTTCTACATGCCATAGTGGTTCTTCTACTGCTTTCAGGCGTCCTCCACGGCCACAGACACCCATGGATATGGCTTCTTTTCAGGAGTATGTCATTGACAGCTTTGAGGGACTCTGGGATGCTGTTGCTACACTTAGCAACTGTGGTTGTGTCCGCCACCATTACACCACTGAGCCTTGCGAGGATGAGGATTGAGGCTTCACTATCTGGTTACTTGTTCCTTTTTTCCTTTTTATTTTTCTTTCTCTTGAGTCATTTTTATGTTTTCTTTGAGTCAGTTGTCAGTTTCTTTGATGATGTTTTGTGAGATTGTTGAACCAGGTTATTATTGCTATGTTTGGATGTTGTTAATTATGTGTTTGAGTGCTCAAAAAGTCTAACTTTAGAGTACACATGCAAACACTTCGTTAATTAACATCTGACATAAGAATTTGGCAATACAGGTTGTGGTGACGCTCATCACTAGACTGGTGACGCTCGTCACCCGACCCCACGTGAGGTAACACTTTTCTGACTTTGTTTTTCGACTTCTCATTCATTTTTCTGACCAACTCTTGGCTTAATAACACTAGGGACAGTGTTGTTTAAGTATGGGGGAGGTGGTTACTGACGTTGTGTGCTTTGTGTCAAGTCTATAGAGTCTTAAAGTTGAGTCAAAAACCTGTTTTATAGAGTCAAAATTTTTGAAACTGTCAGTTTTTCTTGGAACTAACAATAGGACGTTTTTGCTGATAAGAATCATTGCCACAGTAGTTGATTACAAGTCTCACTAAGTTGAAAGTCATAGGTAGATCAGTCTAGCAATGAAGGTTTAGGTTCTTAGAGAGTCTGGAAAATTTGCTGTTAGCTCCACCTTAATGAACTTTAAACTTCTTGTCTTGGTGATTGATTCTTATTGATCTTGATTCTCTCTTTCAACACTGACAATAAGGTTAAAATACAGTCTCTCTTTGATCTTCCCTGATGTAGTTTTTAAAAGATTAAGTCCAAAGAATGGTGCATTCATGACCCTGTCTCCTCACAAGGAACAACAGTAGTGAACACATTCAAGAACCTGTCTCCTCACAAGGAACACAAGTATTGAGTAGCACCATATCTTAGACTGTAAAAGTTAAAAAAAAAGAAGTGAAAAATCGAAAATATCCTAAGGAAAAGATCAAGGGAAGAGAAAATAGGAGAGCTGTGTTGAGATCTATTTGTTCAGTTGTTAGGAAGGGAAAAGAATCTGTAAAGTGATTAAGATGATAGAACTTTGATGAGATATCACACTTAGATAAAAATAAGGAGTTAGCAGTAGAAATTTCGGGTTTCTTGAAGGGATTTG
Source organism: Thlaspi arvense (assembly GCA_911865555.2). NCBI lineage: Eukaryota > Viridiplantae > Streptophyta > Magnoliopsida > Brassicales > Brassicaceae > Thlaspi > Thlaspi arvense. The sequence continues at coordinate 20,543,613 of OU466858.1, read as the reverse complement.
GACTGGATTTGAGAGATTTGCTAAGCTTGTGATGATTAGACTGAAATTTGATCTTGTGTTGACTATGTGGTATGTGGATTCGAAAGCTCTAACTAGTATGGTGTTCCTGATGACTGACTGACTGTTTCTTGTTTTCAAACCTTGACCTTATTCTTTGTCTGATGTTTGGTTGAGGGCAAGCAAAAGCTAAGTCTGGGGGAGTCAATGCCTCTGAAGAAGATCCCAAGTAATTGCACCTGACTGAAGCCATGATGAGGACAGTCCCTTTGATAAGACTTAAACCTGATCCAAGAAGCCTTAAAAGCTTCAGTAGGGCCTTGTGTAAAGGAAGCAATTTTCGTCCTCATGTCCTCTGATCTTGCATCATCATAGAAGTTATTCAGAAAGGCATTCTTAGTGTCTTTCCAAGTGGTCAATGAAGCAGGTTCCAGTTGCTTCAGCCAATATGCAGCTTCTCCTTCAAGAGAGTAAGGGAAAAGCTTGCAGAACAGAAAGTCATTGCTAACCCCATTAGCTTTGACACTGGAAGCTAAATCCTCAAACCTCTCTATGTGATCCATAGGATGCTCATGAGGTAAGCCATGGAATGGATGCTGGCCAACCAGCTGATAGTAGACAGGTTTAACCTCAAAATCATTCCTCTGGAAGGCAGGAGGTCGGATTGCAGCTATGTTGGTATAGAACTGATCAGGTCTGTTGTAGTCACCTAGAGTCCTCTGAACAAAACGCCCAGCAGCGTTATTTGCAGCGACATGGACTCCAGCGTTCTCATCCACGTGTTGAACCTGCTGTTCAACAATGATATTCCCCTCTTGATCAATCCTCTGCCCCTCTTCGTTCCTCCTGTTTCCTTCCATGTCAACCAAGTGACCTTCTGCATCTTCAACCAAGATAAGTGGAGCGACCATTGTAGATTGCTTCTTAGCTTTCCTGTTAGTTCTCTCCAACCTAGCTAGTTCGTCGATGCTCAAAGTCACAAGCTCCTTCTCTTTGTTGCTTCTGGTACTGCGATTAGGCATACACCTGAAACAGGAACAAAGAAAAGTAGCAGAAAGTTAGTAAACAAATTAAAACTTAGACAAAATCCTAATACTAAAAATCGATAGGCAGCTATTACTCCCCGGCAATGGCGCCAAAAACTTGATAGGGCTCAGGTTTTACCCAAATAAAACTACTGCAAGTGCGCAGCAAAGCAGTTGTAGTACAAGGGGTATCGAAATCCCAAGAGAGTAATGCAGACTACACTATCGAATGTAGGTTCGGATTAAGCTAAGCAAGATATGATGTATGTAATGCGAATGAATGAATAAAAGTAAGCAAACGATATTGTAAGATGATCTAAGTTTCAGAAGACTAAAAGCACTAAGTCAGGACAGTTCGCAGGTTGAATCCAAGAATGTAGAATGCAGGAAATCAGGAATGATTATGAACCGTTTTAAATATGAATCACTGATGTATTACTAATCAATTCTCATTGCAAAACTTATCTATGCCTAAATCATAGAGTTTCAAATCTCTTTGCAAACTCTAACAACCTAAGCATGCATGAATGATCAGATTCAATTGTTTACAAAACTTCTAAGCCAAATCTCTTTGCACTAAGTTATTTTGCTCATCAAATACTAGTTCAGATTATCAATAATGCTCTCACATATATTTAACAACCTATGATTTTCGGATTCCTAGATGATGTTTCTCAGAAATTCGATTTTAAAGCAAGCAGAGATGAAAAACCAAAAGATATTCCTAACAGAATTGCGATTCTACAATCTCTTCTTTAACCCTTGAAAAAGCCCTAACTTAACTAGCAGATTACTCAGACATGATTATGAGATCACAAAACATAACTGAATAATATTGCATTAAGAGAAAGAGTAAAAGAATAGAGGGGTTCGAAATCTTCTCAAAAGAGTACATGATTTGTCTCCCCAAAAAGCTCTGAATAAATCTCTCTCTAAGCTCTCTGAATTCTCAAAAACTAAGATAATAGCCAACAATGGCTGAAAAACCTAATAAATAGAGGCTAAACACGATCTGGGGTCTTCTTATAAATAATAAAACTTCTGGGCCAATTCTGCAAATCTTCTTCACACTTTTAATAAAACAGCCACGCTCCTTCCTTGATGGGTGACGAGCGTCATCAATCTGGTGACGAGCGTCACCATATGGGATACTTTCTGCTTCGAGCTTGGTATTTCGTGGCTTCAACTCAGAATGCTCCAAAAGGTTCCAAAATCTCCAATTATGCTCCAGACATGCTATAACCTGCAAAGACTCTTCTATGACTCTAAAAAGACCAAAAAGACTCAATAAAAAGGATTTATATCATGGTTAAAAACCATAAAAACTATGATATATCATTAGGCAAGTTGAATCTAGTTATTTTCTCTCTGTTCTTGCACTTAAAAACCTTTCCTTTTTCAGCTTTGCTTTGTAAGAACTTGCTTGATTTAGTGAATTTCTGTATTTGCCTTTGATCTATTCTTGTTTAATCTGCTTCCTAATCATGCTTAACCATCTTTTTTCTTTAGAATTTGAGGTTTTGACTATGGCTAGTGAGTAGTCTTATCTAGGGTTTGAGATGGGATAGATTAGAGGGGTTTTAGGACTAGATTAGTAATGTTTTGTGCTTAATATAATTGTCTTCTCTCTTTTAGATGTGCTTAACACTAGATTAGTTTTGTCCAGGCTTGTTTAGTATCTTGGCTTTCTCTAGCGCCTGGTAAGTGTTCGATGAAATGCTGCGTAGAGTCTCTTAGAGGATTTGTATACTTAGCCTAAGGAATTAGATGTCTAAGGTGCATTTTGGCTTTATAGGATTGAAATTCTGTTCTGAATGCTTGCAGTCATGTGTTTGAGTAAAAGGATTTATCTTGAATGTGTGCTTAGCAAAGTGATTAGTGTCAAGGAATTGAGGTAGTTATAGTTATTAATCCTATGCCTAGAAGATAACATTGTTTGAATGGTTTTGAAGCATCACGTGTTAGGTTCTAATCCTCTCTTAATCAATAACCCCCATCTTAGATCCTTGCTTTATCTATTTGAACTTCCTGCTTTGCTTAGTTTATTCTTTAGACTTGTTAGTATTGTTCACAACTGCCATTTTAAATCTTGCTTGACTTAGATAAATTTCTGTATTCTTGGTGCCTTAACAAACTCAGATGGATTGATACCTTACATGCTGCAATGACATGAGTATGTTGGGATTTGCTTAGTAGGGAAACAAATGCTTATCACATATGATCTTTTATCAATCCAAATGGGGGAAGATGATACAGAGAGAATACATGATACTCTATGGGCTAAGTCAAGCAAAATATATCTGTTTGAAGTCTAACAACCTAAATGATTGTCAAACAGAAAAGATCTAAGTGAAACAAAACCATAAGCTATGAAACAAAACAAGTAAATTTAACTTCAATCTACTAAATACAGAGCAAACAAACATGGGAAATTCAAAATATGATAAGAGGGTTCTAGGATGGGATAATTGACATAAAATGATCCTTGGCCTCAGACAAGATGTTGAAACAATCAATGAATGCATAATCCTTTAGCATAGAACTCATAAATATGTAAATCAATCCACTCTCATGACAATGAAAGCAACTTAATCAAGATCTGATGAAGATATACATGAAGAACCGGACTTAACCGAACCTCAAGTGATAGAAGTGCCAACCGGAGCTATTACTAGAGAAAGAGCAAGAGTGCTACAACACAAGTACAATCAGGCCATCATGTTAGCCGCCAAACAAGCCGACGATCAAGAACTTCAAGATGTTGTTCAAGCTAGCAAAGGCCCATTCGGAGATAAGGAAATTCAAGAAACTTGGCCCTTATTCTCTAAGAAAAACAACTACAACCTCTTTGTTGTTTCAAGCAAAGTCCAAGACCCATAAAAGCTATCACCACGGTCAAAAGGGTTAATGAGAAGAATCATTGAACTTAAACCACGCAAACAAACAAGGTAAGTGTTTATGATTATTTTTCATTACGTTTTGACTAATAATTTTCAATCTCTTTTGCAGCATCAACTTAGTCGTTAATTCTTATTACATTTATGTTGATTTTTTGTTTAATAAGTAAGGCAAATGTTAGCCTGATTTTCTTGTTTTTAATTCATGTAATTTATTTCCAAAGACCCCAAGAAGGGCATAGCTATTCGGACTAGTTTATAAAGTCCCTTCTCACAGTAGTGTATTTTTAAAACTTTGATTAATAAAATACCGAATTTTCTTCAAGAACATTTCTTGAGTTTTGCTCTTTATTTTGTGAGACCAGTACCTCCAAAGTATTAAGAGATATCGTGTTGTATCAAGGGAATTATCATAACCCTTGTGGTACACTTCGTTCCACCCCGGTCCTATACTAATCGTCCCACTCGTTCCCCCGGTCACACTGTCCGAGTATCTCGACAGTACGACCATTACATCCATCCCGCTCGTCCCACGGTTCCATCTATCGTACCGCGTGACCACATCTCTCGTCCCACGTGACTATATCACTCGTACCGCGTGACCATCACTCTCGTACCACGTGATCCCCTCTCATGCCGCGTTCCACCGTTCATTGGCCTGAGCATCTCGGCTATAGAACATCCACCGTCCGTCCACACCGTCCCACCTAGGTTGAACGTTCCACGCTCGTACCGGAGTCCTTACTAGCTCGTCCCCTACTCGAGCTTGTATCAAGATCTCATTCTCATTAGTGATCAGAACATAATTAAGCATGAAGAAACAGTTCTATAGAGCCAATAAACTTTCTAATCATCCATTCTCATGTGCTAGGTAAGTTAATCCACTAAGAGGTTGGTTCAAGCATTTCAACCAACATTTTTGATGCAAGAGAAAGCCTAAGTTTGAATCTCACATGATCAGGGCACGACAATCCTTAAAAACACAAAATAGTGAAGGATCAAACATCATCTACGCCTAAACATTAAGTTATAAGCCTTGGATCATCCTAAATCTAATCCATTCTTAAACCAAGAAATGACTACTCACAAATCATGATTGATCTATCCAAATCTTGACAAATGATGAAGGAAAACATGATAAAAAACAGTAGACAAAAGATCAATAACAAGAAATGCAAGATATTATTAAAACTCAAAGTTTTTCATACAGATCTCTCCAAAACTCATTAAATCGACAACAACACGAGAGAGAAAGAGATTAGTGATAAGATTTTTGTGATTAAAGACAAGATAAAGCCTAACAAACTAAAATGATACGGTTTCGCTTTTATAGTCCAAGGGTCAAAGCTTTGTCAAAGGCTAAATCCGAAGGTTGACGAAAGTCAAAGTCGTCTAGGAAGGAGATGATGTCGGCCAGGACCCCGATATACACTTCGATACACTCTTCTTCTCTTCTTTATATCCGATTCTCCTCCATACAATTGGCCGATACAGAAACGCCGACATGAGGCCATTCTTCTCTGATTCATCTGTGTCGAGGAGATGTCCGATACGCCTGTCGATAGGGATTTTCTTTGCTTTCCATATCGAGCTGTTTCTTGATATCCTCACTGATAAAACTCCCTTTGCCTCCTTTGCCTCCTTTGCTCCTTCTCCTCTGCTCAGCTTGATTCCCATGAGTTCAGTGATCCTCATAAGCCTTAATTGTATCTGAAATACTCTAAAATGCACCTAATATGCAATGCCTAGTATGAGACTCACTAACTCTACAATGAATGCAAAAAGGATCTAAAATGTGAATGAATGCAAGAGAAAGACATAAAAGTGTATGAATATGCATTCTGAAATGCAGTAAATATGATGTCTATCAAGAATGTAACTGTGTTTTGAGGGTTTTTATCTCAGACTCTTTTTTGTGTATAATTTGAAAGGTTATGGTAATATTAATTACCAACATAAAGGTAACAAAAAGATCCAAAATTGATATCTTCATGTTGATTTGGCTCAAGAGATAGTTCTATCGCATTTTCTGTTTGCCAATTATGAGTTGCATTTTTTTCTGTTAGGGTTTTTTATTTTCCAAACAGGTGTTTTATTTTTTCTTATTAGAAATCTTGTTGTGGAAAGGTTGGTTCATGAGAGGATGAAGAACGAAACATATAACACATTTTTATACCTTCTTGAGCTGGACTTATCGGTGTGGCTTGTCTTCTTAGTTCGGGGTTGTTGGGTGCTAATTAGTTTGAATACAAGGTTTAGTATTTAAAATTTCTTCCAATAGGTTCTCCGAGTAAGCCAACTAGCGGATCTTCTGATTCATATCTTTCTTTCAGCATTTCTTGACATGATCTACTTCTTCTTCTTCTTGATTTTGGACTCTCTTCATTTGAATCTGCCATCAAACAATTTGGGCAATCAGATACATCAAGAATTTGTGATATGTTCCATCTTTTAATCAATATATAGGATCTCCAAGTAAATTGAAGGATTCGATTGGGACTCCAGGCAAGGATGCGTCTTGTGGCCCAATTTGAGTATCTTCAGATTGAAAGATTGTTCTATCTCAATTGCCCTGTATGTTATTCTACGAATTCATGAGTCAACAGATTATATTGGCGTGTTATTTTGTGTAGCTTTTCATAATTTGTCACCCATGATTTAAGATGTAACTTGATTAACTCATTCCTTGAAATTTGCCTAGGGATATGGATGCGTGATGGCTATGTCTTTACTCTAGTTATCTAAGCAGTGCATTTTATCTGTCTCTTAGAAGGTTTAGATCCATCGCATGATTCCAGACTTTGTACACCATTTGAGAGTGATGCGTTGTTGTGTATGTATTCCCAATTTGTGGAGCATCCATTATTTGTAATTGGATTTGTATATTTTGATACTTCTGTGGGTTTTCAAGCGCCATGTTTAATTTTAGAAAAGTGACAAATATTGTTCCTGCATTTAATGTTGTTCGGAGAGTCGATATGAAAGTGTGTTGGTACTTCCATTATCTAGTACCGAGGAGACCGACTCTCACCACTATAAATGGACTCTTTATTCCATGAAGAGTTAATGATATGCGTATTGCACCATAGTAAAGATGGGTATAGCCAATGAACTCTCCATTGGTGGACCATTGCTTCATTAAAGCACAGATGGATAATCTGTTCAGTTTCGTTGCTGGCGCCAAATGTTACTCTATCTACAAGGTTAGAATAAGTTCTTTTGCCTCATATTTACTAGGACCAACCACATGTTTTATAACTTTTGAAAGAGTATAGTTTAGTTTGGTGAAAGTTTTTTATGCGTTAAGTAAATGTACTGTATGATAGAGACTTTATTATCATACTTTACTTCAGTAAAAAAGTTGCTAAAAGTTAATTTCTTAAAGAAAATTGGTTAGATATAATAAATGTATTTTCAATAGAGTATACAAGGAGATGAGAAACCAATACATAATAATTTAAAATCTTATCTATCTGCTGAGAACATAAACTATGAGTTGCTCTATCATTTTATTTCTAAGAATACGGAGACAGTGTTCATGAGGTATTTTGTTTTATAATCATCAATACTTTTTTCTTTGTAGCTTCAAAGTACTTTGTGCGTTATAGCCTTATTAATATTTATTTATTTTTTTCTATCTAGTTTAGTGAGATTTCTGGTGTGGAAGATCTATTAAATATCAACCACATATCATTATTTCTATACTAGCTAATAATAATTAATTAGATGTTGGGCCGAGAATTTACGGAAGGAACGTATCCGGCGTGTGAGATGTGATCATCACGAGAACTTGAAGAGCATTAAATATGCTCCTTATACCACGCATGGCCGCAATGATGACGGTGAGCCCATGGTGGAAGCTGGTGAGCGACATCCACTATCGGTGGCTTGTGTAGGAAAAGTCAAGTTAGTTCGCAACAACTCCCCAATAGAACTCGCCTGATAGTTCAGAATATATTAACCTGCACTCGCCTGATAATTCTAATGAGTTTAAGTTTATCTTCTAGCTTTTATTCAACTCTTTTAGCCAAAGTTATGTTGCGATAATTCTGCGACAAGACAAACATTTCTCTAAACATCCTGTCTTACCCGTTTCTTTTTGTTCTCCTGACAAGCGTGTCTTGTATTGATTTGAGCATCAGAAAATAATCGGAGGGACATCCTCTTCCCGTTCGGTTATGTTCGCGCTGTTTCATCTTTGCAGGTTGACCTGAGTTCAAACTTATGCATCTGTAATTTTTTCCTGAACATTAGCCTAAATATTTGATGAAAGATAAGAGTTCAAAACTTAGACTGCAATGGCGCTGATACCAAATTTACAAACACATATTATGTACAACCACATTAAATTTAGATGATCAAATACTGAAAAAGGAAGAAACATATCTTATGTAATAAAGTAAGTTTTTTTTTCAGAAATAGCTATGATATGCTGTTACGTGTCATCTAAGAAACTGACATATATTATTTTTTTAAATTATTTCTACTAAATGCTCTTTCGTTGAACTAACACAGAAACAAAAGCTTTGTTTTTTTTTTCTTCAAACGATTCTCTTCCATCCAATAAACAAAAACAAAAAACAAACCATCCAACAAAACACAAATCTTTTTGTGTTTTCCAATCTCTTTTGTATTCTCTTTGGTCGAACAAATATAAAAACAATATGGCGATTTATTTTTTCCCTTCTCAACGAAATTTTTTCACATTATTTTAGAAGATTTTTTTTTGACTTTTAAGAACTGACTGTTTCATTGTTTTTGCGTAAAAGTAGATTTATTTCATTATTTTTTGTGACAAATAAAATAAAAAATCATGCACTATTTGCTTTCATTAATTTTGTTTACATTAATGGCTTATTACTTCCTTCCTTATAGCACCGAATCTCCATCCGCCACCACTATCACAATATAGATTTTACTCTCGAGAAACTTCTTTTCGGTCATCCCTGGTGGCAACTTCACTCGTCTAACAGGGTCAGGCCTCACATTATTATTAACCAACCTTTTAGTTTTAAATTAAAAAAATATTTACATGGTACTTAGAAACTAATTTTTACCTAAAAATCTTTATTAACACAATGATATAAATTGTGAAATTAAAATAGTCCAAATATCATAAATTTGCGCAACGCTTTGACTATCTCCTACTATTAAATACGAGAAAGCTTTTTTTATTGTTCGGGATGCTGACAGATGTATGGAGCTGTGTTTCCAAGTTTTATCATCTGGGAGGATGAGCGATGTGCGGCTCTAGGGCAGAAGTTTGGCGGATCCTGTAAACATGGGCAAACGAGTGAATCGGATCTCCGGGTGGACCGAAATGGGGTTTCCCACCCGAAGATTCTCCAACGCTCAAGTCAATAGACGCCCTACCGGGAACAAGTACTCGGAAATGTAGGTTTTGAGGTGGTTAGCGGTTGGATATCTAGTCTAGACGAAGATAGAGTTTCCAAAGAAACAGTAAATAAGGCTCACTCCGACCTTGTCTCGTATCCCCAAGGAGTACAGGTCTAGCCGAAGCGAAGCTGAGTTTCCGAAGAATTGGTGAATAAGGCTCACCCTGACCTTGCCATGTATCCCAGAGGAGTTGAAGAAATTTTTTTTAGTCTTAGGAAAAATGTCCTCTTCATCTAATCAGTTGTTGTATAGGGATGAGGTATCAATCTACTTATGGTGATTTGACATGCAGTCAATGCAATAAGTTAAGCCAAGATGTGGTTTTCATGATGCAAGACCTAATCTAACAATCTAACAATGCAAGAAATCAAAATAGGAAACGTAACTAAGCAAATACTAAGCAAGCAATGGATTAAGAATAAACAGAATGATGACTAAGCAAGTAAACTAATTAAGATGAATACTAGAAGCAAATAAGGAAAGAAAACTAAGCAATATGCAAATTAAGACTATTAATAAAAAGCGAGAATCAAAGCTATAAGCAGTAGTTAAGTGGCAATAAGAGTGACTAAGGGGTTTCCTAAACAAGGCAATCAAACAAGCAATTCACAAGCAAGCATTTCTCAATATTGCAATCCTAGGCAAAGCATCTAAAGAGAATCAGCTCATGGTTTAACACACTAGTTTTGATGAAATAGATTTGTCTAAGAAAAAGGATAAGGTCAAATAAAAAGGCTGGTCAACGCGCGGATAAATCATATCGGGCTGTACAGATGGTGTTCAGCTCGATGCACTATCTTGATGCGTGTTTTCTGAGCTGTGAGTTGTTCCGCTGGTCAGTTGATCGAGAAAGAGTGGATCTTAGGCTGTATCAAGCAAGGCACTGGGTGTTCAGCTTGATAATAAAACCCGATATGTCCTGTATCTCTGAATCGGCTCGTATAGCCCTCCTTGCTCGACACCGCCTCCTTGATGTGAGCCAACTCCTTCGAACCCACGACCAAGTCTTCTTCTCCATGTATTGCGGCTTGCATCGGGCCCACTCCACATGTGTTCTGCTCGATGCTGCTCCTTGATATAGACGCAGACTTTGCAAGACTCCTTCTCTTGGCATCTCCTTGAATGTGAACTGCTTCAATCTCCTTCCCAAGCTCCAAAACCTCGAAATACACCTGAAAAACACCATAAACATGCACATGTATGCAATCCTAAGCTAAATGCATGCAATGTTACTTCTAGATGCAAATGAGACTAAAATGCTAAGTAAAGATGCAAAAACAAGGGAAAAGATGAATGAAATGCAGCCTAAAGCACTAGTTTATAGCAAGCTATCATGAGTAGAGGTCTAGCCGAAGCAAAGCTGAGTCTTCGGAGAAAGGGTAAATTCTGGAGAAATTGTTAGGTTCCTGGAAGAACAGTTAGTTTGGGGCCTACCCAGCTGGGGCTTGAATCTCGGGAGAGCACATACTTTGATAGGAGGATGTTAGGTGACCGGAAGAGCTGTTGGTCGCCCACGTATGAGCATCTCCCCGAATGAAGTTTACTCTTTGCTTCATGAGGCACTAGACAAGGAGCCATCTTCCTTCCACATTGGTTTTATGAAGAAATAGAACCCTATGTGACCATGGGATCGACGTAAGCCAACAAAGGTGTTTTTGTACACCTGCCCAAGAGCCATTTGATGGCACCTTGAGGTGTTGGCCGGAAGGTCCCTGTGCATAGGTTGCTAACACGAATGGGAGCCATTACTTTTATACAGCATATGCTAGCCAGCGGGTGGCAAAGCAGGGCGTTTCCTGGAGACGTTACCTCGACTCCCTAACTGCCTAGACAGTCTTCGCGTTGTGCTTACGCATAATGTTTTAAGGTTTTAGAACCGTGGTAGGAAGGGATTTGGTTTGAGAAGAGAAAGCTCTAAAGAAGGGGTAACCTCAATTCCCCGAAGATGCCCCAGATGGCAAGCATGTATTGGAGGGAGCACACTGAGGATCGTGCAGCCCATGGGAGAAGCTGGTGAAGAAGTCCTAGAAGTCTGCGGGGCCAGAGTCCCAATCACCGGAGAAAGTATGCCAGGGAAGGCTGATGCGTCACTGGAAGGAGCACACTAACAAATTGCTGCTGTGTGGGAAGTTACGCTGCGTTGTTTGCCTTTTTTCTCGTGAACTGATGCTTCTTCCCTTCCCATGGTTGGGAACGATCGAGTCAATCATCCCATTAAATGGAATTCGCGTATGCGCATGGCTCGAGACGAAGTTAATTGCAAACTCGTCCCCATGTTTTTATCCTTTTTTGCCGCTGGCCCGAGACTTGCGGCTGACCCTTCATCTCCTACCGGTTCTATATATAGGCAGAGCGTGGGAAAAATGAACAAAAATTGAAGCTTTGCTTTTGTAATTGTTTAATGAAAGAGAACTCAATAGATATAGTTTAAAAAAACGACACATGTCAATTTCTTAGATGCCACGTGGCAATATATTGAAGCTGCTTCTGAAAAAAACCTTGATATACTCATATTTTAGCATTTTTTTAGCTTGTATGTAGTTTAGGTTTTGGTTTCTTTCATGCATTCCTTTATCATATTTTGTCACATTTGCATTCATATTAGACATAATAGGTTTTAGGTTAGACATTGCATATTTTGCATTGTTTGAAGTGTTTTTCAGGTCTAAATGGTGCTATGGAGGACACTTGGAGAATCGTGACTGATTTGGACATGAATAACCAAGCATGATTGCCAACATGACGGGTTTTCGGCTGCACCAAAGTCCTGTATCGACCAAAGCTGAAGAGAAACCTGTTTGGTATGCAGATCGATATGAATGTATGGGTCCGAACGAAGGTCTTCCGATGCAATTCAGCCTCAGTATACTTCATATAAGTAGAAGAGGATAGAATTAGATTTCCAATCTAGGTTGAATCAAGTCAATCCGGTCAGTGGTGAAAAAGATACGGTGGTTCCAGCATCACTGTCCGCAACCAGAAGCTTGTACTGAGTAGTGTATCGCCCAAGACTCCCAATGTCCTGCCCGATATACCTTAATCTGGGAACCATCTTTGACTCTTTTATTTCTGTTTTCTAAGGCTATTTTGGGGATGTAACCTATAAATAGCTAACCCTAGATCTTATTTGCCTTATCCTTTCTTTTCTCCAAAGCATAGCTTTGGTTTTTCAAAGAACAAGAACAAACCCTTTGTGTGATAGGATTGGATCATTGTATATACTTTTATTTTAAGGTTTATTTTTTTAATCTTCATGCTTCAATCTCTAGTCTTGCTTTCTCATTAGTTCATGCCTTTATTAATTTCGAATTTTGCTCTTGAGTTTGGATTTTTAGAGGTTCTTGATTTTTGAAGAACAAAAGTGTTTCCTTTGATGCTTAAGGTTGATTAGTGTATTAGATCTTGATTATCTCTTCTTCTGTGCTTGTTCTTAGTGCTTAATTCCTCTTTGTTGGAGAAGTTGATCTCAGGTTTTCATTTGCACTCTTTGTGTTTGACGAAATGCTTGAATGAAATTCAATGTGTATAATTATGAGTCTTGCATCCATCATTTCTTGCTTGAATGTGATTAATGCTTACTACCACATTGATGAAGAAAATTTACTTTAGAGATTGATTATGCATGGAAGTGTGAGTTAATGTTTGATCTGTTGCTCAAGTGATTAGTAAACCTAGCCTAATGAATTAGATGTCTAGCATGCTTTTTTGGCTCTATGGACCTTGTGATTGAAAACTTGCTGATTGTGTTTCCCCCATCGATTAAGAGCATGATTAGTCAAAGGGATTAGCGCCATTGAAAGTGGATTAGTCTATATTAGTAGTTTTTACCAAGAGTTTAATGCATTGATCTTTGCTTGAAAGCCTTGTTCTTAATTTGGAATCACCTTGTTAATCATTTGCTTTTGAACCTCTGTTTTCTAGTTTGCATTTCTAGTTTTAAGTTGTTAGATTTCAAACCCTTTTATATGTTTAGGCCTAGCTTAGCAAGTTTTATGCATCTTGATTGTTCCTTAGCCTCTGGATTGGATTGATAACCTCTTCTACTTCAATGATACGATTTTAGACTTACGGAATTGAGTTACAAGACCTAAAAAGTCTTGTATCAAACCTTATTTTATAAAAATAGATAGATAAATAGATAGATATCTAGCTGAAATTATTTTAATATTTACAAAACGACAAATTTCTTCATGAAAATACTAATTTTCATACAAAAAATGTTAGTATTATGCTCATAATATTTCTATAGTTTTTTAATATAATTATATTAAACTTGTAATTTTATATTTTCTCATAATAATATGGTTTTGATGCTTTTTATAATTACATAATATATCTTTATTCTTAATTTATTGTTTAACCGTTAATGCATCTGTAAGTTAGACAGTCATAAATATCCGGCAAAGGCACTCGTTTCCAACCACAATGCCAATCGTACAAATTGGTTCGTAACGCTGTTCATCATAATTGCGTACTTTCACAAACTCCTTTAAGAACATGAATATGAGCACACACAAAAATTAACGAGGTTCAGCAATGTGCCTACGTCTTCAAAGTATTCACTAGAAACTCTTAGACAATTTTACAACAAGACCTTGCCTAATGGAATTACTCAACATTAAGACACCCCTTTTGTTTGACACCAAATAATCTTTATCATTTAATAAGACACAATTGTCTTGAATGCACAACTATGTTACACACGTATTTTCGTGTGTCACACCGAGTACACTCGTGCTTACTAACAGAGAACAAAACTTAGTTTTTTTCTATTCTCTCAATATTTTGGTTAACCCTAAGTTGACTCATAAATCTTGTATATATAGTGTCCAAAGCGTCCAGCCTTCAATATTCATCTAATATGCATATATGGAAATGTCTTCACTAGATATTTTATCCTTATATTTTTTTTTCTTTGATATTCTCAGAAGACCTCAATGCATATATTTATATTTTCCTTGATTTCTACGCTATGCATGTTTTTCATATTTCCCTTGATTTCTACGTTGAAACACATCTCTTCTACCAGCAATAACTTCATGTATTTTCACTGACATTGTAACAACTCTGTAATACCTCTTGTGTAACACAACTCAGTTCTTGTGTAACACAACTCTGTCACATTCCAACAGCCTAGAATCCTTGGATTTAACAATCTCTCTTTTTTCATTGTTTTATAACTCAAGCTCACTAGCTATAAATCCTTATCTAAAGCTCTCCCTTAATCACGTACACACTAACCATTTCGTCCTGCTTCAAGGATAAAACTTTGTTAAAACTCCAAGTCATATAATAAGCTTTGTCATACCTGCTCGGACATGCGTCATGCTCAAACTCTACTTTCTCTTCGACTTGCATTGAATTCATTGATGTGTTTCTCTATGTCGTTCTTGGTAGCATGACTCATATTTCAGACACTTACATGTGCCATATGAAGACTTATTTGATCTATTGGCTGAAAACCTCAAAGACACATTATCATAAAAATCAATCTTCTTCATTTACACCTTTTGAAAACTTCTTGGATCTGGAACAAACTTGTTTTGTTTCAAAGCACACCTTACTTTGTCAATAAATTTGTAACAGTAAGCCTTGATATGTCTTTTTTCCTCCACAAAAGAAACATCCTAAAAAACTTCCACAAAGTCTATTACTACAACTTGTCTTTACTGTTCCAACATAGTCTGACGCATATACAGTTTTTGAAATCACTGTACCTCCTTTATCACCGAGTCTAGCTCTTCCCATAGCAAAAATCTGATCCAAATTCTCAGATCGCTTGTTTACCAAACGTAGCTTCTTCCTATTCTCATTCAGCTAACACATAGGACCCTCGTTCTTCTCCTTTTCTGATATAAAAGCTTCCTGCATCTTTATGAGTTTATCTTTCAAGGTTTTATTCTTTTCACATTCTGCCACATGTGCCTCCTGTAACTTATTGTCTTCTAAGGTCTGATTTTTGGAAATACACATCTCACTTACAACATTCACTTGATCCTACTCTAACTCTAGAATGTTGACTTTGGCTTTCATCATCCTCTTCTCGTTGATCAATTGAAGGTTATCAATGCTTAATTTGACTTAACTCTGTTTCTGATTTCAGCTTTAACATCCACCTCTTCATCATTGTCTGAACCATTGTTTGACGCAACTGATATGTGTGTGACACAGCCACTTCAGATTCATGTTCATTATTTTTTGAAACACTGTTTGACACAACCGAAGATATGTGTAACACACGTGATACTTCAGATTCTTGTTCATTGCTTTCTTTTTCACACTCCATAACCCCATGCAAGGCTACAAGATTAAGAGCACCTTCATCTTTTTTTTTGACTCTGTATCACTATAACCTTGAACCATCTTCTTCTCTTTTGTTTGAGTGTTCACATAATTTGTTTTTGTGTATGACCATAAACATTGCACTTATTACACCTTATATTTTTTCTTCTTGAATGATGGACAAACTGATTTCACATATCCAATACTTTGACATTTATAGCATTCAACTTAAGATCTTTTTTTTTGTCTTTCTTCCTTTCTTACCAATCTAGATGTGAATGTTTCAAAGTAAAGATCCATCTTTTCTTCAAATTTTTGAATCATCAAGCAAAACAACTGTTTCAAGTTTCTGAATCTTGTGATTCTCATCATCAACTGTGAACACAAGATCTTCTAAAACGTTTGGATTTATAGATTTCAATTCCATCTCCTCCGCCTTTAGTATCCTTACCACCTCAGCAAACTTGAGTTCATCAGTATTCATCGTCATTTTTTACCACAGATTTATGTGCTTTAAATCTAAAAGGCAAACATCGCAAAAGTTTCTTCACCAATTTTGCATCTTTGTAGCTTTTACCCAGAACTTGTGCTTCATTAGTTATAGCGCTGAGCTTTACACTGAATTCTCATATCTTCTCACCATCACTCATTTCTATGTTTTCAAAGTCTGAAGCCAGCAAGTGTTAGTCTTATATTCCTAACAATTTCAGTACCCTCAGTTGCGGTTTGTAGTATATCCCATGTTTCCTTAGCTGATTTGCACTCTTGTATTAGTTAGAATTGCTTTCGATATACTGTATTGAAAATTGCATCAACGCCTTAAATCTGGAAAGCTTTTTCTCTGCTACAATCTACTTTGCATTGGGTTTAACTGTTTCCAAATCATCTGCTGAGATGTCACACAAAGCTCTTCCCAACAAAACTAAACAACTGTCCAAGCGTCATCATCAGTTCCACGTATGTTCGCCCCCATTTTCACTTTCTAATGCCTGTAATTCACATCATTAAACAATAAGGGATTAGGAACATCCATTAGTTGTGTAGATGTCATCATATTCTCTTTTTAGGATCTCACCTGTGTTTAAGGAAAACTCCCTCAGGTAAGTGTTCTTTTCCGAACGATAATATGAGCACACAAAAAAATTAATGAGGTTTGGTAACGTGCCTACGTCCTCAATGTATTCATTAGAGACTCTTAGACAATCTTACAACAAGACCTTGCTAAATAGAATTACTCGATACTAAGACAACCCTTAGTTCGACACCAACTGATATCTATCACTAAACAAGACACAATTATCTTGAATACACAATTGTGTTACACACGTACTTTCATGTGTCACACCGAGCAGACTCGTGCTCACCAACAGAGACCTAAACTTAGTTTTCTTCTCTTCTCTCAATATTTTGGCTAACACTAAGTTGAATTATAGATCTTGTATTTATATTCTTCAGAATGACAAGCCTTCAATATTCATCTAATATGCATATATGGAAATATCTCCACTGGATATTCCATTTTTACCAAGTATTCACTATTCACTTTTCCTTGAGATTCTCATAAAAATCCAATGCATATCTTCTATATTTCCCTTGATTTCCACGTTGAAACACATCTCTTCTGCTAGATAATTACATGTACTTTCAGCGACTTTGTAACAACTCTGCAATACCTCTTGTGTTGTACAACTCTGTTCTTGTGTAACACAACTTTGTCACGTTCCAGCAGCCTAGGATTCTTTGATCTACCAACTATCACCCGCACAATTGCACCGCTGCGTTTGGATCAATATAAAAAATATCAAATTGTATATTTCTTTGATATTTTTCAATTTATTCAATATTAAATATATATATTAACGTTATTTACTGCACAAATTTAAATGTTTTAATAATTATTTCATAAAATTAATTAATATATTTTACATATATTATTTCGTAGAAGCACTATCAATTAGTATTCGATAAATTTATAAACTTTATAAATTAATAAATTTTTCTGGTCCCAAGATCAACGCAAAATATAATATAAATCGGTAAGATAATAAGATAATAACTTTTTAAAAACCTATGTAAATATCCGGCCCTATTAATATAATAAATTAATTATTATCAGAAAGATATTTATATAGAAATATCTATTAAAGTTGAAATATTCTTACAATTTATCTCTACTTTTATAATACATTTTTGGAAAATGTTATCAATTTTAAATAAAAAATTATTTTAACTGATTATTAATAACTAATATATTTCATTTAAAATAATAAATTAAAAAATTTAAAAACAATAAAATAACAAAATCCTAAGATTATTAATATATAGAGTTCTGTAATTACTATTTGATAACATCATATTCTAGCATGTCTTAACTTGCATTTAATTTAGGTTTTGGTCATTTGCATGCATCCATTCATCATGTTTTGTCCTTTTTTTGCATTCAGATAAGGCATGGTAGGTTTTAGATTAGGCATTGCATGTTTTACATTGTTTGGAGTCTTTTTCAGGTTTATTTGGAGCTATAGAGAAAACTTGGAGAGTGGTGACTCGTGTGGATAAGAAGAACCGAGCTGAAAGTATTGGAATAACTTGTCCAAGACCCACTACGTGGATGTGCATCGTGGAGGGCTACTATGTCCCTGCCCGGTGTGGAGAGTCACATAACACATCGATCAAGGGCACGTCCGTACGCTGCGGAACCTGCACCTTGGCGATCACACCGTGAAGGGCACATCCGTACGCCAAGGACCCTGAACGATGCAAGGAGAGATGACATACCTTGAACTGCACCGTGGAGAGCTACTTATGCCCTGCTCGGTGGGTCCTGAATCAAAAAAATCAGCAGGCCAGTCGAGCTCAGAGCATCTGGAACGCATCGAGCACCCACACCATTAAGAGCCGCTCCTGCCCTGCTCGATATGAACCTATCCGAGAAAAAAGTTGACCATCTTTGACTTTCTTGTTTTTGTTTGGTAATGCTATTTCGGGGATGTTCTCTATAAATAGCTTAACCTAGACTCATTTTTCTCTTATCCTTTCTCTTCCCCAAAGCTTTGCTTTGGTTTTTCAAAAAACAAGAGCAAACCCTTTGTGGATTGAGAATGGATCACTTGTATATATTTTTTTAAGCTTTCTTCTTTTTAATCTTTAATCTCTTAGTCTTGCTTTTTTGTTTATTTTGTTCTAGTCATTTTTGATTTTGTTCTTGCCAAGTGATTTTAAAGGTTCTTAATTTTTAGTGAACAGAAAGTGTTTCTTTTGATGTTTAAGGATGATTAGGGAGTTAGATCTTTGATTATCTCTTCTTATGAGATTGTTCTTAAAACCAAATATCCCCCGTTATGAGAAATAGATCATAGATATTTTGTTGCCTTCTAGGTGTTTGATGAAATGTTTGAATGATTGTCATGACTTATTGGATCTACCATTTCTTGCATGATTAAGCTTAATGCTTTAGTACTTTAGGGATTGAGAAATCGCCATTAGATATTGATTATGCATGAGGGTGTGAGTTGAAGTTTGATCCAATGCGGAAGATATTAGTATGCTTAGCCTAAGGGATTAGTTGTCTAAGGTCTTTTTTGGCTCAAATGGACTTTGTGATCAAAAGCTTGCTGATTGTATTTCCATAATTGACTGTGGGTAAGGAGTGTGATTAGTCAAAGAGATTAGTGCCAAAGAATTGGATTAGTGTATATTAGTAGTTCTTGTTTATAGTTTAATGCATTGATCGTTGCTCGAAAACCTTGTTCATGATTTGGAACCACCTTGCTAATCCTTTGGTCTTGAAGCTTCGCGTTTACCTCTGTTTTCTTTCTTTGTTTTGCATTTCGTTTCCCTCTTTTTTAGGGTTTTAGCTTTCTTTTTCTTTTGGTTTCTCCTTGTTCACCTTAGGTTGTTAGTTTTAAAACCCCTCCTATTTGATTAGGCATAACTTAACAAGTTTTCTGTATCTTGATTGTTCCTTAGGCCTTGGATGGATTGATAACCTCTATATATGATATATCATGGTTTTATGGTTTTTAACCATGGTATAAGTCCTTTCTATGGAGTTTTTTTGGTCTTTTTAGAGTCCTAGTAGAGTCTTTGCAGGTTATAGCATGTCTGGAGCATAATTGGAGATTCTGGAGCTTTTTGGATCATTGCAAGAACCATCCCCGAAGTTAGCAAGTTAGAAGCCGTTGTCCTGCAATTGGTGACGATTGTCACCAGTTATGGGTGATGCTCGTCACCCTCATTTGAAGAAAATCGCGACTTGTATTAAAAGATGGAGAAGATATTGCATTTATGGCCCAAAAGTTCTATTATTTACAAGAAGACCACAGCTCGTGTTTTAGCTTGTATATATTAAGTTTTCAGCCATTGTTGGCTTTTATCTTGTATCTTATTTTCTAGAGAGACAAAGAGAGAGATTTGTACTAGAGAGCTTTTGGAGAGACAAATCAGACTCCTTCAGAGCAGATTTCAAACTCTTTTATCTTTATTTCTTATTTCTTTTATGCAATCTATTCTATTGATGATGTTTTCTAAATTCACCATGGCTGAGTACTCTGTTAGTTAGGTTAGGGTTTTTCAAAAATCAAATGGTTCTTCATATGTGTTTGCATTCATATCGATTTCTTAGACTAGTCATCTGGATTTCGAAACCCTAGGTTGGTTAATAGAGGTGAGAACATTATTTATCACCTGAACTAGTATTAGATGAGCAAAATGCCTATTTGAAAAGAGATTTGACTTAGGAGTTTTGTGAACAATCGAAATCTGATCTTTAATTCTTGCTTAACTTGTTAGAATTTTTAAAGAGATTTGGAATTCTGTGAATTAGGCATAAATAACTTCTGCAATGAGAATTGATTAGTTATATCATTGAGTATTGAGTTCAAGACGATTTTTATTCATTCCTGATTGCATGCATTCTACATTCTTGGATTCAACCTGCGAATTGTCGTGACTTAGCCCCTTTAGCTTTCTGAACTTAGATCAATCAACAAATTTTGCCTGCATTCATTACTTTAATTATTTCGCATTACATTCATTATTTACTGCTTAGCTTAATCCGAACCTGAACTCTATAGTGTAGTTAACTTACTCTCTTGGGATTCAATAACCTTTTATGCTACAACTGCTTTGCAGTAGTAAATTAATTGGGTAAAACCTGAGTGCTATCAAGTTTTTGGCGCCGTTGCCAGGGGGTAATAGCTGCCTATCGATTTTTAGTATTTAGATTTTGTCTAAGTTTTATTTGTATACTAACTTTCTGCTACTTTTCTTTTTGCTGGTTTCTGGTGTATGCCTAATCGTAGTACCAGAAGCAACAAAGAGAAGGAGCTTGTGACTTTGGGAATTGACGAACTAGCTAAGTTGGAAAGGACCATCAGGATAGCTAAGAAACAGTCTACAATGGTTGCTCCACTTGTCTTGGTCGAAGATGCAGAGGGTCACTTGGTTGAAAAAGATGGAAACAGGAGGAATGAAGAAGGGTAGAGGCTGGATCAGAATGGGAATGTCATAGCTGAACAGGTCGTTCAGCAAACACCAGATGAAGCTGTAAACGTTGGAGGGCGTTTTGTACAGCTGACTCTAGGAGATTATAATAGACCTGACCAGTTTATGCCAACAAAGCTGCAATCCGCCCTCCTGCTTTTCAGAGAAACGATTTTGAGCTCAGGCCTGCTTATTATCAGCTTGTGGGTCAGCATCCTTTTCATGGCTTACCACATGAGCATCCTATGGATCACATAGAGAGGTTTGAGGATTTGGCTTCAAGTGTAAAAGCTAATGGAGTTAGCAATGATTTCCTGTTCTGCAAGCTGTTTCCTTACTCTCTTGGAGGAGATGAAGCTTATTGGCTGAAGCAACTGGAGCCTGGATCGCTGACTACCTGGTAAGACACCAAAAATGCCTTTCTGAACAACTTCTATGATGATGCTAGATCAGAGGACCTGAGGACGAATATTGCTTCATTTTCCCAAGGACCTACTGAAGCTTTTAAAGCTTCCTGGTTGAGATTTAAGTCCAATCAGAGAGACTGTCTTCATCATGGTTTCAATCAGGTGCAGCTGCTTGGAATTTTTTTCAGAGGAGTGGACTGAAAATATCAGATGGCGGTGGATGCTGCTAGTAGTGGAAACTTCAACACCAACCTTCAAGAAGCTGCAATAACTCCGATTGAGAACTTAGCCTGCAGTAACAGCACCAAGAATGCTGACTTTCAGAAGATGAAACAAGCTGGTTTAAATGATGGAAACCAGATTGCTGAGGTTAAGGCTAAGCTGGACAGTATGTATAGCCTTCTGGTGGGAAAGAAATCTGTCCAGTTTGCTGCAGAAGTGGAGACTTTCAAAAATCCTAAGGAGATTGAGCAGGAGGATGTTAATTTCATCAATGCAGGAGGATTTCAGGGTAAAAGGTTTGTCAATCAGCAGTGGAACAGAGGTTACAATGGTAATAATCAGAAAAGTACCTTCACAGAAAACCAGAATTCTTCTGGTTACACGCCACAGCCACAATTCAAGAAGACTGAGTTTCAAAAACATTACCAGAACAGCAGTACCTTCAACATGAATTATGGTTTTTCTTCCTTCCAAACTGCACCTCCACAAGACAACAAGATGGAATCTATGCTGGAAAAGATCCTAGAAGGACAGCAGAAGATGACATTGGACTTCAATGGGAAGCTAGATTTGCTGTACCAAGACCTGAATGGAAAAATTGAAAGTCTGAACTCTCATATGAATAAGCTGGATGTTCAGGTTGCTCAAACTGCAAGAGCTGTTCAAAGGCAAGAGGGATTCCTTCCTGGAAGGACTGATATCAATCCCAAGCATCAGGTTAATGCCATCACAGTCAAGAGTGAAAAACCTTAAAACAATGCAGAAAAAGAGGTTGAGTGCAGAGCAGATCGTGCAACTGCTGAAAATTTTGCAGTCTCAGAGGGAGTGACGAGCGTCACCAAGGAGGAGTGTCGCTCGTCACCCACTTTACAAAGGCTCGACACGAAGGACTCATCCCCGATCAGTGACGATCGTCACCCACCCTAGAACGATGGTGCTTCGCCTGTAACCGCAGATAATGGCAAGGAACAAGCTTATCAACCCAAGATACCCTACCCCAAGCATTCCAGGAAGTCTAAATATGAGATAGAAGAAGCCATATGCAAGGCAATGATAGACAAGCTGATGGTTGAGATTCATCTTGTTGATGCAGTCAAGCTTTCACCTACACTAAGAAGGTATGTTAAGAAAATGGTTGTGAATGGTGTAAGTCCTGAGGAAGCGACATTGCTCACCAGAGAGATTAGTGCAATTCTCTTGGGTACAGTTCCAAAGAAGAAGAAGAAGGTGGTTGTCTCTGAACAAGTCAGTGCTATCATTTAAAGCAGAATTCTAGAAAAGCTACAGGATCCAGGAAACTTTGTGCTTGATTGCTCAATCTCAACTGGAAGGTTTCCTCATTCGATTTGTGATCTAGGGTCAAGTATTAACTTGATGCCTTTATCTGTTGCTGCTAGACTTGTAATGACTGATGATATATCATGGTTTTTGCTGGTTTTTAACCATGATATAAGTCTTGTTTATAAAGTCTGTTTGGTATTTTTCGAGTCCTATATAGTCTTTGCAGGTCTAGGTATGTTTGGAGCATAACCGTGAGTTTTGGAGCCTTCTGGAGCTATGTTGAAGCTGATGCTGAAAAGACCAAGTCGGAGAGCATTATGAAGCAGGGTGTCGATCGACAGCGGTCGTGGTCGCGAAGAGAGTGTAAAAACTCATTAGAAGAATTAGCTACTTAGCCCAGAAGTTTCCCACTATATGTATCTTTGCCCCAATTCATGTTTAGACTTGTATTTAGGTTTTCTAAGCCATTGTTAGGATCATCTTGTTTTCATGGAGACTAAGAGAGAGATTATATTGAGAGCTTTTGGGAAGACAAATCCATACTCTGTAGAGAAGAATTTTGAATCCCTTCATCTTTTACTCTATTTCTTAATGTAATTTTATTCAGTCATGATTTGTGTTTCACTTGCTGTGTTTGAGTAATCTGCTAGTTAGGTTTTGGGTTATTCAAAGGTTGATAATGAATTGTTAGAACTACAAAACTGGAAGGATAAATCATTTGGTTCTTCATCTAGATTGCTTTAACACTGGTTTTAAGATTGATCACCTAGAAATCAGATCTTAGGTTGTTTAATAGATGTGGAAACATTGTTAATCACCAGAACTATCTTAGATGAGCAAAATAACTGATTGCAAAGGAATTTGGATTAGCGATTTTGTTAGCATATCGAACCTGAACTATAATGCTTGCTTAGGTTGTTAGAATTTGCAAAGGAATTTGGAATTCTAGAATCTGATCATAGTTAATCTCTGCGATGGAAGTCGATTAGTTTTACATTCATGTTTTCGAGTTCTAGAATGGTTTTTATAAATATTCCTTTCAGTCCATAATCTGCGAGTTATGTCAATCTGCGAATTTCCCATTGCCTAGCGTCTTGTCTCTATTGATTTTAAGAACTCACAATCCGCTCTTGATCTTGTCACATTCATTCTATTATTTAGTTTTATTTATTATTGAATGTTTAGCTTCTTTTGAATCTAAAATCTGTTGAGTAATTGTATTAAGTCCTTGCGAATTCGATCCCTAAGTACTAGAGTGATCTCTTAATTTGAGAGAGTAGCTCTAACGATTAATTTGAGCATATCAAATTTTGGTGCCGTTGTCGGGGACTTAGATATTACTTTCAGATTTTTAGTTTTAGAATTTTGACTAAGCTTTTATTTTCTGTTTACTAACTTTCTTCACTTCTCTGTTGTCTTTTTCAGGTGCATGCATAATCACAGTACCAGGAGCAACAAAGACAAAGAACTTGTGACTCTAGGCATCGACGAACTCGCCAAGCTAGAGAGAACCATCAGGAAAGCCAAAAAACAGACTAAAATGGTTGGACCACTTGTTTTGAGGACAGATGCTGAGGGTCATTTAGTTGATAGAGAAGGGAACAGAAGAAATGAGGATGGGCAGAGGATAGATGACAATGGCATTGTGATTGAGGAGCAGAATGTGCGACAACAAGCTGATGAAGATGCAAGCTGATGAAGATGCTGCTGGGCGTCATCCACAGATGACTCTGGGAGATTACAACAGGCCTGATCAGTTCTATTTATATAGAGCTGCAATCCGCCCACCAGCCTTTCAGAGGAATGATTTTGAGCTGAAACCCAGTTACTACCAGCTTATAGGGCAGCACCCTTTCCATGGGCTTCCACATGAACACCCAATGGATCATATAGAGAAGTTTGAAGACATGGCTACAAGTGTTAAAGCCAATGGAGTCACCAATGATTTCCTATTTTGCAAGCTTTTCCCTCACTCTTTGGAAGGAGATGCAGCACATTGGCTCAAACAGCTGGAACATGGTTCTTTGACCACGTGGGAGGACACTAAATCTGCTTTTCTCAACAACTTTTATGATGATGCAAGGTCAGAGGAGTTGAGGACAAAAATCACCACATTCTTACAAGGTCCAACTGAAGCTATCAAAGCAGCCTGGGTGAGGTTCAAGCTGTACTAAAGGGATTGTCCACACCATTGGTTCAATGAAGTACAGCTGTTGGGTATCTTCTTCAGAGGTGTTGATTGGAAGTACCATATGGCTTTGGATGCAGCAAGCAATGGGAACTTCAACACTAGAGTCCCAGCTGACGCCATCAAGCTGATAGAGAACCTAGCTTTCAGCAACAACACCAAGAATGCTGATTTTGAAAGACAGGAAAATGCTGGCAATGCAGGGAGCAATCAGTTTGCTGCTGAGATGAAGGCCAAACTGGATTCTGTTCATAACCTCTTGATGGCTAAGAAGTCTGTTCAGTTTGCTGCTGAGGTTGAGACATTTGAGCCAGCTGAGGAGTTTGAAGAAGAAGATGTCAACTACATAAATGGAGCTGGTTTTCAGGGTCAGAGGTACAACAATCAGCAAGGAAACAGAGGAATCAGTGGGAATATGCAGAGGAGCAACTTCACAGGGAGCCAAAATTCTTCTGGTTACACCCCCAAGCCTCAGTTCCAGAAGCCTTAACAGAACAACAACTTCAACAGGAACTATGGTTCCTCATCTTATCAGCCAGAACCAGCACCATCAGCTTCAAGTAAGATGGAAGCCATGCTTGAGCAGTTGCTAGAAGGTCAGCAAAAGATTACAGTTGACTTCAATGGCAAGATTGACGCCCTATACCAAGATTTGAATGGAAACTTGAAGCTCTAAACACTCATGTTAAGACTTTGGATACTCAAGTGGCTCAAACTGCTGGAGCTATGAAAAGGCAAGATGAATTTCTTCCAGGAAGAACATATACCAATCCAAGGCACTCTGTCAATGCCATCACACTGCGGAGTGGAAGCAATCTGCAACAAGTGCAGAAAAAGGGCCTGAATACAGAGGATTTCGAGCAACTGCAGGAATTTGAAGATGAAGATTTCGCCAATATGGAAGAGTGTCGATCGACACCAACCCTCAGTGTCGATCGACACCAGAGGAAATTCACGGTTCTTCGACTCGAGGCGAAGGGATATCGACCAAGGTCGACAAGCAGCTCAACACACGATCGACACGCTCGACACCACTTCCAGGAGCTAGTGTCGATTGACACCCACCCCCTGGTGTCGATCGAAAACCCACCACAGAAGCAAGCTGCGATTTTCCATACTCCAGAAAATGCAGAAGAAAGGGTCTATAAACCAAAGATACCTTATCCAAGGAACCAGAAGAAGACTAAACAGGAACTGGAGGATGCTAGGATCAAAGCTATCAT
This sequence comes from Thlaspi arvense, assembly GCA_911865555.2. Classification (NCBI taxonomy): domain Eukaryota; kingdom Viridiplantae; phylum Streptophyta; class Magnoliopsida; order Brassicales; family Brassicaceae; genus Thlaspi; species Thlaspi arvense. Next base: position 20,517,210 of record OU466858.1, on the reverse strand, counting down.
GGATAAGCTTGTGGTGGAGATTCCTTTGATAGATGCTATAAGGACTACTCCTGTGATAAAGAGGTATGTGAAAAGAATGATGACCAAAAATCTGGGACTTGAGCAAGGGGCAATGCTGATTTCAGAGCAAGTGAGTGCAGTCATTCAGAATAAGATACCAGAGAAGCTGACTGATCCTGGGAGCTTTGTTCTAGACTGCACAATCTTTTCTGAAAGGTTTGAGAGGTCATTGTGTGATTTGGGGTCAAGTGTCAACTTGATGCCTCATTCAGTTGCTGTCAGCTTGGGCATGACTGATTTCCAGCCAACCAGAATATCTCTTATCTTAGCAGATAGATCAGTAAAGATTCCTGAAGGCATTCTAGAGGATGTGCAAGTCAAGGTGGGAGATTTTGTGATTCCCACGGACTTTGTGGTTCTAGCTTATGGTGAAGAACCAAATGACCCTTTGATTTTGGGAAAGCCATTTTTAGCTACTGCAGGCGCCATCATTGATGTCAGAAAAGGGAGCATTGCTTTGAATGTGGGCGATTTGGTGATGAATTTTGACATGGACAAGTTGATAAAGAGACCAACAATAGATGGCCACACATTCTATGTAGACTCCCTCACCAGTCTTGCAGAAGAGATCTTCCAAGAGATGCATCCTACAGACCCTTTGGAGAGGGCATTGACAGTTTCTGCAGAAGCAACAGAGCATCTAGAAAACATTGCTGCTGGTTATGTCAGAATGATGGATGCAAGTGAGCAAGTCATGCAGCTGGTTGCACAACAAGAGCTGGTTGGGACATCTGTAAAAGCTGCAAAGCTAGGCGATTGGAGTGAAGAAAAAGCTCCAAAAATTGAACTCAAACAGCTCCCTGCAGGTCTAAGGTATGCTTTTCTGGGACCTAACTCTACATATCCTGTTATAGTTAGTGCTACCTTAAACAATGCAGAGCTCACTTTACTGCTAAGCAAGCTGCGCACTTTTCGCAAAGCTCTTGGCTATTCTCTTGATGACATTTCAGGTATCTCTCCAGAGTTGTGCATGCACAGGATACACTTTGAAGATGAGTCAAAGTCATCAATTGAGAACCAGAGGAGGCTGAATCTGAACTTGCAGGATGTAGTGAAGAAGGAAATTATGAAGCTTCTAGCTGCTGGGATCATCTATCTGATTTCAGATAGCACTTGGGTCAGTCCAGATAATTGTGGTTCCCAAGAAAGGAGGAGTCACATTGGTGAAAATTGAGAAGAATGAGCTGATTCCCACAAGAACCATCACTGGACACAAAATGTGCATTAACTACAGGAAGCTCAACGCTGCAACAAGGAAGGACCACTTCCCACTGCCATTCATTGATCAGATGCTGGAGAGGTTGGCGAATCACTCCTACTACTGCTTTCTCGATGGCTACTCTGGCTTCTTTCAGATCCCCATTCACTCAGATGACCAAGAAAAGACCACATTTACTTGTCCTTATGGCACCTTTGCATATCGCAGAATGCCATTTGGACTTTATAATGCTCCTGTGACATTTCAGAGGTGCATGCTTTCCATCTTTACAGACATGATTGAGAAGTATATGGAGGTCTTCATGGATGACTTCTCAGTATATGGATCATCCTTCAAAGACTGTCTTGACAACCTCTGTCAAGTGCTTGCAAGATGTGAAGAGAAGCACCTAGTTCTGAACTGGGAGAAATGCCACTTTATGGTCAGAGAAGGGATTGTACTTGGCCATCGAGTTTCTGGTGAAGGCATTGAAGTTGACAAAGCCAAAATCGAAGTAATGACAAGTCTGCAGCCACCAGATTGTGTGAAATCTGTAAGGAGCTTTCTAGGACATGCTGGATTTTACAGGAGGTTCATTAAGGATTTCAGTAAGATTGCAAGACCACTCATAGCTCTGCTTTGCAAGGATGTAAAGTTTGAATTTACTGAAGAGTGTCATTCAGCCTTCCAGTAAATCAAGCATGCATTAGTGAGCGCCCCCATTGTGCAGCCTCCTGATTAGGATCTACCATTTGAGGTGATGTGTGATGTTTCAGACTTTGCAGTGGGCGATGTTTTGGGTCAGAGAAAGGAGAAGAAGCTTCATGCAATCTACTATGCAAGCAGAACCTTGAATGATGCTCAAAAGAACTATGCAACTACAGAGAAGGAATTGTTGGCTGTAGTGTTTGCATTTGAGAAGTTCAGACAGTACTTGGTTGGAGCTAAGATAATTGTGCACACTGATCATTCTGCTCTCAAGTTCTTAATGCAGAAAAAGGATGCCAAACCAAGACTGTTGAGATGGATTTTTCTACTACAAGAGTTTGACATTGAGATAAGGGACAAGAAAGGGATTGAAAATGGGGTAGCAGATCACCTTTCAAGAATCAGGATTGAAGACAACATCCCCATTGATGATTTCCTGCCAGAAGAGAATATATGTCTCATTGAGGCAAGGTTGCAGCCTTCAGAAGTGGAAGACTTGCAGTTTTTTTGAGCTGCAGACAGGGTGGCGATCGACACCCACCACTTGGTGTCGATCAACACCAACCTCGAGGCAAGTTAATATCGAGCAGGATCGACATCACCCTCGTCACCAAGTCGACACAGACTTGGTGTCGATCGACACCAAGTCGACACAGACTTGGTGTCGATCGACACACCCCATCTGGTGTCGATCGACACCACTCGCGAACTGCCAATCTACTTCAGAAAATCCTGCGTGATGTCTTCTCTCAGCCTATCTTCGCAATTACAGCCTCTTCTAGGCCTTGGTATGCGGATATTGCCAACTACCTAGCTGCAGATGAGGTCCCTGAAACCCTCAAAGGCTATGAGAAGAAGAAATTCATGAGAGAACTCAGGAGATATTACAGCGTTGAGCCTTACTTGTACATGCACTGTTCAGATGGAATCTACAGAAGATGTCTTGCAGAAGCTGAAGTTCAGAATGTGCTGTTCCACTGTCATGGGTCTAAGTATGCAGGACACTTTGCTACTTTCAAGACTGTCTCCAAGGTCCTACAAGCAGGCTTCTGGTGGCCTACAATATTCAAAGATGCTCAGACATTCATCTCACAATGTGATGTCTGCCAAAGGAGAGGGAAGATCAGTAAAAGACATGAGATGCCACAAAACTTCATACTTGAGGTAGAAGTTTTTGACTGCTGGGGCATCGATTTCATGGGGCCCTTTCCTTCATCTTATGGGAACAAGTACATCCTGGTTGCAGTTGACTATGTCTCCAAGTGGGTGGAAGCAATTGCCAGTCTACACAATGATGCTGCAGTGGTCCTGAAGTTGTTCAAAACCATCATTTTCCCCAGGTTTGGAGTACCACGGATTGTGATCAGTGATGGTGGAAAACACTTTATCAATAGAGTGTTTGAGAAGCTGCTGCAGAAATATGGAGTTCACCACAAGGTTGCCACACCTTACCACCTTAGACAAGTGGTCAGGTTGAAGTTGTCAATAGGCAGATCAAGGAAATCCTGGAGAAGACAGTTGGAAAGACAAGACAAGATTGGTCAGCCAAGTTAGATGATGCACTTTGGGCCTACAAAACAGCATTCAAGACACCACTTGGCGCCACCCCATTCTATTTGCTTTATGGAAAGCATGTCACCTTCCAGTGGAGCTTGAACACAAGGAAAATTGGGCTGTCAAGAAGATGAGCTTTGACTTGAAATCTGCAGCAGAGAGGCGCCAGATACAGCTCAATGAGTTAGATGAGATCAGACATCATGCATATGAAAACTCAAAGCTGTACAAGGAGAGGACTAAAGCCTACCATGACAAGAAGATCCTTGCCAGACACTTTGAACCAAATGACCAGGTACTTTTGTATAGCTCACGTTTACAATTATTTCCTGGAAAATTGCATTCTCGTTGGTCAAGTCCTTTCACAGTCAAGGAAGTCAGACCATGCGGTGCAATTGTTCTATCAACTCCAGAGGGCAGGGAGTTTGTTGTTAATGGGCAAAGGGTGAAACATTACTGGGCGAAAGCCGCGATTCCCGAAGGACATATTGTACCTATGGCAGATGCACCCACAGCCTGATCCTGAGGACAGTCAAGCTAATAATGTTAAACGTGCGCTTGGTGGGAGGCAACCCACTGGTAAGTGTACATACTTAGTCTAATTTTTAATTTTTACTGCCTTATTTTCGTGTTACAGAGTAAAAAAAAAACCCGTAGCGAGTCAATATCGACCACGGTCGACACGGGCTGGTGTCGATCTGATGCAAGGGTTTTACCCCTTGTAGGACAATTGCCCTAGCTTGTACTAGTCAGTTGCAGTATAGCATAGGGTTATATCAATCCAAATGGGAAGAGTTGAAAGACAGAAGAGTTGAGAGTGGAATCTCTAAGTCAAGCAAGCCAAGAAAGGGGTTTTGTTGCCTAAGCAACAGTTCTAACAACCTAAGTGAAACAAGCAGCAGCAAGGTGAAAGCAAAAGCAAACTAAGCAATTCTAAGCAAGAAAAACAAAGTGAAACAGAGCAAAACAGAGCAAATTCGAAATTCATATTAGGGAAAGACAAGTTCCTAGATGTGGTTATTGACTTTGGAGAATTTCAGACATTGATTAAGGTTGTTTCAAACTACATTGATCAAGCAAGTAAGCAAGCAATGGTGGTTCCTAGACATAGAGTTCACAACTAAGCTAGTTAGATCCAATCTCTTGGCAAATAACCATTTGCTAAACATCTTAACAAGAACTAACTCTCATTAGTGCTAAAACATCAAGCAAGCAAGACTAATCAACTCTATTCAAGTCAAAATGCTCCTCAAACAGTCAATCTCTTGAGCCAAGGCCAGCAAATCCTCTATTAAACAGGTTCAGCATTTCATCAAACACTTGGTGGGCATAAGAGAAAGCTAACAACCTAGACCAGTTTGATCAAGACTAATCTAGCATGAATAACAGATTAATAGAGAGGAACCCATAAACAGAAGCACATAACAAGCCTTAATCAAACCATAGATTCCCCTAATCTACCACATCTAGAAACCCTAAGGTAACTACTCACTCATAATCATGTTTAACACCAAATCACAAAGGGAGAAGATGCTAATCATGATTAAAAGAAAGATTAAAGCAAATACTTGATTGTATTAAACAAAGCAAAGAAATTGTCTTACAAACTTAAAGAAATAGCTTAAGAACAGTATTTTGACAAGACCTCTCGAAAATATAGAAAAAGGGGCTATTTATAGCCTAAGGGAGAAAACCCTAGAAAAGTGGCAAAAGTGTAATTAAAAACAGGTTCGGGCTGGGTCAGTATCGGTCAGTTGTGTCGTCCTCCAGTGACCGAAATTTATCTGTATCGGTCATCAGTGATCGACACACACGACCGAAATTAGAACGGTGTGTTTGTGTCGACCACATCAGACCAATACTGGTGATCGATACTGCTCCATTTCGGTCACTAGAGACCAAAAATCACCAGGCTCTGACCGAAAACTTCTGCAGAGATCTTCTGCTTTGATCCTTCTTGCTCCCTTTTGTCCAGCTAGCCTCCTGGATCATTCTCAAAGCTCCTCCAAGATCCTTTAAGCTCCGAAAGCACCTAAAACATCCAATATGCAAGAAAAATACAATTTATACTCTAAATGCAACCTAAGTCTAGAAGGAGAAGAAAATGGGACAAAAGCTAAGGGAAAATATGTAAAAGAGGACTAAAACATGTACTAAATGCAGCTCTAAATTGTGTAAATACAAGGGATATCAATACCCCCACTCTTGCCTTTTGCTTGTCCTCAAACAAGTAAGAACAAATGGGAGAGTGAGGTTTGAAAGTGGGCATTCAGATTCCAAAAGTGCAAAGGTAAATAGATGGTTTTAATGCTCAAGTGCCTAGTTGTAGGATGCAAACACAATCAGCTATACTTAAAAGAACCTAGCCATGCTCATCATGTTTCAAAATGATCTTAAATCTCAACTTAGGCAAATGCTCAAATCAATCAACTCTTTAACATTCAATTAAGTTCAGAACATGAATCATGCTTATGCAAATCAAGTGAAGACATTTGGTTGAAGAGGGGTAAGGTTATGAGACAAGAATGATCTCATTTAAGAACAGGGTTAAAAACATAAAGGATCACTCAATGAAATGATTTCATCTTAGGCATAATGCTAAAGGTAAAATCACACTTATGATGCAATTCAAAGCCCTCTTCTACCCTTACTTCCCAAAGATGAGTCCTAAGCATTTCTAAACCCAAAAGTGAACCCTCTAAGTCTACCCTTTCCTAAACTCTACCCTTTTCTTTCTTCTTATTCATGGTTGGGGAAACTTTCTTTATTCTGCTTGTGTGGTTGCTTCTTCTTGGTTGGGACTTGCTCTTCTTTATTGTAATGGCACCTTCATCACCTTTGGTGGATTGCTTCTGGTCTGATTTTTCTTCTTTGGACCCTCTCTGAGCTTTGTTGTTGGCGCCAATTCTTCCTTTTGAACTTAGAGCTTTTCTTCCCTTTGCTTAACCACAATACTAAACTGTTTCCCCTTTATCTACCATTTCAAATCTTTCCCTTTTCTTTTCAAAAGATAAAAACCATTAAGCTCAAACCACCTAACTCTACCCTTTCAAACCCCAAAAACTCCTATCCTAGAATCAAGCTCAAGATGCAAGCTGATATCTACAAGAGAGCTAATCATTGCCAGCCTTATTCCTAACACTTTTTGCCAAGACAAAATCGAAAATGCAATGCAAAGGCCTCACAGCTCTCACAATAGTGTTTAGGCTCAAAAGGAGGTTTTGGCTAAGGGTGAGGATGTAACTGTCCCATAAGTATGAGGATCAGCTATTTGGATCAACAAGAGTGGTAGAAAGGAGAAAGATGATCCAAATATGTATATGGTAGCCAGGAATTCACTTTTCAATGCATAAGACATGATAATTGAAAGTCTAAATTAAAGTTCAAGTTGATAGAGTTGATTTTCAGAGAACAAATGCTTTCAGAATGAGATGAGAAGACCAAATCTAGCAATCTAAGCATGGTTCAGCCTTAACTTCTAGCAATCATATGATGCATCAAATAACTAAGCACTTGAAAACCGAAATCATCTTTAAACACTAAGCACTTTACAAGGAAAATTCATCATAATGCCCTATGCAAATGCAATGCAACCTATATGTCAACACTAGACTCAATCTTAAAGGAATGAAATGCAACTACATGCTTTCTTTTTGGTTTGCAAAAAATGCAAAAGATTTTCAATTTTTTTTGATTTTTTTGTGTTTTTCTATACCTTACATGTATGCATGATATGCATGAGACTCAAAGTGAAAAGAAAAAGAAAAACTAAGAAAACAGAACACAAAGTCAAACCCCAAATCTCTCCCCCACACTTAAATTACACAGTCCCTTGTGTAATGAAAGCAATGGAAGAGAGAAGCAACAAAATATATTACAAAAATGAAAAGATGCAATGGTATATAACAATGGAAAGGATGTGGTACTTGGTTTAGTGGCAGGAGTGGTGGGATGATCCTGAGGTTTGAGGAGACTTACTAGCTCTCCTCTTCCTTCTTTCATAAACAATAGTGGAATGCTGTGCTGCTTGAGGTGGTGGAACCCAGCTTGACCAAAGTTGCTCAGCCTGTGAAGAAGTTCCTTGTGAGCCCCATTGCCATGTTTCCTGAACTTCAGAGGAGTTGGGGTTTGGCGCCTCCCAAGCTGATGGAACATGGGCTCTTGGCTCATAAGATGAAGCCCTTGGTTGTTCCCAGGTACCCCACTGGTCACTTGGTTGTATATGAAATGAATGTCTTCCATGGGGGTTCCATATAGCTTCCTCTTCTTCAGTTGGCTGAAGTTGCTCTTCTTGTTGAGAGTTGAGCTCATGGGTGTGGCTGTGGTGGGAAGTTCTTGCTGATGTAGCCTTGTTCTTCTTGAACTTCCCTTTCATCATTTTCATAAGCCCTTTGATGGCTTTATCTTGCCAATTGCACCACTTCTGGAGTGTGCTGATGTGCTCATGAGCTGCTCTCAAAGAGCTTCTTTGGTTGGGTGCTGCATAAGGCTGGAAGTGGAACTGCCTTGAGCTGTAGCTCAACACTTCTTCTTCTCCAAGCTCATCTTCTTCATGGGTTCCTCCTTGAAAATCAGCGCCAGCATTAGCATTCCCTTGATCTTCTTCTTCTTCTTCTCTAATCTCTTCAGTGAGCTCCTCCTCTTCATCACTGTCTTCTTCTTCTTCTCCAGGAACAGGGCCGCCTGTGTAGAGCTCTTCAGTGCTTGGGTTGAAGCTGATGTTTCTTTTTCTGAAGAAGGATGTAAGCTTTGGATTGGGGAGGAGGACTTTTGCTGGTGTGTCAAAGCCTGTGATGAAGTTGTACACATGCTTTCCACCAATGGTTCTTTCAAGGTAGTGGCTTCTCTTGAGGTAATCAATGTCAATCCATAGTGGCTCAAGTGCATCACCTTCATGTTTGTCAAGGTCTACTCCACTAGCTTGTAGAACTGCTGTCACAGCTCCCCCAACGTGCACTTGAGGGCTCTTCTCCTTCTTTGTCTTACTCAAAACCCAGCTCTGGTAGGAAAGGAGCTGCTCCATCAACATAGCGACATAGCAGGGGTTGCTTCTCGGTGCTCTGAGAGGTTCCCCATACTCATCGCTTCCCAACACCTCATACAGTCCTTGGTATATCAGGTCTGTCTCCCTTCCTGTGAGATATCTCGTCTCCTTCCTTGCAAAGAGTGTATTCGCAAGTGCTTTTTGGACATATCTCGCGGCTGGATGCCTTAGGTGCTGGTTCCTTGATCTTCCAGGAGTGTATTGCCCAACCCCAATGATACCCCACAGCCTGGTGTGCTGCCTACTTGGGATTTTGAACCTGCTCAGCTTGGTGTGGTGGGACTTCAGCTCTAGATCCTTGGCGATCTCTGTGAATGTTGAGGAGAACTCTTCCTTGCCAATCCTAAAAGAGATCCATCCATCGCCATTAGGGAGCTCACTGTCTTCATACCAAACCACTTTGAGTGTGGAGAGGAATTGGTAAGTGAGCTGATGGTAAGATGGGAGTGGCATCTCCATGAAAGCTCCAAGACCCATGCGCTCAAACGTGGCTTTGCAGTCAGTATAGAGTCCAAGCACCTTCATTGTGGAAGTGCATGGATATCTTGTTGGCTTGAAAGTGCACTGGTTGAAAGCCTTCATGAGTTCTTTAGCAGCACTGCCCTTGTTTGTTGATCTTCTCCCTCATTCCCAACCGGTCTCTTCCCAGCGGCTTTGGAGGATTGCTCATCAGCTTTTCCCTTTCCTTTTTCTTGCCTTGCTGGTGGTGATATGGTTGCTTCTTGAGGTGCTTTTCCCTTTTTCCCAGCAGCTACTTTTGTTCTTCCCATTGTACCTTCAAAAGCAAAGCTTGAAAACAATGTAAGTGAAAGAATAGAAGTTGAAGAACCAAATAGCTGAAAGCTTTTAAATAAAAATCTCCTTGAGCTAAGAGAAGTATAACAAGTCCTAATCAACAAGCTTAAACTTCTTCAAAGCAAAAAGAAATTAAAAGCCAACAACTAAATAAGTTAGGATGAACAGAAGATGAGCAGTTATGCATGACATCCTAGCAAAGCGGTTCCTAGGCAAAGAGATGATGATTTTGCAAAATGGATTAAATTAAACAAGCTATGAGATGAATAGACAATTAAGTATAACTTTAACAGTCTAGCTTGATATTTCAACAAAAATTCAAAATGCAAAATCATAGCATAACATTTAAAACTAAACTCTACTTGCTCTTGTAAAGAGTAAAGAGTAAGAGCAAAGAGAGATAGTTTAGGAAGCAAACCTTTTGTTGAGCTTTTGAACACTTAGAGCAAGCAATAAAAGAGAAGAAGAAATAGTGATTTCGAGCTTTAAGTGAGAAGAAGAGTGAGTTTAAGTGTGAAGAGAAGTGAAAGAAGATTGTTGCTTAAATAGAGAGAAAGGAGGAGAAACCAAAGGAATCAAAGGTTGTTGAGGGAACATAAGGAATCAAAAGTGTGGGGGACAAAAACAAAAGGTGTTCAGAAGCCAAGAAAGAGGTCAGAAGGAATCCCGATTAAAAAAATTAAACTCCCTTGGCGCCAAACCAAAGGAGAGAAATTTTTTTTGAAAGTTGATGCACTTACCTCAGATGGAGTTTCGGTCACTCATGACCGATATTATTGACCAAAATTTGTATTTTCGGTCATGAGTGATCGATACTGGGGACTGACGTGCTTCCTAGGATTTGTGTCGGTCATCAGTGGTCGACACACTTGACCGAAATACATCCGGCATGATTGTGTCGATCTTGAGTGATCGATACTGGTGACCGATATGATTTCAAGAATCGTATCGATCAATAGTGGTCGACACGATAGACCGAAAATCATACAGTATGTTTACATCGACCAAGTGTGGTCGATATGAATGACCGAAAACTTTCCCACCTTCAAACATCTTTCCATATCGATCACAAGTGACCGATATGTTGACTGGTGTAGACTGGCTCTACTGATATCGGTCAGTCATGATCGATACTATTGACCGAAAATATGTGTATCGTTCTGTCATGACCGATACAAATGACCGATACCAGCCAGAATACACCTGTTATTTGTCCCCTTCAGACTTTCTCAAACCCCAGTTCAGAATCCTGTTTCTATACACTAAAAAATAGCATAAAAGATAATCTAGAAAGCATAATATATACAAAAGGATAACATGGGATTACCTCCCAACTGTGCTTGTTTAAAGTCACTAAGCTTGACTTTGATTACCTCTTTAGTTGAGGTGAGGAGAAGGAGTCTTAGAACTCCTTGGTGTCATCTTGCTTCTCTTGACCTTGGTGGTGACTCCATTCACCTTGATCTTGGCAAAAGGTGTAGCTTTCCCTTCTAGCTGAAGCTTGAAGAAAAACTCTCCCTTCTTGGAGACACTTGGTTACAAAACCACTTCTCATTTGCTAGTAACCAGCTTAACATCATTCAGATTCTTGTAACTAACCACTTCAAGGACCTCCTTTTCAGTGGTGTCTTCAAACAACTTGACCAAGCAGCAGCCATCAAAACTTTCTCCTTGATAGCCTTCAAACTCTGGCCAATTCATTCTAGGCTGCTTCAGCTTCTTGATCTCCATTGAGAAGGCTTGCTCATTCTCCAGCTTATTCCCCTTTGAGTAAAACCTTAGAACCTTCTTCTTGGTCAGCTTCAGCTCAATAATGCATTCCTTAGCATCAAACACTGCTCCAGCTGAGGCTAGGAAAGGTCTTCCTAGAATGACAGCATTCTTTATGTGCCCTTCCACATCAAGCACCAGGAAATCAGTGGGAATGGTTACTCCTTCTATCATCATTGGCACATCCTTGAGACTCCCTAGTGGTCTCTTCACTGTCCCATCAGCTATAGTAAGGGATACATTACTCTCTTGCAGTTGAGTGTAGCCAAGAGCTTTAGCAGTAGAGGATGGGAGAAGGTTGATACTTGCCCCTAAATCACAGAGGCAATTCTTGAAAGTCCTCCCTTTTAGCTCACATGGGAGAGTGAAGCAGCCTGGATCTCCAAGTTTCTTGACATTAAGCTCCTTAACTTCTGGTGATCCAGTCTTCACCTTTAGCTTTTCAACTTTTTCTTGGCCATTCAACCCTCTCAAATCCATCTGAGCAGCATAGAGAGTTTCATACTTCTGAAGTAGCTGTTCTTTGAACCTCCCTGGAAAAGGGATGGTTGGTTGATAGATAGGAAGAGTAGCTGGTTGAGGTTCCTTCTGGTCATCAGCAGCATCCATCAAGTAATCCTTTGTGTTGTCAACAATCTCATGTGGCGCCCACCACTCTTCATCATCTGAGTTTTCCTCAACTCCAAAAGGTTCTCTTTCCACAGCTCTTTGTTCAGCTTCAATTTCTAGAAAACTCCCCCCCCCCCCCCCCCCCCCCCCCCCCCCCACTTAGAGTTTCAGTGTCCTTAGTGAACAAGTAGAGGAACTCTTCAATGATAGCTTCCTCTTCAGGTGAGAGGTTCATTTCTTCTGTGACAATGGCATTGCAGAATTCCTTTGGGTTAGCCTCTGGTTTTCCAGGAAGGTAACCTTGAGGCTTGGGACATCATGGGGTTGTAAGTGGTACTTCTCACTGTTGTAGCTTGGAGCATCTGATTCTTCTTCCTCTTTATGTCCTTCTTCCATTTGCCCTCCTTCAAAGACCACAAGGGAAAAGTCTCCTTGAGGAAGAGGAGTGTTGGCGCCTTGGTGAATATAAGAGGATGGAGCACCAGCTTGGTAGAGAAGGTGCTGTGGGATTTGAAAGGCAGAGCTGTTGGGGTTAGAGAAGGATGTGAGATGCACATCAGGGAGTAGAAGCTTTGCAGCAGATCCATTTTCTTGGATGAACTTGTAGATGAACTTGTCACCCATTTTTTTGCCAAGGAATCTTTCTTTCTTTAGGTATGACTGGTCCAAGTATGTGATCTTGACTGTTGCTGGTCCACTCTCAACTCTTGTAGCTTCCATCAGTTGTGTAATGAGGCCAGCACAATATAGCTTTGGCGCCTTGTCATCATTGGTGGTTAACCAATGTTTGATGACCAGAAGTTGCTGCATGAAGATGGTGACCATTCCAGTTGTCCCATCTTCTCCCTTAAGCTCAACACATTGCTTTGTGCAGTCAAGTATGCTCATGAGACCCTGATCAATCAGCTCCCATTCTCCTCCTTTAACCGCTCCACTTTCTTTCCTAGCAAAGAGTGTATACGCCAGCGTCTTGTGCACATATCTGATGGCTGGATTTCTGATCAGAGAAGCCTTGCTTCTTCTTGGCTTGAAAGCGCCCTTGGCTACATGCTCCCAAAGGCTGCTCATCTCTTCTTTGCTAACCCCCAGATTCTGTCTTCTAGCGCTTCTATAAGAGAACCCAAAGGCATCTTCTATTGCTGAGAAGGACATCCTATAGTTCTTCTTGGAAACTCTGAAAGTGATGAAGCCATCACCATCTTCTTCAGGAGTCTCCTATCCTGGTTCATAGAATGTCACTTCAAAGCTTGCAAAGAATTGAAGCACTTGGTCTTTGTTGGCTGAATATGGAGTTTCCACCAACTTTGTGAGCTCCATTGTCTCAAGCATAGAAGAGCAGTCTTCATAGAGTCCCAAGGCCTTAAGAGATGGAACATGGGGGTATCTAGTTGGCCTCACATCCACCTTTTGCAGCTTGTCATACAGCTGCCTTTGAGCTGGAGTGGTGCCTTTCTTCTTTTGAGGGACCTGCTCACTAGCGCCAACATTAGCTCTCTTTTTGCCTTGGGATTTGGCGCTTGGACTCCACACTTCCTTTGCTTTGCCCTTTCCTTTCTCTTGCTTCTCAGCCTCTTTGTTTGCTCCACTCCTTGTTGTTCTTCCCATGGTACCTAAAACATATTCTCAAAAGAAAAATCAGAACCATGGAAACAACAAAACACAAAGCTTAATGTTGCCAAAAATCACAAAAGGAGGAGTTTATTTACTGAAAAGTAAACCTCTATCAGTTGTGAAGCAACTAAATAAGCAATGCATGCAAGAGATTCATTAAACCAAATTTAACATTTAATTGAAAATCATGAATCCTAGCATGGTGAAACTAAACAAATGTGCTAAGGTGCTAATGCAAAGCTAAATAAATGAATTCCTAATGCAAAGCAAGTATTCATTAATCTAAATTCCTCAAAAGTCAAACATAATCTATTCACCATGCAAAAGAAATAAAATAAATAAGAAGCATTACTCACAAATCAAGCAAACAACCACAACATATAAAGAACTTCTTAAGTGCTTAAAAATTATAAATATTTTAAGAGCTAAGAGACATTACCTTGAGTGGTTTGGCTCTCTTAGACACATAGAACACTAAATATTTTGAAATTTTTGTGGTTGTAAACAAGAAAATGAAAGTGAGAGAGAGAAGGGTGGGTGTGTTTAAATAGAGGGTTGGGGGAATCTTTTTGTGGGCAGCAAGGGGACAAAGTGTGACTAAGAGAGATCCCACTCATGCTTAGGAAGGGGAAGGATTCAAATTTGAACTCTTTGATCTAGTTTGACCCAGGAGGGAAAAATTTTGAAATGAAGAGTATTTACCTCGGGTGCAATATCGACCACTAAAGTCGATATTGATCATATCGACTAGGTCCGGTCGATATGCATGCTGATATCGGATGTATGGGTCGTGATATCGACCTGTATGCACGTCGATATTGCTTGACACCTTCTGTATCTACGTCCCTCATGTCGATATGTAGTCCGATGATCATATGTGGCTGTCCAATATCGATTTAGTAGCTCGATATGATTTGGTAAAACTCCATATCGGACTAACATGTTGATATTCAAATCGTCACACCTTGACTTATGCTGAAAAGCATGTTTTCATTTGTCCCCTAGGGTGTATTGACATGAGACGTCGATATTCACCCTGATATGCCTTTAAAAGGGCGATTAATCGCTTTTCATCCTCTCAGTTAATGCATATCGGTGTGTTACTTCGATAATATGCTCGATATGCACTTCTTGGTATTGTATCGACCTGGTACATCGATACATGTGATCGATATCGGTACCAGTTGAGGCATATCGATCTGTTTGTTGCCCGATACATTGCTTGTCAAAGCGTATCGGTTTGCCTTATACCGGTACTCTGATCGATACTTAATCCTCTCATGTGTATCAATCAGGATCACCCTGATATGCACATCGATACTAGTCTAATGTATCTGTATCGAGCAAGATTTCCTCGATATACTTGCTTGATATGAGCTGTATCGACGTGCATGGCCGATATGCTGGTCGATATTAATCCTTCTTCGACTCCTTCCTTCTCCTAAGCTTGGTTCCTTCTTCCTTAGCTTGAACCTGGTTACTAGGGACACTCAAAAACACCCACACAAACATAAAAAACATAAAAATGCAAAACTATATACAAGGATACCATGGGATTGCCTCCCAAGCGCGCTTGTTTAAAGTCACTTAGCTTGACTTTCCTCAGCTCCTTAGTTGTGGTAAGGAGCAGGAGTCTTGGAACTCCTTGGTGTGATCTTGCTTCCCTTGACTCTCCTGGTGACTCCATCAATCTTTAGCACTGCAAAAGGCTTCGACCTTCCCTCTTGCTTCATCTTGTAGCAAACTTCACCACTCTTAGAGCCAAATGGCCTCAAAACCACTCCTTCTTCTATAGGACCCAATAAGATTTCATTCACAGCATCAGAACCAGCCACTTCGAGGACCTCCTCTTCAGTGGTATCAGCAAACATCCTGGACAGACAGCAACCATCAAAACTTGCACCCACATAGCCATCAAACTCTGGCCGATGCTCCCCAACATTCTTCAACTTCTTAACCTCCATTGAGAAGGCTTCTCATCTTCCAGCTTGTTCCCTTTGGAGTCAAACTTCAGCACTTTCTCCTTGGTCAACCTTAGCTCTATTGTGCACTCCTTTACATCAAATACTGCACCAGCTGAAACTAAAAATGGTATCCCTAGAATGATGGCATTTTTTATCTTCCCTTCAACATCTAGGACCAGGAAATCTGTTGGGATGATCACTCCTTCAATCATCATTGGCGCATCTTTAAGAGCTCGAAGTGGTGCCTTTACAGTGCCATCAGCTATGGTTAGAGACACATTACTCTTTTGAAGTTGAGTGTAGCCAAGCGTCTTAGCAGTAGAGGATGGGAGAAGGTTGATACTTGCTCCAAGGTCACAAAGACAGCTCTTGAAAGTTTGTCCCTTGAGTTCACAAGGGAGAGTAAAGCATCCATGATCTCCAAGCTTCTTGATGTTCAATACTTTAGTCTTGGCAATGGCTTCTTTCAGCTCTGTCCCAACATCAAGACTTCTAAGCTTCATCTGGTTGGCATAAAGAGTAGTGTACTTATCCATAAGCTGCTTCTTAAACCTTCCAGGAAAGAGGAGAGCTGGCTTGTAAGGAGAATGATCATAGATTCCAGTTTGTTTCTCAGCCTGACCCTCCTCAAGTAGCCTATTCTTCTCTTCTTCCTTAGTGGCTGCTGCTTCAAGAGACTCTTCCTTTGTATCTTCTTTGTTGGCGTCAACTGCCAAAAACTCCTCTCCCCCACTCTGAAGTTCAATGTCCTCATTGAGCAAAGAAAGGAGCTCTTCAATAACAGCTTCCTCTTCATCTGAGAAGGTATCTTCTTCAATGACTATGGCGTTGCAAAACTCCTTAGGATTAGCTTCTGGTTTTTCAGGAAGGTGTCCTTGAGGTTTGGGACCAGCTATGCCCTTGTTGTTCTCTATTGTCTTTACTCTTGAAGCCAACCTATCAAACTTGTTTGACAACTCCATATGAAGAGTATCCATTCTGTTGTAAACTTCAACAAACTTCTTTGTGATCTCCACATTGGTAGCTTGTTGGCCTTGAAGGAGTTGTTGCAGCAGTCCTTTCACTTCAGCATCATTGGTGTTGGATGAGCTTGCTTGACCTTGAGAGAATCCAGGAGGAGCAAACTAGTTTTGCTGGAAATTGCCGTGGAAGTTATTCCTTGGTGCCTATCCTTGGTTGAATAGCGCAAAAGGCCTTGGCTGATTCCCTTGAGGTTGTTGTGGAGGGTAAAATTGGTCTTAGGGGTTGGTAACATTGTTGCTTCTGTAGGACAGGTTTGAGTTTGGTCTGTAGTTCCCATAACCATTGTAACCTTGATTCCCCAAGTAGTTCATATCTTTTACTTGTAACCCCTAATCACTAGGCAGCTCCATCATTTCACCAACATAGTTGATCTCTTTGTGTTGCACTTGGAGCAGTTTGTCAAGCCTAGTGTTCAGCTCTTTCACTCTCTTCTTTTATACTCCAGTTCCTTCTTAGTGTTGTCATCCTCTCCACTTGGAATTCTATCATAGTCTTCACTATAATTGCCATCACTTTGAGCTAAGTTCTCCACAAGCTCTAGGCCTTCATCTACATCCTTAGATAGGAAGTTTCCATTGGAGGAAGTATCAAGTAGCATCCTGATCTAGGGAGAGCGCCTCTGTATAAGGTGGAGAGGAGTGAAGCTTGTGAGTATCCATGGTGAGGGCACTGAAGTGTGTACCCTTTGAATCTCTCCCATGCTTCATCAAAACTCTCACTATTCTTTTGAGAAAAACCAGAGATTTCATTCCTGATTCTAGCTGTCCTTGAAGTATAGAAGAACTTGGTCAGGAATGCTCTCTTGCACTCATCCCAACTTGTGATGCTGCCCTGAGGTAAATTCTTCTCCCATTGATGAGCTTTGTCGCCAAGAGAGAATGAGAATAGCCACAACTTGAAAGCATCTTCACTGACTCAATTGATCTTGGTGAGAGAGCAGAGCCTATCAAAGTTGTCCAAGTGGTCTAAAGGGTCTTTTTAAGGTAAGCCATGGAACTTGCTTCCTTGGACCACGGAGATCAGACCAGAATTGTTCTCAAAGTTGTTGTTCTGAACAGCTGGAGGAATGATTCATGTTCTGTTGTTGTAAGCATTGGGAGCATCTCCTGCTCTAATGGGTCCGATTGGGCGTGCACCATGTGCTGGTCCTCTTTGACCCTGCTCACCTTGGACTCCTTGCTGTCTCTAAATGCCAGCAACTCCTTGAACACCTTGTGCTCCTGGTGGTCCTTGAAATCACTGATCATCTATACCATGCTCCTTGTTGAGCTGATGAAACCTTTGCAGTCTCTCTCTTTCCCTTGTTGCTCTTAATGCTCTTTTCACTTGCAGAATGTTGTGTTGATAATCCAGCAGGCTTTCGTTGCCTCTAGACCTAAAGTTCATACACCTAGAAGCAGAAGACCAACTTGCAAATCAGTAACAAATAGAAATTCAATAGCTTGATCTTATACCATCCACAAATCCTAATGCTTAAACTAAACCCATATGGCAACGGCGCCAATTTGATAGCAGGAAAGGACTAGCTAAACAAATCGTAACATACTCATATCAATACAGCATGTAAGGTATCAATTCATCTGAGTTCATAAGACACCAAGAATACAGAAAATCATTTAAGTCAAGCCAAATTCAAGAATACAGTTGTTATCAAACAAAACAGGTCTAAAGACTGAACTAAACAAGGCAGAAAATTCAAATAGATGAAATAAGTATCTAAGATGGGGGTTATTGATTAAGAGGAGATTATAACCTAACTAGTGATGCTTCAAAACCATTCAAACAATGATATCTTCTATGCATATGATTAACAACTATAACTAGCTCAATTCCTTGACACTAATCACTTTTCTAAACACACATTTCAGATAAATCCATTTACTCAAACACATGATCAGCAAGCATTCAAAACAGAATTCCAATCCTATAAAGCCAAAATGCACCTTAGACATCTAATTCCTTAGGCTAAGCATACAAATCCTCTAAGAGACTCAAAGCAGCATTTCATCAAACACTAATCAGGCATAAGAGAAAGACAAGATACTAAACAAGCCTGGCCAAGACTAATCTAGTGTTAAGCACATCTGATAGAGAGAAGACAATCATATTAAGCATAAGACATCATTAATCTAATCCTAAAACCCTTCTAATATATCTCATCTCAAACCCTAAATAAGACTACTCACTAGCCATAATCAAAACCACAAATTCTAAAGAGAAATAATGGTTAAGCATGATTAGAAAGCAGAATAAGCAAGAATATATTAAAGGCAAATACAGAAATTCACTAAATCAAACTAGTTCTTACAAAGCAAAGCTGTAAAAGGAAAGGTTTTAAGTGCAAGAACAGAAGAAAAATAATAAGATCTAAGTTGTCTAACCATTTTAGGACTTTAGTATTTATAGGGGAACTAAGAAACCCCTAGTAAACCAAGATTAAACCGAAAATAGGCTGACTCGGACAGACCATATCGATCATGTACACTGATACTCATGTCGATATCATCTCTTCTTATGGGTTGTATCGATGTCCCTTGGTCGATATGCACGTCGATACAGAAGGCTTCAATGTTGCATCAGTTTGGCTCTTTATGGTGTGAAGTCGATATAATCGACCTTTAGTTAAGGCTCATCGGGCAAACAAGTCGATATAGCACGTCGGTATTGTCCTGTTCTCTGTGTATCGGTATGGGACATCGATACGCTGCTCGGTATGGGCTCCCTTCGGTTGCATCGAGGTCTCTCTTAGTCAATATGCTTCCTTCACACCATGCCTTCACTATATCGATGTTGAAGTGATCGATACTCCCATCGATATGCTCCGTATCAATCAGATGATGTTGATATCATCATCGATATTGGCCTATCCGCCTTTGTCTTTTGTCTTGCTTCATTCCCAGCTCACATCCATTGCACCACATGGCCTCCACACTCCTTTTAGTACCTGAATAAAACTCCAAATGCATGCAAAATGCAATGCAGCTCCTAAAACTACACTAACTCCTAAATGTATGCAAAAGGGACAAGAAGATGCAAAATATGCATGTTTAAATGCTAAAACTAGTGATGAATGCAAGCTAAAAAGGTATAAATAATGGAGATATCATGGTTCATCGAGCAGGGAAAGCTATACAAGCCGATACGCGTCTACACAGAGCATATCGGGGTTGTGCATCGAGCTAACCACCGTCCGTACTACCCTGATACAACTTATCCGCGCATTGGCCAACATCTTTTCTTTGACCTTATCTTGTTTTAGGTTTTTCCTCCTTCTTTTGTGTCTCTAGTATAGAAGGGGAAGCCAAAAAGATTGCCCCTAACCTGATCTTATCTTATACAGAGCATATCGGGTTCCAGCATCGAGCAGAACACTCGATACCTTCCCCGATACAGCCCAATTCCACATCAGGACGAGCACACAGCCGAGAGGATCACCTGCAGCATGGAGAATTCGAACCGAGATAGTGCATCAAGCTGAACACCATCTGTACAGCCCAATATGATTTATCCGCACGTTGATCAGCCTTTTTCTTTGACCTTGTCCTATTTTTTAGGTTTTTCTTTCTTCTTTTGGTTCCTGAGTATAAAAAGGAAACCACAAACATTATCCTTTATGTCTCATAAGTTCTAAGCTTGTTCTGATCCTTAGTTTACCAAAAAAGAGCGATTTGCCTAAACTTTGTGTAACTTTCTTCTTTTCAATTAAGTATTGCAAATTTATGTTTTAGGTCTTGTGTTTTGCATTTGATTTTCGCATCCTTGTAGTTTAGTTTCCTTATTTTTGCATTTCATCTCATCTAATTATGTTTATCTCTAATCAAATGGGATTAAACATGATTAGTGAGTAAGTTACTTGAGATTTGAGGTTCTAAGTAGGGAAAGTGGTTTTTAGGAGTTGATTAAGTGTGTTTAGGCTGTTTAATGATGATCTTTATTGCTTCCTTCTCTTGCAAAAATTTTAATGTTACTAAAGCTTCTCCTTTTTTATTGAATATGGTATTGTTGGTGCAAATGGTTCGCTTGTTAGCTTTGCTTCTTGTTTCTCATGTGATTCGCTTATTTGGCTAGATAGCTTTTCTGTGCTTATTGTTCCTTTGACTTGTGACATCTAGGTTTCACATTTTGCATTGATAAAGTTATTCGCTTAGAGCTTGATACTGTGATTTTCATAGGTTTTCCTTGATGGCTTGATAGTTTGTACCATAGAATATGCCTTTGCTTGAAATCTGATGCATTGCTTTAGCATTGTTTAGGTTTTGCATTTTTGAGCTTAAATCCATATTCTGGAATTGCTGAGTTGCTGCATAAGTCCTTAGAGGATCCTAACCGATTGATAGGTTGACTTGAATCATTGCATTGTGAAACATAGGTTCGTTTTGATTGGTTTTTCTTTTAGGCAGTTAAGTGGGTTTGACACACTAGTTTTGTTGAAATGGATTTGTCTTATACACCATGAGCTGATTCTCTTTAGAAATGCTTGCTTATGAATTGCTTGTTTGATTGCCTTGTTTAGAAAACCCCTTAGTCAGTCTTATTACCACTTAACCACTATTGCTTAGACCCTTGAGTCTTGCCTTTTATTAATAGTTTTAATTCACATATTGTTTAGTTGTCTTTCCTATTTACTTCAAGTATTCATCTTGCTTAGTTCAATTGCTTAGTCATCATTTTGTTTGGTTTTAATCCTTTTCTTGCGTAGTTTCAATCACCATCTTGTTTAGTTACATTTCCTGTTTTGATTTCTTGCATTGTTAGGTTGTTAATTTGGTTCTTGCATCATTCAATCTCCATCTTGGCTTAGCTTATTGCATTGACTAGATCTCAAATCACCATAAGTGGATTGATACCCCATCCCTATACTACAACTGATTAGAGGAAGAGGACATTTGTCCTAAGGCTAAAAAGCCTTTCATCAAATTGGTGCCGTTGTCGGGGGTCGAACCCGGGTCATGAAGGTGAAGGTGAATAAGACATGAGTGATGATGAAGATGCTTCATTGGAAGATCTTGGTTTTATGGTTCAAGATCTATTACTCCATAAGGACATGGAGGATTCTAGGTGTGGGGAAGATTTTTTAAACATTGCCATTGATGACCAAGCAGCTGTGGACATTGTAGAACAGTTTCTTTAAGGTTTGGACAAACAAGAAGAGCTTGCCTTAGAGAAAGAAAGAGCTGAGATGGAGGCACCTGAAAAAGACTTTGTTGCTCCAAAAGAAGAGGCCAACGCTGAGCCTAGTGAAGCTGACAAAGAGCTGATAGAAGCCTACCATGCTTTGACTGTTTATGCCAAAGAAAATCCTGAAGACTTCAAGGCATTACACGATCACCAAGTGGGAACTTCTACAAGCATGATTGAGAAGAGCAAAGCTGTTGAGTTTCAAGTCTACTCACCACCAGTTCCTTACCCCACGCTGCACTTTACAAAGGCTCAAAGAGCAGTTTATTCAAAATTCAGGAAGGATATAAAAGATGCTGGAATCAAGCTACATCATGGTACCACATTGCTTGAAGTTACAGATCAGATCCACTTCATCAAGGAAGTATTTGACAAGATGGAGGTTGTGGAGCCATTACTTGAGAATGTGTGAGCTAACTTGAAGAAGAGCAAGGAGCAGAAAACTTTAACCAAGCTGCCTAATCCTGGAAATTTTCTGGTTACTCTTGAGCTTGGTATGCTGGACAAAATGGAAGCATTGTGTGATTTAGGTTCTACAGTAAATGTGATGTCTCTCTACTTGAGTCAGACCTTGGGAATCAAAGAGCTGAAGCCTTGCAAGGCATCTATCACCTTTGTGGATAACACTTCTAGGCGCCCACTAGGTATGGTAATAGACTTTCCATTGAAGCTTGTTAATTGTCTACTACCAACAGATTTTATGTTAATGGAGAAGACATACTCTAGAGAGGTACCATTGGTTTTGGGAACACCTTTCTTGGCTACAACAGGCGCTCAAGTATACTTCAAGAGAAGCTCAGTGGTATTGAAAAATGTTGATGGGTTTAAGGTCTACAAGATAGTGGCTCCTTCCATTGTTTTTTATGGAACAATAGTGGATGAAAGAAGTAATCAACAACAACTTCCAGAACGTCTAGAACAGGCTGTAAGACAGAGAGTTCAGGAGTTAGAAGAGCAGAGAATGGTAGAGCATGAAGCTCAGTTACAAAACATTGGTGTTGCTGGACAAGAACCAATACCACAAGCAGTGATATAGGGGTTTTACCCCTTGTAGGACAATTTCCCTAGCTTGTACTAGTCAGTTGCAGTATAGCATAGGGTTGTATCAATCCAAATGGGAAGAGTTGAAAGACAGAAGAGTTGAGAGTGGAATCTCTAAGTCAAGCAAGCCCGGAAAGGGTTTTTGTTGCCTAAGCAACAGTTCTAACAACCTAAGTGAACCAAGCAGCAACAAGGTGAAAGCAAAAGCAAACTAAGCAATTCTAAGCAAGAAAAACAGAGCAAAACAGAGCAAATCCGAGATTCAAATTAGAGAAAGACAAGTTCCTAGATGTGGTTATTGACTTTGGGGAATTTCAGGCAATGATTAAGGCTGTTTCAGACTACATTGATCAAGAAAGTAAGCAAGCAATGGTGGTTCCTAGACATATAGTTCACAACTAAGCTAGTTAGATCCAATCTCTTGGCAAATAACCCTTTGCTAAACATCTTAACAAGAACTAACTCTCATTAGTGCTAAAACATCAAGCAAGCAAGACTAATCAACTCTATTCAAGTCAAAATGCTCCTTAAACAGTCAATCTCTTGAGCCAGGGCCAGCAAATACTCTACTAAACAGGTTCAGCATTTCATCAAACACTTGGTGGGCATAAGAGAAAGCTAACAACCTAGACCAGTTTGATCAAGACTAATCTAGCATGAATCACAGATTAATAGAGGGGAACCCATAAACAGAAGCACATAACAAGCCTAAATCAAGCCATAGATTCCTCTAATCTACCACATCTAGAAATCCTAAGGTAACTACTCACTCATAATCATGTTTAACACCAAATCACAAAGAGAGAAGATGCTAATCATGATTAAAAGAAAGATTAAAGAAAATACTTGATTGTATTAAACAAAACAAAGAAATTATCTTACAAACTTAAAGAAATAGCTTAAGAACAGTATTTTGACATGACCTCTCGAAAATATAGAAAAATGGCCTATTTATAGCCTAAGGGAGAAAACCCTAGAAATGTGGCAAAAGTGTAATTAAAAACAGGTTCGGGCTGGGTCAGTATCGGTCAGTTGTGTTGACCTCCAGTGACCGAAATTTATCTGTATCGTTCATCAGTGATCGACACACATGACCGAAATTATAACGGTGTGTTTGTGTCGACCACATCAGACCGATAGTGGTGATCGATACTGCTCCATTTCGGTCACCAGAGACCGAAAATTCCAGGCTCTGACCGAAAACTTCTGCAGAGATCTTCTGCTTTGATCCTTCTTGCTCCCTTTTGTCCAGCTAGCCTCCTGGATCATTCCCAAAGCTCCTCCAAGCTCTTTTAAGCTCTAAAAGCACCTAAAAACATCCAATATGCAAGGAAAATGCAATCTAAACTCCCAATGCAATCTAAGTCTAAAAGGAGAAGAAAATGGGACAAAAGCTAAGGGAAAATGTGCAAAAAAGGACCAAAACATGTACTAAATGCAGTCATAAATGGTGTAAATACAAGGGATATCAACACCCCCACACTTGCCTTTTGCTTGTCCTCAAGCAAGTAAGAACAAATGGGAGAGTGAGGTTTAAAAGTGGGCATTCAGATTCCAAAAGTGCAAAGGTAAAGAGATTGTTTTAATGCTCAAGTGCCTAGTTGTAGGATGCAAACACAATCAGCTATACTTAAAAGAACCTAGCCATGCTCATCATGTTTCAAAATGATCTCAAATCTCAACTTAGGCAAATGCTCAAATCAATCAACTCTTTAACATTCAATTAAGTTCAGAACATGAATCATGCTTATGCAAATCAAGTGAAGACATTTGGTTGAAAAGGGGTAAGGTTATGAGACAAGAATGATCTCATTTAAGCACAGGGTTAAAGACATAAAGGATCACTCAATGAAATGACTTCATCTTAGGCAAAATGCTAAAGATAAAAGCACACTTATGCATGCAATTCAAAACCCTCTTCTACCCTTACTTCCCAAAGATGAGTCCTAAACATTTCTAAACCCAAAGTGAATCTTCTAAGTCTACCCTTTCCTAAACTCTACCCTTTTCTTTCTTCTTATTCATGGCTGGGGAAACCTTCTTCATTCTGCTTGTGTGGTTGCTTCTTCTTGGTTGGGACTTGCTCTTTTTTATTGTAATGGCACGTTCATCACCTTTGGTGGATTGCTCCTAGTCTGAATTTTCTTCTTTGGACCCTTTCTGAGCTTTGTTGTTGGCGCCAATTCTTCCTTTTTGAACTTAGAGCTTTTCTTCCCTTTGCCTAACCACAATACTAAACTGTTTCCCCTTTATCTACCATTTCAAATCTTTCCCTTTTCTTTTCAAAAGATAAAAACAAATATTAAGCTCAAACCACTTAACTCTACCCTTTCAAACCCCAAAAACTCATATCCTAGAATCAAGCTCAAGATGCAAGCTGATATCTACAAGAGAGCTAATCATTGCCAGCCTTATTCCTAACACTTTTTGCCAAGACAAAATCGAAAATGCAATGCAAAGGCCTCACAGCTCTCACAATAGTGTTTAGGCTCAAAAGGAGGTTTTGGTTAAGGGTGAGGATGTAACTGTCCCATAAGTATGAGGATCAGCTATTTGGATCAACAAGAGTGGTAGAAAGGAGAAAGATGATCCAACTATGTATATGGTAGCCATGAATTCACTTTTCAATGCATAAGACATGATAATTGAAAGTCCAAGTTAAAGTTCAAGTTGATAGAGTTGATTTTCAGAGAACAAATGCTTTCAGAATGAAATGAGAAGACCAAATCTAGCAATCTAAGCATGGTTCAGCCTTAACTTCTAGCAATCATATGATGCATCAAACAACTAAGCACTTGAAAACCGAAATCATCTCTAAACACTAAGCACTTTACAAGGAAAATTCATCATAATGCCCTATGCAAATGCAATGCAACCTATATGTCAACACTAGACTCGATCTTAAAGGAATGAAATGCAACTACATGTTTTTTTTGGCTTGCAAATAATGCAAAAGATTTTCAAATTTTTTCGATTTTTTTTTTGTGTTTTTCTATGCCTTACATGTATGCATGATATGCATGAGACTCAAAGTGAAAAGAAAAAGAAAAACTAAGAAAACAGAAAACAAAGTCAAACCCCAAATCTCTCCCCCACACTTAAATTACACAGTCCCTTGTGTAATGAAAGCAATGGAAGAGAGAAGCAACAAAATAAATTACAAAAATGAAAAGATGCAATGGTATATAACAATGGAGAGGATGTGGTACTTGGTTTAATGGCAGGAGTGGTGAGATGATCCTGAGGTTTGAGGAGACTTGCTAGCTCTCCTCTTCCTTCTTTCATAAACAATAGTGGAATGATGAGCTGCTTCTGGAGGTGGTGGAACCCAGCTTGACCATAGCTGTTCAGCCTGTGAAGAAGTTCCTTGTGAGCCCCATTGCCATGTTTCCTGAACTTCAGAGGAGTTGAGGTTTGGCGCCTCCCAAGCTGATGGAACATGGGCTCTTGGCTCATAAGATGAAGCCCTTGGTTGTTCCCATGTACCCCACTGGTCTCTTGGTTGTGTATGAAATGAATATCTTCCATGGGGGTTCTATACAGCTTCCTCCTCTTCAGTTGGCTGAAGTTGCTCTTCTTGTTGAGAGTTGAGCTCATGGGTGTGGCTGTGGTGGGAAGTTCTTGCTGATGTAGCCTTGTTCTTCTTGAACTTCCCTTTCATCATTTTCATAAGCCCTTTGATGGCTTTATCCTGCCACTTGCACCACTTCTGGAGCGTGCTGATGTGTTCATGAGCTGCTCTCAAAGAGCTTCCTTGGTTTAGTGCTGCATAAGGCTGGAAGTGGAACTGCTTTGAGCTGTAGTTGAACACTTCCTCTTCTCTAAGCTCATCTTCTTCATGGGTTCTTTCTTGAAAATCAGCGCCAGCATTAGCATTCCCTTGATCTTCTTCTTCTGCTTCTCTGATCTCTTCAGTGTGCTCCTCTTCTGCATCACTGTCTTCTTCTTCCTCTCCAGGAACAGGGCCGCCTGTGTAGAGCTCTTCAGTCCTTGGGTTGAAACTGATGTTTCCGTTTCTGAAGAAGGATGTAAGCTTTGGATTGGGGAGGAGGACTTTTGCTGGTGTGCCAAAGGTTGTGATGAAGTTGTACACATGCTTTCTACCAATGGTTCTTTCAAGGTAGTGGCTTCTCTTGAGGTAATCAATGTCAATCCATAGTGGCTCAAGTGCATCACCTTCATGTTTGTCAAGGTCTACTCCACTAGCTTGTGGAACTGCTGTCACAACTCCCCCAACGTGCACTTGAGGGCTCTTCTCCTTCTTTGTCTTACTCAAAACCCAGCTCTGGTAGGAAAGGAGCTGCTCCATCAACATAGCCACATAGCAGGGGTTGCTTCTCGGTGCTCTGAGAGGTTCCCCATACTCATCGCTTCCCAACACCTCATACAGTCCTTGGTATATCAGGTCTGTCTCCCTTCCTGTGAGATATCTCGTCTCCTTCCTTGCAAAGAGTGTATTCGCAAGTGCTTTTTGGACATATCTCACGGCTGGATGCCTTAGGTGCTGGTTCCTTGATCTTCCAGGAGTGTATTGCCCAACCCCAATGATACCCCACAGCCTGGTGTGCTGCCTACTTGGGATTTTGAACCTGCTCAGCTTGGTGTGGTTGGACTTCAGCTCTAGATCCTTGGCGATCTCTGTGAATGTTGAGGAGAACTCTTCCTTGCCAATCCTAAAAGAGATCCATCCATCGCCATTAGGGAGCTCACTGTCTTCATACCAAACCACTTTGAGTGTGGAGAGGAATTGGTAAGTGAGCTGATGGTAAGATGGGAGTGGCATCTCCATGAAAGCTCCAAGACCCATGCGCTCAAACGTGCCCTTGCAGTCAGTATAGAGTCCAAGCGCCTTCATTGTGAAAGTGCATGGATATCTTGTTGGCTTGAAAGTGCACTGGTTGAAAGCCTTCATGAGTTCTTTAGCAGCACTGCCCTTGTTTTGTTGCTCTTCTCCCTCATTCCCAACCAGTCTCTTCCCAGCGGCTTTGGAGGATTGCTCATCAGCTTTTCCCTTTCCTTTTTCTTTCCTTGCTAGTGGTGATGTGGTTGCTTCTTGAGGTGCTTTTTCCTTTTTCCCAGCAGCTACTTTTGTTCTTCCCATTGTACCTTCAAAAGCAAAGCTTGAAAAAAATGTAAGTGAAAGAACAAAAGTTGAAGAACCAAATAGCTGAAAGCTTTTAAACAAACAACTCCTTAAGCTAAGAGAAGTCTAACAAGTCCTAACAACAAGCTTAAACTTCTTTAAAGCAAAAAGAGATCAAAAGCAGACAATTAAATAAGCTAGGATGAGCAAAGGATAAACAGTTATGCATGACATCCTAGCAAAGCGGTTCTAAGGCAAAGAGATGATGATCTTGCAAAATGGATGAAATTAAACAAGCTATGAGATGAATAGACAATTAAGCATAACATTAACAATCTAGCTTGATATTTCAACAAGAATCCAAAATGCAAAATCACCGCACAACATTTAAAACTAAACACTACTTGCTCTTAAAAGCTTCTTACTAAGCGATTTTTAACATAAGCAAAGAGTAAGAGCAAAGAGAGATAGTTTAGGAAGCAAACTTTTTTTTGGAACTTCTGAAAACTTAAAGCAAGTAATAAAAGAGAAGAAGAAGTAGCAATTTCGAGCCTTAGGTGAGTAGAAGAGTGAGTTTAAGTGTGAAGAAAAGTGAAAGAAGATTGTTGCTTAAATAGAGAGAAATGAGGAGAAACCAAAGGAATCAAAGGTTGGTGAGGGAACATAAGGAATCAAAAGTGTGGGGGACAAAAACAAAAGGTGTTCAGAAGCCAAGAAAGAGGTCAGAAGGAATCTCAATTAAAAATTTAAACTCCATTGGCGCCAAACCAAAGGAGGAAAATAATTTTTTGGAATTTGATACACTTACCTCAGATGGAGTTTCGGTCACTCATGACCGAAATTGCATTTTCGATCATGAGTGATCGATACTGGCGACTGACGTGCTTTCTGGGATTTGTATCGGTCATCAGTGGTCGACACACTTGACCGAAATACATCCGATATGATTGTGTTGATCTTGAGTGATCGATACTGGTGACCGATATGATTTCAAGAATCGTATCGATCAACAGTGGTCGACACGATAGACCGAAAATCATACGGTATGTTTACGTCGACCAAGTGTGGTCGACATGAATGACCAAAAATTTTCCCCACTTTCAAACTTCCTTCCATATCGATCACAAGTGATCGATATGTTGACTGATGTAGACTGGCTCTACTGATATCGGTCAGTCATGGTCGATACAACTGACCAAAAATATGTGTATCGGTCTGTCATGACTGATACAAATGACCGAAATCAGCCAGGCTACACCTGTTCTTTGTCCCCTTCAGACTTTCTCAAACCCCAGTTCAGAATCCTGTTTCTATACACTAAGACAAAGCATAAAAGATAAACTAGAAAGCATAATATATACAAAAGGATAACATGGGATTACCGCCCAAGTGTGCTTGTTTAAAGTCACTAAGCTTGACTTTGATTACCTCTTTAGTTGAGGTGAGGAGAAGGAGTCTTGGAACTCCTTGGTGTCATCTTGCTTCTCTTGACCTTGGTGGTGACTCCATTCACCTTGATCTTGGCAAAGGGTGTAGCTTTTCCTTCTAACTTGAAGCAAAACTCTCCCTTCTTGGAGACACTTGGTTGCAAAACCACTTCTCCTTTGCTAGAAACCAGTTTAACATCATTCAGATTCTTGTAACTAACCACTTCAAGGACCTCCTTCTCAGTGGTGTCTTCAAACAACTTGACCAAGCAGAAGCCATCAAAATTTTCTCCTTGATAGCGTTCAAACTCTGGCCAATTCTTTCTAGGCTGTTTCAGCTTCTTGATCTCCATTGAGAAGGCTTGCTCATTCTCCAGCTTATTCCCCTTTGAGTCAAACCTTAGAACCTTCTTCTTGGTCAGCTTCAGCTCAATAGTGCATTCATTAGCATCAAACACTGCTCCAGCTGAGGCTAGGAAAGGTCTTCCTAGAATGATAGCATTTTTTATGTGCCCTTCCACATCAAGCACCAGGAAATCAGTGGGAATGGTTACTCCTTCTATCATCATTGACACATCCTTGAGACTCCCTAGTGGTCTCTTCACTGTCCCATCAGCTATAGTAAGGGATACATTGCTCTCTTGCAGTTGAGTGTAGCCAAGAGCTTTAGCAGTAGAAGATGGGAGAAGGTTGATACTTGCTCCTAAATCACAGAGGCAATTCTTGAAAGTCCTTCCCTTTAGCTCACATGGGAGAGTAAAGCAGTCTGGATCTCCAAGTTTCTTGACATTAAGCTCCTTAACTTCTGGTGATCCAGTCTTCACCTTTAGCTTTTCAACTTTTTCTTGGCCATTCAACCCTCTCAACTCCATCTGAGCAGCATAGAGAGTTTCATACTTCTGAAGTAGCTGTTCCTTGAACCTCCCTGGAAAAGGGATGGTTGGTTGATAGATAGGAAGAGTAGCTGGTTGAGGTTCCTTCTGGTCATCAGCAGCATCCATCAAGTAGTCCTTTGTGTTGTCAACAATCTCATGTGGCGCCCACCACTCTTCATCATCTGAGTTTTCCTCAACTCCAAAGGGTTCTCTTTCCACAGCTCTTTTTTCAGCTTCAACTTCTAGAAACTCTCCCCCCCCCCCCCCCCCCCCCCCCCCCCCCCACTTAGAGGTTCAGTGTCCTCAGTGAACAAGTAGAGGAACTCTTCAATGATAGCCTCCTCTTCAGGGGAGAGGTTTCATTTCTTCTGTGACAATGGCATTGCAGAATTCCTTTGGGCTAGCCTCTGGTTTTCCAGGAAAGTGACCTTGAGGCTTGGGACCAGCTATGCCTTTGTTGTTCTCCAGTGTTTTGACTCTTGCAGCCAATCCATCAATCTTGTTGGTGAGCTCTACATTCACTGAATCAATTTTGTTGTGGACCTCTGCAAACTTCTTTTTCATTTTCAAGGTTGTGCTGACTTGAGTGTTGATCATTTGTTGCATGAGGTTCTTGAGTTCAGTGTCTTGAGAGCTGGAGGGAGCTTGTCCTTGAGCTTGAGCATTGAATCCTGGAGGGTTGTAGGGCGCCCTGGGCTGATAGTTGTTGTTCCTCTGATGAAAACCTTGATTGTTGTAGGGGATAAAAGGTCTTGGTGCAGCTTGCTGTTGCTGTTGAGGGTAAACCTGGTCTTGTGGGTTGGCAACATTGTTGTTCCTGTAAGACAAGTTGGGATTTGGTCTGTAGTTCCCATAGTTGTTGTAACCACCTTGGTTGCCCAAGTAGTTCATCTCCTCAACTTGGCATTGTTCCTGATCATCAAGCTGAACCATGTCTCCCACAAAGTGAACTTCTTTCTTTTCCCTTAGCAAAAAGTCCAGCTTCTCATGTAGAGACTTGATCTCTTTCTTGCTAGATTCTAACTCATCCTTAGCACTCCTTGGTGCTCTATCAAACTCCTCATTGTAGTTTCCATCAGACTGAGCCAAGTTCTCTACTAACTCCAAACCTTCATCTACATCTTTTGACAGGAAGTTCCCATTTAATGCTGTGTCCAGAAGCATTCTTATCTTAGGCAAGGCTCCTCTGTAGAGAGTGGATAGCAAAGAGGCTTGTGAGAAGGCATGATGAGGGCATTGCAGAGTGTAACCCTTGAATCTTTCCCAAGCTTCTCCAAAGCTTTCATTGTTCCTCTGTGCAAACCCTGAGATTTCATTCCTGATTCTAGCAGTTCTGGAAGTAGAGAAGAATTTTGCTAGAAAGGCTTTCTTGCATTCATCCCAGCTGGTTATACTGCCTTGGGGAAGATTTTTCTCCCACTGGTGTGCCTTATCTCTTAGAGAAAAGGGGAACAGTCTGAGCTTGAAGCCATCTTCACTAACTCCATTTATCTTGGTCAAGGAACAGAGCCTATCAAAGTTGTCTAGATGATCCAAGGGGTCTTCAAGTGGTAGCCCATGGAATTTGCTGCCTTGAACCATTGAAATCAAACCTGACTTGATTTCAAAGTTGTTGTTTTGGACTGCTGGTGGGATAATGCATGTCCTGTTGTTGTAGGCATTTGGTGCATCACCTGCTCCAATAGGTCTAGCTGCTCTTGGGGCTTGTGCAGCGCCTCTTGGTCCTGGCTCACCTTGTAAGCCTTGAACACCTTGGTGTCCCTGTATGCCCTGAGCTCCTGCAGCTCCTTGAGGACCTTGAAACCTGTTGTCGTCCATGGCTTGATCTTGAATGTTCATTCCAAGCCTTTGCAAGTGTTGCTGTCTCTCGTGCTGTCTCCTTGCTCTCTGTCCTCTATCCAGGAGGTTGATGTTATCGATGAACTCCACAAGGTTGCTTGAACCTCTGGACCTCAAGTTCATACACCTGAAAGAGAGAAATGAAAGTCAAAGAGAGTTAGTAACTAAAGAAAAGTAAAAGCTTGATCTTAAGGATTCTACAAACTCTAATGATTCAAACTGTTTCCCAAATGGCAACGGCGCCAAATTGATACAAGGGTTTTACCCCTTGTAGGACAATTGCCCTAGCTTGTACTAGTCAGTTGCAGTATAGCATAGGGTTGTATCAATCCAAATGGGAAGAGTTGAAAGACAGAAGAGTTGAGAGTGGAATCTCTAAGTCAAGCAAGCCAGGAAAGGGGTTTTGTTGCCTAAGCAACAGTTCTAACAACCTAAGTGAACCAAGCAGCAACAAGGTGAAAGCAAAAGCAAACTAAGCAATTCTAAGCAAGAAAAACAGAGCAAAACAGAGCAAATCCGAGATTCAAATTAGAGAAAGACAAGTTCCTAGATGTGGTTATTGACTTTGGGGAATTTCAGGCAATGATTAAGGCTGTTTCAGACTACATTGATCAAGCAAGTAAGCAAGCAATGGTGGTTCCTAGACATAGAGTTCACAACTAAGCTAGTTAGATCCAATCTCTTGGCAAATAACCCTTTGCTAAACATCTTAACAAGAACTAACTCTCATTAGTGCTAAAACATCAAGCAAGCAAGACTAATCAACTCTATTCAAGTCAAAATGCTCCTCAAACAGTCAATCTCTTGAGCCAAGGCCAGCAAATCCTCTACTAAACAGGTTCAGCATTTCATCAAACACTTGGTGGGCATAAGAGAAAGCTAACAACCTAGACCAGTTTGATCAAGACTAATCTAGCATGAATCACAGATTAATAGAGAGAAACCCATAAACAGAAGCACATAACAAGCCTAAATCAAGCCATAGATTCCCCTAATCTACCACATCTAGAAACCCTAAGGTAACTACTCACTCATAATCATGTTTAACACCAAATCACAAAGGGAGAAGATGCTAATCATGATTAAAAGAAAGATTAAAAAAAGATTAAAGCAAATACTTGATTGTATTAAACAAAGCAAAGAAATTGTCTTACAAACTTAAAGAAATAGCTTAAGAACAGTATTTTGACATGACCTCTCGAAAATAGAGAAAAAGGGGCTATTTATAGCCTAAGGGAGAAAACCCTAGAAAGGTGGCAAAAGTGTAATTAAAAACAGGTTCGGGCTGGGTCAGTATCGGTCAGTTGTGTCGACCTCCAGTGACCGAAATTTATCTGTATCGGTCATCAGTGATCGACACACATGACCGAAATTATAACGGTGTGTTTGTGTCGACCACATCAGACCGATACTGGTGATCGATACTGCTCCATTTCGGTCACCAGAGACCGAAAATTCCAGGCTCTGACCGAAAACTTCCGCAGAGATCTTCTGCTTTGATCCTTCTTGCTCCCTTTTGTCCAGCTAGCCTCCTGGATCATTCCCAAAGCTCCTCCAAGCTCCTTTAAGCTCCAAAAGCACCTAAAACCATCCAATATGCAAGGAAAATGCAATCTAAACTCCTAATGCAACTTAAGTCTAAAAGGAGAAGAAAATGGGACAAAAGCTAAGGGAAAATATGCAAAAGAGGACCAAAACATGTACTAAATGCAGCCCTAAATGGTGTAAATACAAGGGATATCAAGCAGCAGCACACATAGATGAGATTCAAGAAGCTATGAACCATGCGGTTGGAGTTCAAGGGTTAAGAATATCGGTTCATGCACCAAGAGTTCAGAGACCTATAGGAGCTAGTGATGCGCCTACTACACACCACAACCGCAATGGGATTCATGCTCCAGCTGTGCACCAGAATCACTTTGAGATCAAGCTAGGCCTCATCAATATGGTGCAAGGAAACCGATTTCTTGGTTTACCCAATGAGGATCTTTTGGATCATTTGGACCAACTCGACAAAGTGTGTGGTATGACCAAGATTCAGGGCGTGTCTGAAGATGCTTTGAAACTGCGCTTTTTCCCTTTCGGTTTAGGAGACAAAGCACATCAGTTGGAGAAGACCCTTCCACAAGGTTCAATCTCAACATGGGATGAGTGCAAAACAGCATTTCTCGACAACTTCTTTAGCTCAACAAGAACAGCAAAGCTCAGGATTACAATCAGCAGCTTTGCACAACACGGAAATGAGACATTTGCTGAAGCATGGAAGCACCAACATGGCCAACCCTCAAGATCAGATATATCCTTCACAAGGTGCTCAACAAAGCCAAGGAGCCAAGCCTTTTGTTCCTTTCAACCAACAACAAAACTTTGCTCCAAACCCTTGCTATGTTGATTTAGAACTTGGGCTTCTCTTATGCCCACCAAGTGTTTGATGAAATGCCTGAATTAGTCAAGTAAGATATTTGCTCATCCTAGCCTAAGGGATTAGATGTTTAGGGAGTAGATTGGCATTATAGAATTGGATTAATTGCTTTGAATGCTTGTTGATTATCTATTCACTAATAGGAATTAGATCTTAATTAGGTAGTTGGCAAAGTGATTAGTGCCAAGGATTGGATTAATCATAGTTGTGAATTCTATGCTAAAAGAATAGCCAAATGGTTGAATGTTTGTGCATCATTAATTGATTATGCATCATCCTAGTATCATTTTCCCATCCTAGAAACCTTCTTTATCACTTGTTTATCTTTGCTTAAGCTTTTCCTCTGTTTTTACTCTGTTTCTAGTGTCTCAGTTCTCTTGTTTCCTTCCTTAGTTATTGCTTAGTTTGTGTTTAGCTCTTGTTTAGTCGTTACCTTGCTTTTGTTTGTGTTTTCGATTTTTAGATAACCTTATTTCCCCAATTTTCTTAGCTTGCTTAGGATGATGTATTCCTAATACCTACTATCTTGATTCTTTTGGATTTGACAAAGAACCTTAGCTATACTACAATTGGCTTAGAAGGGTTTTATATGCAAAGAGCATAACCTTTTTTAATTTGGCGTCATTGCCATTAGGGTCTTGTTTAGAGCATTAGGATTTGGATTCTTTTTGAGACTAAGCTATGTTTTGCTTTTGTTTGTTTGGTTACTAACTTTCTTTCAAGTGTTTGTTCTTTTTTCAAGGCACAATCACAAAGAAGAAAGCATGGATTCAGATATAAGGTCCATGTTAAGAGCTTGTTTAGAAGCTCAAGAGAGAGGGATGGCTGGGTTCTCCACAAGCCACCATGGTTTCGAAACCTTATCCACTTATCAAGGAGAACCTTTATATGGGAAATTTGCTGAAGAGAACCAATGTGGAAATGGTGAGAAATACCAATCTTGGGACATGGAGTATGATCAAGAAGTAACTTATTCTTATGCTCCAAAAGGTTATCATCTTCATAGCTTCTCTACACAAGGTCCAGGCCACATTCCCCCTACTCAAGATAATGAAATCAAGAGTATGCTTCAGCAACTTTTACATGTGCAAGCTGATTGTCAATTGGAGTTGAATCCGCAATGGGATAAGTTCAATACCATATGCGATGCTAGGGTGAAGCCACTAGAGAACACAAACAGCCTTACCTCTACTTCAAGGCCACAAGGTACGCTTCCTACACACCAAGATATGGATCCCAAGGAGTGTTACAAAGATGAGTCTATTCTTGACAACACCATTCACGAAGAGAATGAGGCTGCTATTGCTGAAATAGAGAGCCTTCTACTCCTTATATGGTACAATATACTACTCTCAATGTGGACATTGAGAAGCTATGTGAGGAGGATGAGCTGAAATTTTTTGAGATGATAGTTGTGAAGAAGGACAAGAGAGATGTTCCCGTTGAGAAGACAGAAGATCTTTATGTGCCTCCACCTTATGAGCAAGCATTCCCATTTCTTGATAAAATCTCCAATGAAGTTAGCATTGCTGTTACAATGAAGCTACACTTTGAGGAGCTAAGGATGAAAGAGTTTAGGGGATGGTTCTATGATGAGTATGATCCTGGTGATCCATGGTTTAATTAAGTGAACTTCCAAGTCAAGCTAGAGACTTCAACCAAGCGCACTTGAGAGGCAGTCTCATGTTTATCCTAGGGTCTTGGGCGCCATGGACCATAGCAGGAAGGAGCCAGCATAAACCCAATGTGAGTCATTTCCTCCTAACTCAAACTCCACTCCTTTGTAATGCCATCTCTCCTTGCAATTTCTTGTGTTTGTGTGACCTTCTATTGAACTTATATTATACAAGGGACTGTGTAATTTATGTTTGGGGGAGGGTATGAATCATTTAACATTGTGTTCTGTTTTCTTATTTTCCCTTTCCATATTTGAGTCTCGTGCATACATTCAAGAAAATTTTATATTTTTTAAAACCAAAGAGATTCATTTAGATGCATTTGCCTAACTAAGATTGTGATGTAAGCATGAATGCTCATACATCAGTACTTAACAAAGAATGGAGCAAAGGAGACATTAAGCTAGTAGCCGTGAGGAATGAAGGGCTTGTAGCTGAGGAGAAAGGCGAGTTTGTAGCTGCTTTCAAAGGAGATGTGGATCTAATCTCTAAACGCCACCGTTCCAGCCATCAAGAGGATCAGTTTACTCAACCAAATGACGAGCCGGTTCAAGACAAAACACCAGGAAATCAAGCTAAACCGCCAAGACATCTAATTGGACCTACATACACATATGGCGAGTTATATCAGGAAAGCACGACCTTACCTTATATTTTGGAGCATTTAGAAGATAACCAAGCCAATTCAGAAGCCAAGAACCGAAGACATTTGATTCAACCCAAAGGAGAACCGCCTCTTTCCATAAATGGAGCCGTTGGAGCATTCAGCAAGGGAAGCTCAAATATACATCAAGCCAATGCATTATATTCGACCTATCATTTCATTCAACCGCCAAGGAATATATCAAGACATTCAAGACCAGAAAATCACTCCAATAACCGTCCTAAACCAAGCCAAACCCAAGAAGAATCAACCATGAAGCCACCTTCCTTATTCAGAGATCATTATCTCATTTCTAAGGGAAAGTCTGACCAAAACCAACAAGCACGGATTGATCTCGTCCCTACATCCATCCTAGAAGATCCAAGACGTCCATTTTCATATCAAGGAATCAACATCACCCCACATTCAGCGCCAAGGACGAAATCAAGGCTAATAAACCCAAATGGCTAGTATAGAATCAGTTCATCATTCAGCTTGATCTTCTCCTAGTTTTAAATTCTTGTGACCGTTTATTTCATTATTTTCGAGCCTATATAAAGCTCAATGCATTGTACTTTCATTTTCATGAAATTATTAATCAAAAGAAAGTTGTTTCAAAGAAAAGTACCTCTTTGTTTACACTCTTGTTCCTACTTTTTATTAAGTTCTTTTTGAGGGATTCAAAGAACTTGTGAGAAGTGTAGAATCTATTAACTCTTTTGAGGATTAACCCTTGAGTTAGTAGAGTCTAACCTTTGGAGTTTGTGGTCATCAAGCTTCAACCAGACTTTCAATCATTCAAGTCTTCATTCCACCCCTTTACGCTAGCAACAACGATTTCAAGACATATAATCCTTGAAGCATTTTGAGGCTTGTGTCATTGGTATCAGAGCTAAAAGCTTCTATCCCAGGTGTATTCTCACCTTTATTTCTGTTTTTGTTTCATTTCGTTTCATATTGTTCTTCATTAAACCTAGAAAACCCAAAAGAAATTTTCCTGTTTTTGTGTTCTTCATTTTCCGAATTTTATAAAATCCAAAAAATCCATAAAAAATTGTTTTTGCTTTTTGTTTCAGTTTATTTAATCTCTCAAAAACACAAAAAAAAATTATTTCTCAAATTTAATCGGATCGTTTGATAATTTGTTTTGATTTTGCAATTCAATTGGTCAAAACCTCTTAATTATTTGTTCTTCATTTCGTTCGATTTTTATAAAATCCAGAAAAACTCAAAAAAATTAATTTCTTTTTGTTTCTGTTAAACTAAACCCTTAAAAACAACAAAAAATTATTTCTTGAAATTTTAAAATCATTTGATATTTTATTTTTGATTTTTCGCTCAACTGCTAAAACAGCCTAAAAAAAACTGTTCTTGGTGTTCTTGTTGTTCTTGTGGTTTATCTTGAACAAACTTTGATCTTTTGTACTTGTTTCACTTGGTATTTGCAAGGTACCATGAAAGATAACACACCAGCAGCTGATCCTATGCAAGAAATCTTGGCTGCCATTGCCAATCTAAATGAGAATCTCAACACTTTCAGGAATGAGAGTAATACCCGTTTTGATCGCCTAGAAGGAGAAAGACAAGCACCTCTATTGCCAAGAAGAAATGTCAATGGCGTTCCTCCTGATGCAAACAGAGTAGGAGACCCTCCTGATGTGCCACCACCAGCGCCAAATCTAGCACAACAAGCTCAAGAAATTTTAGAAGAAACAATGAGAGGAACAGGCCCTATAATGAGGATAGACACTTACCACCAGAAGTGAAGTTGCTTGCACCAACTTTTGCTGGAAAGCTTGATCCTGCCGCCTATCTAGAATGGGAAAGAAGGATGGAGCACTTATTTGACTACCATGCCTACACTGAGCCTAAGAAGATTGCTCTTGCAGTAGCTAGTCTCACTGACCATGCTCTAGCTTGGTGGGACAGAGAAGTTGCTGAGAAAAGAATGCTCAGATATCCACAAATCACCAGATGGAGTGACATGAAATTTAAGCTAAACAAAAGGTATGTACCTCCTCGTTACCATAGAGATTTACTAAAAAGGTTTAAGTCTCTTTTTCAGGGTTCAGAGTGTGGAGGAGTACTATGAAGAGTTTGACCTCCTAAGAAGTCAATTAGCTCTAGAAGAAACAGAGGAGTCCTTGATGTCTCAATTCATGGATGGCCTCCAAGAAAGAATTCAGAGAAAGGTGGAGATGCAGCCTTACCATTTCTTGCCTGAACTTCTACACTTAGCTGTTCAAAGATAGAAGCAAATAAAGAAGAAATAAACTACTAGAAACCGCTCAAACTGCAATGCTACTTGGAATCAACAAAATGCTCAACCAAATCAGCAGCAGCAACAGTCATCACCTACGCCATTTGTAGACAAGGGCAAAGGCATTGCCATTGATTCATGATATAAATCAAACAGCCAAGAGCAAGGTAAGTCTAGTAATTCAACTAGACATCATGACATTAATTGTTTTAAATGTCAAGGCAGGGGACATGTTTCAAGAGAATGTCACAAACAAGAGGACTATGATTCTTAGGCCAGATGGTGGATATGATTCACAAGATGAGGCTATGGCTGAAGAATCAGAAGAAGAAATCACTGTATATGCTGATGAAGGAGAATTATTGGTCATTCAAAGAGCTTTAAACTCTCAACCAGTTTTGGAGGATCTAGAACAAAGAGACAATCTCTTTCACTCCAGATGCAGTATTCAGAACAAGGTATGTCATTTAATTATTGACAGTGGATTTTGTGCTAATATTGCTAGTGTTTTGATACAATATTTAGGATAGCATCAACAATGAAGCTGAGGATCAACGGACATGATGGTCTAGCCAAGGGTAAAGGGGAGACGATCTCCCTTGGGGAACATGTCATGAATAAAGTAAAGACTATCTTTCATAATTTGTTCCTTCTAGATCTCAATCCCTCCGTGCATTCAGACTCAACCAAGACTTTGAAAGCATATTCAACTCACCTAGAGTTCACCTCGAAGAAGAATGAGTTCAAAAGGAGTTCATATGAAGAAGATATTGAAGATACAACTTGGAACATCTTCAATGGACCCGATGGAGATATACGATCACTAATAAATTCATTCAGGCTAAAGGACGACGAAGCAAGCACTGAGACCCGAGTTTTTGGAAACTTAAGTCACCAGATAACCGATGAAAATTGGACTCATGCCAAAATTCGCTACGGTTTAAAAGTTATCCAAGTTCAAAGTCGGGTGAACCGGCACCTTCCCGAATTGGACATGCGAGCATTTATTGGAGGTTTTCCACTGAACCAGGAAGAATTAAGCTACAAACCGACTTTTTCTGGACTCTTGATCCATCAGAGAACCACAACGAATTGGATTCATGCCAAAATTCAGCATGGCTTAAAAGTTATTCAACTTCTAAACCGGAGGACACTCAACCTGCCTTATTTGGAAGCTCTCAGGGATAATCATTTACTAAGCAGACTTTGGCGACCAGGAGAGTATATTAATCATCTAGCAGCCACTCAAGACGTCTTACCATGCTCCAGCATCCAGAGTATTAGGCGAATCCTCTTGCACTTCAACTTTCCTTTTCCACACATATTCACACTTGGTGCATTTAAGAAAGTTCACACCAATGCCCTTGATTCGTCTCAACGGTCATATTATCCAACTTGGGCGCGTACTGAAGCCTCCTTACACTGTCCAGAGAGTTCCAAAGGCGTGCCACTTCCTTCCCAAGCTTTCATGATACAAAGAGCCTCCCACTTACCTTATTTGGCCGATTTGCTCATTATGGTCCAACGGCTAGTTTGTATTAAATTTTTAGGATTTCTTTCTTATTTCTATCTTTTTAGAATGTTAACTTACTCATGAAAGAGCTATATATAAAGCTCATTTCGTCTTTTGTAAAGAGTTACCCTTGAATATACATTTTTAATAAACAGAAGTTTTTCTATTCAATGTAAAGTCTTTGAAGTTGTTACTTTTTCTTTAGTCCTTAAGTGTGTGATTCACTTTGGTACTATTGAAGCCACGAATAAGATTTTTTGAGTGATTCAAAAACTCTAATTCTCCCACTGATTGAGTGAGTCAGTCATCATCCATCCTCCATCTCTACCATCAGTTCCACCTTCCGCAAGATTAAGCTTGGAATCTCTTGGTCATCAAGTGATCATAAGTTGGAGTGATTCCAATATTATATCATTTGGTATCAGAGCTAAAAGCTCCTATCATCAGGTTGTATCTCTTCAATTTATCTTTTAAAATTTCTGCTTTGTTTTATTTCTTTACATATAACAATAAAAATCCATAAAAATTGCTCTTGTTTATTCCTTTTAATTTGTTTCATTTGTTTCTTATAAATAAATTAAAAAAAAACCAAATAAAAATATTTTTTTCAGCCCTTGTTAAGTTTTATTTTTGTAATCTAAAAGTTAAAAAAAAATCATTTGCTATTTATTTCTATTTTATTATAAAATAAAACCCGAAAAAAATCTGAAAAAGTTGTTTCTTGCTTTGTTTTGTTTTCATAAAATTAAAACCAAAATAAAAAGTTTATTTTTGTTAATTTCTCAATTATTTCGTCCTAATAACATAAAACGAAAAGAAAAGTTTGTTCTTCTTTATTTATTTCTATTTGTTAAATTTAAAACCCTAAAAATACCATAAAAAAAAGTTTTATTTCAATTTTTGAGCTTATTACCAATATTCTTGATATTCCCTGTTGTGAGGTTTGATTGAGCACGAAACTGATCTATTATAATTGTTGTTATGCAAGGTAAAACTTTTAGAAACAAGCAGGCATGGATTATGAAGATGAATCAAGTGAATTTAACACCTCTGAAATAGACTGGGGTGAAGAATCAAGCAACTCATTGGAGGAAGGGGAAGCCCACGACAATGCCTCATGGAGTGGGGAAACTGATTCTAAAATCAGTTATGGAGGAGAGCTAGAACGTGATGTAGAAGAAATATGGACAGAGGAAGACTACTCAAATTCTGAGGCTGAAAAAGAAACATATGAGGAGGGAATGGATCCAGAACCACCAGACTGCTATAGAAGCTGCTCAAATACATTTTGGTGGGAAGAAGATTCAGAGGAGGACTCATATGAAGAATATAATCTTCCCAAAAGAGCAAAGAAGCCATTCAGCCATGGAGTTATTTCATACCAAGTAACAGCTCAACCAAGATCAATCAGCCTAAGGAAGCAAGTCAACAAAAGGAGTGGTTACATATCTAAATCTCTAGTCTTCTTAGGTTTAAGTAAAAACCCTGAAGTGTATCTAAGTTGGGAAAGTAACATGAAGAAGTGGCTACAATCCAACAACATTCCCAAGGAAAAGAAGTTATCACAAGCTGTCCTAACACTTACAGAAAAAGCTTATGAATGGTGGCTAATGGAAAACACTCAAAGAAATAAGGAGCCAGTGCTAGATTGGGGAGACCTTAAAGCACGAATGTACAGAGAGTTTGTGAAGAAGAACCAGACTCACAAGAAGATCACTATGAAGCCTATGTACCAAGCAACATCAAGGAACGTGATGTGTACACCACACTTGCAGCAGGTTCGTGATCAGAAGCTTGTCAAGGGGTCTAAGCACAACGAAGTTACAACAAGCACCTTGACAAATCATGGCAGAGTAAGCAAACAGTTTGTTTAGAGGAGGTTCCACAAAAGTCGAATTCAACATCCTTATATGAACCCCAAAGCAACTCATTTCAAGGTAAGTCCTCTAACTCTAGCTTTGTTAAATTAAAAGAACCAACATGTTATAGATGTCACAAGAGAGGACACTTTGTTGCAACTTGCCCTGAAAGACAAGTCATAATATCAACATCACTAGACCATAATTTAAATTTATTTCAGTTAAGTGATTGTCTTGATAAAACAAGTTTTAATTTTTCCAATTCTAGTATAATGCACTTGTCTTTGCCCAAAGTTGTTCCTACAGGTTTTGATCATATCATGGAGCACACAACCAAGGGAATAAACCCCAATGAAGCTAAACACGAGCTGAATGAGTCAGTAAACCAATATGAAGTGGTAGACATCAAAAACAAACTCACCAAGGAGTTTAATCATGTAAGTAGTCCTTTGATTAATTTTATCTCTAATGATTCAAAGGCTGTGATAATAAGTTTGTTAAATACAGAAGAGAATGAAGAAGATCTAGATTCTTTAGATAATTCTAAGAATCAAAATCATTTTCTAAAAGCACAAACAAGTATGGAACAATTGAATATCAAACTTCAAACCAATGAATTGTTTCAAGCTGAAACTTGTTTACATGTTGATTCCATGACTGCCATAACACACTTGTTTCTTGCCAATAGTGTTGATAAATTTGCAGGTACAAAACACACAGAGGAACAAGGAGCAGGAGGTAGAGAAGCAGCTCTAGAAACGGACCAAAGCATTAGCAGAATTGAGCAACAAGTCAATGAGAAACAAAAAATTGTTTCTTCTCCAGAAAGTGCAAAGGTTCATTCTGAAAATTATCCCTTTGTTTTTAACAATGCCACGACTTTGTTAATACAATTGCTTCTTGCCAGAAGTGTAGAGACTAATGCAGGAACAAAGGAGATATACATGACACATGAGCCACCAGATTCATCAAACTACATCAGAGGCAAAACTAAGAGAGAAAACATAAGTGAGATAGAAGATTTCACAAGTGATGATGAGATTCTGTGTCAGCCACACAAACATGGTTCCATCTAGATGCTCAAGCACAACCCCAACCGAGCCACCTACAAAACTGTATCCAAGGTCAACTTCTAAACTCACATTTATTTCAAGAAACTAACTTGACTTATCTATGTGCAGAAAAACAAGTTTTGAGGACAAAAATTTTTGAAGAAGGAGAGTATGATACAATATTTAGGATAGCATCAACAATGAAGCTGAGGATCAACGGACATGATGGTCTAGCCAAGGGTAAAGGGGAGACGATCTCCCATAGAGAACATGTCATGAATAAAGTAAAGACTATCTTTCATGATTTGTTCCTTCTAGACCTCAATCCCTCCGTGCATTCAGACTCAACCAAGACTTGGAAAGTATACTAAACTCACCTAGAGTTCACCTCGAAGAAGAATGAGTTCAAAAGGAGTTCATATGAAGAAGATATTGAAGATACAACTTGGAAGATCTTCAATGGACCCGATGGAGACATACGATCACTAATAAATTCATTCAGGCTAAAGGACGACGAAGCAAGCACCTATGCCAGATGTTTTGGAAACTTAAGTCACCAGATAACCGATGAAAATTGGATTCATGCGAAAATTCGCTATGGTTTAAAGGTTATCCAAGTTCAAAGTCGGGTGAACCGGCACCTTCCCGAATTGGACATGCGAGCAGTTATTGGAGGTTTCCCACTGAACCAGGAGGAATTAAGCTACAAACCGACTTGTTCTGGAATTTTGATCCATCAGAGAACCACGATGAATTGGATTCATGCCAAAATTCAGCATGGCTTAAAAGTTATTCAACTTCTAAACCGGAGGACACTCAACCTGCCTTATTTGAAAGCTCTCGGATTAATCATTTA
Source organism: Thlaspi arvense (assembly GCA_911865555.2). NCBI lineage: Eukaryota > Viridiplantae > Streptophyta > Magnoliopsida > Brassicales > Brassicaceae > Thlaspi > Thlaspi arvense. The sequence continues at coordinate 20,473,150 of OU466858.1, read as the reverse complement.
CTAAGCAAACTTTGGCGACCAGGAGAGTATATTAATCATCTAGAAGCCACTCACGACGTCTTACCATGCTCCAGCATCCAGAGTATTAGGCGAATCCTCTTGCACTTCAACTTTCCTTTTCCACACATATTCACACTTGGTGCATTTAAGAAGTTCACACCAATGCCCTTGATTCGTCTCAACGGTCATATTATCCAACTTGGGCGCGTACTGAAGCCTCCTTACACTGTCCAGAGAGTTCCAAAGGCGTGCCACTTCCTTCCCAAACTTTCAAGATACAAGGAGCATCCACTTACCTTATTTGGCCGATTTGCTCATTATGGTCCAACGGCTAGTTTGTATTAAATTTTATGATTTCTTTCTTGTTTCTATCTTTTTAGAACGTTAACTTACTCATGTAAGAGCTATATATAAAGCTCATTTCGTCATTTGTAAAGAGTTACCCTTGAATGTACATTTTTAATAAACAGAAGTTTTTCTATTTAAAGTAAAGTCTTTGAAGTTGTTACTTTTTCTTTAGTCCTTAAGTGTGTGATTCACTTTGGTGCTATTGAAACCACAAATAAGATTGTTTGAGTGATTCAAACACTCTAGTTCTCCCACTGATTGAGTGAGTCAGTCATCATCCATCCTCCATCTCTACCATCATTTCCACCTTCCGCAAGATTAAGCTTGGAATCTTTTGGTCATCAAGTGATCATAAGTTGGAGTGATTCCAATCTTATATCATGATTGTTTAGTAGAGAAGCTGGTGCTTAAAGCTAAACCACATCCAAGACCATACAAGCTTCAATGGCCTAATGACAAAGAAGAGTTGAAGGTGAACAAACAAGTAGAAGTTCCTCTATCCATTGGCCAGTACCAAGACCAGATTTTATTGTTGTGGCGCCAATGCAAGCTGGGCATGTACTACTTGGGATACCATGGCAATATGATAGAGATGTTGCACATAATGGGTGGACCAACGAATACTCATTCTCTTTCAATCACTGTAAGTTTATTCTTGCTCCTTTACCACAAAAAGAAGTTAGAATTTTACAAAACAGAGCTAAAGGAAAGAGTAGCTATTTTGCTATTCAAGAATTTTTAGATTTAAATCCCACAGATATGATGCACTTGTCTTTGTCAAAAGATTGTTTTGCAGGATCTAAAGAACATGAGTTCAAAGCTGAGGAACTTATGGAGCATGATGGTGAAAACATGATATTCACTAAGAAGAATCCGCCATTAGCTGAATATAAACCAACACTGGAGCTGTCCAAAGCTAAAAACATTCCAATCACCGCCCTACTGAACCACTTATATCCTGACCAAACACTAAGCTCTCAAGGTATGTCCCTAAACTTTCAAGATCTTTCAGGAACTAAATTAAGCTTATGTGATGCAGGTACTTATGTTTTGAGGACAAAACCTCCTCAAGAGGTGATATTACCATATATTTTGCATATTTAGCATGCATTTAGAGCTAGTTTTCATGCATTCATCTTGCATTATAGGCTAGTTTCTACCATTTGTTGCACTTTAGGTCCTAGATCACTTTGCATTTGCAATTTGCATATTTTCTGCATTTTTGCATCATTATCAGATTGTTTGAGACACACTGGAGTTGTGGAGATTGCGTGGACGTGCATTGGATCGAGAGGAAGCTTGTGGACACTTGGAGAACTCAGCTGTTCAGCAAGGGACCCGAGATCGAGACGTAGATCGAGCTAGGCAGGTCGATCTAGACGAGATCGACCAGAAGATCGAGTGACTCAAGTCGTTTCATAGAGGAGGATCGAGAGAGGAGATCGATCGTGAGTACGGACGTGGATGACGCCATGCAGAACAATAGCCAGATCGAGACCACGACCCGATCACCCAAGGATGGACCAGAAGATCGAATGAGGTGCTCGATCCATCCAACCAAATCGACTTGAAAATCGAGCAAGAGACAGCGATCCATGAAGAAGATCGAGCCAGAGATCGATCATTCAACTCGATCTCTGGCACCTTATCCAGCCAGCTCATCTTTGGAGCATAGTGAGGGGACCATTTGGCGGTTTAGCTATTTTGGGCAAAAGGAGGCTATCACTTTCATCACACACGCTTAGTCTTATCTTTTTCCAGCTTTCCTTTAGGCGATTTCCGCCATTGTTCTGTTCTTGAAGTTTTTCATGTTTTGAACTTTGAATCTTGTTAATCATTAAGTATTTTTTGTTAATCGCTTTCGTTAATCATGCTTAGCTTTCTTTCTCTTTCATTTGAATCGTTTTTAACTATGTGTAGTGAGTAGTCTTCTTTGGGTTAAAGGTTAGGCCGATTCAAGGGTTTAAGGGTTTAAGCTTTTGGGATTTTTCTTGTTCTTAACTCTCTCTCTCTTCTAGGATTTGGGGTCTTAAAGCTTAGAGAGTCTTGGAAAAGATCTCTATGATTCCAGAGCTTTCTTACCTTGACCGGATTCAGAGATCCTTGAAAACCAAATCCTAGAGACTAATCTATCCTCTCCCAAACGCCATGGATGTAGAGGGGGTTAGTTAAGCCAATATTTGAGATCTTTGTTTAATGTTCTTTGACCCATCTTTCCACTACACGCCATAGGTTAGGAGGAAGGGTCGGAGAAAGGGGTCTTGCCACACACCATTGATGATCCTAGTTTAAGTTTCTCAAGGCTTAGGGAAAGCTCTTCAAATGAGTAGATCTAGGTGTTTTCAAACCAAAGCTTGAACCTTTGAACTCTCTTGAACATGACCCTCGACCTTGAACCCTCTTTTTAGTATTTTAAAACCTCTGTTTATCATTCTCTAGTCATAAAGCTTGCTTCTTTGTTCATTTGAAGTCATTCATCTAAGTTGTTAGAAGTGTCCCGTTTTACCCGTTTCAGTGCTCGATTTTTAGTAATTAGTAGATTTGCATTTTAGAGTATCTTTTTTCTCCTAGTAGTTGTTAACCCTCTTCCAGGGATTTGAAAATAGTTTTCGTAGTAGTTTAGTCATTGCATTTAGTTTTTATCGATTTTACCATCTATTTACCCGATTCTGCTTAGATTTGCTTAGTTCCTGTATTCCTAGTGTTCTTTCTTCACCCAGGCTGGATTGATACTCTCTTGCATACTGTACTACAACTATAAGTTGCTTGAGCTTTGATATTCTTGCTTGCAAAACAAAAATCTCTTTTTCAAATGGCGCCGTTGCCAACTTGGTTTTGTTAGAAAGCATTAGGATTTGGTGCTTAGCAAAGACTAAGCCTTTTACTTTTCTTTTGATTACTCATTGCTCTACCTTACTGATTGTGTTCTCAGGTACATGAATTTGCGCTCCATTGGTGACAATAATCTTCTACGACCACTGGACAATATTCACCAACTCGGACACGCAAGATCAAGAAGAGCAAGAGAGCAAGCTCAAGCCTTTGAAGAGATTGTGCAAGCTGGTTCAGTAGACTTTGCAAGAATGGCAGAGCAAGAACATCCTGAGGGACCTCCACCAGCTCACGGTGCTGTAGGAAGGGGTAATGGAAACCCCAACCACGCAGCTAGACCACCACGGATCATTGGTCCTGGAGATGCTCCAAATACACATCATAACCGCTTTGGGATCACTCCTCCACCAGTACAGAACAATAATTTCGAGATAACGCTTTGATTTGTCTCTATGGTTCAGAACAGAAAATTCCATGGACTGGCTATGGAAGACGCTCTGGAGCATCTTGACAACTATGAACAAGTTTGTGGAATGATAAAGATCAATGGGATCTCGGAAGATGCTTTCAAGCTACGGCTCTTTCCATTTTCTTCTGGAGATAAGGCTAGGCACTGGGAGAAGACCCTTCCACAAGGCACCATTACTTCTTGGGCTGAGTGTATGAAGGCGTTCCGCTCAAAGTTTTTCTCGAGCACAAGAACAGCTAGGCTGCGATGTGAGATTAGCGGATTCACTCAAAGACAGAATGAGACATTCAGTGAAGCTATGGAGAGGTTCAAGGACTATACCATTCAGTGTCCTCATCACGGCTTCAGTGAAGAGACTCTCTTGAGCACAATATACCGAGGAGCATTACCCAAGATCAGAATGTTGCTTGATACGGCAAGCAAGGGTAACTTTCTTGGTCAAGAAGTGGAAGAGGGTATGGAGCTAATAGAGAACTTGGCTTTGAGTGATGGGAATTACACTGAAGATTATGACCGAGCACCTAGGGGTTCTGAGCTGGAGTCACACAAAAAAGAGCTCAAATCGCTCCATGAGAAGATAGACAAGCTAGTGCTTGCAAATCAGAAGCACGTTCACTTCGTGGGAGAAGCTGAAGATGTCTCCGAGGAGCTAGAGCTGAGTCAAGAAGAGGCTAATTGGATTGCTGGTCAGAACTACAACAAGCCTCCGGGATATTCTCAAGGGTACCAAGCCACCAACGATCTCTCATACAGGAGTACAAACGTTGAGAATCCAAAGGATCAGGTGTACCCCCCTCAACAAGCAAAGCCTTTTGTACCTTACAACAAGGGGTTTCAAGAAAACAGTGGGTACCAAGGTCAGAGGCAAGGCAATTTCCAGCAGCAACAGCAAGGCAACAAAGACTACACTCCTATGTTTCCTCCTGGTTTCGTTCCACAGCAGCAACAAATGCAACTCCCACCTCAAGATCCAGTTCAAGCAATGTTCCAACAGTTACTTCAAGGTCAAGCTTCTACAAATCAGAAGTTTGTTGAGATGAACAACCGGCTAGACTCTTCTCTTATGGACGTCTCTACACAGATCACCAATCTGAACAACAAGATCAAACAGTTAGAGAAAGGCAAAGCTAGTACAAGCGGTCAAAGCAGCTTACCGGGCAAGTGTGAGCAAAATCCCAAGGAGTATGCAAACGCTATTACCTTGAGAAGTGGTAAAGAGCTTCCGCCGAGAGTTGCACCTAAAGACAATGAGGACATTGTGGTTCAAGAGGGGGAGGGTAAGCTTTCAAATGATGAGGAGATTACCTTTGACAATGTGTGGATTGAAAGACCAAGGAAAGGCAAATAAGTTGTTCTAGAGAAGAAGGTAGATGAGGTGAGCAAAGAGAAAGATGCATTTGTTCCTCCACCATGCAAACCGATGCTTCCTTTTCCTGGCCGGTTTAAGAAACAGCTGCTTGAGAAGCATAGAGCAGTCTTTGAGAAACATTTGAAAGATGTTGAGATCAAGCTGCCCTTAGTTGATTGTTTAGCCATGATGCCTAAATGTGCTAAGTTCTTCAAAGATACTTTAACTAAGAAGAGCAAGGAGAGTGAAGACGTTTTGGTGCTTGGTGAAGAGTGCAGCGCCATCATTCACAAAGAGATAGTTCCAAAGAAGCTTGGAGATCCAGGATCAGTCACCATTCCTTGTGCTCTTGGTCCTTTGACGTTTGAAAGCTGCTTATGTGATCTTGGTGCAAGCATTAATCTTATGCCCTATTCCATTGCAAAGAAGCTCGGTTTCACCAAGTTTAAAGAGTGTACAATCTCTCTCGTGCTCGCTGATAGAAGTATAAGGCTTCCTGTGGGTATGCTAGATGATTTGCCCGTGAGGATCAGTGGAGTTAACGTACCAACCGACTTTGTTGTTCATGAATTGGATGAAGAGCCAAAGGATCCTCTAATCCTTGGTAAACCGTTTCTTGCAACCGCTGGAGTCATAATTGACGTGAAGAATGGCAAGATCTCTCTACAATTAGGCAAGGACATCAAGCTAGATTTTGATATCAATGAAGTCTTGAAGAAGCCAACCATTGGAGGGCAAGCTTTCTACATTGAAACTTTGGATGAGTTAGCCGATGAATTTCTTGAGGAGTTGGCACAAGAAGATCATTTGCAGCTAGCTTTGACTAAGGAGTGTGGAGAGTATGGTTTCCTGAATGAGCAGACCTAAAAGTATGTTCATATCCTTGATTCTCGCAAGGTTGTGAAAGAAGATGAAGGCGGATACCTAGAGATCGATCAGGAAATCAAGGACTTCACTCGATCCAAGACAAAGATCAACAAGAAGATCGAGGAGGTTGGTTGATCCGGTCAAGAAATCAATGAGGAGATCGAGAGAAGCAACTTGATCCGTTCAGAGAACGACTCAGTGAATCGATCCACTGCTCGATCCACATCAAGTCGAGCAAGAGATCGATGTGAGTGCAATCCACCCGGACCAGAACGAGTGGAAGATCGACTGGATGACTCGATCTCAGAGGAGACAAAGGTTCAAGATAGCAGCCTAAAGGCTCATGACTCGGGTTCTAAGGAGGCTAAGGAGGACAGCAACCTCAACACAAGCCACGAGGAGGACTGGAGCAAGCTGCTAGCCCCAAAGTGGACCTAAAGGAGCTCCCGAATGGGCTAAGGTACGCTTTCTTGGGATCTAATGACACTTATCCCGTCATTGTGAATGAAAATCTGAGTGATGATGAGTTAAACTCACTCCTTAAGGAGTTGAGAAAGTATAGAAGGGCCATTGGGTTATCACTAAGTGATATTAAGGGCCTTTCACCAATGCTTTGTACTCACAGGATTCACTTAGAGAATGAAAACACTTCTTCTATTGAACATCAAATACGCTTAAACCCGAATTTGAGAGAAGTAGTGAAGAAAGAGATCTTGAAACTGTTAAACGTGATATACCCTATCAGTGATAGCACATGGGTCTCTCCGGTCCATGTGGTACCAAAGAAAGGGGGTATCACGGTCATTAAGAATGAAAAAGATGAGTTGATTCCTACAAGAACCATAACTGGACATAGAATGTGTATTGATTATAGGAAGCTTAACTCAGCTACTAGAAAAGATCATTTTCTTCTTTCCTTTATTGATCAGATGCTTGAAAGATTAGCTAATCACCCATATTACTGCTTTCTTGATGGTTATAGTGGTTTCTTTCAAATACCAATTCATCCTAACGATCAAGAGAAGACGAATTTCACATGCCCTTATGGTACCTTCGCTTATTGAAGGATGCCTTTTGGGTTATGTAATGCACCAGCAACCTTTCAAAGGTGCATGATGTCTATCTTCTCTGATCTTATAGAGGAAATGGTGGAAGTTTTTATGGATGATTTTTCTGTGTATGTGCGTCCTTTTCTGCTTGTTTGTCAAATCTTTGCAAGGTACTCAAGCGATGTGAGGAGACAAACTTGGTGCTGAACTGGGAGAAGTGTCACTTCATGGTGAAGGAAGGGATTGTACTCGGTCACAAGAATTCTGAGCAAGGGATAGAGGTTGATAAAGCAAAGATTGAGGTCATGATAAGCTTAGAGCCGCCGGCTAATGTGAATGGTATAAGGAGTTTCTTGGGTCACACAGGCTTCCACAGGCGGTTTATCAAGGATTTCTCCAAGATAGCTCGCCCCCTTACAAGGCTGTTATGCAAAGAAGATGAGTTTGTTTTTGATGAGGAGTGTCTTCACGCTTTCAAGATCATCAAAGAAGCTCTTGTCACGGCACCTATAGTACAACCACCAGACTGGAGTTTAACCGTCGAGATCATGTGCGACGCGAGTGACTATGCCATGGGGGCTGTTCTAGGACAGAGGAAAGACAAGAGGTTGCATGTTATCTACTACGCCAGTCGTACCTTGGATGACACGCAAGTGAGATATGCTACAACCGAGAAGGAGCTGCTGGCCGTTGTGTTTGCTTTTGAGAAGTTCAGATCATACTTGGTAGGCTCTAAGGTTGTTGTATACACTGATCACACGGCATTGAGGTACATCTACTCCAAGAAGGATACCAAGCCGAGGCTCTTAAGGTATATTCTTCTTCTACAAGAGTTTGATATGGAGATAAAGATAAGAAGGGGATAGAGAACGGTGTAGCTGATCACCTTTCAAGAATGAGGGTCAATGAGGCCTTACCTTTAGATGATTCACTCCCTGAAGAGCAGCTCATGATGGTCAACACTGTTGTATACACACAGCTAGAGGATCGGTATGAAGAAGTTTTGAGTTTGAGAGAAGAAGATCTACCTTGGTATGCTGATATAGTGAACTTCTTAGCTTGTGGAGAGGAACCTACTCATCTTGACTATTACCACAAGAAGAAGTTCATGAGGGACGTCTCTCAATACTTTTGGGACGAGCCTTACCTGTACAAGAGGGGAGTAGATAGCCTTTACAGAAGGTGTCTAACAAGAGAAGAAGCTAAGGACATTCTCCTTCATTGTCACGGTTCATCTTATAGTGGGCATTTTGCTTCTTTCAAGACGGCAACAGAGGTCTTACAAGCCGGGTTTTGGTGGCCATCATTATTCAAAGATGCTCATGAGATTGTTAAGGCGTGTGAGGCTTGCCAAAGAGCTGGAAACATCACAAAGAGGAACGAGATGCCTCAGGTGCCAATCTTTGAAGTTGATGTTTTTGATGCTTGTGGGATTGACTTTATGGGTCCGTTCCCATCTTCTTACGGCAACAAATACATCTTGGTGGCTGTTGATTACGTGTCTAAGTGGGTTGAGGCTATAGCTTCCCCAACCAACGACTCAAAGGTGGTGGTTAAACTCTTCAAGACTATCATCTTCCCACGGTTTGGAGTTTCAAAAGTAGTGATCAGTGATGGGGACAGCCACTTCATCAACAAAGGGTTTGAAAGTCTCTTGAAGAAGTATGGAGTGAAGCACAAGGTAGCTACACCTTATCACCCACAAACTAGTGGGCAAGTAGAGGTTTCGAATAGACAGATCAAGGCTATCTTAGAGAGGACCATAGGAGCAACTCGGAAGGATTGGGCAAGTAAGCTAGACGATGCTTTATGGGCGTATAGAACCGCCTTCAAGACTCCTATTGGTACCACTCCCTTCACTCTCCTTTACGGCAAGGCATGTCACCTCCCTCTGGAGCTAGAGCATAGAGAACTATGGGCAGTGAAGCAGATGAACTTCAGTCTCAAGACGGCACAGGAGAAGAGGTTGATTCAACTCCATGAGCTTGATGAGCTAAGGTTAGACGCTTATAAGAGCGCTAAAATCTACAAGGAAAGGACCAAGGCGGTTCATGACAAGAAGTTGGTGCATAAGGAGCTTAAAGAGGGAGATCTGGTCTTGCTTTACAACTCTGGCTTGAAGATTCCCAGGGAAGCTCAAGTCTATATGGTGTGGACCCTTTGAGATCAAAGAAGTTCTACCCTATGGAGCGGTTACTTTGGTTGGCAAGAGTGGAAATGCTTTCACGGACAATGGGCACAGAGTCAAGCCCTACTTGGCGAGTGATTGCAGCAAGGAGAGCACTACAATTCTCCTCCAAGACCCACCTCTGGCCTGAACCAAGTAAAGTCTAGCTAAAGACGTTAAAGAAAGCGCACTTGGGAGGCATTCCAATGTCTATCTTGTATATATTTTTTCTTTCTTTCTATTTCAGTTTTATGCTTTTTATGTTTAAGTGTGTAGGTGAAAGGATAAGTGATTGGAGATCATGATCTTGGAGTCAAAGGAGGCAAGGAAAGGAGAGTTATAGGCAAGAGATCGAGTGCTAGATTGACATACCCTGGCTCGATCTTTACTAGATCGAACTAGTGAATCGAGTGAAGTCCCTCGATCTAGATGAGATCGAGTGGACAATCGAGTGAGTCAGTCGATCATGAGAGGATAAACCACCCATGTGTTTAGCTTGAAATACAAACGGGGTGTGGATCGACTGACCTCACTCGATCCTCGAGGATAAATCGATCAGTCTACTCGATCCGCCACTCGATCCTTGCCCAAACGACCCCCAAATCGATCAAGTGGCTCGTTCCAAGGAGCATAGCCATAAGGGCGTAGAATCATGGAACGAGGGGGCACACTCAATCTAGGACTCGATGCAATCCAGATCGAGTCCCTAATTGATCAACCCTCTCGATCCTAGCCAACATGGCCATGAGATCGAGTCTAAGATCGACCAAACCGACTCGATCTCATGCCGAGGTAAGTTTGTGTTTTCCCTCTCTTTTCTCTTTCCCTCCTATTTTAAATTCAAATCTTGGTCAAAGCAAGCATTTTTGACCATGAAAGATGTGCCTTGACCAACTTTGTCAGAAAACCACTTGCATAATCCATAGTTTTCTTTGCCTTTAAATTCACATGCATCTACACTCTCTCTCATTTGTGTTTCGAGTTTTCTAAAGAAAGAGAGAGTGTGAGTTTCTATTTTTAAGGCTAATAGCTTCTTGCTTTCATCTTTTCAAAAGGTATTTTCGGTTGTTTGATTTGCTTTAGTAGTTAGAGAGTTAGAATAATTTTTAAAAATAGCTAAATATTAGGAAAATTGCTAGATTTGATCCTATCTCTAGATATTCTCTTCTAGTATTTAGCTATAATTTTTATAAATTCCCTAAAAATCTAGGATTATTGTTATAAGTTTTTCTCTCTTACCTTGTCTTTCTCTCAATTTCGCCGTCTATACTCATTCTCTTCTTTGAGATTTGTGTTTCAGGTACCAATGGCACCCAAAAGGAACAGAGATGAGACAACACAAGGAGAAGGAACTCAAGAAGTGGTTCAGGAGAGGGTTAGATGGACAAAGGCGGAGAAACAAGCTAAGAAAAGGTTGGAGAGGCTCCGGTTTGACCCTACAAAGTTCGCGAGCAGGGATCTGTTGGCAAAGATGGGGATATTGGGAGGTTTTAATCAGCTTCTCAAGAACATTGGGCTCCGGTGCTTGACAAGGATGGATTGCCCAACCTATCCCGAGGCAACCCTAGACTTCTTAGCCACCTCGGAGTTTACCTACGAGAATCTAAGCCTTCCCACTCCATCACAAGGTCACATCACCTTCAAGATCAGGAGGCAAACTTACCACCTTTCCATCCCCAAGCTCTGCCAAGCCTACGGTCTGAAAGCTAGCGCCAAGCTCGTTGAGTTTCCTCCTTTCACTAAAGCCAACGACCTATGGGATTTGATCAGCAACGATGACTACAAAGCTAACACGGCCAAGATCAAGAGAGTCCGCAGTCCCTTGCTGAGATACACCCTCAGGCTCATAGCCAACACTTTCAGCGGAAGGTCCGTGGCTCCAACAGTCACCAAGAATGAGTTGTGTTTTCTCTTCCAAGGCGTTAAGCACCTTCTATGCGATCCTAAGGAGAATGACGAGCCGATGGAAGATGAGCTTGGAGATGATGTCAATTATGGATGCATTTTGGCTTCCTCTTTGATCAAGTACAAGGCATGGGCAATAAGGTGCAAGGCGAGTTCAGCGCTGATAGGAGGCTTCCTCACACCGATGTTTGTTCAGGTCGGGGTACCTCTTCCTGACTTTGTGCCTTGCGCGGATAGAGCTTATATGGATGAGGTACATGCGCAACACAGACAGCTTGGGACGCACGCCAGCTGAAGGCTTCTTTGCCTATCTGTTCCACGATTGTGAGAATGAGAAGAGGGTGTGCATCTTGCCAAACAAAGAGGAAACAGAGCTGCTAGGTGTTGGCAAAATAGAGTTTTTGCCGAGCAATGAGGAATGCTATACACCTCTAGGAGCCGCAGCCGCGCCACCACGAGTTGCTCGTCCACGTTCAGAGTCACCTCCCACAGATGTTGAGATGCCCGCGAGCTTCGACCTTCCTAAGCTTGACTACGAGCCAAGGACCAAGGCGGAGAAGTTTCTTGCTTCTGTTGTGTAGATGCAGCGGAAGGTGGATAAGTGGCAGAGCAAGATGATTAAAAAGCTTGCTAAGAAGATCAAGGGCTTGCAAAATAGCTCATCCGAGGCGTCTTCAAGCGAAGAATTTGAGCAACCCGAGAAGAGAAGGAGATCAACCGGTGGGATAATGATCCGTGAGCCCCAAGGCGACAACCAAGCTGCACGCCGCTCTTTACACGAAGGAGCAAGCAAGGAGAAAGGCAAGGCGGTCACCCACGAGACTCCTAGAAAGAGCAGGAAGTCTGGAGCATCCTTAAGCTCCAGCCATGCCTAACTCTGAGGTACCAACTCACAACCTTGTAAATACCATGCATCTTTTTCATTTTTTTGCTTTGTGTTTTGACTCCTCTAGACTTTGTTTGCCACCGAGACAGTGTCATTCAAGTTTGGGGGAGTGTGTGTGTTATTTGACATGTTTTCTTTGATCTTATTTTCTGTTATCATACTAGACATCATGCATCATGTAAGGCATAGAACATACAAAAAAAATGATAAAAATTTTAAAAATTTTCAAAAAAAAATTCATGTAGCTTGCTGATAGGGTCAGGTTTTACCCAAATAAAACTACTGCAAGTGCACAGCAAAAGCAGATGTAGTATAAGGGGTATCGAAATCCCAAGAGAGTAATGCAGACTACACTATCGAATATAGATTCGGACTGAGCTAAGCAAAATATGATGTATTTAATGCGAATGAATGAATAAAAGTGAGCAAACGATTGTGTGATATGATTTAAGTTCAAGAAGATTAAAAGCACTAAGTCAGGGTAATTCGCAGGTTTGAATCCAAGAATGTATGATGCAGGAAATCAGGAATGATTAAGAACCATTTTAAACATGAATCTCTAATGCATAACTCATCAATTCTCATTGCAAAAGTTATCTATACCTAGATCACAGAGTTTCAAATCTCTTTGTAAACCCTAACAACCTAAGCATGCAGTAATGATCAGGCTCAATTGTTTACAAAACTCCTAAGTCAAATCTCTTTGTACTAAGTTATTTTGCTCATCAAATACTAGTTCAGGTTATGAATAATGCTCTCACATATATTTAACAACCTATGATTTTCGGATTCCTAGATGATGTGTCTCAGAAATTCGATTTTAAAGCAAGCAGAGATGAAAAACCATGAGATATTCCTAACAGATAGCGATTCTACACTCTTTTCATCAACCTTTGAAAAACCCTAACTTAACTAGCAGATTACTCAGACATGATTATGAGATCACAAAACATAACTGAATAAAATTGCATTAAGAGAAAGAGTAAGAAACAAAGGGGTTCGAAATCTTCTCAAAAGAGTACAGGATTTGTCTCCCCAAAAAGCTCTGAATAAATCTCTCTCTAGCTCTCTGAATTCTTAAAAACTTAGATAATAGCCAACAATGGCTGAAAAACCTAATAAATAGAAGCTAAACACGATTTGGGGTCTTCATGTAAATAAAGGAAACTTCTGGGCCAATTCTGAAATTCTTCTTGATACTTTTAATAAAACGCCACGTTCCTTCCTTAGTGGGTGACGAGCGTCACCAAAGGGGTGACGATCGTCACCATATGCGATACTTTTCTGCTTCGAGCTTGGTACTTCGTGGCTTCCACTCAGAATGCTCCAAAAGGTTCCAACATCTCCAATTATGCTCCAGACATGCTATAACCTGCAAAGACTCTTCTAGAACTCTAAAAATACCAAAAAGACTCAATAAAAAGGACTTATATCATGGTTAAAAACCATGAAAACCATGATATATCAACTCCCCCAGACTTAGCTTTTGCTTGCCCTCAAGCAAACATTAGACAAAGAATAAGGTCGAGGTTTGAAAACAAGAAACAGTCAGTCAGTCATCAGAAACACCACACTGGTTAAAGCTTTCAAATCCACATACCACAGAGTCAACACAAGATCAAATTTCAGCCTAATCATCACAAGCTTAGCAAATCTCTCAAGTCCAGTCTAAATCCCTTCAAGAAATCCGAAATTTCTACTGTCAACTCCATATTTTTTATCTAAGTGTGAAGTCTCATCAAAGCTCTATCATCTTAATCACTTTACAGATTCTTTTCTCTTCCTAACAACTAAACAAATCAATCTCAACACAGCTCTCCTATTTTCTCTTCCCTTAATCTTTTTCCTTAGGATATTTTCGATTTTTCACTTCTTTTTCTCAACTTTTTCAGTCTAAGATATGGTGCTACTCAATACTTGTGTTCCTTGTGAGGAGACAGGTTCTTGAGTGAGTTCACTACTGTTGTTCCTTGTGAGGAGACAGGGTCATGAATGCACCATTCTTTGAACTTAAACTTTTAAAAACTACATCAGGGAAGATCAAAGAGAGACTGTATCTTAACCTTATTGTCAGTGTTGCAAGAGAGAATCAAGATCAATAAGAATCAATCACTAAGACAAGAAAATTAAAGTTCATTAAGGTGGAGCTAACAGCAAATTTTCCAGATTCTCTAAGAACCTAAACCTTCATTGCTAGACTGATATACCTATGACTTTCAACTTAGTAAGACTTGTAATCAACTACTGTGGCAATGGTTCTTATCAGCAAAAACGTCCTATGGTTAGTTCCAAGAAAAACTAACAGTTTCAAAAAAAATTTGACTCTATAAACATGTTTTTGACTCAACTTTAAGACTCTATAAACATGACACAAAGCACACAACGTCAGTAACCACCTCCCCCAGACTTAAACAACACTGTCCCCAGTGTTATTAAGCCAAGAGTTGGTCAGAAAAATGAATGAGAAGGCGAAAAACCAAGTCAGAAAAGTGTTACCTCGCGTGGGGTCGGGTGACGAGCGTCACCACGACCTGTATTGCCCAAATCTTATGTTAGATGTTAATTAACGAAGTGTTTGCATGTGTACTCGAAAGTTAGACTTTTTGAGCACTCAAACACATAATTAACAACATCCAAACATAGCAATAATAACCTGGTTCAACAATCTCACAAAACATCATCAAAGAAACTGACAACTGACTCAAAGTAAACATAAAAATGACTCAAGAGAAGGAAAAATAAAAGGGAAAAAAAGGAACAAGTAACCAGATAGTGAAACCTCAATCCTCATCCTCACAAGGCTCAGTAGTGAAGTGGGGGCGGACACAACCACAGTTGCTAAGTGTAGCAACAGCATCCCAGAGTCCCTCAAAGCTATCAATGACATACTCCTGAAAAGCAGCCATATCCATGGGTGTCTGTGGTCGTGGAGGACGCCTGAAGGCAGCAGAAGAGCCACTCTGGCGTGTAGAAGGTCCAGCATCAGTAGCAGCAGCAGTAGAAGCAGAGGGACCACCTGTAGCAGTTCTAGCAGGGCGCAGAGTCAAGGGGCGCAGAAGAGTCTGTGCTGGCATGAAGAATAGCTGGCGTGGGTCTGTCTGGATAGTAGTGAGGGCTCTCTGTGGCAACTTAATGCCAACATACTCTCCAAAAGTAGTAGTGAAAGTCCAGACAACTCCAGTCTTCATCCAAGTGACATGGCGCAGATACTGCTCATCCATAAGCGATCTATCACTGCGCAGACTGCAAGGGGTAACATCGATCTGGAAATGATGGAAGATCGGTGTCAACAAGCTGCCCACACCCTCAGTCTTCTCCCCTGGACTGGTGAATGGCTTGGTCTTCAAAGAGACCAAATGCTCAGCGAAAACAGCACCTAAGTTGGCGCGAACCATACTATCAACTGGTATCGAATCATCCAGCATCTCATAAAGTCCGTAGTAGAGGAGAATCAGCTCGCTAACTCGAGTCTTGCTGGGCGCAGACTTGCACAGAATAGTATGACCAAAGAGGCACAGAAGGTACCTCAAAACCGGATGTCTAACCTCTGTCTGCGTGCTGGTCTTGCTATCATAGACTCCATTCCCGAACTTGGACAAGAATGTCCTCATATGGGTCCACTGAGAGGGAAGGAGAACGCCTGTGGGATGGTCAGAGAAGCCATAAATCCCACAAAGCTCCATCAGACTGATCCGGTATCGAATCCCTCGGATCAGAAATGTCATAGTGCCTTCCTGAGCACGCTTCGCCAGCTCATTCGCGTAGTAGACGCGAACTGTAGAGAGAAACTGGCGGACCAAATCTGGGTACAGATCGTACTGCTGGAATGGCATAGTCCCCATGCCAATGCGCTCCAGAATCTCATAAACCTCCTCAAAGATCCCCATCTTCTGCAGAACAGCAGGATCCGCGAGTCGAGTGGGGATAATCTTAACTCCCAACCACGCATTGTAGAACAGCGTGTCATACTCATCCCACTCCTCCTGAATATCACGGAATACACAGGTATCCCGAGCCACTTCTTGCTTCGGAGTCCCTGCCCAAGCCACTCCTGAGGCTATTTTCCGATCCTCTCGTTTGGGCCATGGGGGCCTGCAAACCGGGTGCTGACTGAAGGAATCTGTAGACCCTGTTGCAGTGCTGGAAGACGAGCTTTGTCTTGGTCGTTTCTCCTGACGAGGCATCTGAAAATTGAACACCAAAATCGACCAAAACCATCTCAAAAATTAGCAAATTTTTCAAAATTCGAAAAATCAACCAAACAGGATGAAATAGCTGATGGCGATTAACTATTGTACTACCAGGAACACAATTCAAGCATCAGTTCAACCTAAATCACCCAAAATTTCCAGATTTTTGCAACTTTCATCATGAACTTGAAAATTCAAAATAGTGCAATCAACCGATAAAAGCTCACAAAGATGGTTCCATTCCTATAATACAACCTAACTAACCATGATTCAACAGTTAAATCAAGCCAATCAAGTCAAAAATCGGATTTTACCAAACCTAAGGCGGACTGAAAATTGGGGATTCCGAAAACATACCTTGCAGATCGTAAAAACTGAGTTGATATTCAGAAAGAGGAGTAAAATCCACACGGATTAGACTCTTGAATCACTCAATTTGGTTTAGAAAATCAAAAGTTAGGAATCTCTAAAAATTTTCCAAGTGTTTGATGTTTAAACAGTTATGCCCGAGGAAGAAGAAGAGAGAAAACTTAATACCCGTGCTCGACTTCGACGGGTGACGAGCGTCACCATAGGGGTGACGATCGTCACCGCTTTTTTTTTTTTTTTTTTTTTAACTGAATAAAATTCTAACTAATAATCCTAAGCACGAAAATAAATACTAAGTAATATATCTACAACTTACCAGTGGGTTGCCTCCCACTAAGCGCTCTTTTAAAGTCATTAGCTTGACTTTGGTTGGCTGTTTAGACAGCTGGTGCCTGATTCAGAGACACAATGTGTCCTGCTGGAATCTCTGCTTGTGCCCAGTAATGCTTCACCCTTTGTCCATTGACAGTGAACTCCTCTCCTTTGGAGTTAATCAGGACAATTGCACCATGTGGGCGAGCTTCTTTGACAGTGAAAGGACCTGACCATCTAGAACGCAGTTTACCAGGAAAAAGCTGTAAACGAGAGTTATAGAGTAGTACCTGGTCATTGGGCTCGAAATGCCTGGAGATGATCTTCTTATCATGATATGCCTTTGTCCTCTCCTTGTATAACTTGGAGTTTTCATAGGCTAGATATCTGATCTCATCCAGTTCATTGAGCTGAATCAAGCGCCTTTCTGCAGCAGGTTTCAGATCGAAATTCAGCTTCTTGATTGCCCATTCTGCTCTGAACTCCAGCTCTACTGGTAGATGGCACGCCTTGCCATAGAGAAGGTGGAATGGAGTAGTCCCAAGTGGCGTTTTGTAGGCAGTCCTGTAGGCCCATAATGCATCATCCAGCTTTGCAGACCAATCTTTCCTTGTCTTCCCAACTGTCTTCTCCAGAATTTGCTTTATCTGTCTGTTGGAAACCTCAACTTGTCCACTTGTTTGGGAGTGATAGGGCATGGCCACTCTGTGCTGTACACCATACTTCTTCAACAGCTTGTCAAAAACCTTGTTGACAAAGTGAGAACCCCCATCACTTATGACAATCCGTGGGACACCAAATCTGGGAAAGATAATGGTCTTAAACAGCTTCAAAACCACTGCAGCATCATTAGTAGGAGTAGCCAACGCCTCTACCCACTTAGATACATAATCAACAGCAACCAGAATGTATCTATTCCCATAAGATGAGGGAAAAGGTCCCATGAAGTCAATACCCCAACAATCGAAAACTTCAACTTCCAGAATGAAGTTCTGTGGCATCTCATGTCTCCTGCTGATTTTTCCTCTTCTCTGACAAGTATCACAGCTTGTGATGAAGGCTTGGGCGTTCCTGAACATAGTAGGCCACCAAAATCCAGCCTGCAAAACCTTAGAGACAGTCTTGAATGTAGCAAAGTGTCCAGCATAGTCTGATCCATGACAGTGAAAGAGCACGTCCTGAACTTCTTCTTCTGCTAAGCATCTTCTGTAAATACCATCAGCACAATGCTTGTAGAGGTATGGCTCATCCCAATAGAATCTCCTAAGTTCTCTCAAGAACTTCTTCTTAGCATAGCCTTTAAAATCATGTGGTTCATCCTCTGCAGCAAGATAATTGGCAATATCAGCATACCAGGGTCTCTTTGGATCATGTAAAGCATAAACAGGCTCTTCAAAAGTTTTCCCCAAGCTTGCACAAATCGCAGATAAGTGTGGAGATCGGTGACGAGCGTCACCTATGTTGGTGACGAGCGTCACCTCGCTCGTATACTTTTGTCGCGAATGGTCTCGGTTGGTGACGAGCGTCACCCTCCTGGTGTCGCTCGTCACTCCCCTACAGTTTCGTGAAAACTGCAGGTTTTCAACACTTTCCTCCTGTTCTCTGGTTTCTACTAAGTAAACATTCTCTTCAAGCAAGAAATCATTGATGGGGACACTGTCTTCGACCTGAATCCGGGATAAATGGTCAGCAACTCCATTCTCCACCCCTTTCTTGTCCTTCACTTCAATATCAAATTCCTGAAGAAGCAGGATCCATCTTAACAGCCTTGGTTATGCATCCTTCTTCTGCATTAGGTACTTCAGTGCTGAATGGTCAGTATGAACCAAGACCTTGGAGCCAACAAGATACTGCCTGAACTTCTCAAAAGCAAACACAACAGCTAACAATTCCTTCTCAGTTGTTGCATAATTCTTCTGAGCATCATCCAAAGTCCTACTTGCATAGTAGATGGCGTGGAGTTTCTTGTCTTTCCTCTGTCCCAGCACTGCTCCAACTGCAAAATCGCTGGCATCACACATTACCTCAAAAGGTAAGTCTCAATCTGGAGGCTGCACAACAGGGGCTGTAACCAAAGCCTGTTTGATCTGTTCAAAAGCAGTTTTGCACTCTTCTGTGAACTCAAACTTCACATCCTTGCAGAGGAGAGCAGTAAGTGGGCGTGCTATCTTGCTAAAATCCTTGATGAACCTTCTGTAGAAGCCTGTATGTCCCAGAAAACTCCTCACTGCTTTGACGGAATCAGGTGCTTGCAGACTTGTCATCACCTCAATTTTTGCCCTATCCACCTCTATACCGTCTCCTGAGACTCTGTGGCCAAGTACAATACCATCCTGCACCATAAAATGACACTTCTCCCAGTTTAAAACCAAGTGCTTCTCTTCACATCTCTGCAGAACTGCACACAGATTATCCAAACAGCTCTTGAAAGAAGATCCATAAACAGAGAATTCATCCATGAACACCTCCATAAACTTCTCTAGAAGGTTGCAGGAGCATTACACAGACCAAAAGGCATTCTGCGATATGCAAAAGTGCCATAAGGACAGGTAAAAGTGGTCTTCTCCTGATCATCTGGATGGATGGGGATCTGAAAGAAGCCTGAATACCCATCAAGGAAGCAGTAATACTTGTGATTCGCCAGCCTCTCTAGCATCTGATCGATGAAAGGTAGAGGAAAATGATCCTTCCTTGTTGCTGCATTCAGTTTCCTGTAGTCTATACACATCCTGTGTCCTGTCACAGTCCTGGTTGGAATCAGCTCATCCTTGTCATTCTTTACCACGGTGACACCTCCTTTCTTAGGCACCACGTGCACTGGACTCACCCAAGCACTGTCTGAAATAGGATAGATGATACCAGCCTGCAACAACTTCATGATCTCTTTCTTGACCACATCCTGCAAATTCGGATTTAGCCTCCTCTGGTGCTCAACTGGTGATTTCGACTCATCCTCCAAGTGTATTCTATGCATGCACAAGTCTGGAGAGATACCTGAAATGTCATCAAGAGAATAGCCAAGAGCTTTGCGAAATTTTTGCAGCTTACTTAGCAGTAGGGTGAGCTCTGCATTGTTCAATGAAGCATTAACAATAACAGGATAGGTGGAGTTTTCTCCTAGAAATGCGTACCTTAGCCCTGCAGGGAGCTGTTTAAGCTCAACTTTTGGTGCTTTTGCTGCTGACCAGTCACCCATTGTGGCGGCTTTTGCAGATGTGGAGATAAGTTCATCCTGTGCAACCAGTTGCATAACTTGTGCAGTAGCATCCATCATCTTTGTGTAGCCTGTTGCAGCAGTATCTAAATGCTCATACTCAGCTGTAGAAGTGGTCAACGCCCTTTCCAAGGGGTCCTCTGAACTCACCTCATGGAAGATCTGATCAGCAATGTTTGTGAGAACATCAACATAAAAAGTCTGTCCATCTATGGTTGGCCTCTTCATCAGCTTATCCATTTCGAATTTCATCACTAAATCACCAACATTCAGCTCTATTCTACCCTTCCTGACGTCAATAATAGCTCCTGCAGTGGCTAAGAAGGGTCTGCCAAGAATCAAGGGGTCTTTGGGCTCTTCTCCATACTCTAGAACCACAAAATCAGTAGGGATCATATAATCTCCTACTTTGATAGGAACATCCTCTATCACCCCTTCAGGAACTCTAACTGATCTATCAGCTAGGATAAGAGATATTCTTGTAGCTTTAAAATTGGTCATCCCCAAACTCTTGGCAACAGAATGAGGCATGAGGTTCACACTAGACCCAAGATCACACAATGACCTCTCAAACTTCTCATTGAAGATGGTGCAGTCTAAAACAAAGCTTCCTGGGTCTGAAAGCTTCTCTGGAACTCTGTTCTGAATCACTGCACTGACCTGCTCGTTGATCATCATAGCTCCAACTTCAAGACTCAAGTTATTGGTCACCATTCTCTTCACATACCTCCTAATAACAGGAGTTATCCTTACAGCATCAATCAATGGGATCTCTATTACCAACTTGTCCATGATAGCCTTGCATCTTGCATCCTCAAGCTCCTGCTTAGACTTCTTAGGATGCTTAGGATAGGGTATCTTGGGTTTATACACGGTCTCCTTAGCATTATCTGAAGTCTTAGGCGAAACTGCAACATGTGGTGTCTGGTGACGAGCGTCACTGGATTGGTGACGAGCGTCACTCACTTTGGACAAGTCGGGGTCGAGTACTGGATATGGGTGACGAGCGTCACCCCCTTGGTGACAGTCGTCACCAATTTGTGAAGAATCGGGGTCGGGGTTATCCTCAATGGGTGACGAGCGACACCCATTATTGGTGACGAGCGTCACCAGTGGTTCTGCAGTAAAATTTTCTTCATCTTCATACTCTTCCATACCCACAAAATTTCTTGAGGTTAAATCCTTCTGCAACACTGGTTGCAGGTTCCTTCCACTCCTCAATGTGATGGCATTCACGTGGTGTTTGGGATTAGCATCAGTTCTTCCTGGAAAGAATCCTTCTTGCCTCTGAACAGCTCCTGCAGTTTGAGCAACTTGAACATCAAGCTTCTTCATATGAGAGTTCAGACTCTCAATTTTCCCATTCAAGTCCTGATAGAGCGAATTTATCTTGCCATTGAAGTTCACAGTAAGCTTCTGTTGTCCTTCCAAGATCTGTTCTAACATTGCTTCCATTTTGTTCTCTCGTGGAGGTGCTGGTTGATAGGAAGTAGAACCATAGTTTCTGTAATTTCCACTGTTCTGGAATGGCTTCTGATACTCTGTCTTCTGGAAAGGGGGTCTAGGAGTGAAACCAGGCGTGTTCTGTCCTCCTGTAGGGGCGTTTTTCTGATTGTTGTTGCTGTATCCTCTGTTCCACTGCTGATTCCCATACCTTTGTCCCTGAAATCCGCCAGAATTGATGAAATTTACATCCTCCTGCTCAACTTCCTCTGGAGCTTCGAAAGTCTCTACTTCTGCAGCAAAGTGAACTGACTTCTTCCCTACCAAAAGGCTGTGCATATCATCCAACTTAGCCTTAACTTCAGCAATCTGATTTCCATCAGCTACACCAGCTTGTTTCATTCTCTGAAAGTCTGCATTTTTAGTGCTGTTGCTGCAGACCAAGTTCTCAATCAGTCTCACCGCCTCCTCTGGTCTGTTGGTGTTGAAGTTCCCTGCACTTGCTGCATCCAGCGCCATCTAATATTTCCAGTCAATGCCTCTGAAAAAGATCCCAAGTAATTGCACCTGACTGAAACCATGATGAGGGCAGTCCCTTTGATAAGACTTGAACCTGATCCAAGAAGCCTTGAAAGCTTCAGTAGGGTCTTGTGTAAATGATGCAATTTTCGTCCTCATGTCTTCTGATCTGGCATCATCATAGAAATTGTTCAGAAAGGCATTCTTGGTGTCCTCTCAAGTAGTTAATGAAGCAGGTTCCAGTTGCTTCAGCCAATATGCAGCTTCTCCTTCAAGAGAGTATGGAAAAAGCTTGCAGAACAGAAAGTCATTGCTAACCCCATTAGCTTTGACACTGGAAGCCAAGTCCTCAAATCTCTCTATGTGATCCATAGGATGCTCATGAGGTAAACCATGGAAGGGATGCTGTCCAACTAGCTGATAGTAGACAGGTTTAACCTCAAAATCGTTCCTCTGGAAGGCAGGAGGTCGGATTGCAGCTCTGTTGGCATAGAACTGATCAGGTCTGTTGTAATCACCTAGAGTCCTCTGAACAAAACGCCCAGCAGCGTTATTGACAGCAGCAGGGACTCCCACGTTCTCAGCCACTTGCTGAACCTGCTGTTCAACAATGACATTCCCCTCTTGATCAATTATCTGCCCCTCTTCGTTCCTCCTGTTTCCTTCCCTGTCAACCAAGTGACCTTCTGCATCTTCAACCAAGATCAGTGGAGCGACCATTGCAGATTGCTTCTTAGCTTTCCTGTTAGTTCTCTCCAACCTAGCAAGCTCGTCGATGCTCAAAGTCACAAGCTCCTTCTCTTTGTTGCTTCTGGTTCTGCGATTAGGCATACACCTGAAACAGGAACAAAGAAAAGTAGCTGAAAATCAGTAAAGAAATAAAAAACTTAGACAAAATCCTAATACTAAAAATCGATAGGCAGCTATTACTCCCCGGCAACGGCGCCAAAAACTTGATAGGGTCAGGTTTTACCCAAATAAAACTACTGCAAGTGCACAGCAAAAGCAGATGTAGTATAAGGGGTATCGAAATCCCAAGAGAGTAATGCAGACTACACTATCGAATATAGATTCGGACTGAGCTAAGCAAAATATGATGTATTTAATGCGAATGAATGAATAAAAGTAAGCAAACGATTGTGTGATATGATTTAAGTTCAAGAAGATTAAAAGCGCTAAGCCAGGGTAATTCGCAGGTTTGAATCCAAAAATGTATGATGCAGGAAATCAGGAATGATTAAGAACCATTTTAAACATGAATCTCTAATGCATAACTCATCAATTCTCATTGCAAAAGTTATCTATACCTAGATCACAGAGTTTCAAATCTCTTTGTAAACCCTAACAACCTAAGCATGCAGTAATGATCAGGTTCAATTGTTTACAAAACTCCTAAGCCAAATCTCTTTGTACTAAGTTATTTTGCTCATCAAATACTAGTTCAGGTTATGAATAATGCTCTCACATATATTTAACAACCTATGATTTTCGGATTCCTAGATGATGTGTCTCAGAAATTCGATTTTAAAGCAAGCAGAGATGAAAAACCATGAGATATTCCTAACAGATAGCGATTCTACACTCTTTTCATCAACCTTTGAAAAACCCTAACTTAACTAGCAGATTACTCAGACATGATTATGAGATCACAACACATAACTGAATAAAATTGCATTAAGAGAAAGAGTAAGAAACAAAGGGGTTCGAAATCTTCTCAAAAGTGTACAGGATTTGTCTCCCCAAAAAGCTCTGAATAAATCTCTCTCTAGCTCTCTGAATTCTTAAAAACTTAGATAATAGCCAACAATGGCTGAAAAACCTAATAAATAGAAGCTAAACACGATCTGGGGTCTTCATGTAAATAAAGGAAACTTCTGGGCCAATTCTGAAATTCTTCTTGATACTTTTAATAAAACGCCACGCTCCTTCCTTAGTGGGTGACGAGCGTCACCAAAGGGGTGACGATCGTCACCATATGCGATACTTTTCTGCTTCGAGCTTGGTACTTCGTGGCTTCCACTCAGAATGCTCCAAAAGGTTCCAACATCTCCAATTATGCTCCAGACATGCTATAACCTGCAAAGACTCTTCTAGAACTCTAAAAATACCAAAAAGACTCAATAAAAAGGACTTATATCATGGTTAAAAACCATAAAAACCATGATATATCACTTGCATTTGAACTGTTAAACATTTTAGGATTGAGTCTAGAATTTTAATCATTTAGGTTGTTTGCATTTGCATAAGGGGCAAAAGTTTTTCTTGAAAAGTGTTTTAAGCTCATGAATTGTTTCAAGGCCCTAATTAGTAGTTCTTCGATGCATTATTCACACTTTGAAAGTAAGCTCTAACCATATTTGGATCATTTGTTTTTATTTTTGTGGCTTAAGTTGAACATTCATGAATTGAATCCTTTCCTATCAAGTGAAAACCTTAATTTGAATTTCTTGAATTATCATACTTATGCATTTGAAAAAGGATACATGGATCACTTATACATATTTAGGCTTTCTTCTTCCTTTCACCACTCTCTTGTAAGCCTAAATAGATCTCCCCACCTTTACCTTACCCTCCTTTCAAGCCAATGTTCTTGTGTGTTGAATATTTGTGAGGCCTCTTTTCGGTTGGACTTAGCATAAAGTGTTAGGTTTAGGCGACATGATTAGGCTTTCATATTGATGCTAGCTTTGCATTTTGAAGCTAGTTTTAGGCTTAGGATAGGGCAGGTATTCATGGGAGTTGTTCTGTTTTTGTTTCGGTTTAAAGAGTTTGAAGTTTGGAAGTTGATTAAAAGGGTTTAATAGTTTTAAGTGGAAGGCTTTGTGTTTAAAATGAAAGCTCTAGTTTTAAAAGTAGGTAGCTCTCAAAAAGAAAAGAAAAATAAAAAATAAATAAAGAAAAGAAAAGAGCCAAAAGGCCAAATGTTTAAAAAGAAAAAAAAAATGAGTAGAGAGCTACCAAAGTTAAAAGAAAAGAGCTAAGTATGTTTATAGCCTTACCACAAGCCAAAAATGTTTTAAATTGATGTGTTTATTTGGGGTTTTGCTAGGCGTCTTGCCTTGTTGATAAGGGTAGTCTTTAAGTGGTTGAGTGAGCTTAAAAAGAAAAGAAAAATGAGAGAGGGTTCTAGGATCATTGTTAGTGTATATGGGTAGATGAGAGTCTAGTCATGTATGCATCAATTGTCTTTACCTTTAGCATTATGCATAAGTTCAACCATTCTTTGAGATAACCCATTGTTTGAATCACCCTTATAAATGAGATCATTTTTATCTCATAACCTTTGTCCCTTAGCCAAATGTATTTGGTTTTAAAATGCATAAGTGTGATTCACGGTTTTAAGCTTAATGAATGTTAAAGGTTATGATTCTTGGATTGTTTGGAATAGGAGAGTCATGATCTGAAATTCAACATGTGATGAATATGGGTAAGTTCTTTGGAGTATGAGTTTGTGCATTGCATCTTAGGATTAAGAGCTAGGACCATTGAATTGATTTATTTGAAAAACACTTTTGCAAGGAATTTGAGCCTCCGTTTTTAAAACCTCTCTTCCTCTCTTGAATTTTGTTTGCTTGAGGGCAAGCAAAAGGCAAGTTTGGGAGAGTTGATATTACCATATATTTTGCATATTTAGCATGCATTTAGAGTTAGTTTTCATGCATTCATCTTGCATTATAGGCTAGTTTCTACCATTTGTTGTACTTTAGGTCCTAGATCACTTTGCATTCGCAATTTGCATATTTTCTGCATTTTTGCATCATTATCAGGTTGTTTGAGACACACTGGAGTTGTGGAGGTTACGTGGACGTGCATTGGATCGAGAGGAAGCTTGTGGACACTTGGAGAACTCAGCCGTTCAGCAAGGGACCCGAGATCGAGACGCATATCGAGCTAGGCAGGTCGATCCAGACGAGATCGACCAGAAGATCGACTGACTCAAGTCGTTTCATGGAGGAGGATCGAGACCAAGATCGAGAGAGGAGATAGATCATGAGTACGGACGTGGATGACGCCATGCAGAACAATAGCCAGACCGAGACAACGACCCGATCACCCAAGGATCGACCAGAAGATCGAATGAGGTGCTCGATCCATCCAACCAAATCGACTTGAAGATCGAGCAAGAGACAGCGATCCTTGAAGAAGATCGAGCCAGAGATCGATCATTCAACTTGATCTCTGGCACCTTATCCAGCCAGCTCATCTTTGGAGCGTAGTGAGGGGACCATTTGGTGGTTTAGCTATTTTGGGCAAAAGGAGGCTATCACTTTCATCACACACGCTTAGTCTTATCTTTTTCCAGCTTTCCTTTAGGCGATTTCCGCCATTGTTCTGTTCTTGAAGTTTTTCATGTTTTGAACTTTGAATCTTGTTAATCATTAAGTATTTTTCGTTAATCGCTTTCGTTAATCATGCTTAGCTTTCTTTCTCTTGCATTTGAATCGTTTTTAACTATGTGTAGTGAGTAGTTTTCTTTGGGTTAAAGGTTGGGGCGATTCAAGGGTTTAAGGGTTTAAGCTTTTGGGATTTTTCTTGTTATTAACTCTCTCTCTTCTAGGATTTGGGGTCTTAAAGCTTAGAGAGTCTTGGAAAAGATCTCTATGATTCCAGGGCTTTCTTACCTTGACCGGATTCAGAGATCCTTGAAACCCAAATCCTAGAGACTAATCTATCCTTTCCCAAATTCCATGGATGTAGAGGGGGTTAGTTAAGCCAATATTTGAGATCTTTGTTTAATGTTCTTTGACCCATCTTTCCACTACACGCTATAGGTTAGGAGGAAGGGTCAGAGAAAGGGGTCTTGCCACACGTCATGGATGATCCTAGTTTAAGTTTCTCAAGGCTTAGGGAAAGCTCTTCAAATGAGTAGATCTAGGTGTTTTCAAACCAAAGCTTGAACCTTTGAACTCTCTTGAACATGACCCTCGACCTTGAACCCTCTTTTTAGTATTTTAAAACCTCTGTTTATCATTCTCTAGTCATAAAGCTTGCTTCTTTGTTCATTTGAAGTCATTCATCTAAGTTGTTAGAAGTGTCCTGTTTTACCCGTTTCAGTGCTCGATTTTTAGTAATTAGTAGATTTACATTTTAGAGTCTCTGTTTTCTCCTAGTAGTTTTTAACCCTCTTCCAGGGATTTTAAATTAGTTTTCATAGTAGTTTAGTCATTGCATTTAGTTTTTATCGATTTTACTATCTATTTACCCGATTCTGCTTAGATTTGTTTAGTTCCTGTATTCCTAGTGTTCTTTCTTCACCCAGGCTGGATTGATACTCTCTTGCAAACTGTACTACAACTATAGGTTGCTTGAGCTTTGATATTCTTGCTTGCAAAACAAAAATATCTTTATCAAGAGGGTGAGTATGATGTAAGCATGAATGCTCATACATCAGTACTTAACAAAGAATGGAGCAAAGGAGATATTAAGCTAGTAGCCGTGAGGAATGAAGGGCTTGTAGCTGAGGAGAAGGGCGAGTTTGTAGCTGCTTTCAAAGGAGATGTGGATCTAATCTCTAAACGCCACCATTCCATCCATCATGAGGATCAATTTACTCAACCAAATGACGAGGCGGTTCAAGACAAAACACCAGGAAATCAAGCTAAACCGCCAAGACATCTAATTGGACCTACATACACATATGGCGAGTTATATGAGGAAAGCACGACCTTACCTTATATTTTGGAGCATTTATAAGAAAACCAAGCCAATTCAGAATCCAAGAACGGAAGACATTTGATTCAAACCAAAGGAGAACCGCCTCTTTCCATAAATGGAGTCGTTGGAGCATTCAGCAAGGGAAGCTCAAATATACATCAAGCCAATACATTATTTTCGACCTATCATTTCATTCAACCACCAAGGAATATATCAAGACATTCAAGACCAGAAAATCACTCCAATAACCGTCCTTAACCAAGCCAAACCCAAGAAGAATCAACCATGAAGCCACTTTCCTTATTCAGAGATCATTATCTCATTTCTAAGGGAAAGTCTGACCAAAACCATCAAGCACGGATTGATCTCGTCCCTACATCCATCCTAGAAGATCCAAGACGTCCATTTTCATATCAAGGAATCAACATCACCCCACATTCAGCGCCAAGGATGAAATCAAGGCTAATAAACCTAAACGACTAGTATATAATCAGTTCATCATTCAGCTTGATCTTCTCCTAGTTTTAAATTCTTGTGACCGTTTATTTCATTATTTTCGAGCCTATATAAAGCTCAATGCATTGTAGTATTGTACTTTCATTTTCATAAAATTATTAATCAAAAGAAAGTTGTTTGTTTCAAAGAAAAGTACCTCTTTGTTTACACTCTTGTTCCTGCTTTTTATTAAGTTATTTTTGAGGGATTCAAAGAACTTGTGAGAAGTATAGAATCTATTAACTCTTGTGAGGATTAGCCCTTGAGTTAGTATAGTCTAACATTTGGGGTTTGTGTTCATCAAGCTTCAACCAGACTTTCAATCATTCAAGTCTTCATTCCACCCCTTTAAGCTAGCAGCAACAATTTCAAGACATATAATCCTTGAAGCATTTTGAGGCTTGTGTCAGATTGATTCTAGCTTCCATATCATGTAGGATGCATAACTGATATCTCCACTATTTATATCATCTTAGCCTGCATTCATCACTAGTTTTAGTCATTTAACATGCATATTTTGCTTCTTCTTGTCTCATTTGCATATATTTAGGAGTTAGTGTAGTTTTAGGTGTTGCATTGCATCTTGTTTGTATTTGGAGTATTATTCAGGTACTAGAAGGTGTTTGGAGACCAAGTGGTGCAATGGGTATGAGCTAGGAGTAGAGCAAGGAGAAGGACAAGGTCGGATGGACCAATATCAAGCAAGATATCGAGGTGGTTTTGGCCGATATGACATGTATCGGACTGGATATCGAGGACTTCATGTTGATACAGAAGAAGCAAGGCGTACAGAGGAGTATATCGACCAGGAAGACCTCGATACACCAAGATGGGTCTGTACCGGGCAGTGTATCAGGGATCAAAGCCGATACACCAGAGACAGGACAATATCGAAGAGCATATCGACTTGGTTTTGCTCCATATGCCTTAGAAAAATGGCGATTGTATCGATCACCGTATCGACCATGACCATGTCGATACACCCTCAAGGAGAGTCAATATCGATGTGTGTATCGATGAAAGATGCCGATATTATCCAGCCGAGTCACTTTAAAAATTGGTTTTCTTTTGGTTTACTAGGGATTCTAAGTCTCCCTATAAATACATTAAGTCCTAAATTGTTTAGGCAACTTTTATCTTCTAATTTTCTCTACTGTTCTTAGCTAGAAACCTTTTTCTTTTGAGTTTATCTTTGTAAGACTCTTGCTTGATTTAGTAAATTTGTGTGTCTCTCTTTATCTGTCTATTCTTCTTTCTAATCATGCTTAGCCATTATTTCTCTTTAGAATCTGTGGTTTTGATCATGACTAGTGAGTAGTATTATTTAGGGTTTAAGATGGGATAGATTAGAGGGGTTTTAGGATTATATTGGTGATGTCTTGTGCTTCATATGATTATCTTCTCTCTATTATATGTTCTTAACACTAGATTTGTCTTGGCCAGGCTTGTTTAGTATCTTTGCTTTTTCTCATGTCTGGTAATTGTTTGATGAAATGTTGCTTAGTCTTTTAAAGGATCTGTTTATCTTAGCCTAAGGGAATAGATGTCTAAGGAATTGGGCTAGTTATAGCTGTTAATCTTATGCTTAGAAGATATCATTGTTTGAATGGTTTTAAAGCATCACTAATTCGGTTCTAATCCCCTCGTAGTCAATAACTCCCATCGTAAGTCCTTGCTTTAATTTATCTGAATCTCCTATTTAGAAATTGTATTGCTTAGTCTTGATTAGTTTAATCATTAGAGTTTAATCACACTTGTTATCTTGATTTGGCTTAGTCTTGATTAGTTTAATCATTAGAGTTTGATCACACTTGTTATCTTGATTTGGCTTGACTTGAGTGAACTATTGCATTCTTAGTGTCTTACTTGCCTAATGGATTGATACCTCACATGCTGCAATGACATGAGTGTGTGTGGAATTTGATTATAGTTCAAAAACCACCTTCATCAATAACGTATACATTGGGTGTCATGATAACTCTTAAAATGTCAATTGTTTGAAATCTGATCAATACCCTTGATGATAGTTGTTTGATGCATCTTGAACAAATTAAAAGCTAAGGCTGAACCATGTTAGGAACTCTCATCTAGACTATCACATCTCATACTGAAACTTGCTTTGATCGGATGCCAACTCTACTTATTAGAACTTTAATCTGAATTTGAATTATCTTGCATGTGTTTTGAAAAGTGAATTGCATGGCTACCATATACATATTTGGACTTTCTTTCTCCTTCTACCACTCTTGCTAGTCTAAGTAGCTGATCCTCATCTATAGGACAGTTAACCCCACATCAAACCAATCCTCCTTTCAAGCCTAAATACTGTCTTGTGTGTGTGAGGCCTCATTTTGAATGAACTTAGCAAAAAGTATTGGGTTTAGCACGATAAGAGTGAGCTTTCATGTAGATATGGCACATCTCTTTTAGTCATGAATATGTTTAGGATGGTAGAATTAGGTGTGAGGATTGGGTGTTATCAGCTCGGATGGCGTATCTCGGAGATTTGGAAGAACTCGTGGTGGATCCAAACATAGTATTTGGACTGTTCTGAGCAGCAGAATGTAACGAGTCATGGAATGCTAATGGGGTGTCAAATCCACCCGCACTGAAGTTGAACAAAACAGCAGAATCTTTCATGTCACGGAAAGTGTTGCAACTTGCAGGCCGAGAGAGTTGGCTGCGTATGGATGCATCCCGGTCAAGCCTTTCCTGTAAAAGTCAGATTTCAGTCAAGTACAAGACCGAGCACTAATCAGATACCTTCACCACTAGCATATAAATTCTATAAGCACCAATCTATACTAAATGAAAGAAGAAGTTTGGGACTCTTTAAGCTATCCACCCAAGCAAAATGAGATTCTCTACCATGATGCCACGTCATTATATAAAAAAAAAATTCACAACACCACGTCTACAGAATTAAAATAAACAAAACTGTTCACGTATTTTTAAATCTTAGAATTTGTTGCTAAAAAATATCATACGGTCAGACCACTAAAATTGACTCCATTTCTTTGTTGAGCTAGACCCACCTGTAATCTATAATCAAACCCACTCCTCAAACATTCAAACCCAAGACACAATTAAAAAATATTTTAATCGATTTGTATTGACATCAATTTGTTTTCCTCAAAATTTCAGTTCGTACGTAACTACGCCCTCACAATGATAACTAATCGGCTACGGCCCGTTACCAATTAGATGACTAAAACCATCCAATAATACATTTCGAAAAAGTTAATTAAATGGCAGCTATGTCTGACATTAAGCATTCCCTCAAAAATGCATATAAATACTCGCATCCCCAACTCCACTATCACACCACCTCCCTCGCAAACAGAATAATCATAGCAAAACATGACTCCACTCGCCTCTCTGAACTCCATCACCAACTAAACGTTAAACGACCTCCAAAGAGATTTCTGCAGTGACAAAGTTGTGGTCAGGCTGGGTCATTTTGGGGAGTCTCGCAATTTCAAACAGGGCAATATACTGATGGGTGAACTGCTCATAGACTCAAAGGTATGCTCATCTATTACTCTCTAACATCCACTCAAGTTATCTGTAGTACCTGAACTCGAGAAGTTTGCATCTTTTGACTAATTGTTCTTTTATTAAGTTTTTTGCAGTTCAAAGGCAGAATATGCTCACAGTTTAAGTACATGAGTTCTTCTCTCCGAGTAAGTTATTTTTCTGCGTCTCTCTATCAATTCCCAATGACTGACATTTTACTCTCTCATATTGTTCCGAATTTGTCTTACCATAAGGATTCTTAATTCAGATTGGTCTTTCTTATACAAACCAATGAGTTCCTTCCACCCCCAACCCATTTACAATAGTCATCTCTCAGCTTAATTAGTAAATCTAATATTTGTCTAATGGTCTCGTATGGGGCTTTTAATCTACTCTACGACTTTGATGACATCGAGCATCTATGAGGAGATTCAAGTGCAGGTATTATTAATCCTCTTATGAGTCAGATGACCAATTCACCCATATGTGACTATGTCTTATAGATTATTTACATACACAAACACAACGACACTGGTCGATAATAGATCAGTCGCTATCATTCGAGAAACCATATGTCACTCGAGTGGACTATATGTATAATTATGACGCTGTTCAGTGATTTGATAAAGAAAACAATTATTAAGCAAAGTGTGTTACGATCCGTACAATAATCCGTTTATTAAACTATAAAAGCCAAGAAGTGTTCTTCTTTAGAAAATGTCATTAGTGGAGTGGATGTTGAACTTGCAATCTGAATACAGTTGAGGCTAAACGTTGACTTTTGACTTTTTGACGTTTGAATTTTCCAGTCTTGATATGCATTTCGATTTCCTAATATTTCTTCTTTTTTTTCTAGTCGGGTAGTTTTGGCACTCTTCGATGTATTCATCTCATATAGTAGAAATGAACGTATTCCTTAAAAAAAAAAACAAAAAAAAATTGAATGTATTTTTTGATGATGCCTATAGGTTTAGGTTTTTCAGATACATTTTTCGGGAAAAAACTTTGTATTCTGTGTTTAATCTACATACATTTAAAGATGATAATGGTCTTTATAAAAATGATTTCCAATTTTCAGATACGAAAGATCAAATCAAGAAAGAATAACAACAGCTGTTGCATTTTACACTTAATTTATAAGTTATTTTGTAAGTATTATCAAGAATTTGGGAATGGTTAAATGACTAAGTATATTTTAAATTGATCTTATCTCAAATATTTCCATTTACCTTGTGCAGTGGACACACCAAACACAATACCATGAAAATGACTTATTGCCGTCGAAGTATTCAAAATGTTTTTTTCCTAGGTTACTATATACCCGTGCTCTAACACGAGACTAAAATATTTTTTAATTAATTTTTTGTATATATCTAATATTTTGTATTGAAATATGTTTGTACAATTTTAATTAAGAATATATAACAAAAAAAAAATTAGCTCTGAAAAATTTGAGATAGATTTCCTATATCTTCTCATATTTATTTTGAATTTTTTATTCTATTTTCTGTTTTATTTTTTTATCGTTTGAAATATTAAACAATTAAAAAGATAAACTTTTAACGAATAATTTATCTATTATACAAATATCTACAACAGATTTGTAGGCTCATCAAGAATAGTTGACTTACAGTATTCTGGAAATTTTCTTTCTTTATTTGCTTCTAATAACCTGCAGAAATTTTGCATCTCTTGAGAATCGAAACTCATACTTCCTAATATAGAAACATTAATAAATCGTTTAGTTAACCACTCTACTAAACTTCTACAATTCTTAATTTTGTTTAAAACATAAGATTTTCATTATGTTTTTACATGATAAACACCGATTTATGGTATTTAAAAAAAAA
This sequence comes from Thlaspi arvense, assembly GCA_911865555.2. Lineage (NCBI taxonomy): Eukaryota > Viridiplantae > Streptophyta > Magnoliopsida > Brassicales > Brassicaceae > Thlaspi > Thlaspi arvense. Next base: position 20,439,716 of record OU466858.1, on the reverse strand, counting down.
AGATTCATATAATCAATCCACCCAAATTTTTTTTATAAAGTGACATAGGGCCTTGTTAGGTTATCAAAGACAAAACAAAAAAAATGGGAAAGAAGAGCGGTGACATGCACGACCTTACTGACCCAAACGGTCAAAGACGGTGCCATTTTCCTCCACGTCTCTTCTTGATCACTTTTTTGTGTTGCATTTAGCCATTTAGCAACTTGATGCGAAGTTCAAACAATAAAAATGCAATCATATGATTAATTTAGGTGTACACAATTACACAAATTACTCCAAATACTAAAACTCGGTTCATCCCTGACATTTTAATGTGTCGGGAAGTTAAAATAATACTTACAAATATATTTTTTCTCTTATTATCATCAACTTTTGTCATTTCTTATATCATTATTACTAATATACTATATTTCTTCTTCTTTAAAGTTTTCTGTATATTATTTTTAAAAAAAATACGTTATGATAAGATTATTTTTCTACGTTCCATCAGGATAAGTCTTTTTTTTTTTTTTTGTCAACAGCCTCTTCTCTCATAACGGTTCAGGGATCCAAACCGGTGGAGTCGAGTTTATATAGTGTAATAAGTAAAGGTAGTCGCGGGCACTCCGTGCAAGTTTGTCTGCCTTTGTGTTTTTGAGCGCGAGATTGAGAAAGAGGTGAACTCGTTCTTGCTGTTCTCAAATTCCTCCAAGTGCAAAACGAAGGCCGGTTATTCCTCGGGTTTAGACACCATCTTCACCAGTTCGGAACAGTCTATAGCGAAGGCCATCACTAGCCTTCCGACGTCGAGCATGCTGTGCATCGCCCAAATTAAGGTTTTTAACTCTGTGTGTAGTGGGTAAAGGCTTCGCCGTACCTTCTTTGCCCCTATCAACGTTGTTTCGGTTGTTAAACCTTGACAATACCATCCTAACCCGGCACTAGCCTTTGTCGCCTTCCAAGATCCATCCATTTGATATGTTAATCCATCATTCACCATCGGCACCGTTTCTGTAGTGCTTATATAGGCATCCTGAATACTTATGTCTTCACCGGGATCATTTTCCTGTTGATCTAAAAACCAAGCTGCCGATTCTGCTTGAGCTGTTTTTAGAACTTCCCTAGGATCTCTGTCAATGTTGGAATATATTTTATCATTCCTTGTTTTCCAAATATACCAAAGTAACCATGGGAATACATCCATATCCTCTGAATTGGGTAATTGCCAAAAAAAGTGAGCAATATTTATATATAACGCTGTTGTTGGGAATTCTATTGCTGGTGTCGGTATTACCGAAAGTGCCCAAACCTGGAGAGCCGGTGGGCATTCAAAAAGGGTATAATTAATGGTTTCCCTTTCTACCCCACATCTACCACATTGTGGATCACAATTCATTCCTCGGTTGTTTAACCTGTCAAAGACCGATATGCAGCCAAAAAGGAGTTGCCAGAGGAAGTGTTTCATCTTAGGGGGGCATTTAACATTACATGCATGGCCTTGTAATTTAGTTATGTCTGGTCCATAGAATCTCTGCAGTGGGCTATTATTTTGTATCTCCTGTTGAAGATTATACCCCGACTTCACCGAATATTTCCCCTTTTTTGTATAGTACCATATTTGTGAATCTGGTCTATTTGCCGTTGTTTTTGGAATTCCCATAATGTATGGAATATCCTTTGGGACAATGAGCTGTTTAATCAACCTGATGTTCCATGTTTTAGTGGAAGAAAGTAACAAATCTTTTACTTTAAGATCAGGTTATAAATTGTACCGCTGACATGTTACTTTAAGAAAGTAACAAATCTTTTACTTTTGCATGACTTATTCGTGCGTAGGCCATGAAACATCTCTTGGGCAATTAAAATATTGTCCGAGATTAGACGTGCTACAAAAGCCGATTGCGTTTCAGAAACTAATCTAGGTAGGAGTCTGCGTAGTCTTTGACATAGTACCTTTGAGATGATTTTGTAGCCTACATTACATAGGCTAATTGGCCTCATTTCCACCATACTTGTTGGTCTTTCCACCTTCGGTATGAGACAAATATTTGTCACATTCAATCGCTGATCAAAAGTTCCGGTTGTTAGAAAATCGTTCACCATCTGTACCATTTCACCCTTTATTATTTGCCAAGATTGTTGATAGAAAAGTGACGTCATCCCATCTGGTCCTGGAGCTTTCTCAGGATGTATCATAAATAAAGTCGTGCGGACCTCCTATTCTGTGGCCAGTCGTGTTAAGATTTCATTCTCTGTCTCGGAAACCTCTTCCTTTATTTCCTCTAGTGCTATCTCAAAGACTTCTGGTGAGGTGGATGTAAAAAGATTATGAAAATAATCCTTGGCGACCTTTTCCAGCTTCTTATCTCCGGACACCCAAAGTCCTGAATCGTTGTACATTCCCACCATTCAGTTAATGGTTCTCCGCTGTTTTGTCGTAGCGTGATAGAATTTAATGTTTAGATCACCATTCCGATTCCATAGATTCCTGCTTTTTTGCTGCCAGTAATCCTCTTCCTCCTTATAGGCCACCTGTAATTGACGCGTTATGTCAATGAGATTCTGTTGCGTCCGGGTATCATCACATTGAATTTCCTCTAATTTCCTTTGTAACTCTTCAATTTTATTCCTGCCAAATGGCAAGTTTTCACGTCGCCATTTAGAAATCTCATGACGATAATTCGAAATTCTGTCCACTATATTAATATTAGTCCTTCCTGACAACTGTCTCCATCCATTCTCAATGGCATCCATAAATCCCTCCTTTCCAAGCCATCTCTTGTCAAACCGAAATTATTTCCGTCGCTTGTACTTTTGGGTCTGGATTGTGGCTACAATTGGTCTATGATCCGAGCCCACCATCCTAAGATATTCCACATATGAGTATGGATACAAATCATGCCAATTTTCTGTTGCCAAAGCTCTGTCAAGGCGGCAGCGCACTATGTGACCATTACGACGCCCACGCCATGATAAGCTATTCCCTCGGTTTGGAAAGTCAATGAGTCCACAGTTATTAATCATCGTGTTAAAATCGATGAAAGTAGATTGGTGACGTAGCTTCCCCCCTTGCTTTTCATGATTCCCGGTAATTTCATTAAAATCACCAATTAAGAACCAAGGTTCCGATCGATTTATTCCCATTCTTGTAAGGCGTTCCCAGACTTGATTCCTGAATTTGATAACGGGATTCCCGTAAACGAAAGTAAGACAAATTTGTATGCCTTTATAAGTAGCCTCAATGTCAATCAGCCATTTATTTGCAAAAATTATTTTAACATCGAAATCACTTGAATAAAATAGTGCTAATCCTCCACTTAAACTGAATGGTTCAACCGTGTACAATTTATTATACTGAAATTGCTGTAAAAAAGAAAATTAATTTTTGGTTTCTGAAAGAAAAAAAAATTCTGGTTTAAATTTCTTTCAAACCTCTCGCAAATAGCTTATTGTGTTAGGGTTACCTAAACCCTGACAATTTCAACTTAGAATCCGCATAATAATCAAGTTTCTGAGTCAAGGGTCAGATTATTGGTTTTCTTCCCTTGTTCCGACGGCAGGTCAAGTCCTTGGCGACCTGTGATCTTCGAGTGTCCCTTTTTCCTGGGGGAGATAAGTGTCTGAACCAGCCTCTTTTTTGTGTTTGCACCATTGAAGCCCACGTTCACCCTGGGTGGTTCTTCTTGTGTAGACCCGCCTTGGTGGCCTGCCCTTTGTCAGCCTGATCCGCCAAGTCCCGCTTGGTACCTCTGAAGCGTCAATCTCCCCTGTTTCTGCATTAATAACAGGTTACGGCAACTCAGAATCCGTTACCGTGACCCCAGTATTGCCACCTTCTCCTTCTTCCAATGAGAGTCCCAAGTTTGCTACATCAATAATACCTGATTTCTGCTCATCCTCAAGCTCCATCGTATCATCCAGTATATCACCGTCTAAGTCCTCAACCTCTTCCCTCATCCCTTCTTGGTTTGTAGATTCAACCACATCCATAACCTGATTTGCATCCAAGAAAGGAGGCTCTGTGTTACTCAAATCTTCCGTTGAAGTCATTATGGCATCATCAGAGAATAATGCTTTCCTAATCTTTTTGCCGGTGCATTAGGACTTGTGTATTCCCGTGGACGGCGGCCTGTGACATACTCCACTAGCTCATTCCGGTTGTCCACATTATCCACTAAATCTTGCCCCTTTCCAAACCGTGAAACCTCCGATGCTTTCTCCCTATTCACTCTATCTTCTTTGGAGTCTAGACACTTATCTTATTGAAGTAAATAATTAAATACTACTATATATATTAAGCAAAGAAAGTGAAGTTATTCCTTTGGAGGATGTTGACTGTTCACAAAACAATTGGTCTTCATTGACTTTGAATCAACACCAATAATTAACGTAGCTCCAAAGTAAGGAGTATATCTACAACAACCCATATTTGAATAAAAAAAAAAGAATTTAGTTAGTTTTATGGAGGTTATTAAAAAATGGGTTCTAGAGATAAGCAAAACAGAGACTTTGCTTAACCATTCAGTTGATTTGTGTATATGCGTATAAACTTGGTATAATTGGTAATGATTCGCTAAGAAAGCTTTCTCTTTGACGGGTGCAAATATGTTGGAAGTAGATGTATAAGTCTACATTGCTTTATACCTTTGACCTATATTTTATCGTTATTAATATTCCTTGGCAGGATCTACGTATTAAATAAACTTTTGAAATACCCAATCATATTGCATTCGCATAGACCTCAATTTTTGATATTGTCTAATCGATCGTTCTTAATGGACATTGACAGTTTAAATTTGTTATATATATGAACCATTTATTTGCTTGATACATAACATCCTGCGGTGATGATGATCACGTCTACTCAAAATAAGATGTACGTATGCTTTTCAAATTTCAACTGAGTTTTCTATTTTACTTATATGTTTAAATTGAAGACCATGCAGATTTTTTTTCTGAACAGATAGTTCATAGCACCAATCGTCATGTAAATTCAGTAACATAATTTAAGAACAAGACTATTCATCGTCCTCAACCAAAATGTATGTTTAGAAGTTAAAAACAAAATAAATATGTTTAGAAGTTAAAAACAAAATAAACTAACCAAAGCATTACTGTTAAAGTTCATTATAAAAGCATTAATCTTAGTACTGTAACTAATTATTTTAACCTTTCATGTACGACGTTGTGTGTGAAAGCTCAAAGTACTCTATCCAGTTTACAAAAATAAAGGATCGTATATCATAAAGTTATACAAATTGAATTTTCTGTTTGGCAAAGCATAGTGTGGTAGATAGAATTAGAGAGAAAAAAAAATTGTTAAATGTTTCCTTTATTGAAACCACTTATTGGTCAATAGCTCTCTAGCTAATTTTATTTGAAGTTGAAATTGTCAAACCTATCTTTTTCACATATATAAAGATATTTTAACAATATTATACCCATTAAAGTCTTCAATGATCATGACACTTTTAAAATTTCTAGTTTCTCCCTCTTGAATTATTTCAAAATATATAGTTTGTATTTCACATTTTACAGAGAATATTATTTCAAATAACATATCATAATCGTTATTTCGGTTTTTGGTGAAAATATTTATTTGGTGTAAGAACGAGTACTAGTTGAATCCAGTGGAAAGTGCCTCTTCCAGTCCAATCCCTATGCTAATGTAAATAGTAACCATATTAGTCTATTACACTTGAATTTCTCTACTACAAGAATTACACTAAAGTAGATTTTGGACATGTAATTTATACACAAATCATTTAACAAATGTATATAAATGTGTACGATAATTGGTGGACGAAATCATTCTTAAAGCACTTTTTAGAAGTAGTTAAACCTAGTAACACTTTTCAAAAAATATCAGCAACAAGACATTTAAGAAACATATATGTGTCTTTAAAATAACAATTTGGTAAAAAGTTTAAGTAGCTAAAACATTGAATCACATAAAATTAGAGATCATTAAGAATTTCAAAATTACACTGTATTAAGATGGAAATATTATCATTTTCACTTGGTTTTAGACTACTGTAACCCAAAATGAATATGTAGCTGTTCAAACACTATAATCGACTGGTTTAATTTTGTATATAGAAACGTTAGCCATTCTATTTATTATAACCAATTGGTTTTGATAAGATAATTCATGAATGTTTTACAAGCCAACATTATGAATGAAAACATTTTTATTTTTTCCAAAAGCTATCGCTTTAAAAGTATTTAAATAAAATCTTCATTGAATACTAGGGATGTTTTTGCGCTACGTGCAGACTGTTTTTATATAGATATTTAATTATTATTTAAGTTTTATTATTTTCACTTTAAGTTAATATTTTAAATATAATATTTAATTTTTAAAATTGTTTTGATATGATTATACATCGAAAATATTTTAACATATTCAAAAAATGTATCATGATATAATTTTAAGAATTACCTACTTGATATATGCTAAACTTAACTGTTAATCTAAAACTTAATATTTGTATATAAACTCACTGTTATTCACTACTAACTTTCAAAATATTATTAAAATTATTTTTGTTTTGACTAAATTTGATTATTATTGTTCCAATTAATTTAGATTTTTATTTTTATTTCAACTGTGTTCGTGTAGTGTTTTTATTAAATTAGCAATCTCAAATACAAACAACACTCAATGTTCTAATCTCTTATAAATCTATAAAATAACTATGATTCATATAAATAAAAACAATATTTACATAGTATAAAAAATCACAATCATATTGATAAAATGCAATTTTGATTTGGTCTATGAAGTATACGTAAACTATAAAAAATATAGATGAATAAGGCAAGTAATACATATACAAATACAATTTCATACTAACTCATTATGTTAAATAAAGTATGTTGAGTTTCTCAAAACTTAAAAGATGTAAAAAAATTTGCTTGTAATTTAACTTAAACATTTTTTCTTAAACTACACATATATATATTTTGATGAGCCTTTATAATTAAACTAATAATATATAGTATATTATTTTTAAAGGAGTTTCTTAACCCAGTAAAAAAAACCATATTAGTTTTTCATTCAAGTTGGGTTTATAAGGAATTTTGTTGATGTGGATAATTAAAGATTTTTTTAGACATTTTCTTCTACATAAAAATGTGTATGTTATTTTTTCAAAAATGCATTATTATTTAATTTAAGAATTTACTAACTTGATATATATAAAAATTAACTGTCATCTAAAACTTAATTTTTGTTTATAAACTGTTTAACTCATGTATTGACATGTATCGCTTGTAGTAACTTAACTACCTTAAGCCAACTAAAACACACATTGAATAAATATCAGTGCATGAAATTCTTCTTTTGTCTATTATTTTCTGCAATGTAAATAGTAACAATGATCGAAATCTTCATATAGATAGATGCTTTGAAAAGCTTCCTATAATTTCTGTTGTTTTGTTGGTTGCCATAAATCTAACGTACTATGATGTTTAATTTGTATGTTTCTAAAAGGTGAATGTTTTAGATTTTTATAATTTGTAAATGTTTTAAATTTTATTTTAGAAATTATTATTTTGTAATCTTGTTTCTATTAACTATTATTTAAGTTTTTTAGAGCAATTTGTTGTCCAATATATTCACTATATTACAAAAAGGAGTATATATTAATGCTACAGATTTAAATGATATTTATTTTACTGATTTAGAAAATGATATTTAGTTTTATTTACTTATTCCTAATAATTATATTAACTTAGTGGTTCTATTTATTTATTTTATGTGTATTTCAAAAGATATAAAGTGAAATTTTTTATTACTGTTATATTACAAACAAAAGAAGTATATATTGATGCCATAAATTTAAATGATGTTTATTTTACTGATTCAAAAAATGATATTTTAATTTTATTTATTTTTGTTGGTAACTATATTAATTTTAGTGATAAAAATGAGTATATATTAATGCTACAGATTTAAATGATATTTATTTTACTGATTAAAATGATATATAGTTTTATTTAATTTTTGCTAATAACTATATTAATTTAATGGTTCTATTTATTTATTTTATGTGTATTTCAAAAAAATCTAAAGTGAGAATTTTCATTATTGTTAATTTGTTATATTACAAACAAAAGAGTATATATTGATGCTATAGATTTAAATAATATTTATTTTACTTAAATATATACTAAAGAAAATAGTTATTTAATGATGTTATTCCAACGCTAGTTTTAAAATACATTAGTTTGAGAAATAAATTGTGAAATACTTAAACAATATATATATATATCATATATATACAAACATACTAATGTTTTAACTATGTATTTAAAAATATTATACCCGCACATATATATAGTTTTCTATTTATTATAATTTAGAAACAAACAGATGGTAGTTCTATATATTCTGTATTCATTTATACTGACTATTTGATTTTACTAAAGTCTCTGGATTCAGAACCCTGAAAAATATAATGAGATAAGGACAATATTAGATTAAGACCAATATATAAAGAAAACGATTGTGGGAGGATGGCAACGAGTTCCATAGGAACAATATGTAGTAGCACAAATGACGCGTGGTCTACATCAACCATGCAATGTTTCACTCGGTTTTGCTAAGCTTTTGCATATACCATTTTTGGTATCACCAGTTTTACCAGGATTCCACCATTGGAGGAGATGGAAGAACAAAAATTAGAACCCATGGAAAATACAGAGATACCAGAAAACTGGTTTTCCATACCAATGTAAAACGTAGGTTGGTAATGCGGGAGGACATTATCAAGCTGCTGCGAGATATCTGAAAGAAAGTATTATACTTTCTATAATCGAAGAACTGTATTATACAATTTTTTATATCAAAACTGTAAAATAAGATAGATACTTTCAAAGACACCAAATATAAATAGATACAAAGTTTTCATCTTATATTTTAAATCAAGATAATAACCTTAATATAAACGCATCATTTTCTAATCTAGATCATTTGCCAAATACGCTTTTGAAAAGAATGTCTAACCCAAAATTAAACATAATCAATATAAAATAAGTAGCTCATAAAAATATACAACTAGCTGAAATATAGATTTTTCAACAAATTAGATGATTACACTTACAGATAATCAAAATACAAACATTTTTTAATTTGAGCTTACATTTCTTTATTTAATTCCCATAATTTTAAATCTTATATAATTCATATTAAAAATAAAATTATAATTTACAATCTACGCTACGCGCAAGATGTTGTTTATATTTAAATATTTGAATTGTTTGTTTGTTTCATTTTAATTTCCGCTGGTTTAATATATTGATTAGATTATTATATAATTTTTTTTTCGAGTTGTTGTTGTGATTTTTGTTGTAAAATAAAATTTAAGGACATGGTGGCCAATTTTATTTATCTTGTAAATGAGGCAGAGAAAAAATAAATTATTTTTTTGATAGTTCTGTGTATATAATTTTGCACCTAATGTAAATTTCTTACTTGTTGGTGTTATTTTTTCTTTGGTTTCAGTTTTGATTGGTATGTGAATTGTGGGTAACGCAAGCTGTGTTGTGTCTGACTGACTTGGATATTCTTTGGTTATGTTAAGAGAAGTATTGTACGTAGAATGTAGTTGTGGTTATTGAGATGATGTAAAATTTTACATAAACATATATTGTATATGTTCTGGCCCTTTTTTTTTTGTGTAGCTATACTAACATCTATAACTGAAATTTTTTTTAATTGTTTTATCACATAAGTTTTTTTGTAACTTGAAACCTAAACAATTTGTCATATAGTGAAGAAGAATCCATTAGCGGGATAACTAAGTTTTTTTCAATAAAAGGAAAATAATATATTTTTATTAAAGATAGGAATAACGAAAGTTTATTTGTCCTTTAATGAAAGCAAACCAAGTGTAATTAATAACCAGAAACTCAAACCAATATTTTTAATTTTAAGCAAAAGTGGTAGCTTTTAAAATAGTCTTTTAGAAAGTATGTTAAACAGTACTGGATAAAAATGCAAAGATAACTGTGATTCCACTTCTCCCGTGACTGAGACGGCAAACATTGGCGCTTCTGGGTTATAGATGGAGAGAATATATGGGTGTTTCTTTTAAACGTTTCCTGTTAAAAGTTTTTGCAGATATAGAATTAGATGTGTGACTCATATTTAATAAGAAAAGAAAATTTAAGTGCAATTTACTCTCTTTGATTTCCCGATCTGTGACTCATATGTCAGTTTAGACTTACGCAGCTGGAGAGATTAAATGACCTGTAGAAAGATTGTTAGTTTAGTACTTTTTAGGTAGTTTAATATATATGCTGTGATATTACTATCCTTTTGTATTTACTTTGCTATTTTGGTAGGTCATTGTATATTTTTTTATACACAATATTCTTCAATCCCTTTTCTTTGTGATCATCATCTTGAAGAATATATAGACGTTGTGGTGATGTAACTCTTAAAAAAGCAACATATAGTTGTCCATGACTGAAGACAGGTTTAGGCAAATACAGTATTACTGATTTTAAACTCTGGCTTTGACTTTTATTAATTGTCATTGCATAACAAACCCTTATTGAAAATTGCCGCCTTCGTAGCGTGAATGGATGGTCTGATTGTACCGGTGATAGAATAATCCGTGGAATTAAAACCTTCTTACCTGCGTTGGTGGTTGTGACTATTTGGGCCTCTATAACTTTTTCACCTAATTTAGTGACGATTAGTCTTGTACCGTTGCATAAACCCTCTTTTTGATTGATGTTTCTGAGAAACATAATTGGGACACCTATCTTCAAGCGTAGCTTATGTTGTGGCAATCCTGGAAACTCCAAAGAGTTTAAGTACTCGGTAGGGTATAGCGTTGCATAATCTTTGCCGGTTGTATCTGCTTTTCCTATGCTGTCTGCGCTGATATATTCTTTTACTTTTCCACCAACTTTCGATAATATATAAGTGTTGATCTCATCGACTGTTTCATTCCTAGGAGTTAGGATAGCTCTTTCTGTTAATCATGCGAAGTTGGTATGGGCATCATTGTCAAATGCATAAGCTGACTCAGCTATCTGTTGTAAGTGGTTTGTGGCAGGCTCCATAAAGAAACGTTTGTCAGCTACAACAGCTTCTCCCTCATCATCATTAGTACCATTTGTCATTGCACATGTGGCTGCAGTTCCGTTTCCAACGCTAAGAAGCCATGCAGCAAAACTGGTTTCTGATTGGTGAAGTCTCATTTTTTTTTCTAAAACAAATACCTTGCATGCATCTCATATATACGACTGGCTTACAGAAGCTAGAACTGTATCTGTTCATGTTCCATGTGGTATTACTGGCAATATTTGCCTGAAATCTCCTCCTAGGAGGACTGTTTTTCCTCCAAATGGTTTCTCGGTTGCAGAGAGATCTTTTTCTGGCAGCAAGTCTCTTAGTGTTCTGTCTAAGGCCTCAAAAGTGTGTCGATGTGCCATTGGTGCTTCATCCCAGATAATGAGATCTGTTTTGATCAGCAACTCTGAAAGCAATGTACCTCGCTTTATTTCGCACATAGAATCCTCTGTGACATTTAGTGGGATTTTGAATCTAGAATGTGCTGTGCGGCCACCCGGTAGAAGCAATGCAGCGATACCAGATGAAGCAACAGGTATTACAACCTTTTCACTTGATCGTAGTTTGGAGATAATAGTCCTGTAGACAAAAGTTTTACCAGTTCCGCCTGGGCCATAGAGGAAAAAAAGTTTACCCATGTTATCGTTCACCGATTCCAAAACTGCGTCATACACTTGTTTTTGCTTAGTGTTTAGAGTACCAAACAGTTTGTCATGCTCCTCCTTCTCTTGGTCTACATTGTATTGTAATTCCTGTTTCCATAAACTATTCTTCACCTCTTTAAGGACATTTAAATCTGGCTTAGGCATGTTGTTGAAGTCAGTGAGTGATCTCTCGTTCTGATGCAATATTGTTTCAATCTCAATTAGTGTGTACTGCTTTAAGTCATCCTCATCCAAATCTAACTGTGGGAACCCAAATTCTATCCGTTTCCTGGCAAGTATTCCTTCTGATAATGATTTCCAGTAGTGTTCCCATAGACGTAATGGATTAGCCACCTCACAATATATTAGCAGTAGCACAAACAAATGTCGTAACTGATATGGTGTTGCCCATTGATTTGCTTCATCCATAGCATGATGCCACTTTTTATCGTTTTCTAACAGTCCTCTAGCATAACATGCCGCTTTAAAACTTTCTTTCTTATCTCCGTTGACAGTGTATAAATCATTGTAGCTTTGCGGACCCACTACCACATTGAGTAGTATCCTAAGGTAGTAAAGCTCTCCAGAGGCTGGGTGTATGTTAACGATTCTACCGATTGAGAATCCACGTTGTCTTCTCTGCCACACCTTGTTGTCTTTGTCCCAGACAAAGTGAATTGGGAACTGAACATACGTCAATTTTCTTGCTTCTTCACAACGTTTATTCATCTCCATCCATGCTGTAAACATTGTTGTTTCAATCCCAAATCTGGATAGTACGCGTCCAAGATCATATGTCTTTTTGAATGTGATCGACTGCTGTCCTTCTAGATGAATAATAAGCTTCTGGACGGATGGTTTTCTTTTATGAATGTGGAATGCAAACGTACGCCACATAGCTTCACATGCAGATAAATACCGGCAGTCCAAATATTCTTCAATTTCATTCCTCTGTTTAGCCACCTTTTTAGTTTCTTCAGTTTATTGGGTTCCCAGAACACCCTTCTCAATTAAAACGGTGGCTTTATCCACTCCTTTAGTTATATACTTGAACAGATACTTGATAGCGTTTGATGTGTTGCACCATTCAACATTAATGTGCGCTTGGTATTTCTTCAAGATTTCAATATTGTGAGGGATAACAGATCGATTATCTAACCTTATTGCTCCTTTCAGGACAGTGTTGGCATTATCTTGACGACGACGATAAGCAATATATCCAGATTTATCTATCGTTGTGAAGTCGTTGTATGGACGTGGATATTTTTTCATGCAAACGTTTTTATCCATGCAAGGTGATGACGGCCTATTGATTCCACATGGTCCATGCATCATGTGCTTTTCCATAAGTTCAAACCCAATTGGATCGGCTTCTTTATTTGGAAGTTCAGCAGAGATGATTTGATTAATCTCATCTGGTGTTGGGATTCTTGATGCTCTATCCAATCAAAGAAGCATATGTGCATGGGGCAGCCTACGTTTTTGAAACTCAATAGTGTGAACTACTAAATAAATAAAATAAGAAAAGTATTATCAGTATTGTAAATTTGTTTGATGGTTAGAAATAATATATTTGTAACTGACCTGCAATATATGGCTTGGAGAATAGTCCTTGTTCTAGATCTTTAAGCAATTGGTCGAGTTTCATTTTGAAGACACGACTTTCAATATCTGGTCTTTCGTTTCCTGATGCCCCACCATAGGTAGCAAGATGGTCCTTTATTTCTTTCCAGTTTGGATTTGCAGTCATTGTGATGAACAAAGTTGGATTTCCATATGTTCTACATATAGCCATAGCATCATGATACTTTTCTACTATGTATCTCGGACCTCCCGTAAAATTTGATGGCAATATTATTCTCTTTCAATGTTTGTTTCCTTCTGTATCACCTTTACCAACTGCATCATATATATTGTTGTATAGATCTGCTCTTAACTGGTCTTGATTATTCTTTGCCCATGTAAGTCTTTCTTGTTCTATGGCCGTGTATGCATTAACTGCATATTGGTGAAATAAACACCCTCTTTTATAATTGTCATGCCTTCAGAAAGTCTTGTTTGAATTTGGTAGACGTAGAACTTTCTTATACTGATGAACGTCTTTTTTCTTTCACCATATTGAGTCAGTGCATCAGTGCATGTGGAATTTCAGTATGGAATCCATATTCACCGTAGGGAAACAACAACGGATATTGTAAGCTCATTTGTTTGTAATATAACAATATATATTTAAAAATTCACAACACCACGTCTACAGAATTAAAATAATTAAAACTGTTCCCGTATTTTTAAATCTTAGAATTTGTTGCTAAAAAATATCATACGGTCAGACCACTAAAATTGACTCCATTTCTTTGTAGAGCTAGACCCACCTGTAATCTATAATCAAACCCTCTCCTCAAACATTCAAACCCAAGACACAATTAAAAAATATTTTAATCGATTTGTATTGACATCAATTTGTTTTCCTCAAAATTTCAGTTCGTACGTAACTACGCCCTCACAATGATAACTAATCGACTACGGCCCCGTTACCAATTAGATGACTAAAACCATCCAATAATACATTTCGAAAAAGTTAATTAAATGGCAGCTATGTCTGACATTAAGCATTCCCTCAAAAATGCATATAAATACTCGCATCCCAACTCCACTATCCCTCGCAAACAGAATAATCATAGCAAAACATGACTCCACTCGCCTCTCTGAACTCCATCACCAACTAAACGTTAAACGACCTCCAAAGAGATTTCTGCAGTGACAAAGTTGTGGTCAGGCTGGGTCATTTTGGGGAGTCTCGCAATTTCAAACAGGGCAATATACTGATGGGTGAACTGCTCATAGACTCAAAGGTATGCTCATCTATTACTCTCTAACATCCGCTCAAGTTATCTGTAGTACCTGAACTCGAGAAGTTTGCATCTTTTGACTAATTGTTCTTTTATTAAGTTTTTTGCAGTTCAAAGGCAGAATATGCTCACAGTTTAAGTACATGAGTTCTTCTCTCCGAGTAAGTTATTTTTCTGCGTCTCTCTATCAGTTCCCAATGACTGACATTTTACTCTCTCATATTGTTCCGAATTTGTCTTACCATAAGGATTCTTAATTCAGATTGGTCTTTCTTATACAAACCAATGAGTTCCTTCCACCCCCAACCCATTTACAATAGTCATCTCTCAGCTTGATTAGTAAATCTAATATTTGTCTAATGGTCTCGTATGGCGCTTTTAATCTACTCTACGACTTTGATGACATCGAGCATCTATGAGGAGATTCAAGTGCAGGTATTATTAATCCTCTTATAATATACACTATTGGAGTTAATTTCTGATAAAAATTATATCATGACTTTTGGTATTCATAAACGTTTGATCAAACTTTCAGAGCTTATATTCAATAATCATGATTTTATTTAGTGATTATATATAATTTCTAATGTAAGTACAACGATCAGACCAGCATGTGATTGACATCAACGTAGTCTAATGTTTATGCGTGCTCTGTAACAACTTCTTAAAGATTCTGACATTTTAAATACTTGAAAAGATTGATGAGTCCTAAAATTAATTCTCTACACATTATGGTGCAAATTACCTATAGGAATCGAAGGCCAATTTATCGAGCAAGCACACTGCAATAAAAGAAAAGAAAAATGGCATATAAAGAATGAGCTAGAGAAGTAAACCTTTGATCTGCCAAAAGATAAGAGCAAAAAAACTATGATCATGAAAACATTCACATATTTTTCAAGTAGTAATAGAATTCCAAGGGCACAAAAGCTATGATGAGCCTATTAAAGAACTAACCATCTACGTGGCTGTAAGTCTAAGAGGAGAAATCAACATCCTTTGCTTTATTTAATACAAAGACAACCATCTCTTCTTCCACTATGCATTGCTAAATTTATACAGAGCCATACATGACAAGTTAAGGACTTGCGTTTAAATCCAGGACAAAATCTTCGAGAATTATACAAATTATAGAGCTTCATCAAAGAGTACTAGAATATTGCTGTATCTTCTAATATCTAATGTAGGGAAAAAATTCTTTAGAGTAATGTTTGTACCTACGATTATGATATATGATTGAAGTTTACAAAATTAGAAACTTGGTAAAACTAGACACCACTTATTTTGTGTTGTATGTTCGATAAGTTATTTCATTTTGTATATAAAAATTGAAATTGTTTCCTTCTAACAAATTAGGGGTTCGTTCATGTGTATGTTTTTTTTTCATATTAGTGTTTAATTTGGTCATTTAGTGTTAACAACTATTTTACTGCGAGTCTTTGGTAATGTACTCAGCCTATATCGCTCAAATATGTAAACTAAGTTAACAAATAATTACAAAAAAAAAGTATTTATTTTTTGACAAAAGCTCAAAAGCGTTAGATCAAAATAGAGAAAAAATCCATTCTTATCTGTATAAAAGAAAGATGAAAAAGACATCAGTTTCATTATACAGCAAATGTTTACAACAACAATAAAGTAATATGTAAACTACATTCATTATATATATATATATATATATGTCCTCTTTTCTCAAAATTATTATTTATTTATATGGAATTGTTTAAATCAGAGTACAAAATAGGAATCAGCCAATTTGGCGGGACATTACAATCAGTATGGAAGGAGTTCTGAGACCTAGAGGTTTTAGCTAAAAGATGAGCAGCAATATTACATTCTCTCTCGAAAAATTGATTTATATAGTATCAACAGTTTCAAATTTTGCCAACCATAACTTAATATCAATTAACAAGTTGTTAATTATGAGGTCTTGCTCTGCGTTGTGTAGAAGGTTGACTAAGGGTTTGACAATCTCCTTCGAAAATTCCTTTTGTGTATCCTATGCTCCAAGTATTTTATAATGCTACTAGATGAGTATTCGCGCCGATGCGTAAATTTTTGTTCACTATATAATTTATTAAAAAGTGTAGTTACACAATATAAATTTTTCTTAAGGATGTTGTGTATTTGAGTAAACATACAATATGTATGATAAATGGTTTATTGATAAGAAAATGTAAAATATATTACACCTTATATATAAAATATATTAAATAGATATACTGCAAATTAGAGAAGTAATATATAACAAAATTTAATTAGAGAAACTCTTCAAGCACAACATAGGTAGAGACGACCTTTTTTAACATGTTGTATTTGTTCACGACGCAGATTTACACAATAGCAATGCTGTCATTTTATATTTTTATGAGCTTAAATAATTGATTTATAATTCTAATTTATACATCTGCATTAAATATTTTATAAATAAATATATTAGAACTTTGATATCTTATTAATTTAAAATTATTAATAGATCAAGTTTGAATAAAATAAATTATCAAATAATTATTAGTTTATAAAGAAATTATTTGAAGTTTATTATAATATTGTATAAATTTTTATTCTAACTTTTTAGGTTTAAAATATCAAATTATCGTTATTTTTATATTTGTATAATTATTTTTTATAATAATAACTTATAATATTAAATAGAAATAAGAAAATACTATTAAATAAGAAACATAAATTTTTTTGTCGATTTTAAAAAACTACCAAAAAATAAATATTCAATAATATTTTTGGATATTAAATATATATTGTTGTTAAAATTTATTATCTAATACTTCATATTTTTTATATTCTTTTAGTATTATAATTAATTAATACATTAAATATATTTTATAATCATAATATCTTAATACTTAATGCATCAAGTACATTAAATCCCCAATTAAGTATAATAATTTGTATCATAAATTTTTTATAAACCAAAATGATGAGGTGACACTCATATGGAGAGAATTAGTCATCTTTTATAGTATAAATACGTTGGATGTGGGTAGATCTCAAATTTCAATCCTAACTCAAATGATAATTACATTAAAATTTCTATAAATTAATAATATCAGAATTATAAAGAGTCATAAATTTTATTAATTTATAGTAGTTATTAATTTATAAATATATTATTTAGTTGATAAATTAATTTTAAGATTAAAAAAATATTAATTTATAAAATATTAATAAATCGAATATTAATTTATAAATATTTTAGTGTATTCTAAATCTAATTATCATTTTGCATTATATTTTGTAACTGTGTGACCAAAAAACACATTAGAAATTTATAGAGTATTTTTTACACACTACTTTATTATTTTAAAAAATCTACATTATATTTGCTGAACCAAAAGGTCAAATATAAAGACAAAACCAAAAGCAACGTAGAAAAAGTTCAAAACAAATAAAAAACTAAAAGCAACGACACTCTAAATTGGGTCACCACAACTTTTAAGAATGTTAGCATTATACTACTTTTGACTTTGCAAGATCAAAAGGCATCCGAACACTACACGTAAGCTTTGCTAATGGTATATACCCATATGTGACACTTTGTATAAGTTAGTATTACTAAATTCTACAAAGACCATATAAATATGTATACGAATGATTATTTTAACTATTGTGTGTTGATATAAATTAGTAAGTCACTAAGTTCTATCGAGACCACATAATCAGAATAGAACTTAATCATTTAAATGACCGTATATTTGTATTGACTATAAATATTGAGAGCATCATTTTCCTCCACTTCATATTTTCTAATACCAACATTCAAGTCAATATGTTGCAATGAAGGACACGTTCGAGAGTGTTGTATTTAGGGTTTCGGGTTGACCGACATTATAGATACAACCAAAAGCTTATATTTAGTTTTGGGTTCAACGCGATTATACGTAAAACTTGTAAATTTAAAGATAACTTTTTTTCCTTTTTTTTCTACGGGCTATAAAGAATTATCGTTCCAGAGTTGTTTATGTCGTGTGTAGAAATATTACTGAATAATGTCAAAATGTTTGTTTTTTGGTGAGTGTTCGATTTCGTCCAGCTTAAGTTCTGACTTTTTAAATCACTTACGTATAAGATTCTGTTTGTTTTGATAATGGTTAATTGATTATGAGCTAATGATGATTTTGGACATGGTCAATTCAGCTTAGTCAACAAGTTTAAGCATGCACTAGAGGTCGGTGTCTATACATGTGTGTTTGATTGGTTGTAGCTGACTCTGCTCTTTTTATTTTATTTTTAAAAATGTCTTTTTCTCTACTAACTATATTATTCGTGTATACAAATATTTCCACCTGAACTTTGCAAAACCTTCAAATAATTTCACATATCTCATGGGGGAATCTCATTATATTTTATCTTCGAATATATATTGAAAAATTATAATTTTAAAATTTATAAGAAAAATTTAAACATTTCTTAAAAGAATTAGCAAAATGACTAAACAATCTCTAGTCCTTCATGTATTGATGAACAAAGTAACAAACAATACTAAACCAGAATTATTGGAAAGG
The DNA here is from genome assembly GCA_911865555.2 of Thlaspi arvense. Lineage (NCBI taxonomy): Eukaryota > Viridiplantae > Streptophyta > Magnoliopsida > Brassicales > Brassicaceae > Thlaspi > Thlaspi arvense. The sequence continues at coordinate 20,420,632 of OU466858.1, read as the reverse complement.
ATCCTAATAACCATTTTCTACGTTTTGTTCTTCAAAATCATGAACACTCTTAAATGAAAATAACCACATTAAAACAAATTCTTTTTATTTATATCATACACACATAGTTGTAGTATATGGTGGAACTACGACGTGAAAGAGTCGGCGGTGATCTGATTTGGCCGGAGAATTTTTATTTTTATTTGTAAGGAATCAAATTTTACAGGAAGAATGTGTTAAAAATAATGAGAAACGCAAAAACAGATCGACACGTACTCCCGTAACGAAGATGCTTGGTCTACAATTTCAATGCTCTTTGTCTCCTCGTCATCTACTATTACAGCTGTCGAAACCCACACCCATTTATAAGTATTTACTTTACATACAAAATCATTTTATGTACATTTACAAATTACACAATTCGCAATCATTTACAGTTATAATACCAAAAATCATCCCATTTACATTTTCCTGTCATTTATATTCGACAAAGAAAAACTCTTTTTATATTGTAGAACATGAGTCATGTATATATATCAAATTCAACAAAGGTACAGTTACGATCGACCACATCTTGACCGCGTTGCGGTCGATAGCGATTGATATGGTACCGCGTATTCAAGTGATACTAATATATATATGGTCAATACACTGACAAAGTAAAAGAAATAGTAAACACAAATTGCTTCTCGAAACAAAGCCGTTTCCATTATTATATAAAATAAAATAAAAACATATAATAACACTCGAGAAATTGACGTGATTCTGATCTTCAAGTGAGCCGAATATTTTAGAAGAAACAATACACTCTTTAATTTTTGGTCAACCAACAAATACACACTTACTATATCTTGATATATGTACGCTCTTTCTACGGTAAAAGAATTTTAAAAAGAGTTTCAATCAAATCACTATAGTTAACCTGAAAATATCCCATGACTCGTTCGTAATAAATTCTTTTAAGGAAATATATTTCGAGTCATGTGACTGAGATGAAATTGAAAATAAATTATTTGAAAAAGATTTGTTAAAAAAAAAGGTGGAAAAAGTGAATGAGTCCAAAGCAGGAGAGCCTAAAAGCAAAGACTTCTACATGTATATAGGAAAGCAGAATGAGAGTTGAAGCACTTCAAAGATTTTAATTTTTGCTATTCTCTCTCTGTCTCTCTCTCTCTCTCCCTCTCTCTCTCTCATAAGAACAGTTTTTATTTGGATGGACGAGACACAAGAACTGACGCAAGAACAGATAATGGAGTTTAAAGAGGCGTTTTGTCTGTTTGACAAAGATGGAGATGGTTGCATCACTGCTGATGAACTTGCCACTGTGATCCGTTCGTTGGATCAGAATCCGACCGAACAAGAGATTCAAGATATGATCAATGAGATCGACTCTGATGGTAACGGCACCATCGAATTCTCTGAGTTTCTCAACCTCATGGCCAGCAAAATCCAGGTTTTTTTAATTATAAGAAAATTACATCAATGAATCATAGATTCTTCATCTTTTATGGGTTTTTTTTTTCTTCTTCTATAAAGTAATTAATTTTGTGTTCTGTAGGAAACTGATGCAGATGAGGAGCTGAAAGAAGCATTCAAAGTGTTTGACAAAGACCAAAATGGTTACATCTCTGCCAGTGAGGTAAGTATATAATTTACTAATTGATGATCCGCGCGCAGCTATGTGAATTATTTTTATATATTTTTGGTATTATATTTGTTGTATCGTATATTCTTAAAAATTTTAAGATAAATTTTTATTTCTCACCTGTACATGACTCGAATTTTCCATTTTTTTGAAACTCTAGTTTGTGATCTACCCAACACAGTGAATTTGATAATCATTTTATGTAATTTTTATATTATATTTATTGTACCATATAGCTCTGAAGATTTTATGATTTGTTTATTATTTTTATATTGTGTTTGTTATCTATTCAAAATTATTTGGTTAATTCAAACAAATAAGAAAATAGAACATATATGATATTAAATATCTGAAATATCCATTTGAGAGTTAAAATTCTTAAAATTATATAATGTACTAAAATTTCTTCGACTTTTCTGAATTTTCCCAAAATATTTATTATGAAGTTGACTTTCATCCAAATTATTGAGAATTTGTCAATAGATTTTAGATAATAAAATTTCTCGAACCTGTCTCGTTACCCGAATTATTTATTCTATTTTTATTGAATTTTCTTTGGAAACCGTTTTCCGTCTTTTCAATTACTAATTTCTATCACACACTCGTAAATTTTCACCTTGAATTTTGAAATATCCAAAGCTAATGTATATTATTATTTTTAGTTTTTATTTTATTTTGGAATTTGATGATTTTTTATTTTCAAACAACACATTATAGTTTAACTTTTTATGTTTGCTATTTTTATATTGAACGTTAATATTAGTTTTTATTTTTCTAATTGTCAATGCTCTTTAGACACTCGTAAATTTCCGCATTGAATCTTGAAATAAACAGAACTAATATATATTATTATTTATTAGTTTTTTATATTGTATTTTTTTTATGACAACATATTGTAATTGTCTTTTTTATGTTTCCTACTTTTTATATTGAATGTTAATACTATTTTTTTAAATATTTCGTCAATCTAATAACCAATTCCCGTAACATATTCGTAAATGTCCGCCTTGAATCTTGATTTACTCATAGCTAATGTATACCATTATTTTTTTTATAGTACTTTGTTGATTTCTTTTATTTTCTAACAACACATTGTTTGTGTTTTTATGTTTGCTATTTTTTATATTGAATGTTAATTTTTTTTTAATTACCAATTCCCGTCACACACTTGTAAATTCCTATTTTTGAATCATGAAATACTCAGAGCTATTGTATACCTTATTTTTTGTTTTGTTATTTTGTATTTTGTTGATTTTTATTTTCTGATAACACATTACAATTGTCGTTATATGTTTGTTATTTTTGATATTAATGTTAACTTTTATTGTTTTCCATTTTTCTTATTACCAATTCCCATCTAACACTCGTAAATTTCTACAATAAATTTTGAAATACTCAGAGCTAATGTATACAATTATTTTTTTGTGTTATTTTCTCTTATTTTCTGACAATATATTATAATTGTTTTTTTTTATATTGAATGCAAATATTTTGTGTATTATAAATATTTTGCTCTTTTTATATTGAATGTTAAGTTATTTTGCATCTTAAAAGAAATTAAATGAAATTAATTAATGAAGTGGTTGTTGATGTGGCAGCACCAAAAGAGAGAAAAATTTATTTCATATGTTTGCTATTTTTTATATTAAATTTTAATATTATTTTCTGTTTTTCTAGTTACCAATTCTCGTCACACACTCGTAAAGTTTCGTTTTCAATCATAAAATACTTAGAGCTAATGTATATTATTATTTTTTTGTTTTGTTATTTTGTATTTGGTTGGTTTTTATTTTCTGACAATACATTATAATTGTGTTTTTATGTTTGTTATTTTTATATTGAATGTTAATGTTAATTTATATTTTTCCGTCTTTTTAATTATCAATTCCATCATACACTTGCAGAAATCAGTCTTGAATATTAAAATATTTAGAGCTAATGTATGTAATTATTTTTTAGTTTTATTTTATTTTATTTTCTGACAACATATTATAATTGTCTATTTATTTTTGTAATTTTATATTGAATATTAATATTTTGTGTATTATAATTACATTTGAATATTTACTATTTTCTTATATTGAATGTTAATGTTATTTTGTGCTTTAAAAGAATTTAAATAAAAAATAATTAATGAATGGATTGATGAGGTGGCAGCACGAGAAGAGAGAAAAGCTTACTTTATATATATAGATTAGTAGGGCTTTGCTTTTAGCCTCTAAACTTAAGGTAGAGTGTCCAATTTGAACAGAATCCCAGTATTTTCCGAAATCTAAAGAGTTACGCATAATCCAACCAGCTCTGGTGAGGAACTGGATTAAAATAATTCAATTATTAAATACAAAAAACTTAAAGTAAATTCATCTTTATAAAACTTTCATATTCTTTGATTCTATAACAAAACAAATTAATTATTATGAAAATAAAAAAAAATATATATTTTAAAACTAATCTGCGCATAGCGAAAAACATACTAGTGTATATAATTTAGACATTACCTGAAGTATATCAGCGAAACTCTTTCTTCTCGGTCCAAGCCTGGGATATCCAATCAACTCATTCCTTCCTTAATCTAGCCGCTGCACGGCCGTCTTCTGAGAGCGTCCTTGAGCTACAGCGTTCCTCAGCTCCATCAAATTGTTCTCGGCCTGCTCAACTTAAACCCCTCGCTGAACCATGAAGAGAGACGAGGAGTTGTCCACTTTCTTCCACCATTCCCCAACAGGATCAAACACAGACTTATTGTTCTGAAACCTTTGAGCGACCCTCCAATTCTCCCTACACAGCAACGGAGGGGGCAACCTCGGGTTCGAGTGTTCATTCGAATAGTAATACGAGAGATACGTTAGACGTTGGCACCCTTATCTCTCGTATTAATATTTAAATGAACACTCAAACTTGAGGATGCCCCCTCCGTTGCTGTCTAGAGAGAATTGAAGGGTTGCTCAAAGGTTTCACAACAGTGAGTCTGTGTTTGATCCTGTTGGGGAATGGCGGAAGAAAGTGGACAACTCCTCATCTCTCTTCTCAGTTCAGCTAGGGGTTGCAGTTGAGCAGGCAGAGAACGATTTGATGGAGTTGAGGAACGCTGTAGCTCAGGGATGCTCACAGAAGATGGCCGTGCGGCGGCTAGATCAAGGAAGAGATGAGTTGATTGGATATCCGAGGTTTGGACCGAGAAGGAAGAGTTTCGCTGATATACTTCAGGTAATGTATGGCATATATACATTGGTGCTTATAGAGTTTATATGCTAGTTGTGAAGGTATCTGATTAGTGTTCAGTCTTGTACTTGACTGAAATCTGACTTTTACAGGAAGGGCTTAACCGGGATGCAGCCATACACAGCCAAATCTCTCGGCCTACAAGTTGCAACACTTCTGTGACATGAAAGATTATGTTGTTTTGTCCAACTTCAGTGTGGGTGGATTCAACACCCCATTAGCATTTCATGAATTGTTACATTTTGCTGCTCAAAACAGTCCAAATACTTGGATCCATCACGAGTTTTTCCAAATCTCCGGAATATGGCCTCTGAGCTGATATCCGCTTAGATAAACCTCTCTCAATCTAGGCATCTCCAATAGAAACAAAGGAACGCCATTGTTTCGATCCTCTTTAGATTGATATAAAGTAGAGACTAACAGACTAATAGTTCAGTTAATCTATTATATAATGACTGAGTTGTGTTTCAGTATGAGATGACATCTCAGCACCTCTCTCCCTGACATATCAGCAGATCAATTTTCTTAAAACTCATTTTATTATTTAAAAGTATCACAGAGATTTCTTTCTTTTCCTCAGATCTTTAAACCAAAATTTTTTTTAACATTCCATCGTTCCAACTTATCTTTAAAAACAAAATTACAATGCGCTTAGAATTCAGAAAAGTCAGTAGCTTAGTTTATATCCTCTGCTTCCACATTCCATCTTCTCCTCGCCTTCTTCTCTCCTCTTCTCACCTCTTCTCTCTGACGCTAATCCATCCCGACACTTGGAAGCGAAGATGCAGCTGAAATAGGCGATCTCCCGAACTGGTTCTGGAAAAGTGTCCAGGTGACGCCGTCTGGGAAATCGCGACGGCTGGAGTAGGAGAACGAAGAAGGAGATATGCCTGAGGCAACGGCGGCGCAAATGTGGAAAATATGAGATTGAAGCAACAACGAATAATAGTCAGCATCCTTTGCTCAATATAGGGTTTTGTTCTTCACTTTCTTCCATCTACTTATTCTTCTTCTTCTCGAGCTTCCGGGGAGATTCTAATGTCCAGTTCGGTGAGTTTTCTGCGAATAGAGTCGATTTTCGAATTACTTTTCTTCTGAATTTGGTTGGTCTGTCTCGTAACTTAGCTTGTAAAGTAATTTTTCTGTGAGTTTAGAACTCGAGATTTCTTAGTTCCTGCGTAGTATTCTTACTTTATTTCAATGATTTTATTCCCTTTCTCTATTTACTTGTATAAATTAATCAATTGGATTAAGCCTATGTACGAGCTATTTCATTAATCTTGCTATAATTCGCTTGAGACCTTTGTATTGAGTTCTGGGTGGAGTTGCAATGCGCTTCATGATTTGGGTATTTTGGTGACTTGAAAAAATTGGATTTCCATGTTTGAAACCGTTGATTAGATTTATCATTTGAACCTAATTCTGGCTGAATCTGAAATTGAAGCTATAGTTGCTTTGACATGGAATGGATGATTGGTGAATGCCGGATTCGAGGAGAATCTGTCATATTCAGCACATTGTGTGGAAAATTATGATGGAGCATCTGAAGATTTTTGCTAAATAGAAAGGAATAAGAATCTATAAATGATCTGAGTTTAAAAACAAGGAAACTCCACGAAAATCCTCGTGGCTTGGTTTCTCTCTAATGTGACTCAGAGTTTTGGTAAGACATCAAATGTAAGGCTGGATACAGTGTTCTAAATTCACCAGGTGCTTGTAAAGATGGAAACGAGGTGTGTTTTTCTTCTTATCAACAGATCTTCATTCATTTTTAGCATTTGATTCTCTTTTTTTTTTATGATATGGTATTCAAAGTTCACTAACATATCTTCTTGAAGAATATATTATTTTAATTTGATTATTAATATATACTATATATATCTTATCAAACTCATTCAAGGTACCAAAATTAAAAAAATTGCTACTATTATTATTGCACTCCCTACAAATGATTGTACTTCAGTCTTAAACTGATTATAACTATCAAACATACAAATTTGGTCTGGAATGTTTGTTTCTCAAGGAGAAGAAATTTGAGCAAGTAATCCCGCCGGTGAAGATCGACGATACTGAGAAAATCACGAACGAAGCAGCGACCAATGCATTACGAAGATCCGTTCACTATCTCTCGGCGTTGCAAAGCAGTGACGGTCACTGGCCAGCTGGAATCACCGGTCCACTCTTCTACGTTCCCACGATGGTAAGTTTTACTCTCTCTCTCTCTCTCTCTCTCTCTCTCTCTCTCTCTCTCTCTCCTTCCCTCTCTGTTTTCCTCAATACGATCGACTCTAGTGTTTGTTTTTGTTGCAGGTGTTCTGTTTCTATATCACAGGACATCTTGAGGAGATGTTTACGGGAGAACATCGTAAAGAGATGCTTCGATATATCTATTGTCACCAGGTACATCACTGATTTGTTTAGGTAAGGATCATAAAACACTATTTTGATTTTAACTGTGTGTTTAATGTTTGCTTTTCAGAATGAAGATGGTGGATGAGGATTACACATAGAAGGCAAGAGCGGTATGTTTTGCACCGCACTGAACTACATATGTTTTTCGCAGATAAGTAATATCACAATTTCCGGAGTCGTTCTCGCCGGTGTAGAGACTGCCATCGTGGAAGACGGACACACCGGGTTGCATCCGGATGATAAATTCGACCAGGACGCATTCCCAGTTGTGACGCATATCGTCATGCGGAACTTCCCCGGAGAGGATATAGGATTGGCCGATAGTTTCACCAGAATCGTAGAATCGCCGTTCACGTCGATCTGCCTCGCCGATATCCATTTGCATACAAGTTCATGAACTTAGGTTTGCTCCAACGTCTCTGGTTTCGCATACGACGTATCGCCGGAGCCTTGTGCATAACTCATGCGTACTCTGTCGTCGTGCTTCGCCGGTGGTAGCACATACGGTGGAGATACGGCGGCTTAGTCCTACTACAGTTGGTAATTATAGTAAATTAATAAATGGCGATGAAGAAGAAGAGAGTGGGGGTGGAGTTTGGTTTACGATACGATTAAATTTTCAATTTTTTTTGTCAACAAGTCATAAAATTTGTTGTTAGAGGAAGAAGAAAAAAAAAAGACAAAATTACGTTACGATTCACAATGGGATGTAAATGGGGTTGTGACAAAGAGAAAACACCGAAATTTTTTTAAAAAACAACTTATTCAAATATACGTAAATCATTTGGTAGTGGATGAGTGTAGTAAATTATTATTAAATCCCATTTAATATGTAATTGTTTTTTTATGTTTGAAAAATATATAATAGTTTTTTATATCAATTCTCGCAACCAATAAAGTTAAAATTAAAACTAAAGCTTGTAAAAATATATAAACATAAAATAATATAGATAACTGATTTTTGAAATTCAGATGATATTTTTTTTTTAACAACGAAATTCAAGTGATATTAATATTGGTTAAACGTATTTTAAAAAAAATTGGAATAGTCAAAATATATTATTTTTGTAAAATTAATTCTTGAATTTTATTTAATGGAAATGATACAAAATTTATTAACAACTCATTAATATATGAGGTTATAACTATATATCTTAATAGAAAAAACCACATATATAAAATATATATTCAGTGATGAAAAGATTACTTTAAAGAGAATGTTAGTACAAAGAAATAAAACTTAAAAAAAAATAATTGAAAGAGTATACAAATTAATTTAAACAATATTTTTATATTTATATAGTTAACAACTTTAAAATTATTTCATCATTAAATTTAAAATAAAATGCTATATTGTATTAATCATAAATTAAAAATATAAATCTTCTTGTACATGCAGGTTATCACCTGGTCCCTCTTAAGGAGTAACCCAACTCGATCACAGTAATTAACAATTGGCAAATATTTTACAATATTAAAATATAAATAAACGTGACCGACCGTTTCACCGCTCCTTTCGATATCCCATACTTATTTTCTTCTTCCTCTGAATAAATAAACAAATAAGAAAAAGACTTCACCAGAAGCGGAAGACGAAAGATCACACCAAATCTTCGTCTTCTGCAATTTTCTCCATCTATACATATAGTATTACATATAACAGCTCTGATTTCAAAGCCTCAAATTCAGAATGATCATCACAGTTTGACACTGGTTCAAAACCAGGTACCCATACATTTTTTTTGGGATATATTTTTCTATCTTGTGATTCTGAATGGTATTTGAATTTAGATTCTTCAGATTTTAGATGATCGGGAGACGAAAATGATGATGAATAGTTGCAGCAGCAGTAGAAGTCATACACATTCGAAAATTGTGAGTGAAGAATCCTAATCATTTTGATCCGTTTTTTTTTCCAAGAAATATCAGAGTTTGATGATCTTTTCTTGTCGGTGTTTTTCAATTGTTAGATTAAAAAAACTAAAAATGTGAATTGAGAATTTGTTTTGTTTTTTTGCTGTGATCTTGAAAACAAATTCTTAAAGGCGTTACAATCAGCTGCAATTCATTTGAATATCTAAAAATCAAGATCCATTAGTATGTTGCGAAGTTGTGATTTTTTTGGATATATTTTTCTATCTTGTGATTCTGAATGGTATTTGAATTTAGATTCTTCAGATTTTAGATATTTGAATTTATATTTTTTTGAATATCTAAAAATCAGCTGCAATTTTTTTGGATATATTTTTTTATCTTGTGATTCTGAATGGTATTTGAATTTAGATTCTTCAGATTTTAGATGATCGGGAGACGAAAATGATGATGAATAGTTGCAGCAGCAGTAGCAGTCATACACATTCGAAAATTGTGAGTGAGGAATCCTAATCATTTTGATCCGTTTTTTTTTTTCCAAGAAATATCAGAGTTTGATGATCTTTTCTTGTCGGTGTTTTTCAATTGTTAGATTAAAAAAACTAAAAATGTGAATTGAGAATTTGTTTTGTTTTTTTGCTGTGATCTTGAAAACAAATTCTTAAAGGCGTTACAATCAGCTGCAATTCATTTGAATATCTAAAAATCAAGATCCATTAGTATGTTGCGAAGTTGATAACTTTCCATGCAGGGGAAGAAATTGAAAGGCGGTGAAAATGGTGTTGTAAAACTAAAAGCGTTAAATCGACAGAAGATCATTGCTCTGGAACAAGATGTAAACGATTTTTCAGACTTTTGATTTTTTAAATTCGAGTTAATACAATTTATAGAGTTTTGAAGAGTGGATGTTGTCTTTTGGTTTTAAAGGTTGAAAAGCTTAGGAAGAAGCTTAGACTTGAAGAGAACATTCACCGAGCAATAGAGAGAGCATTTAACAGACCTCTTGGAACACTTCCTCGTCTTCCGCCATTTCTCCCTCCACAGGTTAGTAACTCAAAAATAGCTCTCTGAATTTCTATAAATTGGGATCTTGATCTTGGTTTTTCTTCTAGATTTTGGAGCTACTTGCGGAAGTGGCTGTCCTTGAAGAGGAAATTGTTCGGTTAGAAGAACATATTGTAAATTTAGGGCAGAAATTTTATCAAGACGGGGCATTATCATCTTCTTTGAAAACGAACTTTGAATGCTTTTTCGCGGGAACGACTATCTGTTTTAGGTGAGCTTTCTAGGTTCTATCTAAGTCAGAAGAATTTTTAAATGACTTTGTGTGATTTTAGAATGATATATGATGCTACTGCTTTCTTTCTAGAGAGTCTAAAAGGTAAAAACAACAAGTTGACTGCTAATTCTACAATCAAAATGGAGGCGAAGAAAATGTCTTTTGCTCATACACAACTGGATAAGAGTTTAGGAGATCAGAAACTACAGGTACATACATAATCATAGTTTGCTTCTTTTCATTGATTTTGTTGAATTGCAGATTTAATTTTAAGGTGTACTTACATAACACAAACGGCAGGAATGTCCAATGCATCGTAAAGGGAGGTCTTCTCGTGGAGCTGATGAGAACTGTGACCCAAATAAAATTTCTGAGGATTTAGTTAAATGTCTTTCTAACATTTACATGAGAATGAGCTCAGTAAAGAGCCATGGCGCCGTTAGAAAATCTCAAGAAAACAGTAAAGATAATATGTTCAGAGATCCTTATGGAATTTGCTCCAGCTTTAGAAGAAGGGATATTGGTCCATATAAGAGTTTCATTAATGTCCAAGCAGATTCAATAAACCGAAACAGAATGTCAAGTTCCTCTGCGTTTCTCATTCGCCGTCTGAAGTAAGCCTCGTTTGAAAACATTTCATGCTTTCCAAAAATGTAATTTTCTTGTGTTGATTTTATATTACTCATGTTTTCTTTCAGTGGTCTTCTTGAAAGACTTTCTTCAGTCAACCTGAAGAAACTTAATCAGCAAGAGAAGTTAGCTTTCTGGATAAACATTTATAACAGTTGCATGATGAATGTAAGCACTAAGGATTATATATAGTTATGTTCCTGTCCTGACTTCATTATAACTAGACATTGAACATTAGGGCTTTCTTGAACATGGAATAGCAGAGATTCCTGAGATGGTGGTAAGACTAATGCGAAAGGTAACTCTAGGATTGAATTTATCTGCATGAAAATTGAAAAGATAACCAAAAGGATCCATGTGTTTGTTGTGCAGGCGATTATAAATGTGGGTGGACACTTTCTTAATGCAATTACAATCGAACACTTCATCCTGCGCTTACCGTTTCACTCAAATTATGTAAGCTCTTCGTTCGCCTGTCCCTTTTCTTTCTATAGAGTTGTCATTATATCATTTATCAATGATTTTTTAATTTTACATTTCTGGCTTGATATATCAGAGTTCCCCGATTGATTCAAAGGAAAATGAAGTGGCAGCAAGGAGTAAATTTGTATTAGAATTCTCCGAGCCACTTGTAACATTTGCTCTCTCATGTGGTAGCTGGTCCTCACCCGCTGTAAGTACATTGTTGTTATCTCGATTGTTTTGTTTGCATCTGCGTTTATATTTAGTATGTTCTTTTTTTTTTCTTTTTCAAATGAACCCGCAACTTATAGTATCTTAAACAAATTTCATTTGTTAACTCAACATTCATACCCAAAAATTTCATTTGTTAACTTAAAATTTTTTCAAAGGGGAGTTTGTTTTCTTACTCCCTCTTAAAAGAGAAACTTGAAAATGTGTCGATTTTGTTTCTTTTTTTTTCTTTACAGCAGCATGCGTAGAAAAAAGTACAGAAATGAGGAGAAAATTAAACTATGTATTCGGGTTAGTCTGGCATTATTTTCCAACCCACAAAACTTTTAGTGCCTACCACAATTTCATTTGATTGGAGTAAACTATTTCTCTTTGGGTGGACATGTCAAATACGCTATTCCGACCCTACCTGTATTGAAACCCACAAAACGTGCATACTTTTTAGTCCGGTCTGGTTTAATCCCATTTTTTCAGGCCTACAGCGAGGAGGAGGAAGGTTGTTGGTTCTTGAAAAAGTTTGCACAATTCAGGCCTACAAAGAGAAGCGTGCATGTTTTTCAGTCCGGCCCTAACAATTCAGTATTGTTCCAAATGCAAGTTAATTTAAAAATGCAAAATGGAAAAAGGAACACATCTTATTTCCAACATATTATTTATATATATATATATATATAAGATTTAGAAAAAGGAAATTATATTAAAAAATTGCGAACAAATAAATATAAAAAATAATGATAAATATTCTAAATCTAATAAAGTGGTTTTTGATAAAGTGGTTTTTGGTTTTCGACTTTTTGAAAAGAGCTCAATTCGACTTTAATTGGAAAATGTTATAAAATAATTATTCATGACTTTTGTCATTAAACATCGCATATATATCCTTTTTGTTTATATATATATTAGAGTTATTTACTCAGAATAGTCTTATTAAATAGGATATTGACTAGATTAACTCACTCCTTATGTCTGTGTAACTACAATAACCTTAATAAATTTGTAAAAGACCATTTGATCCAAAAAAACTATAAAATAACCATATTGCCATTCTAAGAAAAAAAATAAGAAATAAATAAGTAATCTTTTATTAAAATAAATAAGAAATGAATTAATAATCTGAAACTTAAAGGAGAAATTTTTTTCATCCGGTCCTAAAATTATTTCATTTTGGCCGCCACGGGATAAGAATCCCTAGACCTCTCTTCTCCGATAGGCGAATCTCTTCTCAGACAGGCGAGTTCGACGTTTCCTTTGCGGCGTTTACCTAGAGACGACGGCGGCGTCTCCTTACGACAGACGGTAGTGCCTCCTTACTACATACGGCGACGCGTGCTTTGTTTCGTTGCGAAAGAGTTTTTCGATGGCTGCTTCGTTTCGCGGCGATTGAATATTTAGTAAGTCCTTTCATCCATCATCGTCGAGTCGACTCCATTTGTAGATCTACGATTTTTCTTGATGGTAACCTTGGTTTCGGATTTGTAGAGTTAGGGTTTTTGTCGAAGTTTATAACCGGACTTTTGTTTTTATTTAGCAGAATTCCGGCGAGGACGAGGAGGAGAAAGCGAAGGAATGCGGTGAGGATAGAGAGAGTACAGCGTGGAAAAGGTAAACGAATAAACTTATCTGATGGTAGACTTTTCATTGGTAGACTTATTTGCTTTCATTGGTCGAATTTGTTGTTTTGGTAGACTTATTTGTTGATAAAGTTTCTAAACGGACAATTGTTTTTATTTAAAAAAATCCGGTGAGGACGACAATGAGTAGATGACAGAATCCAGTGAATATTGAGAAAGTGAACCGCGAAAAAGTAACCAGATTTTAATTTTTTTTTTTCCGTTTTCAGTAATGGTACATGTGTTAATTTTTATTGTGTATTGATAGTAGACTTCATGATAAGGACTTGCTCTTTTGGTGGTAGACTTGTTTTGTGATGGTAAACATGTTGATAGAGTTGTTTTGTGATGATAAGCGTGTTGGTAGACTTGATGGTTCAGACGTTTGGTGGTAGACTTGTTTGCTCTGTGTTGGTAGAGTTTTTTTATGATATATGTGTTATACTTTTGCAGCTTAGTGGATGACGTTTTCAAGCGCGAAGATGCTGAAATACCCACCCTGATTATTTCCTCCGGGGAAATTTTCTGTTCAGAAGAGGGGTTTGAACAACTATTGTCATTTGACGGATTTAGGGATGTTAAAGAAGGCTATTAGCGAGAATGTCTACAATGACATAAGGCATACATATGGGCAGCAAAAACGGTCCATAATGTGGTAACAAACCAATTGGCTATTGATCTAAGTTACGAGATTTGGGCACTTATCGGTGGGCGTCCAGTGCGGTTTTCGTTCCACGAGTTTGAAGAGATAACCGGGCTCAACTGTCAGTCCATTGGGGATGAGCCGTGGGACATAGACCACAACGAGTTTTTGGGGAGAGCTTGGCGTGAATGCAGGTGTAGGGCCTAATTGGCATGAGTAGGTATTTGGAAGATGCAAAAATTAGTCGTATCAGAAGACAAAGATTCTTTCGGTGTTGTTTATACTGCACGTTGGGATATTCAGTATTAATCGGAATAGTTGGTTTCCTTTGAACTGCGCTGAAAGAGTTATGGATAACAAAGCTTTTGAGAGTAATTCATGGGGACGGGTCGGTTTTAAGGAGATGATTGTGTCCATCAAAGTGGCATCTTTGGGAGGAAATAGCTACACATTCCATGGATGTGTGCATGCATTGCTTATATGGGCTTATGAGTTAGTCCCGATATTGGAAGAAAAATTTGGTAAATTTGAGAACAATCCGCTCACTTTACCGTGTCTTCTACTTCGTTGGCGTTCGTCTAAGGACAGATACATTCTTGAAAAAGTTTTGGAGGAACAAAGAAGCAAATTCGATGACAAGAAGGTATGTTTTCCTTACAAATATATTATTTTGGTAGTTATAACATTAGTTATGGTTGAAATATGATGTGAACTGTACTTATGGTGGTAGAATATGATTGATAGTAGATGTAATCTAAATTATTTAGATTTGATTTTCATTTGAATTTTTAATAGTAGTTGTGATGGACATATATAAGTGGTTGACTTGTTAGTAGTTGTGGTAGACTTGTTAATATAAGTTGTGGTGGACTTGTTAGTATTAGTTGTGGTGGATGTGATGGACTTGTTAGTATTAGGTGTGGTAGATATATATATATATATATATATATATATATATGGTAGACTTTGTTAGTATTAGTTGTGGTAGACTTGTTAGTATTAATTGTGATATACATATATGCGTGGTAGACTTGTTAGTATTATGATTTTGATTTGTGTACCTTGTCTTTGTCTACAGGTTAGGGTGAGGCATCTAGTCGAGGTTAGTCGAGGTTCCTCGAGAGGATATATATCCGTTTTGGCCAGACTAGGAGTCAACCCCAGATGTGGATCTGAAGCTTCACAATATGTTAACCGATATTCTCGATGGATGTTTAGATGAGACAGTGTGGGAGGAGACAGTAGAGAACAATTCAAAGGAGAAGGAGACGGGGAAGGATAAGAAAAAGGGGAAGGAGAAGGAGAAAATGGAGAAGAAGGAGAGAAAGAAGAAGGAGGAGGAGAGTAGTGTTGAGAAAAGTGATAGTGATTTTGTAGAAGAGCCTAAAAGGAAGAAGAAGCGAAAGGTAGAAAGTGCTTCGAGGGAGAAGAAGAAAGGAAAAAAGAAAGTGATGGTGACGGAGGTGGAGAGTAGTGAGGATGTCTCTGATAAGGAGTCGGAGGCGGAGAGTAGTGAGGATGAAGAGGTGGACATGCCGGTAGGTCAGTTTGTTGAGAAGGTAAAGAAGAGGATAATGACGCAGGAGAATAGTAGTGAGAGAAGTGCACTTTTACCGGTAATTCAGCTATTATCTTCCAAAATTGATGCTATAGACCAGAGGGTTACTACATTTGTGGGTGGGATGGAAGACAATGTTCAGATTCCGAAAGAGAAAGAACCTGTGGGAGAAAATCCGGCTGGAAATACCAAAACCAAAGCAGATGAACCCGCGGTTAAAAAGAATCGGGTACGCAAGTCTTAGTAAAAATAACTTATTGAAGTTACTTATTTTGATCAACATCGTAAGAACTTTGAGGGTGTTTTGTTTTTTTTTGTTTTTGTTTTTATGCATCTTGAAATTATTAATGATAGAGTTTTGGTACCAAACTTTGCAGATTTGTAGTATCCATTTCCTCTGTGTATTACAAAATGTGGTCTTTCAAATGTTTATGAATCTTGTATTTGAAATTTGTAGACAAGTTTGCTGATTCCGTTTATTTTGGTTAACTTATAATGTTTACAAATCTTGTATTTAAAATTTTTTAAAACAAATTTACCATTGAAATGATAAGTCTAAAACAATGTACTAATTCAGTTATGGTTCAACAGTCATGGACCGTGGAAATGCAAGATACGTCTGATCCTCAGTTTCCAAATCCGAAGTTGAAAGGTTAGATTCTCCGTAAAGTAAAAATAGAAGGCTATGAGGTGAAAGTGAAAATAGAAGGCTGTGAGGCGAAACTAGAGGTTGTTGATGATCAAGCAGATGTGACGCCTAAATGAGAGAAATTTAAGATTCCACAGTTGATTGATGAACCCGACGACCTGGATCTTGAAACAAGGCTTTTGCAAGTCTAAACTCAAATGTCCTTAGCCTCTAATCAGTTGTAGAATAGGGATCATGTGTCAATTCATTTGTGGAAGATGAAATGCAAACAATGCCATAAGCTAAGCAATGATGGATTTTGATTGAACAAGAACAAGTCTAACAATACAATAGAAAGAAAGCATAAACTAAATGCAAGTGAATAAAAGTAAGCAATGAACTTAAAGCAATGACTAAACAAGAACTAAGCAAGAATGACAACTAAAGCAGGAATTAAGCAAGATGATCTTAAAGACAATTAATTAAAAGCAAGACTCAAGGTTCTAAGCAATTGTGGGACAGTGGCTTTAGTGAAAATGAGGATTTCTAGCAAAGGCAAGCATCAAGCATTTATAAGCAAGCAATTCTCAATGTTGTACTCCTAGACATGGTATCTAAAAGGAACTAACTTGGCGTCAATAAGCAGTTCATATTCAATAAGATTGAAGTGTCAGACCCACTTGTGATGGCGTATCCTTAACCATGAGCATAACGATCATAACCATTCTAGCCTAAGAGATGTACAAATCAAGCAATCATTCTCTCACCTAAGCAAGAATTCAGATCAACTTATCAATCTTGTGATCCAATAAGGACCTAATTAGCTAAACACCAATCAAGAATATGGATTTAAGCACACAGCTGCAACATCCTAACAAAGCTAAGCAATGAACAGGAATGAAGCAAATATAAGATATTTTAATGCATACTATCTAACAATCAAGCAAGAATCCCAAAACCAGCATTATCTAGCACTAAGCAAATCATCTAGCAATGGTGAGCTATCACTTAGGTGTCACTGAACAAAGGAAACATAGACCAAACCAAAATATCAAGCCAAATAAGCGAATCATGCTTAGAAATGAGATAACATGCAATTTAGTGAACCATATGCATCAATCAATACCATATTCAATCAAAAGGATCAAGCTTTATGAACAATAACCACTTTGCAAGAGAAGGAGACGACAAAGAATAGTTAAATAAGCCTAATCACCCCTTAATCACATCTTAGTCACCATTTTTCCTACTTAGAACCCTAAATCTAAGGTAAACTACTCACTAATCATGTTTAATCCCATTTGTTTGGAGTTAAACATAACTAGACGAGATTAAAATGCAAAGATGATAAATCTAAACTACCAAGGTGCAAGAACAAAGATTAAAAGAAACGATTAAACCATAAAAATGCAAACTATATTAAAGATTAAGACCCTAAAATGCTAAGGCAAAGGAAGACTCCTAAAATGGTTGTGCTTTGGCAAAATGCTAAGGTCAAAGAACAACTTACACATACAAAGGAAGACTCCCATCTATCCAAGATCTATAAGATGTGTTCTTAACTCTAGCATATCAGTGTAAACCCACCTATGCTACCCTTCTTAAGAATTTAAACACCTTTTAAAAACCCAAAAACATTTCTCCTTCAAGCTCGTTAGAGGACACTTCTTCTTTTGAACCTCAACTGGTGGCGATTTGCTTCTTTTGAGTTTGACTCCTTTATTTGGTGATGCTGGTGCTTGATTCACCTTTGGCTTTTTGATTTACTTGTTTTGCACTTCTTGCATCTTCTTTTCTTCTTTGAACATGAGCCTTCTTTCTTTGAGTTTAGAATCGCCATTTCCACCCTTTTGCTTGTGTCACACTCCTTTTTCTTTTGTGCCTTGACTTCTTTTCGTCTTTGCTTCTCTTAAATACTAATCCCAAGATAAACCCAAACCATTCCCCAAACATCCTAGCCTATCTAACTCAAGAGTGAGCTAGTTCTACAATGGGAATACTTCCCTTGTAGTTCCAACCCAACACTTTTTGCTAGGCAACAACCACGATGGAAGGGGCCTCACAAATCACACACTATTAATGTCTTCGCTTGAAAGAAGGTTTAGTTAAGGTTGGGGAAATCTAAATGGATCTTTTAGTGAGTGGCAAAAGAGAATAAGAAGATCCAAATATTTTAAACTATCCATGACATCAATCACATAAGCATAAGGCATGATAAGTGCGAATTCAAATTAGGTTCCACTTAAACAAAGGTTGAAATCATTTCAAAGCATGCTTCAGTCTAAAACAAGCTCACACAAATGCAAATTCCCAAAGTGGTTCAGCATTATTTCTAGTTCAACATCAAATACACCAAAAGATTAAAAACAAGGGCTTCATTTTCACAGACCACTAGCATTAACAAAGATGTACTATCATAGTTCCTAATTTAAACAAGCAAGCTAGTCCTATATGAATGCACGAAGTCTAAATCCTATAAGAATGCATGAAAATCAAACTCTTTTTGTGAAGCAATTTTTTAAAAAATTTCAATTTTTTTGGTTCCTGTTATAATATGTAAATGCAAATGCAAGCATCAGTTCATCATACACCCTCCCTCACACTTAAATTATACAGTGCCTATGTAATAAAAATGCTAAGGAGAGTGTTCACAAGCAGCAAGCAAACAATCGCATGAAACTAAAAAAATGTGTGGTATTTACAATGGTTACTGTGGTGTACCTTACTTCAGGTGGAGGAGTGGTGAGAGTCTGAACTCTCAATGGCATGGGAGGGTGAAGCTTCCTCCTCTGTTGGAGTTTGCTGTCTAGCCCTTCTCTTCTTTCCTTTTCGCTTTGGAGCAGCTACATGAGATGAATGCCTGGCTGGTTGAGAAGCATGTGTCCTTGGCCGCTCACTGATGTGGAATGAGTGTCTCTCTTGGACTGTAGCCTCTGGTGTATCCTCAGACATGTCCTCAGCATCAGATCCTCCTCCTTGTGGCTTTGTTTAAGTGCAACCTAATTTGAAATTGCAATTACAATGTCTTATGCATTTGTGAATATTGTCATGGATTACCTTAGAATATTTGGACCTTCTTATCCTCTTTTGCCACTCTTTAAAAGGTCCATTTAGATCTCCTCACCCTTAACTAAACCTTTTTTCAAGCCAAAACATTAATAGTGTGCGATTTATGAGGTCTCTTTTCTTCATGGTTGTTGCTTAGCAAAAAGTGTTGGGTTGGAACTACAAGGGAAGTATTTCCATTGTACAACTAGCTCACTCTTGAGTTAGATAGGCTAGGAAGTTTTGGAATGGTTTGGGATTATTTTGGGTTTGGTTTAAAGAGAAGAAAAGAAGAAATGAAAGCAAGAAAAAAAGAAAACGAGTTTGACACAAGTAAATAGTGGAAATGGCGGCTAAGTTCAAAGAAAAAAAGGCTCATATTCAAAGAAGAAAAGAAGGTTCAAAATGTGCAAAGCAAGTGAATCAAAAAGCCAAAGGCGAAAACAGCACAAGCATCACCAAATAAAAGGAGCCAAAGTCAAAAGAAGAAAACCGCCACCACTTGAATTTCAAAGAAGAAGTGTGAAGAAGGACTTTTGCAAGTCTTAACTCAATCTCTCTCTAATCTGTTGTAGCATAGATGAGGTTTATCAATCCATCTAGGAGTTAGAATAAAAGAGATGCAATGAACTAACTAAGCTTAACCAATATGATAAAGAAGGGTTTCTAGCATTCTAAGTGAAAATGAGACAATGCACAAGTGAATGAAAGACTAACAAAGACCAATGCAACAATGAAATGCAAACAACTAAGTGTAATAAGAGCAAAGAAAGCAAAGATTTAAATGCAAGAACCAAGATG
The DNA here is from genome assembly GCA_911865555.2 of Thlaspi arvense. NCBI lineage: Eukaryota > Viridiplantae > Streptophyta > Magnoliopsida > Brassicales > Brassicaceae > Thlaspi > Thlaspi arvense. The sequence continues at coordinate 20,400,615 of OU466858.1, read as the reverse complement.
AAAGCTAAATGCAATAACTTAGAATGCAAGGCAGCGTAAAAAGCTAAAGACAACTTAAGTAAACAAATGCAATGCAACTAAAACAGAGGAAAAACAGAACACAATGAGATAAAATGCAAAGAACAATATGGCGCAGGTTCAAAGCTAGAGAAATGTTGACTTGGGGATTACTTAGTATGAAACCTAGGGAAATCAAGACTAATAGCAAGCTAAAAACATGATCAAGCCACTAATTCAATCAATCAGCAATCAAAGCAAAGATGTCTAAGTAAAGCACATGTCAGACCCACTTGAAAGCACAAGACCCTTAAAAAAAGACCAACCAAGCAACCTAAACGCAATATAATCATCTAGTCGATTGTTCTTAGCAAAGTTCTTTCAGACATTTAAACAAAAACTTTTGATGCAGCAAACACCTATTATTCGTTTCACCTTAGATGAGTTACTAAAGCATTAAGAACAACTGGAACACGACTTTTTGGGTCTAAACTCAAATGTCTTTTGCCTCTAATCAGTTGTAGAATAGGGATCATGTGTCAATTTATTTGTGGAAGATGAGATGCAAACAATGCCATAAGCTAAGCGATTATGGGGGTTTAATCGAACAAGGACAAGTCTAACAACCTAACAATGCAATGGAAAGAAAGCATAAACTAAATGAAAGTGAACATAAATAAGCAGTGGACTTAAAGCAATGGACTTAAAGCAACGACTAAACAAGAACTAAGCAAAATGACTACTAAAGCAAGGACTAAGCAAGATGATTTCAAAGACAATTAATTAAAAGCAAGACTCAAGGTTCTAAACAATTGTGGGGCAGTGGCTTTCAAGAGTGAAAATGGGGATTTCTAACAAAGGCAAGCATCAAACATTAAAAAGCAAGCAATTCTCAATATTATACTCCTAGTCAAGGTATCTAAAAGGAACCAACATGGCTTCAGTAAGCAGTTCATATTCAACAAGATTGAAGTGTCAAACCCACTTGGGATGACGTATCCTTCAACCATGATCATAAAGATCAGAACCATTCTAGCCTATGAGATGTACTAATCAAGCAATCATTCTCTCACTCAAGCAAGAATTCAGATCAACGTATCAATCTTGTGAACCAATAAGGACCTAGTTAGCTACACACCAATTAAGATTATGGATCTAAACACACAGCTGCAACATCCTAACAATGCTAAGCAATGGACAGGAACGAAACAAATGCAAGATCTTTTAATGCATACTATCTAACCATCAAGCAAGAATATCAAAACCAGCATTATCTAGCCCTAAGCGAATCATCTAGCAATGGTGAACTATCACTTTGGTGTCACTGAACAAAGGAAACATAGACCAAGCCAAACTATCAAGCCAAATAAGTGAACCATGCTTAGAAATAAGATAAAAAGTAGTGAACCATATGCATCAATCAATACCATATTCAATCAAAAAGAGCAAGCTTTATGAACAATAACCACTTTGCAAGAGAAGGAGACAACAAAGAATAGTTAAATAAGCCTAATCACCCCTTATTCACATCTTAATCACCACTTTTCCTACTTAGAACCCTAAATCTAAAGTAAACTACTCACTAATCATGTTTAATCCCATTGGTTTGGAGTTAAACATAACTAGATGAGATTAAAAAGCAAAGATGATAAATCTAAGCTACCAAAGTGCAAGAACAAAGATTAAAAGACAAGATTAAACTATAAAAATGCAAACTTTATTAAAGATTAAGATCCTTAAGGCAAATCGCCCTTTAAGGTGTATAGAAGAAAGAGTTTTTGATAGAAAGCTGAACTTCTATCCAGATAATGTTTTGTGGCTTCCTTTTTATAGTATGGAGCCAAAAGAAGCATAAAAAAACCTAAAAATGGGATAAGGTCAAAGAAAATAAGGTGGTCAATGCGCGGAGAAGTTGCATCGAGGTCGTACGGACGATGTTCTGCTCGATATGCGACCTAGATATGGTCCGTGCAGCGCGCATCGGCTTCCTTCCTCGATGCTGGTCCTCGATGGAGACCAATCTCTTGGAATGCTCGTGCTAAATCCTCTTCTTCTCGTCCTGCTGCATGCATCGAGCATACTCCATGGGTGTTCTGCTCGATATGGACCAGACTTTGCAAGAGCTCCATTTCTGACATCTTCTTCGATCATGAGCTGCTTCCATCTTCTTCCCAACTCCAAGAAACTCCAAAAACACCTGAAAACCACCACAAAAATGCACATGTATGCAAATGTATGCAATCCTAAGCTAAATGCATGCCATGTTGTTCTAAGTGCAAATGATACTAAAATGCTAAACTATAATGCAAAAACAGAGGAAAAAATGCATGAAATACAGACTAAAATGGTCTAAAATAGCAAGCTATCAACACCCCCACACTTAGCTTTTGCTTGCCCTCAAGCAAACAAACACTTAACATGGTGATGAGGTTATAAATGGGAACTCATATCTTTGAAAATTTCTAACAATAAATCAAAATGAAGTCCATGTTCTCAATTCTTGAGTGAACTTGATGGAAGAATACTTTAAATACTTAGTCACTTTCATCACAAAGCAAGAATGATCACAAATCTACCAACCTACACATGCTCGTCAAATCAAACAACCTTTTTAACATTCAATTATGCTCAAATCGTGAATCATGCTTATGCAAATGCAAATGCGTCATTTGGCTAAGGGCCAAGGATTAGTGGAATAAAAATGATCCCACTTCAAAAACTGGTTTTGGTATTTAAAGGGTTCTCTAAAGGAAAAGCATGGTTGTGCTTTGGCAAAATGCTAAGGGTCAAAGAACAACATACACATACAAAGGAAGACTCCCATCTACCCAAGATCTATAAAATGTGTTCCTAACTCTAGCCTATCAGTGTAAACCCACCTATGCTAACCTCTTTTTAAGAATTTAAACCCCTTTAAAAACCCAAAAACGTTTCTCCTTCAAGCACTTTGGAGGACACTTCTTCTTTTGAACTTCAAGTGGTGGCAATTTGCTTTTTTTTTGAGTTTGGCTCCTTTATTTGGTGATGCTGGTGCTTGATTCGCCTTTGACCTTTTGATTTACTTGTTTTGCACTTTTTGCATCTTCTTTTCTTTTTTGAACATGAGCCTTCATTCTTTGAGTTTAGAATCGCCATTTCCACCATTTTGCTTGTGTCATATTCTTTTGTGCCTTGACTACTTTTCTTCTTTGCCTCTCTTAAAAACTAATCCCAAGATAAACCCAAACCATTCCCCAAACATCCTAGCCTATCTAACTCAAGAGTGAGCTAGTTCTACAATGGGAATACTTCCCTTGTAGTTCCAACCCAACACTTTTTGCCAAGCAACAACCATGATGGATGAGGCCTCACAAATCATATACTATTAATGTCTTGGCTTGAAAGAAGGTTTAGTTAAGGGTGGGGAAATCTAAATGGATCTTTTAGAGAGTGGCAAAAGAGAATAAGAAGATCCAAATATTTCAAACTATCCATGACATCAATCACAAAACAAGGCATGATAATTACAAATTCAAATTAGGTTCCACTAAACAAAGATTGAAATCATTTCAAATCATGCTTCAGTCTCAAATAAAGCTCACACAAATGCAAATTCCAAAAGTGGTTCAGCTTTATTTCTAGTTCAACATCAAATGCACCAAAAGATTAAAAACAAGTGCTTCATTTTCATTAATCACTAGCATTAACAAAGATGTACTATCATAGTTCCCAATTTAAACAAGCAAGCTAGTCCTATATGAATGCATGAAGTCTAAATCATACAGGAATGAATGAAAATCAAACTCTTTTTGTGAAGCAATTTTTGAAAATGTTTCAATTTTTTGGTTTTTTCTATGCCTTAGATGCTATGTAATTATGATGCATGGTTCCTATTCTAATATGCAAATGCAAATGCAAGCATCTGTCCATCATACACCCTCCTCCACACTTAATTTACACAGTGCTAGTGTAATAAAAAATGCTAAGGAGAGTGTTCACAAACATCAAGCAAACAATCGCATGAAACTAAAACAAAATTGCGTGGTATTTACAATGGTTAGTGTGGTGTACCTTACTTCAGGTGGAGGAGTGGTTAGAGTCTGAACTCTCAATGGCATGGAAAGGTGAAGCTTCCTCCTCTGATGGAGTTTTCTGTCTAATCCTTCTCTTCTTTCCTTTTCGCTTTGGAGCAGCTATATGAGATGAATGCCTGGGCGGTTGAGAAGCTTGTGTCCTTGGCCATTCACTGATGTGGAATGAGTGTCTCTCTTGGACTGTAGCCTCTGGTGTGTCCTCAGACATGTCCTCACCATCAGATCTTCTTCCTTGTGGCTCTGCTTGGACCGCTTGTTCAGTTCTCTTGGCTGATGAAGATCCTCCCAACTTCTTCTTGAGCTTCCTCACTTTCTTCTTCAATGAGTCAACCGATTTCTTGCTTGCTTTGACTGTCTTCAGCAAACCTCTGATGGCTTTGTCCTGGAAGTGGTTCCACCTCTGATGAAGCCTAATGTGCTCATGTGCAGCCTTTGAAGCTTCAGATGTGCAGATCACATCATAAGGGTCAAATGCATAAGGGCGGCTATTATAGTCTTCATGTTCATCCTCCTCCATCCCTTGATGCTGAACCTCTTGTTCTGGATGCTGCTCTTCAATGTCTTCTTCCACATCTGAGTCTTTGATGGTGCTCATGTTCTTCACTTTGCTTGGCCTCATCAATGGTGGGTCACTCCTTGGGTCATAAAGCTCATCTTCTGTTGGCCTGAATCGGATGTTCTCATAGGCAGTGAAGTTGGTTAAGCGCTGTTTGGGAAGATGATCTTCCTCTTCCTGTTGTCCAGCACAAACTGATAGCCAAATCCTGTCTCAGCAGCTCCTGAAAGGTATCCGATCTTACTGAGATAAGGAACATCTAGGAAGATCATTGTAACATCTGGTGTGCCAAGCTCAACTCCAACACTAAGAAAGATAGGAGTGATCACACCTCCAATGGCTATCTTTGGCTTCTTGTCTGTGGTGTTGAAAGCCTGACACAAGCTTGGGAATCACTCCACAACCTTAGGACAAAGGTGACCAATAACTGATCAACAAGCTGATTGGCGGAAGTGGTTGAAGGTAGCAATAAGGGTGGAATTTTGATTGACTCTCTCAATCTTTGAGATGACTGACTCACTCAGCCTTTGGAGAACTAGACCTGCTTGAATCTCACAAACAAATCCAATCCTATAATCTATAGAATCAGATGAATCTCTCAAATGAAACTAAAGACAAATTGTTTTAAACAAAGACACTCTTTGAATAAAATGAAAATACTTTGTATTATACTTGTTTTTAGATTGAAAAGGGTGAATAAAAATGAAAGGGTTGAGGAGCCTTTTATAGTGGCTCATGTACATGACCTCCAACGGTACTAAACTTCTAAAATGCACTAAATTAAATCATATGACTTAAAGGGATTAAGCTAAATGAAAGAAACTAGCCGTTGAAACTTAATGGCTTGAACAAATAGGGCAACTGATTGGTATGCTTTATATCTCGATATCATGATGATATATCCATGTCTTGATAGCCTCTGGCATGTGTGAAATCTCCATAAGTCGTGCTTGTCAGCTGGTGAGAAAGGAAAGAGCCGTTGGGCAATAACTTCTCCAAGTGTGAACATGTCTGGATTAGGAAGTAGGAATGAACAAGGATTCAACTATTCCTCTGGATGCTGGTGCAGCTAAGGACGTCTTTAGAAGCTTCTAGATGGTTGAGATTAACTCCTGGTCGCCAAAGATATGTTTGCAAACTTTCAAAATCGGTAGACTCCAAATAAGGCAAGTGTAGCTTCCTCCGGTTTAGAAACTCTATAACTTTCACATCAGAACCGATAATGATGTGATTCAGATTCTCCCCGGTCCTATGATGAATCAAGATTGCATCACAAGTCGTTTCGTAGCTTAATTCCTTCTGGTTCGATGGAAAACCTCCAATAACCGCTCGCATATCCAATACGGGTAAGCTCCGGTTCACCCGACTTTGATCATGAATAACTCCTTCGTTTGAACTCTGTTTGGTCTGAATCAAATTCGCCTCGGTTGTCTGATGAGTTAAGTTTCTAAAAAATCCAGTTTTGTTTCTTGATTCTTCGTCGTTTGGCCGGAATGATTTTATTACTGGTCGATGTCTCCAGCGGGTTCATTGAAGATCTTCCAACTTGTATCTTCAATATCTTCTTCACATGAAATCCTTTTGAACTGATTCTTCTTCGAGGTGAACTCTAGGGGAGTTGAGTATGCTCTCTAAGTCCTGGCTGAGTCTGAATGCGCGGAGGGATTGAGGTCTAGAAAAAATAGATCATGAAAGATAGTCTCTCCTTTATTCATTAAATGTTCTCCAAGGGAGATCGTCTCTCCTTCACCTTTGGCTAGACCATCATGTCCATTGATCCTCTGCTCCAAGTTTGATGGTATTTTTGATATTGTATCAAAGCCCATTGTTGGCATGCTAGAAATTGCTTCATTAGGATTGTCACTAGACCAACTCCTAAGCGCTCTCCTTGGATCTTCCCATGCCTTGTTTCAACCATGATGTTCTTCAAGCCATTCACAAGCAACCCCATCTCTTCTTCTGTAACCATACTTTGCTCTTTCCTGTCAGAAAATGTGCTGGTGAGAACTCTATGAACATATCTGATAGCTGGATGGCGGATGCTAGCACTCTTCAGATGAACTGTTCTCTTGAGCCTTGATCAAATCTAAAAATTTCTTCAAGCTGAGTGAACCCCATGGTGTATCATGCTTTGTTGGCTCTGAAATTGATGAATCCATTGCCAAAGTCTTCTTCTCCTTCATCATATTCTTCATCAAATTTGTAGAAGTAGACTTTGAAGCTTGCAAGGAACTCACAAGAAAGTTGCTTGTAAGTTAGATAGCCAAGACTAGCAAATTTCTCCAGTCCAATGTTTCTCAACAGCTCATCGACTTCAGTCTTGATTCCTAGCTCTCCCAACAGACCAGGATCAGCATATCTTGTAGGAGTGAAGTCCACTCTCCTCATCGCTCTCAAGTAGTCCTTTAGCTTTGGTGCTGCATCTTGGACTGGTTCTTCTTCAACAACTGGCCTTTTCTCCTCAGCTCTGTTTCTTGCAGCAGCATTTGAGTCAGAAATCTCCTCATTTCCCCTAGTGTTCGACATAGTACCTGAAAATGCAATGCTTGAAGCAAGAATTAGTATACTACCCTTTGAGAGCACAGTGCAGAAAATTAAAATTCAAAATTTAAGCAGGCACTGGAAAATTCTGTAAACTTCACACTGATTACCAACAAACAGAGTCGAATTTAGCAAAAATTTTCAACTTAAAAGGATAGACACAATTAAAACTAAAATTTCCATAGTAACAAGCAGTGATTAGAGCAAATTCAAGCATATGCAGCAAAAACATAATTCTCTCTCCACTAAACTATGAAAATGCATCAGATCCACCATTACTAGTCTAATAAGAAACATTTCAATGGTCAATATGCTGTAAAAACAATACCATGCCTAGATTTGGCCACAATCTAAACATAATGTCAAACTAAGCACAAAACAATATTTTTTCTAACATTTCAACCATAAATTTTTAAAGAAGAGCAACAATGGTGACATGCAAATCAAAACCATAAACAAAATTGTGAAAAACAACCTTAATCAATCATTCTAATGCATTCTACTTCAATTTTCCAAGACTAAACTCAAGAAACAAGGAATCTAGCAAAGTTTACCTTAATTCTTGAACCAAAAGATCAAGTTCTAGGACAGAGAATGCAAGAGAGAAAGAAAAGATGTTTGACAATGGGTGATTAGCTCGATATGTATGTGTGGAGAGAGATGAAAATGCTAGTTTTAAGGCAAGATGATAAGGGAAATCTAAAATAACTAAGGATAATGCAAGAAAATCTCATTTAAAATTTAAAAAATGCATGTGAGGGAGAAAAAAAAAGATTTTTTTACCAGCCATCAAGGCCCACAAAAAAGTTTTACTCAATTTATCCATATAAAAATTTCAGAATTTTTTACACGGATCATATCGAGCAAAACACTTGATGTGGTACCTCGATGTGTACCATATCGACGACGTCGGGTCCTGTGGCTCGGCGATGATGCTCCTCTGCCTCGGGGGTTCCGTGTTCTGGCCAGCTTCTCCTTCAAGGCACCTTGCATCGAGCAGTCTCAGTAGATGTTCTGCTCGATGTTGTTGCTCGGTGTAGGGAGACACTTCGGCTTGCATGATCCTTCGCTGTTTTGCTCGATGCTACACCTCGATGTGGAACGCCTCGTACTCGGTTGCTGTTCTCCTCGGTGGAGAGAGATGAAAATGCTAGTTTTAAGGCAAGATGATAAGGGAAATCTAAAATAACTAAGGATAATGCAAGAAAATCTCATTTAAAATTTAAAAAATGCATGTGAGGGAGAAAAAAAAAGATTTTTTTACCAGCCATCAAGGCCCACAAAAAAGTTTTACTCAATTTATCCATATAAAAATTTCAGAATTTTTTACACGGATCATATCGAGCAAAACACTTGATGTGGTACCTCGATGTGTACCATATCGACGACGTCGGGTCCTGTGGCTCGGCGATGATGCTCCTCTGCCTCGGAGGTTCCGTGTTCTGGCCAGCTTCTCCTTCAAGGCACCTTGCATCGAGCAGTCTCAGTAGATGTTCTGCTCGATGTTGTTGCTCGGTGTAGGGAGACACTTCGGCTTGCATGATCCTTCGCTGTTTTGCTCGATGCTACACCTCGATGTGGAATGCCTCGTACTCGGTTGCTGTTCTCCTCGGTGGTTGTCGTACCGGACACCGTCTTGCATCGGATTAGCTGATAGCACCCATATCGAGCAGAACCTTGAATGTTCTGCTCGATGCAACTCCTTGGTGTGACTCCATCGAGCAATCTGGTCGATGTACGGGCTGTAGCTTCTCGATGTACAGACTGGGGATCACACCAAGCAAAGATTTTGGTGTTTTGCTCGATGCTACACCTTGATGTGATCTCCACCATGCGTCTTGGTCGATGTACAGTCCACGCTCCTTGGTGTACGGATTGAGGCTTCAGGAGCGATCACATCGAGCAGGGCTTTAGGTGTTTTGCTCGATGCTACACCTCGATGTGATCTCCATCGTGCAATCTGCTCGGTGTACGGACTGTTCCTTCCCCAAGATAAGCTGTATCGAGCAGTAATGACAGACGTTCTGCTCAATATGGTTTCTCGATATGAAAACATAGTTTTCTTTTCTTGGCCTTTAAACCATTCTACACATCCATGGACCTGTTCTTTGACATCTGAAACACTAAATAAAAACATTAGTAATAAAGGAAAGCATATATTTACAAGGATAGTCATGGGATGACCTCCCAAGTGTGCTTGTTTTAAGTCACTAAGCTTGACTTTGATGGTTTGAGGGTTAGTGATAAGAGGTTGATGGAGCTGGTGCTCCTTCCTCTTTTTTCTTGTAAACCCAAGTGCCCTCTGACATCAGTTTCTTCTTTTCACGAGCTGTCTTCCTATTTCTCCTCTTCTTGACACTTGGTGTGATCAAAGGCTTCACTTCTTTGGTGATCAAGCCTTCATCCTCTTTCAAACCATCTTCAAGCTTCAACTCAGTGTCAAGCTTCTGTTCTGGGTCATCAGGGAGAGTGTCTCTCATCAGTATACTCATTGTGAAGCTCATAGCACGCTCCACACGCTCTAGAAGTTGCTGTTGCTCACTCTCTTCTTCAACAATTGTTCCACAAAAAGCTATGGAAGGAGAGATAATCGTGTAGACTTTGTATTGATCAACATTCTTCAAAATCACAGAGCCTCTCTTGAAGTCTAATTGAGCTCCTACTGTTGCCAAAAATGGGGTTCCTAGAAGAAGTGGCACCTCTCTTGAATATGTTTTTTCCATAACCACAAAATCTGTTGGCACCAAGAAATTCCCAATCTTCAAAGGGAAATCCTTTACCATGCCCAAGTGTCTTGTTGAGGTGTTATCCACAAAATTGATAGAGGCTTTGCAGGGCTTCAACTCCTTGATTCCTAAGGTATGGCTTAAGTGGAGAGACATGACATTCACCGTTGAACCTGAATCACACAAACCTCAAACATTGTCTAGCATCTCAAGCTCACAAGTGATGAGAAACTTTCCTGGATTGAGAGGCTTTGTAAATGTCTTCAGCTCCTTGTTTCTCCTTAGATTAGCCCCCACATTCTCTAGATTTGGCTCCACTACTTCCAGCTTTTCAAAGACTTCTTTGAGGAACCTGATTTGATCATTCACTTCAAGTAAAGTGGTGCCACGAGGAAGCTTTATTCCAGCGTCTTGTATGTCTTTCATGAACTTTGAAAAGACTGCCATCTGGACCTTTGTAAAGTGCATCGTGGGGCAAGGGATTGGTGGTTTATAAGCTTGAACTTCAGGAGCTTTACCCATCTCATTGCTCCTTGAGGAGCTGCCCACTTGGCGATCATACAATTCCTTGAAGTCTTCAGGAATTTCTCTAGCCAAGACCATCAAAGCATGGCATGTCTCTACAAGATCTTTATCAGCTTCACTGAGCTCTGGTTTGGCTTCTTCTTCTGGAGCAATTAAGGATTTCTCAGCCTCTTCCTTCTCAGCAGCCTCTTTTGCGGCTCTTTCTTGCTCTTCTTCTCTGTTCAAGCTTTCATCTAGCCCTTGGAGGAACTTCTCTACAATATCAACAGCTTCTTGATAATCAATGGTGACATTGATGACATTCCCCCCACACTCAGCCTTTAACATGTCCACATATAACAACATCTCTTAAAGCATAATGCTAAGGTCTTCCAATGAAGCATTTTCATCATCAAACTCTTCGTCCTCTTCAGCAAGCAAGTGGCAGAAATCCTTAGGATTTGCTTCACTCTTTCCTGGTAACTGATTCTGAGGTTTTGGAGATGAGGCTCCTTTTCTCTCTAAAGACTTGAATCTTTGGTTCAGAGCATCTGACTTGCCATTCAGGTCACAAGTAGTGGCGTCTATCTTGTTGTGCACTTCAGCAAACTATTTGTGCAGCTCTATAGTGGTGTTGGCTTGACCAGTTAACAACTGTTGCATCATCTGCTTCAAATCAACATCTTGAGTGCTAGAAGAGGTTTGTGTATTGCCAAAACCTGGTGGGACAAAAGCTGGTCTTGGCTGAAAGTTAGCTTGTTGAAAACCGCCCTGAAATGGTGGTTTTAGAGCAAAGTTATTTTGCTGGTTGAAAGGAACGAAAGGTTTGGTTCCTTGGTTTTGTTGAGCAGCTTGTGATGGATAGACTTGATCCTGAGGGTTAGCCACGTTGGTGCTTCTATAAGAGAAATTGGGATGGTTCCTGTAGTTGTTAAAACCGCCTCCTTGTTGATTCATGTTGAAGGTTTCTTCTTCTACAACTGTCCCTTTTTCTTCTTGTGTAGCAATATAATCACCAAAAAAACTGACATTCTTGAAAGATACACTCAGCAGCTTGTCTACCTTGTCACTCAAAGCTTTAATCTCATTCTTTGTTGTGCTCTCACCTTCAGCGCTTACAACAGCTTTAGATGTTCCTTCATATTCTTCACCATAGTTTCCATCAGAAAGTGCCAAGTTCTCCACAAGAGCTAGACCATTGATGTAGGTGTTTTACCTATCTCAATCCTTAACCTACACTAGTCATTGTAGTATTGAGTTTATCAATCCATGGGGAGTTGTTGAATACAAAAGAGTTGCAAGTAAAGGTCTTTAAGTCAGGCAAGAAGAGAGGTTTTTGTTGCTTAAGTAACTGAACTAACAACCTAAAGTGATCATAAACCAAAGAAAGTTCAGGAAAAGACAGTTTAGCAATGATCAAAGAATCAAAACAGAGCAAATAAACAGAGTATGGCAAATTCAAAATTCAGACAAAGATAAGGCAAGTTTCTAGATGTGGTTATTGATTTTGGGGAATTCAAAGACTAAGTAAAATTGTCTCAAACATCATTGATCAAGCAAACAAGCTAGCAATGCTGGTTCCTAGACATAGAGTTCACAAACAAGCAAGCTAAGTTCAATCTCTTGATAAATAGCCCTTTGCTAAACACTTTAACAAGAACTAACTCCCATTAGTGCCAAAACATTCAACAAGCATTAAGAACCAACTGTATTCTGATAAACAGGATTGTTTGCAAGCAAGAATATCAAAGCTCAAGCAACCTATAGTTGTAGTACAATATGCAAGAGAGTATCAATCCAGCCTGGGTGAAGAAAGAACATTAGGAATACAGAAGCTAAGCAAATCTAACCAGAATCGGGTAAATATATGGTAAAATCGATGAAAACTAAATGCAACAACCAAAATACTATGAAAACTATTTTAAAATCCCTGGAAGAGGGCAACAACTAGTAGAAGAAAACAGAGACTCTAAAATGCAAATCTACTAATTACTATAAATCGAGCACTGAAACGGGTAAAACAGGACACTTCTAACAACTTAGCTGAATGACTTCAAATGATCAAAGAAGCAAGCTTTATGACTAGGGAATGATAAACAGAGGTTTTAAAATGCTAAAAAGAGGGTTCAAGGTCGAGGGTCATGTTCAAGAGAGTTCAAAGGTTCAAGCTTTGGTTTGAAAACACCTAGATTTACTCATTTGAAGAGCTTTCCTTAAGCCTTGAGAAACTTAAACTAGGATCATCCATGGCGTGTGGCAAGACCCCTTTCTCTGACCCTTCCTCCTAACCTATGGCGTGTAGTGGAAAGATGGGTCAAAGAACATTAAACAAAGATCTCAAATATTGGCTTGACTAACCCCCTCTTCATCCATGGCGTTTGGGAGAGGATAAATTAGTCTCTAGGATTTGGCTTTCAAGGATCTCTGAATCCGGTCAAGGTAAGAGAAACCCTGGAATCATAGAGATCTTTTCCAAGATTCTCTAAGCCTTAAGACCCCAAATCCTAGAAGAGAATGAGTTAAGAATAAGAAAAATCCCAAAAGCTTAAACCCTTGAATCGCCCCAACCTTTAACCCAAAGAAAACTACTCACTACTCATATTTGAAACCGATTGAAATGATTAACAAGATTCAAGGTTCAAAACATGAAAAACTTCAAGAACAGAACAATGGCGGAAATCACCTAAAGGAAAGCTGGAAAATGATAAGACTAAGCGTGTGTGTCCAAAGTGATAGCTGCCCTTTGCCCAAAATAGCTAAACCGCCAAATGGTCCCCTCACTACGCTCCAAAGATGAGCTGGCTGGATAAGGTGCCAGAGATCGAGTTGAATGGTCGATCTCTGGCTCGATTTCTTCATGGATCGCTGTCTCTTGCTCGATCTTCAAGTCGATTTGGTTGGATGGATCGAGCACCTCATTCGATCTTCTACTCGATACTTGGATGATCGAGTCGTGGACTCGATCTGGCTCTCGTTCTACGTGACATCATCCACGTCCGTACTCACGATCGATCTCCTCTCTCGATCTTGGTCTCGATCCTCCTCCTTGAAACGACCTGAATCACTCGATCTTCTGGTCGATCTCGTCTAGATCGACATGCCTTGCTCGATCTGCGTCTCGATCTCGGGTCCCTTGCTAAACAGCTGAGTTCTCCAAGTGTCCACAATCTTCCTCTCGAACTAATGCACGTCCACGCAACCTCCACAACTCCAGTGTGTCTCAAACAACCTGATAATGATGCGAAATTGCAGAAAATATGCAAATTGCGAATGCAAAGTGATCTACGACCTAAAGTGCAGCAAATGGTAGAAACTAGCCTATAATGCAAGATGAATGCATGAAAAGTAGCTCTAAATGCATGCTAAATATGCAAAATATATGGTAATATCAACTCCCTCAAACTTGCCTTTTGCTTGCCCTCAAGCAAACAAAATTCAAGAGAGGGAGAGAGGTTTTTTTAAAAACGGGTGCTCAAATTCCTTGCAAAAGTGTTTTTCAAATGAATCAATTCAATGGTCCTAGTTCTTAATCCTAAGATGCAATGCACACACTCATACTCCAAAGAACTTAGCCATATTCATCATATATTGAATTCTCAAATCATGACTCTCATATCCCAAACAATCCAAAAATCCTAACCTTTAACATTCATTAAGCTTAAAACCGTGAATCACACTTATGCACTTTAAAACCGAATACATTTGGCTTATGGACAAGGTTATGAGACAAAAATGATCTCATTTTAAATGGGTAATTCAAGCAATGGGTTCTCTCAAAGAAGGTTGAACTTATGCATAATGCTAAAGGTAAAGATAATTGATGCATACATGACTAGACTCTCATCTACCCATATACACTAACAATGATCCAAAACCCCTCTCATTTTTCTTTTCTTTTTAAGCTCACTCACTCTCCTAAAGACTACCCTCATCAACAAGGCAATCCGCCTAGCATAAACCCAATTAAAAGCATCATTTTAAAACTCTTTTGGCTAGTGGTAAGGCTATAAACATACTTAGCTCTTTTCTTTTCACTTTGGTAGCTCTCTACTCTTATTATTATTATTATTTTTTTTTAAACATTTGGCCTTTTGGCTCTTTTCTTTTCTTTTGAGAGCTACCTTCTTATTCAAACTAGAGCTTTCATTTTAAAACATAAGGCCTACCACTTAGAACAATTGAACCATTTTATTCAACTTCCGAACACCAAACCCATTAAACCGAAACAAAAACAAATAAATTCCCATGAATACCCGCCCTATCTTAAGCCTAAAACTAGCTTCAAAATGCAAAGCTAGCATCAATATGAAAGCCTAATCATGTCGCCTAAACCTAACAATTTATGCTAAGTTCAATCGAAAAGAGGCCTCACAAAGATTCAACACACAAGAACATTGGCTTGAAAGGAGGGTAGGGTAAAGGTGGGGAGGTCTATTTAGGCTTACAAGAGAGTGGTAAAAGAAAGAAGAAAGCCTAAATATGTATAAGTGATCCATGTATCCTTTTTCAAATGCATAAGTATGATAATTAAAAAGATTCAAATTAAGGTTCTCGCTTGATAGGAAAGGATTCAATTCATGAATGTTCAAGTTAAGCCACGAAAATCAAAACAAATGATCCAAATATGGTTAGAGCTAACTTTCAAAGTGTGAACAATGCATCAAAAAACTACTAACTAGGGCCTTGAAACAATTCATGAGCTTAAAACACCTTTCAAGAAAAACTTTTGCCCCTTATGCAAATGCAAATACCCTAAATGATTTTTAAAAAAATTATAGACTAATCCTACAATATTTAACAATGCATATGCAAACTACATGAATTTTTTTGAAACTTTTTAAAAATTTGATCATTTTTTTGTTCTTTTCTATGCCTTACATGATGCATGATGACTCAAGTATGATAACAGAAAATAAGATCAAAGAAAACATGTCAAACAACACACACACTCCCCCAAACTTGAACGACACCGTCTCGGTGGAAACAAATTCAAGAGGAGTCAAAACACAAAGCAAAAATTAAAGAAAATGCATGTTATTTACAAGGGTTTGGTTGTTGGTACCTTTGAGCTAAGTAAGGCTGGAGCTTGAGGTTGCTCCAGACTTCTTGCTCTTCTTAGGAGTTTCTTGGCTGGTCTCCTTGCCCTTACCCTTGCTCGTGCTTTCATGAAGAGAGAGGCGTGCAGCTTGGTTTGTTTCTTGGGGTTCACGGATCTCAATCCCTCCGGTTGATCTCCTCCTCTTATCCGGCTGCTGCACCTCCTCATTGGAAGACTTCTTAGGTGGGCTTCCTTGCAAGACCTTGATCTTCTTGGCAAGTTTCTTAATCATCTTGCTCTGCCACTTATTCACCTTCCGCTGCATCTCCACAACAGAAGCAAGAAACTTCTCCGCCTTGGTCCTTGGCCTGTAGTCAAGGTTAGGAAGGTCAAAGCTGGCTGGCATATCAGCATCGGAGGGAGGTGACTCTGAACGTGGGCGAGCAACTCGTGGAGGTGCGTCTGTGGCTCCTAGAGGTGCATAGCATTCCTCATTGCTCGGCAGAAACTCTATGTTGCCAACACCTAGCAGCTCCGTTTCCACTTGATTTGGCAAGATGCACACCCTCTTCTCATTCTCGCAATCGTAGAACAGATATGCAAAGAAGCCTTCAGCTGGCGTGCGTCCCAAGGAGTATGTGTTGCGCATGTATGTCTCATCCATGAAGGCTCTCTCCGCGCAAGGTACAAAGTCTAGAAGAGGTACCCCGGCCTGAACAAACATCGGTGTGAGGAAGCCTCCTATCAGCGCTGAAATCGCCTTGCACCTCATTGGCCACGCCTTGAACTTGATCAAAGAGGAAGCCAAAATGCATCCATAATTGACATCATCTCCAAGCTCATCTTCCATCGGCTCGTCGTTCTCCTTAGGATCGCATAGAACATTCTTAACGCCTTGGAACAGAAAACACAACTCGTTCTTGGTGACCGTTGGAGCCACGGATCTCCCACTGAAGTTGTTGGCTAAGAGCTTGAGGGTGTATCTCAGCACTGGATTGCAGACTCTCTTGATCTTGGCCGTGTTTGCCTTGTAGTCATCGTTGCTGATCAGATCCCATAGATCGTTGGCTTGAGTGAAAGGAGGAAACTCAACAAGCCTGGCACTAGCTTTCAGACCGTAGGCTTGGCAGAGCTCGGGGATGGAGAGGTGATAGGCTTGCTTCCTTATCTTGAATGTGAGGTGACCTTGTGATGGCGTGGGGAGGCTTGCATGCTCATAAGAGAACTCCAAAGTGGCAAGGAAGTCTAGGGTCGCCTCGGGATAGGTAGGGCAATCCATCCTTGACAAGCAAGCAAGGCCCATGTTCTTGAGAAGCTGACCAAAATCTCCTAATATCCCCATCTTTGCCAACAGATCCCTGATCGCGAACTTTGTAGGGTCAAACCGGAGCCTCTTCAACCTTTTCTTAGCTTGTTTCTCCTCCTTTGTCCATCTAATCCTCTCATGAACCACTTCTTGAGTTCCTTCTCCTTGTGTTGTCTCCTCTCTGCTCTTTTTTGGTGCCATTGGTACCTGAAACACAAATCTCAAAGAAGAGAATGAGTATCGGCGGCGAATTGAAGAGAGAGACATGGTAGGAGAGAAGAACTTATAACAATAATCCTAGATTTTTAGGGAATTTATAAAAATTATAGCTAAATACTAGAGGAGAATATCTAGAGATAGGATCAAATCTAGCAATTTTCCTAATATTTAGCTATTTCTAAAAATTATCCTAACTCCCTAACAACTAACAATTATCCTAAGCAATCAAAAGGCAATTTTCCAAAAATTTAAACAAGCAAATCAAATAACCGAAAATACCTTTTGAAAAGATGAAAGCAAGAAGCTATTAGCCTTAAAAACAGAAACTCACACTCTTTCTTTCTTTAGAAAACAGCTCGAAACACAAATGAGAGAGAGTGTGGATGCATGTGAATTTAAAGGCTAGGAAAACTATGGATTATGCAAGTGGTTTTCTGACAAAGTTAGTCAAAGCACATCTTTCATGGTCAAATATGCTTGCCTTGACCAAGATTTGAATTTAAAATAGGAGGGAAAGAGAAAAGAGAGGGAAAACACAAACTTACCTCGGCATGAGATGGGGTTGTTTTGGTCGATCTTAGACTCGATCTCATGCCCATGTTGGCTAGGATCGAGAGGGTTGATTGATTAGGGACTCGATTCAGATTGCATCGAGTCCTAGATCGAGAGTGCCCCTCGTTCCATGATTTTACGTCATTGTGGCTATGCTCCTTGGATCGAGCCACGTGATCGATTTGGGGGTCGTTTGGGCAAGGATCGAGTGGCAGATCGAGTAGACTGATCGATTTATACTCGAGGATCGAGTGAGGTCAGTCGATCCACACCCCGTTTGCATTTCAAGCTAAACACATGGGTGGTTTATCCTCTCATGATCGACTGACTCACTCGATTGTCCACTCGATCTCATCTAGATCAAGGGACTTCACTCGATTCACTAGCTCGATCTAGCAAAGATCGAGCCAGGGTATGTCGATCTAGCACTCGATCTCTTGCCTCTAACTCTCCTTTCCTTGCCTCCTTTGACTCCAAGATCATGATCTCCAATCCCTTATCCTTTCACATACACACTTAAACATAAAAAGCATAAAACTGAAATAGAAAGAAAGCAAAAATATATACAAGATTGACATGGGAATGCCTCACAAGTGCGCTTTCTTTAACGTCTTTAGCTAGACTTTACTTGGTTCAGGCCAGAGGTGGGTCCTGGAGAAGCATTGTGGTGCTCTCCTTGCTGCAATCACTCGCCAAGTAGGGCTTAAGTCTGTGCCCATTAACCGTGAAAGCCTTTCCACTCTTGCCAACCAAAGTAACCGCTCCATAGGGTAGAACTTCCTTGATCTCAAAAGGTCCACACCACCTTGACTTTAGCTTCCCTGGGAATAGCTTCAAGCCTGAGTTGTACAGCAAGACCAGACTGCCCTCCTTAAGCTCCTTATGCACCAACTTCTTGTCATGAATCGTCTTGGTCCTTTCCTTGTAAATTTTGGCGCTTTCATAAGCGTCTAGCCTTAGCTCATCAAGCTCATGGAGTTGAATCAACCTCTTCCCCTGTGCCGTCTTGAGCCTGAAGTTCATATGCTTCACTGCCCATAATGCTCTATGCTCTAGCTCCAAAGGGAGGTGACATGCCTTGCCGTAAAGGAGAGTGAAGGGAGTGGTACCTATAGGAGTCTTGAAGGCGGTTCTATACGCCCATATAGCATCGTCTAGCTTACTTGCCCAATCCTTCCGAGTTGCTCCTACAGTCCTCTCTAAGATAGCCTTGATCTGTCTATTTGAGACCTCTACTTGCCCACTAGTTTGAGGGTGATACGGTGTAGCTACCTTATGCTTCATGCCATACTTCTTCAAGAGACCCTCAAACACTTTGTTGATGAAGTGGCTGCCCCCATCACTGATCACTACTTTTGGAACTCCAAACCGTGGGAAGATGATGGTCTTAAAGTGTTTAACCACCACCTTTGAGTCGTTAGTTGGGGAAGCTATAGCCTCAACCCACTTAGACATGTAATCAACAGCCACCAAGATGAATTTGTTGCCGTAAGAAGATGGGAACGGACCCATAAAGTCAATCCCCCAAGCATCAAAAACATTAACTTCAAAGATTGGCACCTGAGGCATCTCGTTCCTCTTTATGATGTTCCCTGCCATTTGACATGCTTCACAAGACTTAACAAACTCGTGAGCATCCTTGAATAGCGATGGCCACCAAAACCCGGCGTGTAAGACCTTTATTGCCGTCTTGAAAGAAACAAAATGACCTCCGTAAGATGAACCGTGACAATGAAGGAGAATGTCTTTAGCTTCTTCTCTTGTTACACACCTTCTGTAAAGGCTATCTACTCCCCTATTGTACAGGTAGGGCTCGTCCCAAAAGTATTGAGAGACGTCCCTCATCGACTTCTTCTTGTGGTAATAGTCAAGATGAGTAGGTTCCTCTCTACAAGCTAAGAAGTTCACTATATCAGCATACCAAGGTAGATCATCTTCTCTCAAAGTCAAAACTTCTTCAAACTGATCCTCTAGCCGTGTGCATACAACAGTGTTGACCATCATGAGCTGCTCTTCAGGGAGTGAATCATCTAAAGGTAAGGCTTCATTGACCCTCATTCTTGAAAGGTGATCAGCTACACCGTTCTCTATCCCCTTCTTATCCTTTATCTCCATATCAAACTCTTGTAGAAGAAGAATCCACCTTAAGAGCCTCGGCTTGGTATCCTTCTTGGAGTAGATGTACCTCAACGCCGCGTGATCAGTGTATACAACAACCTTAGAGCCCACCAAGTATGATCTGAACTTCTCAAAAGCAACCACAACGGCCAGCAGCTCCTTCTCGGTTGTAGCATATCTCACTTGCGTGTCATCCAAGGTACGACTGGCATAGTAGATAACATGCAACCTCTTGTCTTTCCTCTGCCCTAGAACAGCCCTCAAGGCGTAGTCACTCGCGTCGCACATGATCTCGAAGGGTAAGCTCTAATCTGGTGCTTGTACTATAGGTGCCGTGACAAGAGCTTCTTTGATGGTCTTAAAGGCTTGAAGACACTCATCATCAAACACGAACTCGGCTTCTTTGCATAACAGCCGTGTTAGAGGGTGTGCTATGTTGGAGAAATCCTTGATAAACCGCCTGTAGAAGCCTGCGTGACCCAAGAAACTCCTTATACCCTTCACATTAGCCGGCGGCTCTAAGCTTATCATGACCTCAATCTTTGCTTTATCAACCTCTATCCCTTGCTCAGATATCTTGTGACCGAGTACAATCCCTTCCTTCACCATGAAGTGACACTTCTCTCAGTTCAGCACCAAGTTTGTCTCTTCACATCGTTTGAGTACCTTGCAAAGATTTGACAAACAAGCAGAAAAGGACGCACCATACACAGAAAAATCATCCATAAAAACTTCCACCATCTCCTCTATAAGATCAGAGAAGATAGACATCATTCACCTTTGAAAGGTTGCTGGTGCATTACATAACCCAAAAGGCATCCTTCGATACGCGAAGGTACCATAAGGGCATGTGAAAGTCGTCTTCTCTTGATCGTTAGGATTAATTGGTATTTGAAAAAAACCACTATAACCATCAAGAAAGCAGTAATATGGGTGATTAGCTAATCTTTCAAGCATCTGATCAATAAAGGGAAGAGGAAAATGATCTTTTCTAGTAGCTGAGTTAAGCTTCCTATAATCTATACACATTCGATGTCCAGTTATGGTTCTTGTAGGAATCAACTCATCTTTTTCATTTTTAATGACTGTGATACCCCGTTTCTTTGGTACCACATGGACCTGAGAGACCCATGTGCTATCACTGATAGGGTATATCACGTCAGCCTCTAACAGTTTCAAGATCTCTTTCTTCACGACTTCTTTCAAATTCGGGTTTAAGCGTCTTTGATGTTCAATAGAAGAAGGGTTTTCATTCTCTAAGTGAACCCTGTCAGTACAAAGCATTGGTGAAAGGCCCTTGATGTCACTTAGAGAGTACCCAATGCTCCTTCTATACTTTCTCAACTCCTTAAGCAGTGAGTTTAACTCATCATCACTCAGATTTTCATTCACAATGACAGGATAAGTGTCATTGGATCCCAAGAAAGCGTACCTTAGCCCATGAGGGAGCTCCTTTAGGTCCACCTTTGGGGCTAGCAGCTCGCTCCAGTCCTCCTCGTGGCTTGTGTTGATGTTGCCATTCTCATTAGCCTCTTTTGAACCCGAGTCATGAGCTTTCATGCTACCATCTTGAACCTTTGTCTCCTCTGAGATCGAGTCATCCAGTCGATCTTCCACTCGTTCTGGTCCGGATCAATTGCACTCACATCGATCTCTTGCTCGATTTGATGTGGATCGAGCAGTGGATCGATTCACTGAGTCGTTCTCTGAACTGTTCGAGTTGTTTCTCTCGATCTCCTTATCGATTTCTTGACCGGATCGACCAACCTCCTTGATCTTCTTGTCGATCTTTGTCTTGGATCGAGTGAAGTCCTCGATTTCCTGATCGATCTCTAGGCATCCGCCTTCATCTTCTTTCACAACCTTGCGAGAATCAAGGATATGAACATACTCTTGGGTCTGTTCATTCAGGAAACCATACTCTCCACACTCCTTAGTCAAAGCTAGCTGCAAATGATCCTCCTGTGCAAACTTCTCAAGCAACTCATCGGCTAACTCATCCAAAGTTTCAATGTAGAATGCTTGTCCTCCAATGGTTGGCTACTTCAAGACTTCATTAATATCAAAGTCTAACTTGATGTCCTTGCCCAAGTGTAGAGAGATCTTGCCATTCTTCACGTCAATGATGGCTCCAGCAGTTGCAAGAAACGGTCTTCCAAGGATAAGAGGATCCTTTGGCTTTTCATCCATTTCTAAAACAACAAAGTCGGTTGGCACGTTAACTCCACTGATTCTCACGGACAAATCTTTAAGCATACCCACAAGAAGCCTTATACTTCTATCAGCGAGCACGAGAGAGATTCTACACTCTTTAAACTTGGTGAAACCGAGCTTCTTTGCAATGGAATGGGGCATAAGATTAATGCTTGCACCAAGATCACATAAGCAGCTTTCAAACTTCAAGGGACCAAGAGCACAAGGAATGGTGAATGATCCTGGATCTCCAAGCTTCTTTGGAGCTATCTCTTTGTGAATGATGGCGCTGCACTCTTCACTAAGCACCAAAACCTCTTCACTCTCCTTGCTCTTCTTAGTTAGAGTATCCTTGAAGAACTTAGCACATTTAGGCATCATGGCTAAACAATCAACTAAGGGCAGCTTGATCTCAACATCTTTCAAATGTTTCTCAAAGACTGCTCTATGCTTCTCAAGCAGCTGCTTCTTGAACCGCCCAGGAAAAGGAAGCTTTGGTTTGTATGGTGGAGGAACAAATGCATCTTTCTCTTTGCTCACCTCCTCTACTTTCTTCTCTACAACGGCTTCTTTGCCTTTCCTTGGTCTTTCAATCCACACATTATCAAAGGTAATCTCCTCATCATTTGAAAGCTTACCCTCCCCCTCTTGAACAACAATGTCCTCATTGGCGGAAGTTCTTTCCCACTTCTCAAAGTAATAGCGTTTGCATACTCCTTGGGATTTTGCTTGCCCGGTAAGCTGCCTTGACCGCTTGTGCTAGCTTTGCCTTTCTCTAACTGTTTGATCTTCTTGTTCAGATTGGTGATCTGTGTAGAGACGTCAGTAAGAGAGGAGTCTAGCCGGTTGTTCATCTCAACAAACTTCTGATTTGTAGAAGCTTGACCTTGAAGCAACTGTTGGAACATTGCCTGAACCGGATCCTGAGGTGGGAGTTGCATTTGTTGCTGCTGTGGAACGAAACCAGGAGGAAACATAGGAGTGTAGTGATAAACGCTTTGGTTATGGTCTAATGCAGCAGAGAGGTTATCAAAACTCTAATGCAAGCAATGTTGTAGTAAGGCAAGCAGGAGAGTGTCAATCCACTTCTAGATGATAGAGAATCCACAGAGAATGCAAGATCTAAGACAAATCTAAGCAAATGAGACAATTTATGAGAAATAATCTAAAAACTAAATGCAACAACCTAAATGGAGTGAAACCTATTTTAAAAATACTAGAAAGGAAGTAGTTACCACGAGGAACAAACAGATAAATTAAAGAGAAGAGCTTCGAATTGTTAAAATTCGACTAGTGGACCGACCACAAGATCGACCACTAGATCGAGCAGAAACGATCGATCTCGTCTAAAACCGTAAGAACAATGAATCTAAAGACCAGGATGTTATCAGGTAACAAGCTAAAGATGATATGAGGCGTAAATATGCTAGAAGAGAGGGCTTTAGGGTTGAGATTCATATAAGGGGTTTCAAGGAACGATCTTGGGTTTGAAACTTTGGATCGACTCACTTGGTGAGGATCTCTAAGCCTCTAAAACAAAACAAGATCTATCCGTGGCTTTCGGTATAGATCACTCTTTCATCTTCTCCTCTAAACCCATGGCTTTTGGTGGAAAGAGAGGTCAAAAGGCAAGGAAAACAGATTTCGAACAATGGCTTAACTAGTCCCCCAAACTTCCATGGCTTTTGGGAAGGGGTAACTAGTCTCTAAGGTGAGATCTTCCGAGGCCCCTGGATCCTGTCAAGGTAAGGGACCTCTCGGATCATGAAGCTCTTGGCGTGAGAGTCTTCAAGCATTAAGCTTTCAACACCTTAGAAGAGATAGCCTTAAAACGTTTAGAAAACAAAACAAGATCGAACCTTTTCTACCCCTTAATCCTCTCGACCCCTAACCCAAAGTAAACTACTCACTACACATAAAGTAAATCAAGCAAGGTGGAAGAGATGAAACGATAAACATGAAACAACGACTAGATTAAACGATAAGGTTCGAGAATACAAAAGCTTGAAAAGAAAACTGGTTTTTCAATGGTGTTCTTCCGAAAACAAGAGAGAAAACTTTTAGGAAAAAGTTAGAAAATCTAAAAGTTATCGAAAAAGCATTCGCCGCCTTGCCTAAAACGTCAAAACAGTCCAATGGTCCCCCCTTCGCTAACAGCCAAAAACGGTTGAAAGGACAGAGATCGACCATTGGATCGAGTTGTTCTATCGATCATATCCGGCCATCGTGTCTTCGGCTCGATCCGGGTCTCGATCTTCTTCGGTGAATCGAGTGCTGCATCCGATCTCGGTATCGATCTTTGGGAGGATCGAGTGGTGTACTCGATCCGGCTCTCGCTCTGCATGGCGTCATTTACGTCCGTACCGATACATCGATTGCTTCACTCGATCTCCACCTCGATCATTATCCTTGGATCGCCTAGTTGGCTCGATCTTCTGGTCGATCAACTCCTAGATCGACCGGCCATGCCCGATCTGCTCCTCGATCACTGGTCCTTAGCACACTCCCGAGCTTCCATGAACTGCTACATCGGCCTCCACACCTCCACGAACCTCCGTGTCTCCAAAGCAACCAGAAACAACCTGGAATGGATGCAAAATGCAGAGAAAATGCATATGCTGATGCAAGAGTGCTCTAGGACCCTAAGTGATGCAATCTAGCCTAAAACATGATGCAAATGCATGAAAAACTACCTAATGAGTATGCAGAATGTATGCAATATGCAATGATATCATGTAGCCTTTGTTGCCTTGCTGTTGCTGCTGGAAATTTCCTTGACGCTGACCTTAGTACCCACTGTTTTGTTGAAACCCCTTGTTTTAAGGTACAAAAGGCTTTGCTTGTTCAAAGGGTGGGGCATTAGCTGTCCGCTCGCAGGTTGGGCAGTCCTTTCGCGACTCAAAACAAAGAAAGGACAGGAACAGGGGTTGTTGCAGAATTGGGTTCGAGTCCCATAAGAGAACAAAGACATTTAGACAGAACACAATTCTTGTTGAAAGGGGGGGGGGGGGGGGGGGGGGGGGGGGTACACCTGATCCTTTGGATTCTCAACGTTCGTGCTCCTATGTGAGAGAATGTTGTTGGCTTGGTATCCTTGTGAATAGCCATGAGGCTTGTTGTAGTTCTGACCAGCAATCCAATTAGCTTCTTCTTGGCTCAGCTCTAACTCCTCTAAGACATCTTGAGCTTCTCCCACGAAATGTACTTGATTCTGATTTGCAAGCACGAGCTTGTCTATCTTCTCATGGAGCGATTTGAGCTCTTTTTTGTGTGACTCCAGCTCAGAACCTCTAGGTGCTCGGTCATAATCTTCAGTGTAATTCCCATCACTCAAAGCCAAGTTCTCTATAAGCTCCATACCCTCTTCCACTTCTTGACCAACAAAGTTACCCTTGCTTGTCGTATCAAGCAACATTCTGATCTTGGGTAATGCTCCTCGGTATATTGTTCTTAAGAGAGTCTCTTCCCTGAAGCCGTGGTGAGGACACTGAATGGTATAGTCCATGAACCGCTCCATAGCTTCACTGAATGTCTCGTTCTGCCTTTGAGTGAATCCACTAATCTCACTTTGCAGCCTAGCTGTTCTTGTGCTCGAGAAAAACTTTGAGAGGAACACCTTCTTACATTCAGCCCAAGAAGTAATGGTGCCTTGTGGAAGGGTCTTCTCCCAGTGCCTAGCCTTATCTCCAAGAAAAAATGGAAAGAGCCATAGCTTGAAAGCAGCTTCCGAGATCCCATTGATCTTTATCATTCCACAAACTTGTTCAAAGTTGTCAAGATGCTCAAGAGGGTCTTCCATAGCCAGTCCATGGAATTTGCTGTTCTGAACCATAGAGACAAATCCAGGCTTTATCTCGAAATTGTTGTTCTGTACTGGTGGAGGAGTGATCCCAAAGCGGTTATGATGTGTATTTGGAGCATATCCAGCACCAATGATCCGTGGTGGTCTAGCTGCGTGGTTGGGGTTTCCATTACCCCTTCCTACAGCACCGTGAGCTGGTGGAGGTCCCTCAGGATGTTCTTGCTCAGCCATTCTTGCAAAGTCTACTGTACCGGCTTGCACAATCTCTTCAAAGTTCTGTTCTTGCTCTACTGTCCTTCTATGCCTTGCACTTCCGAGTGGGTGAATATTGTCCAGTGGTTGTAGAAGGTTATTGTCACCACTGGAGCGCAAATTCATGTACCTGAGAAAACAATCAGTAAGGTAGAGCAATGAGTAACCAAAATAAAAGTAAAAAGGCTTAGTCTTTGCTAAACACCAAATCCTAATGCTTCCAAACAAACCCAAGTTGACAACGGCGCCATTTGATAAACAGGATTGTTTGCCAGCAAGAATATCAAAGCTCAAGCAACCTATAGTTGTAGTACAATATGCAAGAGAGTATCAATCCAGCCTGGGTGAAGAAAGAACACTAGGAATACAGAAGCTAAGCAATTCTAAGCAAAATCGGGTAAATAGAAGGTAAAATTGATGAAAACTAAATGCAACGACCAAACTACTATGAAAACTTTTTTAAAATCCCTGGAAGAGTGTTAACAACTACTAGAAGAAAACAGAGACTCTAAAATGCAAGTCTACTAATTACTAAAAATCTTGCACTAAAACGGGTAAAACAGGATACTTCTAACAACTTAGATGAATGACTTCAAATGATCAAAGAAGCAAGCTTTATGACTAGAGAATGATAAACAGAGGTTTTAAAATGCTAAAAAGAGGGTTCAAGGTCGAGGGTCATGTTCAAGAGAGTTCAAAGGTTCAAGCTTTGGTTTGAAAATACCTAGATCTACTCATTTGAAGAGCTTTCCCTAAGCCTTGAGAAACTTAAACTAGGATCATCCATGGCGTGTGGCAAGACCCCTTTCTCTGACCCTTCCTCCTAACCTATGGCGTGTAGAGGAAAGATGGGTCAAAAAACATTAAACAAAGATCTCAAATATTGGCTTAACTAACCCCCTCTTCATCAATGGCGTTTGGGAGTGGATAGATTAGTCTCTAGGATTTGGCTTTCAAAGATCTCTGCATCCTGTCAAGGTAAGAGAAACCCTGGAATCGTAGAGATCTTTTCCAAGATTCTCTAAGCCTTAAGACCCCAAATCCTAGAAGAGAATAAGTTAAGAACAAGATAAATCCCAAAAGCTTAAACCCTTAAACCCTTGAATCGCCCCAACCTTTAACCCAAAAAAAACTACTCACTACTCATATTTGAAACTGATTGAAATGCAAAAGAACGAAAGCTAAGCATGATTAACGAAAAAAACTTAATGATTAACAAGATTCAAGGTTCAAAACATGAAAAACTTCAAGAACAGAACAATGGCGGAAGTCGCCTAAAGGAAAGCTGGAAAAAGATAAGACTAAGCGTGAGTGTCCGAAGTGATAGCTGCCCTTTGCCCAAAATAGCTAAACCGCCAAATGGTCCCCTCACTACGCTCCAAAGATGAGCTGGCTGGATAAGGTGCCAGAGATCGAGTTGAATGGTCGATCTCTGGCTCGATCTTCTTCATGGATCGCTGTCTCTTGCTCGATCTTCAAGTCGATTTGGTTGGATGAATCGAGCACCTCATTCGATCTTCTACTCGATCCTTGGATGATTGAGTCGTGGACTCGATCTGGCTCTCATTCTTCATGACGTCATCCACGTCCGTACTCACGATCGATCTCCTCTCTCGATCTTGGTCTCGATCCTCCTACTTGAAACGACCTGAATCACTCGATCTTCTGGTCGATCTCGTCTAGATCGACCTGCCTTGCTCAATCTGCGTCTCGATCTCGGGTCCCTTGCTGAACGGCTGAGTTCTCCAAGTGTCCACAAGCTTCCTCTCGAACCAATGCACGTCCACGCAACCTCCACAACTCCAGTGTGTCTCAAACAACCTGATAACGATGCGAAAATGCAGAAAATATGCAAATTGCGAATGCAAAGTGATCTAGGACCTAAAGTGCAACAAATGGTAGAATATAGCCTATAATGCAAGATGAATGCATGAAAACTAGCTCTAAATGCATGCTAAATATGCAAAATATATGGTAATATCATATTCATGTCAAAATACTCCTCAAACAGTCAATCTATTGAGTTAAATCCTATATTAAACAAGATCAGCCTTGCGAGAATCAAGGATATGAACATACTCTTGGGTCTGCTCATTCAGGAAACCGTACTCTCCACACTCCTTAGTCAAAGCTAGCTGCAAATGATCCTCCTGTGCCAACTCCTCAAGCAACTCATCAGCTAACTCATCCAAAGTTTCAATGTAGAAAGCTTGTCCTCCAATGGTTGGCTTTTTCGAGACTTCATTAATATCAAAGTCTAACTTGATGCCCTTGCCCAAGTGTAGAGAGATCTTGCCATTCTTCACGTCAATGATTGGCTCCAGCAGTTGCAATAAACGGTCTTCCAAGGATAAGAGGATCCTTTGGCTCTTCATCCATTTCGAAAACAACAAACTCGGCTGGCACGTTAACTCCACTGATTCTCACGGGCAAATCTTCAAGCATACCCACAGGAAGCCTTATACTTCTATCAGCGAGCACGAGAGAGATTCTACACTCTTTAAACTTGGTGAAACCGAGCTTCTTTGCAATTGAATAGGGCATAAGATTAATGCTTGCACCAAGATCACATAAGAAGCTTTCAAACTTCAAGGGACCAAGAGCACAAGGAATGGTGAATGATCCTGGATCTCCAAGCTTCTTTGGAACTATCTCTTTGTGAATGATGGCGCTGCACTCTTCACTAAGCACCAAAACCTCTTCACTCTCCTTGCTCTTCTTAGTTAGAGTATCCTTGAAGAACTTAGCACATTTAGGCATCATGGCTAAATAATCAACTAAGGGCAGCTTGATCTCAACATCTTTCAAATGTTTCTCAAAGACTGCTCTATGCTTCTCAAGCAGCTGCTTCTTGAACAGCCCAGGAAAAGGAAGCTTCGGTTTGTATGATTGAGGAACAAATGCATCTTTCTATTTGCTCACCTCCTCTACTTTCTTCTCTACAACGGCTTCTTTGCCTTTCCTTGGTCTTTCAATCCACACATTGTCAAAGGTAATCTCCTCATCATTTGAAAGCTTACCCTCCCCCTCTTGAACAACAATGTCCTCATTGGCTTTAGGTGCAACTCTCGGCGGAAGCTCTTTCCCACTTCTCAAAGTAATAGCGTTTGCATACTCCTTGGGATTTTGTTCACACTTGCCCGGTAAGCTGCCTTGACCGCTTGTGCTAGCTTTGCCTTTCTCTAACTGTTTGATTTTGTTATTCATATTGGTGATCTGTGTAGAGACGTCAGTAAGAGAGGAGTCTAGCCTGTTGTCCATCTCAACAAACTTCTGATTTGTAGAGATCTTTTCCAAGATTCTCTAAGCCTTAAGACCCCAAATCCTAGAAGAGAATGAGTTAAGAACAAGAAAAATCCCAAAAGCCTAAACCCTTAAACCCTTGAATCGCCCCAACCTTTAACCCAAAGAAAACTACTCACTACTCATATTTGAAACCGATTGAAATGCAAGAGAAATAAAGCTAAGCATGATTAACGTAAGCGATTAACGAAAAACACTTAATGATTAACAAGATTCAAGGTTCAAAACATGAAAAACTTCAAGAACAGAACGATGGCGGAAATCGCCTAAAGGAAAGCTGGAAAAAAATAAGACTAAGCGTGTGTGTCCAAAGTGATAGCTGCCCTTTGCCCAAAACAGCTAAACCGCCAAATGGTCCCCTCACTACGCTCCAAAGATGAGCTGGCTGGATAAGGTGCTAGAGATCAAGTATAATGGTCGATCTCTGGCTCGATCTTCTTCATGGATCGCTGTCTCTTGCTCGATCTTCAAGTCGATTTGGTTGGATGGATCGAGCACCTCTTTCGATCTTCTACTCGATCCTTGGATGATCGAGTCGTGGACTCGATTTAGCTCTCGTTCTGCATGGCGTCATCCACGTCCGTACTCACGATCGATCTCCTCTCTCGATCTTGGTCTCGATCCTCCTCCTTGAAACGACCTGAATCACTCGATCTTCTGGTCGATCTTGTCTAGATCGACCTGCCTTGCTCGATCTGCGTCTCGATCTCGGGTCCCTTGCTGAACGGCTGAGTTCTCCAAGTGTCCACAAGCGTCCTCTCGAACCAATGCACGTACACGCAACCTTCACAACTCCAGTGTGTCTCAAACAACCTGATAATGATGCGAAAATATGCAAATTGCGAATACAAAGTGATCTAGGACCTAAAGTGCAACAAATGGTAGAAACTAGCCTATAATGCAAGATGAATGCATGAAAACTAGCTCTAAATGCATGCTAAATATGCAAAATATATGGTAATATCATATTCATGTCAAAATACTCCTCAAACAGTCAATCTATTGAGTTAAATCCTATATGAAACAAGATCAGCATTTCATCAAACACTTGGTGGGCATAAGAGAAAGCCTAATTCTATATTCAAGTGATCAAGTTAAATCTAGCTTAAGAACAGAATAATAGAGAGGAGCCCATGTTATTAAGCACTAAACAAACCTTAAAGGTAAAACCACACTTATGCATGCAAATCAAAGCTCTTTTCTACCTTTTTACCCAAAGATGAATCCTATGAACTTCTAAACCCCAAAGTGAATCCCTAAGTCTACCCCTTGTCCTAAACTCTAACCCTTCTCCTTCTTCATGGCTGGAGAAACTTCTTCTTTTTGTTTGTGTGGTTGCTTCTTTTTGTTGGGACTTGCTCCTTTCTTGTTGATTAGGCGCCATTCTTCACCTCTGGTGGATTGCCTTGGGTCTGATTTCTTCTTTTGATTGACCTTTTAAAGCCTTGTTGTTGGCGCCTTCCTTCTTTGAACACTTAGAGCTTTTATCCCCTTTGTAGTTAACCACAATTCTAACTTGTTTCCCCATACTACCATTCTAAACTTTTCTTCTTCTTTTAAAGCATATAAACATGAAACTCAAACCACTTAACTCTAGCCTTTTATCCCAAACTCCTAACCTAGAATCACGCTCAAAATGCAAGCTGATATCTACAAGAGAGCTTTTCATTTCCAGCGTTAATCCTAACACTTTTTGCTAAGACAAAATTCGAAAATGATATGCAAAGGCCTCATAACACGCAAGATAGTGTTTAAACTCAAATGGAGGTTTGGTTAAGGGAGTAGATTAATTGTCCTATAAGTATGAGGATCATCTATTTGGATCAACAAGAGTGGTAAAAAGGAAGAAGATGATCCAAATATGTATATGGTAGCCATAAATTCACTTTTCAATGCACAAACATGATAATTAAAAATTCAGATTAAGGTTCAAGTAGATAGAGTTGATTTTCAAAGAACAAATGCTTTCAATGTGAGATGAGAGAATCAAATGTATCAATCCAAGCATGGTTCAGCCTTAACTTCTAACATTCTTATAATGCATCAAACAACTAACCACTTAAACATTGAAATCATCTTTAAACACTAAGCATTTTACAAGGAGAATTCATCATTATGCCCTATGCAAATGCAATGCAACCTATATGCTAACACTAGACTCAATCTTAAGCAAATCAAATGCAACTATATGTTTTCTATTTGGTTTGCAAAAACATGCAAATTTTTCAAATTTTTCGATTTTCTTGTGTTTTTTTATGCCTTAGATGAATGCATGATATGCATGTGACTCAGAGATGAAAAAAAATAAAAACTAAGAAAAGAACAAACAAAGTCAAACCCCAAATCTCTCCCCCACACTTAAATTACAAAATCTCTTGTGTAATAAAAGGAGTGAGAGAGAGAAGCAACATAATATATTACAAAAATTTAAAAGATGCAATGGCATATACAATGGAAGGATGTGATACCTTAGTTGTGGTAAGAGGAGTGGTGGGTCGAGTTAGAGAGTTCCTCAGTCTCTCCTGGATCCTGGAATGATCCTGATGTTGCTGGTTATAGAGACTGACTCGCTCTCCTCGTGTTTCTCCTCTGTTTGCCTTGTGAAGAAGTTACTGGTTCTTGTGGTGGAGGAACCCAACTTGGCCAATGAGCTTGCACTTGAGTTTGATTGCCTTGAGCATCCCATTCTTGCCATGTTGTATAAACCTCAGAAGGATTGCAAACTGGCACCTCCCATGCTGATGGTGGTTGGGACCTTAGCTCATAGGATGAGGCTCTTGAAGGTTCCCAAGGTGCCCATTGATCAGTTTGTTGCACATGGAAGGTATGTCTTCCTTGGGTCATGCAGATTGCTTCCTCTTCGTCATTAGGTTCTTGCTGCTGCACTTTCTCTTCATAGTGTGAAGTATACACATGACCATGGCTTTGTTGGGAAGCTCCTCTTGATGTAGACTTGTCTTTCTTGAACTTCCCTTTGACCAGATTCACCAGCTTCTTTATGGTCTTATCCTGCCATTTACACCACCTTTGGAGTTTGTTGATGTGGTCATGGGCATGCTTCAGAGATCTTTCTTGGCTTGGAACCTCAAGAGGTTTGAAGTGAAACCTCTTGCTGTTGTATTCCAGACAACTCATCTTCGTCTTGCTCTTTCTCTTGGGAATCCTCTTGATTTTCAGCACCAACATCAGCTTCCTCTTCACTGGTCTCTTCACATTCTTCTTCATTAACTTCTTCACCAGCCTCTTCTCTTTCTTCATTAACAGGGCTACCATGATACATCACTCTCTCATCAGGACTAAAGTCTATATTGCTCCTCATGGTGATGGATGTATGCTGCTCATTTGGAAGGAGAAACTTTGCTGGCTCTTTGGATGGCTTGGTGAACTGATAGATGTGCTTCTCTTTGATGCTCATTTGCAGGTAGTGACTCCTTCTGAGATACACCAGATCTATCCATCGAGGTGGCAAAGCATCTGCAGCATGCTCCTCAAGATCCACTCTACTTGCCATCATGATGGCTGTCACAACTCCTCCTATGTGTAGTTGTGGGTTCTTCTCTCTCTTCCCCTTGAGTGTGATCCAACTTCTATAGGTATAGAGCTGCTCCATCAGTAGAGTCACATAACAAGGGAGCATTGTTGGCCTGCCTAGAAGTTTGCCATCCTTGGTGGAGCTCACTAGTGGCTGCATCCCACTGTAGATAATATCCAGCTCCTTTGAGGTTATGTTTGTTGTCTCCTTTCTTGCAAAAAAGTGTTTGCAAGTGCCTTGTGAGCATATCTCACAGCTGGATGCCTCATATGATGGTTCCTGGTGACTCCAGGAGTATACTTGCCAGCGCCAATCACTTCCCATAGCATTGCATGCTATCTCTTACTGATCTCAAACTGATCCTTCTTATCAGCATATGGATACATACCAAGGCCTTGAGCAAGCTGCCGAAAGGTTGCTGTGAATCTCTTCTTGCCAAGTTTGTAGGAGATCCAACCATCTTTGTTTCCAAGCTCAATCTCTTCATAATTCACCACCTTGAAAGTGGAGAGAAACTGGATGGTGAGCTGCTGGTAGAAAGGCAGTGGTTTCTCTATGAATTCGCCAAATCTCATGCTCTCCAAGATTGTCTTGCAATCTTCATATATTCCAAGAGCCTTCATTGTGGGGATGCAAGGGTACCTTGTAGCCTTGAAGGTACACCGATTGAAGAGCTCCATGAGTTCTCTTGCACTTGGATGTTTGGTTGAGACTTCTTCCACATCATTTCCCTTTCCCTTATCCTTTGACTTGGCAGCCTTGCTCTCAACAGCTCTCTTTCCAGCAGCCTTTGATGATTGCCCATCAACAACACCCTTGCCCTTGTCTCTTATGGTAAGTACAGCAGAAGGCGCCTTCTTCTGAGGTTCTTGACTCTTGTTTCCAGTTGCTTCTTTGGTTCTCACCATGGTACCTACAAGAACAAAGTTTGAAGATCCAATAAGTGGAAGAACAAAAGTTGAAAAGCAATGATCTAAAGCTCTTCAAAAAAATTTCTCAAATCTTAGAGAGGTTTAACTAGCATTTAAACAAATCAAACCTCTAAAGAACTAAGAGAATTCAAGAGCAAAAATCATGAACATGCTAGAGTTCTAAACAGATTCAAGATATTATGCATATGAACCTAGCATGGAGGCTTTTAAACAAGATGAAACAAGATTATGCAAAGTGAATTTAAAGCAAGCAAGCAATTAAATTTATGAACAGTAATCAGCTCTGAACATTCAACTTGCCTAACTAATAGATTCCACCATGCAAAAATCAAAACAAGTACTTTAAACTAATCAAAACGAGCTCTTAATGCAAAAGATTCAAAAACATTAAACAAACTCAAAGCATTAGAACAAGAGATGAATATATTTAGAAAGCAAACCATTTAGGACTTCTGAGCACCTTGAAGAGACAAAAATAAGAGAGAGATAGCTAAGAGATTTCGTGGTCTATGAGAGAGAAGAGAGAATGTGAAGTGTGAAGATTGAAAAGGAGTTAAATGGCTTATATAGAGCCTAAGGGGGAACATAAGAAATCTAAAGAGTGGGGGACAAAACCAAAAGTGCTCAGAAGTGGGTCAGAAAGGCAGGGAGGAGCCAAATAATTTAAATTCAAACTCCCTTGCCTCCAAACCAAGGGAGGGAACATTTTTGAAAATAAAAGAACATACCTCGCTGGCCCTATCGGTCACTTTTGATCGATACAAGTGACCGATAGAGTGGTGATATCTCATACATGTACATCATTTAGGCTTGCATTTAGTTCATGTTTTGGTTCTCTATTGCATGTTTTCCTTCTCTCTAGTCCTATTTTCTTCTCCTTTTAGACTTAGGTTGCATTTAGGTTGTAGTTTGCATTTTCTATGCATAAAGGATGTTTTTAGGTACTTAAGAAGCTGAATGGAGTAAGGAGGAAGTGTGGGAATGGTTCAAGAAGTTAGCCAAGCTGAGAAGGAGCAAAATGAGCTAAGGAGGGTGATTTCTGGTGTTCCATCGATCAAGACCTGAAGCCTATCGATCTGGCATGATCGATACAAGTCAGCAGAAGCCCATCGATCAAACCCATCAATCAAGGAGTGATCGATGGGAAACCATCGGATGCTCCATCGACCAAGTGTATCGGTCAACACTGACCGATAGGTGTCCATCGATCAAGTGTATCGATAATGGAGCGATCGATGGGAAACCAACAGATGCTCCATCGATCATTCCTATTGATCACTCTAGATTGATATAGATCCAGACTAAAGACCATTTATTTACAACTTTGCCATTTTCGCTTAGACTCCTATAAATACTTAAAATCCCTAATTTTCAGGATCAAGCTTTTATCCAACAGTTCTTTCCTCTTTTGTTTTTTTTATTTGATCTTGTAGCTTGAATCTTTGGTTTATTTCAATATAAGTTTGCATTTATCTTCTTTAATTACCTTTATAATCATGATTAGCTATCTCTTTCTCTTTGAATTGATGGTTTTGATGGTGATTAGAGAGTAGTTTGTTTAGAGAATTGAGATGGGTTAGGTTTAGGGAACTTTAGGCTTAATCTATGATTGCTTAGTGTTAATTTTTCTATTTCCTTTCTTGATTGCTGTGTTTAATGCCTTATTAGCCTTAGCTAAGTTGATTAGGATCTTAGGCTCATTTTGTGCCCACCAAGTGTTTGATGAAATGCCTGAACTGCTTTGCAAGAGAATTGCTTATCCTAGCTCAAGAGATTGATTGTCTAGGGAGTGATTTGGAAATATAGGATTGATAGATTATCTTAATGCTTGCTGTTTGTCATTTTACTAATGAGAATTAGTTCTTGACTTGATGATTGGCAAAGAGATTAGTGCCAAGAGATTGAATCAGTCATATAAATGAATTCTATGCATAAGGAATAGCATTATGTGAGTTTGTAAGCATCATAGGTTGAGTTAAGAGTTCCCTAGCACCAATTATCTCTTCTCAAGTCCCATCTTTTCTCTGTTTTTAGTTGAATTCGAAATTGCTCGGTTTTTGCCTTTGTTTTAGTTGTCTTGCTTGCTGTTTACTCTTTGTTTGATGTTTGTTTCACTTATGTTTGATCACTTAGGTTGCTAGATAACTAAACTCTCTGTTTCTGCTTGAATTAGGAGCTCTATTGCATTCTGACTGCTTCAATCTTCTCCTTTTGGAGTGATAAAACCTATGCTATACTACAATTGATTAGTACAAGCAGGGTGATTAACCAAGAGAGTCAAAACTCTTGTATCAATTTGGCACCGTTGCCATTAGGGGACAGATTTGTTAAGTAAGACTTGTAGAGATTTTGAGATCAAGCTTTGTTATTTTTGATTTTGGTTACTGATTTCTGTTTTGGTATAGAATTTCTTTTGTATGTACCACAACACTTGCTCTTAAGTGTCTACAACTACAACTGAGGTTCAAGGTCAAGGATTTTGGGTTTGCAGCATTAGAAATCAGTTGTTGAAGCATGGAAGAACATCAGTATGCTGGTGGTTTTGGGTTGCAAGGTCAACAAGGTCCACAAGGTCTTCAAGGGATTCAAGGCTTACAAGGACAGCTAGGTTCACTAGGTTTACAAAGAGCTTTGGTTCAAAGACCATTGAGACCTTTTGGTGCTGCTGATATACCTTCAAGTTATGCTTCAAGATAAGGTATTCTTCCACCTATGGAGACTCATCACTATGATATCAAAAGAGGCATGATCACTATGATTCAAGAGAGAAAATTCTTTGGATTGCCCAACCAAGATCCTCTTGAGCACTTGGACCACTTTGAGAGGATATGTGCTTTGACAAAGCTTAGTGGAGTTTCAGATGATGGTTTGAAGCTCACATTATTTCCATTCTCCCTTGGTGATAGAGTCAAACTGTGGGAAAAGTCTTTAGCACAAGGAAGCTTCACTTTTTGGGATCAATGCAAATGTGCTTTCTTAACCAAGTTCTTCTCTCCCTCAAGAACTGCAAAATTCAGGAATGATATCACAAACTTCAAACAGTGGTCTAGTGAGAGCTTTGGAGGCACTTGGGAAAGGTTTAGAAGCTTCACCAAAAAAATGCTGCAATCCACACTCTATAGAGGTGTTCTCCCAAACATCAGAATCCTCCCAGATACAGCAAGCAATGGATATTTCCTTGGTAAAGATGTTGATGAAGGATGGCTACTAGTAGAGAATATGACACTCAGTAATTGGGATTATGTTGATGATAAAGAGCAACATTCAAAGGCCACTAAAGAGAAGCTAGAGACAGCATTGTATGAGATGAAAGCCTTGCAGAAAAAAGTGGATTTGCTGCTCAAAGACACCACCAAATACCTTCCTCATGTTGATCCACAAAGCCACTACAAAGAGCATCAAGTCAAGGCTGTTCAAATACAAGAGGCGCCAGCAATGAAACAAAACCATGATGTTTGTCAACAACAGTCCAATGGAGACACTTACATTCAACAACATCCTGGTTCTTCTTCTCAAATAGTTGGTGCCAGTTTCTCTAACCTTCTGAAGCTCTGGATCTTAAGCAAATGCTCCTTCAATTACAACAACTTCAAACTGCAGAACTTCAGAAGAGCATGGCTGTTGAAATTCAAAAGAGCATGACTGACATTCAGAGGAGTATGGCTGTTGAAATACAAAAAGGCATTGACTCCAGCCTGCAATCTCAACTTGGCTCTTTGAATATGCAGATCAGCAAACTAGAAAGCATTGCTCAACCATCTACCTTTTCAAATGCACAAGTCTGTGTCAAAGCTGTCACCTTAAGAAGTGGGAAGCAACTTCCTCCAAGCGTGGCTCCTTTGCTGGAATTTGTGAGGGTTTGTCTCACATAAGAAGAAACGCAATCAAGTTGTGATTGGTTCTTCATTAACCAACCAAATGAACTCACTTCAACATAATAAAAAATGCATTAGTATGATACACAATCTGAGTATTACAAGCAACATAACTAGAGAGTTTGTTGTCATAACCAAAGAAAGGTTCAGTAATCTAATGACTAACTAAGTAAAGAAGAGTTGCACTAGCATGAGACATGAATCCATATTTGAGTAACAACAACACTTAGAGTTTATGTTCTCATTAAAGAAGGATTAGCTCACTAACTTAGTGTATAACTGAACAAAAGAAAGAGTTTAGGTGGTTTGAAGTATAATTAGACAAGTAATGGTCTGGTATTAAGGCAGACCTAAACTGCATATAACTCACTCTCTACATTGCTTTAATTTAATTAAGCATAAGTAAAGGAGAGAGATGTATACAAATTTAACAAGAACTTGTCTCTTTTATTATAAATTCTATGTGTTTTACAATGAGAGAGGGCACCCTAATATAGGCATTACACATAAATTCAACTTGTGCACAAAGACAAAGATTGAAAGTGACAGCACATAACAGCTCTTTTCTTAAGTCACACATGTGACTCTTGCTTCCCTCCACTTCTTTGAATTCAAACGGTTATGGAGGCAAGTGAGGAGCTTCTAGAACACTTGAAAACTTCTCTTAGGCGTGCAAAAACTCCTCCTTACAGTTTGGGCTTGATTGGAGGAGTTTATGTGGGCTTGTACGGACAGCCCACTAAGAGATTGTATGGACAGCCCAATAAGTTGGGCTTGCAACACACTTCATGACTCCTAAGCCTCCATTGCTTCATATACACATGGTTGATCACCTTCTTGATGTCTTTTACATGTGATGAGCTTCATTCTTGGCTAAGTCACGCTTTGACACTTCTCTTCTTCTTTTTATTTGATGTGGAGATGCTTGGCCTTCACTTCATGTGTGGCCTTCTCATCTCCTCACTCTAATACCCTCCCTCAAGCTTGGGCGTCGGGAGCCATTGGGACCAAAGGCCAAGCTTGCCCACGCAAAGGACTACCTCATTAAAAACCTTATCATGTAAAACCTCTTTGGGATAAAACCATGATGAGGACAAAAAGAGTATAGCCTCCACGGTGCATTAGAATAGCTATGACCTTGGTTTGAACCATTTTGAAAATAAACTGGCTCGTTTCCAAGTCTTCTCACTTCTTAGCCCTTCATGACTTGACTTCTCTTTCATTTGAATCCTTTCTTTACCATCTCCTTTGAGACTCTTCAGCATTTGAGGCTCTCATTAGTCTCTTTGAGGCTCTTATGGTCTTCTTTTCCCTTAAACAAGAGATAAAGAAGAAGAGATTAAGTATTGCCATAAGGAATATCAAATAACCAAATGAGGAATATCAAAGCCTAAGAGGTATATCAAAGACTAAGATGCACAATTTGTAATTCATAGAGAGAACTGAATATTTTAAGCAAGCAGTTCGAAATAATGTCAATCTGAATGATGCATTAACTCAAACAATTTCAAAAGACATCCAATTAATATTCTCATACTAACTTAGACAATTCAGTTAAACAATTCCAAGAATTATGAAGAGTAATTTGACTGCTAAATGAATGAAGTAAGTCATGAGATTAGCACTAATTGAAATAGGAGATAAGGTTTAGAGAACAGCCTTTTAATAGAAGAAGAGTGGTCTTTGAATGGTCCTTTGAATGGACTGAGTAAATTTGGTTTGATCTCCATCTTAGAGATCAAACTTCTTGCTGGCGAGCTGATTCATCACTTTCCACCAGTCCAGCAGACATTCTAGGTGGCCATTGGTTCTAACTCCCCAAGTCAAGGATGCGCCAAACACCAAAACACTTGCCTTGCCTTCATGAGACAATCAAGCCAGAAGCACCAAACCCCATTATTAAACTTAGAACCTGTTGAGTATAGACAGATTCAAAGGAAACAATAGTGAGAGGTGAAGAGTATAAATTAACCAGAGAATAAGAGTATAAGTAACCATAAGTCTGAGAGAATATAAGAGTATGATAGAGTGTGAGCGGAAGTGTAGTGTGAATATGGTGGAGAATGAGTATGATGGAGAATGAGTATGAGCGGAAGCAACATTCAGTCCATGGCCTTCAAGCTTCATGGCTGAGCAACAATGCTGGTGAGGCTTTTAACTTCCCACCAGTCTTTCATCAAAGGGGGTGCAAGGACAAACTCTCTTCAAGAGATTTCCTACAACCTCAACAAAAAACACATTAGAGTAATTCACATTCAAGTGATTTCTGAGTGTTAAAGAGTTGTGCTAATGGAACAAAACTATTTGTCCATCAGCAAAACAAAGCCATTCAAGGCCAAAACTTTTTCACAAATATTTTCCAGAATTTTGAACCTTTCAAAAGGTTTTTTTTTTCTTTTCTTTTTCAAAACCTTTTCATTTCAAGAAAAAATTGCAACACAATTTTAAAATAATTTTTCCAAGAATTTTAAAACATTTAAAATAGCTTATCAAAGCCATAGGTTCATCAAGAACATTTTAAAATATTTTTAAAAATACTTTTCGGAATTTTAAAAATATTTTCCAAAAATCTTCCCAAAGGGTTTATCAAGGAAATAATTTCCAAAATAACTTTCAAGCTTGTAACCATCAAGCAAAATTCTCAAAACATTTTAAAATTATTTTGGACCATTTTAAAACATTTTTCAAAGGGAGATTAATTATAAATCTGTTCTAAAACATTTTTCAAAATTCAAATCCTTTGAACAAATGGTGAATAATTCCCAAAGTAATTTTTCAAGGAGTTTTCAAATTCAAAAATCAACTTTCATCCTCTCTCCCTCTCTTAAGCATAGGCATATACAGACATAAAGTCTTTTATCCAAGCTTATTAAGAGAAGAGATGGGTAGAGGAAAGAAAGAGTTCGAAAAATAAAACCAAAGGCAAAGCTTTTGTAAAACATTTTCAAGTGAAAGTTTCAATCTTTCTCCCTCCCTCAAGTTAGTATGAACAGATTCAATCTTTCATCTAAAGCTTCAAATAAGAAAAGAGGGGATAGAGAGGAGAATTTATGGATTGAAACAAAACCATTAAAGGCACTTGAAAACTAAACTTCATCCTATCACTCTCTCCTCACGCTTTGGACAAGAGACTTCACAGGTCTGTCACAAAAGCTTAACAAGAATGTGAGAGAGAGGAATCCTTGGAATAAAGAAAGAAGAAAGAAGAAGTGAGTCCAGCCCAAGAGAATAGCCTTGCTCTGATACCATGTTGGAATTTGTGAGGGTTTGTCTCACATAAGAAGAAACACAATCAACTTGTGATTGGTTCTTCATTAACCAACCAAATGAACTCACTTCAACATAATAAAAAATGCATTAGTATGATACACAATCTGAGTATTACAAGCAACATATCTAGAGAGTTTGTTGTCATAACCAAAGAAAGGTTCAGTAATCTAATGACTAACTAAGTAAAGAAGAGTTGCACTAGCATAAGACATGAATCCATATTTGAGTAACAACAACACTTAGAATTTGTGTTCTCATTAAAGAAGGATTAGCTCACTAACTTAGTGTCTAACTGAACAAAAGAAAAAGTTTAGGTGGTTTGAAGTATAATTAGACAAGTAATGGTCTGCCATTAAGGCAGACCTAAACTGCATATAACTCACTCTCTACATTGCTTTAATTTAATTAAGCATAAGTAAAGAAGAGAGATGTATACAAATTTAACAAGAACTTGTCTCTTTTATTATAAATTCTATGTGTTTTACAATGAGAGAGGGCGCCCTTATATAGGCATTACACATAAATTCAACTTGTGCACAAAGACAAAGATTGAAAGTGACAGCACATAACAGCTCAATTCTTAAGTCACACATGTGACTCTTGCTTCCCTCCACTTCTTTGAATTCAAACGGTTATGGAGGCAAGTGAGGAGCTTCTAGAACACTTGAAAACTTCTCTTAGGCGTGCACAAACTCCTCCTTACAGTTTGGGCTTGATTGGAGGAGTTTATGTGGGCTTGTACGGACAGCCCACTAAGAGATTGTATGGACAGCCCAATAAGTTGGGCTTGCAACACACTTCATGACTCATAAGCCTCCATTGCTTCATATACACATGGTTGATCACCTTCTTGATGTCTTTTACATGTGATGAGCTTCATTCTTGGCTAAGTCACGCTTTGACACTTCTCTTCTTCTTCTTATTTGATGTGGAGATGCTTGGCCTTCACTTCATGTGTGGCCTTCTCATCTCCTCACTCTAATATCCTTCTACACCCAATGTGGACATTGAGGAACAAGAAGAGGGGGTGGTGGTCAAAGATGCTGAAGAAGCTAAAGAGGATGAAGTGGTTGAAGC
Organism: Thlaspi arvense; assembly: GCA_911865555.2. Taxonomy (NCBI): domain Eukaryota; kingdom Viridiplantae; phylum Streptophyta; class Magnoliopsida; order Brassicales; family Brassicaceae; genus Thlaspi; species Thlaspi arvense. The sequence continues at coordinate 20,358,749 of OU466858.1, read as the reverse complement.
TGAAAAGGGTTCAAGAAACACTAAAGCCAAAGAGGTGGTTAAGGAGAAACCAAGAGAAGCACCGAAGGAGTTAGTCAAGGAGCCAAGATACATTCCTCTACCATATCAGCCTACAATACCATTTCGTGGAAGGTTTACGAAGCAACTCATTGCCAAGTACAAAGGTCTCTTTGATGAGCAAATGAAGAAGATTCAGCTCACCATGCCATAACTAGATGCTTTTGTCTTAGTCCCACCTTATCAGAAGTTTTTGAAAGATGTTGTTGCTGAAAGAACAAATGACTTACAAGGGATGGTGTTACTAACATATGAGTGTAGCACCATTATTCAACAGAAGAGAGTGACTCCCAACAAGCTAGGTGATCCAGGAAGTTTTACCTTACCCTGCTCTATAGGTCCACTTCTGTTTGAGAAGTGTTTGTGTGATCTAGGAGCTAGTGTCAGCTTGATGCCCTATTCTGTAGCACAGCGCCGGGGTTTCACTAAGTTCAAAGACTGCAGGATATCTTTAGTGTTGGCTGATAGGTCAGTAAGACTCCCCAAGGGACTGTTTAAAGATGTACCACTTAGGATTGGGAGTGTAGAGATACCTACTGATTTTGTGGTTTTGGATATGGATGAGGAACCTAGGGATCAACTCATCCTTGGGAGACCTTTCCTAGCCACAACAGGAGCTGTCATTGATGTTAAAAAAGGGAAGATTGAGCTACAATTGGGCAAATACATGTCTCTGAAATTTGACATCAAGCAGATGATGCATCAGCCTATTATTGAAGGTTAAGTGTTTCAGATTGAGATTTTAGAGAAGCTGCATGATGAGCTTCAAGAGGAGTTGTGTTGTGATGATAAGCTCCAAGTGGCTTTGGCAAAGGAGCATGGGGAAGATGGTTACATGGATAAGGAAAGCTTGGGTTATAAGCTGAGGTTAGACTCTCACAAAGTCATGGAAGAAGAAGAGCCATTTGAGAAGCTGGATTACACAGAGAAAGAGGTGTTCAGAGTTCAAGAAGTTGGTTCTCCAAGCAATGAAGCTGGCGCGAAGGAGCACATCAGCTTAGAAGAGGACTGGAGTGAGCTCAAAGCACCCAAAGTGGAGCTCAAACCTCTTCCTAAAGGGCTAAGGTATGTCTTCTTAGGCTCTAACTCTACTTATCCTGTAATTGTCAATGATAACCTCAGTGATGATGAGATCCTTGCTCTTGTCAAAATGTTAAAGAGGTTTAGGAGAGCCATTGGATATTCACTAGATGACATCCAAAGTATTTCTCCAAACGTCTGCAGTCATAGGATCCATCTAGAGGATGAGACAAGAACTTCTGTTGAACCCCAAAGGAGATTGAATCCTAACTTGAAATAGGTAGTTAAAAAAAGAAATCTTGAAATTGCTTGAAGCTGGAGTTATCTATCCTATTTCAGACAGCACATGTGTCTCACTAGTCCATGTGGTGCCTAAGAAAGGATGGATCACTGTTGTAAAAAACGAAAATGATGAGCTAATACCAACTAGAACAATCATTGGTCATAGGATGTGCATAGATTACAGAAAACTGAATTCTGTTTCTAGGAAAGATCACTTCCCTTTGCCATTCATAGACCAAATGTTAGAAAGATTAGCAAATGATAAGTATTATTGCTTCTCAGATGGCTATAATGGATTCTTTCAGATCACTATCCATCCTAATGATCAAGAAAATACTATCTTTACTTGCCCTTATGACACATTTGCTTATAGGAGAATGCCTTTTGGTTTATGCAATGCTCCTGCTACTTTTCAGAGGTGTATGACCTCCATATTCTTTGACTTGCTTGAAGAGATGGTGGAGGTATTCATGGATGACTTTAGTGTCTATGGATCCGCCTTTGGTGTCTGCTTGTCCAATCTTTCTCAGGTTTTATAGAGATGTGAAGACACTAAGTTGGTTATGAATTGTGAGAAATGCCATTTCATGGTTCAAGAAGGCATTGTGTTGGGTCGCAAGATTTCAGAGAAGGGGATAGAAGTGGACAAGGCAAAGATAGATGTGATGCTGCACTTAGAACCTCCAAATTCAGTCAAGGGAATCAGAAGCTTCTTGGGGCATGCTGGCTTCTTGGGGCATGCTGGCTTCATCAAGGACTTCTCAAAGATAGCAAGACCCTTGAGAAACTGCTGTGTAAGGAGACAAAGTTTGTGTTTGGTGAAGACTGCTTGCAAGCCTTCCTCACCCTCAAGCAAGCTTTAGTGTCAGCACCAATAGTCCAAGCTCCAAACTGGGATTTGCCATTTGAAATCATGTGTGATGCTAGTGACTATGCTGTTGGAGCAGTCTTGGGGCAAAGGGTGGACAAGAAGCTGCATGTAATCTATTATGCTAGCAGAACAATGGATGAATCTCAAACAAGGTATGCAACGACTGAGAAGGAGCTCCTAGCAGTTGTCTTTGCATTTGAGAAGTTCAGAAGCTACTTAGTGGGGTCTAAGGTGATAGTCTACACTGATCATGGTGCACTAAGGCACATTTATGCCAAGAAAGACACCAAGCCAAGACTTCTTAGATGGATCCTCCTCTTGCAAGAGTTTGACATGGAGATTGTGAATAAGAGAGGCATTGAGAATGGTATAGCTGATAACCTTTCAAGACTGAGGATAGATGATTTTGTCCTAATCAATGATACTCTACCAGAAAAGCAGCTGCATGCTTTAGGAATGAAGGTAGCTGAAGTGCAAAGCTTAGAAGAGAACAAACTGCCTTGGTATGCTGACTTTGTCAACTACTTGGTTATTGGCCAGATACCACTGACCCTCAACTTACATCAGAAGAAGAAGTTCTTAAGAGATTTCTCTCACTACTTTTGGGATGAGCTTTATCTCTACAAGAGAAGGAATGATGGATTGTTCAGAAGATGCATAGCTGAGCAAGAAGTTCAAGGAATTCCACATCATTGCCATGGTTCAGCTTATGGAGGTCACTTTGCAACTTTCAAGACAGCCTCAAAGGTTCTTCAAGCTGGTTTTTGGTGGCCTAGTTTGTTCAAGGACGCCCAGGCTCACATCTCCTCATGTGATGCATGCAAAAGGAAGGGAAACATCTCCATGAGAGATGAGATGCCTCTGAACTATATTCTTGAAGTGGATCTGTTTGATGTGTGGGGAATTGAATTTATGGGACCTTTCCCTTCATCTTATGGGAATAAGTACATCCTAGTTGCTGTTAATTATGTGTCAAAGTGGGTTAAAGCTATTGCCTGTCCAACAAATGATGCTAGAGTTGTGCTGAAGCTCTTCAAGACGATCATCTTTCTAATGTTTGGTGTTCCAAGGTGTGTGATCAGTGATGGTGGAAGTCATTTTATCAACAAGGTCTTTGAGAGTCTGCTCAAGAAGAATGGTGTTAAGCCCAAGGTTGCCACTCCTTACCATCCCCAAACAAGTGGTCAAGTGGAGGTGTCTAACAGGGAGATCAAAGCCATCTTAGAGAAGACAGTTAGTGTTACAAGAAAGGATTGGTGTAATAAGCTTGATGATGCTTTGTGGGCTTACATGATAGCCTTCAAAACACCCATTGGTAGAACTCCCTTCTCACTCCTCTATGGCAAGTCTTGTCATCTACTGATTGAGCTAGAATATAAAGCCTTGTGGGCAACAAAGCAGTTGAATTTTGACATCAAGACAGCTCAGGAGAAGAGAGTCATCAACTTGCATGAGTTAGAAGAAAACCGCCTTGAAGCTTTTGAGAGTTCCAGGATCTATAAGGAGAGGGCAAAAGCTTTTCATGACAAGAGGATCAAACCCAAAGACTTCAAGGCAGGAGATTAGGTGCTGTTGTTCAACTCAAGGCTGAAGTTGTTCCCTGGAAAGCTGAAGTCAAGATGTTCAGGTCCATTCAAGATCAAAAAGCTGTTACCATATGGAGCTGTGACTTTGTTTGACAAGGATGGAGAAGGCTTCACAATGATGGGCATAAACTGAAGCCATACATGGCAAGTGAGTCCCTTGGAGATGATGTAGACATCAATCTTGAGGATCCTCCACAAGAGTGATCCACCAAGGAAAGTCAAGCTAAGGACGTTAAACAAGCACACTTGGGAGGTATTCCCCTGTTATACTTGTACATACTATTGCATTTTATGTTTGTCTTTGTGTTTTTCTTCTGATAACAGGAGAAAGTGGGGTTTAAGGCAAGTTGCCAGCTGAGGTGATGCATTTTCTAGCCTGTATCAGTCAACTGTATCGATCTGGATGTGACCGATACACCTATATCGATCAAATGTGATCGATGGAAATCCATCAGATAGAGTATCGATCAGGTGTATCGATCACAAGTGATCGATGGGATCCAGCAGACCGCTTTGACGACTCCACCAATTAATAGTATCGGTCTGGAGTGACCGATACGACTCCATCGATCAGCAGTATCGGTCTGGAGAGACCGATACACTTCTCCACTCTGCCAAAACTTCTTTTAAGGTACACAACTCCACTCCCTTCCTTCTGAATCCTTCTGAGTATCCTTTATCACCCTCCTTCAATCTTCTATTACACAAGGGACTCTGTAATTTAAGTGTGGGGGAGGGTGATATCTCCATTATTTATACCATTTTAGCTTGCATTCATCACTACGTTTAGTCTCTAAACATGCATATTTTGCTTCTTATTGTCCCATTTGCATCCATTTAGGAGTTAGTGTAGTAAAGCTGCATTGCATTTTGCATGCATTTGGAGTTTTAGGTACCTGAAGGAGTGTGGAGGTCATGTGGAGCAATGGGTGTGAGCTGGGAATGGAGCAAGGCAAGAGACAAAGGCGGATGAACCAATATCGATGATGATATCGACACCATGTGATCAATACAGAGCATATCGATGGGCATATCGACTACCACGACATCGGTACAGAAGAGGCAAGGTGTGAAGGGAGCATATCGACTTAGACACCTCGATGCAGCAGGATGAAGTCCATATCGAGCAGTGTATCGATGTCCCAAGACCGATACACATGACAGGGCAATATCAAGGTTCCATATCGACTTGCTTGATCGATGAGCCTTAACTAAGGGCGATTGTATCAACTTCACACCCTGGAGAGCCAAACCGATACAACTCAAAAGCCTTCTGTATCGACGTGTATATCGACCAAGAGGCATCGATACAGCATAAGAGAAGAGAAGATATCGACATGTGTATCGATATTCCATGTCGATATGGTCCATCCGAGTCAGCTTACTTTTGGTTTAATCTTGGTTTACTAGGAATTTTCCTGTTTCCCTATAAATACTAAAGTCCTAAAATGGTTAGGAAAGTTTGATCTTGTTATTTTCTTTCTGTTCTTGCACTTAAAACCTTTTCTTTTTCAGCTTTGATTTGTAAGATCTTACTTGATTTAGTGAATTTATGTATTTGCCTTTGATCTATTCTTCTTTAATCTGCTTCCTAATCATGCTTAACCATCATTTCTCTTTGGAATTTTCGGTTTTGACTATGACTACTGAGTAGTCTTATCTAAGGTTTGAGATGGGATAGATTAGAGGGGTTTTAGGACTAGATTAGTGATGTCTTGTGCTTAATATGATTGTCTTCTCTCTATTAGATGTGCTTAACACTAGATTAGTCTTGGCCAGGCTTGTTTAGTATCTTGGCTATCTTTTGCGCCTGGTAAGTGTTTGATGAAATGCTGCTTAGAGTCTCTTAGAGGATTTGTATGCTGAGCCTAAAGAATTAGATGTCTAAGGTGCATTTTGGCTTTATGGGATAGGAGTTATGTTCTGAATGCTTGCTAGTCATATGTTTGAGTAAAAGGATTTATCTTGAATGTGTGCTTAACAAAGTTATTAGTGTCAAGGAATTGAGATAGTTATAGTTGTTAATCCTATGCCTAGAAGATAGCATTGTTTGAATGGTTTTGAAACATCACTAGTTAGGTTCTAATCCCCTCTTAATCAATAACCCCCATCTTAGATTCTTACTTTATCTATTTAAATTTCCTGCTTTGCTTAGTTTAGTCTTTAGACTTGTTAGTATTGTTCACAACTGCCATTTTGAATCTTGCTTGACTTAGATGATTTGCTATAGTCTTGGTGCCTTAACAACACCAGATGGATTGATACCTTACATGCTGCAATGACATGAATGTGTTAGAATTTGCTTAGTAGTGAAAACACTGCTCATCAAATTGGCGCTGTTGCCATATGGGATTAGCTTAAGCATTAGGATTTGTAGATTGTTTAAGATCAAGTTTTCTTTGAATTCAGTTACTAACTCTGTTTCTACTCTTGGTTTCTCTCTTTTAGGTGTATGCACTTATAATCAAGAGGAACTGAAAGTCTGCAACCTTTCCAAGACAACATCTTGCAACTTGAAAGGGAGCTGAGAGCAAGAAGACAGAGAGAAAGATCACAGCACTGTGAGAGACTTGGGATGAACAACGAGGAACCTGCTATGGATGACATCAGATTCCAACGTCGTCAAGGAGCTGCTGGCGCTCAGGGTCTACAAGGTCAGCAAGGTATTCAAGGCCTGGAAGGTGAACATGGACCAAGGGGCGCAGCTCAGGCTCCACGAGCAGCAAGACCCATAGGTGCTGGTGATGCACCAAATGTATATAAAAACAGAACTGGGATCATTCCACCAGGAGTGCAAAACAACAACTTTGAAATCAAGTCTGGATTGATTTCAATGGTTCAGGGCAGTAAGTTCCATGGTTTGCCACTTGAAGACCCTCTAGATCATATGGATAATTATGACAGACTTTGCTCCCTTTCAAAGATAAATGGAGTGAGTGAAGATGGCTTCAAGCTAAGGTTGTTTCCTTTCTCTCTTGGAGACAAAGCACACCAGTGGGAGAAAAACCTGCCCCAAGGAATCATAACTAGTTGGGATGAGTGCAAGAGAGCCTTCTTAGCAATGTTCTTCTCTACTTCAAGAACTGCAATAATAAGGAATTAGATTTCAGGGCTTGCACAGAGAAACAATGAGAGCTTTCGTGAAGCTTGGGAGAGATTCAAGGGCTACACACTGCAATGCTCTCACCATGGCTACTCACAAGCCTCTCTGCTCTCTACTCTTTACAGAGGATCTTTACCTAAAATAAGAATGCTCTTGGACACTGATTGGAGCTAGTAGAAAATCTGGCTCAGTCTGATAGAAACTACAATTAGGAATTTGACAGAGATCCAAGAAGCTCTAAAGATGAGTTAGAGTCTAGCAGGAAGGAAATCAAAGCTCTACATGAGAAGATGGACTTGTTGCTAAGAGAGAAGAAAGAAGCTAACTTTGTTGGAGACGTGATTCAGTTTGATGATCAAAAGACGTGCCAAGTTGAGGAGATGAACTGTCTTGGTAACCAAGGAGGCTACAATGTGTATGGCAACTACAGACCAAACCTCAACTTATCATACATAAGCACCAATGTTGCAAATCCTCAAGACCAAGTGTACCCACCTCAACAAAAATAGCAAGCTGCTCCAAGACCATTTGTTCCCTACAACAATCAAGGTTTTCAACAAAAAACAACTTCCAGCCAAGAGCGCCCTATAATCCTCCAGGATTCAATGCTCTAGCACCAGCTCAAGCTTCCTCAAGCACTCAAGATCCTGAGCTTAAGACCATGATGCAGCAGTTGCTTCAGAATCAGGTTACCAACAATTTGGATATGAACATGAGGTTTGCTGAGGTTCATAACAAAATCGACTCAGTAGATGTTGAACTGACCAACAATTTCGAAGGGTTAGCTTCAAGAGTAAAGACACTGGAGAACAACAAAGTCATAGCTGGTCCAAAACCTCAAGGGCACCTTCCTGGAAAACCAGAAGCTAACCCCAAGGAGTTCTGCAACGCCATAGTCACTGAAGAAGAATCCTTCTCAGATGAAGAAGCAGCTGTCATTGACGAGTTTCTCTCTCTATTCAATGAGGACATTGAACTTCAGAGTGAGGGGGAAGAGATTCTGGAAGTTGACGCTAACCATGGAGTTGCCAAAAAAGAGCCCCTTAAAGCAACATCAACTAAGGAAGAGGAGAAGAATGAGCTAACTGAAGAGAATCAAGCTGAGAAGTAAACCGGAATTTATGATCATTCCCCTTACAAGCCAGCTCTCCCCTTTCCTAGAAGGTTTAAGAAGGAGCTTGTGGAGAAGTACACCACTCTCTATGCCAACCAGATGAAGCTTAGAAGTCTTGATATTGGGACAGAGCTGAAGAAGGCCATTGCCAAAACTGAGGTACTGAACATCAAGAAGCTGGGAGATCCTGGATGCTTCACTTTGCCTTGTGAACTCAAAGGAGAGACCTTCAAGAGCTGTCTTTGTGAGCTTGGAGCACGTATCAACCTTATCCCATCCTCTACTTCTAAGGCACTTGGCTACACTCAACTTCAAGAGATTAATGTGTCTCTTACCATAGCTGATGGGACAGTAAATGCACCACTAGGAGCCCTCAAAGATGTGCCAATGATGATTGAAGGAGTGATCATAGCAACAGATTTCCTGGTCCTAGATGTTAAAGGAAAGATAAAAAATGCCACCATTCTAGGGAGGCCATTTTTAGCGTCAGCTGGCACAGTGTCTGACGCCAAGGAATGCACTATAGAGCTGAGGCTGACCAAAGCAAAGGTTTTAAGGTTTGACTCAAAGGGGAACAAGCTAGAGAATGAGCAAGCCTTCTCAATGGAGATCAAGAAGTTGAAGAAAGTTGGTGAGCATTGGCCAGAGTTTGAAGGCTATGTGGGTGCAAGTTTTGATGGCTGATGTCTGCCAAGGATGTTTGCTGATACCACAAGAGAGGAAGTCCTCAAAGCGGCTATTTCTGATTTGTGTGAATGAAATTCTGCTGGGTAACAAAGAAGATTGGGTTGTCTTGAAGCCCTTTGTTTCTAAGTATGGTGAGATCCACTACAAGCTAAACGAAGGAAACAAACCAAAGCCCTTTGCTGTGTTGAAGATTGATGGGATCACTAGAAAGGTAAAAGGAGGCACAGCAACACCAAGGAGTTCCAAAACTCCTGCGCCAAATTTCAACTAAGGAGCTGAAGAAAGTCAAGCTAAGTGACTCTAAACAAGCGCACTTGGGAGGCAATCCCATGGTATCCTTGTATATAGCTTTGCATTTTTATGTTTTTTTTATGTTTGTGTGGGAGTTTTTAAGTGTCTCTAGTAACCAGGTACAAGCTAAGGTAGAAGGAACCAAGCTTGGAAGAAGAAGGAAGTCGAAGAAGGGTCAATATCGACCAGCATATCGACCATGCAAGTTGTTACGAGTCATACAGAGCATTTATATCGATCATAACTTGCTCGATGCAAGTATGCTAGACATGTATCGACGTGCGTATCGGGGTGATCCTGATCGATACTCTTGAGAGGATGGCAGTGTCGATCAGAGTACCGATAAAAGGCAACCCGATATGGTTAGATAAGCAATATATCGGGATATACACACTTCGATATGCTTAGACTGGTGTTTGTATCGATGACATGCATATACGTACACATCAATGTGCCTTTACTGCAAGGACGCAAGGCGATTAATCGCCCTTTATTAAGGCACATCGAAGTGAATATCGACATCCTACGTCGATACTGAGAAAAACATATAGCTAAGCTTATGTCAAGGTGTATCGATGTGAATATCGACATGTTAGCCCGATATGAAATTTTTCCAAATCTTACCGAGCTACATATCGAGCTACTAGCTCAATATTGGACAGCTATGTATGACCATCGGATTACATATCGACATAAGGGATGTCGATACAAGAGACGTCAATCCATATCGACATGCTTGCAGCTCGATATCAAGTCCTAGACCACCGATATCAGCACACATATCGACCGTACCAAGTCGATATGATCAATGTCGATCACAATATCGACTTTGGTGGTCGATATTGCGCACGAGGTAAGCTTTTTCAATTCAAATTTTTTCACTCTTTGGTCAAACTAGATCAAGGAATTCAAATTTGAATACTTCCCCTTCCCAAGCACTAGTGGGACCTCTCTGTAGCACTCTTTGTTCCCTTGCTCCCCACAAAAAGATTCCCCAACCCTTCTATATAAGCACACCCACCCTTCTCTCTTCCTCACTTTCATTTTCCTAGTTTTCTATCACTAAATTTCGAACTCTTTGTGTTTTCTAAGTGCTTGAGAGAGTCAAACCACTTCAGGTATTGTCTCTTATCTCTTAGATGTTTATAATTTTTATTCCATGCACTTCAACACTTGTTCTTGTTTAGTGATTAAATTCTAGTAATGATGCATTGCCTTTTGTTTATTATAATTTCCACTGCATGGTGAATAAGCTGTCTTTGATCCTTGAAGCTTATTTAATTTAAGAATATTTACTTATCAAATTCATCTATTTATCTTTGCATTAGCATCCAAGTGCATTTGTTTAGTGTCACCATGCTAGGATTCATCATTTTAAATTATGTGATAAAATCTATTTCATAAATCCTTTGCATGCATTGCCTTTTTTTTTATTGCTTCACAACAGATAGAGGCTTACTTTTCAATAAATAAACTCCTTCTTTTGTGATTTCTAGCATATTTTGGCATTGTGTTTTGTTGCTTCCATGGTTCTCATTTTTCTTTTGAGAATTTGTTTTACGTACCATGGGAAGAACAACAAGAAGTGCCGCTAACAAAGAGGCTGAGAAGCAAGAGAAAGGCAAAGGGAAAGCCAAAGAAGTTGGGAGTCCAAGCGCCAAATCCAAAGGCAAGAAGAGAATAGATGTTGGCGCTAGTGAGCAAGTTTTTTTAAAAGAAGAAAGGTACCACACCAGCTCAAAGGAAGCTGTATGACAAGCTGCTAAAGGTGGATTTGAGGCCAACTAAATACCCCTATGTGCCATCTCTAAAGGCCTTGGGACTCTTTGAAGACTGCTCTTCTTTGCTGGAAACATTGGAGCTCACAAAGCTGGTGGGAACTCCATATTTGGCCAACAAAGACCAAGTCCTCCAATTCTTAGTGAGCTTTGAAGTGACATTCTATGAGCCAGGAGAAGAGACTCCTGAAGATGATGGTGATGGCTTCATCACTTTCAGAGTTTCAAAGAAAGATTATAGAATGTCTTTCTCAGCCATTGAAGATGCCTTTGGATTCTCATTTGGAAATGCTAGAGGACAGAATCTTGGAGTTAGCAAAGAAGAGATGAGCAGCCTTTGGGAGCATGTAGCCAAGGGCGCTTTCAAGCCAGGAAGAAGCAAGGCTTCTCTGATCAGAAATTCAACCATCAGATATGTGCACAAGGCGCTAGCGCATACCCTCTTTGCTAGGAAGGAAAGTGGAGCTGTTGAAAGAGGAGAATGGGAGCTGATTGACAATGGTCTTGTGAGTGTTTTGGACAACACCAACCAAGGGGTGGTGCTCAACGGAGCAGATGGTACAACTGGCATGGTCACCATCTTCATGCAGCAGCTTTTAGTCATCAAACATTGGTTATCAACCACTGATGACAAAGCGCCCAAGTTGTATTGTGCTGGACTTCTCACTCAACTAATGGAAGCAGCTGGAGTTGAGAGTGGACCAGAAACAGTCGAAATCACTTATTTGGACCTGCCATGCCTGAAGAAAGCAAGGTTTCTTGGTGAACAAGTAGGTGACAAGTACATCTACAACTTCATCCAAGAAGATGGATCTGCTGCAAAGCTTCTACTCCCTGATGTGCATCTCACATCCTTCTCCAACCCCAACAGCTTCGCCTTTTAAATTCCACAGCACCTTCTCCACCAAGCTGGCGCTTCATCATCTCACATTTATCAAGGCGCTAACATCACTCTTCCTCAAGGAAACTATCCCCTTGTGGTCTTTGAAGGAGGGCAAATGGAAGAAGGACTTGAGCAAGAAGAAGATTCAGATGCTCCAAGCTATAATAGTGAGGACTACCACTTCCAACCCCATGATGTCTCACACCAAGGAGGACCTCTGAAGGAAGTCCATGAGCAAATCAACCTCTAGCAAAGATGGAACAAATGGCAAGACAAAACCATCAAGAAGTTGGTGAAGGGCATGAAGAGCATGAAGGCTCAATCAAGGACTTAAAGGGGAAGTCTAGCAGAGCCTCTACTTCTGCTCCTAAAGAAGAGAAACAAGCTGAAAGCCAAGTAGTGGCTAGAGCTCCTAGTAGAAGGCGCTCCTTTGCTGGTTATGAGGAAGTGAGAGCTTGGGTGCCACCAAGGGCATCTTGTCAAGAAGCGCCAAGAAGGAGAAGACACCCAAAGAGAGAGCGGCCAATGAGGAGCCACACCATTGATCTAGAGGACCTTTCAGGCACCTCTTAAACCTCCCACACAACCTTCTAAGATACCACAAACTCCTCCATTGTATATACCATTGCATATTTCTAGTTCTTGTAATATATTTTTGTTGCTTCTCTCTTCAACTCTTTTATTACACAAAGGATTTTGTAATTTAAGTGTGGGGGAGGGATTTGGGGTTTGACTTTGTTTATTGTTTTCTTAGTTTTTCATTTTCTTTCACCTTGAGTCACATGCATTCATCTAAGGCACAGAAAAACACAAAAAATCAGAAAATCTGAAATTTTTACATCTTTTGCAAACCAAAAAGAAAAGCATGTAGTTGCATTCATTTATTTAGGATTGAGTCTAGTATTTTCCATATAGGTTGCATTGCATTTGCATAGGGCATGATGATGATAATTCCTTGTACAATGCTTGGTGTTTAGAGATGATTTCAGTTTTTAAGTGATTAGTTGTTTGATACATCATGAGAAAGCTAGAAGTTAAGACTGAACCATGCTTGGATTGTTAAATTTGATCTTCTCATCTCATACTGAAAGCATTTTTTCTCTGAAAATCAACTCTATCAACTTGAACATTAATTTAGATTTTTAATTATCATGTTTGTGCTTTGAAAAGTGAATTCATGGCTACCATATACATATTTGGATCATCTTTTTCCTTCTTACAACTCTTGTTGATCCAAATAGCTTATCCACTCCCTTAACTAAACCTCTTTTTGAGCTTAAACACTATCTTGAGAGTTGTGAGGCCTTTGCATATCATTTTTCGAATTTTGTCTTGGCAAAAAGTGTTAGGAATAAGGCTGGCAATAATACCTCTCTTGTAGATATCAACTTGCATCTTGAGCTTGATTCTAGGTTAGGGGTTTGAGATAAAAGGGTAGAGTCAAGGGGTTCTGAACTTCATGTTTTTATGCTTTAAAAGAAGAGGGAAAAGTATGGTATGGTAGTGTGGGGAAATAATAGTTATGATGTGGTTAAGTAAAGGGAAGAAAAAGCTCTAAGTGTTCAATGAAGGAAAGCGCCAACAACAAAAGCTTTGAAAGGATTAATCAAAAGGAGAAAATCAGACCCAAAGCAATCCACCAAAGGTGAAGAATGGCGCCAATTCAACAAAAAGGAGCATGTCCCAACCAAAAAGGAGCAACCACACAAGCAAAAAGAAGAAGTTTCCCCAGCCATGAAGAAGAAGAAAGGGTAGAGTTTAGGAGAAGGGTAGACTTTGGGAATCGCTATGGGGTTTGGAAATGTCTAGGATTCATCTTTGGGTAAAAGGGTAGAAGGGAGCTTTGATTTACCTGCATAAGTGTGCTTTTACCTTTAGCATTTTGCCTAAAATAGAATCATCTTCATTATGTGATCCCTTATGTTTTTGAACCCTATGCTTAAATGAGATCATTTTAATCTCATAACCTTACCCTTTAAACCAAATGTCTTCATGATTTGCATAAACATGATTCATGGTTTTGAGCTTAATTGAATGTTAAAGAGTTGATTGATTTGAGCATTTGTCTAGGTTGAGATTTGAGATCATTTTGAAGCATGATGAGCATGGCTAAGTTCTTTAGAGTACAACTGATTATGTTTGCATCCCACAACTAGGCACTTAAGCATTGATTCCATCTCTTTACCTTTGCATTTTTGGATTTGAGTGCCCACCTTCAAACCTCACTCTCTCCTTGTCTTAGTTTGTTTGCTTGAGGACAAGCAAAAGGCAAGTGTGGGGGAGGGTGATATCTCCATTATTTATACCATTTTAGCTTGTATTCATCACTAGTTTTAGTCTCTAAACATTTTATATTTTGCTTCTTTTTGTCCCATTTGCATACATTTAGGAGTTAGTGTAGTTTTAGAAGCTGCATTCCATTTTGCATGCATTTGGAGTTTTATTTAGGTACTTGAAGGAGTGTGGAGGTCATGTGGAGCAATGGGTGTGAGCTAGGAATGGACAAGGTAAGAGACAAAGGCGGATGAACCAATATCGATGATGATATCGACACCATGTGATCGATACAGAGCATATCAATGGGCATATCTACCACCACAACATCGGTACAGAAGAGGCAAGGTGTGAAGGGAGCATATTAACTTTGACACCTCCATGCAGCAGGATGAAGACCATATCAAGCAGTGTATCTACGTCCCAAGACTGATACACATGACAGGGCAATATCGAGATCCCATATCGACTTGATTGATCGATGAGACTTAACTAAAGGGCGATTGTATCGACTTCACACCCTGGAGAGCCAAACCGATACAACTCAGAAGCCTTCTGTATCGACGTGCATATCAACCAAGAGGCATCGATACAGTCCAAGAGAAGAGAAGATATCGACATGTGTATCGATATTCCATGTCGATATGGTCCATCCGACTCAGCTTACTTTTGGTTTAATCTTGGTTTACTAGGGATTTTCCTGTTTCCCTATAAATACTAAAGTCCTTAAATGGTTAGGCAAGTTTGATCTTGAATGTGCTTATTGCCTAGTACCATATTAGATGTCTAGCCTGCTAATTGGTTTTATGGAACTTGATTTTAATGCTTGATGATTATGTGTTTGAGTAAAGATATTTATATGTGAAAGGGATTAGTGCCAAGAGATTGGATTAGTCTTTATTAGTGTTCCTTACCTAAGGTTGAGTGTTTAGAATTGCTTGTTTTGATCACCCTAGACATGAACATGAATCACCCTATCACCATTGCCTTGATCTTGAACCATCTTTTAATCCTTGAAGTTTAGTTTTACTCTGTTTTTGCTCTGTTTCTCTTTGCCATTACTGCTCTTTCTTTTGCTTTCTTTTGCTTTTTTTGCTTCTCTGCTTGATCATTTAGGTTGTTAGACTTCTAAACTATCTATGTTTGCTTGAATTAAGAGCTCTATTGCATTCTTACTGCTTCATTCTCCCCTTTTGGATTGATAAAACCCTATGATATACTACAACTGATTAGTACAAGCTTGGGTGATTGAATCAAGTCCTAAAAAGTCTTGTATCAATTTGGCGCCGTTGCCAATAGGGGAATGTAGGATTTGTAGAGATCTTGAGATCAAGCTTTGCTATTTTCGTTTTTGGTTACTGATTTTTCTTATTGTCTAGAATTTCTTTTGTAGGTACCACAACACTTACTCTTAAGTGCCTTCAGCTACATCTGAGGTTCAAGGTCAAAGATTTGGGGTTTGCAGAGTCAGAATTCAGCTGTTGAAGCATGGAAGAACATCAGTATGCTGCTGATTTTGGGTTGCAAGGTCCACAAGGTTTACAAGGTCCTCAAGGAATTCAAGGCTTACACGGACAGCAAGGTCCACATGGTTTACAAGGAGCTTTGGTTCACAGACCATTGAGACCTATAGGTGCTGCAGATATACAATCAAGCTATGCTTCAAGGCAAGGTATTATTCCACCTATGGAGACTGACCACTATGAGATAAAGAGCAGTATGATTGCTTTGATTCAAGAAAAGAAGTTCTTTGGGTGCCCAACCAAGATCCTCTTGAGCATTTGGATCACTTTGAGAGGATATGTACTTTGACAAAGCTTAGTGGAGTTTCAGATGATAGTTTGAAGCTCAGACTATTTCCATTCTCTCTTGGTGGTAGAGCTCAAATGTGGAAAAAGTCTTTAGCACAAGGCAGCATCAACACTTGGGAACAATGCAAATGTGCTTTCTTAACCAAGTTCTTCTCTCCCTCAAGAACTGCACATTTCAGGAATGAGATCACAAACTTCAAGCAGTGGTCTAATGAAAGCTTTGGAGACACTTGGGAAAGGTTTAGAAGCTTCACTCACCAATGCCCTCACCATGGCTTCACCAAAGAAATGCTACTATCCACACTCTATAGAGGTGTTCTCCCAAAGATAAGAATCCTTCTAGACATAGCTAGTAATGGTTATTTCCTTGGGAAATATGTTGATGAAGGTTGGATATTGGTGGAGAACATGACACTAAGTAATTGGGACTATGTTGATGAGTTTGAGCAGACTGCAAAAACAGCTGAAGAGAAGTTGGAAACAACATTACAAGAGATAAAACCTATGCAAACAAAGGTGGATATGTTGTTAAATGAAGGCTATTACATTCAACACCATCAGTGGTCTTCTTCTCAACCACTTGGCGCCTATAACAAACAGAAAGGGAACATGATACTTTACACTACTGCAATGTAGCTTGCCTTGGCGCCACCCCAACAACAACCAAGCCCTCAACCACCTCAAGAGTTGGATATCAAGCAGATTCTACTTCAAATGCAACAAGTCCAAACTGCAGAACTTCAAGGAAGCATGGCTGCTGAAATTCAGAGAAGCATGGCTGCTGAAATTCAAAGAAGTATTGCCTCCACCATCAACAACTTCCAATCTCAAAAAGACTCCTTGACTATGCAGCTGAATAAACAAGAGAACAATGCTCAGCCAATCACCTTCATGAAGCCCTTACAGCATTGTTATGGTATCTCCTCCACTTTCCTAACTGATATTGATGAGAAAGAAAACTCTATTGCTGAGATTACTCCAAAGGTGACACCCTCTATCATCAATGTGGGCATTGAGTCTAAGTGTGGGGGAAGTGCTTTTCACTTGAGTTCAGCTAGTGATGCCAAGTCTGATGAAGAAGACAAAGCCATTGAAGCTGAGGTTGTTGAAGCTGACATGGAGGTCAAACAAGGAACTGCACCAGCACCACGCTCTCAAGGAACTCTTGCAGAAGAAGAACCATTTGAAGAAGGGGAAAACACAGAAGAAGAAGAGTGGTGGGCGCCACATGAAGTTTTTGATGACACCAAGGAATACTTGATTGAAGTTCCTGATTTTAAAGAGAAGACTCAAGCTGCTATCCTTACTGTTTATCAACCCACTATCCCTTTTCCAGGAAGATTCAAAAAGCAGCTAGTACAGAAGTATCAGACCCTCTATGCTGCTCAAATGGAAATGAGAGGTCTGAATGGTCAAGAGGAGCTTGAGAAACTAAGGGTGAAAACTGGAGAATATGAGGTTAAGGAGCAGAACATAAAGAAGCTTGGTAATCCAGGAAAGTTTCTAGTCTCTTGTGAGCTTGGTGAATTGGTTGTGGAAGAGGCTATGTGTGACACATGTTCTAGTATCAATGTGATGTCCCTTGACTTGGCAAAAGAACTAGGAGTCACCAAGCTGAAACCATATGATTCCACAATCACTTTTGTTGACTCTTCTTCAAGAACACCTGTTGGTCTCATTGTAGACTTTTCTGTGAGAATTGAAGCATGCAAGATACCAACTGATTTTGTTGTGATGGAAATAGCTCACACTCAGAAGCCTTCTCTACTACTTGGGACTCCATTTCTGTACACAACAGGCGCTGATATTGACTTCACCAAAGAGAGAGTCACCCTCAAGAAGGTGAATGGTGGAGTTAGCTATGAAATGAAGCCTCCACCTTCAAGCTTTTGTGGAAGCATCACTAATGTCGAGAAAGGAGCTGCTAAGAAGCCACCTGATGTCAATAAAGAGCTGAGGTGATTCAAGGCAGAAGTGCTAAAAGAAGATGAAGGCCCTCTTGACCATAATGAGTATGATGGTGAAGCATTTGATGGTGCTTGTCTTCTTGACTTGTTTGATGGAATCAAGGTGAAGCTCTATGGTGGACCAAAGAAGCCAAGAAAGAGAGTCAGGAAACCTAAGGAGAAGATCTACTATGGACCCAACACATTTTTCAGGAGGAAAGGAGAAGGAACTCCAGTTCCACTCCATCATCCTCCATGATCTTAAGGAGCATGACAAGTCAAGCTTAGTGACTCTAAACAAGCACTCTTGTAAGGTATTCCCTTGTTATCCTTGTTCATATTATTGCATTTTATGTTTGTCTTTATGTTTTTCTTTCAATAACAGGAGCAAATGTGGTTTTAGGCAAGTTGTTATAAGTTTGGAAGAGACCTATAGACCCCTCCAGTCTGCTAAAAACTCTTCTAAGGTACCTAACTCCTCTTCTTCCTTTATGCATCCTTTTGAAATCATTTCTAGTTTGTTTTATTCACCTCCTTTAAGCTTCTATTACACAAGGGACTGTGTAATTTAAGTGTGGGGGAGGGCATTGCATTTAACATTGTGTTCTGTTTTCTTATTTTCTCTTTTACATACTTAAGTCTCATGCATTCATGTATTGATCTATGTGCACTAAAAATCCATGAAATTTTCAAATTGTTTGGAACCAAAAAGATCATTTAGTTGCATTTACATAACTAAGATTGAGTCTAGATGCATTTCATATAGGTTTGCATACATCTGCATAGGGAGTAGATGATAAACACTTGTCAAGATGTTAATGTTTGAATTGTTTTCAATGCCTTGGTTATCTGTTGTTTGATTGCATTGTAGTGAGTTTGAAGCTAAGGCTGCACCATATCTTGACTACTTGCATTGATATTCTTGTCTTATGCAGAAGCTTGTTTTGAATTATCTTGTTTGTGCATTGAAAGTGATTATATGGCTACCAATATACATACTTGGATTATCTTCTTCCCTTATTACCACTCTTGTTAATCCAAGTAGCTGATCCTCATCATTATGGGACAGTTAATCACACCCTAAACCAATTCTTTTTTCTGGACCTAAACACTATTGTGAGAGTTGTGAGGCCTTGCATTGCATCATTTTTGATCTTATCTTGGCAAAAAGTGTTAAGAATAAGGCTGGCAAGGAGAAGCTCTCTTGTAGACACCAGCTTGCATTTTGAGCTTGGTATTAGGTTAGGAGTTTGGGAAAAGGTAGTGTAAGTGGTTTGAGCTTTAATTATTTACATCTTTGAGAAGAAGAAGAAGTATGGGATTGGTAGCATGGGGGAACAGTTCATTTTGTGGTTAAGTTAACTAGGAAGAAAGCTCTAAGTGTTAAAAGAAGAAAGGTGCCAACAACAACAAAGCTTACAAAAGGTCATCCAAAAGGAGAAATCAGACCAAGCAATCCACCAAAGGTGATGAAAATGGCGCCAATCATACAACAAAGAAGAGCAAGTTCCAAAAAGAAGTCAACCACACAAGCAAAAGAAGAAGGAGTTTCCCCAAATATGAAAAAGGAAGAGATCAAATGCTTTGGGAAAGGGTACATTTAGGAGTTCCACTTGGGGTTTTAGAAGTTATAAGGTTCATCTTGGGTAAAATAGGTAGAAGAGAGCTTTGACTTGCATGCATAGGTGTGCTTTTACCTTTAGCATTTTGCCTAAGATAGAATCATTTCATTGAGTGATCCCCTGAATCTTTGAACCCTTATTTGAATGAGATCATTTTTATCTCATGACCATGTCCCTTGACCAAATATTTTCTCTTGATTTGCACAAACTTAATCCATTGGTTACTATTAATGAATGTTAAAAATGTGGTTGATTTGAATGCTTGTGTAGGCTAAGCTAGAGTTCATTGTTTGCTATGATGGGTATGGCTAAAGTTTTTAAAGTAGAACAATCTCTATGCATCTTAGAACCTATAAATTGGGTATTGAATCAGTTCTCCCATTGACATCTTTGGTTTTGAGCTTCCACTTTCAAGCCTCACTCTCTCATTTGTTCTTATTTGCTTGAGGACAAGCAAAAGGCAAGTGTGGAGGTGTTGATATCTCTTGTATTTACACCATTTAGGCTTGCATTTAGTACATGTTTTGGTTCTCTTTTGCATGCTTTCCTTAGCTTTTGTCCCATTTTCTTCTCCTTTTAGACTTAGGTTGCATCTAGGATATAGTTTGCATTTCTCATTCATTATGGATGTTTTTAGGTGCTTATGGAGCTAAAGGGAGCTTGGATGAGCTTTGAGGATGATTCAGGAAGCTAGCTGAACCAAAGGGAGCAAAAAGGATCAAGACAGACAATCTCTGCAGAGAACGGAGGAGTATCAGTCAGGGTTGATCGTTGCAAAGTGTAATGATCAATCATAACGGTCAGGGTTGATCGTTGCAAAGTGTAACGATCAATCCTGACCAAGTGTAACGATCAATCGCAATGGTCAGGGTTGATCGTTGCAAAGTGTAACGATCAATCGTAACGGTCAGGAGTGATCGTTATAAATTCAGCGTATTAATTTTGGTCAAGTGTAACGATCAGGTAGAGACCGATACGATTCACAACAGTCAACCCAGACTGTTACAACTGATCGTTGTGAACCCAGACCAAAGATCATTTATTTACGATTTTGCCATTTTCGCTTAGACTCCTATAAATACGAAAAATTCCTAAATTTTGGGAACAACTCTTTATCCACCAGTCTCTTCTTCTTTGTTTTAGCTTTTTGATTTTGTAATTTGAATCTAGGTTTATTTTAATAATAGTTTGCATTTCTCTTAATATTTTGTCTCCCTAATCATGATTGACTATCTTTTCTAAATAGATTTGATGGTTTTCACCATGATTAGTGATTAGTTTGCTTTAGGTTTGAGATTAGGACAGATGGGGTGATTTTAGTGATTGTTTAGGTTGATTAGGGCTTAGATCTTTTCATTCCCTTTCTTATATGATTGTGCTTAATGCTTAGTACCTCTTTGTTGGAGAAGTTGATTTTAGGGTTTTCACATGCACACCAAGTGTTTGATGAAATTCCTGAATGAAGTTCAATGCTTGAAAATGGTGTTTAGATAATCATGAGTCTTTGCATCTATCATTTCTTGCTTGAATGTGCTTATTGCCTAGTACCATATTGATGAGAAATTGTCTTTAGACATTGATTATGCATGAGAATGTGAGTTGATGTTTGATATATCATATAAGGGATTAGTATACCTAGTCTAAGAGATTAGATGTCTAGCATTGTAATTGGTTTTATGGAACTTGATTTCAATGCTTGATGATTATGTGTTTGAGTAAAGAGATTTATCTTGAATATGTGTTTGAGTAAAGAGTATCAGCTTTTACTCTGTTCTTGCTTTGTTTCTCTTTGCCATTACTGCTCTTTGCTTGCTTTCTTTTGCTTTCTTTTGTTTCTTGCTTGATCACTTAGGTTGTTAGACTTCTAAAACTATCTATGTTTGCTTGAATTAAGAACTCTATTGCATTCTTACTGCTTCATTCTCCCCTTTTGGATTGATAAAACCCTATGCTATACTACAACTGACTAGTACAAGCTTGGGTGATTGAATCAAGTCCTAAAAACTCTTGTATCATTTTTGTTGCTTCTCTCTTCTACTCTTTTATTACACAAAGGATTGTGTAATTTAAGTGTGGGGGTGGGATTTGGAGTTTGACGTTGTTTATTGTTTTCTTAGTTTTTAATTTTCTTTCACCTTGAGTCACATGCAAACCACAAAGAAAAGCATGTAGTTTCATTCATTTATTTAGGATTGCATTGCATTTGCATAGGGCATGATGATGATAATTCCTTGTAAAGTGCTTGGTGTTTAGAGATGATTTCAGTTTTTAAGTGATTAGTTGTTTGATGCATCATGAGAAAGCTAGAAGTTAAGACTGAACCATGCTTGGATTGTTAAATTTGATATACTCATCTCATACTGAAAGCATTTGTTCTCTGGAAATCAACTCTATCAACTTGAACCTTAATATAGATTTTTAATTATCATGTTTGTGCATTTAAAAGTGAATTCATGGCTACCATATACATATTTGGATCATCTTTTCCCTTCTTACCACTCTTGTTGATCCAAATAGCTTATCCACTCCCTTAACCAAACCTCTTTTTGAGCTTAAGCACTATCTTGAGAGTTGTGAGGCCATTGCATATCATTTTTGAATTTTGTCTTGGCAAAAAGTGTTAGGAATAAGACTGGCAATAATAAGCTCTCTTGTAGATATCAGCTTGCATCTTGAGCTTGATTCTAGGTTAGGAGTTTGGGATAAAAGGGTAGAGTCAAGTGATACTGAACTTCATGTTGTTATGCTTTAAAAGAAGAGGGAAAAGTATGGTATGGTAATGTGGGGAAATAATAGTTAAGATGTGGTTAAGCAAAGGGAAGAAAAAGCTCTACGTGTTCAATGAAGGAAAGCGCCAACAACAAAAGCTTTGAAAGGGTCAATCAAAAGAAGAAAATCAGACCCAAAGCAATCCACCAAAGGTGAAGAATGGCGCCAATTCAACAAAAAGGAGCAAGTCCCAACAAAAAAGGAGCAACCACACAAGCAAAAAGAAGAAGTTTCCTCAGCCATGAAGAAGAAGAAAGGGTAGAGTTTAGGAGAAGGGTATATTTTGGGAATCGCTATGGGGTTTAGAAATGTCTAGGATTCATCTTTGGGTAAAAGGGTTGAAGGGAGCATTGATTTGCATGCATAAGTGTGCTTTTAACTTTAGCATTTTGCCTAAGATAGAATCATCTTCATTAAGTGATCCCTTATGTTTTTGAACCCTATGCTTAAATGAGATCATTTTAATCTCATAACCTTACCCTTTAAACCAAATATCTTCACTTGATTTGCATAAACATAATTCATGGTTTTGAGCTTAATTGAATGTTAAAGAATTGATTGATTTGAGCGTTTGTCTAGGTTGAGATTTGAGATCATGTTGAAGCATGATGAGCATGGCTAAGTTCTTTAGAGTACAGCTGATTATGTTTGCATCCCCCAACTAGGCACTTAAGCATTGATTCCATCTCTCTACCTTTGTATTTTTGGATTTGAGTGCCCACCTTCAAACCTCACTCTCTCCTTGTCATAGTTTGTTTGGTTGAGGACAAGCAAAAGGCAAGTGTAGGGGTGTTGATATCTCCATTATTTATACAATTTTAGCTTGCATTCATCACTAGTTTTATTCTCTAAACATGCATATTTTGCTTCTTCTTGTCCCATTTGCATACATTTAGGAGTTAGTGTAGTTTTAGAAGCTGCATTGCATTTTGCATGCATTTGGAGTTTTATGTAGGTACTTGAAGGAGTGTCGAGGTCATGTGGAGCAATGGGTGTGAGCTGGAAATGGAGCAAGCCAAGAGACAAAGGCGGATGAACCAATATCGATGATGATATCGGCACCATGTGATCGATACGGAGCATATTGATGGGCATATCGACCACCGCGACATCGGTACAGAAGAGGCAAGGTGTGAAAGGAGCATATCAACTTAAACACCTCGATGCAGCAGGATGAAGTCCATATCGAGCAGTGTATCGACGTCCCAAGACCGATACACATGACAGGGCAATATCGAGGTCCCATATCGACTTGCTTGATCGATGAGCCTTAACTAAAGGGCGATTGTATCGACTTCACACCCTGGAGAGCCAAACCGATACAACTCAGAAGCCTTCTGTATCGACGTGCATATCTACCAAGAGGCATCGATACAGCCCAAGAGAAAAGAAGATATCGACATGTGTATCGATATTCCATGTCGTTATGGTCCATCCGAGTCATCTTACTTTTGGTTTAATCTTGGTTCACTCGGGATTTCCTGTTTCCCTATAAATACTAAAGTCCTAAAATGGTTAGGCAAGTTGGATCTTGTTATTTTCTTTCGTTCTTGCACTTAAAACCTTTCCTATTTCAGCTTTGCTTTGTAAGATCTTTCTTGATGTAGTGAATTTCTGTATTTGCCTTTGATCAATTCTTCTTTAATCTGCTTTCTAATCATGCTTAACCTTCTTTTCTCTTTGGAATTTGTTGTTTTGACTATGACTAGTGAGTAGGCTTATCTAGGGTTTGAGATGGGATAGATTAGAGGGGTTTTATGACTAGATTAGTGATGTCTTGTGCTTAATATGATTGTCTTCTCTCTATTAGATGTGCTTAACACTAGATTAGTCTTGGCCAGGCTTGTTTAGTATCTTGGCTTTCTCTTGCGCCTGGTAAGTGTTTGATGAAATTCTGCTTAGAGTCTCTTAGAGGATTTGTATGCTTAGCCTAAGGAATTAGATGTCTAAGGTGCATTTTGGCTTTATAGGATTGGAGTTCTGTTCTGAATGCTTGCTGGTCATGTGTTTGAGTAAAGGGATTTATCTTGAATGTGTGCTTAGCAAAGTGATTAGTGTCAAGGAATTGAGCTAGTTATAGTTGTTAATCATATGCCTAGAAGATAGCATTGCTTGAATGGTTTTGAAGCATCACTAGTTAGGTTCTAACCCCCTCTTAATTAATAACCCCCATCTTATATCCTTACTTTATCTATGTGAATTTCCTACTTTGCTTAGTTTAGTATTTAGACTTGTTAGTATTGTTCACAACTGCCATTTTGAATCTTGCTTGACTTAGATGATTTGCTATAGTCTTGGTGTCTTAACAACCCCAGATGGATTGATACCTTACATGCTGCAATGACATGAGTGTGTTAGGATTTGCTTAGTAGTGAAAACACTGCTCATCAGAAGGCATTGCATTTGAAATTGTGTTTTGTTTTCTTATCTTCTCTTTTGCATACTTGAGTCCTATGCATTCATGCATTCATCTTTATGCACCAAAAATCCTTAAATTTTTAAAATTTTTGGAATCAAAAAGATCATTTAGTTACATTTGCATAACTAATATTGAGTCTAGATGCATTTCATATAGGTTTGCATACACTTGCATAGGGAGTAGATGATAAACACTTGTCAAGGTGTTAATGTTTGAGTTGTTTTCAATGCTTTGGTTGTCTGTTGTTTGATTGCATTGTAGTGAGTTTGAAGTTAAGGCTGCACCATATCTTGACTACTTGCATTGATATTCTTGTCTTATGCTGAAGCTTTCTTTGATTTGATGCCATCTCTGTTTATTAGAACCATAATCTTGACATTTAATTATCATGTTTATGCATTGAGAGTGATCACATGGCTACCCATATACATACTTGGGATATCTTCTTTCCTTTTTACCACCCTTGTTAACCTAAGTAGTTGATCCTCATCATTATGGGACAGCTAACCACACCCTAACCCAATTCTTTTTTCCAAGCTTAAACACTATTGTGAGAGTTGTGAGGCCTTGTGTTGCATTATTTTCTAATATATCTTTGCAAAAAGTGTTAGGAATGGCAAGGAGAATCTCTTATGTAGACACCAGCTTACATCTTGAGCTTGGTATTAGGTCAGGAGTTTTGGAATGGGTAGTATAAGTGGTTTGAGCTTTACTGTTTTGTCTTTTAAAAAGAAGTTTGTCTTTTAAAAATATGAGAAAGATGTATGGAATGGTAGTATGGGGGAACAAGTTAGAACTGTGGTTAAGTACAAAGGGGATAAAAGCTCTAAGTGTTTAAAGAGGGAAGGCGCCAGCAACAAAGCTATCAGAGGGTCAATCAAAAGAAGAAATCAAACCCAAGGAAATCCACCAAAGGTGAAGAATGGCACCTAATTAACAAAAAGGAGTAATCCCCAACAAAAAGAAGCAACCACACAAGCAAAAAGAAGAAGTTTCCCCAGCCATGATGAAAAAGAAGGGTTTGAGTTTAGGAAAAGGGTAGACTTAGGGTTTCAATTTGGGGTTTAGAAGATAATAGTATCATCTTTGGGTAAAAGGGTAGAAGAGAGCTTTGACTTGCATGGATAGGTGTGCTTGTACCTTTAGCATATTCCCTAAGATAGAGTCACTTCATTGAGTGATCCCTTATGTCTTTAACCCATATCTGAATGAGATCATTTTCATCTCATGACTTTGTCCCTTCAACCAAATATGTTCACTCAACTTGCATAAACTTGATCCATTGGTTACCATTAATGAATGTTAAAGAGTTGGCCGATTTGAATGCTTGTGTAAACTAAGCTAGAGTGCATTGTTTGCTATGATAGGTATGGCTAAATCTTTTGAAGTAGAACAATCTCTTTGCATCGTAGAACCTATAACTTGTGCATTGATTCAATTTTTCCATTGACATCTTTAGTTTTGAGCTCCCACTTTCAAACCTCACTCGCCCATTTGTTCTTATTTGCTTGAAGACAAGCAAAAGGCAAATGTGGGGGTGTTGATATCTCATCCATTTACATCATTTAGGCTTGCATTTAGTTCATGTTTTGGTTATCTTTTGCATGTTTTCCTTCTCTTTAGTCCCAATTTATTCTCCTTTTACACTTAGATTGCATTTAGGTTGTAGTTTGCATTTTATATGCATCAAGGATGTTTTTAGGTACTTAAAAAGCTGAATGGAGCAAGGAGGAAGTATGGGAATGGTTCAAGAAGTTAGCCAAGCTGAGAAGGAGTAAAAGGAGATAAGGAGGGCGATTTCGGGTGTTCCATCGATCAAGACCAGAAGCCTATCGATCTGGTATGATCGATACAAGTCAGCAGAAGCCCATCGATCAAACCCATCGATCAAGGAGTGATCGATTGGAAACCATCAGATGCTCCATCGACCAAGTGTATCGTTCAAGACTGATCGATAAATGTCCATCGACTAAGTGTACCGGTCAAGACTGATCGTTAGGTGTCCATCAATCAAGTGTATCGATAATGGAGTGATCGATGGGAAACTAACGGATGCTCCATCGATCACTCCTATCGATAACTCTAGATCGATACAGATCCAGACTGAAGACCATTTATTTACAACATTGTCATTTTCGCTTAGACTCCTATAAATACTTTAAGTCCCTAATTTTTGGCATTAAGCTTTTATCCAACAGTTCTTTCCTCTTTTGTTTTTTGATTTGATCTTGTAACTTGAATCTTTGGTTTATTTCAATATAAGTTTGCATTTATCTTCTTTAATTACCTTTCTAATCATGATTAGCTATCTCTTTCTTTTTGAATTGATGGTTTTGATAGTGATTAGGAAGTAGTTTTTTTTAGGAAATTTAGATGGGTTAGGTTTAGGGAGCTTTAGGCTTAATCTATGATTGCTTAGTGTTAATTCTTCCATTTTCTTTCTTGATTGCTGTGTTTAATGTCTGATTAGCCTTAGCTAAGTTGATTAGAATCTTAGGCTCATTTTATGCCCACCAAATGTTTGATGAAATGCCTGACATGCTTTGCAAGAGAATTGCTTATCCTAGCACAAGAGATTGACTGTCTAGGGAGTGATTTGGCAATATAGGATTGATAGATTGTCTTAATGCTTTCTGTTTGTCATTTCACTAATGAGAATTAGTTTTTGACTTGATGATTAGCAAAGAGATTAGTGCGAAGAGATTGGATTAGACATATAAATGAATTATATGCATAAGAAATAACATTGTGTGAGTTTGTAAGCATCATAAGTTGAGTTAAGAGTTTCCTAGCACCAATTATCTCATCTCAAGTCCCATCTTTTCTCTGTTTTTAGTTGAATTCGAAATTGCTCTGTTTTTGCCTTTGTTTCAGTTGTCTTGCTTGCTATTCACTCTTTGTTTGATGTTTGTTTCACTTCTGTTAGATCACTGAGGTTGCTAGATAACTAAACTCTCTACTTCAGCTTGAATTAGGAGCTCTATTGCATTCTTACTGCTTCAATCTTCCCCTTTTGGATTGATAAAACTAATGCTATACTACAATTGATTAGTACAAGCATGGTGATTGATCAAGAGAGTCAAAACTCTTGTATCAAGTGGTATCGGTCAGTTATGACCGATACATTTGATCGATTTAGACCCTTAAACCCTCTTGATTTTATTCAACTTCTTGCAACTAACCACTTCAAGGACCTCCTTTTCAGTGGTGTCTTCAAACAACCTTGACAAACAACAGCCATCAAAGCTTTCTCCTTAGTAACATTCAAACCCTGGCCAGTTCTTGTCAACTCCTTTCATCTTGTTCAGCTCCATGGAGAAGGCATGATCATGCTCAAGTTTGTTGCCTTTGCTGTCAAACTTCAAGACCTTATTCTTGGTAAGCCTCAGCTCAGTTGTGCATTATCTAGCATCAAAAACAGCTTCAGCTGAAGCTAAGAATGGTCTTCTATGTATGATTTCATTCTTGATCTGCCCTTCAACATCCAGCACCAAGAAATTAGTTGTGATAGTCACTCTTTCTATCTGCATAGGGACGTCCTTCAAGGCTCCTAGTGGCATCTTCACTGTCCCATCAGCAATGGTTAGAGAGACATTGCTTTGCTGGAACTTGGTGTAACCCAATTCCTTGGCTGTAGAGGCTGGCAACAGATTGATGCTTGCACCCAAATCACACAAACGGCTCTTGAAAGTCTTGCCTTTAAGCTCACAAGGGAGTGTGAAGCAACCAGGATCTCCAAGATTCTTTATGTTCAGCTCCTTAACTTCTGGTGCTTCAGCCTGAGCTCTCAGTTTTCTAAGCTCTTCTTCAGCATCTAAGCCTCTCATTTCCATTTGAGCAGCATATAGAGGTGCATACTTCTTGACTAGTTGCTCCTTGAATCTTCTGGGAAATGGAATGTCAGGTTGATAAGCTGGAAACACATCAGCTTGAGCATCTTTCTTAGCATCAGAAACTTGAACAAGTTCCTCCCCCTCACTTTGTTCATCAATGTCCTCATTGATCATTGACAGAAACTCATTTATAATAGCATCTTCCTCAGGGGTGAAAGCTGCAAGAGATTCAACAGCTTGGCAATATTCCTTTGGGTTCATCTCACATTTTCCAGGGAGATTAACTTAAGGGCGTGGTGAACTTGCTACTCCCTTGTTGTTCTCTAAGGTCTTCACCCTTGCAGCTAAGCTATCAAACTTGTTTATCAACTCCACATGCACAGAATCTATCTTGTTGTGGACCTCAGAAAACTTTTTGTTCATCTCCAAGGTAGTATTGTCCTGATTGTTGAGCATTTGCTGCATCAGACTTTTGAGTTCAGGATCTTTGGAGCTTGAGGAAGCTTGTGCTGGAGCTTGAGCATTGAATCCTGGAGGGTTGTAGGGCGATCTAGGTTGGAAGTTTTTGTTCCTTTGTTGAAAGCCTTGATTGTTGTTGTTGTAAGGCACAAAAGGTCTTGGACCAGCTTGCTGTTGCTGTTGAGGTGGGTACTCTTGGTCTTGAGGATTGGCAACATTGTTGCTTCTGTATGATAGGTTTGGGTTAGGTCTGTAGTTCTCATACCCATTGTAGCCTCCTTGATTACCAAGATTGATCTCCTTCTTGTTAGACTCAAGCTCATTCTTAGCACTCCTTGGAGTTCTATCAAACTCCTCATTGTAATTCCCATCTGATTGTGCTAGATTCTCTACAAGATCCAATCCATCATCAACATCTTTAGATAAGAAGTTACCATTAGATGCAGTGTCTAGGAGCATTCTGATCTTTGGAAGGGCGCCTCTGTATAGAGTGGAGAGGAGTGAAGCTTGAGAAAACCCATGGTGTGGGCACTGAAGTGTGCAGCCCTTGAATCTCTCCTATGCTTCACCAAAGCTCTCATTGTTCCTTTGAGCAAATCCAGAGATTTCATTTCTGATCCTAGCAGTACTTGAAGTAGCGAAGAACTTTGCTAAGAATGCCCCCTTGCACTCATCCCAACTGTTTATGCTTCCCTGAGGCAAATTCTTCTCCCATTGGTGGCATTTGAATCCAAGAAAGAATGGGAACAACCTCAGCTTGAAACCATCTTCACTGACCCCACTGATCTTGGTTAGAGAGCAAAGCCTATCAAAGTTGTCCAAGTGATCCAGAGGGTCTTCTAGAGGTAAACCATGGAACTTGCATCTTTGGACCATTTAGATCAATCCAGATTTGATCTCAAAGTTATTGTTCTGAACAGCTGGAGGAAGGATTCCTGTTATGTTGTTGTAAGCATTGGGGGCGTCACCAGCTCCAATGGGTCTTATAGGCCTTGCTGCTTGAGCTCCTCCTCTAGGACCTTCCTCTCCTTGCTGTCCTTGGACTCCTTGCTGGACCTGTTGGCTACCAGATACCAGCTGCTCCTTGAGGTCCATGAAACCTCATATCATCCAAAGCATGTTGCTCCTGAACATTCATCCCTAACCTCTCCAAGTGTTCCTGTCTTTGCTGTTGCCTTCTTGCCCTTTGACCTCTGTCCAACAGATTGATGTTCTCAATGAAGTCCACCAAGTTGCTAGAGCCTCTTGATCTAAAGTTCATACACCTGAAAAGTAGCAATAAGAGTCAACGATGATTAGTAACCAAATACAAATAAAACCTGATCTTAAAGTTTCTACAAACTCTAATAATCCAAACAATAACCCCAACGGCAACGGTGCCAAATTTATACAAGATTTTTAAGTCTTATTTCAATCACCCAAGCTTGTACTAGTCAGTTGTAGTATATCATATGGTTTTTAATCAATTCAAAGGGAGTTAAGCCAGATACCAATAGAGTTGTAAGCAGAAAGTCAGGTGAATCAAAGAAACGTTTTGTTGTTTACACAACTAGAACTAGCAACCTAAGTGATCAAACACCAATCAGAACTCAAAAAAGAACACTTAGCAATGATCAGAAACAAAAGAGAGCAATAAAACAGAGCACTTAAAGCAAAATTCGAAATTCAAATAAGAGAAAACAAGTTCCTAGATGTGGTTATTGACTTGAGGATTTCAAAAGCTAGATAAGGTTGTTTAAAACATCATTGATCAAGCAAACAAGCAATCAATGCTGATTCATAGACATATATTTCACAATCAAGCAAGTTAAGTCCAATCTCTTGACAAATAACCCTTTGCTAATCATCATAACAAGAACTAACTCTCATTAGTGCTAGAACAATTAACAAGCATGAATAACCAACTCTATTCAAGTCAAAATACTCCTCAGACAGCCAATCTCTTGATCTAAGGCCATTAAATCTTCTATTAAACAAGATAAGCATTTCATCAAACACTTGGTGGGTATAAAATGAATCCTAATTCTAGATTCATGTGATATAGACAAATCTAGCTTAAGAACAGATTAATAGAGAAGAATCAATCATATTAAACACTAACAAACCTAAAACAAGCCTATAAATTTCCCTAATCTACCACATCTAAGAACCATAAGGGAACTACACTAATCACCATGTAAAACACCAAATCACAAGGGTAAATGATGCTAAACATGATTAAGAGGGAGATTAGAGAAGAAATTAAAAGGCAGATTCAAAATTTTGATTAAAATGATGAACTTGTTCTTACAAAGATGGAAAACCCTTAAAAACAAAGCAAGAACAAGACTTGATTCTAAAAATATTAGATCAAGCCTATTTATACTAAAAGACAAATGCCCTAGATTAATGGCAAAGTTATAAATAAAAGAAAGCTCTGACTGGTTCATATCAGTCAAAAGTGATCGATAGATTTGATCGTTACAGCACCCATTGCATTCCCATCGGTCACCTTTTGACCGACACATTTGATCGATACAGAAGTCCTGTTTCCCATCGATCACCACAGACCGATGCACTTGATCGATACAATATCCGCTTGATTCACATCGGTCATTCTTGACCGATATGCTTGATCGATAGGATCTCCACTCTTCTGCTGCATTGTATCGATCAACATAGACCGATACAGATGATCGATAGACACCATAAATCGCCTTACTTAGCTCCTTTTTGCTCCCTCTCAGCTTCGCTAACTCTTTGAATCATTCCCACACTTCCTCCTTGCTCCTTATAGCTTCTTACGTACCTAAAAACATCTTTAATGCATAGAAAATGCAAACTACAACCTAAATGCAACCTAAGTCTAAAAGGAAAGAACAATGGGACTAAAGAGAATGAAAACATGCAAAAGGAGACCAAAACATGGACTAAATGCAAGCCCAAATGATGTAAAAGCATGAGATATCATTATCTATGCCTAAGTCACAGAATTTTAGATCTCTTAGCAAATTCTGACAATCTAAACATGCAGTAATGATCAGGTTCAATTGTTCACGAAACTCATAAGTTAAATCTCTTTGCAAATAGGCGTTTTGCTCATCTAATACTAGTTCATGTGATTAACAATGTTTTTACATCTACCTAGGGTTTTGAAATCCAGATGACTAGTTCAAAAAAAATCGGTATAAATGCAAGCACAGATGAAGAACCAATGAATTTCTTATCAGTTTAGCGATTCTACAAACTCTTCATCAACCTTTGAATGATCCTAACTTAACTAACAGATTACTCAGACATGATTATGAAAACACAAAGCATAGCTGAATAATACTGCATTAAAAACATAAGAAGAGAGAAACAAGGGTTCGAAATCTTCTATAAAAGAGTACAGGATTTGTCTCCCTCAAAAGCTCTGAATAATATCTCTCTCAATCACTCTGAATTCTATGATACAAGATAAAAGACAACAATGGCTGAAAAGCTAATATATACAAGCTAAAACACGAGTTAGGACACTTTTGTAAATAGTGGAACTTCTTGGGCCAAAGTGCAATATCTCTCCATCTTTTAATAAAATGTCGCAATTCTCTTCAGAGGTGGGTGACGAGCGTCACTAGTGCAGTGCAACGGCTTCCGACTTGCTAACTTCGGGGTTGATTCTTGCAATGATACAAAAAGCTCCAGAATCTCCAATTATGCTCCCATCATGCTATAATCTGCAAAGACTCTACTAGGACTACAAAAAAGACCAAAAAGACCATGATATATCAACTCCCCTAGAGTTAGCTTTTGCTTGCCCTCAAGCAAACATCAGACAAAGGACAGGGTCGAGGTTTGAAAACAGAAACTGTCAGCTAAACATTAGTAACGCCACATTGATCAGCACTTTCGAATCCACATACCATAGAGCCAATACAAGATCAAATTTCAGTCTACTTATCACAAGCTTAGCAATCTCTCAAATCCAGCTCAAGCCCCTTCAAGAAATCCAGAATCTCTACTGCTAACTCCTTTTATTAATCTAAGTGTGATATCTCATCAAGGATTTATCAACTCAATCACATTTAGATTCTTTCCCTTCCTTAACTCTGAACAAATCAATCTCAATACAGCTCACCTATTTTCTCTACCCTTAATCTATTTTTTTTTTTTTTTTTTTTTTCAACTTCTTTTCTCATTTTTACAGCCTCAGATATGGTGCTACTCAATACTTGTGTTCCTTGTTAGGAGACAGGTTCATGAGTGTTCACTATTGTTGTTCCTTGTAAGGAGACAGGGTCATGATGCACCATTCATTAGACTTAAGCTCTTAAGGGAAGATCAAAGAGAGACTTCATCTAAACATACTTGTCAGTGTTGAAAGAGAGAATCAAGATCAATGAATATCAAGCCCCAAGATGAAAAGCTTAAAGTTCATTAAGGTGGAGTCAACATCAGATTTTTCAGATTCTCTAAGACATTAAACCCTCTTTGATAGACTGATCTACCTATGACTTTCAACTTAGTAAGACTTGTAATAAGAATCTGTGGCAATGGTTCTTATAAGCATCAATGTTTTGTGGTTAGTTCCAAGAAAAACTGATAGTTTCGAAATTTTGACTATATTAAACAGGTTTTTGACTTAACCTTAAAACTCTCAATACAAAACAAAATGTACATAACGTCAGTAGCCACCTCCCCCAGACTTAAACAATACTGTCCCAGTGTTATTAAGTTTAGATTTTGTAAAGAAGAAGCAAGAGAACATGTAGAATCGATTTTGAAAGTGGTACCTCGCGAAGGGACTAGTGACGAGCGTCACTCAGCATGGGTGACGATCGTCATCGTGTCTGAAACGCCAATGTCATCAGTTATATGTGTTAAATGTTATGTTATCATGTGTACTCCAAAGTCAGACTGTTAGAGCACTCAAACACACTTTAAAAACATCCAAATATAGCATAACTCCTAGTTCAACAAGTTCACAAAACAACTGACAAACTGACTCAAGAGAAAAACATAAAAATGTCTCAAGAGAAATAAAATAAAACGGAAACAGGAACAAGTAACCAGGATAGTAGAGGAGCTAGTCCTCATCCTCACAATCCTAAGCAGGGGAGTGACGGCGGATGCAACCACATATGCTGAGAGTAGCGACAGCGTTCCACAGACCATCGAAGTGCTCAATGACATAGTCATGGAAGGCTATCATATCCATAGGTGTATGAGGTCTAGGAGAGCGCTTCACAGCAGCAATCTCAGGCATGGGTAAGGTCTGACGTCGAGACGGTCCAGCCTGAGCAGCAGCAGAAGAGGAAGACGCGCCAGTAGAAACACCTTTAGGGCATCTGGAAGGAACAAGATGGTGCAGCAGAGTCGGGTGAGACAGGAAACGCAGCTGTTGTGGATCCGCCTGAATTGTAGTGAGCTCTCGGTTGGGCAAGTGAATGCCAACATACTCCCCAACAAGAGTAGTAATGGTCCAGATCAGACTTAGCTTAAGCCATTGCAAGGCTCAACCTTGCCCCATATGTGCCTGATCAGTAAGAGCCCTCGCAGTGACAACCTTGCAAGGCTCTGCGTCGATCTAGAAATGCTGAAAGAGAGGAGTCAGAAGGCTGCCAACGCTGTCTGTCTTGTCACCTGAGCTCGTGAATGGCTTGGTCTTCAGAGAGACCAAGTGCTATGCAAATATCACGCCCAAATTGGCGCAAACCATGCTCTCCTGCGGGATCTCATCATCTAGCATCACAGAGAACCCGTAATTCAGCAAAACGAGCTCGCTCACACGCATCTTACTGGGCGCAGACTTATACAGAATCGTGCTGCCCAGAAGACGTCAAATATAACGCACCACAGGATGTCTGACGTCTGCCTGCGTGCTTGTCTTGGACTCGTAAGTAATGTTCCTAAACTTAGACCAGAAGGTCTGCATATGGGGCCACAACGAAGGCATGATCACGCCTGTGGGATGGTCTTCAAACCCATAATTCTCACAGAGCTCGAAGATGCTGTACCTGTAGCGAATACCTCGAATCAGGAATGTGAGAGTGCCCTGCTGTGCTGTCTTGGCCAGCTTATTCTCATAGTACACGCGAAATTTGGCCAGAAACTAGCGGACCAGATCAGGGTAGAGATCGTACTGTCTGGTCGCCATGGTGCTCATCCCGATCCTTCTGAGAACTCTGGTCACCTCCTCCTTGATGCCCAGCTGGTTCAGCACCTTGCTGTCAGCGAATCGAGTGGGCAAAATCTTTACATCCTGCCACGCATTGTAGAACAGCGTGTCATACTCATTCCAGCCCTCCTGAATGTTGCGAAAGGTACAAAAATCCTTCATTATCTCCTCTCTCGAGGTGCCTTCCTAAGCAATTCCCGAAGCAATTTTCTTATCCTCTCTCATAGGCCATGGAGGCCTGCACACTTGTCCCGTGTTGTCTGGCTGGGCAGAACCGGATGGATCACTTGAAGAAGATGCGGGTCGCTGTCTCTTTTCACATGGAGCCATCTGCAAATCACAAGCAAAACCATCAAAAAATCGACCAAAATTAGTGAAATTTCTAAAATTTAAAAAATCATCAATTCATGGTGAAACAAGCATCAACATTCGTCCCTAATGCTACCAGTAACACAAATCAATCATACATTTAACCCAAATCACCCAAAAATTCCAGATTTTTTCAAGTTTTATCATGAATTCGAAAACTTGCAAATCAACCAATAAAATCACATAGAGATGGTAGCATTCATCTAATACAACCTAAATAACTATGATTCAACAGTTAAATCTAGCTAATCAGGTCGAAAATTGAGTTTTACCAAACCTATGGCAGACTGAAAATTGGGGATTCCGAACACATACCTTGCAGATCTTGAAACAAATAAGAGATTATGAAAGAAAGCTAAAATCCGCACGGATTAGGCTTTTGAATCACTCAAATCGGTTAACAAAATCAAAAAGTTGGAGATTTTTAATTCTATGTGTTTGTGGGTGTTGTGAAGAACTGATTCGGGGAAGAAGAAAAAGAAGTTATAACGCGTACCTGGGCCTCAGACAGGTGACGAGCATCACCCAGTAAGTGGTGACGATCGTCACCGATGGTGGCGAGCTTTCGCCTATTTATTTTTTTTGGTTTTTTTCTTATTTTTTTTATATGTACACGAAAATAATACTATGTACATGAAAATAAAACTTACCACTGGATTGCCTCCCACCAAGCGTTTGTTTTAAGTTTTTAGCTCGACTTGGAATGCTGTTCAGACAGCTGGTGCATCATCCAGAGATACAATGTGTCCTGCTGGAATCTCTGCTTGCGCCCAATAATGAAACTTCTGGGCCAAAAGTGCAAATTCATCTTCATCTTTTAATTAGAACCGTGATTCCTTCCTCAGATGTGGGTGACGAGCAACACCACTGAGTGGTGACGATCGTCACCAGTGCAGCGTAAGCCTTCTGAGTTGCTTCCTTTGGGAATGATTCTTGCTCTGATCCAAAAAGTTCCAAAACCTCCAATTATGCTCCAGTCATGTTATAACCTGCAAAGACTCTACTAGGACTAAAAAGACCAAAAAGACTCAATAATAAGGACTTATACCATGGTTAAAAACCATAAACACCAATATATATCAACTCCCCTAGACTTAGCTTTTGCTTGCCCTCAAGCAAACATCAGACAAAGAACATGGTCGAGGTTTGAAACAGAAACAGTCAGCTAAACATCAGGAACACCACATTGATCAACACTTTCGAATCCACATACCACAGAGCCAACACAAGATTAAATTTTCAGTCAAATCAACATAAGCTTAGCACATCTCTCAAATCTAGTTCAAGCCCTTTGAAGAAATCAAGAATCTTTACTGCTAACTCCTTTTATTATCTAAGTGTGATCTCTCATCAAGGTTTTATCAACTCAATCACTTACAGATTCATTTCCCTTCCTAAACACTGAACAAAACAATCTCAATACAGCTCTCCTATTTTCTCTTCCCTTGATCTATTTTTCTGATTTTTTCAATTTTTCATCTTCTTTTCTCATTTTTCTTACAGTCTAAGATATGGTGCTACTCAATACTTGTGTTCCTTGTGAGGAGACAGGTTCTTGAGTGGTCACTACTATTATTCCTTGTAAGGAGACTAGGTCGTGATGCACCATTCTGCAGACTTAAACTCTTAAAAGCTGTATCAGGGAAGATCCAAGAGAGAATGTATCTAAACATCATTTTCAGTGTTGAAAGAGAGAATCAAGATCAATGAATATCAAGCCCCAAGATAAGAAGTTTAAAGTTCATTAAAGTGGACCTAACAGCAAATTTTCCAGATTCTCTAAGAACATAAACCTTCATTGCTAGACTGATCTACCTATGGCTTTCAACTTAGTAAGACTTGTAATCAACTATTGTGGCAATGGTTCTTATAAGCATCAACGTTATGTGGGTAGTTCCAAGAAAAACTGACAGTTTCAAAATTTTGACTCTATAAAACAGGACTTTGACTCAACTTTAAGACTCTCAAAACAAAATAAAATGTACACAATGTCAGTAGCCACCTCCCCCATACTTAAACAACATTGTCCCTAGTGTTATCAAGTATAGAAGAAACAGAACGCAATGAGCAGAGATAAAAGTGGTACCTCGTGAAGGATGGGGTGACGAGCGTCACCCACCACCGGTGATGATCGTCACCAGGTGGTGAACTCGAGACTGCTCAAATAATTCCGTTCTTCTTCTTCTTTTTTGTGTTTTTTTTGTTAGAAAACGAAAATAAACTACAGTATGAAAACTAGAGAACTCATCAGTGGGTTGCCTCCCACCAAGCGCTTGTTTAAAGTCATTAGCTCGACTTTCAATGCTGCTCAGACAGCTGGTGGATCAGAAGGTGACAGTGAATGCCTTGGAGAAGAATGTCTCCTCATCCATGGTGGTGTATAAGCAACAGATGGGTGGGTGGGTGGGACATCAGTAAGGTGGGTTGTGACTGTGGGTGGGACACTTCTTTTTCCTGTAGAATCATCAAAAGAAAAACCATGCTTTCTACGAGAATCTTGTTGCTTGCATAAGAGTGAAGTAGCTTTTGCACCTTCTAAGTTCTTATTGATGAGATTAAGAGGTTTGGGATTGGTTCCAATAAGTGCATACCTTTGCTTTGTTGCAGGTTTCTGGTTTGTGGAATGTTGAGTTTCCGGTTTGGCAACATATTATGGATTTGCAGCGTAAGGATCATGCTGCACTTTTGCGTCTGGACTGGTGACGATCGTCACTGATCCTGCAGTTCGGGTTTCTGCAATTTTTCTGCAGTTCAGCTTTGCAATCCTTGCCTCCATCACAAACTCGTCTTCCTCCAGTAACTTGTCATTGATTGGGACCTTTTTTTCGAGCCTAGTCGGGAAGATATAATCTTCACTCCAATCATCAATCCCAACAGCTTTCACAGAAGTTTCAGATATTGCTCCTTGAACAGCCAACTTCTTCTCTTGCCCACTATTATCTGATTCATTGACATACCCAGCAGTAATGTCTTTGAATGCTCTATGACAGGATCTTCATCTCTGGAAGTCCTAACAAAAAAGGTTTAACCATCAATGGTGGAACTCCCTCTTAACTTATGCATGTCAAAATTAATGACAACATCACCCAAATCAAGCTCTATGTTCCCCTTTTTCACATCTATGATGGCGCCAGCTGTAGCAAGGAATGATCTTCCCAGAATAAGAGGATCTTTAGGTTCTTCAGCATATTTTAAAACCCCAAAGTCTGTGGGAATCATGCAGCCTTCAATGTTAACATGAACATCCTCTAAGATACCTTCTGGTGTCCTTGTGAATCGATCAGCTAGGATAAGAGAGATCCCAACTGACTTTAAATCAGTCATTCCAATTCTAGCAGCAATAGAGGAAGGCATCAAGTTAATACTTGACCCTATATCACAAAGAGAATGTGAAAACCTTCCTGTTGAGATTGGGCAATCAAGCACAAAGTTTCCTGGACCAGGTAGCTTCTCTGGAACTCTGCTTTGAATTATGGCACTGACTTGTTCAGAAACAATCACCCTCTTCTTCTTCTTTAGAACTGTACCCAAAGAGAATTGCACTAATGTATCTGGTGAGTAATGCTCCTTCCTCAGGACTTACACCATTCACAACCATTCTCTTAACATACCTTCTTAGTGCAGGTCTTGACAGCATCAACAAGAGGAATCTCAACCATCAGCTTGTCTATCAGTGCTTTGCATCTGGCTTCTTCTATCTCATGTTTAGACTTCCTAGGATGCTTGGGGTAGGGTATCTTGGGTCTATAAACGTGTTCCTTGCTATTATCTCCAGTTACAGGTGAAACAGCATCGTTCTGGGGTGGGTGACGATCGTCACCAAGGGGGTGACACTCGTCACTGACTTGTGAAGACCCCCGGTTCCTTTGTAAATTGGTGACGATCGTCACTCAGCCTTGGTGACGCTCGTCACTAAACTCTGAGACTGCAAAATTTTCATCTTTCAACACTATCAGTTGCACGATCTCCTCTGCCCTCAACCTCTTTTTCTGCAGTGTATTAAGCTCCTTTTCACTCCTGACTGTGATGGCATTGGCCTGGTGCTTAGGATTGATATCAGTCCTTCCAGGAAGGAATCCCTCTTGCTTTTGGACAGCTCCTGCAGTTTGAGCAACCTGAACATCCAGCTTCTTCACGTGAGAGTTCAGACTCTCAATTTTTCCATTAAGGTCTTGGCACAACAAATCTAGCTTGCCATTAAAGTCCACTGTAATCTTCTGTCGTCCTTCTAGGATCTGCTCCAGCATAGCTTTCATCTTGTGGTCTTGTGGAGGTGAAGTTTGGTAGGAAGAAGAACTATAATTCCTGTTGAAGTTGCTGTTGTTCTGGTATGGGTTCTCAAACTCAGTCTTCTGGAACTGTGGCTCTGGAATAAAACCAGAAGAGTTCTGGTTTCCTGTGAAGGCGCTCTTCTGATTATTGCCATTGTAACCTCTTTTTCACTGCTTATTCCCAAATCTTGGACTCTGAAAACCTCCTCCATTGATGAAATTAACATCCTTTTGCTCAAATTCTTCAGGATTTTCGAAAGTCTCCACCTCTGCAGCAAACTAGACTGATTTCATTCCCACCAGAAGGCTGTGCATACTGTCTAACTTAGCCTTAACCTCAGCAATTTGGTTCCCGTAATTCATATCAGCCTGTTTCATCCTCTGAAAGTCAGCATTCTTGGTGCTGTTACTGCAGGCCAAGTTTTATATCAATCTGATTGCTTCTTCTGGTCTGTTTGTGTTGAAGTTGCCACTGCTTGAAGCATCCAACACCATCTGGTATTTCCAGTCAATACCTCTGAATAAAATACAAACCAGCTGCACCTGATTGAAGCCATGATGAGGGCAGTCCCTTTTATAAGACTTGAATCTCAGCCAAGAAGCTTTAAAAGCTTCAGTAGAACCTTGGGAAAATGAAGCAATTTTCGTCCTCAGGTCTTCTGATCTAGCATCACCATAGTAGTTGTTCAGAAAAGCATTCTTGGTGTCCTCCCAAGTGGTCAGCGATCCAGGCTCTAGTTGCTTCAGCCATTAAGCTGCGTCTCCTCCAAGTGAGAAAGGAAATAGCTTGCAAAACAGGAAGTCATTGCTAACTCCATTAGCTTTGACACTTGAAGCCAAATCCTCAAACCTCTCAATGTGATCCATAGGGTGCTCATGTGGTAAGCCATGGAAAGGATGCTGTCCCACATGCTGAAAGTAAGCAGGCTTGCGCTCAAAATCGTTCATCTGAAAAGCATGAGGGCGGATTGCAGCTCTGTTGGCATAAAACTGATCAGGTCTGTTGTAATCTTCTAGAGTCTGCTGCACAAAATGCCCAGCGACGTTTACAGCTTTATCTGGTGCTTTCTGAACCAGCTGTTCAGCTATGACATTCCCATTCTGATCCAGCCTCTGCCCTTCTGCATTCCTCTTGTTTCCATCTTTGTCAACTAAATGACCCTCTGCATCTTCAACCAACACAAGTGGAGCAACCATTGTAGACTGTTCCTTAGCTTTCGGATGGAACTCTCCAGCTTAGCTAGCTCATCAATGCCTAAAGTCAAAAGCTCCTTCTCTTTGTTGCTTTTGGTACTGCGATTAGGCATACACCTGAAACCAGCACAAAGAAAAGTAGCAGAAAGTTAGTAAACAAATAAAAACTTAGACAAAATCCTAATACTAAAAATCGATAGGCAGGTATTACTTCCCGGCAATGGCACCAAAAACTTAATAGGGCTCAGGTTTTACCCAAATAAAACTACTACAAGTGCACAGCAATGCAGTTATAGTATAAGGGGTTATCGAATCCCAAGGGAGTAAGTAAACTACACTAGCAGTTATAGATTCAGACTAAGCTAAGCGATAAATAATAAATGCAATGTAAAATAACTAAAAATATGAAAGCAGGTGATATATTGATTGATCTAAGATTCAGAAAACTAAAAGCGCTAAGTCAGGACAATTCGCAGGTTGAATCCTAGTTCATGTGATTAAGTTCTCACATCTATTAAAAAACCTAGGGTTTCGAAATCTAGATGATTAGTCTTAGAAATCGATCTGAATGCAAGTAAAGATGAAGAAGCAATGGATTTCCTAACTGTTTAGCGATTCTACAAACTCTTCATCAACCTTTGAAAAACCCTAACTTAACTAACAAATTACTCAGGCATGGTAAATTGAGAAAACATCAAGAAAAAAATAGATTGCATAAAAGAAATAAGAAATAAATATAAAGGAGTTCGAAATCTACTCTGAAAGAGTCTGATTTGTCTCTCCAAAAGCTCTGCTACAAATCTCTCTCTAGCTCTCTAGAATATAAGATACAAGATAAAAGCCAAAAGAATGGCTTAAAAACCTATTATACAGGCTAAAACACGAGCTGGAACACTTTTACAAATAAGTGAAACTTCTGGGCCAAAAGTGCAAATTCCTCTTCATCTTTTAATTAGAACCGCGGTTCCTTCCTCAGATGTGGGTGACGAGCGACACCACTGAGTGGTGACGATCGTCACGAGTGCAGCTTAAGCCTTCAGAGTTGCTCCCTTTGGGAATGATTTTTGCTATGATCCAAGAAGCTCCAAAACCTCTAATTATGCTCAAGTCATTTTATAACCTGCAAAGACTCTACTAGGACTCTAAAAAGACCAAAAAGACTCAATAAAAAGACTTATAACATGGTTAAAAATCATAAAAACCAAGATATATCAGCCAGATATCTGATTTCATATAGTTCATTAAGTTGAATCAAGCGCCTTTCTGTAGCAGGCTTCAAATCGAAGTTCAGCTTCTTGATAGTCCAATCTGCTTTGTACTCCAATTCAACTGGAAGATGGCATGCCTTGCCATAGTGCAAGTGGAATGGTGTAGTCCCTAATGGCGTCTTGTAGGCAGTCCTGTAAGCCCACAATGTATCATCCAATTGTGCAGACCAGTCCTTCCTTGTCTTCCCTACTGTCTTCTCTAGTATATCCTTGATCTGTCTGCTGGAGACTTCAACTTGTCCACTGGTTTGGGGATGATATGGCGTGGCTAATCTATGCTGAACACCATACTTCTTCAGTAGCTTGTCAAAGACCTTGTTAATAAAGTGAGAACCGCCATCACTTATAACAATTCATGGGACCCAATTCTGGAGAAAATAATGGTCTTAAACAGCTTCAGAACCACTACAAAATCATTAGAAGGAGTAGCCAACGCCTCTACCAACTTGGATATATAGTCAACAGCAACTATAATGTATCTGTTCCTAAAGGATGAAGGAAAAGGACCCATGAAATCAATGCCCCAGCAGTGATAGATTTCAAAATCAAGGATGAAGTTATGTGGCATCTCATGTCTTATGCTAATCTTTCCTCTCCTCTGCCAGGTATCACGTCTTGTAATGAATGCATGTGTATCCTGGAACATAGTAGGCCACCAAAAGCCTGCTTGAAGAACTTTGGATACTGTTTTAAATGTGGCGAAGTGTCCAGCATACCCAGAGCCACAACAACGAAACAAAACGCCTGGAACCTCAGCTTCTGCTATGCTTCTCCCGTAAATCCCATCTGCACAATGTCTGTAAAGATATAGCTCATCCCAGTAAAATCTTCTAAGTTCTCTCAAAAACTTCTTCTTAGCATACCCCTTGAAATCATGTGGTTCATCCTCTGCAGCTAAGTAGTTGGTAATATCGGCATACCAGGGTCGCTTGGGATCAGTTACATCATAGACTTGCGGTTGAAAAGCAGTTCCCAAGCTTGCACAAATTGTTGCCAATAGCTGAGTAGGGTGACGAGCGTCACCAGAGTGGGTGGCGATCATCACTGAGATTTTATCGTGACTTGATCACGAGAATACTGAATTGGTGACCTGTGTCACCCTCCTGGTGTCGCTCATCACTGCCCTGTACTTGCGAGAAAGTTGCAGGTTTTCAATACTTTCATCCTGCACTCGAGTTTCTATCAAGTAAACATTCTCCTCAGGCAAGAAATCATTGAGTGAGACATCATCTTCAATCTAAATCCTGGAGAGATGATGAACTACTCCATTCTCAACTCCTTTTGTATGTTTAACTTCAATATCAAACTCTTGGAGAAGCAGAATCCATCTCAACAACCTTGGCTATGCATCCTTCTTCTGCATCAAGTACTTCAGTGTTGAATGGTCTGTGTGGACCACGACCTTGGAGCCAATAACGTACTGGAAAAACTTCTCAAAGGCAAAGACAACTTCCAACAAATCTTCTCAGTAGTAGCATAGTTCTGCTGAGCTTCATCCTGTGTTCTGCTGGCATAGTAGATGGCGTGAAGCTTCTTGTCTTTCCTCTGTCCCAGCACTGCTCCAACTGCAAAATCGCTGGCATCACACATCACCTCAAAAAGAAAATCCCAGTTTGTAGGTTGCACAATAGGAGCTGTCACCAAAGCCTGTTTGATCTGCTCAAAAGTTGACTGACATTTTGCAGAGAATTCAAACTTTACATCCTTGCAGAGAAGAGCATTAAGAGGTCTTGCAATCTTGCTGAAATCCTTAATGAATCTTCTGTAGAAC
Source organism: Thlaspi arvense (assembly GCA_911865555.2). Classification (NCBI taxonomy): domain Eukaryota; kingdom Viridiplantae; phylum Streptophyta; class Magnoliopsida; order Brassicales; family Brassicaceae; genus Thlaspi; species Thlaspi arvense. Next base: position 20,314,932 of record OU466858.1, on the reverse strand, counting down.
CCAGCATGACCCAGAAAACTCCTCACTACTTTGACAGAATCAGGCACCTGCAGACTTGTCATCACTTCAATTTTCGCCCTATCAACTTCTATGACATCTCCAGAGACTCTTTCACCAAGAAAATGTCACTTCTCCCAAAGAACCAAATGCTTCTCTTCACATCTCTGCAGAACTGCACACAGGTTTTCTAGACAGTCTTTAAAGGAGGACCCATAAAGTGAGAAGTCATCCATAAAGACCTCCATAAACCTCTCAATAATGTCAGTGAAAATCGACATCATGCATCTCTGGAAGGTCGCAGGAGCACTACACAGTCCAAAAGGCATTCTGCGATATGCAAATATGCCATAAGGACAGGTAAAGGTGGTCTTCTCCTGGTCATCTGGATGGATGGGGATCTGAAAAAAGCCTGAATATCCATCTAGGAAGCAGTAATACTTGTGTTTCACTAGCCTCTCTAGCATCTGATCGATGAGAGGCAGAGGGAAGTTATCTTTCCTGGTGGCTGCATTCAGCTTCCTGTAGTCTATATACATCCTGTGTTCAGTCACTGTTCTGGTAGTAATCAGCTCATTCTTGAGCTTTGCGAAATCTGCGCAGCTTACTTAGCAAAAGGGTGAGCTCTGCATTGTTAAATGAAGCATTAACAATAACAGGTTAAGTGGAGTTTTCTCCAAGGAAGTCTTACCTTAGCTCTGCAGGGAGCTGTTTGAGCTCAAGTTTGGGTGCTTTGGCTGCACTCCAGTCGCCCATGGCAGCAGCTTTCACAGTTGTGCTGACTAGCTCTTTCTATGCAACCAGTTGCATGGCATGTGCAGTAGCATCCATCATCTTTGTATAACCAGTAGCAGCTGCATCCAGATGTTCAGCCTCTGCTGTAGAAGTGGTTAATGCCCTCTCTAGGGGATCATCTCGACTCATCTCTTGAAAGATCTACTCAGCAAGGTTAGTGAGAACATCCACATAGAACGTCTGTCCATCTATAGTTGGCCTCTTCATCAGCTTATCCATTGCGAATTTCATCACCAAGTCACCAACATTCAGCTCAATTCTTCCCTTCCTGACATCTATAATGGCTCCAGCAGTGGCCAGGAAAGGTCTGCCAAGAATCGGAGGATCTTTGGGTTCTTCTCCATATTCCAGAACCACAAAATCAGTGGGAATCATACAATCTCCCACTTTAATAGGCACATCCTCTATAACACCTTCAATGACTCTGACTGATCTATCAGCTAGGACAAGAGATATCCTGGTAGCTTTAAAATCGGTCATCCCGAAGCTCTTCGCAACAGAATGAGGCATCATATTCACACTAGAACCAAGATTACACAATGGTCTCTCAAACCTGTCTGAAAAGATTGTGCAGTCCAATACAAAGCTCCCAATATTTGAAAGCTTCTCAGGTACTCTGTTCGGAATCACTGCACTAACCTATTCATTGATCATCATGGCTCCCTGTTCCAAACTCAAGTTGTTGGTGACCATCCTCTTCACATATCTCCTAATAACAGGAGTGACTCACAGCATCAATCAAGGGAATCTCAATAACCAGTTTGTCCATGATAGCCTTGTATTTAACATCTTCAAGCACCTGTTTAGACTTCTTAGGATGCTTAGGATATGGTATCTTAGGCTTATACACAGTTTCCTTAGCTTTGTTTGAAGTCTCGGAGAAATAGTTGTGGTTCGGGGTTGGTGACGACCGTCACCCTCCTGGTGACGAGCGTCACCCTCCTGGTGACAAGTCCTGAGTAACTAGCCCTCTCGTCACCACTACGTTAAACAAATTATTTTCTCTTTGTAAAGTGGGTGACGAGCGACACCCAACAGGGGTGACGATCGTCACTCGATCATTCTTAGCAAGAATTTCGTAATCTTCAAAATCTTCAAGTCCCATGAATTCCTCTCTACACAAACCCTTCTTAAACATTGGTTGAAAGTTTCTTCCACTCCTTAGTGTGATGGAATTCACATGGTGCTTGGGGTTAGCATCAGTCCTTCCAGGAAGGAATCCTTCTTTCCTCTGAACAGCTCCTACAGTTTGAGCAACCTGAACATCCTTCTTCTTCATGTGAGAGTTCAGACTCTCGATTTTTCCATTCAGGTCCTGGTACAGCGAATCTATCTTGCCATTGAAGTCCACTGTCATCATCTGTTGTCCTTCTAGGATCTGCTCCAGCATAGCTATCCATCTTGTTGTCTTGTGGAGTCGCAGATTGGTAGGAAGAAGAACCATAATTTCTGTTAAAGTTGCTGCTGTTCTGGTAAGGTTTTTGAAACTCAGTCTTATGGACCTGAGGCTTTGGAGTGTAACCAGAAGAATTCTGGTTTCCTGTGAAGGTGCTCTTCTGATTGTTACCATTGTAGTCCTTGTTCCACTGCTGATTCCCAACCTTTGACCGTGATATCCTCCTGCATTGATGAAATTAACATCCTCCTGCTCAATCTCCTCAGGATTTTCGAAACTCTCTACAACTGCAGAAAACTTGACTGATTTCTTTCCCACCAGAAAGCTATACTGTCTAACTTAGCTTTAACCTCAACAATTTGGTTCCCATCATTCAAAACAGCTTGTTTCATCCTCTGAAAGTCGGCATTCTTGGTGCTGTTACTGCATGCCAAGTTCTCAATCAGCGTGATTGCATCTTCAGGAAGCTTTGTGTTGAGGTTGCCACTACTAGCAGCATCCAACGCCATCTGGTATCTCCAATCTATTCCTCTGAAGAAAATGCCAAGCAGTTGCACCTGAGTGAAGCCATGATGTGGACAGTCCCTTTGATAAGACTTGAATCTCAGCTTGGAAGCCTTAAAAGTTTCAGTAGATCCTGCTTGAGGGCATGCAAAAGCCAAGTCTAGGGGAGTTGATATATTATGGTTTTTATGGGTTTCAACCATGGTATAGAATCCATTTTATTGAGTCTTTTTGGTCTTTTTAGAGTCCTAGTAGAGTCTTTGCAGGTTATAGCATTTCTGGAGCATAATTGGAGATTATAAAGCTTTTTGGAGCATTGCAAGATGCAGCCACGAAGTGTGCAACTCGGAAGGCGAATACAGAGTTGGGTGACGCTCGTCACCACTCAAGGGTGACGCTCATCACCCGTATAGGAAGGAGTCGTGATGGTTTGTTTAAAGATTGAAGATTGTGTGCACTTTGGCCCATTAAGTTCTAGTATTTACAAAAGTGTTCCAGCTCGTGTTTTAGCTTATATATATTAGGTTTTCAGCCATTGTTGGTTTTTATCTTAGACTTTAGAATTCAGAGTGCTTTAGAGAGGATTTTATTCAGAGCTTTTGGGAAAACAGATCCTGTACTCTTTTTGGAGAAGATTTTGAAACCCTTTATCTTTTATTTTATTCTTTCAATGCAATATTATTCAGCTAGGCTTTGTGATTTCATTCACCATGTGTGAGTAGTTTGTTAGTTTGGTTAGGATTATTCAAAGGTTGATGAAGAGTTTGTAGATATCGCTACCTGTTAGGAATATCTGTCGGTTCTTCATCTGTGCTTGCTTAAAATCGATTTCTTAGACACATCATCTAGAAATCCGAAAATCATAGGTTCTTTAATAGATGTGAGAACATTATTGATAACCTGAACTAGCATTAGATGAGCAAAACACCTTAGTGTAAAGAGATTTGGCTTAGGAGTTTTGTGAACAATTGAACCTGATCATTACTGCATGTTTAGATTGTTAGGATTTGCAAAGAAATTTGAAACTCTGTGATTTAGACATAGTTAACTTCTGCGATGAAAATTGATTAGTTATATATTTGCGATTCATGTTCAAGACGGTTCTTATTCATTCCTGATTTCAAGCATTCTACATTCTCAGATTTAACCTGCGAATTGTCCTGACTTAGCGCTTTTAGTTGTATGAATCTTAGATAAATCAAATTTCGCTTGCTTTCATTGTTTTAGCTATTTGGCATTACATTTATTATCTACAGCTTAGCCTAGTCCGAATCTGTAATTGTTAGCGTAGTTTACTCACTCCCTTGGGATTCAATAACCCCTTATACTTCAACTGCTTTGCTGTGCACTTGTAGTAGATTTTATTTGGGTAAAACCTGAGCCCTATCAATCACACATCCCCATGAGATAGTAACTCGATCCGGACAATCACACATTTAGTTGACACCATGTATTGACCACAGTTCACACTTAACCATTCACAGTCACAGAAACATTGACCTTGCTAAGCAGAAACCACTAACTTACACAAGCAATCAATAAAAATCAGATAACCTAGCAATCAAACGATTCTAGATACAGACCACAGTTACGCACTCACCTTAAACACACAGATAAACGTTTCAGTCCAATGAATCTCGGTGATTTCTCGATCAGAAACAGAGATAGTCGGATACACTTGCGATTTCTCGGCTATTGCTCAGACTGGTCCAGCAAAATCTCAACACATCTCGGCTATCTCTTAACCTGTGCACTTTTACTCAGGCAAGACCTTGTATTCCCTCGGAAACAGTACAAAACAGAGCTATTAGTCCGATGTTACCCGACAGAAACTCGGCACTAATCAGAATATCCGAACAGTTACCAGATTCTCTTGGACAATCAAAGTGCTCTCGGATATCTCATGATCCGCTCAGAACTCCACATATGAACTTGGTTATTCCCTCGGAAAACCCTCAAATCAGAGCGAATGGTCGGATCAGATGAACAGAAACTCGGACAGAACACTCGATCTCTCGGTGATAGTCGGAATCACCGGCGAAGCTTTAATCTCTCTCGGCTAACTCTCGGGATAATCAGAATCTCTCGGATAATCTCTCGGTTAATCTCTCTCTCTCTCCCGCTCTTTTTCTCCCAAAAACGTGTGGCTCTCCCGAGAAATGTCACAGAAATCCACTTTTATACTCACAAAACCTAGAGAACCTGATTATAGCCGGCGTTTCTCAGTCCCAGTCAGGTTTATCCCGGTTAGCTTCAAATTCTCTCGGCTATCGCCTAAGCCACTCGACCATCCATGCAAAAACTAGTTTTTATAGACCAAACTCTCAGCCTACGGGCCCAGTGATACAAAACGTTTTAGGACTTGATTCAATCACCCAAGCTTGTACTAATCAGTTGTAGTATAGCATAGGGTTTTATCAATCCAAAAGGGGAGAATGAAGAAGTAAGAATGCAATAGAGCTTTTAATTCAAGCAAACATAGATAGTTTAGAAGTCTAACAACCTAAGTGATCAAGCAAAGAAGCAAAAGAAAGCAAGCAAAGAGTAGTAAAAGCAATAAGAAACAGAGCATAGACAGAGTGAAAGCTGAACTAAAACAGAGTAAAAGCTAAACTTCAAATATTAATAGATTGTTCAAGATCAAGGCAATGGTGATAGGGTGATTCATGTTCATGTCTAGGGTGATCAAAACAAGCAATTCGAAACACTCAACCTTAGGTAAGAAAAACTAATAAATACTAATCCAATCTCTTAGCACTAATCCCTTCGCTAAATCACATTTCAAACCCACTTTTGGTGGTGTATCTATGACAAGCAATCATTAAAACCAAGTTCCATAAAACCAATTAGCATGCTAGACATAATTTCTTAGGCTAGGTTTACTAATCTATCAAACATCAACTCATATTCTCATGCATAATCAATGTCTAAAGGCAATTTCTCATCAATATGATACTAAGCAATAAGCATGTTCAAGCAAAAAATAATAGATGCAAAGACTCATGATTATCTAAACACCATTTTCAAGCATTGAACTTCATTCAGGAATTTCATCAAACAATTGATGTGCATGTGAAAACCTAAAATCAACTTCTCCAACAAATAGGTACTAAGCATTAAGCGCAATCATATAAGAAAGGGAAAGAAAAGATCTAAGCCCTAATCAAACTAAACAATCACTAAAATCACCCCATCTGCCCTAATCTCAAACCTATAGCAAACTACTCACTAATCACGGTGAAAACCATCAAATCTATGAAGAAAAGATAGTTAATCATGATTAGGGAGACAAAAGATTAAGGCAAATGCAAACAATTATTGAAATAGAAAAAGATTCAAATACAAAGTTGTTCAAAATCTAGAGAAGAAAAGAAGAACTGCTGGATAAAGAGTTGTTCCCAGAAATTAGGAATTGTAAGTATTTATTGGAGTCTCAACGAAAATGGCAAAATTATAAATAAGTGGTCTTCAGTTTGGAATCCTATCGGCCACTCCTTGACCGATTGACTTGACCGATAGGCTCCTGTTGATGGGCTTCTGCTGGTCAATGCGGGTTGAGCGGTTTTATGAAAATTGTGATATCTGTTGAACGGCATATCAGAATGACCTGAAACCAAATCCTCCTGAAATCTAACTCACGTGGCTACAACTTGCATGCAGAGTGAAGATGCTGAATAGAGACGGAGGCTACTCGTCATAGCTGATCTTCAAGTCGGTCAAGATCAATGGTAAAAACTCCAGATGGACATGTGCTCACTTTATTCGCCGTAACTCTTCCACCACTAATGGGAAAGACTCGAAACTAATACCAAACCAAAGCTAACTCAAGTGACTACAAAGTTGATGAAGAACGCCAAGCCAAATCGGGATGCAAACACCTCATCTGAGCTGATCTTCAGTCGATATGGTCATTCGGGTGATTCCCATCAGTCACTCTTTGACCGATGTGTTTGAACGAAATATACACGATGAAATTTTATCGGTCACTCCTCTGACCGATAGGTTTGATCGATAGGTCATCTATCGGTCACTCCTTGACCGATAGCCTTTGTGCTCTGACCGATAGGCTCTGTAGAGATTGGCTGCCTTGGTTCCTCTTGCTTATTTCAGCTCAGCTAGCTTCCTGGTCAACTCCCAAAGCTCCTCCATGCTCCTCATAGCTCCATGAGTACCTAAAAACATCATTTATTCAAGGAAAATAGAAACTACACCCTATGTGCAACCTAATTCTAAAAGGAGAAGAAAATGGGACAAAACATAAGGAAGACATGCAAAAGAGAACCAAAACATGCACTAAATGCAAGCCTAAATGATGTAAATGTATGAGACATCAACACCCCCACACTTGCGTTTTGCTTGTCCTCAAGCAAATAAGAACAAATGGGAGAGTGAGTTTTGAAAGTGGGAGCTCAAAACTAAAAATGTCAAGTTATAGGTTCTAAGATGCAGAGACATTGTTCTACTTTAAAAACTTTAATCATACCCATCATAGCAAACAGTGAACTCTAGCTTAGCCTACACAAGCATTCAAATCAACCAAATCTTTAACATTCATTAATCAGTAACCAATGGATCATGATTGTGCAAATCAAGAAAAAACATTTGGTCAAGGGACATGGTTATGAGATGAAAATGATCTCATTCAAATAAGGGTTCAAAGATTCAGGGGATCACTCAATGAAATGATTCTATCTTAGACAAAATGCTAAAGGTAAAAGCACACCTATGCATGTAAGTCAAAGCTCTCTTCTACTCTTTTTACCCAAGATGAACCTAATAACTTCTAAAACCCCAAGTGAAACTCCTAAATCTACCTTTTCCCAAAGCATTTGATCTCTTTCATCTTCATATTTGGGGAAACTCCTTCTTCTTTTGCTTGTGTGGTTGACTTCTTTTTGGAACTTAATCTTCTTTGTTGCATGATTGGCGCCATTTTCATCACCTTTGGTGGATTGCTTGGTCTGACTTCTCCTTTTGAATGACCTTTTGTAAGCTTTGTTGTTGTTGGCACCTTTCTTCTTTAACACTTAGAACTTTCTTCCTAATTAACTTAACTATAAAATAAACGGTTCCCCCATACTACTAATCCCATACTTCTGCTTCTTCTCAAAAATGTAAACAATTAAAGCTCAAACCACTTACACTACCCTTTCCCAAACTCCTAACCTAATACCAAGCTTAAAATGCAAGCTGGTGTCTACAAGAGAGCTTCTCCTTGCCAGCCTTATTCCTAACACTTTTTGCCAAGATAAAATCGAAAATGATGCAATGCAAGGCCTCACAACTCTCACAATAGTGTTTAGGTTCAGAAAGAAGAATTAGTTTAGGGTGTGGTTAATTGTCCCATAATGATGAGGATCAGCTACTTGGATTAACAAGAGTGGTAAGAATGGAAGAAGATAATCCAAGTATATTTATATGGGTAGCCATGTAATCACTCTCAATGCACAAACAAGATAATTCAAAGTCAGGATTATGGTTCTAATAAGATAGAGTTGGAATCAAATCAAAGCAAGCTTCAGCATAAGACAAGAATATCAATGCATGTAGTCAAGATATGGTGCAGCCTTAACTTCAAACTCAGTACAATGAAATCAAACAACAGATAACCAAGGCACTGAAAACAATTCAAACATTAACATCTTGACAAGTGTTTATCATCTACTCCTTATGCAAATGTATGCAAACCTATATGAAATACATCTAGACTCAATATTAGTGATGTAAATGCAACTAAATGATCTTTTTAGTTCCCAAAAAAATTTGAAAATTTCAAGGATTTCAGTGCACATAGATGAATGCATGAATGCATGAGACTCAAGTATGTAAAAGAGAAAATAAGAAAACAAAACACAATGTTAAATGGAATGCCCTCCCCCTCACTTAAATTACACAGTTTCCTGTGTAATAGAAGCTTGAAGGAGGGTAATGAAAGGTACTCAAAAGTATTCGGAAGGAAAGGATTGGAGTTGTGTACCTTAGAAGGAGTTTTGGTCACATGCGTGACCGATACAGTGACCGATAACTTCCTCTAAATCCTATCGGTCTCTAGCTTGATCGATACACTGACCGAAATATATCCGATTGCTTTCAATCGGTCACTCTTTAGACCGATAGAGTGACCGAAAAACAACCGATATATTTCCATCGGTCAGTAGCTGATCGATAGCTAGACCGATAAGATTCTCACTCAGCGGACCCCTTTCCCTATCGATCAATATTGACCGATAGGTTGACTAGTACATTCTGGGTCCACCACTATCGATCACAGGCTGACCGATAGCATGACCGATAGGGTCTGTATCGGTCTTATCTTGACCGATACGGTAATCGATAGCAGCCAAAATGCACATGTTCTTGCTTCCCAAACTTATAACAACTTGCCTTATACCACATTTGCTCCTGTTATTGAAAAAGAACACAAAAGAAAGCATAAAATGCAATAATATGTACAAGGATAACAAGGGAATACCTCCCAAGTGTTCTTGTTTAATGTCCTCAGCTTGACTTTCCTTGGTTGATCACTCTTGTGGAGGTTCATCAAGGCTGATGTCCACTTCATCTCCCAGAGGCTCACTTTCCATGTATGGCTTTAACCTGTGCCCATTCACTGTGAGTCTTCTCCATTCTTGCTAAACAAAGTCACAGCTTCATATGGCAACACTTCCTTGATCTTGAATGGACCTGACCATCTTGACTTCAGCTTTCCAGGAAATAACCTCAACCTTGAGTTGAATAGCAGTACTTGATCCCCTGCTCTGATGTCTTTGTGTTTGATTCGCTTGTCATGGAAAGCTTTTGTCCTCTCCTTGTAGATCCTAGAACTTTCAAAAGCTTCAAGGCTGTTTTCTTCTAGTTCATGCAAGTTGATGAGTCTCTTTTCTTGAGCTGTCTTAATGTCAAAATTCAGCAACTTTGTTGCCCACAAGGCCTTATATTCCATCTCAACAGGTAGATGACAGGACTTCCCATAATGTAGTGAATAAGAAGTTCTACCAATTGGTGTCTTGAAAGCTGTCCTGTAAGCCCACAAAGCATCATCAAGCTTATTAGACCAGTCATTTCTTGTAACACCAACTGTTTTCTCTAAGATGGCCTTGATATCTCTGTTAGACTCCTCCACTTGGCCACTGGTTTGAGAATTGTAAGGAGTAGCAACCGTGTGCTTGACACCATTCTTCTTGAGAAAACTCTCAAAGACCTTGTTGATGAAATGGCTCCCACCATCACTGAACTCACACCTTGGAACACCAAACCTTGGGAAGATAATTGTCTTGAAGAGCTTCAGCACGAGTTCAGCACAACTCTAGCATCATTTGTTGGACAGGCAATGGCTTCAACCCACTTTGACACATAATCAACAGCTATCAGAATGTACTTGTTCCCATAAGAAGAAGGGAAAGGTCCCATAAAGTCAACCCCCCACACATCAAACAAATCCACTTCAAGGATAGAGTTCAGCGGCATCTCATCCCTCTTGGAGATGTTTCCCTTTCTTTGGCATGCATCACATGAGGAGATGTGAGCTTGGTCGTCCTTGAACAGACTAGGCCACCAAAAACCAGCTTGGAGGACCTTGGAGGCTGTCTTGAATGTTGTAAAATGTCCTCCATAGGCTGAGCCATGGCAATGATGCAGAATTCCTTAAACTTCTTCTTCAGCTACACAGCTTCTGAACAACCCATCATTCCCTCTTTTGTATAGATAGGGCTCATCCCAAAAGTATTGTGAGACATCTCTTAAGAACTTCTTCTTCTGGTGTGAGTTGAGGTGATGTAATATCTGTCCAATCACTAAGTAGTTCACAAAGTCAGCATACCAAGGCAGTTTGTTCTCCTCCAAGCTCTGCACTTCAGCCGCCTTCATTCCTAAAGCATTCAGCTGCTCTTCTGGTAGGGTATCATTGATTGGGACAAAATCATCTATCCTCAGTCTTGAGAGGTGATCAACAACTCCATTCTCAATGCCTTTCTTATCCACAATCTACATGTCAAACTCTTGCAAGAGAAGAATCCATCTAAGAAGTCTTGGCTTGGTGTCTTTGTTGGCATAGATGTGCCTTAGTGCAGCATGATCAGTGTAGACTATGACTTTGGAACCCACTAAGTAGCTTCTGAACTTCTCAAATGCAAAGACAACTGCTAGGAGCTCCTTTTCAGTGGTTGCATACTTTGATTGAGCCTCATCCATTGTTCTGCTGGCATTGTAGATAACATGGGGTTTCTTGTCTACTCTGCCCTAAGACTGTTCCAACAGCATAGTCACTAGCATCACACATGATTTCAAATGGCAAATCCTAGTTTGGAGCTTGGACAATTGGCGCTGACACCAGAGCTTACTTGAGGGTGAGGAATGCTTGCAGACACTCTTCATCAAACACAAACTCTGTCTCCTTACACAACAATCTTGTCAAGGGTCTTGTAATATGTGAGAAATCCTTGATGAATCTCCAGTAGAAACCAGCATGTCCCAGGAAGCTTCTGATTCCCTTTACTTTGTTTGGAGGCTCTAAATGCAGCATCACATCAATCTTTGCCTTGTCCACTTCTATCACCTTCTCGGAGATCTTGTGACCCAACACAATGCCTTCTTGCACCATGAAGTGGCACTTCTCCCAGTTCAGAACCAGCTTAGTGTCTTCAAATCTTTGTAAAACCTGCAAAAGATTGGACAAGCAGACACCAAAGAAGGATCCATAGACACCAAAGTCATCCATGAATACCTCCACCATTTCTTCAAGCAAGCAAGTCAGAAAAGATAGAAGTCATACATCTTTGAAAGGTAGCAGGAGCATTGCATAAACAAAAAGGCGTTCTCCTATAAGCAAATGTTCCATAAGGGCAAGTAAAAGTAGTTTTCTCTTGATCATTAGGATGGATAGGGATCTGAAAGAATCCATTATAATCATCTAAAAAGCAGTAATACTTATGATTTGCTAATCTTTCTAACATTTGGTCTATGAATGGCAAATGAAAGTGATCTTTTCTAGAAGCAGAAATAAGTTTTCTGTAATCTATGCACATCCTATGACCAGTGATTGTTCTAGTTGGTATTAGATCATCATTTTCGTTTTTTACAACAGTGATCCCTCCATTCTTAGGCACCACATGGACTGGTGAGACCCATGTGCTGTCTGAGATGGGATAGATCACTCCTGCTTCAAGCAATTTCAAGATTTCCTTTTTTACTACTTCATTCAAGTTGGGATTTAATCTTCTTTGAGAATCAACAGAAGTTCTTGTCTCATCCTCTAGATGGATCCTATGAGTGCAGAGGTTTGGAGAAATGCCTTGGATGTCATTTAATGAATATCCAATGGTTCTCCTAAACCTGTTTAACACTTTGACAAGTGCATGGATCTCATCATCATTGTGGTTTTCATTGACAATCACAGGGTAAGTGGAGTTAGAGCCTAGGAAAACATACCTTAGCCCTTTGGGAAGAGGTTTGAGCTCCACCTTGGGTGCTCTAAGCTCACTCCAGTCCTCATTCAAGCTGCTCTGCTCTTTGGCGCCAGCTTCATTCCTTGAGGAACCAGCTTCTTGAACTGAGAAGATATCCTTTCTTGTGTATTCCAGTTTCTCAAATGGCTCCTCTTCTTCCAAGACTTTGTGAGAGTCTAACCTTACCTTATAACCCAAGCTTTCCTTATCCAAGTAACCATCTTCTCTATGCTCATTTGTCAAAGCCACTTGAAGTTTATCATCACAGCACAGCTCTTCTTGAACCTCATCATGCAGCTTCTCTAAGATCTCAATTTGGAACACCTGAACTTCAATAGTAGGTTGCTGCATAAATTGCTTGATGTCAAACTTCAGAGACATATCCTTGCCCAACTGTAGCTCAATTTTCCCTTTCTTAACATCAATGACAGCTCCTGTTGTGGCTAGGAAGGGTCTCCCAAGAATGAGAGGATCTCTAGGTTCCTCATCTATATCCAAAACCACAAAATCAGTAGGTATCTCTACACTCCCAATCCTGAGTGGTACATCTTCAAGCAAACCCTTGGGGAGTCTCACTGATCTATCAGCCAATACCAAAGAGATTTTGCAGTACTTGAACTTGGTGAAGCCTAGGTATTGTGCCACAGAGTAAGGCATCAAGCTGGCACTAGCTCCTAGATCACACAAACATTTATCAAACAGAAGTGGACCTATAGAGCAGGATAAGGTAAAGCTCCCTGGATCTCCTAGTTTGTTGGGAGTCAGTCTCTTCTGTTGAATAATGGCGCTACACTCATGTGTGAGGACTACCATCCCTTGTATGTCCTTGGTTCTTTCAGCAACTGCAGCCTTCAAGAATTTCTGATAAGGAGGAACCAGAACAAAGGCATCCAATAGTGGCATTGTGAGTTGGATCTTCTTCATCTTTTCATCAAAGATTCCTTTGTTTTTAGCAACCAGCTGCTTCTAAAACCTTCCAGGAAAAGGTATTGTGGGTTGATAAGAAGGAGGTATGTATCTTGTTTCCTTGATCAACTCCCTAGATACTTCCTTTGGTTTTTCCTTAACCACTTCTCTGGCTTCGGTGTTGTTTGAACCTTTACCAACCTCAACTACTTCATCTTCTTGAGCTTCTTCATTGTCTTTAACCTCCACCCCCTCTTCTTGTTCCTCAGTGTCCACATTGGGTTTAGAAGGTGTCATTCTTGGTGGAAGTTGCTTCCCACTTCTTAGAGTAACAGCTTTGACACACTCTTGTGCGAGGTAGATGGTTGAGCCATGCTTTCTAGTTTGCTGATCTTCATATTCAAAGGACCTAGTTGGGATTGCAAGCTAGATTCAATGCTTTTGTGTATTTCATCAGTCATGCTTTTGTGAATTTCAATCATATTCTTTTGAATCTCAAGAGCCATGATCTTCTGAAATTCTGCATTGTGAAGTTGCTGAAGTTGCAGGAACATTTCCTTAAGGTCCAATGCTTGAGAAGGTTGGGAGGTGGTGGTGCCAACTGCTTGAGAAGAAGAACCTTGATGTTGTTTAGTATGAGTGTCTCCATAATACTGGTGTACACAAACATCATGGTCTTGGTTCATTGTTGGCACCTCTTGTAGGTGAACAGCTTTGGCCTGATGCTCTTTGTAGTGGTGTTGGGAAGCAGCACTAGAAAGAGGTTTAGTGGTCTCACTGATCAGCAAGTCAACATTCTTCTACAAGGCTTCTAGCTTCTCTTCAGTTGCCTTTGATTGTTGATCTTTATTATCTACATAATCCCAATTACTGAGTGCCATGTTCTCCACTAAAAGCCATCCTTCATCAACATCTTTACCAAGAAAGTAGCCATTGCTTGCAGTATCTAGAAGGATTCTTATTGTTGGGAGAACACCTCTATATAGTATGGAAAGCAGCATCTCTTTGGGAAAGCCATGGTGAGGGCATTGGTGAGTGAAGCCTCTGAATCTGTCCCAAGTGTCTCCAAAGCTTTCAGTAGGCCACTGTTTGAAGTTTGTGATCACATTCCTGAAATGTGCAGTTCTTGAGGGAGAGAAGAACTTGGCTAAGAAAGCACCTTTGCATTTTCCCAAGAAGTGATGCTTCCTTATGCTAAAGATTTCTCCCATAATTTAGCTTTATCACCAAGCGAGAATGGAAATAATCTGAGCTTCAAACCATCTTCTGAAACTCCATTAAGCTTTGTCAAACTACATATCCTCCTAAAGTGATCCAAATGTTCAAGAGGATCTTCGTTGGGCAATCCAAAGAACTTCTGCTCTTGAACCATAGTGATCATGCTGCTCTTGATCTCATAGTGATGAGTATCCATGGGTGGGAGAATACCTTGTCTTGAAGCATAACCTGAAGGTATACCAGCAGCACGAATAGGTCTCAATGGTCTCTGAAACAAAGCTCATTGTAAACCATGTGGACCTCTCTGTCCTTGTAAGCCTTGAATTCCTTGAAGTCCTTGTGGACCTTGTGGACCTTGCAAACCAAAACCAGCAGCATACTGATGTTCTTCCATGCTTCAACAGCTGAATTCTGATTCTGCAAACCCAAAATCTTTGACCTTGAATCTCAGTTGTAGTTGTAGACACTTAAGAGCAAGTGTTGTGGTACCTACAAAAGAAATTCTAGACCAAAAGAGAAATCAGTAAACAAAAACGAAAATAACAAAGCTTGATCTCAAGATCTCTACAAATCCTACTGAACAAAGCATTCCCCTAATGGCAACGGCGCCAAATTGATACAAGACTTTTTATGACTTGATTCAATCACCCAAGCTTGTACTAATCAATTGTAGTATAGCATAGGGTTTTATCAATCCAAAAGGGGAGAATGAAGCAGTAAGAATGCAATAGAGCTCTTAATTCAAGCAAACATAGATAGTTTAGAAGTCTAACAACCTAAGTGATCAAGCAAAGAAGCAAAAGAAAGCAAGCAAAGAGCAGTGAAAGCAATAAGAAACAGAGCATAAACAGAGTGAAAGCTGAACTAAAACAGAGTAAAAGCTAGACTCAAATATTAAAAGATTGTTCAAGATCAAGGCAACGGTGATAGGGTGATTCATGTACATGTCTAGGGTGATCAAAACAAGCAATTCTAAACACTCAACCTTAGGTAAGGAACACTAATAAAGACTAATCCAATCTCTTGGTACTAATCCCTTTGCTAAATCACATTTCAAACCCACTTCTGGTGGTGTATCTATGACAAGCAAGCATTAAAACTAAGTTCCATAAAACCAATTAGCATGCTAGACATCTAATCTCTTAGGCTAGGTTTACTAATCTCTTATACAATATATCAAATATCAACTCACATTCTCATGCATAATCAATGTCTAAAGGCAATTTCTCATCAATATGGTACTAAGCATTAAGCATGTTCAAGCAAGAAATGATAGATGCAAAGACTCAAGATTATCTAAACACCATTTTCAAGCATTGGACTTCATTCAGGAATTTCATCAAACACTTGGTGTGCATGTGAAAACCTAAAATCAACTTCTCCAACAAAAAGGTACTAAGCATAAAGCACAATCATATAAGAAAGGGAATGAGAAGATCTAAGCCCTAATGAACCTAAACAATCACTAAAATCACCCCATCTACCCTAATCTCAAACCTAAAGCAATCTACTCACTAATCATGGTGAAAACCATCAAATCTATAAAGAAAATATAGTTAATCATGATTAGGGAGACAAAAGATTAAGGGAAATGCAAACAATTATTGAAATAAACAAAGATTCAAATACAAAATTGTTCAAAATCTAGGAAGGAAAAGAAGAACTGCTGGATAAAGAGTTGTTACCAGAAATTAAGGATTTTAAGTATTTATAGGAGTCTCAGCTTGACCGATAGGCTCCTGTCGATGGGCTTCTGCTGGTCAATGCGGGTTGAGCGGTTTCACGAAAATTACGATATCTGTTGAACGACATATCAGAATGACCTGAAACCAAGTCCTCCTGAAAGCTAACTCATGTGGCTACAACTTTCAGGAAGAGTGAAGATGCTGAATAGAGACGGAGTCTACTCGTCCGAGCTGATCTTCAAGTCGGTCAAGATCAACAGTAAAATTTCCAGATGGACATGTGCTAGCTTTATTCGCCATAACTCTTCCACCACTGATGGGAATGACTCGGAACTAATACCAAACGAAAGCTAACTCAAGTGGATACAAAGTTGATGAAGAACGCCGAAGCCAAATCAGGACGCAAACACCTCATCTGAGCTGATCTTCAGTCGATATGGTCCTTCAGGTGATTCCCATCAGTCACTCTTTAACCGATAGGTTTGACCGAAATATACACGGTAAACTTCTATCGGTCACTCCTCTAACCGATAGGTTTGATTGATAGATCATCTATCGGTCACTCCTTGACCGATAGCCTTCGTGCTCTGACCGATAGGCTCTGTAGAGATTGGCTGCCTTGGTTCCTCTTGCTTATTTCAGCTCAGCTAGCTTCCTGGTCAACTCCCAAAGCTTCTCCATGCATCTCATAGCTCCATGAGTACCTAAAAACATCCTTTATTCAAGGAAAATGCAAACTACACCCTAAGTGCAACCTAAGCCTAAAAGGAGAAGAAAATGGGACAAAAGATAAGGAAGACATGCAAAAGAGAACAAAAACATGCACTAAATGCAAGCCTAAATGATGTAAATGTATGAGACATCACCCATCCCATTTTTATTCGACTAAAAATCCTTTTCTCTCAGACATAGTCCACTTTCTATCGGACATACCCATTTTTCTATCGGATATGGTCCACCCTGCTCGGCCAGCCCGGACATCCTTCGACTATTTCCCAGTCATTACTCGACTATAGTCTGAACCTCTCATTCATACGGAATTTTTACTTGACTGAACTCATCGGACAACCTCCCGTCCGGCTCGATCATTCCAGATTTTCTTGGATACAGATTCTACAGGTTCCTTCATTGTAGGCTGTGTAGTGTCTCTTTGTGCTTCATCAACCACTTCTTTTCCTTACCCCACACACTCTGCTTCACCTTTCCTTTCTATTTCTGATTCAGCTTCGGCTTCTTCTTCACCAGTCTCAAGAGAGACCACCCCCCCCCCACCCCCCCCCCCCCCCCCCCCCACACCATCAGTCTAAAAACTTCTTCTTCATCAGTCTCATGTGCTCACTTTATTCGCCGTAACTCTTCCACCACTAATGGGAAAGACTCGAAACTAATACCAAACCAAAGCTAACTCAAGTGACTACAAAGTTGATGAAGAACGCCGAGCCAAATCGGGATGCAAACACCTCATCTGAGCTGATCTTCAGTCGATATGGTCATTCGGGTGATTCCCATCAGTCACTCTTTGACCGATGTGTTTGAATGAAATATACACGATGAACTTTTATCGGTCACTCCTCTGACCGATAGGTTTGATCGATAGGTCATCTATCGGTCACTCCTTGACCGATAGCCTTTGTGCTCTGACCGATAGGCTCTGCAGAGATTGGCTGCCTTGGTTCCTCTTGCTTATTTCAGCTCAGCTAGCTTCCTGGTCAACTCCCAAAGCTCCTCCATGCTCCTCATAGCTCCATGAGTACCTAAAAACATCATTTATTCAAGAAAAATGGAAACTACACCCTATGTGCAACCTAATTCTAAAAGGAGAAGAAAATGGGACAAAACATAAGGAAGACATGCAAAAGAGAACCAAAACATGCACTAAATGCAAGCCTAAATGATGTAAATGTATGAGACATCAACACCCCCACACTTGCGTTTTGCTTGTCCTCAAGCAAATAAGAACAAATGGGAGAGTGAGTTTTGAAAGTGGGAGCTCAAAACTAAAGATGTCAAGTTATAGGTTCTAAGATGCAGAGACATTGTTCTACTTTAAAAACTTTAGTCATACCCATCATAGCAAACAGTGAACTCTAGCTTAGCCTACACAAGCATTCAAATCAACCAAATCTTTAACATTCATTAATCAGTAACCAATGGATCATGATTATGCAAATCAAGAGAAAACATTTGGTCAAGGGACATGGTTATGAGATGAAAATGATCTCATTCAAATAAGGGTTCAAAGATTCAGGGGATCACTCAATGAAATGATTCTATCTTAGACAAAATGCTAAAGGTAAAAGCACACCTATGCATGTAAGTCAAAGCTCTCTTCTACTCTTTTTACCCAAGATGAACCTAATAACTTCTAAAACCCCAAGTGAAACTCCTAAATCTACCTTTTCCCAAAGCATTTGATCTCTTTCATCTTCATATTTGGGGAAACTCCTTCTTCTTTTGCTTGTGTGGTTGACTTCTTTTTGGAACTTAATCTTCTTTGTTGCATGATTGGCGCCATTTTCATCACCTTTGGTGGATTGCTTGGTCTGACTTCTCCTTTTGAATGACCTTTTGTAAGCTTTGTTGTTGTTGGCACCTTTCTTCTTTAACACTTAGAGCTTTCTTCCTAATTAACTTAACTATAAAATAAACGGTTCCCCCATACTACTAATCCCATACTTCTGCTTCTTCTCAAAGATGTAAACAATTAAAGCTCAAACCACTTACACTACCCTTTCCCAAACTCCTAACCTAATACCAAGCTTAAAATGCAAGCTGGTGTCTACAAGAGAGCTTCTCCTTGCCAGCCTTATTCCTAACACTTTTTGCCAAGATAAAATCGAAAATGATGCAATGCAAGGCCTCATAACTCTCACAATAGTGTTTAGGTTCAGAAAGAAGAATTGGTTTAGGGTGTGGTTAATTGTCCCATAATGATGAGGATCAGCTACTTGGATTAACAAGAGTGGTAAGAATGGAAGAAGATAATCCAAGTATATTTATATGGGTAGCCATGTAATCACTCTCAATGCACAAACAAGATAATTCAAAGTCAGGATTATGGTTCTAATAAGATAGAGTTGGAATCAAATCAAAGCAAGCTTCAGCATAAGACAAGAATATCAATGCATGTAGTCAAGATATGGTGCAGCCTTAACTTCAAACTCAGTACAATGAAATCAAACAACAGATAACCAAGGCACTGAAAACAATTCAAACATTAACATCTTGACAAGTGTTTATCATCTACTCCTTATGCAAATGTATGCAAACCTATATGAAATACATCTAGACTCAATCTTAGTGATGTAAATGCAACTAAATGATCTTTTTAGTTCCCAAAAAAATTTGAAAATTTCAAGGATTTCAGTGCACATAGATGAATGCATGAATGCATGAGACTCAAGTATGTAAAAGAGAAAATAAGAAAACAAAACACAATGTTAAATGGAATGCCCTCCCCCTCACTTAAATTACACAGTTTCCTGTGTAATAGAAGCTTGAAGGAGGGTAATGAAAGGTACTCAAAAGTATTCAGAAGGAAAGGATTGGAGTTGTGTACCTTAGAAGGAGTTTTGGTCACATGCGTGACCGATACAGTGACTGATAACTTCCTCTAAATCCTATCGGTCTCTAGCTTGATCGATACACTGACCGAAATATATCCGATTGCTTTCAATCGGTCACTCTTTAGACCGATAGAGTGACCGAAAAACAACCGATATATTTCCATCGGTCAGTAGCTGATCGATAGCTAGACCGATAAGATTCTCACTCAGCGGACCCCTTTCCCTATCGATCAATATTGACCGATAGGTTGACTAGTACATTCTGGGTCCACCACTATCGATCACAGGCTGACCGATAGCATGACCGATAGGGTCTGTATCGGTCTTGTCTTGACCGATACGGTAATCGATAGCAGCCAAAATGCACCTGTTCTTGCTTCCCAAACTTATAACAACTTGCCTTATACCACATTTGCTCCTGTTATTGAAAAAGAACACAAAAGAAAGCATAAAATGCAATAATATGTACAAGGATAACAAGGGAATACCTCCCAAGTGTTCTTGTTTAATGTCCTCAGCTTGACTTTCCTTGGTTGATCACTCTTGTGGAGGTTCATCAAGGCTGATGTCCACTTCATCTCCCAGAGGCTCACTTTCCATGTATGGCTTTAACCTGTGCCCATTCACTGTGAGTCTTCTCCATTCTTGCTAAACAAAGTCACAGCTTCATATGGCAACACTTCCTTGATCTTGAATGGACCTGACCATCTTGACTTCAGCTTTCCAGGAAATAACCTCAACCTTGAGTTGAATAGCAGTACTTGATCCCCTGCTCTGATGTCTTTGTGTTTGATTCGCTTGTCATGGAAAGCTTTTGTCCTCTCCTTGTAGATCCTAGAACTTTCAAAAGCTTCAAGGCTGTTTTCTTCTAGTTCATGCAAGTTGATGAGTCTCTTTTCTTGAGCTGTCTTAATGTCAAAATTCAGCAACTTTGTTGCCCACAAGGCCTTATATTCCATCTCAACAGGTAGATGACAGGACTTCCCATAATGTAGTGAATAAGAAGTTCTACCAATTGGTGTCTTGAAGGCTGTCCTGTAAGCCCACAAAGCATCATCAAGCTTATTAGACCAGTCATTTCTTGTAACACCAACTGTTTTCTCTAAGATGGCCTTGATCTCTCTGTTAGACTCCTCCACTTGGCCACTGGTTTGAGGATTGTAAGGAGTAGCAACCTTGTGCTTGACACCATTCTTCTTGAGAAAACTCTCAAAGACCTTGTTGATGAAATGGCTCCCACCATCACTGAACTCACACCTTGGAACACCAAACCTTGGGAAGATAATTGTCTTGAAGAGCTTCAGCACAACTCTAGCATCATTTGTTGGACAGGCAATGGCTTCAACCCACTTTGACACATAATCAACAGCTATCAGAATGTACTTGTTCCCATAAGAAGAAGGGAAAGGTCCCATAAAGTCAACCCCCCACACATCAAACAAATCCACTTCAAGGATAGAGTTCAGCGGCATCTCATCCCTCTTGGAGATGTTTCCCTTTCTTTGGCATGCATCACATGAGGAGATGTGAGCTTGGTCGTCCTTGAACAGACTAGGCCACCAAAAACAGCTTGGAGGACCTTGGAGGCTGTCTTGAATGTTGTAAAATGTCCTCCATAGGCTGAGCCATGGCAATGATGCAGAATTCCTTAAACTTCTTCTTCAGCTACACAGCTTCTGAACAACCCATCATTCCCTCTTTTGTATAGATAGGGCTCATCCCAAAAGTATTGTGAGACATCTCTTAAGAACTTCTTCTTCTGGTGTGAGTTGAGGTGATGTAATATCTGTCCAATCACTAAGTAGTTCACAAAGTCAGCATACCAAGGCAGTTTGTTCTCCTCCAAGCTCTGCACTTCAGCCGCCTTCATTCCTAAAGCATTCAGCTGCTCTTCTGGTAGGGTATCATTGATTGGGACAAAATCATCTATCCTCAGTCTTGAGAGGTGATCAACAACTCCATTCTCAATGCCTTTCTTATCCACAATCTACATGTTAAACTCTTGCAAGAGAAGAATCCATCTAAGAAGTCTTGGCTTGGTGTCTTTGTTGGCATAGATGTGCCTTAGTGCAGCATGATCAGTGTAGACTATGACTTTGGAACCCACTAAGTAGCTTCTGAACTTCTCAAATGCAAAGACAACTGCTAGGAGCTCCTTTTCAGTGGTTGCATACTTTGATTGAGCCTCATCCATTGTTCTGCTGGCATTGTAGATAACATGGGGTTTCTTGTCTACTCTGCCCTAAGACTGTTCCAACAGCATAGTCACTAGCATCACACATGATTTCAAATGGCAAATCCTAGTTTGGAGCTTGGACAATTGGCGCTGACACCAGAGCTTACTTGAGGGTGAGGAATGCTTGCAGACACTCTTCATCAAACACAAACTCTGTCTCCTTACACAACAATCTTGTCAAGGGTCTTGTAATATGTGAGAAATCCTTGATGAATCTCCTGTAGAAGCCAGCATGTCCCAGGAAGCTTCTGATTCCCTTTACTTTGTTTGGAGGCTCTAAATGCAGCATCACATCAATCTTTGCCTTGTCCACTTCTATCACCTTCTCGGAGATCTTGTGACCCAACACAATGCCTTCTTGCACCATGACGTGGCACTTCTCCCAGTTCAGAACCAGCTTAGTGTCTTCAAATCTTTGTAAAACCTGCAAAAGATTGGACAAGCAGACACCAAAGAAGGATCCATAGACACCAAAGTCATCCATGAATACCTCCACCATTTCTTCAAGCAAGCAAGTCAGAAAAGATAGAAGTCATACATCTTTGAAAGGTAGCAGGAGCATTGCATAAACAAAAAGGCGTTCTCCTATAAGCAAATGTTCCATAAGGACAAGTAAAAGTAGTTTTCTCTTGATCATTAGGATGGATAGGGATCTGAAAGAATCCATTATAATCATCTAAAAAGCAGTAATACTTATGATTTGCTAATCTTTCTAACATTTGGTCTATGAATGGCAAATGAAAGTGATCTTTTCTAGAAGCAGAAATAAGTTTTCTGTAATCTATGCACATCCTATGACCAGTGATTGTTCTAGTTGGTATTAGATCATCATTTTCGTTT
This sequence comes from Thlaspi arvense, assembly GCA_911865555.2. NCBI lineage: Eukaryota > Viridiplantae > Streptophyta > Magnoliopsida > Brassicales > Brassicaceae > Thlaspi > Thlaspi arvense. The sequence goes on along the minus strand of OU466858.1, from coordinate 20,292,346 downwards.
TTTACAACAGTGATCCCTCCATTCTTAGGCACCACATGGACTGGTGAGACCCATGTGCTGTCTGAGATGGGATAGATCACTCCTGCTTCAAGCAATTTCAAGATTTCCTTTTTTACTACTTCATTCAAGTTGGGATTTAATCTTCTTTGAGAATCAACAGAAGTTCTTGTCTCATCCTCTAGATGGATCCTATGAGTGCAGAGGTTTGGAGAAATGCCTTGGATGTCATTTAGTGAATATCCAATGGTTCTCCTAAACCTGTTTAACACTTTGACAAGTGCATGGATCTCATCATCATTGTGGTTTTCATTGACAATCACAGGGTAAGTGGAGTTAGAGCCTAGGAAAACATACCTTAGCCCTTTGGGAAGAGGTTTGAGCTCCACCTTGGGTGCTCTGAGCTCACTCCAGTCCTCATTCAAGCTGCTCTGCTCTTTGGCGCCAGCTTCATTCCTTGAGGAACCAGCTTCTTGAACTGAGAAGATATCCTTTCTTGTGTATTCCAGTTTCTCAAATGGCTCCTCTTCTTCCAAGACTTTGTGAGAGTCTAACCTTACCTTATAACCCAAGCTTTCCTTATCCAAGTAACCATCTTCTCCATGCTCATTTGTCAAAGCCACTTGAAGTTTATCATCACAGCACAGCTCTTCTTGAACCTCATCATGCAGCTTCTCTAAGATCTCAATTTGGAACACCTGAACTTCAATAGTAGGTTGCTGCATAATTTGCTTAATGTCAAACTTCAGAGACATATCCTTGCCCAACTGTAGCTCAATTTTCCCTTTCTTAACATCAATGACAGCTCCTGTTGTGGCTAGGAAGGGTCTCCCAAGAATGAGAGGATCTCTAGGTTCCTCATCTATATCCAAAACCACAAAATCAGTAGGTATCTCTACACTCCCAATCCTGAGTGGTACATCTTCAAGCAAACCCTTGGGGAGTCTCACTGATCTATCAGCCAATACCAAAGAGATTTTGCAGTACTTGAACTTGGTGAAGCCTAGGTACTGTGCCACAGAGTAAGGCATCAAGCTGGCACTAGCTCCTAGATCACACAAACATTTATCAAACAGAAGTGGACCTATAGAGCAGGGTAAGGTAAAGCTCCCTGGATCTCCTAGTTTGTTGGGAGTCAGTCTCTTCTGTTGAATAATGGTGCTACACTCATGTGTGAGGACTACCATCCCTTGTATGTCCTTGGTTCTTTCAGCAACTGCAGCCTTCAAGAATTTCTGATAAGGAGGAACCAGAACAAAGGCATCCAATAGTGGCATTGTGAGTTGGATCTTCTTCATCTTTTCATCAAAGAGTCCTTTGTTTTTAGCAACCAGCTGCTTCTAAAACCTTCCAAGAAAAGGTATTGTGGGTTGATAAGGAGGAGGTATGTATCTTGTTTCCTTGATCAACTCCCTAGATACTTCCTTTGGTTTTTCCTTAACCACTTCTCTGGCTTCGGTGTTGTTTGAACCTTTACCAACCTCAACTACTTCATCTTCTTGAGCTTCTTCATTGTCTTTAACCTCCACCCCCTCTTCTTGTTCCTCAATGTCCACATTGGGTTTAGAAGGTGTCATTCTTGGTGGAAGTTGCTTCCCACTTCTTAGAGTAACAGCTTTGACACACTCTTGTGCGAAGTAGATGGTTGAGCCATGCTTTCTAGTTTGCTGATCTTCATATTCAAAGGACCTAGTTGGGATTGCAAGCTAGATTCAATGCTTTTGTGTATTTCATCAGTCATGCTTTTGTGAATTTCAATCATATTCTTTTGAATCTCAAGAGCCATGATCTTCTGAAATTCTGCATTGTGAAGTTGCTGAAGTTGCAGGAACATTTCCTTAAGGTCCAATGCTTGAGAAGGTTGGGAGGTGGTGGTGCCAACTGCTTGAGAAGAAGAACCTTGATGTTGTTTAGTATGAGTGTCTCCATAATACTGGTGTACACAAACATCATGGTCTTGGTTCATTGTTGGCACCTCTTGTAGGTGAACAGCTTTGGCCTGATGCTCTTTGTAGTGGTGTTGGGAAGCAGCACTAGAAAGAGGTTTAGTGGTCTCACTGATCAGCAAGTCAACATTCTTCTACAAGGCTTCTAGCTTCTCTTCAGTTGCCTTTGATTGTTGATCTTTATTATCTACATAATCCCAATTACTGAGTGCCATGTTCTCCACTAAAAGCCATCCTTCATCAACATCTTTACCAAGAAAGTAGCCATTGCTTGCAGTATCTAGAAGGATTCTTATTGTTGGGAGAACACCTCTATATAGTATGGAAAGCAGCATCTCTTTGGGAAAGCCATGGTGAGGGCATTGGTGAGTGAAGCCTCTGAATCTGTCCCAAGTATCTCCAAAGCTTTCAGTAGGCCACTGTTTGAAGTTTGTGATCACATTCCTGAAGTGTGCAGTTCTTGAGGGAGAGAAGAACTTGGCTAAGAAAGCACCTTTGCATTTTCCCAAGAAGTGATGCTTCCTTATGCTAAAGATTTCTCCCATAATTTAGCTTTATCACCAAGCGAGAATGGAAATAATCTGAGCTTCAAACCATCTTCTGAAACTCCATTAAGCTTTGTCAAACTACATATCCTCCTAAAGTGATCCAAATGTTCAAGAGGATCTTCGTTGGGCAATCCAAAGAACTTCTGCTCTTGAACCATAGTGATCATGCTGCTCTTGATCTCATAGTGATGAGTATCCATGGGTGGGAGAATACCTTGTCTTGAAGCATAACCTGAAGGTATACCAGCAGCACGAATAGGTCTCAATGGTCTCTGAAACAAAGCTCATTGTAAACCATGTGGACCTCTCTGTCCTTGTAAGCCTTGAATTCCTTGAAGTCCTTGTGGACCTTGTGGACCTTGCAAACCAAAACCAGCAGCATACTGATGTTCTTCCATGCTTCAACAGCTGAATTCTGATTCTGCAAACCCAAAATCTTTGACCTTGAATCTCAGTTGTAGTTGTAGACACTTAAGAGCAAGTGTTGTGGTACCTACAAAAGAAATTCTAGACCAAAAGAGAAATCAGTAAACAAAAAACGAAAATAACAAAGCTTGATCTCAAGATCTCTACAAATCCTACTGAACAAAGCATTCCCCTAATGGCAACGGCGCCAAATTGATACAAGACCTTTTATGACTTGATTCAATCACCCAAGCTTGTACTAATCAATTGTAGTATAGCATAGGGTTTTATCAATCCAAAAGGGGAGAATGAAGCAGTAAGAATGCAATAGAGCTCTTAATTCAAGCAAACATAGATAGTTTAGAAGTCTAACAACCTAAGTGATCAAGCAAAGAAGCAAAAGAAAGCAAGCAAAGAGCAGTGAAAGTAATAAGAAACAGAGCATAAACAGAGTGAAAGCTGAACTAAAACAGAGTAAAAGCTAGACTTCAAATATTAAAAGATTGTTCAAGATCAAGGCAACGGTGATAGGGTGATTCATGTACATGTCTAGGGTGATCAAAACAAGCAATTCTAAACACTCAACCTTAGGTAAGGAACACTAATAAAGACTAATCCAATCTCTTGGTACTAATCCCTTTGCTAAATCACATTTCAAACCCACTTCTGGTGGTGTATCTATGACAAGCAAGCATTAAAACCAAGTTCCATAAAACCAATTAGCATGCTAGACATCTAATCTCTTAGGCTAGATTTACTAATCTCTTATACAATATATCAAATATCAACTCACATTCTCATGCATAATCAATGTCTAAAGGCAATTTCTCATCAATATGGTACTAAGCATTAAGCATGTTCAAGCAAGAAATGATAGATGCAAAGACTCAAGATTATCTAAACACCATTTTCAAGCATTGGACTTCATTCAGGAATTTCATCAAACACTTGGTGTGCATGTGAAAACCTAAAATCAACTTCTCCAACAAAAAGGTACTAAGCATAAAGCACAATCATATAAGAAAGGGAATGAGAAGATCTAAGCCCTAATGAACCTAAACAATCACTAAAATCACCCCATCTACCCTAATCTCAAACCTAAAGCAATCTACTCACTAATCATGGTGAAAACCATCAAATCTATAAAGAAAATATAGTTAATCATGATTAGGGAGACAAAAGATTAAGGGAAATGCAAACAATTATTGAAATAAACAAAGATTCAAATACAAAATTGTTCAAAATCTAGGAAGGAAAAGAAGAACTGCTGGATAAAGAGTTGTTACCAGAAATTAAGGATTTTAAGTATTTATAGGAGTCTCAGCTTGACCGATAGGCTCCTGTCGATGGGCTTCTGCTGGTCAATGCGGGTTGAGCGGTTTCACGAAAATTACGATATCTGTTGAACGACATATCAGAATGACCTGAAACCAAGTCCTCCTGAAAGCTAACTCATGTGGCTACAACTTTCAGGAAGAGTGAAGATGCTGAATAGAGACGGAGTCTACTCGTCCGAGCTGATCTTCAAGTCGGTCAAGATCAACAGTAAAATTTCCAGATGGACATGTGCTAGCTTTATTCGCCATAACTCTTCCACCACTGATGGGAATGACTCGGAACTAATACCAAACGAAAGCTAACTCAAGTGGATACAAAGTTGATGAAGAACGCCGAAGCCAAATCAGGACGCAAACACCTCATCTGAGCTGATCTTCAGTCGATATGGTCCTTCAGGTGATTCCCATCAGTCACTCTTTAACCGATAGGTTTGACCGAAATATACACGGTAAACTTCTATCGGTCACTCCTCTAACCGATAGGTTTGATTGATAGGTCATCTATCGGTCACTCCTTGACTGATAGCCTTCGTGCTCTGACCGATAGGCTCTGTAGAGATTGGCTGCCTTGGTTCCTCTTGCTTATTTCAGCTCAGCTAGCTTCCTGGTCAACTCCCAAAGCTTCTCCATGCATCTCATAGCTCCATGAGTACCTAAAAACATCCTTTATTCAAGGAAAATGCAAACTACACCCTAAGTGCAACCTAAGTCTAAAAGGAGAAGAAAATGGGACAAAAGATAAGGAAGACATGCAAAAGAGAACAAAAACATGCACTAAATGCAAGCCTAAATGATGTAAATGTATGAGACATCACCCATCCCATTTTTATTCGACTAAAAATCCTTTTCTCTCAGACATAGTCCACTTTCTCTCGGACATACCCATTTTTCTATCGGATATGGTCCACCCTGCTCGGCCAGCCCGGACATCCTTCGACTATTTCCCAGTCATTACTCGACTATAGTCTGAACCTCTCATTCATACGGAATTTTTACTTGACTGAACTCATCGGACAACCTCCCGTCCGGCTCGATCATTCCAGATTTTCTTGGATACAGATTCTACAGGTTCCTTCATTGTAGGCTGTGTAGTGTCTCTTTGTGCTTCATCAACCACTTCTTTTCCTTACCCCACACACTCTGCTTCACCTTTCCTTTCTATTTCTGATTCAGCTTCGGCTTCTTCTTCATCAGTCTCAAGAGAGACCACCCCCCCCCCCCCTTTACTTTGCTTCTCAATGTCCACATGGAGAGGTTTTGGTGCTGCAGGACCTTGTAGCTGTTTACTACTCCTAGTAGTTATTGCTTGCACAGCTGGTGGTAGTTGTTGTGGAGCTGTAGGAGAGCAGACCTTGCTGGCTTTTAGCAAAGCAAGCTCATTACAAACATTCTCAAACTCCTGCAGTAGATTAGCATGCATCTCCATTGTGTTGTTTTTATTAGCAAGCATCTCCATTGTGTGCTTTTGATTAGCAAGCATCTCTAGTTGATGTGCAGCCTTCATCTCTATTGTACTCAGTGTGTGAGCCACAAGTAGCTGCTCAAACAGTCTAGATGTGGCTGTATCAGGCATAGATGGTGGTGTAGTTGAAGGACTAGGGATAACCTGAACTGGTTAAGCTGCTACTTGATGTTTACGCACAGACTTTGTTGCATACATACTCTCCTGAAGTGCTTGATGTGAAGGTGTAAAGCTGTGGTGTTGTTGAATGAAAACACCAAGTTGGTTGTCTAATGGAGCATTCTCCTTTGTGTTCACCTGAGGACTGAAAGCAATGTAGATGTCATAGCTTATATCATTGTATGGCTTATGATGAACATTCTGTTGTTGCTGTACAAAGTAGGCTTCAGCTTCTAAATTGTAAGTATGTCCAAGAGCTGATGTCTTCTCCTTAACCATTGGTGATTAATGTAAAGATAGCCCCAAGATGGTGATGGTGGGCATTTGAGCTTTGCGAGAACGCCTCAAATTTTCTTCACCATGGAGTTGTTCTTCCTCTGAGAATCTATCACCCAAGTCCATCTGGCCTCATCTGAAACATCTGCAGAAAGTGGAGGGAGATCAAACTCACCAGAATATGGAGGAAGGAGGTGCTCCATCGAATCAGTCTTCTGTGCAAAGGTAACTGGCACTGTATCATCCTCCATGTGAGACTGTAAAAAGCTGGCTCTACAAGAGGTACTTCGTCGGCTAGGTGGAGCAGTTGAGGTGGAAATGTGGCACAAATACTCGGGTGCTGGTAAGAACTCCAAATTCTCCCTAGAAGTGAGAGTAGTGAGAGCAGCAAGTGGAAGCTGGCAACGCTGAAGCAAACCAGCACGATCGTGAAACTGGTACTTATAATTGGGCTTGAGGATGAAGCTTCTCTTAAGGTAATCTTCATCAAGATGGTGTACCTTGTCCACCTGCGGAGTCGTAGTGAGGTCAACTGTCTCCATCTTCATTGTGGTTGTCTTGAGGCCTCTGAACTTTTTATGGGCTAACAGTGCAGCGAAGATAGCCCTAAGTTTTATGTCTAATCGCTCTGGACTCGCCTCATTGTAACAGCGGTGGAGAGAGGGAGGAAGTCCAAAATGTATCAACAACAGCTCATCAAAAGTCAATGCCCCTTGCTCTTCCTTAGCAAACTGTGTGGTACCTAAAGTCTTCGCCATAACACAAATGACAGGATTCCTGATTATACTGAGCATAGCAACATGTGACTGATATGACCCTGAAGCAATCAAATTCCGCAGCCCAACAGCTTGTGGAAATTCTGTAGGAATTCTGCAACTCTCTATATCACTGTCAAAACCATACAGATCACACAATTCTCCAATAGAGATCTCATAATAAACACTACTAGATAAGTAGGAGAGAGTTTGTAGCATCCATATCCGAGAAAATCTGGAATGATCAAGCCGGACAGGAGGTTGTCCGAAGGAACATGAGTTCAATCAAGGGAAAAATCTGTATGAATGGGAGGTTCAGACTATAGTAGAGGGATGACTGGGAAATAGTCGACGGATTGCCGGGCTGGCCAAGCAGGTTGGACCATATCCGAGAGAAAAATGGTTATGTCTAGGAGAAAGTGGACTATCTCCGAGAGAAAGTGGACTATCTCCGAGAGAAAGTGGACTATGTCTGAGAGAAAAGGAGTAAAAATGGGCTGGGCCAGTGGGCTGAGAGTTTCGTCGGATAAAAACTAGTTCTCGTATGGATGGTCGAGCGGGTTGAGAGATAGCCGAGGGGTGTTGAGATTTTGCCAAACCAGCCTGAGCAATAGCCGAGAAATCGCAATTGTGTCCGACTATCTCTGTTTCTGATCGAGAAATCACCGAGTTTTATTCGACTGAAACGTTTATCTATGTGTCTAAGGTGAGTGCGTGACTGTGGTCTGTATCTTGAATCGTTTGATTGCTACGTGATTGGCTTCGCCCGGGTTTTGCACGGTTCACCTCGCTCGTGCACGGTTTGAGCGAGGTGATTGGCTTCGCTCGTGTTTTGCGCGGTTCACCTCGCTCATGCACGGTTAGGGCGAGGTGACCGGCTTCGCCCGTGTAAAGTCTGGGCATCGCCAAGAATCACTTCTATACATAGCCATTTTCCCGTTGATCTCGCTAGGGTGAAAACCGACCCCAACAGTTAGCCCCCCAGCTCGTTAGACTCAAGGATGTGGATAACGAGGTGTTAAGAGAGGTGAGATCAATGGTCAAGAGTATTTGCTTCGCCTGAAGCGAAAGGCTTTGCTACTCCTAGCACGAGGTGAAAATGCCTTGCCTTACTTCGCAGGGGCGAGGTGAATATGCATTGCTTCTCCTCGCTGAGGAGAGGTGAAATAGATTCCTTCTCCTTGTCGGGACGACAGACGAGGTGAAATGCGCTGTTTCTCCTCGCGATGGCGAGGTGAAATGCATTGCTTCACTTCGCTGGGACGAGGTGAAAGTACATTGCTTCTCCTCGCGAGGTGGGGTGAATCTTCAGCTGGCGAAGCGAGGCAAATCTCTATGTGAGCGAGGAGTTTGCTTCGTCGTGGCGAGGTACTTTATTTAGCTGGCGCAAAGTGTTTTCCTTCGCCAAGTGATACATCTTGCTTCGCCATCGCTCCGCCCAGGCATAATGTTTTGCTTTGAGTGGACGAGGTGACTTTCTCACTTAAGCGAGGAGTGGAGAACTTTTTCCTTGACGAGGCAAATTGGTTTTGTACAGAGGCGAGGTGAAATGACCCGTTACGTAGGCGAGGTGAAATGATTCGTTATATGGGCGAGGTGTTTAACTTTGACGGCCCATACGTTTCGCCTCGCCCTCACTTCGCCAAGGTGTAGTGTTTGCCAAGAGGCGAAGCGTTTGCCTTGATTCGAATATCCTTCGTATTTCTGAACTCGTCGATTTGCGATAGATATAACGTTTCTGAACTGTTTCGAAGAACGAACTGATGACGGGGGAGTCGTAGTGTTTTCACTACGACCGGGTTATGGATGCTTTGCAGCATTTTAGACCAGCGTTGCTTAGAAGCGAGATGTTTGCTGGGTTTAAGCTTGAACACATCCGGTCACTTTGTACTTGATTGTGCACATCAGATACAAGTTTTCCAAAGTGTTTTAAGAGACGAGCTGCGACTGGGCGAGTTGCAGTGTCTTGGTCGTTCCAGGATCTTGGTACTGGGACGTCAGTTGCATGGTTGGCGAGTTCGTAAACGCCAGATTGGATTACCTTAGTGATGCGGTAGGGTCCTTCCCAGTTAGCTCCCAATTTGTCGGCGTTTCTTTCGGTTGTGTTTTGGAAGACTTTGCGGAGGACGAGGTCTCCTTCGTTGAATCGTCGGCTTTTTAGGTTTGAGTTGTAATACTTGGCCGTGGCTTATTGATAGTTATGTATCCGAATGAGTGCTTGGTCGCATTGCTCGTTGATCAGGTCGAGGTCGTCTAGGAGCATGAGGTGATTCAGGCCTTCTTGTCCAGGTAGGAGTCGTCGGCGAACTCCAGGGAAATCCACCTCAGGAGGGATTACACACTCTGTTCCATAGACAAGTGCGAAGGGTGTCTCGCCCGTTGCTCGTCGTGGGGTTGTCTGATACGACCATAGGACTCCTTCGAGTTCGTCTGCCTAGCGTCCCTTCTTTTCGTTGAGAGGCCATCGAGTAAGGTTTTGTTTGCTGCCTCGGCTTGTCTGTTGCCTTGTGGATAGCGAGGCGTGGATTTGCTTAGGCGTATCTTCCACTTTTCGCAGAAGATTTCGAAGCGGGTGGAGATGAATTGTGAACCATTGTCGGTCACAATCTCGTAAGGGACTCTATGTCGGCATATGATATGTTTCCATATGAAACTCTCAACTTGGACGTTCTTGATACTGGCGTAAGATTCTGCCTCGACCCACTTCAAGAAATAATCAGTCAGGACGAGGAGAAATCTTTTTTTGCTCGGAATGATGCAGTGGTCCGACGATGTCCATCGACCATCGCATGAAAGGGTATGGCGAGAAGATTGAAGATAGCAGTTCAGTGGGTTGGTGGATCGTAGGGGCGTGGCGCTGGCATTTCTCGCATTTTCGTGAATATATTTTGCAGTCTTTCACCATGGTCGGCCAATAAAATCCATGACGTTTGATCTTTATTGCCAACGATATTCCGCCAGAGTGATTTCCACACGAACCCCCGTGAACTTCTTCCATGACCTTCCTTGCTTCAGGGCCTTCGACGCACGTCATTAACGGTCCCGAGAATATCCATTTGAATACTTCGCCGTTGAGTAGGACATACCGAGCTGCTAGGGCTTTGAGTTTTCGAGCTGCCCATTTATCTGTTAGAATTTCCTCATCCATTATGTAGGATCGTATTGGTCCCATCCATTCGTGGTCGCATCCATACTCGTTCTCCTGTTGCGGTTCTGTCTCTATCTCCGCTTGTCCATTGTTAGCTGGCCCGACTTCCTGCGCCTGTTCGTCGTCTGCAGGCTCAGCTCCCTCTTCGGGATTGATCAGGTTGATTGTCTCGGAAGTTTCAATGCTGGACCGCTCGATAAATTCCATCGGGATGACTCTCTTTAAACCAGGATCTGACGACCAAGCGAGGGCTGCTAGTGCGTCGGCTTGAGCGTTTTCGCCTCGGGGTATCCTTGTTAATTTGAACTCCGAAAACTCTTTGGCGAGTGTTTGGACGATGCTCAAATATGCTTCCATCCTCTCGTTTCTTGCCGTGTATTCTCCATTAAACTGGTTTGCGACGAGCTGGGAGTCGCAGAAAGCACATATTTTTTGGACCTTAAGCCGGCGAGCCAACCTGAGTCCGGCGATCAGGGCCTCGTATTAAGCTTCATTGTTTGATGCGTGGAAGGCCAATCTGAACGATTGCTCCAGAATTTTGCCCGTCGGCGATGTCAACCGGAATCCGACTTCTGAGCCCTGCTTGGATGACGAGCCATCGACGTGAAGGATCCAAGTAGAATCTTGGGTTGGTTCGTCGGTCCCTTCGGTTGGGAGTTCGATCAAGAAATCCTCCAGGACTTGAGACTTCGTGCTGGTTTAGCTTCTGTATTCGATGTCATATTCGTTAAGCTCTACTGCCTATTTGGCTAGTCTTCCAGATTGGCTTGGATTGTGCAGTATAGCTCGTAGTTGGAAGGAGGTTAGTAATATGATGGAGTGCGACTGGAAGTACGGCCTGAGCTTTCGTGCGGATATCACCGCTGCGAGCGCCAACTTCTCCATCTGCGGGTACCGCATCTCCGCATCGGCCAGAGTCTGACTTACATAGAAGTAGGCTTCTGTTCTCCTCGCTCCTCTCGGACCAGGACTCCGCTTACTGCAGTAACTGAGACAGAGATGTATAGGTACAGTGGCTCTCCTTCGACTGGTTTCTCAAGCACGGGCGGGGTGGCGAGGTAAGTTTTTAACTCCTGGAAGGCCAGCTCGTACTCCTCTATCCATTCAAATTTCTTGTTGCCTCGGAGCGTGTCGTAGAAAGGCAAGCATTTATCCGTCGATCTTGAGATGAAGCGATTTAATGCGGCGACGCGTCCGGTTAGTCGCTGTACTTCTCATTTGTTCTTGGGTGATGCCATCTTAATCAAGGCGTCGATCTGCTTTGGATTTGCCTCGATTCCTCGGTTCGTCACCAGGTATTCGAGAAACTCTCCCGAGGTTACTGTGAATCGGCACTTCGTCGGGTTTAACTTCATGTTGTGCTAATTTAGTTGGGCGAAGCAATCTCTGAGGTGGGCGAGGTGATCCTTCTCTTCAAGTGACTTTACCAACATATCGTCTATATATACCTCCATCGTTTTTCCAAGCTGTGCGGCGTACATCTTGTTCACCAGTCTTCGGTAGGTCGCCCCGACATTCTTGAGCCCAAAGGGCATTACCTTATAGCAGTATATGCCCAAGTCCGTTATGATTGCTATCTTTTCTCTGTCGTCGGGATTCATCAGGATCTGATTATATCCAGAAAATGCATCCATAAACGAAAGGAGCTTGTTGCCAGCAGTTGCCTCAACGAGGCGGTCTATGTGAGGCAGGGGGAAGCTATCCTTCGGGCATGCTTTGTTAAGATCCGTGAAATCGACGCAAATCCGCCACTTTCCATTTTTCTTCTTTACCACCACTGGGTTCGCGAGTCAGTTGGGGTATTTTGCCTCGGCAATAGATCCTACTTTCAAGAGTCTGCTCACCTCGTAGTTGACTGATTTCGCTCGCTCCGGCCCGAGCTTCCTTCTCTTCTGCTTCACTGGTTTGAAGGTCGGATCAACATTCATCTCATGGCAGGTAACATCGATGCTGATCCCGGGCATGTCTTATGCGGCCCATGCGAAGGTATTGATGTTCTCCTTCAAGAAAGAGATCAGCTCGGTTTTTAGTGTCTCGTCCAGCTCGGCTCCGATTTCCACGCATCTCTCCGGGTTCGCCACATCTATGCACACCGAGGTTACAGAGGCGCACCTCGGCTGCTCGCCTTTTCCTTCCTCTAACTTCTGTAATTGCTATAAAAGCCTTGACCGCCTTAGTTTTGCTTCGAGGTTCGTCTTGATCTTCTTATGCTTTGTATCTCCCTTGGCCTCGGTCTTGGGATTTCAGAGTTTGTGTTCGGCCATGAAGCATATCCTGGATTCCTTTTGGCTTCTCCTGATTGTTTTTATCCCATTCGGGCCTGGGAACTTTAGGCACAACTGATAAGTCGAGGAGACAGCTCGCATAGAATTTATCCATGGCGTTCCCATGATGATGTCTTCCAGGACGCTGGGATAAATTCATAGACGTGACCGAAAAGACGACGATCCTGGTCACGTCTCTGGCTCGGACAGGCAGCTTAATTGTTCCCAGCGTCATTATCGTATCTCGGGGTCAACTTGACTTCGGACATATCGATCCCCATTTTAACTAGGGTATCCCGAAAGATAACATCTATGGAACTCTCGGTATCGATGAGGACTCTCGCCACGTCATGATATTTCACGGTCAGTTCGATGACAAGCAGATCATTATGCGGCCTGTCGATGCCCGTGGTTTCCCGTTCTTCAAAGGTGATGATATCATTTGGATTTTTGGTCGGTGCTGACCAGTTGATGCTAGCGTCGGCTCGTCGTTGAAAAGATTTGATCGCGGAGATTGTGTCTCAGCAACATTGAGACCCGCCCATGATCATGTTTATCCTTTGCCGCGTCCCCGGCTAGGTTTCTTTTTCATTTTTCCTGTTGCGCTTAAGGGGTGCGTGCGGCCTCGCCTCGGGATCTCTCCTCGCCTCGGGATCTCTTCTCGCCCTAGGGCCTTTTTCTTCTGGAGCTGACTCGCCTTGCTCTCTGCTTCTTCTGCGATTTCCCCTTCGAGATCCTTCAAGGTCACCGCATCGCCGAGCTCTCTTACTATGAGTTTATCTGTGAGTTTAGCTCCAATGTTTTGGCACTTCGACGTCGGATGTGTGTAGGCCTTGTGCACCTCACAGTACGCTTTTTCGTCATACGAGTTCGGGTTTCTCGTCCAGGTGTTCCACGGGAATTTGCCTCGCCCAGTGCCTTTTTGATAGTTATGGGCTCTGCAGATATTTTGTCCTTCGTGGTGTACGTACGAGTTGTTCTGGTAACTCTTCTTTTGGGATGGTTGACTTGGCGTTGCGACTTGACTCTTGCTACTCGCCTTCCCCGAACCGAAACGCTGGTCTAAAGTTTTGAATTCTTCTTCTTCGAGTATAAAGTCTGAAGCACGGTGTATGGCATCCTGGATAGTTTGCGACTTGTTTCGGCTTATTTTCTTCCTGAATTCTGACTTATACCAGAGAGATTTTCTCAAAGCGACGAGTGCTTCCTTGTCACTTACATTTTCCACTTTGGACATAACCGCTTTGAAACGTCCCATGAAAGCACTAAGCGATTCGGTCGGCCCTTGGGACAGGGTCCAAAGATCTGCATCTGAAACGCCTTGATTCATGAACATGAAATATTGTTTCATGAATTCTCTGGTTAGTTGTTTGAAATTGTCTATCGAATTCCGTTCCAAGCGCGAGAACTATTCAAGGGCTGGTCCTCGGAGGCTTTCTACGAAGAGGAGGCAGAAACCGGCGTCTCGTTCATTCTCCTTGAATTTTTACCTCGCCAACGCGGTGTTGAACGTCCGAACGTGCTCCTTTGGATCGGTCGTTCCTTCGTAGGTGGGTAGTCGGATTTTCCCAGGGTCGGATACTCTCGCCTCGGTGATCTGAATGGTGAATGGGGTCTTCTCGACTTCCTCTAGCAGCAAGTCTATCTCCGGCGCCGTGCTGGTTTCCTTATGCACTTCAGATCGGATGGCTAGCACCTCGGCATACGCTCGGGCTAAATCGGCTCAGATCTCGCTAAGGGCATCTCCTCCTCGGCTCCCATGTCTGTGTTGGATAAAATGGCTCCGATTTGTGGTTCTATGCTCCTCTGGGTAATGAGCTTGTTCGTTCCATGTGAGATATTCATCCTCCTCGTCCGAGTCGTGTTCATGCTCTGCGTCGCCAACATCTTCTTCAGTGCGGGCCTGCATCGTCATGGTATTATTTGTATTAAGTTCGATCGGGTCCGTCTGTGTCTCCTCGGCCGTAACCGGGTTGCCCTCGCCTCATGTCTGTTCGCCCACTGCTTCACTAGGTTGTTGCCCTTCTTGTTCCTGAGCTCCTCCTCTTCGGGTCAAGCGCGGTGGAACTGTGACATTCGGCCTCATAGCGGCTGGTGTCTGTTCTCCGTGAGTAGGCTGTGATTGGAAACTTCCTGAACCTCTGGGTCTGCTACCACTCGCCACAGGTGTAGAAAAGTTGAGCGCCGTAGGGTTGAGCCCGTGTCTCCTAAACTTGTTTTGCGGATTAGTTGGTGGGAGGATGCTCCCGATGCGCTGGCTTTGAGCTTGACTCTCCGCTGCTAACGAATTGAGGGTTTTGTCTTGCTCTCCTGTTTTCTTCGCCAGCATCGCCAACATCTCCCTCACCTCGGCTAGGGCAGTCGTAAGCGCCTCGGCTTGCGTCTGCGGATGCTGAACTGCGTCGCCTGCGCCTCCATCGCCTCACCCAACTCCGGTGTTATCTCCGTCTTGTGCTCCGGTGGACATCTTTTCAGATCCTGCGTCTCTCGGTTCGTGGGTGTAAGAAATCTTTTGCCCCCCGCCCCCCCTTCTAGCGCCAAATTGTGTGGGCTGGATTTCACACAATAGAATTTGTCTATTAAAAATAAAAGAGGACGTAAAGATTCTAAGTTAAACACGAGAGAACAAGGATCCAAAGATGATCTGCGCTAATGAGTTCCACTCTCTATTTATACAAATTCTATCGCAATCTAGGCGAAAATCTAGGGATATACTTCGTAGATTTTCCTTCCTTATCTCCTTCGCGGCGCCCCCGTCCTCAAGGCTTCGTCCTCTATGTTAAACACCGATTCAGACTCCTTCACGGATTTGGGCTCGGCCCACCTGCACAATGCTTCGCCTTGGATTTGACTTGAGGAATTCGCCTTATTGCTTCGTGGGCCTTCGCTTTTGGGCTTGTCTTAAAGTTTTCCTCGCTCGTGCACGGTTTGGGCGAGGTGATTGGCTTCGCTCGGGTTTTGCACGGTTTGGGCGAGGTGACTGGTTTCGCCCGGGTTTTGCACGGTTCACCTCGCCTCTTGCACGGGTTGGGCGAGGTGATTGGCTTCGCCCGGGTTTCGCATGGTTCACCTCGCCCATGCACGGATTGAGCGAGGTGATTGGCTTTGCCCGGGTTCTGCATGGTTCACTTAGCTCGTGCACGGTTTGGGCGATGTGATTGGTTTCGCCCGAGTTTTGCACGGTTCACCTCGCTCGTGCACGGTTAGGGCGAGGTGATCGGCTTCGCCCGTGCAAAGTCTGGGCATCGCCAAGAATCACTTTTATACTTAGCCATTTTTCCGTTGATCTCGCTAGGGTGAAAAACGACCCCAACACAAAGCTCTTCATATATTTCTTCATTACAAGCATCAACTGGATTGCATAAGCAAGAGGAAGCTTCACAATAAGATCATTTAGCATCTTCTTGCATTTTGCTTTTTCCAAGTTTTTCCTTCACTTCTTTGGAGGAGAAGGGTAAGGAACATTTGGAATATAGACTCTGTCTGGTGGAAGCAAATTCTTCTGTTTTACAGTGTGTCCATCCGTAGTATCTTTGTCCTTCTCAGTTCCTGGTTCCTCTCCCTCTTCTAGATCATTCACAACATCAGCTACATCTCCTTTTTGAGCCACATGTCCTAGTACCTTTCCAATCCTGAGTGAAATGATATTCACAAACTCTTAAAAATTCTGTTCACCTTTCCTTGGAAGAAAGTCATTTAGTCCTTAATTGCTTCAGCAATTTGAGCTACTTGGGTATCTAGCTTCTTCACATGAGTGTTCAAAGCTTCATTCTTGCCATTCAGGTGATTGCACATGTTTTCGACCTTGGTGTTAATCTTATGAGAAGATTTCTGCTGATTGACTAAGAGTTGTTGCATAAGAGCTTTTAGTTCATCCTGAGAACCATTTGAAGAGCTTGTAGAAGATTGGAAAAATGTTGGTGCTGTAGGCTGGAAGTTGTTGAATGGTTGTTTCTGCTGGAATCCACCTTGAAATCTGTTCTGAGCCTGGTTTTGCATGAAACCCTGGTTTCCTTGGAAACCTTGAGAGAAGTTCTTCTGAAAGCCCTGGTTTTGCATGCCTGTCGGTCCTGAAAATCCCTGAGAAGCACTAGTAACGCTAGCATTTGACATATTTGTTTTTCCTTGAAACTGAGGAGCCTGGTTGACCATCTGCTGAGGGTAGTCTTGATCTTGGGGATTTTCGACATTTGTGCTCCAGTGGGACAGATTTGGATGGATTCTGTAGTTCTGATTAAACCCCCTATTATGCACAAATGGTTGACCATTCGAATAGCTAACTTCCTGCAGCTGATTTTTCTTGATGCAATATCAAAATCAGTAAATCAAAGCTTTGAATGTATGAATTATTACCAGAATCTCAAGTTCATAACTTCACAAAGTCAAAGGATTCATATTTAATGTCCAAGGCAAAATTGGTGGCAAGAAGACTATTATTTGATTTAGCTGATTTTTGTCCTTTTGGTTAAATGTAAATAATTTTTATTTATTGTAAAGATCTCTTGTAAGAACTATAAAAGCTCATGTATTTTCATTTGTAAAATACAATATAAATTTTTGGAAATTAAAAAATATTTTTCTCTAAAGCTTTGGCTTTGTTTTTTTTGTTTATCTAAGCAAGATAAAATTCTTCACTTAGTAAACGGTTGAATCTATGTCTCTAGTGTGTGATTCCTTTAGACTAAAATTTGTGTTTTATCTCGAGATTTCCACATCTTGTGTGGTACACTTCGATCCATCAGTTCTCATGTCCATTCATTTGTCCACCGGTCCAATTGCCTGAGTTTCTCGGCCATCGAATTATCTTCACATTCATCTCAATCTCCATCTCTATCAATCTGCCGCTTGAAGATCTGTTCATCAGAAATATAAGCTTTAAAGTCGAGTTTCTCCTTTGGTGCTTGTATCATTTTGGTGTCAGAGCTAAAAGCTCTTATCCTCTATCTTTTTCATTTCTGTTTGTTTTTGTTTCATGTTTTATCAAAATTTTGATTGAAAAAAAAAAGTCTTTCTTATTTTTTTATTTAATTCCTATAAACTTAAAAAAAACAAAACTAGTTTTTATTTTTGTTCTTTAATATTAAAAAAATTCTAAAACAAAAAAAAATATTACTTTTTGTTTGCATAAAAGTTGACAGTTTGTTTCTTTTATTAAAAAAAAAATTTCTTTCATTTTTTTGTCTTATACATATTTCTAATTTATATAAAAAAAAAAAAAAATCAGTTTTGAGGACAAAACCATTTGAAGAGGGAGAGAATGATGCAATATCAAAATCACTAAATCAATGCTTTGAATATATGGATTATTATCAGAATCTCAAGTTCATAACTTCACAAAGTCAAAGTATTCGTTTTTAATGTCCAAGGCAAAATTGGTGGCAAGAAAACTATTATTTGATTTAGCTGATTTTTGTCCTTTTGTTAAAATGTAAATAATTTTTATTTATTGTAAAGGTCTCTTGTAAGAGCTATAAAAGCTCATGTATTTTCATTTGTAAAATACAATAGAAATTTTTGGAAATTACAAGAGATTTTTCTCTAAAGCTTTGTCTTTGTTTATTTTGTTTATCTAAGCAAGATGAAATTTTTCATTTAGTAAATGGTTGAATCTATGTCTCTTGTGTGTGATTGCTTGAAACTAGAATTTGTGTTTTATCACAAGACTTCCACATCTTGTGTGGTACACTTCGATCCATCAGTTCTCATGTCTATTCATTAGTCCACCGGTCCAATTGCCTGAGTTTCTCTATCCATCTCCATCTCTATCAATCCGCCGCTTGAAGATCTGTTCATCAGAAATATAAGCTTTAAAGACGAGTTTCTCCTTTGGTGCTTGTATCATTTTGCAAACTCTTGACAAAGAAAAGAATCAGATCCATTTTTACAATTCTGTCCTCCCTTCTGAGTTGCCTTTAACAAAAGACTCACTTAAGCAGTCAGCTCATCTATCTTCTGAGATTCCCCACTGTTAACTCTTGTTAACCTGTCATACTCAGGGCATCGATTATTAGAACTTGCAGCGAAGTTCTCTATCAGCTCATATGTCTTCTGTGTATTCCTGGTCATAAATTCTCCATTGCTTGCAGCATTGAGATTATTTTTAAACTCCTAGTCTACTCCATCATAGAAGATGCTATGAAACTGCTCATCTGAATACCCATGGTGAGGGCACTCTCTATGATACTCCTTAAATCTCTCCCATGCTTCACAGAAAGGTTCCCCTGAATGCTGCTGGAAAGTTGTGATCTTGTTCCTAAAAAAAAGCAGTTTTGGACTTGGTGTAGAAGTGGTCCAAAAATGCTGCTCTGCATTGTCCCCAGCTTGTCAAAGATCCATAAGGAAGGGATTTGAGCCATCTCTGTTCTTTGTCGGTCAAAAAGAATGGGAAGAGTTTGTATTTGAGGTAATCAGCAGGTACCCCATTTGACTTTGTTGTACTGCAATCTCTTCAAAGTTCTCAATGTGGTCCATTGGAAGCTCAGCAGAGAGGCCATGAAAAACATGCTGCTTCACCAGTGCAATCATCTGGGGCTTTATCCTATAATCTGCTCTTTCAATAGCTGGTCTGCAGATGGCAGCTCTGTTCCTATAGATGGTGTGAGGTGTATCCACATCCCCATTACCTTGATGTTCTTGTTGTGCTTGATGTTGTTGCAACAACCTATTCAGCTGTTGTTGCACCCGTTGGAGATCTGCAGCTTGGTTAGCTAGAGCTTCATTGTCAACGACATCATCTATTGTGACTTGGTTCGACTTCTTTTTCGCTTTGTTGTTAGTTCTTTCTGTTCTTGCAACTTCCTGGTTGTTGAGATTAAGAAGGTTGTCTGAACCTTTACTTCTTCTCTGCATAAACCTGAAATCCACAAAAGAGAAAGATGAAACTAGTTAGTAAATCTTAGACTAAATTTCAGTCCTAGATTCACAGGTAACGCTATTGGTCCTTGGCAACGGCGCCAAAAACTTGATACACTCGGATTTTATCCAAATAAAAGATTGCAAGTGCACAGACAATTGCTGTAATATAGATGGGATCGGATCCACAGAGACCAAGGTTACACTATGATTCTTAATGAATGAAATGAAAATAAGACAAAAATATGGGTAGTTGGATGGTTGTAAAACGAAAATAGCTAATAGACTTGGTAAATCAAAACAGGCGTCAGGTCAAGGGCAATTCGCAGGAATTAGAGATCATGAACCAGATAATTATTCAGGGAACAAATAGGCAGTCTTGAACTCAAACATGAATGTATAACTAATCCACTGTCGTCGTATTTGAGACTTTATCTAGCAATCTAGATTCTAAACTGTCGTTTGAACTTAGAATTGTAAACAAGCATTAGCGCTGAGGTTCAGTTTGTTTACAGATTGCCTTAACCTCAGCTTTCGTTGGTTAAGGACAATCTGCTCATCTATGTTATTTCAGGATTTTAATCAAACACTTTTGGTGCGCTAAACAACCTAAGATCAGAAACTAGGTAGCTAATCAAGTTTCAGCAATGAGATCAACGATAGATGAAGATTACAGATGAATAAATCCCTATCTATGTCTGAATAAATGATTCATAACCCCCTTGAAACCCTAAATCTAACTAATGGATTACTCAGACATGAAAGAAGTAAAACAGCAAAGAGATGAAGAGAAATTCATAATAAATAAAATAGAAATCAACTGGGGTTCAGAAATCTTCTCAGAGATGTAGAGTAGAAAGATCGTCTTCCCAAAGCTCACAAATTGGAAAAAGCTAAAAGTCTGCAGGGAAAATAAAGGGTAGCCTCAACAATGGCTAAAAACTAGAATAAATAGGTCTTCTCAGGTCTTGGTCGAATATCCTTGGCAAAATCGAGTTGGAATAGGAAAAACCAAAATTTCCTTTTGTTTGCATTAGTGAACCGCCGGTCTGGTTTTTGAGCATGGAACGATCGATCCATGAAGGGATCGATTGTTCTGACAGAGAATCGATCGTTCCGAGCCTCTGCGATCGATCTTGAAATCATCCGGCAATTTGAGTGCTGGGTTGGAACGATCGTTCTGATTTCAGATCGGTCGTTCTGATCTCTGGATTTGCCCATTTCTGCATCATTTCTTCTATTCCTTGCTCCTTACACCTTAGACCCAAACGTGATTCAACCTAAAAAGACTCTAAAAAAACAGAAAAGATTTGAAAAACCTTTAAAAAATTGGGTTAGAATATGTCAAAAACACAATACATCAGGCATAACCCATTACATCAGGTATAACCCATTGGTAGTGGTCGATGTGTGCTCTTTATCGGCTTGCAATCGCTGTATGGTGAACTTGACTACATTGGATCTTGCATCAGACTGGTATATCGGTTGCAACCCGTTGTCAGTTGCCTTGGAAGTTACCCCATATTGGGTCTAGACCGTTGTGTTAAACCGATGTGGCTGTAAAGATCATCTTCCACGCATAAGCTTCATATGCTTCTCATCGGGGAAGCACCGCTGCAGCTATCTGATGTGTAAATCCCGTGTAAGTAACAGTTTGGTTAGCCCATTGTGTCTGTCTGATGTAGCGAGGCAAAATATCTACTTTATCTTTCCTTGATCTTCTTGGCCTCCGAATCGCTGTTTATCCCTTGTCAAGCCTCCATGTTACCATAAATGTAAGTTAAAATGGTGTAAAATGCAGCGGTATCAGGAACCAATAAAAAGCCAGCCAGAAGTAATATAAATAAGACCTTAGGACTTACAAGAGAAGGGTTCGGCCGAGTAGACCAATGGTAAAGGCTAGAGATAAATAAAATTAACCAAAATAAGAGGACAACTAGTCGATGAACCTTCAGGGGATCTCACCATGGCCAAATCCCCTCCGTTAGGAAGCTTAAGAGCACTTACATGATGTCCCTGACCAAACACAGCCATCCCCGGATTTGGTCTCACTGACTAGCCCGAAGGACACGCCTAGAAAGATATATTCATCTTCTTCCTATGTATTATCTGTTGTTAGAGAGTTCAAACCCCACTCTCATATCAATTTACAGCCTCCTTGGTTGCCATCAAATAGGAGAAAAAGATTACAATCCCCGGATGTCGTACTCCACCCCACGACACATGTAAAGCCTATTTTTTACATATTAGTTTTGAATATAGCGTTTCTGACTTAGGCGTCGATGTTTTGCTTTTGTTTTTTTTTTGTTTCTTTAAATTAGTTTTGCTTCTGTTTAAAAAATATATAAAAACCTAGTTTGCTTTTGTTTCCTTGAATTTATTTTGCATCTTTTATTGGTAAAAACATTTAAATTTTTTTACTCAAAATTACACTTTTTAGTTTGCTAAAATCAAGGCAATCTATTCAGAAAAAGACTTTTACTGGTGATTAAGTTATTTTATCAACTATCTGTCAGCCAAATCCGAACCGTATTCCATATCTTTATGTTTATTGATATAAAATACTTTATAATATTATAATTTAAAAGATAAATCGACAAAAATTCTCGATTTTAAGAAGTTACTAGATTTTGGACCTGCTCTTAGTGCAGGTTTGATGATTTAAAAATATTTTTGGCTTTTATGTTATGTATTTACACTGTAAAAATAAGAAAAATTAGGTCAGATATTTCAAGTGTAAATACATAACATGTATTAAATTAGTAAACAATAAAAATATTTATTTAATTAGAACTTACATTTTTGTCGAAGTCAGAAAAATAAGAATTAAGTTAGTAGGACTGGTTGTGTTCGATTCTGAAAACTTCATAGTCATGGTTCGAATCCACAATACTTCTTTTTATATTAGAAAATAATTTTGTATTTTTTTTTGGTAGGTGCCATTACGAGTTTATTTAAAAATCGATTGAATTTTACTTTATTGCACTTTATTATTGATTATGCATAGTATTTAAATTATTTCTCTCAGTAATATAGAAGTTGAATATATGTTAAAAATTCATCATATTATACATAATGGCAAATAAAATTTTGTGACTCATATATTTAATTAGATATGTTTTTTTCAAAAAAAAAATTAATATGATTTAGTAATATATTATTTGAATACTTTATAAAAGTATAACATGTGTTTGGTCATAACAATGCATAATGGCATAACATGTAAATATTATAGTAACAGAAGCCCTTTTTCATAAAAATTCTGAGAAGCTCTATGGTGATGACATAGCAAGAAAATGACACAACTGTAATTTTTTACAAATTTAAGGTTATTCTCTAAAAATGATTCTCAATTAATATATAGGGGATATATTTTTAAAGTTAGATGTGAAATATATGTTTAAAAAAATTATCTTGTTCAAATGTATAAATTAAATACAAATTAATATATAAAAAATGAGATTTCGGATTTTGTTATATAATTTTTCTTTGTTGTTGTAAACTTATTAATGGTATCTCATAATTGTTTTTGATAAAATATCTATATTGAAAAAAGAAAAAAAAATGAAAGAAGTTTGAATTATTTTTTTTGAGAGATTTATTAATGAAAATTTATTAACAACCCAGAAAAAATAAATTTTTTACATAATATTTTTTTAATAATATATATATAACCAAAAAATAATTATTACACATTTATTATTGACTATAAATTAGCACATTTAGTAAATACTATGATGCTAGGTAATCTAACAAACGATGGCCATACGAATTCTTTAATAAATAACAAAGTTTCTTAAACAATTTTTTGAATATAGATTTATATCTTTTTTTCGGTACGGATATAGATTCATATCTTTAACTAAACATTTTCATCATCATTTTTACTCATTTTATGCTGGCATTTTATTTAGATGTTATTCCGCTTGCATGCTTTGGTAATAATCGTAAATACACTTTAACAAAACATCTTTTTGGTATCCTTTATCTACTTCCTTTTACCATAATATATTGTAGCCTAATTCTTAATTATTTCATAGATTTTATTTTATTTTATTTATTTATTATTATTTTTTTCATAGATTTTAGCTTTGCCCAAAATATACCCTTAAACTTATCTCATTTGATGGTTCAAGTAGGCCAGATTTATCTGGATATACACATCTCATGAGAAAGCATAAAAAGAGAACTCAAAAGAATACGCAGGTATCATTCTATATGCAGCCATAAAAATACATTTGTTAATACTGAAACTATATAATATTAGGTTAAAGAATTAACTGGAATTAGAATAAAAAGAAAATTAAAACACTAATAGAAATGAGAGATTGTTTTATTTCTGAAATGCTCGTACAAAAAAGAGCTGATAAAATATATTTAACTTAACCGAAAGTGAAATATTTAACGGCTACGTTGTGTGTGTCAGGTGTGTAGGAAGAAAATAGCAGCTTAAGGACACAAAAAGTAGTGGTTTTGTTATGTTATGAAAGTAGTAGTAGTTATACAAGAACCACTAATCTAACTTTAAAATAAATGTGGTTTGTTACAAAAACAGGTAGAAACTCCTCTGGTCTTTCTTCTTCTTCATCATGCTTACTAGAATCATCTTCCTCGTAGCCGTAGCCACTTCTTTCCTCGTCGTCCTTGTACTGGCATTATTCTCACCTGTTCCAGATTACGACCCACCGGAATCACTCTACTCATTCTCCCTCTATGTTCAGCAAACCCACATCCCATCCTCCTCATATTCCACTCGCCGGTCCACTCAACACATGACCCAGGCCCACCGCCGAGGAGGAAGAGGAAGAGGAGGAGGTGCATTGATTTTCCGACGTACACTCACAGAAGGACCTCAGAACAATTCAAGGATCGTCGGAATAGCAGAGGGGTTTATAATCCCGCATGAAGACTTTGCCAACTCGGATTTTAACGTGATATATTTGACGTTGGAGACTCCGGAGTTCACGGGGAGTGTTAGCATTAGAAGTAGAGACATGACAGATAAACTTCAAGAAGTTATGGAGGTTATGGGAGGAACAGGAGCTTTTGCATTTTCTCGGGGAATTGCCATTATTACAGGAATTGATTATGAAGATAAAGCTGTAACTACTTACTGTGTTAAGCTTGTCCTTAGATTTCCACAATGATGGATACTTTTCTATTATAATAGATGTATAATGTGGATTAACAATTTTATAAATGGATTCTCTTGTGGTGTTTTCAACTCCTTAAACACTACACCACGTTCACCGATTCAATCTGATTGTTGTTGAGTTTGTTTCTAATCAATCCGAGGAAGAAGATAGAAACATATATGCAATACAAGAGTTTTGAATCTCTTTCTCAATCACCCTTTGTACTAGTCATTGTAGTAAGGTTTTATGTCAATCCAAAAGGAGAAGATCCAAACAGCAGGAATACAGTAGATTTCATAATTCAAGCAGATATAGAGAGAGTTAAGATGTCTAGCAACCAAAGGATCAAACAGAAATAAAGCAAACACAAAAGTAAGAGTGAACAACAAGCAAATCAACTAGAACAAAAGTAAAAACAGAGCAAATTCGAAATAGACTAAAACAGAGGAAGGACAAGACTTGAGATGGGATAATTGGTGCTAGAAAAATCTCAACTCAACCTATGATGCTTACAAACTCACACAATGCTATTTATGTATAGAATTCATTTATAAGACTAATCCAATCTCTTGGCACAAATCTCAAATCTCTTTACCAATTACCAAGTCAAGAACTAATTCTCATTAGTGAAATGATAAACAACAAGCATTAAGACAATTTATCAATCCTATATTGCCAAATCACTCCTTAGACCGTATCCGAGAAAATCTGGAATGATCGAGCCGGACAGGAGGTTGTCCGAAGGAATGTGATTTCAGTCAAGGGAAAAATCCGTATGGATGGGAGGTTCAGACTATAGTCGATGGATGACTGGGAAATAGTCGAAGGATTGCCGGGCTGGCCGAGCAGGACGGACCATATCCGGGAGAAAAATGGTTCTGTCCGGGGGAAAGTGGATTATGTCTGGGAGAAAGTGGATTATGTCCAAGAGGAAATGGATTATGTCCGAAAGAAATGGATTATGTCCGAGAGGAAATGGATTATGTCCGAGAGAAATGGATCATGTCCGAGGGAAAAAGGAAAATAGTCGAGGCTTTGTGATTTTAGCTGAGTAAAAATGGGCTGGGCCCGTGGACTGGGAGTTTGGTCGGATAAAAACCAATTTCTCGTGGGGATGGTCGAGCGGATTAGGCGATATCCGAGAGAAATCAAAGCTGACCGGGATAAACCTGACTGGAACCGGGGGACGCCGGCTATAACCGGGTTAACTAGGTTTTGCGAGCATATAAAAGGGATTTTGAGACTTTTTCTCGAGACAGCCGCATTATTTGAGAGAAATATCGCGTGAGAGAGAGATTGGTCGAGAGAAATCCTATAGTTTCTGATTATTCCGAGAGTTAGCCGAGAGAGATCGAAGTTTCGCCGACGATTCCGACTATCACCGAGAGATCGAGTGTTCTGTCCGAGTTTTTGTGGATCTGTTTCGACCACTCGTCCTGATTTGAGGGCTTGCCGAGGGAATAACAGAGTTTATCCGAGAATTTCTGAGCGGATCGTGTGATATCCGAGAGCACTTCGATTCGTCAGAGTGAATCTTCTTCTTGCCCGAGAA
The DNA here is from genome assembly GCA_911865555.2 of Thlaspi arvense. Taxonomy (NCBI): domain Eukaryota; kingdom Viridiplantae; phylum Streptophyta; class Magnoliopsida; order Brassicales; family Brassicaceae; genus Thlaspi; species Thlaspi arvense. Next base: position 20,266,510 of record OU466858.1, on the reverse strand, counting down.
AAAGTGACCGGGTTGAGAGATAGCCGAGAGGTGTAGAGTTTTAGCCGGACCAGTCTGAGCGATAGCCGAGAAATCGCAAGTGTGTCCGAGTATCTCAGTTTCTGATCGAGAAATCACCGAGATTCTTTCGACTGAAACATTTGTTTCTGTGTCTAAGGTGAGTGCGTGACTGTAGCCTGTATCTAGAATCGTTGGATTGCTAGGTTATCTGATTTTCATTGATTGCTTGTGTAAGTTAGTGGTTTCTGCTTAGGAAGGTCAATGTTCTGTTATTGTGAATGGTTAAGTGTGAACCGTGGTCAATACATGATGTCTAACTAGCTGTGTGAATGTCCGGATTGAGTTACTAGCTCAAGGGGATGCGTGATTCTCGCTTGGAGCAGTACCGATGCCTTCTGAGGCTTCACAAGTAGTGGAGATGATCATAGGACCGTACTGTGCTTGCTTGCTAAGTGATAATGTGAATCGTATAACTGATAGTATGATGCGTTTTCTGGTACTGGCTAAGGTGTTACGGGATGACCGTATTCACTAAGTATTTATCAAATGCTTATGCCTCTCTTTTTTAGTGTGCAAGTAAGGATAAAGTCCAGGGCGAGTAGCTCTGAAGGCGGACTGGAAGGCAGTGAAGGAAAGGGGTGGATTAGAACTGGGTTTTGGGATTCATATTCTGAGTTTGAGTTTCTATTTAAGTACTTGTGTTAGTGCTTTATGAGTTGAACCGAATCTGATAAGTTAGTTTGTTATTGAGTCCGAATTCTGTTAAGTGTTTCTGGAATAATTATGCAATGAGAATGAATGTCTTTTGATGAATCGAACTTGTTTAAGTTTAAGAAAAGTTTTTAAAATATCCATGTTTTTGTATTCTGGCCGAGAGAAGACTCGGTGAGGTTCGGGCCGGTCTAGTGATAGGCGGTCGGGTCCTCACAAGTTGGTATCAGACCATGGTCGATTCTAGGACAGTTCATTTACATAGTTGGGGTTAGAGTCTATCTACCTTTTCACTGCCAGCTCTCGCAGTCTGTTGTTCTGTAGAGTGTGAAACTCTTGTCTGGGGTTAGCTTCGTACTAACCAGTTTTTCTGTTTGGCAGATGGCTCCAAGAAAGAGAACTGCAAGAGCTCAAGTGAATGGTGCTGAGAACACTAAGAGTTCTGGAACTGAGAATGTGGTCATGGACCAGCAAGTGAATGCGGCTGGGAATGCTGCAAATGTGGCTGCGGCCAATGCTGGAAACGTGGCAGGCAATGTTGCTGGAGCACAACCGGTTGGGTTGGAGGCTGTTCTGGGGCTGTTGGCTCAAGTGTTGGAGCGTTTACCAGTGGTTGCGCCTGCACCGGTAGTGACACCGGTAGGGGCACCACAAGTGGTGGAACCGGCTGTTGCCGATGGAGTTGGGGAGGCGGATCAGGGTGTGGTGATTCCGTCTTACATCAAGGTTCTGGATCATATGGGGAGGCTAGGAACCAAGTTCTTTGCGGGAGGTTCTGCGCCTATTGAGGCTGATGAGTGGAGGATGAGACTGGAGTGGAACTTCGAGTCTATCTGCTGTCCTGAGGGTTACAAGAAGGACATAGCTGTGCATTACTTGGAGGATACTGTGCACAGCTGGTGGAAGGGAATTACCGGGCGTTTTGTGAATCCGAACTGTTCGTATGAGATGTTCTCTGCGATGTTTCAGAGTAAGTACTTCCCGCAGGAAGCTTACGATCAGTTGGAGGCTGAGTTTCTGTATCTGCGCCAAGGGGACCAAGACAGTTCGGCAGTATGAGACCGAGTTCAACCAGTTACGTAAGTACGTGGGACGTGACTACGACACTGAGGATAAGCTGATCCGAAGGTTCATGAGTGGACTAAAGGTTGAGCTGAGGAACGGTTGTCCGGTGCGTGACTATGCGACAGTCACTGAGCTTGTGGAGAAAGCAGCACTGTTGGAATCTGGACAAGCAGAGGAAGCTTTGTCAAAGGCAAGTACTGTGGTTGCCGTGGCCAAGAGTGGTCAATCGTCTGGAGGACAGAACCGCAGGTTCGGGAGGAATGTTCCAGCCAAGTCTAGTGGGAACCACAGTGTGTGTGGATCATGCGGGAAGACGCATGTGGGCGTTTGTAGGCGTTCAGCTGGGGCTTGTCACCGTTGTGGAAGCCGGGAGCATCAAGTGTGGGATTGCCCTGAGCCAGATACCAGGATGGTGAGAGTGTCAGATGGAGACAGCGTTTCTGTTGTGTGTTACGGTTGTGGAGAACCGGGACACTACAAGCCTGATTGTCCGAGGTCAGGAGCAGCTGGGCAAGCCGCTTCTCAGGCTAAGCATGCAGGAGATGCACTGGCATTGGCGGCCAAGAGGCAGGCCATCATGCCGAGAGTGTACGCAGCAACCGCGGATGGGAGTGGAGATCCGAGCGCTTCTCGACCGATCACTGGTGAGTTTTATTACTTACAGTTTTCTGAGTTCTGTCTGTTGCTTGTTGTCTGTGTCTGCATATGCTGTTAAGTGTCTTAGCATTCTAGGGGTTGAATGTGTAGGGACCTTATTAATGGGTGAGGTAGAGACCCATGTTCTGTTTGACTCTGGAGCGAGTCATTGTTTTGTTAATCCAGAGATGATTGGAAAGGGAGAATTCCAGAAGGAACCCGGAAAGGATTTTGGTTTAGTGAGGGCAGCTGGAGGCCAAGTGATATACTCACTAGGAATGGTTAAAAACATTTATGTCTGGATTGGCAAAGTTAGTATGCCAGCAGATTTGGTAATCTGTAATGTTAAGTCTTATGATGTCATCCTCGGGATGGATTGGCTTAGTAAGTACAAGGCGCATCTGGATTGCCACCGCGGGAGGGTAAGGTTTGAAAGAGATGGTGAGGTTCTGGTGTATCAAGGAATAAGACCAACTTCTGGTAGCTTGGTTGTATCAGCAATACAAGCGGAGCGTTTGATAGAGAAAGGGTGTGAGGCATACCTAGCGATAATATCAATAGATGAGGCTGGACCGGATGTGGAGTTAGGAGATATTCCAGTAGTACAAGAGTTTGAGGACGTTTTCCAAGCTTTGATTGGAATGCCACCGGCTCATTCAGAACCGTTCACGATTGAACTTGAACCGGGGACAGCTCCAATATCGAAAGCACCGTACAGAATGGCATCGGCCGAGATGGCTGAACTGAAGAAGCAACTGGCTGAACTTTTGGACAAAGATTTTGTAAGGCCAAGCAGTTCACCATGGGGCGCACCTGTTCTGTTTGTAAAGAAGAAGGATGGAAGTTTCAGGCTTTGCATCGACAACCGAGGGTTGAACCGTGTAACAGTGAAGAACAAGTATCCACTTCCAAGGATAGACGAGTTGTTGGACCAGCTCAGGGGTGCTACTTGGTTCTCGAAGATTGATTTGGCTTCAGGGTACCACCAAATACCAATAGACGAACCGGATGTTCGAAAGACTGCCTTTAGGACAAGGTACAGTCATTACGAGTTTGTGGTCATGCCGTTTGGCTTGACAAATGCGCCAGCTGCATTTATGAAGCTGATGAATGGCGTGTTCAGGGAGTACTTGGATGAGTTTGTGATTATTTTCATAGATGATATTTTGGTGTACTCAAAGAGTCCGGAAGAACATGAGAAGCATTTGCGGATTGTTATGGAAAAGTTGCGAGAACAGAAGTTGTTTGCTAAGTTGAGTAAGTGTAGCTTCTGGCAACGGCATATTGGGTTCTTGGGTCACATTGTATCGGACAAGGGAGTGTCCGTGGATCCGGAAAAGATCAAGGCTATTGCGGGTTGGCCGAGACCCGAGAATGCATCAGAGATAAGAAGTTTTCTGGGATTGGCTGGCTATTATAGGCGTTTTGTGAAGGGCTTTGCGAGTATGGCTCAGTCAATGACACGTTTGACTGGTAAGGATGTTGAATTTGTTTGGACGACTGAGTGTGAGGAGTGTTTCTTGAAGCTGAAAGGAATGCTTACAAGTGCACCAGTGTTGGCTTTACCTGAGCCGGATGAACTGTACGTGGTGTACACAGACGCTTCTGGGAAAGGACTAGGTTGTGTCCTAATGCAGCATGGAAATGTGATTGCATATGGGTCAAGGCAGCTAAGGAAGCATGAGGCGAACTACCCTACGCATGACTTGGAGATGGCAGCTGTAGTCTTTGCGTTAAAGATATGGCGATCCTACTTGTATGGTGGGAAAGTTCAGGTGTTTACCGATCATAAGAGTTTGAAGTACATCTTCACTCAACCTGAGTTGAATTTGAGGCAACGGAGATGGATGGAGTTAGTCACTGACTACGACTTAGAGATAGCTTATCATCCGAGAGATAGCTTATCATCCGGGAAAGGCTAATCTCGTTGCTGATGCATTAAGCTGGAGGAGGGCTAGTGTATCTTCTGCCAAGGATGTGGAAGGAGTTGTGAATCTCGTAAGGACGTTAAGGTTGAACGTTTTATCTGAACTGGAACCCTTAGGTTTGGGAACTGCGGATCAAGATGACTTGTTATCAAGGATTCGTTTGGCTCAAGAGGAGGATGAGAATCTGAATAAGTTGTCACAGAGTGACAAGACCGAGTATCAGACTTCCAACAATGGGACGATTCTTGTGAATGGCAGAGTGTGTGTTCCTGACGTGAAAGAGTTAAGGGAGGAAATTCTAAGGGAAGCACATCAGTCGAGGTTTTCTGTGCATCCGGGAATGACCAAGATGTACCAGGATCTGAAGAGGTACTATCACTGGGTAGGGATGAAGCGGGACGTAGCCAAGTGGGTGGCTAGCTGTCCGACATGCCAGCTGGTTAAGGCTGAGAATCAGGTTCCAAGTGGGTTGTTGCAAACATTACCAATACCGGAATGGAAATGGGATATGATCACAATGGATTTTGTGTTGGGTTTACCGAGGTCTCTGAAGAAGCATGACGCGATTTGGGTCATTGTTGATAGGCTGACCAAGTCTGCTCACTTCTTGCCTATTAGGAAAACGGATGGAGTGGCTAGGCTGGTGGAGTTGTATGTCGATGAGATCGTCAAGCTTCATGGAGTGCCTGCGAGCATTGTGTCAGATCGTGACCCAAAGTTTACTTCACGATTCTGGAAAGAGATTCAGAAAGAGTTTGGGACGAAGGTGCATATGAGTACTGCATATCATCCGCAAACGGATGGTCAGTCTGAGAGGACCATCAAGACGTTAGAGGACATGCTGAGAGCGTGTGTACTGGACTGGGGTTGTAACTGGGAAAGTTATCTACCGTTGGCTGAGTTTGCGTATAACAACAGTTACCATAGGAGCATTGAGATGTCTCCGTATGAGGCGTTGTACGGAAGGCCATGTAGAACACCACTATGTTGGACCCAAGTGGGGGAGCGGAGTGAGTTAGGACCTGCTATAGTCGAAGAGACTATTGAAAAGATCAGGTTTCTGAAGGTTAAGCTGAAAGAGGCTCAAGACCGACAAAAGAGTTATGCTGAAAAGCGCCGTAAGGACTTAGAGTTCAGTGTGGGCGATCTGGTTTATCTGAAGGTTATGACTTACAAGGGGAAAAGCCGAGCAATGTTTGATGCTAAGTTGAGTCCGAGGTACATGGGACCGTACCGGATTCTGGAAAGGATTGGATCAATGGCATATAAGTTGGACTTACCGCCGGAAATGAATGCTTACCACAATGTGTTTCACGTGTCGCAGCTGAGAAAGCACATAACCGAACGTGAGACTGTGATATCTGAACCACCTTCGAAATTGCAAGAGAATCTGACCGTGGAAGGTAGACCGATCCGAGTGGTTGACATGAAGGAAAAGCTTAGGCGTGGTAAGAGGGTCAAGATGATCCAAGTTTTCTGGGACTGTAATGGGGATGAGAAAACTACTTGGGAAGTAGAGTCCAAGATGAGTACAAGGTTCCCGAAATGGTTTGAGAAACTTCAGGAAGAAGAACTGGATTCGAGGGCGAATCCAAACCAAGTGGGGGAGAGTTGTAGCATCCGTATCTGAGAAAATCTGGAATGATCAAGCCGGACAGGAGGTTGTCCGAAGGAATGTGAGTTCAGTCAAGGGAAAAATCCGTATGGATGGGAGGTTCAGACTATAGTCGATGGATGACTGAGAAATAGTCGAAGGATGGCCGGGCTGGCCGAGCAGGACGGACCATATCCGAGAGAAAAATGGTTCTGTCCGGGAGAAAGTGGATTATGTCCGGGAGAAAGTGGATTATGTCCGAGAGGATATGGATTATGTCCGAGAGAAATGGATTATGTCCGAGAGGAAATAGATTTTGTCCGAGAGAAATGGATCATGTCCGAGGAAAAAAGGAAAATAGCCGAGGCTTTGTGGTTTTAGCCGAGTAAAAATGGGCTGGGCCCGTGGGCTGGGAGTTTGGTCGGATAAAAACTAATTTCTCGTGGGGATGGTCGAGCGGTTTAGGCGATATCCGAGAGAAATCAAAGCTGACTGGGATAAACCTGACTGGAACCAGGAGACGCTGACTATAACCGGGTTAACTAGGTTTTGCGAGCATATAAAAGGGATTTTGAGACTTTTTCTCGAGACAGCCGCATTATTTGAGAGAAATATCGCGTGAGAGAGAGATTGGCCGAGAGAAATCCCATAGTTTCTGATTATTCCGAGAGTTGGCCGAGAGAGATCGATGTTTCGCCGGCGCGTCCGACCATCACCGAGAGATCGACTGTTTTGTCCGAGTTTCTGTGGATCTGTTTTGACCACTCGTCCTGATTTGAGGGTTTGCCAAGGGAATAACAGAGTTTATCCGAGGATTTCTGAGCGGATTTTGTGATATCCGAGAGTACTTCGATTCGTCCGAGTGAATCTTCTTCTTGCCCGAAAAAAAGTGACCGGGTTGAGAGATAGCCGAGAGGTGTGGAGTTTTAGCCGGACCAGTCTGAGCGATAGCCGAGAAATCGCAAGTGTGTCCGAGTATCTCAGTTTCTGATCGAGAAATCACCGAGATTCTTTCGACTGAAACATTTGTTTCTGTGTCTAAGGTGAGTGCGTGACTGTAGCCTGTATCTAGAATCGTTGGATTGCTAGGTTATCTGATTTTCATTGATTTCTTGTGTAAGTTAGTGGTTTCTGCTTAGCAAGGTCAATGTTCTGTTATTGTGAATGGTTAAGTGTGAACCGTGGTCAATACATGATGTCTAACTAGCTGTGTGAATGTCCGGATTGAGTTACTAGCTCAAGGGGATGCGTGATTCTCGCTTGGAGCAGTACCAATGCCTTGTGAGGCTTCACAAGTAGTTGAGATAATCATAGGACTGTACTGTTTTCTGTGCTTGCTTGCTAAGTGATAATGTGGATTGTATAACTGATAGTATGATGAGTTTTCTGGTACTGGCTAAGGTGTTACGGGATGACCGTATTCACTAAGTATTTATCAAATGCTTATGCCTCTCTTTTTGAGTGTGCAGGTAAGGATAAAGTCCAGGGCGAGTAGCTCTGAAGGCGGACTGGAAGGCAGTGAAGGAAAGGGGTGGATTAGGACTGAGTTTTGAGATTCATTTTCTGAGTTTGAGTTTCTATTTAAGTACTTGTGTTAGTGCTTTATGAGTTGAACCAAATCTGATAAGTTAGTTTGTTATTGAGTCCGAATTCTGTTAAGTGTTTCTGGAATAATTATGCAATGAGAATGAATGTCTTTTGATGAATCGAACTTGTTTAAGTTTAAGAAAAGTTTTTAAAATATGCATGCTTTTGTATTCTGGCCGAGAGAAGACTCGGTGAGGTTCGGGCTGGTCTAGTGATAGACGGTCGAGTCCTCACAGTCAATCTCTTGAGCTAGGATAATCAATTCTCTTGCAAAGCAGATCAGGCATTTCATTAAACACTTGGTGGGCGTAGAATGAGCCTAAGATCCTAATCAACTTAGCAATGGCTAATCAGACATTAAACACAGCAATCAAGAAAGGAAATAGAAGAATTAGCACTAAGATATCATAGATCAAGCATCAAATTCCCTAAACCTAACCCATCTCAAATCCCTAAGTCACTACTCATTAATCATCATCAAAACCATCAAATTAAAGAGAAAATGATAGCAAATCATGATTAGAGAGATTAAACAAGGAGGTAAATGCAAACTCTTATTAAAATCAAGCAAAGATTCAAACTACAAAATCAAAACAAGAACAAAAGAGGAAAGAACTGCTAGATAAAGAGGATGAATCCAAAAATTAGGGATGTTAAGTATTTATAGGAGTCTAAGCAGAGTGGCAAAATTGTAAATAAGTTATCTTCAGTCTGGGTCAGCATCGATCACTCCTGATCGATGTGAAGGACATCGATTAGGCTTGCTCGATGTAGTTGGTCGATGTGCTCCTCTGGTTCTCGACATCGATCAGTTGGTGATCGATGTGCTTGATCGATGCTAAGGTCTCGTAGCTCCTGCTCGTTTACATCGACCACTCTTGATCAATGCTGGTGATCGATGCAGATGTCCTGTGGCTTGACATCAATCAGTCTTGACTGATGTGAGTGATCAATGTGAACTCTATTTCTTTCTGCTGCTCTACATCGATCACTCCTGATCGATGTGATTCGTGCCTTGATTGATTCTAAACCAAATCTCCATTTTCTAAACGCCTCTTGCTCCACTTTGATTGGGGGAACTCCTCAGATCGCTCCAACACTTTCTCTTTGTCTTAAATGTCTCCTTGAGTACCTAAAAACATCCCTTATGCAAAAGAAATGCAAACTAAGTCTAAAAACAATGAAGAATAGGACAAAAGCAAAGGAAAACATGCAAAAGAGGACTAAAACATGAACTAAATGCAAGCTTATATGATGCAATTATGAGAGATATCAACACCCCTACACATGCCTTTTGCTTGTCCTGAAGCAAATAAGAACAAATGGGAGAGTGAGGTTTGAAAGTGCGAGCTCAAAACTAAGATGCCAATGGAAAAATTAAATCAATGCTCAAGTTATAGGTTCTAAGATACAGAGAGATTGTTCTACCTCAGAAGCTTTAGCCATACCTATCATAGCAAACAATGCACTCTAACTTAGCCTACATAAACATTCAAAATCAGCCAACTCTTTAACATTCATTTATTGTAACCAATTGATCAAGTTTATGCAAATCAAGTGGGCACATTTGGTTAAAAGGGACATGGTCATGAGATGAAAATATCACATTTAGATAAAGGTTCAAAGACATAATAGATCAGTCAATGAAATATCTGAGGCAAAATGCTAAAGGTAAAAGCACACCTATGCATGCAAGTAAAAGCTCTCTTTACCCCTTTTACCTCAAGATGAACCTATTATCTTCTAAACCCCAAAGTAAAACCACTAGATCTACCCTTTTCCCAAGCATTTGATCTCTTCTTCCTTCATGTTTGAGGGAAACTCCTTCTTCTTTTTGCTTGTGTGGCTGATTCTTTGTTGGAACTTGCTCTTCTTTGTTGTATATTTGGCGCCATTTTTCTTCACCTTTGGTGGATTCCTTGGTCTAAATTCTCCTTTGGGATGATCTTTGTAAGATTTGTTGTTGTTGTCGGCACCTTCTTTAGTTTGAACACTTAGAGCTTTTTCTTCCTTACGCTTAACCACAAATTTAACCTGTTTTCCCATACTACCATCCCCATACTTCTTCTTCTTCTTTTGAAAGATATAAACAGTAAAACTCAAACCACTTATACTACCTTTTCCCAAATCCTAACCTGAAACCGAGCTCAAGATGCAAGCTGGTGTCTAGAACAGATCTTCTTCTTGCCAGCCTTATTCCTAACACTTTTTGCCAAGATATAATCAAAAATAATGCAATGGAAGGTCTTACAACTCTCACAATAGTGTTTAAGTTCAGAAAGAAGGATTGGGTTAGGGTGTGGTTAACTGTCCCATAATGATGAGGATCAGCTACTTGGGTTAACAAGAGTGGTAAGAAGGGAAGAAGATAACCCAAGTATGTATATGGGGGTAGCCATGTGATCACTCTCAATGCATAAACATGATAATTAAATGTTAAGATTATGGTTCTAATAAACAGAGATGGCATCAAATCAAAACAAGCTTCAGCATAAGACAAGAATATCAATGCAAGTAGTCGAGATATGGCGTAGCCTTAACTTCAAACTCACTACAATGCCATCAAACAACATACAACCAAAGCATTGAAAGCAACTCAAACAATAACATCTTCACAAGTGTTTATCATCTACTCCCTATGCAAATGTATGCAAACTTATATGAAATGCATTTAGACTCAATCTTAGTTATGCAAATGCAACTAAATGATCTTTTTGGTTTTAATTTTTTTGAAATTTTATGGATTTTCAGTGCACATAGATGAATGAATGGGACTTAAGTATGCAAAAGAGAAAATAAGAAAACAAAACACAATGTCAAATGCAATACCCTCCCCCACACTTAGATTACACAGTCCTCTATGTACTAAAATCTTGAAGGAGGGTGATAAGGGATACTCAGAATAAATACAAAAGGATTCATAAAGAAAGGAGTGTAGTTGTGCACCTCAAAAGATGTTTTGGCAGAAAGGAGGTTCACATCGATCATTCATGATTGATGTAAGTGATTGATGTGATCCACATCGATCAACCCTTGATCGATGTTGATGACCGATGTTGGTTGTCTGACTCTCGAGTTGATTGCATCGATCACTACAGATCGATGTAAGTGATCGATGTGGTCCTGCTCAGTTGACATCGATCTCCACTGCTCAATGCTGGTGTCCGATGTTGGCTACATCGATCATGACTAGCTCGATGCTCCTGATCGATGCTGGCTAGAACATGCACCCGTTCAGCTAACCACTTGATGAAAACTCCACTTGCTCCTAGGATAATAGAGAAACACAAAAAAAAACTTAAAATACAAAAATATGTACAAGGATAACATGAGAATACCTCCCAAGAGTGGTTGTTTAGAGTCACTAAGCTTGACTTTTCTTGCTCCTTAGTTAGGTTAAGAGGGAGTTAGAAAACTCTTTGGTGGATCCTTTCCTGAGTGGCCTGTGAATGTGGTTGATGGTGACTTGGAGAGAGACCAATTCTCAGCTGCAAAACTCCATTCCTCAGTCTTCATGAAGTAATCTTGTCCCTTATCTCCCTTCTTGGTCCTCTTGATGTCAAACCTTAACACCTTGTCTTCCTTCAACCTTAACTCAAAGATGCCTTCTTAACATCAAAAACAGCACTATTAGATGCCAGAAATGGTCTTCCCAAGATGATTGAAGTCTCCTCATCACTCTTTATATCTAGCACCAGAAAATCAGTTGGTACCTTCACCTTGTCAATCATCAATGGAACATCCTCAAGAGACCCAACTGGTTGCTTTCTTGACCCATCTGCTAGGGTGAGCGAGAGATTACTTTCCTTGAAGCTAGTGTGGCCCAAGGTTTTAAGAGTAGAGAGTGGTAGAAGGTTGATGCTGGACCGAAGATCACCCAAACAACTCTTGAAAGAGAGTGTTCCTAATTCACATGGTAGTGTAAAACAACCAGGATCTTCAAGCTTAGTAACTTGGGTTTCTTCAACTTTAGTGGGAAACTCTTCTTTAGCAGCTCGACCTTCCCCAACCTTATTTTCTTCCAGCATTAAAGATAATGTTGCTTAAGAGGTGCAAAGGCTGGAGACATCTGCTTTGTTGCTTCATCTAATCCAATGGACTCTTCAATTTTCCTCATCTGCTCTTTAAAGAGACCCTTATACTTGGCAACTACCTACTTCTTGAACCTTCCAGGAAATGGTATTGTAGGCTAATAAGGAGGAGGATTGTATCTTGGTTCCTTGGTTGTCTCTTTGGGTACCTCTTTAGGCTTCTCTTGCACCACTTCTTTAGTTTTGCTATTCCATGAGTTTTCACCAACTTCAACCACTTCACCATTTTCTACTACTGTTTGTTTCTTGGAGATAACCTTTTCTTCCCTTGAGGCAGCAACATAGACAGCTTCCTTCTCTTTCTCTACTATTGCTTTTACTGATTTTTTAAGTTCCTCCCCCACACCTAGAACTTCAATGTCCTCATTGATGATAGAGGGTGTCACCTTTGGAGTTATGGGGACAAAATCATGGCCGTAGAGAGGGCTTTCAATCTCAGCAATAGAGTTTTCTTTCTCTTCAATAGCAGTTAGGGAAGTAGAGGAGATACCATAACAATACCGTAAGGGCCTCTTGAAGGTAAGTGTCTGAGCATTGTTCTCTTGTTTACTCAGCTGCATAGTCAAGGAGTCTATTTGGGATTGGAAGTTCTTGTTGCTGGAATCAATGCTTCTTTGAAATTCAACAGGCATACTTCTTTGACTTTCAGCCATACTTCTTCGAATTTCAGCTATACTTCTTTCAATTTCAGCAGTTTGGACTTGTTGCATTTGCAGTAGAAGTTGCTTGATGTCCAAATCTTGTGAAGGCTGAGAGCTTGGATGTTGTTGAGGCGCCAAGGCAGGCTGCATAGGATTAGCAGGGAGTATCATGTTCCCTTGCTGTTGGTTAGAGGCGCCAAGTGGTTGAGAAGAAGAGCCTTGATGTTGTTGAATGTAAGTGCCTTCATTGGACTGTTGTTGACAAACATCATAGCCTTGTTTCATTGCTGGCTCCTCTTGGATCTTAAAAGATTTGACTTTATGCTCTTTGTAGTGGCTATGTGGAGCAACATTAGGAAGTGGTCTAGTGGCGCATTGAACAACATATCCACCTTTTCCTGCAAGGCCTTCATCTCATGCAGTGTTGTTGCTAGCTTCTCTTCAGTTGCCTTTGCATGTTGCTCTTTATCATCCACATAATCCTAATTACTTAGCAACCATGTTCTCCACTAGTAGTCATCCTTTATTAACATCATTGCCAAGGAAATAACCATTGCTTGCTGTATCTAGAAGGATTCTTATGTTTGGGAGAACACCTCTATAGAGTGTGGATAGCAGCATTACTTTGGTGAAGCCATGATGAAGGCATTGATAAGTGAAGCCTCTAAACCTTTCCCAAGTGTCTCCAAAGCTCTCATTAGACCACTGTTTTAAGTTTGTGAGCTCATTCCTAACTTTTGCAGTTCTTAAGGGAGAGAAGAACTTGGTTAAGAAAGCACCTTTGCATTGTACCCAAGTGGTGATGCTGCCTTGTGCTAAAGACTTTTTTCACATTTGAGCTTTACCACAAAGAGAGAATGGGAACAATCTGAGCTTCAACCCATCATCTAAAACTCCCCTAAACTTTGTCATAGCACATATCCTCTCAAAGTGATCCAAGTGCTGAAGAGGGTCTTGCTTAGGCAAGCCAAAGAACTTATTTTCTTGAACCAATGCAATCATGCTGCTCTTTATCTCATAGTGGTTAGTCTCTATAGGCGGAAGAATACCTTGCCTTGAAGCATAGCTTGATGGTATATCTGAAGCACATATATGTCTCAATGGTCTTTGAACCAAAGCTCCTTGTAAACCATGTGGACCTTACTGTCCTTGTAAGCCTTGGATCCCTTGAAGACCTTGTGGACCTTGTGGACCTTGCAACCCAAAACCAGCACCATATTGATGCTCCTCCATGCTTCAACAACTGATTTCTGATGCTGCAAACCCAAAGTCCTTGGCCTTGAACCTCAGTTGTAGTTGTAGACACTTAAGAGAAAGTGTTGTGGTACCTACAAAAGAAATTCTAAACCAAAAGAGAAATCAGTAACCAAAAACGAAAATAACAAAGCTTAATCTCAGGATCTCCACAAATCATACTGGACAAAGCATTCCCATAATGGCAATGGTGCCAAATTGATACAAGAGTTTTGAGTGTCTTTCTCAATCACCCTTTCTACTAGGCATTGTAGTAAGGGTTTTATGTCAATCCAAAAAGGGAAGATTGAAACAGCAGGAATGCAGTAAATTTCCTAATTCAAGCAGATATAGAGAGAATTTAGATGTCTAGCAACCTAAAGGATCAAACAAAAATGAAGCAAACACCAAACTAAGTGTGAACAGCAAGCAAATCAACTAAAACAAAAGTAAAAACAGAGCAAATTCGAAATAGACTAAAACAAAGGAAGGATAAGACTTGAGATGGGGTAATTGGTGCTAGGGAACTCTCAACTCAACCTATGATGCTTACAAAATCACACAATGCTATTCCATATGCATAGAATTCATTTATAAGACTAATCCAATCTCTTGGCACTAATCTTTGTACTAATTACCATGTCAAGAACTAATTCTCATTAGTGATTTGATAAACATCAAGCATTAAGACAATCTATCAATCCTATATTGCCAAATCACTCCCTAGACAGTCAATCTCTTGAGCTAGGATAAGCATTTCTCTTGCAAAGCAGATCAGATATTTTATCAAACACTTGTTGGGCATAAAATGAGCCTAAGATCCTAATCAACTTAACTAAGGCTAAACAGGCATTAAACAGAGCAATCAAGAAAGGAAATGGAATAATAAGCACTAAGACATCATAGATCAAGCATCAAATTCCCTAAATCTAACCCATCTCAAATCTCTAAGTCATTACTCTCTAATCACCATAAAAACCATCAATTCAAAGAGAAAAGGATAGCAAATCATGATTAGAGAGATTAAACAAGGAGGTAAATGCAAACTCTTATTAAAATCAAGCAAAGATTCAAACTACAAAATTAAAACAAGAACAAAAGAGGAAAGAACTGCTGGATAAAGAGGATGATCCCACAAATTAGAGATTTTAAGTATTTATTGGAGTCTAAGCGGAGTGGCGAAATTGTAAATAAGTAGTCTTCAGTCTGGGACAGCATCGATCACTCTTGATCGATGTGGGTGATCGATGTGAAGGACATTGATCAAGCTTGCTCGATGTAGCTGGTCAATGTGCTCCTCTGGTTCTTGACATCGATCAGTTGGTGATCGATCTGCTTAATCGATGCTAAGGTCTCATAGCTCCTGCTCATTTACATCGATCACTCCTGATCGATGCTGGTGATCGATGCAGATGTCATGTGGCTTGACATCGATCAGTCTTGACCGATGTGAGTGACCGATGTGAACTTTGTTTCTTCCTGCTGCTTTACATCGATCACTCCTGATCGATGTGGTTCGTGCCTTGATCGATGCTAAACCAAATATCCATTTTCTTGACTCCTCTTGCTCCTCTTTGATTGGGAGAACTCCTTGGATCACTCCTATATTTCCTCTTTGTCTTAAATGGCTCCTTGAGTACCTAAAAACATCCCTTATGCAAAAGAAATGCAAACTACAACCTAAATGCAAGCTAAGTCTAAAAACAAGGAAGAATAGGACAAAAGCAAAGGAAAACATGCAAAAGAGGGCTAAAACATGAACTAAATGTAAGCTTATATGATGCAATTACGAGAGATATCTATATGCTGAAATATAAAAACCACGAGAGATTTAACGTGTTATCCACCGTTGCTGGCAGCCTAGTCATGCCGAGATCTTCTCCGAGAGAAATCACTACACCAAAAAGAAGAGTTTACAAGATCAATCACACTCTCACTTACTCTCTCACTTTCTTACAATCGTTCTTTCTCTTTAGAAACGATAACATGCTTCGAGCTGATTCTCATACTCGAGAATGATGATCCTCAACAGTCTTATAGAGTTTCAAAGTCTGCAACCTCCATCAACAGCTGAAACAGAGCCGTTAAGCTCAAACGAACGAGAAGCTTTCTGAACGACATCGCATCTCTTCTGAATCCGATCACTTTTAGGGTTCAACGCATCACATTCCCAATACTGAGTTCCCTAAAGCCTAGAATTGAACGTTTAAATCCAAAAAATTTCCACTTTAAGCTTCAATGGCATTGTGTCAAACACTTTAGTGTTTGTTGAAATGTCTGAATTGCAAAGTAAGAGAATTGCTTATCCTAGTGTAAGAGATTAGGTATTTAGGGAGTAGTTTGACAATATATGATTGAATGAATGTTTGAATGCTTGTTGTTTATCATTTCAATAATGAGAATTAGTTCTTAACTTGATGATTAGCAAAGTAATTAGTGTCAAGAGAGTGGATTAGTTCTACAAATAAATCCTATGCATAAGGAATAGCTTGTTTGAGTTTGTAAGCATCATGGATTGAGTAGAGAGTTCCCTCATTTACTCATGTCGAGCTACCACGCTCGACATCCACATATCGCCCATCGATATCGTGCTAGCCAGCTCGACATTGCCTCTGAGGTAAGCATTTTGAACATCAAAATTTTTACCTCTCTTTGGCTTGGAACCAAGGGAGTTTGAATTTGAGTTTCTTGGCTCCTCCTCTCCCATCTGAACAACTCCTGAGCACTTTGTCTTTTGCCTCTCACTCCTACGATTCTTTGTCCCCTCCCTTGTTCTGTAAAAACCACAAATGTTATCCTTTGTCTTCACACTTCTCATTTTTTCATCCTCTTCATTGTTAGCTCAAAATTTCTTACTCTCTCTCTCTTTTATTGTCCTCTGCAAAGTGGTCAAGAGTCCAAAAAGGTTTGCCTTTTGATAGCTTGCTATATTAAAACATTGTAGGCTACATTTCATGCATCTTTTCCCTTGTTTTTGCATATTAGTTTAGCATTTTAGTCTCATTTGCACTTAGAATCAATATTGCATGAATTTAGTTTAGGATTGCATACATATGCATACTTGTGGTGTTTTTAGGTGTTTTTGGAGGTTCTTGGAGTTTGGGGAGGAGATGGAAGCAGCTCATATTTGAGAAGATGTCAAAGAAGGAGCTTTGCAAAGTTTGATCCCATATCGAGGAGATGCATCGAGCAAAACCTCTGTGGAGTACGCTGGATGCAAGCCGTGGTGCGTGAAGAAGACGACTGATTTGTGGATTCAAAGGCATTGGTCTACGTCGAGGTGCTGCATCGAGTAGGGAATGCTACAAAAGCCGATACATGCTACACGGATCATATCAGGGTGGTGCATCGAGCTAAACACTGTCCGTTCAAGCCCGATATGCTTTATCCGCGTGTTCGGCCGGATTTTCGTTGACCTTATCTTGTTTTTAGGTTTTTTATTCTTCTTTTGGTTACCTACTATAAAAGGGATGCCACAAAACATTACCTTTATCCAGACTACGTCATTTGATCTTTTTCTTATCCTCTAGCCACAAAAAGGGCGATTTGCCTAAGTTTGTAAACACTTTTATTTTTCAATCAGGTCTTGATTTTTATGGTTTAATCTTGCTTAACTATCTTTCATTTTTGCACCTTGGTAGTTTAGATTACTGCTTTCCTTATTTTTGCTTTCTTAATCACATCTAATCATGTTTAACTCTAATCAAATGGGATTAACATGATTAGTGAGTAGTTTACCTTAGATTGAGGTTCTAAGTAGGGAAAGTGGTATTTAAGATGTGACTATGAGGTCACTAGGTGATGTAAGAGTTTACTTGATACAAGGTTTTTGCACTTGTTGTCAATCACCCATTGTACTAGTCAGTTGTAGTTTGGGTTTTAATGTCAATCCAATTGGGATTAGTTGAAAACAGAAGAGTTGAGAGTAAAGATCTCTAAGTCAAGCAGGCAGAGAAAAGCTTTTGTTGCCTAAGCAACAGTTCTAACAACCTAAGTGAAACAAGCAACAAGGAAAGTAAAGATTAAAGCATACTAAACAAGCAAAGCAAAGCAAAATAGAACAGAGCAAAACGGAGCAAAACAGAGCAAAATAAGACAAGTTCGAAATTCAAATAAGAGAAAAGCAAGTTCCTAGATGTGGTTATTGACTTTGGAGAATTCAGACATTAACTAAGGCTGTTTCAAACTACAATGATCAAGCAAACAAGCAAGCAATGGTGGTTCATAGACATAGAGTTCACAATCAAGCAAGCTAGATCCAATCTCTTGGCAAATAGCCATTTGCTAAACATCTTAACAAGAATTAACTCTCATTAATGGTGTAAATACAAGGGATATCAACACCAGTCCTAAATGGTGTAAATACAAGGGATATCAACACCCCCACACTTGCCTTTTGCTTGTCCTCAAGCAAATAAGAACAAATGGGTGAGTGAGGTTTGAAGGTGGGCATTCAGATTCCAAAAATGCAATGGTAAAGAGATGGTTTCAATGCTCAAGTGCCTAGTTGTAGGATCTAAACATAATCAGCTATACTTTAAAGAACCTAGCCATGCTCATCATGTTTCAAAATGATCTTAAATCTCAACCTAGGCAAATGCTCAAATCAACCAACTCTTTAACATTCAATTAATTTCAGAACATGAATAATGCTTATGCAAATCAAGTGAAGACATTTGGTTGAAAAGGGGTAAGGTTATGAGATAAGAATGATCTCATTTAAGCACAGGGTTTTAATAACATAAGGGATCAATCAATGAAATGACTTCATCTTAGGCAAAATGCTAAAGGTAAAAGCACACTTTTGCATGCAATTCAAAGCTCTCTTCTACCCTTATTTCCCAAAGATGAGTCCTAAGCATTTCTAAACCCAGGAGTGAACCCCCCTAAGTCTACCCTTTCCTAAACTCTACCCTTTTCTTTCTTCTTCTACATGGCTGGGGAAACTTCTTCTTTTTGCTTGTGTGGTTGCTTCTTTTTGGTTGGGACTTGCTCTTCTTTGTTGTGTTGGCACCTTCATTACCTTTGGTGGAATGCTTCTTGGTCAGATTTTTCTTCTTTCGGACCTTTCTAAGCATTGTTATTGGCGCCAAATCTTCTTTTTGAACCTAGAGCTTTTATTCTCCCTTTGCTTAACCATAATACTAAACTGTTTCCTCTTTTCTACCATTTCAAATTTTTTCCTTTTCTTTTCAAAAGATAAAAACATTAAGTTCAAACCACCTAACTCTATCCTTTTATTTCCCAAAGCTCCTAACCTCGAATCAAGCGTAAAATGCAAGCTGATATCTACAAGAGAACTTATCACTGCCAGCCTTATTCCTAACACTTTTTGCCAAGACAAAATCGAAAATGCAATGCAAAGGCCTCACAGCTCTCACAAAAGTGTTTAGGCTCAAAAGGAGGTTTTGGTTAAGGGTGAGGATGTAACTGTCCCATAAGTATGAAGATCAGCTATTTGGATCAACAAGAGTGGTAGAAAGGAGAAAGATGATCCAGCTATGTATATGGTAGCCATGAAATCACTTTTCAATGCATAAGACATGATAATTGAAAGTCCAAATTAAAGTTCAAGTAGATAGAGTTGATTTACAGAGAACAAGTGCTTTCAGTATGAGAAAAGAAGACCAAATCTAGCAATCTAAGCATGGTTCAGCCTTAACTTCTAGCAGTCATATGATGCATCAAACAACTAACCACTTAAACACTGAAATCATCCCTAAACACTAAGCACTTTACAAGGAAAATTCATCATTATGCCCTATGCAAATGCAATGCTACATATATGCTAACTCTAGACTCAATCCTAGAAGAATGAAATGCAACTACATGCTTTCTTTTTGGTTTGCAAAAATGCAAAAAAATTTCAAATTTTTCGATTTTTTTGTTCTTTTCTATGCCTTACATGTATGCATGTTATGCATGAGACTCAAAATAAAGAAAAAAAGAATAACTAAGAAAAGAAAACAAAAAGTCAAACTCCAAATCTCTCCCCCACACTTAAATTACACAGTCCCTTGTGTAATGAAAGCAATGGAAGAGTGAAGCAACAAAATATATTACAGAAATAAAAAGATGCAATGGTATAAAACAATGGAAAGGATGTGGTACTTGGTTTAATGGTAGGAGTGGTTGGATGATCCTGAGGTTTGAGGAGACTTGCTAGCTCTCCTCTTCCTTCTCTCATAAATTTGAGTGGAATGCTCTGCTTCTAGAGGTGGTTGAACCCAACTTGACCATAGTTACTCAGCTTGTGAAGAAGTCCCTTGTGTGCCCCATTGCCATGTCTCCTGAACTTCAGAGGGGTTGGGGTTTGGCACCTCCCAAGCTGATGGAACATGGGCACTGGGCTCATAGGATGAGGCCCTTGGTTGTGCCCATGTACCCCATTGTTCACTTGGTTGTGCATGGAATGAGTATCTTCCATGGGGATTCCATACAGCTTCCTCCTCTTCAGTTGGCTCAGCTTGTTGAAGTTGCTCTTCTTGGTGAGAGTTGAGCTCATGGGTGTGGCTGTGGTGGGAAGTTTTTTCTGATGTAGCCTTGTTCTTCCTGAACTTCCCTTTCACCATCTTCATAATCCCTTTGATGGCTTTGTCTTGCCACTTGCACCACTTCTGGAGTGTGTTGATGTGCTCATGAGCTGCTCTCAAAGAGCTTCCTTGGTTGGGTGCTTCATAGGGCTGGAAGTGAAAATTCTTTGAGCTGTAGCTCAACACTTCTTCTTCTTCAAGCTCATCTTCTTCATAGGTTCCTCCTTGGCCTTCAGCGCCAGCAGTAGCATTCCATTGGTGATTTTCTTCTTCTTCTTCTCCAATCTCTTCAGTGTGCTCTTCTTCTTCACTGTCTTCTTCTCCTTCTCCAGGAATAGGGCCGCCTGTGTAGAGCTCCTCCTCACTCAAGTTGAAGTTGATGTTTGTCCTTGTGGTGAAGGAGGTTAGCCTTGGGTTTGGGAGAAGGACTCTCACTTGCTCTGAGTGATTGTTGAGGAATTGGTAAACATACTTGCCCTGAACACTCTTCTCAAGAAAATGAATTCTCTTCAGATACTCCATATCTATCCATATAGGATCTAGAGTATCTTCAGGATGCTCTTCAAGGTTCACATCACAAGCTATGAGAATTGCTGTCACAACTCCTCCAATGTGCAGCTGTGGGTTCTTCTCCCTTCTTCCTTTGTTGATAACCCAGCTCGGGTATGTTTGCAGCTGCTCCATCAACAATCTTACAAGGCATGGGAACTTGCTTGGTGGATCAACGGACACTGCACTTCTGTTGGTACCCGGACCGGTGTACAATCCATTGTAGAGGAAGTCTGTCTCCTTGCCAGTTAGGTGTGAGGTTTCCTTCCTTGAAAAGAATGTGTTTGCAAGCACCTTTTGTGCATATCTAACTGCAGGATGCTTCAAGTGTTGGTTTTTTGTAACTCCAGCTCTGAATTCCCCTACTCCAATTATCTCCCAAAACCTTGTGTACTGCGATTCATGGATTAAGAACTTCTTTCCTCTTTGAAAGTAGGTGCTTAGCCCCAGCGCTCTAGAGAGTTCTTGGAATGTGATTGCGAACCTCTGTTTTCCAAGCTTGAAAGAGATCCATCCATCATGGTCAGGGAGCTCACTCTTTTCATAATAAACCACTTTGAGGGTGTAGAGGAATTGATGAGTGAAGCGCTCATAGGATGGGAGAGGCTGTAATAGCTTTGTAAGATCCATTTGTTCAAAGGTGCAGATGCAGTCTTCATAGATTCCCAGCTCCTTCATTTTGGAGGTGCATGGGTATCTTGTTGGCTTGAAGGTACATCTACTGAATCCCTCCATGAGTTCCCTAGCACTGTACTTCATGGGTGGAACTTCTTCCTCAGCAGCTTTTCCCTTGCCTCTCTGCTTGGCGCTTTTATCTTCAGCTGGTCTCTTTCCAGCGGCCTTAGATGAAGTCTCAGCAGCTTTGCCCTTTCCTTTTTCTTGCCTTACTGTTGCTGATGTTGGTGCTTCCTGAGGTGCTTTTCCCTTTTTCCCAGCAGCTATGTTTGTTCGTCCCATGGTACCTTTAGAAGCTAAGCTTGAAAACAAGGTAAGAGAAAGAATAAAAGCTGAAGAACCAAATAGCTGAAAGCTTTTAATGGAAAAATTCATTAAGGTAAGAAAAGTCTAACAAGTCCTAAGAACAAGCTTAAACTTCTTCAAAGCAAGAGGAGATCAAAAGCTAGCAATTAAATAAGCTAGGATGAACAAAAGATAAACAGTTATGCATGACACTCTAGTAAAATGGTTCTTAGGCAAAAAGAGATGATGATCTTGCAAATGGATGATGATAAACACGCAATGAGATAAATAGACATTAAACAAAACTTCATCATCTAGCTTGATATTTCAAAACAAATCTAAATTGCAAAACCATAGCACAATAATTAAAACTAAACACTACTTGCTCTTAAAAACATCTACTAAGCGATTTTGAACATAAGCAAAGAGTAAGAGCAAAGAGAGATAGTTTAGGAAGCAGACCATTAGTAGAGCCTTTGAACACTTAGAGAAAGCAATAAAAGAGAAAAGTGAGTTGAAGTGTGAAGAGAGGTGAAGGAAATTGTTGCTTAAATAGAGAGAAAAGAGAGGAAACCAAAGGAATCAAAGGTTGGTGAGGGAACATAAGGGATCAAAAGTGTGGGGCACAAAAACAAAAGTGTTCAGAAGCTAAGAAAGACGTCAGAAAGAATCCCATGTGAAAATTTAAACTCCCTTGGCTCCAAACCAAAAGAGGTAAAAAATTTTGAAAGTTGAGTTACTTACCTTGGATGGAATATCGGTCACACATGACCAATATAACTGGCAGAAATGGCAGTATCGGTCATGAGTGATCGATATTAGAGACTGATGTGCTTTCTGGGATTAATATCAGTCATCACTGATCTACACACTTGACCGAAATCTATCCGATGTGATTGTGTCGGTCATGAGTGATCGATACTGGTGACCGATATATTTCCAAGAATCTCATCGATCACCACTGATCGATACACTGTACCAAAAATCACACGGTGAATTTATGTCGATCAAGTTTGATCGATGTGAATGACCGAAATGTATCCTCCTTTCAAACATCTTTCCATATCGATCACAAGTGACCGATATGTTGACTGGTGTAGACTGGCTCCACTGATATCAATCAAACATGATTGATACTGATGTCCAAAAATCTGTGTATCGATCTGTCATGAAAGCATAATATATACAAAAGGATACCATGGGACTACCTCCCAAGTGTAATTGTTTAAAGTCACTAAGCTTGACTTTGATTACCTCTTTAGTTGAGGTGAGGCGAAGGAGTCTTGGAACTCCTTGGTGTCATCTTGCTTCTCTTGACCTTGGTGGTGACTCCATTCACCTTGATCCTGGCAAAAGGTGTAGCATTCCCCTCTTGCTGAAGCTTGAAGCAAAACTCTCCTTTCTTAGTGACACTTGGTTGCAAAACCACTTCTCCCTTGCTAGTAACCAGCTTAACATCATTCAGATTCTTGTAACCAACCACTTCAAGGACCTCCTTTTCAGTGGTGTCTTCAAACAACTTGACCAAGCAGCAGCCATCAAAACTCTCTCCTTGGTAGCCTTCAAACTCTGGCCAATTCTTTCCAAGCTGCTTCAGCTTCTTGATCTCCATTGAGAAGGCTTGCTCATTCTCCAGCTTATTCGCCTTGGAGTCAAACCTTAGAACCTTCTTCCTGGTCAGTTTCAGCTCAATTGTGCATTCCTTGGCATCAAACACTGCCCCCAGCTGAGGCTAAGAAAGGTCTTCCTAAAATGATAGCATTCTTTATATGCCCTTCCACATCAAGCACCAGGAAATCAGTGGGAATGGTTACTCATTCTATCATCATTGGCACATCCTTGAGACTCCCAAGTGGTGTCTTCACTGTCCCATCAGCTATAGTAAGGGACACATTGCTCTCTTGTAGCTTAGTATAGCCAAGGGCTTTAGCTATAGAGGATGGGAGAAGATTGATGCTTGCTCCTAAATCACAGAGGCAATTCTTGAAAGTCCTCCCCTTTAGCTCACACGGGAGAGTGAAGCAGCCTGGATTTCCAAGTTTCTTGACATTGAGCTCCTTAACTTCTGGTGATCCAGTCTTATCTCTGAGCTTCTCAAGCTCTTCTTGGCCATTTAAACCCCTCATCTCCATCTAAGCAGCATAGAGGGTTTCATATTTCTGAATTAGTTGTTCCTTGAACCTGGCTGGAAAAGGGATGGTTGGCTGATAGAGAGGAAGGATTGCAGTTTGAGGTTTCTCTTTATCATCAACAGCTTCCATCAAGTAATCCTTTGTGTTATCAACAACCTCATGTGGCGCCCACCACTCTTCATCTTCTGAGTCTTCCCCATTTCCAGAGGGTTCTTCTTCTACAGCTCGTTGTTCAGTTTCAACTTCTAAAAACTCTTCCCCCCCCACCCCTTAGAGGTTCAGTGTCCTCAGTGAACAAGTAGAGGAACTCTTCAATGATAGCCTCCTCTTCAGCTGAGAAGCTCATTTCTTCTGTGACAATGGCATTGCAGAATTCCTTTGGGTTATGTACAGCTTGTGTAGTAGGAGTATCCTGAAGTCTTGGTGTTGGTGCATCATCTTGGCTGTTCTCCAAGAGTTGTATCCTTGAGTCTAGGTCCTCAAATTTGGCATGAAGGTCATCATGAACATAAGCAATCCTGTTGTGCAGCTCAGCAAATCTCTTGTTCATCTCCATGTTTAATGGTTTGGAGATTGATGCTTTCCATGATCATGCTTTTGATGTCAGCTGTTCCAGATGCAGAAGTATAGTAGTGGTCTTGAGGAGGGAAATGAGTGTAGCTGTCTTTGGAGTAGTGCATGGGTAGAGGCTCTTGGAAGAAGTTGTTGTAAGTAGTGTCCTCAAAGTACAACATCTTGATGCTTGTTGTAACTCACCTGAAATGAAAACACTTGAAAACAGAGTTAGTCACCAATTAAAAGTAAAAGCTTGATCTTAAAGATTCTACAAACTCTAATGATTCAAACAGAAAACCCAAATGGCAACTGTGCCAAATTGATACAAGGTTTTTGCACTTGTTGTCAATCACCCATTGTATTAGTCAGTTGTAGTATGGGTTTTAATGTCAATCCAATTGGGATTAGTTGAAAACAGAAGAGTTGAGAGTAAAGATCTCTAAATCAAGCAAGCAGAGAAAAGGTTTTGTTGCCTAAGCAACAGTTCTAACAACCTAAGTGAAACAAGCACAAGGAAAGTAAAGATTAAAGCAAACTAAACAAGCAAAGCAAAGCAAAATAGAACAGAGCAAAACAGAGCAAAATAAGACAAGTTCGAAATTCAAATCAGAGAAAAGCAAGTTCCTAGATGTGGTTATTGACTTTGGAGAATTCATACATTAACTAAGGCTGTTTCAAACTACATTGATCAAGCAAACAAGCAAGCAATGGTGGTTCCTAGACATAGAGTTCACAATCAAGCAAGCTAGATCCAATCTCTTGGCAAATAGCCCTTTGCTAAATATCTTAACAAGAACTTACTGTCATTAGTGCTAAAACATCAAGCAAGCATTAGTAAACAACTCTATTCAAGTCAAAATGCTCCTCAAACAGTCAATCTCTTGAGCCAAGGCCAGCAAATCCTCTATTAAACAAGATCAGCATTTCATCAAACACTTGGTGTGCATAAGAGAAATCTAACAACCTAGATAAGTTTGATCAAGACTAATCTAGCATTAATAACAGATTAATAGAGAGGAACCCATAAACTGAAGCATTTAACAAGCCTTAATCAAGTCCTAGATTCCCCTAATTTATCACATCTAGAAACTCTAAGAAAACTACTCACTAATACTCATGATTAACACCAAATCACAAAGGGAAAGGATGCTAATCATGCTTAAAAGAGAAATTAAAGAAAGATTAAAGCAAATACTTGATTATATTAAATAAAGCAAATGATTTATCTTACAAACTTAAAGAAAATGCTTAAGAACAGTATTTTGACATGACTTCCCAAAATCTGGGAAAAAGAGGCTATATATAGCCTAGGGAAGGAAGCCCTAGAGTAATGGCAAAAGCATAATTAAAACAGGTTCAGGCTGGGTCAGTATCGGTCAGTTACATCGGTCTTCAGTGATCGATATGGATCCCCATCGGTCCGGAGTGATAGACACATATGACCGAAATCAACTCGTTGTGTTTGTGTCGGTCACCCTTGACCGATGCTGGTGATCGATACTGATTCGTATCGGTCATCCTTGACCGATGTTCACCGTGCTCTGACCGAAAACTTCTGCAGAGATCGTCTGCTTTGATCCTTCTTGCTCCCTTTTGCCCAGCTAGCATCGTGGATCATCCCCAAAACTCCTCCAAGCTCCTGTTAGCTCCAAAAGCACCTAAAAACATCCAAAATGCAAAGAAAATGCAAACTATACTCTAAATGCAACCTAAGTCTAAAAGGAGAAGAAAATGGGACAAAAGCTAAGGGAAAACATGCAAAAAGAGAACCAAAATATGTACTAAATGCAGTCCTAAATGGTGTAAATACAAAGGATATCATTACTCTACTTCAAATCCTACATATGCTCATATCATTGGAGTATGTAGGTATCGATCCATAATAGGAAGGTAAGACACTAAGAATGCAATAGATCAGCTAATTCAAGCAAGCATAATTGGGTGATTGAAACTATGAAACTAATGACTAAAGGAGACTTCAAATAAGCAAGAGCAATTGAAATAAACAAAGAAACTAAGGCAAGTTCGAATTCAAACAATCAAGAACTAGTAGGCTTGAGATGAGGTTATTGATCAAGGGAGATTATTGGTTTAACTAGTGACGCTCAAACATTTTAAACAATGCTATTCCTAGGCATAGAATTAACAGCTTTAGCTAGCTCAATTCCTTGACACTAACCACTTTGCTAAACACATAATCATGACAAATTCCTTTACTCAAATAAATGGTCAGGATGCATTATAAGCAACTAATCCAATTATATATTGCCAATCTACTCCTAAGACAGCTAATTCCTTAGGCTAAGATAAGCTAATCTCTTACTTGACTCAATCAGGCTTTTCATCAAACACTTATCAGGAATAAGAGAACCCTAGGATCTAGATCAACTTAGCAAGGGCTAATCTAGCATTAAACACAATCAATAAGAAAGAACAATGATATTAAGCACTAAGCAATCACTAATCTAGCCTTAAATCTCCCTATCTCTATCCCATCTCAAACCCTAAGCAAACTACTCACTAATCATGATCTTAATCATAGCCGAACGCAGAAGAGGATGACAGATCATTATGAAAGGAGATAAACACCAACGTTGATTGCAAGAACAAGATTCAGCAAGAGATTACAAGAAAAACTAAGAGAAATACACGAGAGAAAACTATTATCCAGAGGGTAAAAGATGATAAAAATCTCTCCTTATGTTTTTAGGTCGCAGCCTATATATAGTTTTCAGGAAAACCCCTTAGTAAACCGAAAATAAACCAGAAAGCAGCTGGTTCGGACGTCTGATATCGACTTGTTACATCGATATCTGGTCGATATTGGTTGGGAGGAGAGTGTATCGACCAAGTCTGGTCGATACTCTCATCGATACAGTCGTCCCTGGCTAAGGCATCTCGGGTGATCTCCTTGGTATACTACTCGATACAATCGCCGTTTAGTTAAGGCTCATCAAGCTCCAATATCGGTACAGCGATCGATATACTTCTTGGCTTGTGTATCGAGATGATCCCATGTCGATATGCTAACTGATACAAGAGCCTCGAAGGTGGTGTATCGATCTGAGTAGCTCGATACTCTTCTGGTGTACTGTCTCCTTGTATCGCCTCCGGGACCTCGATGTGCTAGTCGATATAGCTCCACAGTATTTATCGACGTGTGATGCCGATACATTGTTCAGTACGTTGTGTATCGGCTTGCCAAATCGATATCTTACTCGGTATGAAATCCTCTCGCCTTGGTTCCTTCACCTTTTGATTCTCAGCTCTTCCTTTGGTCTCAAAGTCCCAAAATGCACCTGCCAAGTGCTAGGAATGCACCTAATATGCAATGCAACTCCTAATTATACTCTAGATGCTAAGTGGGTGTAATTGGGACAAGAACATGTAGAAATGGATGCTTGAAGACTATGAAACAATGCAAAAATGTATGCTAATATAGTGAAAATATAGTGAATATCAACTCCCCCACACTTGCCTTTTGCTTGTCCTCAACCAATCAAAGAGAAATAATAGAGAGAGGTTTGAAGGTGAGAGATCAAAACTAAAGATGTCAATGGAAAAACTGATTCAATGCCCTAGTTATAGGTTCTAAGATGCAAAACGATTATTCTACTTCAAAAGCCTTAGCCATAGCCATCTTAGTAAACAATGAACTCTAGCTTAGCCTACACAAGCATTCAAATCAGCCAACTCTTTAACATTCATTAATGGTAACCAATGTATCAAGTTTATGCAAATCAAGTGAGCACATTTGGTTAAAGGGACATGGTCATGAGATGAAAATGATCTCATTCAAATAAGGGTTCAAAGACATAAGGGATCACTCAATGAAATGATTCTATCTTTGGAAAAATGATAAAGGTTAAAGCACATCTATGCATGCAAGTAAAAGCTCTCTTCTACCCCTTCTTACCCCAAGATGAACCTATTCTCTTCTAAACCCAAAGTGAAACCCTTAGATCTACCATTTCCCAAAGCACTTGATCTCTTCTTCCTTCATGTTTGGGGGAAACTCCTTCTTCTTTTGCTTGTGTGGTTGACTCCTTTTTGGAACTTGCTCTTCTTTGTTGTATGATTGGTGCCATTTTCATCACCTTTGGTGGATTGCTTGATCTGATTTCTCCTTTTGCATGACCTTTTGTAAGCTTTGTTGTTGTTGGCACCTTTCTTCTTTAACACTTAGAGCTTTCTTCCTAATTAACTTAACCACAAAATAAACTGTTTCCCCATACTACCAACCCCAAAATTCTTCTTCTTCTCAAAAGATGTAAACACTTAAAGCTCAAACCACTTACACTACCTTTTCCCAATCTCCTAACCTAATACCAAGTTCAAAATGCAAGCTGGTGTCTACAAGAGAGCTTCTCCTTGCCAGCCTTATTCCTAACACTTTTTGCCAAGATAAAATCAAAAATGATGCAATGCAAGGCCTCACAACTCTCACAACAGTGTTTAAGTTCAGAAAGAATGATTGGGTTAGGGCGTGGTTAACTGTCCCATAATGATGAGGATCAGCTACATGGATTAACAAGAGTGGTAAGAAGGGAAGAAGATAACCCAAGTATGTATATGGGTAGCCATGTGATCATTCTGAATGCATAAACATGATAATTAAATGTCAAGATTATGGTTCTAATAAGCATAGTTGGCATCAAATCAAAGCAAGCTTCAGCATAAGACAAGAATATCAATGCATGTATTCAAGCTATGGTGCAGCCTTAACTTCAAACTCACTACTGTGCAATCAAACAACAAACAACCAAGGCATTGAAAACAACTCAAACATGGACTTCTTAACAAGTGTTTATTATCTACTCCCAATGGAAATGTGTGCAAAGCTACTGATATACTCTAATATTTCGCATATTTAGCATGCATTTAGAGTAGTATTCATGCATTCATCTTACACAATAGGCTAGGTTTGCACCATTTGTCTCATTTTAGGCCCCAAGTGCACTTTGCATTAGCATTTGCATATTTCTTGCATTCTTGCATCATATTCAGGTTGTTTTGGATACATTGGAGCTATGGAGGTCGCGTGGACATGCTAAGGATCGAGAAGGAGCTTGTGGACACTTGGGAGAACTCAGCCATTAAGCAAAGGGACCGAGATCGAGAGAAAGATCGAGCTAGGCAGGTCGATCTAGATGATCAACTAGACTCAGGTCATTTCAAGGAAGAGGATCGAAGTCAAGGTCGACCAAGGTGATCGATCGTGAGTACGGACGCGGAATAAGCCATGCAGAACGAGAGCTAGATCGAGTTCACGACTCGATAATCCGAGGATCGACTAGAAGAACGATAGAAGCACTCGATCCATCCGACCGTATCGACCCAAAGATCGAGCGAGAGAAGACGTTCTATGGTGAAGATCGAGTAAGAGATCGACTGCCCAAGTTGATCTCTGAACCTTATCCGAACAGCTCACTTTTGGAGTTTAGTGAGGGGACCATTTCTACTTTTGTCTACCCTATTTTGTGAGGATATAAACTATTCGATCTGTTCCCCTCTTCTTAGGCTATGCTATCTTTATCTTTTCATTAAGTTTTAGCCGCCATTGTTCTTGGTTTTAAGCTTTTGACATTTGTGAACCTTAATCTTGCGTTAATCTTAAGTATTTTCCTTAATCGGTTTTGCTTAATCGTTTTAATCATGTTTAGCTTTTCATCCTTTGCATTTTCATGTGTTTTAGCTATGTGTAGCAAGTAGTCTCCTTTGGGTTTAAGGTTGGGGCGATTAAGAGGGTTTAAGAGGTTTAAGCTTGGGACTTTTCTTGTTCTTAATCTATTCTCTTCTTGGATTTGGGCTCTTAATGCTTAGAGAATCTTGGGAAAGATCTCTTTGATCTCAGAGATCTCCTTACCTTGGCGGGATTCAGGAATCTCTTAAAACCAAATCCAAGAGACTAGCTCATCCTTTCCCAAACGCCATGGATGCTTAGGGAGCTAGTTAGGCCATTATTTGAGATCTTTGCTTAATGTTCTTTGACCCATATTTCCACCACACGCCATAGGTTAGGAGGAAGGGTTGAGGAAAGGGTTTATACCACACGCCATGGATAAACCTCTTTTAGCTTCTCAAGGTTTAGAGATAGCACAAAATGTGTAGATCTAGTGTTTTCAAAACCCAATCTTGAATCTTGAACCTTCTTAACATGACCCTCAACCTTGAATTCTTCTTTTAGCATTTTAAAAACTTAAAGTTATCATTCTCTAGTTTTTAAGTTTGCTTCTTTAGTCTTAAAAATCATTGTTTTAGGTTGTTAGAAATTTCTCTGTTTATTTGCCTTTAGAGATCGATTTTTATAAATTAGTAGTCTTACATTTTAAATTCCTAGAAGTCATCTGCTAGTTGTTTAAATCTTAAAAAAAGGATTTTAAAATAGTTTTCTTGGTCATTTAGCATTTGCATTTAGTTTTCATAGAATTTCTCCTCCATTTACCCGATTTCACTTAGATTTACAAAGTTCTTGCATTCCTAGTAACTTTCATCAACCTAGGCTGGATTGATACCCCTCACCACTATACTACATCATTATCTTGGTTTGGGTTTGATTCTAAAACAGCTTGCATAAAAATCCTGTTTATCAGCTACATGAAATGCATCTAAACTCAATCTTAATTATGCAAATGCACCTAAATGATTCTTTTTGGTTTTCAAAAATTTGAAAATTTTCTGATTTTCTCAATGAAATGCATGAATGTGTACATGAGACTCAAATATGCAAAAGAGAAAATAAGAAAACAAAACACAATGTCAAATGCAATACCCTCCCCCATACTTAAATTACACAGTCCACTGTGTAATAGAAGTCTTAGAGGAGGTTTAAACAATTGTAAATGATGAATGGACAAAAGGCAGGGCAAAAGAGGTAAAGGATGAAGAGTTAGAGGAGGCTTACAGCTGTTTTTGTTGCCGATATCAAGGTCAGAGGTCGATATGTCCATCGATATGCTTCGGGAGAGGCGGGTATCTGAGAGGGACATCGATATACTGGTCGATATTGGTCTAGCTGGTCGGTATCGATTTAAGTATCATTGTAGATGTCGATATGCCTTGATGCGTAACTCTGGGATCACAGTCACCCTTTTGTTAAGGCACATCAACTCTGTTTCCCTTGATATCCTTGGTGATACACTCGTGCTCCCTGTGTACCGGTGTTGTGGATCGATATGCAGGTCAATACACCATGTTTCTGCTCTGTATCGGTTTGTTGTTGTCCGGTACTCCCATGTATTGACTTTGGCTTGATCGGTACATGGGTTGATATGCATGCCGTCGGGGTGTATCGGGATGAGTATATCGGTATTCAGGTCGATACAGGATCCTCTCGTATGTATCGACCTCCAGCTCGATCTGATACCCTGGTCGATACAGGTGGGTAGCACACTATATCGATCAAGTGGTACTGATACGACCATCGATACAAGTCATATCGACTTGATCTCATCGATATACTATTCGATATTCCACCCTTCGAGTCCTTCCTTCTTTGTAACTCAGCTGTTCTTTCCTGACCTTATTCCAGATGCTTAAGGATGCTTCCTCGATACTAAAACAAACAAGAAAAACATGAAAAAAGCAAATAATATAGACAGGGATAACATTGGAATACCTCCCAAGAGTGCTTGTTTAGAGTCACTAAGCTTGACTTTTCTTGCTCCTTAGGCAGCTGGAGGGGCTTGGATGTGAATGTCTGTATCATCTCCAAGTGTGTCACTAGCCATGTAAGGCTTCAGCCTATGCCCATTCACTGTGAACTCTCCTTCTTCTGGCTTGAACAATGTAACAGCTCCATAAGGAAGAACTTCCTTGATCTTAAAGGGACCTGTCCACTTGGACTTGAGTTTTCCCGGAAACAACTTCAGCCTTGAGTTGAATAACAGCACCTTGTATCCAGCTTTGAAGTCTTTGGGTCTTATCCTCTTGTCATGAAAAGCCTTGGTCCTCTCTTTATAGATCTTGGAGCTCTCAAAGGCTTCAAGGCGATTTTCCTCTAACTCATGTAGCTTAATGAGTCTCTTCTCTTAAGCTGTCTTAATATCAAAATTCAGGAGCTTGGTCGCCCACAAGGCTTTGTACTCCAGCTCCACAGGTAGATGACAAGCTTTGCCATAAAGGAGTGAGAAGGGGGTTATACCAATTGGTGTCTTGAAGGCTGTCCTGTATGCCTATAAGGCGTCATCTAGATTGTGAGACCAGTCCTTTTTGTGATACCAACTGTATTTTCTAGGATGGCTTTTATCTCTCTGTTAGACACCTCCACTTGACCACTTGTTTGGGGATGGTAAGGAGTGGCATGCTTATGCTTAACACTGTTCTTCTTCAGCAGGCTTTTAAAGACTTTGTTGATGAAGTGGCTTCCTCCATCACTGATGACACATCTTGGGACACCAAACATTGGGAAGATGATTGTCTTGAAAAGTTTCAGCACAACCTTGGCGTCATTTGTAGGACTAGCCACTGCTTCAACCCACTTTGAGACATAATCCACAGCAACAAGGATATACTTATTCCCATAGGATGAAGGGAAAGGTCCCATGAAGTAAATCCCCCAAACATGGAATATATCCACGTCAAGGATTGAGTTCAGAGGCATCTCATCTCTCTTAGAGATGCTCCCTTTCCTTTGGCATGCATCACATGATGAGACATAGGTTTGGGTATCCTTGAACAGACTTGGCCAGCAGAAACCAGCATGCAGAACCTTTTGTGCTGTCTTGAAAGTAGCAAAGTGACCTCCATAGGTAGAACCGTGACAGTGGTAAAGGATACCCTTGACTTCTTCTTCAGCTATGCATCTTCTGAACAGCCCATCAGTCCCTTTCTTGTAGAGGTATGGCTCATCCCAATAATAGAGGGACACATCTTTGAAGAATTTCTTCTTGTGATAGGCATCAAGCTTGGTTGGGACATCCCCACATGCTAAGTAGTTGGCGAAGTCAGCATACCAAGGCAGCTTGTTCTCTTCTAAACGCCTCACCTCAGGTAACTTCACGCTCAAATTATTCAGCTGCTCTTCTGGAAGGGCATCATTGATTGGGACAAAGTCATCAATCCTCAGTCTTGAAAGATGATCAGCTACACCATTCTCAATGCCTCTCTTATCCACAATCTCCATATCGAACTCTTGCAAGAGGAGGATCCAGCTAAGGAGTCTTGGTTTGGTGTTTTTCGTAGCATATATGTGCCTTAGTTCAGCATGGTCTGTGTAAACTATGACCTTGGATCCAACTAACTAGCTCCTGAACTTCTCAAACGCAAACACTAGTGCAAGAAGCTCCTTCTCAGTTGTTGCATACCTTGTTTGAGCTTCATCCATTGTTATGCTAGCATAATAGATTACATGCAGCTTCTTGTCCATCCTTTGTCCCAAGACTGCTCCAACAGCATAGTCACTAGCATCACACATGATTTCAAATGGCAAATTCCAGTTTGGAGCTTGAACTATTGGCGCTGATACTAAAGCTTGTTTGAGAGTGAGGAAGGCTTGCAAGCAGTCTTCATCAAATACAAACTCTAAACTACAAAAATTATTAGTCCTTTCTCTCTTTCATTCATCTCTTTTCAGTGCTCAGAAGTCCTTACAGGTTTGCTTCCTTGAACTATTCATTTCTGATTCTTATGCATTGAGGTTGTTTAATGTTTTTGAATATGTTGCATCAAGAACTAGTTTTGTTTAGTTTAAGGTGTTTGATTTGATTTTGGCATGGTGGAGTTTGTTAGCTAAGCAAGTAGAGTGTTTAGGATTGATCACTTTTGATATTATTAAGTGCTTGCTTGCTTAGAATTCACTTTGCATAATCATCTTTACCTTTGTTTAGAGCCACCATGCTAGGTTCACATGCATAAAAGTTTGAATCTTATTAAGAACTCTAGCATGTTTATGACTGTTAGCTTGAAGAATTCTCTTAGTTCTTTGAAAGTTTAATCTTGTTTAAATGCTGGTTTAACTTCTTTTAGCTTTGAGAGATTCTGTGGTAGCCCGACCCGGCAAACTATACCGCAGACATGCCCCACTACATCCTAACAGTTCGGTTTCTATACTTAGCCAAATTTTAAATCTTTTCTTTCCATTTAACCAATACACAGCAGAATAAAGAACAACTTCATTTCTTTATAACTTGGATAAAAACACTTAAACAGGATTCTCATAAGACAAAGCACATGTCTTACACATAAATAAACACCCAATCCCCGATCCATCCATGTCCATCATTGCCGCCTGGTCTCGCTCCCTTTACTGCTTATTACCTGCACACTCAAGAAGAGATGCATAAGTATTTGATAAATACTTAGTGAGTACGGTCATCCCGTAACACCTGGTCAGTACCAATCACACATTCATACTATCGGATTCAACATCCCACACAACCAATTCGCAATAGACATAACATATATATCAAACGGCTATGATCATCTAACCTAACCACCTATGATCAATCCCTTTTTAAGACCCATATCTACTTCAGCGAGAATCTCACATCCCCTAAGCTAGTACATGATCCGGATTACCCTGAGGTTAGCTAGACATCATCTATGCCACAGTAAACACCTAACATTACCATAACACATAATCGCTTAACAGTTCTAAACACACAACATGACAATCACACAATCAAACATGCAAAATATTCAACCCTAGCAATCCAACGATCCTAGACACCAACCACAGTCACGCACTCACCTTAAACAAGGTTGGAAACAGATTGGTCAGAAGAAATCCCGATGAAATCCGCACCAAATTGAAGATATCCGATAACCCTAGGAATCTCTCAGCTGTCCGTACGATCCGATCCCTTTCCCTTCGGCTATCTCTCGAGCCGTTCACCTTTCTCCAAGCCAAACTCTGTTTACCCTCAGAAACCCCATAAAACAAGGCTATTAGCTCGAGGTTATCCGATGAAAACTCAATACTTAGAGAATTATTCAGTCGCTTAGCGATTTATCTCGGCGATGGTCGGATCTGCTCGGCGATAGCTCAATATCTCTTGGATATCCTCGGGATAAACTGCTTTTCTTAGGGTTTTCTCTCGATTAAACTCTCTCTTTGCTTTATTTAGCTCAAATAAACGCAACACCCTCGAGTTAAGTCTCGAAAATCCTTATATACTCGCAAAACCTTAGGTAACTCGGACATAAACGATGTTTTCCTGGTTCCCGTAGGATTTATCCCGAACCGATTCGATATCTCTCGGCTATTTACCATACCGACTGACCATCCACGTGATAAACCAAAAAATAGCCAACCTACTCACTTGGTCCACGGCCCAAATCCCTTCCCTCTCGGATAAACCGCCCTTATCCGAGTTATTTCCATTTTCCACTCGGATATTTCATTTTCTCTCGGACAACTTGTCCCACCTCGGCTAATCCTCTTTTCTGCCCCACCAGCTGTCTGAGCAGCACTCAAAGTCAAGCTAATGACTTTAAACACGCGCTTAGTGGGAGGCAACCCACTGGTAAGTTATCTAGCTATCATACTCTAGTCTATTTTCGTTTTCTAACAAAAAAAAAGGAAAAAAAAAAGAGTCAGTTTGTTCAGTTTGCTTTGAGGATGTTTTGTTAACTTGTTCAACCATGGATTATGCTTTGTTTGGATGTTTTTGATGTGTGTTTTGAGTGCTCCAACAGTCTAACTTCGGAGTACACATGATGACACAACGATTAAGCATCCAACTTGATGATTCTGAAGTCTCAGACCGTGGTGACGCTCGTCACCCGACCCTTAGCGAGGTACCACTTTTTCTCCTTGGTTTTACAAGTTCTCATGCTCCTTTTTACCAACTCTTGGCTTAGTAACACTGGGACAATGTTGTTTAAGTTTGGGGGAGGTGGTTACTGACGTTGTGTGCTTTGTGTTTTATTTATAGAGTTTTAAAGTTGAGTCAAAAACCTGTTTTTATAGAGTCAAAATTTTGAAATTATCAGTTTTTCTTGGAACTAACCATAGGACGTTTTTGCTTATAAGAACCATTGCAACAGTAGTTGATTACAAGTCTTACTAAGTTGAAAGTCATAGGTAGATCAGTCTAGCAATGAAGGTTTAGGTTCTTCGAGAATCTGGAAAATTTGCTGTTAGCTCCACCTTAATGAACTTTAAACTTCATATCTTGGGGCTTGATTCTTATTGATCTTGATTTTCTCTTTCAGCACTGACAATAAGGTTAAGATACAATCTATCTTTGATCTTCCCTGATGTAGTTTTTAAGAGTTTAAGTCCAAAAAATGGTGCATTCATGACCCTGTCTCTTCACAAGGAACAACAGTAATAAACACACTGAAGAACCTGTCTCCTCACAAGGAACACAAGTATTGAGTAGCACCATATCTTAGACTACAAAGAAATTTGAGAAAAGAAGTGAAAAAATCGAAAAATCAGAATGAAAAAGATCAAGGGAAGAGAAAATAGGAGAGCTGTGTTGAGATTGATTTGTTCAGTTGTTTAGGAAGGGAATGAATCTATAAGTGATTAGGATGATAAAACCTTGATGAGATATCACACTTAGATAGATATAAGGAGTTAGCAGCTGAGATTTCGGATTTCTTGAAGGGATTTGGA
Organism: Thlaspi arvense; assembly: GCA_911865555.2. NCBI lineage: Eukaryota > Viridiplantae > Streptophyta > Magnoliopsida > Brassicales > Brassicaceae > Thlaspi > Thlaspi arvense. Next base: position 20,229,730 of record OU466858.1, on the reverse strand, counting down.
TTGGATTTGAAAGATTTTCTAAGCTTGTGATGATTAGACTAAAATTTGATCTTGTGTTGACTTTGTGGTATGTGGATTTGAAAGTGTTAACTATTGTGGTGTTCCTGATGTCTAGCTGACTGTTTCTTGTTTTCAAACTCGACCCTGTTCTTTGTCTGATGTTTGCTTGAGGGCAAGCAAAAACTAAGTCTGGGGGAGTTGATATATAATGGTTTTTATGATTTTTAACCATGATATAAGTCTTTTTTATTAAGTCTTTTTGGTCTTTTTAGAGTCCTAGTAGAGTCTTTGTAGGTTATAGCATGTCTGGAGCATAATTGAAGATATTGAAGATTTTTGGAGCATGGCAAGTTGAAGCCATGAAGTGTCCAGCTCGAAGAAGACAGTATGCATTTGGGTGACGCTCGTCACCCCTAGAGGAAGGGTCGTGGCTGGTTTCATAAAAGAAGGAGCATTATTTGCAGTTTTAGCCCAGAAGTTCCAGTATTTACAAAAAAGCCCCATATCATGTTTTAACTTGTATATTAGGTTTTTCAGCCATTCTTTTGGCATATATCTTGTATCTTATTCTTTTTGAGAGCTTTAGAGAGATTTGTAGCAGAGCTTTTGGAGAGACAAATCAGATTCTTTCAGAGCAGATTTCGAACTCCTTCATCTTTACTTCTTATTTCTTTTATGCAATCTATTCTTTTCATGATGTTGTCTCAAATCACCATGTCTGAGTAGTTTGTTAGTTAAGTTAGGGCTTTTCAAAGGTTGAAGAAGAGTTTGTAGAATTGCTAAACTGATAGGAAATCCATTGGTTCGTCATATGTGCTTGCATTCATATCGATTTCTTAGACACATCATCTGGATTTCGAAATCCTAGGTTGTTTGATAGATAGGTTATTAGATGAGCAAAACAACTTAGTGCAAAGAGATTTGGTTTTGGAGTTTTGTGAACAATTGAACCTGATCATTACTGCATGTTTATGTTGTTAGGGTTTGCAAAGAGATTTAAAACTCTTTTATTTAGGCATAGTTAACTTCTGCAATGAGAATTGATTAGTTATATCTTTGCGATTCATGTTCAAGACGGTTTTAATTCATTCCTAATTGCCTGCATTCTACACTCTCGGATTCAACCTTCGAACTGTCCTGACTTAACGCCTTTAGCCCTCTGAACTTTAAGAACAAACATAAAACGCCCACTTGCATTTATTTTACTGTTTCCCATTACATTCATTACTTATTGCTTAGCTTAATCCGAACCTGAACTCTTTAGTGTAGTTTACTTACTCCCTTGGGATTCGATAACCCCTTGTACTACAACTGCTTTGCTGTGCACTTGCAGATCTTTTATTTGGGTAAAAACTGAGCCCTATCAGAGCTCTTTGAAGTTTGCTCATGACCACATCAACAAACTTCAGAAATGGTGTAAATGGCAAGACAAGACCATCAAGAAGTTAGTAAAGATGGTCAAGGGAAAGTTCAAGAACGATAAATCTACATCAAGAGGAGCTTCCCATCAAAGCCATGGTCATGAGTACACCTCCCACTATGAAGCAAATACCACAAGCTGAACCTACTGAAGAAGAGAAAGCTATTTGGAACCCCCAAGGGAGGATTCCTTCCATGTGCAACCAACTGATCAATGGGCAACTTGGAAACCTTCAAGAGCCTCATCTTATAAGCCAAGGTCCCAAACACCTTCAGGATGGGAGGCGCCAGCTTACACTTCTTCTAAGGTCCACACAACATGGCAACAAGGGGATACTCAAGGCAACTCATCTCAAGCTCAAGCACAATGGACAGGTTGGGTTCTTCCACCTCAAGAAGCAGCAACATCTTTACAAGGCAATGAGAGGAGGAACAAGAGGAGACCTAGTCAGTCTCCACAGCGAGAGACAATTGGATCATCCCACCACTCCTAAAATAATTAAGGTACCACATTCATACCATTGTATATACCATTGCATTTTTTTAAGCCTTTGTAATATATTATGTTGCTTCTCTCTCTCATTTCTTTTATTACACAAGGTACTGTGTAATCTAAGTGTGGGGGAGAGATTTGAGGTCTGACTTTGTTTATTCTTTTCTTAATTTCTCATTTTCTTTCATATTGAGTCACATGCATATCATGCATTCTTCTAAGGCATAGAAAAACACAAAAAATCGAAAAATTTGAAATTTTTTTCATCTTTTTGCAAACCAAAACGAAAGCATACAGTTGCATTTCAATTGCTTATGATTGAGTCAAGTGTTTGCATATAGGATGCAATGCATTTGCATAGGGCATAATGATGAATTCTCCTTGTAAAGTGCTTACTGTTTAGGGATGATTTCAGTGTTCAAGTGGTTAGTTGTTTGATGCATCATGAGAAAGCTAGAAGTTAAGACTGAATCATGCTTGGATTGCTTTGATGCTCTTATCTCATACTGAAAGCATTTGTTCTTTGAAAATCAACTCTATCAACTTGAACCTTAATCTGAATTTTTAATTATGATGGTTGTGCATTGAAAAGTGAATTCATGGCTACCATATACATATTTGGATCATCTTCTTCCTTCTTACCACTTTTGTTGATCCAAATAGCTTCTCCACTCCCTTAACCAAACCTCCTTTTGAGCTTAAACACTATCTTGAGTGTTGTGAGGCCTTTGCATATCATTTTCGAATTTTGTCTTGGCAAAAAAAGTTAGGAATAAGGCTAGCAATGAAAAGCTCTCTTGTAGATATCAGCTTGCACCTTGAGCTTGATTCTAGGTTAGGAGTTTGGGATAAAAGGGTAGAAACTAAGTGGTTTTGGTTTTCATGTCTATATGCTTCAAAAGAAGAAAGAAAAGTTTGAAATGGTAGTATGGGGAAATAAGTCTAGAATTGTGGTTACAAAAAGGGAAGAAAAAGCTCTAAGTGTTTAAAGAAAGAAGGCGTCAACAACTAAGCTTTGAAGGGTCAATCAAAAGAAGAAACCAGATCCAAAGCAATCCACCAAAGGTGAAAAAATGGCGCCAATTCAACAAGAAGGAGCAAGTTCGAACAAAAATAAGCAGCCACACAAGCAAAAAGAAGAAGTTTCCCCAGCCATGAAGAAGGAGAAAGGGTAGAGTTTAGGAAAAGGGTAGATTTAGAGATTCACTTTGGCGTTTAGAAGTGTTTAGGATTCATCTTTGGGTAAAAGGGTAGAAGAGAGCTTTGAATTGCATGCATAAGTGTGCTTTGACCTTTAGCATTTTGCCTAAAATAGAATCATTTTCATTGAGTGATCCCTTGCGCTTATAAACCCTTTTGCTTTAATGAGATCATTTTAATCTCATCAACTTACCCTTTGAACCAAATGTCGTCACTTGATTTAATTTGATTTATGGTTACAAGTTTTTAATGAATGTTAAAGAGTTGATTGATTTAAGCATTTGTCTAGGTTGAGATATGAGATCATTTTGAAACATGATGAGCATGGCTAGGTTCTTTAAAGTATAGCTGATTAGGTTTGCATCCTACAGCTATGCACTTTTGGATTTGAATGCACACTTTTAAACCTCATCCTCCATTTGTGTTAGCTTGTTTGCTTGAGGACAAGCAAAAGGCAAGTGTGGGGGTGTTGATGTCTCATACATTTGCATCACTTAGGCTTGCATTTAGTGCATGTTTTGGTTCTCTTTTGCATGTTTTCCTTATGTTTAGTCCCATTTTCTTCTCTTTTTAAACTTAGGTTGCATTTAGGATGTAATTTGTATTTTCTTTGCATCAAGGATGTTTTTAGGTGCTTATGGATCTGAACGGCGCAAGGAGTAAGTGTGGGAGTGGATCAGGAGGCTAGCCAAGTCAAGAGGAAGCAAGAAGAGCCAAGGAAGATGTTTTCTGGAGTCCCAACGGTCAAGCTATCGATCAAATCAAGACCGATAGGGAGCTATCGATCAGACAATCGGTCAAGGAGTGACTGATGGGAATGACGGATGTATATCGGTCACCCTATCGATCGGACAGTGACCGATGGAAACAAATCGGTTGTATTGCGGTCACCCTATCGATCACCTTCAAGACCGATGGCCACCCTATCGATCAGACCATCGATCACTTATGATCGATGGATCCAATCCGAATATGCTTCTATTTACCATTTTGCCATTAGGTTATGACATTTGTTTTAGTATATAAATACCATGTTCTGATAATTTTTAGACTAAGTCTTTTTCCAGTTTACTGTTCTTGGTTGATTTTTCTGTTTTTGTAAGACAAATTCTATCTTTGCTTAATCTAAGTTTGTATTTACCTTTAATCCTTTCTTAATCTTTTTCTTAATTATGTTTAACATCTCTTCTCTTTGTGATTTGAGGTTTAACATGATGATGAGTGAGTAGTTACCTTAGGGTTTCTAGATGTGGTAGATTAGGGGAATTTAGGAACTTCATTAGGGTTTGTTAGCACTTAATATGATTGATTCCTCTCTATTAATCTGTTCTTAAGCTAGATTTGTCTTGATCACATGAATCTAGATTTAGGCTTCATTTTACACCCACCAAGTGTCTGATGAAATGCTGATCTTGGTTAATAGAGGATTTACTGGCCTTAGCTCAAGAGATTGACCGTTTGAGGAGTATTGTGACTTGAATAGAGTTGGTTATTGATACAAGAGTTTTGACTCTTATGTCAATCACACAAATGGGAGAGTGAGGTTTGAAGGTGGGCATTCAAATCCAAAAATGCAAAGGTAAGGAGATGGAATCAATACTTAAGTGCCTAGTTGTGGGATGCAAACATAATTAGATATACTTTAAAGAACCTAGCCATGCTCATCATGTTTCAAAATGATCTCAAATCTAAACTTAGACAAATGCTCAAATCAACCAACTCTTTAACATTCATTAAGCTCATAACCATGAATCAAGTTTGTGCAAATCAAGTGAAGACATTTGGTTCAAAGGGCAATGTCATGAGATTAAAATGATCTTATTCAAGCAAAGGTTTTATAAGCACAAGGGATCAGTCAGTGAAAATGATTCTATCTTTGGCAAAATGCTAAATGTAAAAGCACACTTATGCATGCAATTCAAAGCTCTCTTCTACCCTTTTACCCAAAGATGAATCCTAAACACTTCTAAACCCCAAAGTGAATCCCTAAATCTACATTTTTCATAAACTCTACCTTTTTTCTTCTTCATGGCTGGGGAAACTTCTTCTTTTTGTTTGTGAGGCTGCTTCTTTTTGTTGGGACTTGCTCATTCTTATTGAATTGGCGCCATTTTTCACCTTTGGTGGTTTGCCTTGGGTCTGATTTCTTCTTTGGATTGACCCTTTAAAAGCTTGTTGTTGGCGCCTTTCTTCTTTGAACTCTTGGAGCTTTTTCTTCCCTTTACTTAACCACAATTCTAGACTTATTTCTATATACTACCATTTCAAACTTTTCCTTCTGCTTTTAAAGCATATAAACATTGAAACTCAAAACCACTTAGCTTCTACCCTTTTATCCCAAACTCCTAACCTAGAATCAAGCTCCAGATGCAAGCTGATATCTATAAGAGAGCTCATCATTGCCAGCCTTATTCCTAACATTTTTTGCCAAGTCAAAATTCGAAAATGATATGCAAAGGCCTCACAACTCTCAAGATAGTGTTTAAGCATAAAAGGAGGTTTGGTTAAGGGAGTGGATAAGCTATTTGGATCAACAAGAGTGGTAAGAAGGGAAAAGATGATCCAAATATGTATATGGTAGCCATGAATTCACTTTTCAATGCACAAACATGATAATTAAAGATTCAAATTAAGGTTCAAGTTGATAGAGTTCATTTTCAAAGAACAGATGCTTTCAATATGAGATGAGAAGATCAAATTTTACAATCCAAGCATGGTTTAGTCTTAACTTCTAGCTTTCTCATGATGCATCAAATAACTAACCACTAAAACACTGAAATCATCTCTAAACACTAAGCACTTTACAAGGAAGATTTATCATTATGCCCTATGCAAATGCAATGCAACCTATATGCAAACACTAGACTCAGTCCTAATCAAATGAAATGCAACTATATGCTTTCTTTTTGGTTTGCAAAAACATGCAAAATGTTTCAATTTTTTCGATTTTTCTTTGTTTTTTGTATGCCTTAGATTAATGCATGATATGCATGTGACTCAAGATGAAAGGAAATGAAAGCTAAGAAAACAAAACACAGAGTCAAATCCCAAATCCCTCCCTCACACTTAAATTACACAGTCCCTTGTGTAATAAAAGGAATGAGAGAAAGAGAAGCAACATAATATATACAAAGAAAAACTTAAAAAGATGCATTGGTATAAACAATGGTAAGATGTGGTATCTTTTAATTTTGATGAGAGGAGTGGTGGGATGAGTAAGAGATCTTCTCAGTCTCTCTTGGATCTTGGAATGATCCTGAAGTGACTGGTTGTGGAGATTGGCTAGCCCTTCTCTTGTTTCTCTTCTTTTGGCCTTGTGAAGAAGTTGTTGCTTCTTGTTGTGGAAGAACCCAACCTGGCCAGTGAGCTTGAACCTGAGTTGCATTTCCTTGAGTATCCCATTCTCTCCAAGTGGTATAAACCTCTGAAGAAGGATAAGCTGGCGCCTCCCAAGCTGATGGTGGTTGGGACCTTGGCTCATAAGATTAAGCCCTTGTAGGTTCCCAAGCTTTCCATTGATCTGCTGGTTGCACATGGAAGGAGTGTCTTCCTTGGGGGTTCCAAATAGCTTCCTCCTCTTCATTAGGTTCTGCTAGTGGCATTTGCTCTTCATAGTGAGAGGTGTACTCATGACCATGGCTTTGGTGGGAGGGAAGCTCCTCTTGATGTGGATTTGTCCATCTTGAACTTTCCCTTGACCAGATGTACTAGCTTCTTGATGGTCTTGTCTTGCCTCTTACACCATTTCTGGAGTTTGTTGATATGATCATGATCAAACTTCAGAGAGCTTCCTTGGCAAGGGACCTCATGAGGCTTAAAGTGGAACTCCTTAGTGTTGTAGTTCAGCAATTCATTCATATCCAGCTCCTCTTCTTGTGAGTCTTCTTGGCTTTCAACAATGCCTTCTTCTTGCACCTCTTCCTCTCTGTTTTCTCCATCTTCCTCTTTGACATTTTTTCCACTAATCTCCTCTGTCTCCTCTTCGTCTACAGGACCTCCATGATAGAGATTGCTTTCATCTGGGCAAAAATCAATGTTACTCTTCGTGAGGATGAATGTGTGCTGTGGGTTTGGGAGGAGGAATCTTGCTGGCTCTCTGAATCCTCTGAGGAACTTGTAAACATGCTTGTCTTGGAAGCTCTTCTCTAGGAAATGACTCCTTCTAAGGTACATCAGGTCAATCCACTGTGGTTGTAGAGCATCTTCAGCATGCTCCTCAAGGTTGACACCACTAGCCATTAAGATAGCTGTCACAACCCCTCCAATTTAGAGCTGTGGATTCTTCACCCTCTTCCATTTCATCAAGACCCAACTTCTATAGGTATATAGCTGCTCCATCAGAAAAGTGACATAGCATGGGTACTTGGTTGGCAGCCCCATAACTAATCCAGCATTTTTGGAAACCACAAGTGGCTGCATGCCAACGTACATGAAGTCCAGCTCCTTTGTTTGCTTGGCTCCTTTCTTGCAAAGAAGGTATTTGTAAGAGTTTTGTGAGCATATCTCACAGTTGGGTGCTTCAGGTGCTGGTTTCTTTTGATCCTTGGAATGTAATCAGCGACACCAATAACTTCCCACAACATCTTGTGCTGCTTCTTGCTTATCTTAAAGTGGTCTGCCTTGATGTTGTAAGCAATCATCCCAAGTCCTTCAGAGAGCTCTTTGAAGGTTGCTGTGAACCTTTGCTTGCCAAGCTTGAAAGAAATCCAGCCATCTTAATAGGGAAGCTCACTTTCTTCATAGCTCACCACCTTCAGAGTAGAGAGAAACTGGTAGGTGAGATGCTTGTAGGAGGGAAGTCGATTTTCCATGAAATCGCCAAGCCCAATGTTCTCAAAGATCCTTTTGCAATCGCTATAGATCCCAAGTGCTTTCATGGTGGTAGCATAAGGGTATCTTGTAGCTTTGAAAGTGCATTGGTTGAAGGCCTTCATGAGGTCTCTTGCACTTGGCTCCTTGTATAGAACTTTTTCTACAGGTTTTGCTTTCCCCTTGGATTTGGCAGCCTTTCCTCCAACTGGTCTCTTTTCAACAGCCCTTGATGACTGCCCATCAGCAACACTTTTGCCCTTGTCTGTTCTAGTGCTTTGAGAAGTTGGCGCTTCCTCTTGTGAAGCCCTTTGCTTCCAGCAGCAGTTTTTATTCTCCCCATTGTACCTACAAGAACAAAGCTTAAAGATGCTATGAGTAAAAGAACAAAAATTGAGAAACAATGACTAAAAGCTCTAAAAAGACTTTTTCAATTCTACAAGAGGTTAAACTAGCATTTTAAACAAGATTAAGCCCTTAAAGAACTAAGAGAATTGAGAAGCTATTAGTTATAAACATGCTTACAGTTCTTAACAAGCATAAAGCTATTATGCACATGAACCTAGCATGGTGGCTCTAAGCAAAGGTAAAAATGATTATGGAAGGTGAGATTAGAATAAGCAAGAAATTTAATTTATGAACAGTAGATAGCACTTAAACATTATACTTGCTCAGATTAATCATTTCCACCATGCAAAATCAAAGCAAAACACCTTAAACTAACCAAATCTAGTTCTTGAAGTCATAGATTAAACATCTTTAAACAAACTCAAAGTTTTAGAACAAGAGATGAACAGTTGAGAAAGCAAAGCTTTGTGGAACTTCTGAGCACTTAAGAGAGAGAGACAAATGAAAGAGAAACAGAGCTAAAAGATTTTCGTGGCTTTGTTGAAACAAGAGAGAAAATGAAATGTGAAGAGTGAAAAGAATGCATATGGCTTATCTAGAGAAATGTGGGGAACATAAGGAATCAAATGGGTAGGAGTGATCGATAGAAGCCTTGCTGACTCACTTTCTCCTCCATCGATAATATTAGATCGATGGAGTTGCCCGATGCAACTCTGGCTCCACAGTATCAATCACATTTTATCGATACACATGGCCGATAAGCTTGTATCGATCTGGCTTGATCGATACAAGTGATCAAAACTAGCCAGAATGCATCCGTTTTTGTTTCCCCAAACACTTCTCAAGCCCCAAACCAACTCCTGCTTCTAAGAACACTAGAAAACATAAACATGAACTAAAATGCATAACATATACAAATGATACCATGAGACTACCTCCCAAGTGTGCTTGTTTAGAGTCACTTAGATTGACTTTGATTACCTCTTTAGTTGAGGTAAAGAGAAGTATTCATGGAACTCCTTGGTGGTTTCTTGCTCCTCTTGATCTTGGTGGTGACCCCATCAGGCCTCATCTAAGCAAAGGACTTAGATTTGCCTCCTTGCTCCAGTATGTAGCAGAATTCACCATCCTTAGAACGAAAGGGCTTCAAGACCACCCCTCCTTCTTCACTATCCAACTTGATTTGATTCATCTTCTTGTAACCAACCACTTCAAGGACATCATTTTCAGTGGTGTCTTCAAACAGCTTTGACAAACAGCAACCATCAAAACTCTCTCCTTGGTAGCCCTCAAACTCTGCCTAGTTCTTGTCAATGCCCTTCACCTTTTTCAGCTCCATAGAGAAAGCATGATCATGCTCTAGCTTGCTGCCTTTTCTGTCAAACCTCAGGACTTTATCCTTGGTAAGCCTTAATTCAGTTGTGCATTCTCTATCATCAAAGATGGCGCCAGCTGATGCAAGAAATGGCCTTCCAAGTATAATGGCATTCTTGTTCTGTCCTTCCACATACAGCACCAAGAATTCAGTAGGGACAGTTACTCCTTCAATATTCATAGGAACATCCTTGAGAGCTCCTAATGACATCTTCACAGTCCCATAAACAATGGTAAGAGAGACATTGCTTTGCTGGAACTTAGTGTAGCCTAACTCCTTAGCAGTAGAAGCTGGTAACAGAATTATAATGGTCCTAGATCATACAAACAGCTCTTGAAGGTCTTGCCCTTGAGCTCACAAGGGAGAGTGAAGCAACCTGGATCTCCAAGCTTATTGATGTCTAGCTCCTTGACTTCTGGAGCTTTAGCCTTAGTTCTCAGTTTCCCAAGCTCCTCTTCCGCATTTAAACCTCTCAATTCCATTTGAGCAGCATAGAGGGTTTCATACTTCTTGACTAGCTGCTGCTTGAATCTTCCAAGGAATGGGATATCAGGCTGGTAGATAGGGAGAACAGCAGCTTGAGTGTCCTGCTTAGCATCAGAGAACTCAACAAGGTCTTTTATTTTTGCATCAGCAACTTCAAGTGGCGCCCACTTCTCTGCTTCCTTGTTGGCTCCTTCTTCAAGAGAGTTCTCCTTAGTGGCATAAGCTTCAATAAGCTCCCCTCCCGCACACTGAATGTCAATGTCATCATTGATTAAAGAAAGGAAGTCTTCAATGATAGCTTCTTCTTCAAGAGGAGTAAAGGCAACTGCAGACTCAAGAGCTTGGCAGTACTCCTTTGGATTGTTCTCACATTTGCCAGGAAGAGTGCCTTGAGGACGTGTTGCTGTTGCTATTCCTTTGTTGTTCTCTAGAGTCTTTACTCTTACTGCTAACCCATCAAATTTGTTGGTCAACTCCACATGAACTGAATCAATTATATTATGAACTTCCGAAAACTTCTTGTTCATATAAAAGGTGGTGTTGGCTTGATTCTGAAGCACTTGCTGCATCATACTCTTGATTTCAGGATCTTGGGAGCTTAAGGAAGCTTGAGCTGGTGCTAGAGCATTGAATCCTGGAGGGTTGTAGGGCGCTCTTGGCTGGAAGTCGTTGTTCTTCTGTTGAAAACATTTATTGTTGTTGTAGGGAACAAAAGGTCTTGGAGCAGGTTGCTGTTGTTGTTGAGGTGAATACACTTGGTCTTGAGGATTTGCAACATTGTTGCTTCTGTATGATAGGTTGGGGTTAGGTCTGCAGTTGCCATACCCATTGTAGCCTCCTTGATTACCAAGATAGTTCATCTCCTCAACTTGGCAAGTCTCTTGATCATCAAGCTGAACCATGTCACCAACAAAGTGAACTTCCTTCCTTTCCCTTAGCAGTAGATCAATCTTTTCATGCAGAGCTTTGATCTCTTTCTTGCTAGACTCCAGTTCGGCTTTAGCACTCCTTGGAGTTCTATCAAACTCCTCATTGTAATTCCCATCAGACTGTGCTAAATTCTCAACAATCTCCAATCCCTCATCAATATCTTTAGATAAGAAGTTACCATAAGATGCAGTGTCCTGAAGCATTCTGATCTTTGGGAGGGCGCCCCTGTAGAGAGTTGAGAGCAGAGAAGCTTGTGAGAAGCTATGGTGTGGGCACTGCAGTGTGTAGCCCTTGAATCTTTTCCAAGCTTCACCAAAGCTTTCATTGTTCCTCTGTGCAAACCCTGAGATCTCATTCCTGATCCTAGCAGTCCTTGAAGAAGAGAAGAACTTTGCTAAAAAGGCTCTCATTCACTCATCCTAACTGGTGATGCTTCCTTGAGGTAAGTTTTTCTCCCACTGGTGAGCTTTGTCCCCAAGATAGAATGGGAACAACCTTAGTTTAAAGCCATCTTCACTTACCCTATTTATCTTTGTAAGAGAGCAAAGTCTGTCAAAATTATCCAAGTGATCCAAAGGGTCTTCAAGTGGTAACCCATGGAACTTACTTCCTTGAACCATTGAGATCAAGCCAGACTTGATCTCAAAGTTGTTATTCTGCACTGCTGGAGGAATGATACCAGTTCTGTTATTATAGGCATTTGGTGCATCACCTGCACCTATTGGTCTCACTACTCTTGGAAGCTGATAGGGCTCAGGTTTTACCCAAATAAAAACTACTGCAAGTGCACAGCAAAGCAGATGTAGTATAAGGGGTATCGAAATCCCAAGAGAGTAATGCTAACTACACTATCAATTATAGATTTGGACTAAGCTAAGCGAAATATGATGTATGTAATGCGAATGAATAATTAGAAATAAGCAAACGATGGTATGATATGTTCTAAGTTCAGGAAGACTAAAAGCGCTAAGCTAGGGTAATTCGCAGGTATGAATCCAAGAATGCGGAATGCAGGGAATCAGGAATGATTAAGAACCGTTTTTAAACATGAATCTCTAATGCATAACTAATCAATTCTCATTGTAGAAGTTATCTATACCTAAATCACAGAGTTTCAAATCTCTTTGCAAACCCTAACAACCTAAGTATGCAGGAATGATCAGATTCAATTGTTTACAAAACTCCTAAGCCAAATCTCTTTGTACTAAGTTGTTTTGCTCATCAAATACTAGTTCAGGTTATGAATAATGCTCTCACAAATATTTAACAACCTATGATTTTCGGATTCCTAGATGATGTGTCTCAGAAATTCGATTTTAAAGCAAGCAGAGATGAAAAACCATGAGATAATCCTAACAGATAGCGATTCTACACTCTTTTCATCAACCTTTGAAAAACTCTAACTTAACTAGCAGATTACTCAGACATGATTATGAGATCACAAAACATAACTGAATAAAATTGCATTAAGAGAAAGAGTAGAAAACAAAGGGGGTTCGAAATCTTCTCTAAAGAGTACAGGATTTGTCTCCCCAAAAAGCTCTGAATAAAATCTCTCTCTAGCTCTCTCAATTCTCAAAACTAAGATTCTTGCCAACAGTGGCTGAAAAACCTAATAAATAGGGGCTAAACACGATCTGGGGTCTTCATATAAATAAAGGAAACTTCTGGGTAAGTTCTGCAATTCTTCTTGATACTTTTAACAAATAGCCACGCTCCTTCCTATCTGGGTGACGAGCGTCACCAATGGGGTGACGATCGTCACCATTAGTGAATACTTTCTGCTTCGATCTTGGTACTTCGTGGCTTCAACTCAGAATGCTCCAAAAGGTTCCAATATCTCCAATTATGCTCCAGACATGCTTTAACCTGCAAAGACTCTTCTAGGACTCTAAAAAGACCAAAAAGACTCAATAAAAAGGACTTATATCATGGTTAAAAACCATAAAAACCATGATATATCAACTCCCCCAGACTTAGCTTTTGCTTACCCTCAAGCAAACATTAGACAAAGAATAAGGTCGAGGTTTGAAAACAAGAAACAGTCAGTCAGTCATCAGAACCACCACACTAGTTAAAGCTTTCGAATCCACATACCACAGAGTCAACACAAGATCAAATTTCAGCCTAATCATCACAAGCTTAGCAAATCTCTCAAGTCCAGTCCAAATCCCTTCAAGAAATCCGAAATTTCTACTGTTAACTCCTTATTTTTATCTAAGTGTGATATCTCATCAAAGTTCTATCATCTTAATCACTTTACAGATTCTTTTCCCTTCCTAACAACTGAACAAATAAATCTCAACACAACTCTCCTATTTTCTCTTCCCTTAATTCTTTTTCTTTAGGATATTTTCGATTTTTCACTTCTTTTTCTCAACTTTTACAGTCTAAGATATGGTGCTACTCAATACTTGTGTTCCTTGTGAGGAGACAGGTTCATGAGTGTGTTCACTACTGTTGTTCCTTGTGAGGAGACAGGGTAATGAATGCACCACTCTTTGGACTTAATTTCTTTTTTTAAAAAACTACATCACGGAAGATCAAAGAGAGATTGTATTTTAACCTTATTGTCAGTGCTTAAAGAGAGAATCAAGATCAATAAGAATCAATCACCAAGACAAGAAATTTAAAGTTCATTAAGGTGGAGCTAACAGCAAATTTTCCAGATTCTCTAAGAATCTAAACCTTCATTGCTAGACTGATCTACCTATGACTTTCAACTTAGTAAGACTTGTAATCAACTACTGTGGCAATGGTTCTTATCAGAAAAAACGTCCTATGGTTAGTTCCAAGAAAAGCTGACAATTTCAAATTTTTGACTCTAGAAAAACAGGTTTTTGACTCAACTTTAAGACTCTATAAACATGACACAAAGCACACAACGTCAGTAACCACCTCCCCCAGACTTGAACAACACTGTCCCCAGTGTTATTAAGCCAAGAGTTGGTCAGAAAAATGAATGAGAAGTCGAAAAACCAAGTCAGGAAAGTGTTACCTCGCGTGGGGTCGGGTGACGAGCGTCACCAATCTGGTGACGAGCGTCACCACGACCTGTATTGCATAAATCTTATGTTAGATGTTAATTAACGAAGTGTTTGCATGTGTACTCGAAAGTTAGACTTTTTGAGCATTCAAACACATAATTAACAACATCCAAACATAGCAATAATAACCTGGTTCAACAATCTCACAAAACATCATCAAAGAAACTGACAACTGACTCAAAAGAAACATAAAAATGACTCAAAAGAAGGAAAAATAAAAAGGGAAAAAGGAACAAGTAACCAGATAATGAAGCCTCAATCCTCATCCTCACAAGGCTCAGTAGTGTAGTGGGGGCGGACACAACCACAGTTGCTAAGTGTAGCAACAGCATCCCAGAGTCCCTCAAAGCTATCAATTACATACTCCTGAAAAGCAGCCATATTCATGGGTGTCTGTGGTCGTGGAGGACGCCTGAAGGCAGCAGAAGAGTCACTCTGACGCGTAGAAGGTCCAGCATCAGTAGCAGCAGCAGTAGAAGCAGAGGGACCAGCTGTAGCAGCTCGAGCAGGGCGCAGAGTCAAGGGGCGCAGAAGAGTCTGTGCTGGCATGAAGAATAGCTGGCGTGGGTCTCTCTGGATAGTAGTGAGTGCTCTCTGTGGCAACTTAATGCCAACATACTCTCCAAAAGTAGTAGTAAAAGTCCAGACAACTCCGGTCTTCATCCAAGTGACATGGCGCAGATACTGCTCATCCATAAGCGATCTATCACTGCGCAGACTGCAAGGGGTAACATCGATCTGGAAATGATGGAAGATCGGTGTCAACAAGCTGCCCACACTCTCAGTCTTCTCCCCTGGACTGGTGAATGGCTTGGTCTTCAAAGAGACCAAATGCTCAGCGAAAACAGCACCTAAGTTGGCGCGAACCATACTATCAACTGGTATCGAATCATCCAGCATCTTATAAAGTCCGTAGTAAAGGAGAATCAGCTCGCTAACTCGAGTCTTGCTGGGCGCAGACTTGCACAGAATAGTATGACCAAAGAGGCGCAGAAGGTACCTCAAAACCGGATGTCTAACCTCTGTCTGCATGCTGGTCTTGCTATCATAGACTCCATTCCCGAACTTGGACCAGAATGTCCTCATATGGGTCCACTGAGAGGGAAGGAGAACGCCTGTGGGATGGTCAGAGAAGCCATAGATCCCACAAAGCTCCATCAGACTGATCCGGTATCGAATCCCTCGGATCAGAAATGTCATAGTGCCTTCTTGAGCACGCTTCGCCAGCTCATTCGCGTAGTAGACGCGAACTGTAGAGAGAAACTGGCGGACCAAATCTGGGTACAAGTCGTACTGCTGGAAAGGCATAGTCCCCATGCCAATGCGCTCCAAAATCTCATAAACCTCCTCAAAGATCCCCATCTTCTGCAGAACAGCAGGATCCGCGAGCCTAGTAGGGATAATCTTAACTCCTAGCCACGCATTGTAGAACAGCGTGTCATACTCATCCCACTCCTCCTGAATATCACGGAATACACAGGTATCCCGAGCCACTTCTTGCTTCGGAGTCCCTGCCCAAGCCATCTCCGAGGCATTTTCCGATCCTCTCGTTTGGGCCATGGGGGCCTGCAAACCGGGTGCTGACTGAAGGAATCTGTAGACCCTGTTGCAGTGCTGGAAGACGAGCTTTGTCTTAGTCTTTTCTCTTGACGAGGCATCTGCAAATTGAGTACCAAAATCGACCAAAAACCATCTCAAAAGTTAGCAAATTTTTCAAAGTTCGAAAAATCAACCAAACAGGATCAAATAGCTAATGGCGATTAATCTCTATACTACCAAGAACACAATTCAAGCATCAGTTCAACCTAAATCACCCAAAATTTCCAGA
The DNA here is from genome assembly GCA_911865555.2 of Thlaspi arvense. NCBI lineage: Eukaryota > Viridiplantae > Streptophyta > Magnoliopsida > Brassicales > Brassicaceae > Thlaspi > Thlaspi arvense. The sequence goes on along the minus strand of OU466858.1, from coordinate 20,213,795 downwards.
TTTTTGCAACTTTCATCATGAACTCGAAAATTCAAAATAGTGCAATCAACCGATAAAAGCTCACAAAGATGGTTCCATTCCTCTAATACAACCTAACTAACCATGATTCAACAGTTAAATCAAGCCAATCAAGTCAAAAATCAGATTTTACCAAACCTATGGCGGACTGAAAATTGGGGATTCCGAAAACATACCTTGCAGATCGTAAAAACTGAGTGGATATTCAGAAAGAGGAGTAAAATCCACACGGATTAGACTCTTAAATCACTCAATTTGGTTAAGAAAATCAAAAGTTATGAAATTCCTATTTTCTAACTAGTTTCGGTTATTTTGCAGGTGTGCTCGAGGAAGAAGAAGAGAAAAGCTTAAGTCCCGTGTTCGATTCTGATGGGTGACGAGCGTCACCATAAGGGTGACGATCGTCACCGTTTTTTTTTTTTTTTTTTTTTTTTTTTTTTAACTAAAATTCTAACTAATAATCCTAAGCACGAAAATAAATACTAAGTAATATATCTAGAACTTACCAGTGGGTTGCCTCCCACTAAGCGCTCTTTTAAAGTCATTAGCTTGACTTTGGTTGGCTGTTTAGACAGCTGGTGCCTGATTCAGAGACACAATGTGTCCTGCTGGAATCTCTGCTTGTGCCCAGTAATGCTTCACCCTTTGTCCATTGACAATAAACTCCTCTCCTTTGGAGTTAATCAGGACAATTGCACCATGTGGGCGAGCCTCTTTGACAGTGAAAGAACCTGACCATCTAGAACGCAGTTTACCAGGAAAAAGCTGTAAACGAGAGTTATAGAGTAATACCTGGTCATTGGGCTCGAAATGCCTGGAGATGATCTTCTTATCATGATATGCCTTTGTCCTCTCCTTGTATAACTTGGAGTTTTCATAGGCTAGATATCTGATCTCATCCAGTTCATTGAGTTGAATCAAGCGCCTTTCTGCAGCAGGTTTCAGATCGAAATTCAGCTTCTTGATTGCCCATTCTGCTCTGAACTCCAGTTCTACTGGTAGATGGCACGCCTTGCCATAGAGAAGGTGGAAAGGAGTAGTCCCAAGTGGCGTTTTGTAGGCAGTCCTGTAGGCCCATAATGCATCATCCAGCTTTGCAGACCAATCCTTCCTTGTTCTCCCAACTGTCTTTTCCAAAATTTGCTTGATCTGTCTGTTGGAAACCTCGACTTGTCCACTTGTTTGGGGGTGATAGGGCGTGGCCACTCTGTGCTGTACACCATACTTCTTCAACAGCTTGTCAAAAACCTTGTTGACAAAGTGAGAACCCCCATCACTTATGACAATCCGTGGGACACCAAATCTGGGAAAGATAATGGTCTTAAACAGCTTCAAAACCACTGCAGCATCATTAGTAGGAGTAGCCAACGCCTCTACCCACTTAGATACATAATCAACAGCAACCAGAATGTATCTATTCCCATAAGATGAGGGAAAAGGTCCCATGAAGTCAATACCCCAACAATCGAAAACTTCAACTTCTAGAATGAAGTTCTGTGGCATCTCATGTCTCCTGCTGATTTTTCCTCTTCTCTGACAAGTATCACAGCTTGTGATGAAGGCTTGGGCGTCCCTGAACATGGTAGGCCACCAAAATCCAGCCTGCAAAACCTTAGAGACAGTCTTGAATGTAGCAAAGTGTCCAGCATAGTCTGATCCATGACAGTGGAAGAGCACGTCCTGAACTTCTTCTTCTGCTAAACATCTTCTGTAAATACCATCAGCACAATGCTTGTAGAGGTATGGCTCATCCCAATAGAATCTCCTAAGTTCTCTCAAGAACTTCTTCTTAGCATATCCTTTAAAATCATGTGGTTCATCCTCTGCAGCAAGGTAGTTTGCAATGTCAGCATACCAGGGTCTCTTTGGATCATGTAAAGCATAAACAGGCTCTGCAAAAGCTTTCCCCAAGCTTGCACAAATCGCAGATAAGTGTGGAGATCGGTGACGAGCGTCACCAATGTCGGTGACGAGCGTCACCTCGCTCGTATACTTTTGTCGCGAATGGTCTTGGTTGGTGACGAGCGTCACCCCCCTGGTGTCGCTCGTCACTCCCCTGTAGTTTCGTGAAAACTGCAGGTTTTCGACACTTTCCTCCTGTTCTCTGGTTTCCACTAAGTAAACATTCTCTTCAGGCAAGAAATCATTGATGGGAACACTGTCTTCGACCTGAATCCGGGATAAATGGTCAGCAACTCCATTCTCAACCCCTTTCTTATCCTTCACTTCAATATCAAATTCCTGAAGAAGCAGGATCCATCTCAACAGCCTTGGTTTTGCATCCTTCTTCTGCATTAAGTACTTCAGTGCTGAATGGTCAGTATGAACCACGACCTTGGAGCCAACAAGATACTGCCTGAACTTCTCAAAAGCAAACACAACAGCTAACAATTCCTTCTCAGTTGTTGCATAATTCTTCTGAGCATCATCCAAAGTCCTACTTGCATAGTAGATGGCGTGGAGTTTCTTGTCTTTCCTCTGTCCCAGCACTGCTCCAACTGCAAAATCGCTGGCATCACACATTACCTCAACAGGTAAGTCCCAATCTGGAGGCTGCACAACAGGGGCTGTAACCAACGCCTATTTGATCTGTTCAAAAGCAGATTTGCACTCTTCTGTGAACTCAAACTTCACATCTTTGCAGAGGAGAGCAGTAAGTGGATGTGCTATCTTGCTAAAATCTTTGATGAACCTTCTGTAGAAGCCTGCATGTCCCAGAAAACTCCTCACTGCTTTGACTGAATCAGGTGCTTGCAGACTTGTCATCACCTCAATTTTCGCCCTATCCACCTCTATACCGTCTCCTGAGACTCTGTGACCAAGTACAATACCATCCTGTACCATAAAATGGCACTTCTCCCAATTTAAGACCAAGTGTTTCTCTTCGCATCTCTGCAGAACTGCACACAGGTTGTCCAAACAGCTCTTGAAAGAAGATCCATAAACAGAGAAGTCATCCATGAACACCTCCATAAACTTCTCTATCATGTCTGTGAAAATCGACATCATGCATCTCTGGAAGGTTGCAGGAGCATTACACAGACCAAAGGGCATTCTGCGATAGGCAAAAGTGCCATAAGGACAGGTAAACGTGGTCTTCTCCTGATCATCTGGATGGATGGGGATCTGAAAGAAGCCTGAATACCCATCAAGGAAGCAGTAATACTTGTGATTCGCCAGCCTTTCTAGCATCTGATCGATGAAAGGTAGAGGAAAATGGTCCTTCCTTGTTGCTGCATTCAGTTTCCTGTAGTCTATACACATCCTGTGTCCTGTCACAGTCCTGGTTGGAATCAGCTCATCCTTGTCATTCTTGACCACGGTGACACCTCCTTTCTTAGGCACCACGTGCACTGGACTCACCCAAGCACTGTCTGAAATAGGATAGATGATACCAGCCTGCAACAACTTCATGATTTCTTTCTTGACCACATCTTGCAAATTCGGATTTAGCCTCCTCTGATGCTCAACTGATGATTTCGACTCATCTTCTAGGTGTATTCTATGCATGCACAAGTCTGGAGAGATACCTGAAATGTCATCAAGAGAATAGCCAAGAGCTTTGCGAAATTTTTGCAGCTTGCTTAGCAATAGGGTGAGCTCTGCATTGTTCAATGAAGCATTAACAATAACAGGATAGGTGGAGTTTTCTCCTAGGAATGCGTACCTTAGCCCTGCAGGGAGCTGTTTAAGCTCAACTTTTGGTGCTTTTGCTGCTAACCAGTCACCCATTGTGGCGGCTTTTGCAGATGTGGAGACAAGTTCATCCTGTGCAACCAGTTGCATAACTTGTGCAGTAGCATCCATCATCTTTGTGTAGCCTGTTGCAGCAGCATCTAAATGCTCATACTCAGCTGTAGAAGTGGTCAACGCCCTTTCCAAGGGGTCATCTGAACTCATCTCATGGAAGATCTGATCAGCAATGTTTGTGAGAACATCAACATAAAAAGTCTGTCCATCTATGGTTGGCCTCTTCATCAGCTTGTCCATTTCGAATTTCATCACTAAATCGCCAACATTCAGCTCTATTCTACCCTTCCTGACGTCAATAATAGCTCCTGCAGTGGCCAGGAAGGGTCTGCCAAGAATCAAGGGGTCTTTGGGCTCTTCTCCATACTCTAAAACCACAAAATCAGTAGGGATCATACAATCTCCTACTTTGATAGGAACATCCTCTATTACCCCTTCAGGAACTCTAACTGATCTATCAGCTAGGACAAGAGATATCCTTGTAGTTTTAAAATCAGTCATCCCCAAACTCTTTGCAACAGAGTGGGGCATGAGGTTCACACTAGAACCAAGGTCACACAATGACCTCTCAAACTTGTCATTGAAGATGGTGCAGTCTAAAACAAAGCTTCCTGGGTCTGAAAGCTTCTTTGGAACTCTGTTCTGAATCACTGCACTGACCTGCTCGTTGATCATCATAGCTCCAACCTCAAGGCTCAAGTTGTTGGTCACCATTCTCTTCACATACCTCCTAATAACAGGAGTGATCCTTACAGCATCAATCAATGGGATCTCTATCACCAACTTGTCCATGATAGCCTTGCATCTGGCATCCTCAAGCTCCTGTTTAGACTTCTTAGGATGCTTAGGATAGGGTATCTTGGGTTTATATACGGTCTCCTTAGCATTATCTGAAGTCTTAGGCGAAACTGCAATATGTGGTGTCTGGTGACGAGCATCACTGGACTGGTGACGAGCGTCACTGACTTTGGACAAGTCGGGGTCGAGTACTGGATTTGGGTGACGAGCGTCACTCCCTTGGTGACGGTCGTCACCAATAAGTGAAGAATCAGGCTCGGGGTTGTCCTCATTAGGTGACGAGCGACACCCATTATTGGTGACGATCGTCACCAATGGTTCTGCAGCAAAATTTTCTTCATCTTCATACTCTTCTACATCCACGAAATTTCTTGAGGTTATATCCTTCTGCAACACTGGTTGCAGGTTCCTTCCACTCCTCAATGTGATGGCATTCACGTGGTGTTTGGGATTAGCATCAGTTCTTCCTGGAAGAAATCCTTCTTGCCTCTGAACAGCTCCTGCAGTTTGAGCAACTTGAACATCAAGCTTCTTCATATGAGAGTTCAGACTCTCAATTTTCCCATTCAGGTCCTGATAGAGCGAATCTATCTTGCCATTGAAGTTCACAGTAAGCTTCTGTTGTCCTTCCAAAATCTGTTCGAACATTGCTTCCATTTTGTTCTCTTGTGGAGGTGCTGGTTGTTAGGAAGTAGAACCATAGTTTCTGTAGTTTCCACTGCTCCGGAATGGCTTCTGATACTCTGTCTTCTGAAAAGGGGGTCTAGGAGTGAAACCAGGCGTGTTCTGTCCTCCTGTAGGGGCATTTTTCTGATTGTTGTTGCTGTATCCTCTGTTCCACTGCTGATTCCCATACCTTTGTCCCTGAAATCTGCCAGAGTTGATGAAATTTACATCCTCCTGCTCAACTTCCTCTGGAGCTTCGAAAGTCTCTACTTCTGCAGCAAAGTGAACTGACTTCTTCCCTACCAAAAGGCTGTGCATATCATCTAACTTAGCCTTAACTTCAGCAATCTGATTTCCATCAGCTGCACCAGCTTGTTTCATTCTCTGAAAGTCTGCATTTTTAGTGCTGTTGCTGCAGACCAAGTTCTCAATCAGTCTCACCGCCTCCTCTGGTCTGTTGGTATTGAAGTTTCCACTACTTGAAGCATCCAACGCCATCTGATATTTCCAGTCAATGCCTCTGAAAAAGATCCCAAGCAATTGCACCTGACTGAAACCATGATGAGGACAGTCCCTCTGATAAGACTTGAACCTGATCCAAGAAGCCTTAAAAGCTTCAGTAGGGCCTTGTGTAAATGATGCAATTTTCGTCCTCATATCTTCTGATCTGGCATCATCATAGAAATTGTTCAGAAAGGCATTCTTGGTGTCCTCCCAAGTAGTTAGTGAAGCAGGTTCCAGTTGCTTCAGCCAATATGCAGCTTCTCCTCCAAGAGAGTAGGGGAAAAGCTTGTAGAACAGAAAGTCATTGCTAACCCCATTAGCTTTGACACTGGAAGCTAGGTCCTCAAACCTCTCTATGTGATCCATAGGATGCTCATGAGGTAAACCATGGAAGGGATGCTGTCCAATTAGCTGATAGTAGACAGGTTTAACCTCAAAATCGTTCCTCTGGAAGACAGGAGGTCGGATTGCAGCTCTGTTGGCATAGAACTGATCAGGTCTGTTGTAGTCACCTAGAGTCCTCTGAACAAAACGCCCAGCAGCGTTATTGACAGCAGCAGGGACTCCCACGTTCTCAGCCACTTGCTGAACCTGCTGTTCAACAATGACATTCCCCTCTTGATCAATTCTCTGCCCCTCTTCGTTCCTCCTATTTCCTTCCCTGTCAACCAAGTGACCTTCTGCATCTTCAACCAAGATCAGTGGAGCGACCATTGCAGATTGCTTCTTAGCTTTCCTGTTAGTTCTCTCCAACCTAGCAAGCTCGTCGATGCTCAAAGTCACAAGCTCCTTTTCTTTGTTGCTTCTGGTTCTGCGATTAGGTATACACCTGAAACAGGAACAAAGAAAAGTAGCTGAAAGTCAGTAAACAAATAAAAACTTAGACAAAATCCTAATACTAAAAATCGATAGGCAGCTATTACTCCCCGGCAACGGCGCCAAAAACTTGATAGGGCTCAGGTTTTACCCAAATAAAAACTACTGCAAGTGCACAGCAAAGCAGATGTAGTATAAGGGGTATCGAAATCCCAAGAGAGTAATGCTAACTACACTATCAATTATAGATTTGGACTAAGCTAAGCGAAATATGATGTATGTAATGCGAATGAATAATTAGAAATAAGCAAACGATGGTATGATATGTTCTAAGTTCAGGAAGACTAAAAGCGCTAAGCTAGGGTAATTCGCAGGTATGAATCCAAGAATGCGGAATGCAGGGAATCAGGAATGATTAAGAACCGTTTTTAAACATGAATCTCTAATGCATAACTAATCAATTCTCATTGTAGAAGTTATCTATACCTAGATCACAGAGTTTCAAATCTCTTTGCAAACCCTAACAACCTACGTATGCAGGAATGATCAGATTCAATTGTTTACAAAATTCCTAAGCCAAATCTCTTTGTACTAAGTTGTTTTGCTCATCAAATACTAGTTCAGGTTATGAATAATGCTCTCACAAATATTTAACAACCTATGATTTTCGGATTCCTAGATGATGTGTCTCAGAAATTCGATTTTAAAGCAAGCAGAGATGAAAAACCATGAGATAATCCTAACAGATAGCGATTCTACACTCTTTTCATCAACCTTTGAAAAACCCTAACTTAACTAGCAGATTACTCAGACATGATTATGAGATCACAAAACATAACTGAATAAAATTGCATTAAGAGAAAGAGTAGAAAACAAAGGGGGTTCGAAATCTTCTCTAAAGAGTACAGGATTTGTCTCCCCAAAAAGCTCTGAATAAAATCTCTCTCTAGCTCTCTCAATTCTCAAAACTAAGATTCTTGCCAACAGTGGCTGAAAAACCTAATAAATAGGGGCTAAACACGATCTGGGGTCTTCATATAAATAAAGAAAACTTCTGGGTAAGTTCTGTAATTCTTCTTGATACTTTTAACAAATAGCCACGCTCCTTCCTATCTGGGTGACGAGCGTCACCAATGGGGTGACGATCGTCACTATTAGTGAATACTTTCTGCTTCGATCTTGGTACTTCGTGGCTTCAACTCAGAATGCTCCAAAAGGTTCCAATATCTCCAATTATGCTCCAGACATGCTTTAACCTGCAAAGACTCTTCTAGGACTCTAAAAAGACCAAAAAGACTCAATAAAAAGGACTTATATCATGGTTAAAAACCATAAAAACCATGATATATCAGAAGCTGAGCTGCGCCTCTGGGTCCCTGCTCACCTTGCAAGCCTAGAACACCTTGCTGACCTTGTAAACCCTGAGCGCCAACTGCTCCTTGAGGACCCTGGAATCTCATGTCATCCCCAACAGGTTGGTCCTGATTGTTCACCAAGTCTCTCCAAGTGTTGCTGCCTTTCCTGCTGTCTTCTTGCTCTCTGACCTCTGTCCAACTGATTGATGTTGTCTATGAGGTCTACAAGATTGCTTGAACCTCTGGATCTTAAGTTCATTAACCTGGAAAACAGCAATGAGAGTCAAGGAAGATTAGTAACCGAAAATAAAAGAAACCTGATCTTAAAGATTCTACAAACTCTAATGATTCAAACTGTAAATCCCAATGCCAACGGCGCCAAATTGATACAAGAGTTTTGACTCTTATGTCTATCTCCCATTGTACTAATCAGTTGTAATATTTTGGTTTTTATGTCAATCCAAGGGGAGTTAAGTTGAATAACAGAAGAGTTGCAAGTAGAAAGCTCTAAGTCAGGTAAAGCAAGAACAGAGCAAATGATCATGTAAAGCAAGAACAGAGCAAATGATCATGTAAAGCAAGAACAGAGTTATTCATGCTTGTTGATTGTTCCAGCACTAATACGAGTTAGTTCTTGTTAGGATGATTAGCAAAGTGTTATTTGCCAAGCGATTTGACTTAACTTGCTTGATTGTGAATTCTGTGTCTAGGAATCAGCATTGATAGGTTGTTTGCTTGATCAGTGATGTTTGTAACAACCTTAGTCAGTCTTTGAATTCCCCAAAGTCAATAACCACATCTATGAACTTGCTTTCTCTTTACTGAATTTCAAATCTTGTCATCTGCTCTGTTAATTTGCTCTGTTTTTGCTTCATATGATCATTGCTAAGTGTTCTCTTTGAGTTCTGTTGGTGTTTGATCATCTTAGGTTGTTAGTTTGGTTTCTTTGCAACACAAAACCCTTCTATTCCACCTGACTTAGAGCTTTTTACTTGCAACTCTTCTGTTATTCAACTTAACTCCCTTTGGATTGATAAAAAACCCAAATACTACAACTGATTAGTACAATGGGTGATTGATAAAGAGAGACAAAACTCTTGTATCACTACTCCTTTGTTGTTCTCCAAAGACTTCACTCTTGAAGCTAGACCATCAAACTTGCTTATGAGCTCCACATTAACAGAGCCTATCTGGGTGTGCACATCAGCAAATTTCTTGTTCATCTCCAGGGTTCCATTGATTTGAGAGTGAAGCACTTATTGGATGAGACTCTTGACTTCACAATCCTGAGAGCTCGAAGAAGCTTGAGCAGGTGGTTGACCATTGAATCCTGGAGGGTTGAAAGGCGCTATAGGCTGGAAGTTATTGTTCCTTGGTTGTTGTTGTTGTAAGGCACAAAAGGTCTTGCTTGACCAGCATGCTGTTGTTGAGGTGGGTATACCTGATCTTGAGGATTGGCTACATTGTTACTCCTGTAGGGTAGATTAGGATTGTTCCTGTAGTTCTCATATCCATTGTAACTTCCTTGATTACGAAGATAGTTCATCTCCTCAACTTGGCATGCTTCTTGATCTTCAATCTGAAACAAGTCACTAACAAAGCTAACTTCATTCCTTTCCCTTAGCAACTGATCAATCTTCTCATGATGAGATTTGATCTCCTTCTTGTTGTACTCAAGTTCATCATTAGCACTCATAAGACTTCTGTAGCATCCGTATCCGAGAAAATTAGAAATGATCTGAGGGATTATCGAGCCAAGGTTCGAATATTGGCTGGGAACTGGGAGATTCAGACTATGTTCGGGTGATGTCTGGGAAATAGTCAATGGTTGGTTGGGATAACCGACCCAGATGGACTATATCCGAGAGAAAATGGTCCAGTCCGTGAGAAAATGGGGTTAGTCCGTGAGAAAATGGGGTTAGTCTGAGTGAGAGTGGACTGTATCCGGGAAAAAAAAGAAAGTCTCCGAGAGAAAAATGGAAATTAGCCGAGGTCGTCCAGTTTATCCGAGAAAAAAATGGGAATTACCCGGACCAAAGGGAAAATAACTCGGGAAAAGGCGGTTTGGCCGAGAGAAAAGGAAATAGCCGATGAAATAATGGACTAGGCTCCTGGGCTGTTTGTTAAATCTTAGGGAATGGGGATTTTCCTAGTCGGTTTAGGATTTTCTCGGCCAAGTGTTGATAATTAGGGTTTGGCTCGGATAAAAAGGAGCAAAACAAGTTATTTCTTTGGGAGCCGCTTATAAACTAAAGGTGTTACCGTGAGAGCGACATTTTAGCCGAGAGAAATCAGCAAACACCCGAGCGGATTGAGAGTTACCTGAGAGCACTTCAGATCGTCTGTGAGAATCTGGTGAGTGATCGGATATTTTCCTTTGTGTCGAATTTCCATTGGATAACCTCGGGCTAATCAGTGTTTTTCGTGGGGATTATGAGGGAAAACAGAGTTTGGCTCGAAGAAAGATGAATAGATTGAAAGATAGCCGAGGAGAGAGGGATCAGATCGTACCGAGAGCCGAGAGATTCCTAGGGTGATCGGATATCTTCGTTTCCACGCGAGTTTCATCGGGATTTCTTTTGACCAATCTGTTTCCAACCATGTTTAAGGTGAGTGGGTGACTGTGGTTAGTATTTAGGATCGTTGGATTGCTACGGTTTGATGTTTTGCATGTTTGATTGTGTGATTTGCATGTTTTGGTGTTAGCGTGTGTTAAACGATTCTATACTATGTTATTGTGAGGTGTTTACCGTGGCATAAATGATGTTCTAGCTTAGGGGATGTGGGATTCTCGCTGAAGTAGATATGGGTCTTAAAAAGGGATTGAAATTGGGCGGTTAGGGTAGATGATCACGGCCGTTTGATATATATTATGTTTATTTCGAATTGATTGTGTGGAATGTGGAATCCGATAGTATGAATGCGTGAATAGTACTGGCCAAGGTGTTACGGGATTACCGTACTCACTAAGTATTTATGACAATACTTATCCCTCTCTTGTTTGATAGTGCAGGAACTAAGCAGTAAGTGGAGCGAGACTGGCGGCAGTGATGAATATGGATGGATCATGGATTGGGTGTTTTATGATTAAGACTTGTGTTTTGGTCTTATGGCTTTGGTGTAGACCATTTTAGGTTGCTTGATGATCTGTTGTAATCCTTAACGAACCTGGTGATTTGTTTTATGTTCGTATTTGTTAAGTGATTTTATTCAAGTTATAATGAAATAAAGTTGTTCTTTATTCCGCTCTGTATTGGTTTAATGCAAAGAAAAGGTTTAAAAATTTGGCTATATATAGAACGGACTGTTAGGATGTAGTGACGGCATGACTGTGTGGGCTGGATTTCACACAATAGAATTTGTCTGTTAAAAATAAAAGAGGACGTAAATATTCTAAGTTAAACACGAGAGAAAAAGGATCCAAAGATGGTGATTTTATTATTGCCGCTTAGATAAGGTTTTGGTACAAGTATTTTGCTAAGTCTTTTGCTACGTCAAAAGATATGCCGAGCTAATGAATTTAACTCGCTATTTATACAACTGCTATCATAATCTAGGCGAAAATCTAGGGATATACTTCGTAGATTTTCTTTCTTATCTCCTTCGCGGCGCCCGCTTCCTCAAGGCTTCGTCTTCTAAGGTAAACACCGCTTTGGACATCTTCGAAGATTTGGGCTCGGCCCACTTGAACAACGCTTTGCTTTAGACTTATTATTTCTGAGCCTTTGTCTCGGATCGTCAATGAGATGTTCTGGCTCGGCCCACAAACGTTTATGGGTCGGCCCAAAGAGTTCCACATATGGTTGGTTTGCACAAACGGTTCGTCTCGGGTTCACACGGTTTGTGCACGGTTCGCCTCGCCTCATTCATGGTTCGGGCAAGGCTGCCGGTTCGCCGTGTACGAAACTCACACGGTTCGCTTCGCCGTTTGTACAAGGTTTACACGATTTGCCTCGCCGTGCAAAGTGTGGGCGAGGCGACCGGCTCGTCATTTGTACAAGGTTTGCACGGTTCGCCTTGTTATGCATAGTTTGGGCGAGGAGACCGGCTTGTACAGTATGTGCACGATTTGTACATTGCTTCAGGATAATTTCTATACTTAGTCAAATTCTCCATTGACATCGTCGGGGTGAAAACCCACCCCAACAGTTAGCCTCCCAGCTCGTTAGACTCGAAAGCTTTGTTGACGAAGTGTTTAGTGAGGCGAGGTCAATGGTTTAGACGAAGCGTCTTTGCTTGATCTGCTAAGGTTTCTCCTATGGTGCACGAGAACTCTTCATTTTCGGTGAGGCATTCGGCTAGCTCGCTTTACCTTGGCGGGGCGTCTTGCTTCGCCTTGACGAGGTGTTTTGCTTCGCCCTAGCGAAGCGTTTGATGGAATGTTGCTTCGGCGAAGCGTTTCTGTTTTGGCGAGGCGTTTTGTTTGCCTTGGCGAGGCGTTCTGCTTGCTTGCTTCGCCACGATGAGGCGTCTTCCTGCTTAGGCGAAGCGTCTTTGTTATCTGCGCTTAAGTTTCTCCATTACGATGAAGTGAGAGACTCTTGGCCTCAGCATCACTTGGTTTCGCCGAGGCGTTCCGCTTCGCCTGAGCTAAGTATCCTATCATGTCGAGGCGAGATGACGAAATATCTTTCTTTTCATTGGGCGAAGTGTTCGTCTGTTGTCTGGCGAGGCATTTAATCCTTGGCCCGCGCGAGGTAACTTTTCGTGCGAACGAGGCATTATCCCGTGTACGAACGATATGTTTGCTTCGCCAGTAGAATTCTTGTCGCCTCGGCTTGGTGCATCATCATCTCATCTTCGACACTTTAGATTTTTCATTGTGTTAACTTCAAGGTTTCAAAGTGGGCCCAGTTTTTGGGCCTTCTTCTTTGATTCTTATGGGCTTAAGAAAGCCCATTTAAAGTTATAATTGTCTTTAAAAGTGTAAACGTCTCGCTTGTTCCCGAGACGATGCGCCAATTTGGCTATAAGTACCAAGGCCTCTCCTCAATTTTTCATTACTCCTATTCTCTCCAAATTTTCAGAGGTTTGTTCTCTCTCTTCTCTCCCCTTTCTCTTCTTGTTTATGTTTATTTTTCGATTAGGGTTCTCCAGAATTTGGCTACTCCGCCGCCGCCCTCCTTAAATTTCCCGATCCATCTTCAAATCTTCTTCGAAACCACATTGGGTCCCCACTTCCCTCTAGATCTGATGCGGGTTCTCGAAAAGAGGCGTGCCCAAGGGACGAAACGAGTTCGCAGGATAAATCAGGTCCGATGGTCGATTCGCTTCGCATATCCTCTCTAATCGCGTCGGGTCCGCGAGGCGAGATGAATGCACACAGCCCGATGCGCTCTCTGTTGGGCCGAGGCGACGCGAGTTCCAGAGGTACAGCGGGCGAGGCAAACTCTCGGCGTCGTCTTCCCAGGGGCCACGCAGATCTTCTCCCTTTTGATCTGAGCGAGACGAATTTTGCATCAGAGATCGCTGAGACTTTCGAGCATGTCGTTTAGAAAATGCCTTTGAATGTTTTTGCTTTGATTTGGGATTGTTTTTTTTTTGACTTTTTGTTGCGCATCCCTTGCGCTGAATGCGCTTTATGTTTCGAACTTGGTGCCTGGACGGCTTTATCCAGCTGAAGTGTGTTGTTTTGCTTCGAATTGGGGCGAGGTGACTATTGGGTCTAGAGTAGATCATTACGCCCGTTATACGCTTAACGAGTAAGAGTTGAGTTGTGTTCGGACGAAGCATTTTGTTCTGCCCGGAATTGTGGCGAAGTGATGGCCTAAATGTTCGACCGATAATGCCTAACTGTGAGGCAATTATAGGGTTTAGATTTCGAGTTCAAACGCATAATGACGAGGCGTAGCGTCGCTAGGGAGCAAAGCGTTTGCCTTGGTTTTGAGTTTAACTATGTTTAGTATACAATGTTTTCGAAGTGTTTCGAGAAACGAAACGAAGATGGGTGAACTGCGATATTTCGACCGAGATTAACCTGTGAATGCTTTGCATCGTTTATGACCAGTGTTACTTTGAAGCGTGATCTTTTACTGGGTTTAAGTTTGAACACAATTTGGTATCTCTGTACTCGATTGTGCACATCATGTACAAAGGTCCAGAAGTGTTTTGAAAGACGAACTATGACTGGGAGAGCCGTAGTGTCTTGGTCGTGAATGACCTGTGAATGCTATGTAGCGTAAATGACCAGCGTTTCTAAGAAGCGAGGCGTTTTGCTGGTTTTATGTTTGAACATATATGAGTACCTTGTATTCTACGACCGACTATGAATATTATGTTCGTGAGGTGTCATCAGACCAATGTTGCTTAGAACGAACTGTTGTTAGGTTTAGGATGTTTTGCCACAGCTTTAGGACTTGCGAACCCAACTGGACTTAATTATCCGTTTTTCCGGCAAAACATAAAGAACATCGTACATAATCTACCAAACGATGTTTGACCGGGGTATGCCCAGCCATGATTTATATAGCTCGCTTTAATCCGTGGAGGATGTTTAAGAACCCCATTCTCCAGTGAGAACGCAGGAGTTAGAATCCATAAAGGATGTAATAGTTCGCCTGTTGTGGCCAACGACGGACGCGGTGAGTGTGAGTTGAATAAATTTGCTTTTTCATTTAAGCGAAGTGATTACAAAGCTTGGGAGTATACGAGTATACGTACCCCACTCCCTCCCCCCCCCCCCCCCCTCTTTTTTTTTTTGGGAGGGGGCAGTTGAACTCGTTATGAGACAAGCTGCCTACGTACCCCTTTCAGGGATCAAACCGCCCCGTAGTTCATGGTTTTGATAGAATGACTTAGAAGTAATACTTCTTTAGGTGCATCACGTTCTAGGATCTTGGTACTGGGACGTCAGTTACGTTGTTTGCGAGCTTGTAAATGCCAGGTCGGGCTACCTTGGTAATGCGGTAAGGCCCTTCCCAGTTAGCCCCCAACTTACCGGCGTTTCGTTCGGCTGTATTCTGAAAGACTCTGCGGAGAACGAGGTCTACTTCGTTGAATCGACGGCTTCTTACGTTTAAGTTGTAATACTTAGCCGTGGCTTGTCGATAGTTTTGCTTCCGAATAAATGCTTGGTCGCAGCGTTCGTTGATTAGGTCGAGGTCGTCCAAGAGCATGAGGTGATTCAGGTCTTCTTGTCCAGGTAGGAGTCGTCGGCGAACTCTGGGAAAATCCACCTCGGGGGGAATTACGCATTCTGTTTCGTAGATAAGTGCAAATGGCGTTTCGCCTGTTGCTCGTCTCGGGGTTGTCCGGTGCGACCAGAGGACTCCTTCGAGCTCGACTGCCCAGCGTCTTTTCTTTTCATCGAGGCGTTTCTTCAGGCCATCAAGTATGGTTTTATTCGCCGTCTCGGCTTGCCCATTGGCCTCTGGGTAGCGAGGAGTGGATTTGCTGAGCCTTATCTTCCATTATTTGTAGAAGGTTTCGAAACGAGTGGAGATGACTTGCGAGCCGTTATCGGTCACGATCTCGTTAGGTACTCCATGCCGGCAGATGATGTGCTTCCACACGAAACTTTCGACTTGAGCGTCCATGATGCTAGCGTATGATTCCGCCTCGACCACTTCAGAGAAATAAACAGTCAGGACGAGGAGAAATCTATTTTGCTTCGAACGATGTAGTGGGCCGATGATGTCCATCAACCATCGCATGAAAGGGTATGGCGAGGAGATGGAAGATAGCAATTCAGTGGGTTGGTAGATCGTTGGGGTGTGGCGCTGGCACTTCTCGCATTTCCGCGAGTATATTTTGCAGTCCTTCATCATAGTTGGCCAATAATATCCGTGACGTTTTATTTTGATCGCCAAGGATCTTTCGCCATCGTGATTTCCACATGAGCCCCCATGAATTTCTTCCATGACCTTCCGTGCTTCGGGACCTTCGACACATGTCATTAGCGGTCCAAAGAATCTCCATTTGAATACTTCGCCGTCGAGTAGGACATATCGACCTGCTTGGACTTTGAGTTTCTGAGCTGCCCATTTGTCTGCCGGTACTTCTCCATCCATTATGTAGGATCGGATCGGTCCCACCCATTCAAGGTCGCATCCGTATTCGTTTTCTTGTTGCGGTTCTGTCTCCATCTCCGCCTGCCCATTATTAACTGGGTCGATTTCCAGCGCCTGTCCGTCGTCTGCCGGTCTAGCTTCTTCTTCGTGGTTGATCAGGTTGATTGTCTCGGGTGTTTTGATGCTAGGTCTCTCGATGAACTCCACTCGGATGACTTTTTTCAAACCAGGATCTGACGACGAGGCGAGGGCTGCCAATGCATCAGCCTGAGCGTTTTCGTCTTGGGGGATTCTTGTTAATTCGAACTCCGAAAATTCCTTGGCGAGTGTTTGGACGATGGCCAAGTAAGCTTCCATCCTCTCGTCTCTTGCTGTATACTCTCTGTTAAACTGATTTGCAACTAGCTCAGAGTCGCAGAAAGCACGAATGTTTTGGACCTTAAATCCGCAAGACAATCTGAGTCCGACGATCAGGGCCTCGTATTCAGCTTCATTGTTTGACACATGGAAGGTCAACCTGAAAGATTGTTCCAGGATTTTGCCCATTGGCGAAGTCAACCGGATTCTGACTCCTGATCCTTGCTTGGATGACGAGCCGTCGACGTGAAGGATCCAGGTAGAGTCTGGGGTTGGTTCGTCGATTCCTTTGGTAGAGAGTTCGATCAAGAAATCCGCGAGCACTTGAGATTTCGCACAGGTTTTGCTTCTGTACTCGATGTCGTATTCGCTGAGCTCCACTCCCCACTTGGCTAGTCTTCCAGATTGGCTCGGGCTATGCAGTATAGCTCGTAGTGGGAAGGAGGTCAGTAATACGATTGAGTGTGATTGGAAATAGGGTCTGAGTTTTCGTGCGGACATCACTACTGCGAGGGCGAGCTTTTCAATCTGCGGGTACTGTGCCTCCACGTCGGCTAGGGTTTGACTTACGTAGAAGATGGGCTTCTGTTCTCCTCGCTCCTCTCGGACCAGAACTCCGTTTCGTAGAAAGGCAAGCATTTATCCGTCGATCTTGAGATGAATTGGTTTAGCACGGCGACGCGCCCAGTCAGTCGCTGCACTTCTCGTTTCTTCTTGGGTGATGCCATCTGAATCAAGGCGTCGATCTGATTTGGATTTGCTTCGATTCCCCGGTTCGTCACCAAGTATCCTAGAAACTCTCCATAGGTTAATGCGAATCGGCACTTCGTTGGATTTAACTTCATGTTATGTTGATTTAGTTGGGTGAAGCAATCTCTGAGGTGGGCGACGTGATCCTTCTCTTCGAGTGACTTCACCAACATATCATCTATATATACCTCTATTGTTTTTCCGAGTTGCACGACGCACATCTTATTTACCAGCCTTCGGTAGGTCTCCCCGACATTCTTGAGCCCGAAGGGCATTACCTTATAGCAGTATATGCCCAAATCCGTTATGAATGCTGTCTTTTCTCTGTCATCGGGATTCATCAGGATCTGATTATATCCAGAAAAAGCATCCATAAACGAAAGGAGTTTGTTACCAGCAGTCGCTTCGACGAGGCAATCTATGTGAGGTAGTGGGAAGCTATCCTTCGGGCACGCTTTGTTAAGATTTGTGAAGTCGACGCATATCCGCCACTTCCCATTCTTTTTCTTTACCACCACGAGGTTCACGAGCCAATCAGGGTATTACACCTTGGCAATAGATCCTACTTTCAAGAGTCTGTTCACCTCGTCATTGACTGCTTTGGCTCGCTCCGGCCCGAGCTTCCTTCTCTTCTGCTTCACTGGTTTGATGGTCGGGTCGACATTCAGCTCGTGGCAGGTAACATCGATACTGATCCCAGGCATGTCTTCTGCGGCCCATGCGAAGGTATTGATGTTCTCTTATAAGAAAGAGATCAGCTCGGTTTTTATCGTCTCTTCAAGCGCGGCTCTGATTTCCACGCATCTCTCCGGGTTCGCCTCGTCTATGCACACCGATATTACAGGGGTGCACCTCGGCTGGTCGCCTTCTCCTTCCTCTAGCTTCTGTAATTGCTATAAAAGCCTCGACCGCCTTAGTTTAGCTTAGCGGTTCGTCTTGATTTTTTTTATGCTCTGTATCTCCCTTCGCCTCGGTCTTGGGATTTCTGAGTTTGTGTTCAGCCACGAAGCATATCTTGGACTCCTTTTGGCTTCCCCATATTATTTTTATCCCATTCGGGCCTGGGAACTTTAGGCATAAGTGGTAAGTCGAGGTGACAGCTCGCATAGAATTTGTCCACAGCATTCCCATGATGATGTTATAGATCGCCGGGCTATCAGTGACTGAAAAATCGACGATCCTAGTTACGTCTGTGGCTCGGACAGGCAAATTAATGGTTCCCATCGTTATTATCATATCGCCAGCAAAACCAGTCAGAGGACTCGAGGTCAACTTGACTTCGGACATATCGATTCCCATTTTGACTAGGGTATCCCGAAAGATAACATCTAAGGAACTCCCGGTGTCGATGAGGACTCTCGCCACGTCATGATCTTTCACTATCAGTTTGATGACAAGCAGATCATTATGCGGCCTATCGATGCCCGTGGTTTCCCGCTCTTCAAAGGTGATGATATCGTTTGGATTTTTTGTTTGCGCGGACCAGTTGATGCTTGCGTTGGCTCGCCGTTGAAAGGACTTGATCGCGGAGATAGTGTCTCAGCAATATTGCGATCCACCCATGATCATGTTTATCCTTTGTCGTGTCCCTGGTTCAGTTTCCTTGTCATTCTTCCGATTACGTTTCAAGGTTGCACGCAGCCTCGCCTCGGAGTCTCTCCTCGCCTCGGGGTCTCTCCTCGTCTCGGGGCCTTTTTCTTCTGGAGCTGGCTCGCCTCGCTGCTCTACTTCTACTGCGATTTCCCCTTCGAGGTCCTTCAAGGTCACCGCGTCGCCGAGCTCTCCTGCTATGAGTTTCTCCATGAGTTTAGCTCCGATTTTTTGGCACTTCGACGTCGGTTGTCCGTAGGCCTTGTGCACTTCACAGTACGCTTTTTCGTCATACGAGTTCGGGTTTCTCGTCCACGTATTACTCCACGGGAGTTTGCCTCGGTCAGTGCCTATCTGATAGTTATGGGCTCCGCGGAAATTCAGTCCTTCATGGTGTACGTACGAGTTGCTCTGGTAACTCTTCTTTTGGGATGGTTGACTAGGCGTCGCGACTTGACTCTTGCTACTCGCCTTCCCCGAACCAAAGCGTTAGTATAGAGTTTTGAATTCTTCTTCTTCCAGTATAAAGTCCGAAACGCGATGCATGGCATCCTGGATAGTTTGCGGCTTGTTTCGGCTTATTTCCTTCCTGAACTCCGACTTATACCAGAGAGATTCTCTCAAAGCGACGAGTGCTCCCTTGTCGCTTATATTTTCCACTTTCGACATAACTGCTTTAGAACGTCCCATGAACGCCCTAAGCGATTCGGTCGGCCCTTGAGACAAGGTCTAGAGGTCTGCATCTGAAACGCCTTGGTTCATGAACATGGAATATTATTTCAAGAATTCCCTGGTCAGTTGCTTGAAGTTATCGATCGAGTTTTGTTCCAAGTGCGAGAACCATTCAAGGGCTGCTCCTCGAAGGCTTTCTACGAAAAGGAGGCAGAAACCGCCATCTCGTTTATTCTCCTTAAATTTGTACCTCGCCATCGCGGTGTTGAACGTCCTGACGTGCTTCTTTTGATCAGTCGTCCGTTCGTAGGTAGGTAGTCGGATTTTCCCCGGGTCGGATACTCTCGCCTCGGTGATCCGAACGGTGAAAGGGGTTTTCTTGACTTCCTCTAGCAGCAAGTCTATCTCCGGTGCTGTGCTGGTCGCACCTCGGATCGGATGGCTCGCACCTTGGCGTTTGCTTGTGCTAAGTCGGCTCGGATCTCGCTAAGGGCATCTTCTCCTCGGTTCCCATGTTTGTGTTGGATAAAGTGGCTCCGATTTGTGGTTCTGTGCTCCTCGGGGTATCAAGCTTGTTCGTCCCATGCGAGATCTTCATCCTCCTCGTCCGTATCGTGCTCGTGTTCCGTGCCGCCAACATCTCCTTCGGCTTGGATATGCAACGCCGTGGTATTATTTGTATTAAGTTGGGTCGCATCCATCTGTGTCTTCTCGGCCGTAACCGGATTGGCCTTGCTCCCAACTGGTTCGCTGCTGGTTCCGTCTAGCTGTTGGCCTCCCTGCTCGTGGGCGACTCCTCTCCGGTTCAAGCGTGGTGGGATCGTGATGTTTGTCCTCGTTGCGGCAGGTGTCTGTTCTTCGGGAGTAGTTGGAGAACTCCTGAACCTCTGGGTCTGCTGCCGCTCGTCACCGGTGTAGAGAAATTGAGTGACGTAGGATTGAGTCCGTGTCTCCTGAACCTGCCTGGTGGGTTTGTCGACGGAAGGATGCTCCCGATGCGTTGGCTTTGGGTTCGACTCTCCGCTGCTAACGCCTCGAGGGTTTTATCTTGCTCTCCCGCCTTCTTCGCCAGCATCACCAACATCTATTTCACCTCGGCTAGGGCAGTCGTGAGTGCCTCGGCTTGCGTCCGTAGATGCTGAACTGTATCGTCAGCGCCTCCATCGTCTCGCCTAGCTCTGGTGTTATCTCCGTCTTGTGCTCCGGTGGACATCTCTTCAGATCTCGCATCTCTCGGTTTGTGGGTGTAAGAATTCTTCTACCCCCTCCTCCTAGCGCCAAATTGTGTGGGCTGAATTTCACACAATATAATTTGTCTCTTAAAAATAGAAGAGGACGTAAAGATTCTAAGTTAAACACGAGAGAAAAATGATCCAAAGATGGTGATTTTATTACTGCTGCATAGATAAGCTTTTGTACAAGTATTTTGCTAAGTCTTTTGCTAGGTCAAAAGATGTCCCAAGCTAATGAATTTAACTCCCTATTTATAGAACTGCTATCATAATCTAGGCGAAAATCTAGGGATATACTTCGTAGATTTTCTTCCATATCTCCTATGTGGCGTCCCCTTCCTCAAGGCTTCGTCTTCTAGGGTAAACACCGCTTTGGACCTCTTCGTGGATTTGGGCTCAGCCCACTTGAACAACGCTTCGCTTTGGACTTATTATTTTTCGAGCCTTTGTCTCGGATCATCAATGAAATGTTCTGGCTCGGCCCACGAACGTTTATGGATCGGCCCAAAGAGTTCCACATATGGTTGGTTTGCACAAACGGTTCGTCTCGGATTCACACGGTTTGTACACGGTTCGCCTCGCCTCGTTCATGGTTCAGGCAAGGCTGCCGGTTCGCCGTGTACGAAACTCGCACGGTTCACTTTACCGTTTGTACAAGGTTTACACGGTTCGCCTCGCCGTGCAAAGTGTGGGCGAGGCGACCGGCTCGTCATTTTTACAAAGTTTGCACGGTTCGCCTCGCTGTGCAAAGTGTGGGCGAGGCGACCGGCTCGTCATTTGTACAAGGTTTGCACGGTTCGCCTCGCGGTGCAAAGTGTGGGCGAGGCGACCAGCTCGTCATTTGTACAAGGTTTGCACGGATCACCTCGTCATGCGTAGTTTGGGCGAAGCAACCGGCTCGCCATTTGTACAAGGTTTGCTCAGTTCACCTCGCCGTGCATAGTTTGGGCGAGGCGACCGGCTCGCCATTTGTACAATATGTGCACGATTTGTACATTGCTTCAGGACAATTTCTATACTTAGTTAAATTCTCCATTGACTTCGTCGGGGTGAAAACCCACCACAACAATGACTGCGGTTTAGTTAGCTGGGCCGGGCTTCCACAAGTTGGTATCATAGCGTTTTACGCTTCTAGGACTGGTTGTTGGTGACTGCTGTTGTTTGTTTGTGTGGGATTTAAGGGAGTCCGATCCATTCTTCATTGCCAGGTCTCGCAGCAAGGTTTTGTGTGTTGTGTTGTGAAACACGTATTGAGTTAGCTTCAGCTAACTGGCATGATTGTACTTGCAGATGGTTGATATTATAAGAGCTGCGAGAAACAATGCAGAGCAACAGGCTGCTGGGTCTGTGAACTTAGTAAACGGTGATGTTTCTGAGAGGGCAAGGAACGCCGAGAGACAAGTAGCTGTGGTTGCGAATGAGGCGACTAGAGTGGCAGCCGAGAATGCAGAAAGGAATGCTGTGGATGCAGTGAACGTGGCAGCAGGGAATGCTGCAGGTGCAGGGAATGTAGCAGCTGGGAATGCAGTTGGGGTTGCTGCGAATGTAGCACCGGTGGGGTTAGAGGCTTTGCTAGGGATGTTGGCACAGGTACTAGCCAGACTACCTGCGGTGGCTCCTGCTCCGGCGGTTGCAGCAGCACCACAAGTAGTTCAGCCTGGTGGGGCTAATGCGGATGTGGTTGTAGAGGAAGTGGACCAAGTGGAGAGGGTTCCGAGTTACCTTAAGGTTCTGGGTCATATGTTGCGGTTTGGAACTAAGTTCTTTCCCGGTGGAACCACACCTATTGAGGCGGATGAGTGGAGGATAAGACTGGAGCGGAACTTAAAGTATATCCTATGTCCTGAGGGTTATAAGAGGAACATATCCATTCACTACCTTGAGGTTGATACACACATGTGGTGGAAATGAATCGTTGGAAGATTGGTGAATGCGAATTGTTCGTATGAGACATTTTCAGCGATGTTCAGGAGTAAGTACTTCCCACAGGAAGCTTACAACGAGTTGGAGAAAGCGTTCTTGTACCTTAGTCAAGGGACGCTGACAGTGGGGCAGTATGGGACTCAGTTTAACCAGTTGAGGAAGTACGTGGCCCATGAGTTTGATACTAAAGAGAAGCTGATTCGTAGGTTCATGAGTGGACTGCGAGTTGAGCTAAGGAACGGATGTGTGGCCTGTGACTTCAGGACAGTGGCCTAGCTAGTTGAGAAGGCGGCATTGTTAGTGTCAGGACAGGCAGAAGCTGCTTTGATGACAGCTGGGGCAGGGACAGCCGTGGCCAAGGCGGGTCAGTCTAGTGGTCAGAACCGGAAGTTCGGGAAGAGTGTACCGAGCAAAGTGACCGGGGGTTGCAGCGTGTGCAGCAAGTGCGGCAAGGCTCACGTTGGCGAGTGTAGACGCGGTGGTAGTGGATATCACAGGTGCAGGAGTTTAGAGCATCGAGTACGAGACTGTGCGGAGGAGGATCTGCGAGTGGTTCATGTGTCTGGCAGTGACAGTGCGGTTTGGGTGTGCTACGGTTGTGGAGAACCAGGGCATTTCAAGCGTGAGTGTCCTAAGGCAGGAGTGGTGGAGCAAGCTGTGTCACAAGGGAAGCGAGCAGTGGAGGCGCTTGAATCACAGGCCAAGAGACAAGCCATCATGCAAAGGGTGTACACGGCGAGTGCATCAGCGGCTGACAAACCGAGCACTTCTCATCCGATTACTGGTTTGTGTGGTATATACAATTTTCTGTGAATTGTTTTTGCGTGTTGTGTGTTAGTATAGAGTCTTAGCATTCTAGGGAATGAATTTGTAGGGACCTTGCTAATGGGTGAGGTTGAGAAACATGTTTTGTTTGACTAGGGAGCAAGTCATTGTTTTGTTAATTTGGATATGGTCGGAAAGGGACATTTCCGGAAGGAATCCGAAGAGGACTTTGTGTTAGTATAGGCAGCCAGAGGCCATGTGATGTTTTCATTCGGAATGGTTAAGAACGTTTCAGTTTGGATTGGCGAATTGGACATGCGAGCGTATCTAGTGATCTGTAGAGTTATGTCCTACGATGTCATCTTGGGGATGGACTGGTTAGGCAAGAATAGAGCTCACTTGGATTGTCACCGAGGAAGGGTGTGGTTCGAGAGGGACGGTGAGGTTTTGGTTTATCAAGGAGTTAGACTAACCTCGGGAAGTTTGGTGGTTTCAGCTATTCAGGCAGGACGGCTGATAGAGAAGGGTTGTGAGGCGTATCTAGCAACGATCACTACCACAGAATTAGGACTGGATGTTGACTTGGGCAGTATACCGGTGGTTCAAAACTTTGAGGATGTCTTTCAAGCGTTGGCTGAACTGCCACCAGCTCATTCAGATCCGTTCACGACTGAACTTGAGCCGGGGACAGCTCCATTGTCCAAAGCACCATACCGGATTGCGCCAGCTGAGCTGGCAGAACTGAAGAAGCAGCTTGATACAAGAGTTTTGACTCTCTTGGTCAATCACCCATTGTACTAGTCATTGTAGCATTGGATTTTTATGTCAATCCAAAGGGGAAGATTAAAACACCAGGATTATAGCAGATTTCCTAGTTCAAGCAGATATCAAAGGGGTTTTAGAATATCTAGCAACCTAAGTGATCAATCAGAAATCAAGCAAACACAAAACAAAGGGTAACAAGCAAGCAAAGCAACCAAAATAAAGGAAAAACAGAGCAGATCCGAAATATAGCTAAAAACAGAGAAAAGATGGGACTTAAGATGAGATAACTGGTGTTAGGGAACTCTTGACTCAACCCATGATGCTTACAAACTCACACAATTCTATTCCTTATGCATAGGATTCATTTATATGACTAATCTAATGTCTTGGTACTAATCTCTTTGCTAATTACCAAATCAAGAACTAATTCTCATTAGTGAAATGATAAAGAGCAAGCATTAAGCCAAATCTATCAACCCTATATTGCCAAATAACTCCCTAGACAGTCAATCTCTTGAGCTAGTATAAACAATTCTCTTGCAAAGCAGTTCAGGCATTTCATCAAATACTTGGAGGGCATAAAATGAGCCTAAGATCTTAATCAACTTAGCTAGGACTAATTAAGCATTAAACACAGCAATCATGAAAGGAAATGGAAGAATTAACACTAAGCAATCATAGATGGAGTCTCAAATCCCCTAAACCTAACCCATCTCAATTCCCTAAATAGACTACTCACTAAGCACTATTAAAGCCATCAATTCAAAGAGAGAAAGATGACTAATCATGATTAGGGAGCTTAAACAATATGAAAGATGCAAACTTTAATTAAAATAAAAAAAAAGATTCAAATTACAAAACCCAAAGGTCTAAACAAAGAAGAAAGAACTGCTGGATAAAAGACTGTTCCCAAAAATTAGGGATTTTTTTGTATTTATAGGAGTCTAAGCGAAAATGGGAAAATCGTAAATAAATGGTCTTCGGTCTGGGATCATATCGGTCAATTGTAACGGTCTGGACTTGATCGATACGAATCATATCGGTCTGGAAAGTGATCGATACAGTGACCGAAATATACACGGTGCATTTGTATCAATCACTCATGACCGATACCCTTGATCGATACTGCTTGTATCAGTCACTCATTGACTGATATTCTTGATCGTTACGCCTTGTATCAGTCACTCCTTCACCGATATCCTCCGTGCGCAGATCGATAAACTTTGCAGAGATCATCTGCCTTGGTCCCTTTTGCTCCTTTTGGCCCAGCTAGCTTCCTGGATCATCCTCAAAGCTCCTCTAAGCTCCTTTTATCTCCACAAGCACCTAAAAACATCCATAATGCAAGAAAAATGTGAACTATATCCTAAATGCAACCTAAGTCTAAAAGGAGAAGAAAATGGGACAAAAACTAAGGAAAACATGCAAAAGAGAACCAAAACATGTACTAAATGCAAGCCTAAATGGTGTAAATACAATATATAGCAACACCTCCACACTTGCCTTTTGCTTGTCCTCAAGCAAATAAGGACAAATGGGAGAGTGAGGTTTGAAGGTGGGAGCTCAAAACTAAAGATGTCAATGGAAAAAATGACTCAATGCCCAAGTTATAGGTTCTAGGATGCATAGAGGTTGTTCTACTTTAAAAGCTTGAGCCATACCTATCATAGCAAACAATGAACTCTAGCTTAGCCTACACAAGCATTCAAATCAACAAACTCTTTAACATTCATTAATCAGTAACCAATGGATCAAGTTTGTGCAAATCAAGGGAAAACATTTAGTCAAGGGACATGGTTATGAGATGAAAATGATCTCATCCAAATAAGGGTTCAAAGATTCAGGGTATCACTTAATGAAATGATTCTATCTTAGGCAAAATGCTAAAGGTAAAAGCTCACCTATGCATGCAAGTGTCAAAGCTCTCTTCTACCCTTTTCCCCCAAGATGAACATAATAACTTCTAAACCCCAAGTGGAAATCCTAAATCTACCCTTTCCCAAAGCACTTGATCTCTTCCTTCTTCATATTTGGGGGAAACTCTTTCTTCTTTTGCTTGTGTGGTTGACTTCTTTTTGGAACTTGCTCTTCTTTGTTGTATGATTGGCGCCTTTTTCATCACCTTTGGTGGATTGCTTGGTCTGATTTCTTCTTTTGAATGACCTGTTGTAAGCTTTGTTGTTGTTGGCACCTTTCTTCTTTAACATCTAGAGCTTTCTTCCTAGTTAACATAACCACAAAATAAACTGTTCCCCCATACTACCAATCCCATACTTCTTCTTTTTCTCAAAGATGTAAACAATTTAAGCTCAAACCACTTACACTACCCTTTCCCAAACTCCTAACCTAATACCAAGCTCAAGATGCAAGCTGGTGTCTACAAGAGAGCTTCTCCTTGCCAGCCTTATTCCAAACACTTTTTGCCAAGATAAAATCGAAAATGATGTAGTGCAAGGCCTCACTACTCTCACAATAGTGTTTAGGTTCAGAAAGAATGATTGGTTTAGGGTGTGGTTAACTGTCCTGATATGATCCCGGCTAATGATCGATCCTTTCAAGCTAAGTTACGAACTACTTGACGTGAGATGGTGGAATGATCCGAACGGTGGTAAGAGGTTGTTTTAATTGAATGGGAAAAATGGGGAAAGAGTGAAGATGGAATGTAGCAAGAGAGATGGAAGGCTCTTGATACAAAGCTACTAGAACACAAGGATATAACGCACCTAGGGTTCTAAGTAGGATTTATCAAGGATATGACGCACCAAGAGAGATGATCTATTTTGCAAAGGAAATTTTTATTCAAAGATAGATGAAACAACAAAAACAACTAACACACGGTCCTAAGGATAGAAGAGAGAGAGGAAGGAGAACGGACAACAAGAGAGCAATAAGTTGGTCTTAGGACAAACCCCCTTGACTAACCATGCATAACTCTTGTTCAAAATATCACAAACTACAAGGAAAGAAACAACTAAAAACAATGAAATGAACCTAGACACATCCAAGCCACGGATGGTAGAAAGAAGTGGGCTTGGAACAAGGCTAAGCTTAATGGGCAATGACATTGTGGGAACACCTGCCTCGTTAAAAACCTTAGTGAGAAAACCCAATGGGACAAAACTCACTAAGGGAAAAAGAGCACAAAATGTCCCACAAACCAACTAGCTTAGTCCCCGGCTACAGTGCAGACCAATGTGGAACGTGTAGCCTCCTTAGTACTTGATTCCTACTTGAACTGATTAAGTAGAACCTCTAAGGCATTTTGAAATGCCTTAGTCCTAGCTCGGGTCATTGGACCTCCTTGCACTTTAAGAACTTCTTCAACCTCCTTCTGGTCTTGATCTTGTTTTCCAACGGCTACATGCTCATCTTCTAGGTTAGATGTCCCCATGCTCATATCATCCCCTCCTTCTTGAAAAGGATTTGACCTCAAATCCAACTCATCTGCAACATAAGGAAGTAAATCAGTAATGTTAAAACTTGAGCTAATAGGATACTTACCTTGGAGGTCAAGTTGATAGGCATTGTCGTTGATCTTCTTTGTAACTGTAAAAGGGCCATCAATCCGTGGCATCAACTTGGATTTTCTTTCTGCTGGGAAGCGCTCTTTTCTTAGATGTACCCAAACTTGATCACCAGTTTCAAAAACCACCTTGTCTCTTCCTTTATTCGCATGTTTGGCATAGAGCTTAGTCTTCTCTTCTAAGTTCTTCTTAGCATCTGAATGTATTAGTTTGACCAAGTCGGCTTTTCTCTTTCCTTCCATACTTATCCTTTCACTCATAGGTAAAGGCATTAAATCCAAAGGAGAAGTGGGGTTGAACCCATAAACAATCTGAAAAGGTGAATACTTAGAAGTAGAATGCACAGCATGGTTATATGCAAACTCTATATGCGGCAAACAATCCTCCCAAGACTTAAGGTTCTTTTTAATTAAAGCTCTTAACAATGTACCTAAAGTCCTATTTACTACCTCGATCTGACCATCAGTTTGCGGATGACAAGTAGTAGAAAACATAAGCTTAGTTCCTAGCTTAGACCGTAAGGTTTTTCAAAAGAAGCTAAGGAACTTAGTGTCTCTATCCGAAACAATGGACTTAGGCATACCATGAATGCGAACTATTTCCTTAAAGAAAAGATTGGCTACATGCAAAGCATCATCTGTTTTATGACAAGAAATAAAATCAGCCATCTTAGAGAATCTATCCACTACAACAAAAATAGAGTCCTTACCTGTCTTTGTTCTAGGCAAGCCTAAAACAAAGTCCATGGAAATGTCATTCCACGGATGAGAGGGTATGGGTAAGGGTGAGTACAAACCGTGATTTTGGACCTTGGACTTGGCTTGTTTACAAGTATTGCATCTCCCACAAATTTTCTCAACATCCCGTCTCATGTGTGGCCAATAGAAATGATCTTTCATTACTTCTAAGGTTTTTGCTACGTCAAAGTGACCCATTAAACCGCCACCGTGTGCTTCCCTGATAAGCAAATCTCTCATAGAACAATTAGGTACACAAAGACAGTTCTCATAAAAGAGGAACCCATCTTGTTTAAAGAATTTACCCGAAGGAGATTTGAAACAAGAAGCAAAAGTTTCTGAAAAATCATCATCATCTTTATATAGCTCTTTAAGCTGATCAAATCCAAGCAACTTAGCTTCTAAAGTCGTGAGAAGAGTGTACCTTCTTGATAATGCATCGGCAACCACATTGTCTTTACCTTGTTTGTATTATATGACATATGGGAAGGTTTCTATGAATTCAACCCACCTTGCGTGCCTTTGGTTGAGCTTTTGCTGACCTTTAAGGTGTTTGAGGGACTCATGGTCTGTGTGGATAACAAATTCTTTAGGCCAGAGGTAGTGTTGCCACGTTTGTAAGGCTCTCACCAAGGCGTACAACTCCTTATCATATGTCGGACAGTTGAGCATGGCTCCTCCAACCTTCTCACTAAAAAATGCTATGGGTTGCTTGTCTTGCATTAGAACAGCGCCAATACCTATTCCTGATGCATCACACTCATTCTCAAAAGTCTTTAAGAAATTAGGCAATATAAGAACAGGGGCGTTAGTAAGCTTCTCTTTTAGACTTTGGAAAGCCTCTTCTTGAACCGTTTCCCACTTGAACCCAACTTCCTTTTTGATGACTTCGGTGAGTGGGGCAGCTATAGTACTAAAGTCCCTCACGAATCTCCTATAAAAGCCGGCTAGACATTGGAAACTCCTTACTTCTCCTACGGTCTTAGGACTTGGCCAGTCACGGATGGCCTTCACTTTTTCCTCATCCACTTTAACTCCTTCTGAGCTTACTATAAAACCAAGAAAAACAAGACTAGAAGTGCAGAAAGTACACTTCTTAAGGTTCGCATATAGTTTTTCTTTTCTGAGCAAATCAAGCACTAGTGTAATATGTTCTACATGCTCTTATAGACCTTTGCTATAAACAAGGATGTCATCAAAATAAACCACCACCAAGATACCTATATACGCCCTAAGAACATGATTCATTAAACGCATAAAATTGCTAGGGGCATTAGTCAATCCGAATGGCATAACCAGCCATTCATATAAACCATGTTTGGTTTTGAATGCGGTTTTCCAGTCATCCCCCTCTTTCATTCTGATCTGGTGGTAACCACTTTTTAAATCAATTTTGGAGAAAATGTTAGAACCATGCAATTAATCTAACATGTCATCTAGCCTAGGAATGGGATGGCGATACTTCACCGTGATATTGTTGATTGCACGGCAGTCAACACACATCCTACAGCTACCGTCTTTCTTTGGAACTAGAAGTACTAGTACTGCACAAGGGCTCTTGCTTTCACGGATATGTCCCTTGGCCATCAGTTCATCCACCTGCTTCTGTAGTTCTTTGGTCTCCACGGGGTTGGTACAGTAGGCGGGACGGTTTGGCAATGATGCCCCGGGAATGAAGTCTATTTGGTGTTTTATACCCCGGATGGGAGGTAGTCCCGTTGCTGTCTCTTCCGGAAAGATATCTTCATAATCCTGCAAAAGAGATTGCATTTCACTCAAATACACCGGTGTAAGATCTGCCATGGTGGTTAATGTTTCTTTATAAACAAATAACAGCATAGGTATTTCGGAGTATAAAGCTTTCTTAACCTGTCCAGCCTTAGCAAAGAAGTTTAGATGTTTGGCTGACCTCAAGGTGTGTTTCTGATCGTTGTAGACTTCTTGAGGAGTCATGGGAATCAAAGTATTCTTCTTACCCTTAAACTCAAAGGAGTGCCGGTTGGAAAATCCATCATGTATCACCCGGCGGTCAGA
The DNA here is from genome assembly GCA_911865555.2 of Thlaspi arvense. Taxonomy (NCBI): domain Eukaryota; kingdom Viridiplantae; phylum Streptophyta; class Magnoliopsida; order Brassicales; family Brassicaceae; genus Thlaspi; species Thlaspi arvense. The sequence goes on along the minus strand of OU466858.1, from coordinate 20,183,530 downwards.
TTGCCACGGCCTCCCTAGCAGGATATGACTTTCTTCCATAGGTAGCACATCACAAAGTATCTCATCTTTATACTCACCTATGGCCAGTGGTACTAAGACTTGTTCGGTGAATTTCATTTCTCCTTTATCGTTCAACCAATGTATCTTATACGGGCTGGGTTGAGGAGTAGCTTGCAAACTCAGCTTCTTAACCATGATACTGCTTGCCACATTAGCGCAACTCCCACCGTCTATGATCAAACTCCAAACCTTTCCCTGAACCAAACAACGAGTGTGAAACAGATTCTCACGCTGATCTTGTTCCTCTGGTTTGCTCTGCACGGTCAATGTCCTTCTTGCTACAAGCAACTCTCCTTGTATTGGCAATAACTCATGTTCCTCCTCTGTTTCTTCTTGTTGCTCATCCTCTGATTCTATGTCACCGTTTTCTAGTAACACCATAACACGTTTGTTGATGCACTCATTGGCGTAATGTCCACGGCCTTGGCATTTGAATCACTTTACATCACGAGCCTTGGTATTTGCCTCCTTAGGTTTCCCATATGGTTGGACAGTTTCGGATTTGGAACTGATCGGCTTATCCTCTCTCGGCTGATTCTGCGGGTATGCTGACCGGTACGAGTTTCTGTCGTCCCGCGGATAAACTGTCCGACTGTTTGGTCCGGTACTAGAACCCGAACGGTACGACCCTTTTCTCTTGACTTGCTGCTCAAACAAAACTGCTTTGTGAAGCATTTCTTCTAAGTCGACATAATGTTGTGTCTCTAGGCGGTCCTGAATCTCTCGGTTAAGGCCTCCGAGGAACCTAGCCATCGTAGCTTCCCTATCTTCCAAGATATCTGCACGAAGCATGAGTGTTTCCATTTCCTGAAAATATTCCTCCACAGAACGGTTGCCTTGCGTCAATCTCCGAAGCCTCTGATGTAGCTCGCGATGGTAATGGCTCGGAACAAACCGTTCCTCATCAAGTTTCTCATCTCGTTCCAAGTTGTAACCGGATACTCTTGGTTTCTCCTTCTGGTTGTGACGAGTTGATCCCACCAGCTTAGGGCATAGTTGTAGAACTCTGTGGCCGCCACTTTAACAAGGTTCTCCTCAGTGTAATGTTGAACGTTGAATACCAGTTCTATCTTCTTTTCCCACTCAAGGTAGGCATCCGGATCACACTTACCGTGAAAAGGGGGAATCTTCAACTTTAGACCGACTAGGTTGTCTTGCACACGTTCTCTACCTTGTCTAGAACTCCTACAGCCACTTTTAGAGGAGTTACTGCTTTTGTAGTATTGATCAGTATGATGTCCACTAGCCTGTCCTTCTTGTTCATCTTCTCTCGTGGTTTCTTTGCCTTGGCGTCTCTGAACCGTTTCTCTCTGTTCATAGTCTTGTCTGATCTTTTCTACCTCAACTTGTATCATTTTTTTCATCTCAGCCGTGAGAGCCTCGACCAAAATCCTCTGAGCACGTACGGCTGAAGATTCCGGGTCATCTTCCCCGGCCATTGCTCCTGAAACACAAAATTTCTCTCGCAGTAAATAGTTCTTAGGTAGATTTAGAATTTATAAAAATTCTAAACTATTTTAAAAATAATTTTGTGAAAAACAAGAGATCAAAACCGTGATGAACAATAATTTTAAAAATATTTTTGACAGTAGATGAAGAGTCAAAAATATTGAAACGATGAATAAGGACGGATCGGATCAGAAAACTTAGCTTTGGAAAGTTTTCTCTGATACCACTTGATATGATCCCGGCTAATGATCGATCCTTTCAAGCTAAGTTACGAACTACTTGACGTGAGATGGTGGAATGATCCGAACGGTGGTAAGAGGTTGTTTTAATTGAATGGGAAAAATGGGGAAAGAGTGAAGATGGAATGTAGCAAGAGAGATGGAAGGCTCTTGATACAAAGCTACTAGAACACAAGGATAAGACGCACCTAGGGTTCTAAGTAGGATTTCTCAAGGATATGACGCACCAAGAGAGATGATCTATTTTGCAAAAGAAATTTTTATTCAAAGATAGATGAAACAACAAAAACAACTAACACACGGTCTTAAGGAGAGAAGAAAGAGAGAGGAAGGAGAACGGACAACAAGAGAGCAATAAGTTGGTCTTGGGACAAACCCCCTTGACTAACCATGCATGACTCTTGTTCAAAATATCACAAACTATAAGGAAAGAAACAACTAAAAACAATGAAATGAACCTAGACACATCCAAGCCACGGATGGTAGAAAGAAGTGGGCTTGGAACAAAGCTAAGCTTAATGGGAAATGACATTGTGGGAACACTTGCCTCGTTAAAAACCTTAGTGAGAAAACCCAATGGGACAAAACTCACTAAGGGAATAAGAGCACAAAATGTCCCACAAACCCATTAGCTTAGTCCCCGGCTACAATGCAGACCAATGTGGAACGTGTAGCCTCCTTAGTACTTGATTCCTACTTGAACTGATTAAGTAGAACCTCTAAGACATTTTGAAATGCCTTAGTCTTAGCTCGGGTCATTGGACCTCCTTGCACTTTAAGAACTTCTTCAACCTCCTTCTGGTCTTGATCTTGTTTTCCAATGGCTACATGCTCATCTTCTAGGTTAGATGTCCCCATGCTCATATCTTGTCCCATAATGATGAGGATAAGCTACTTGGATTAAGAAGAGTGGTAAGAAGGGAAGAAGATAATCCAAGTATGTATATGGGTAGCCATGTAACCACTCTCAATGCACAAACAAGATAATTCAAAGTCAGGATTATGGTTCTAATAAGATAGAGTTGGAATCAAATCAAAGCAAGCTTGAGCATAAGACAAGAATATCAATGCAAGAATTCAAGATATGGTGCAGCCTTAACTTCAAACTCACTACAATGCAATCAAACAACAGATAACCAAGGCATTGAAAACAATTTAAACATTAACATCTTGACAAGTGTCTATCATCTACTCCCTATGCAAATGTATGCAAACCTATGTGAGATGCATCTAGACTCAATCTTATTTATCTAAATGCAACTAAATGATCTTTTTGGGTTGCAAAAAAATGGAAATTTTTTTTTATATTTTTTTCAATTTTTTTTGGGTGCTTTTTTATGCCTTATATGAATGCATGATGTGCATGAGACTCAAGATGAAAGAAAAAGAAAAACTAAGAAAACAAAACACAAAGTCAAACCTCAAATCTCTCCCCCACACTTAAATTACACAGTCTCTGGTGTAATGAAAGCAGTGAGAGAGAGAGAAGCAACTAAATATAATGCAGTGGTATAAACAATGAGTAGGATGTGGTACCTGTTCAATAAGTGGAGTGGTGGGAGGCTTGATGAGATGATCCCTCCTGTGTGTCTGCAATACTCTCCTTTCGCTCTTCATCTACTGATCTTCCTTGGTAGAGTTGGTTCTCCCCAGGGCAAAAAACAGAGGTTGCTTCTTATACTGATGCATGTTTGATGTGGGTTTGGGGGGATGAACTGATATCTCTTGTATTTATACCATTTAGGCTTGCATTTAGTACATGTTCTGGTTCTCTTTTGCATGTTTTTCTTAGTTTTTGTCCCATTTACTTCTCCTTTTAGACTTAGGTTGCATTTAGGATATAGTTTGCATTTTTCTTGCATTTTGGATGTTTTTAGGTGCTTATGGAGCTAAAAGGAGCTTGGAGGATGTTTGAGGATGATCCAGGAAGCTAGCTGGACCAAAGAGAGCAAAAGGAATCAAAGCAGACAATCTCTGCAGAGCTTCTCGGTCAGAGCACGGAGAACATTGATCAAGGGGGTGATCGATGCAAGATTTTCGATCAGGAGCATCGATCAGGAAGTGACCAATACGAGCACATCGATCATCAGCATCGATCAGGAGTGATCGGTACAAATGCCCCGAGTTAATTTCGGTCACTACAACGATCACTGCCCAGACCGATGTAACTCTACATCGATCAACCCTGACTGTTGTAACTGATCGATGTAAACCCAGTCCGAACCTGTTTTATTTACGCTTTTACCATTACTCTACGGCTTCCTTCCGTAGGCTATAAATAGCCTCTTTTCCAGATTTTTGAGAAGTTTTGTCAATTTACTGTTCTTAAGTATTTCCTTTGAGTTAGTAAGACAAATCCTTTCCTTTATTTAATATATTTGAGTATTTGCCTTTAATCTTTCTTTATTCTCTCTTTTAATCATGATTAACATACTTTTTCCTTTGTGATTTGGTGTTAAACATGAGTATTAGTGAGTAGTTTGCTTAGAGTTTCTAGATGTGGTAGATTAGAGGAATTTAGGACTTGATTAAGGTTTATTTAGTGCTTCAGTTTATGGGTTCCTCTCTATTAATATGTTCTTAAAGCTAGATTTGTCTTGATCACACTTATCTAGGCTGTTAGCTTTCTCTTATGCCCACCAAGTGTTTGATAAAATGCTGATCATGTTTAATAGAAGATTTGCTGGCCTTCGCTTAAGAGATTGACTGTTTGAGGAGCATTTTGACTTGAATAGAGTTGTTATCTAATTCTTTCTTAATGTTTTAGCACTAATGAGAGTTAGTTCTTGTTAAAATGCTTAACAAAGGGCTATTTTACAAGAGATTGGATCTAGCTTGCTTGATTGTGAACTCTATGTCTATGAATCACCATTGCTAGCTTGTTTGCTTGATCAATGTTGTTTGAAACAGCCTTAGTTAGTTCTTAAATTCCCCAAAGTCAATAACCACATCTAGGAACTTGCTTTTCTCTTATTTGAATTTCGGATTTTCTCTGTTTTGCTCTGTTTTGCTTGCTTAGTTTTGTTTAGTTTGCTCATATCTTTACTCTCTTTGCTGCTTGATCATATTAGGATATTAGTTTGGTTGCTTAAGCAAAAAAAACCCTTTTCTGCTTGCTTGACTTAAGGATTTTTACTCTCAACTCTCCTGCTTTCAACTAAAACCCATTTGGATTGATAAAACCCCTATGCTATACTACAACTGACTAGTACAAGCTTGGGTGATTGACCAAGAGACCCCAAACTCTCCTGTATCAATTTGGCGCCGTTGCCATTTGGGTTTTCTGTTTGAATCATTAGAGTTCGTAGAATCTTTAAGATCAAGCTTTTTAGTTTTATTTGATTACTCACTCATATCCAAGTATTTTCATTTCAGGTACATCTCTACAAGTGGAGAAGATGCTCTGTTTTGAAACACAAAGGTGCAATAACTTCTACCAAGAGCTTCTGCCTATGAACTACTTTGCAAACAGCTACAATACCCACCCACAGATTGCACCCACGCCTGCTCTCCCTCAAGCATCAGCTCAATGCTTCTACTTCTACTGCAGCTGATATCCAGAGTATACTCACTGAATTCCTTAACTTACAACTCCCTGCAACATTGGAGATGAACCAGGGATTTGCTGAGTTGCATAACAAATTAGACTATGTTTATGCTGAGCTCAACACTAAGTTTGATGATTCAAGGATACAGACCTTAGAGACCACCTATGAGTATTGCCAAGCTGTTGAGTCTGCAGTTTCCATTATTCCTCTTGAAGAAGAAGCTATCATTGAAGACTTCCTTTCCTTGATCAATGAGGACATTGACATTCAGAGTGGGGGGGGGGGGAGCTTATTGAAGCTTATGTCACTGAGGAGAACTCTCTTGAAGAAGGAACCAACAAAGAAGAAGAAGAGTGGTGGGCGCCACATGAAGTTGTTGATGCTACAGGGGAAGACTTTGTTGAAGCCTCTGATGCCAAGAAGGTAACTCAAGCTGCTGATCTCCCTACCTATCAACCCACTATCCCTTTTCCAGGATGATTCAAAGAGCAGCTAGTGCAGAAGTATGAGACTCTCTATGCTTCTCAAATGGAAATGAGAGCTTTGAATGGTCAAGAGGAGCTTAAGAAACTGAGAGCTAAAGCTGGAGCATCTGAGGCTAAGGAGCTTAACATCAAGAAGCTTGGAGATCCAGGTTCTTTCACTCTACCATGTGAGCTTAAAGGGCAGACTTTCAAGAACTCTCTTTGTGATCTTGGAGCAAGTATCAACCTTCTCCCATCCTCTACTGCTAAAGCTCTTGGGTACACTCAACTTCAAGAGATCCATGTGTCTCTCACCATAGCTGATGGGACTGTCAAGACACCACTAGGGACCCTCAAGGATGTGCCAATGATGATTGAAGGAGTCACCATCCCTACTGATTTTCTGGTGCTTAATGTGGAAGGACAGATAAGGAATGCTATCATTCTAGGGAGACCATTTCTAGCTTCAGTTGGCTCTATATTTGATGCTAGAGAGTGCACAACAGAGCTAAGGCTTTCAAGGAACAAGGTCTTGAAGTTTGACAACAAGGGTAACAAGCTAGAGCATGATCATGCTTTCTCTATGGACCTTAACAAGGTGAAAAAGATTGATAAGAACTGGCCAGAGTTTGAGGGCTACCAAGGAGAGAGTTTTGATGGTTGCTGCTTAGCCAAGTTGTTTGCTGATACCACTGAAGAGGAGGTCCTCAAAGTGGGAGTTTCTGATTGCGTGAATGAAATTATGTTGGGTAAAAAAGAAGATGGGGTTGTCTTGAAGCCCTTTGTTTCTAAGAATGGTGAAGTCCACTACAAGATGAAAGGGGGGAACAAACCAAAACCCTTTGCTGTATTGAAGGTTGATGGAGTCACCAGAAAGATCAAAGTGAGCACTGCAACACCAAGGAGTTTCAAGACTCCTTCTCACCACCTCCACTAGAGAGGTAAGCAAAGTCAAGCTTAGTGACTTTAAACAAGCACACTTGGGAGGTAGTCCCATGGTATCCTTTTGTATATATTATGCTTTCTAGTTTCCCTTTTATGCTTTGTTATTGTGTATAGAAACAGGAGTTCGAATTGGGGGTTGAGAAAGTCTGTAAGGGACAAAGAACATGTGCTTTCTGGCTGATATTGATCAACTGATCGGTCAAGACAAGACCGATACTGACATTTCGGTCATGAGTATCGACCTTTTTTGATCGATGTCATTGGAGCCAGTTTGCACCAGTCAACATATCGATCACTTGTGATCGATATGGAAGGAAGCCTGAAAGATAGATCCATTTCGGTCATTCACATCGATCAAGCACTGATAGTTGTAAACCCATCGGACTAATTTTGGTCAAGTGCAACGATCAAGTGGTGACCGATATGATCTCCAGGAAGAACATCGATCATCAGCATCGACCACTTATGATCGATACTGACCTTTCGGTCAGTTGCAATGGTCATTTGTGATCGATGTCCGCCCGAGGTTTATGAGAGGGGGAACAAAAGGAGAGCTAGCAAGTGTCCTCAGACCTCTGGATCATCCCACCACTCCTAACACTAAGCAAGTACCACATCCTCTCCATTGTTTATACCATTGCATCTTTTTCAGTTTTGCATTATATTTTGTGCTTCTCTCTCTCATTGCTATCATTACACAAGGGACTGTGTAATTTAAGAGTGGGGGAGAGATTTGGGGTTTGGCTTTGTGTTTTTTTTCTTAGTTTTTCATTCTCTTTCACTTTGAGTCTCATGCATATCATGCATTCATATAAGGCATAGAAAAGCACAAAAAATCGAAAAATTTGAAAAATTTTGCATTTTTGCAAACCAAAAAGAAAGCATATAGTTGCATATCATTCTCTTAAGATTGAGTCTAGTGTTGACATATAGGTTGCATTGCATTTGCATAGGGCATTATGATGAACTTTCCTTGTAAAGTGCTTAGAGTTTAGAGATGATTTCAGTATTTAAGTGGCTAGTTGTTTGATGCATCATATGATTGCTAGAAGTTAAGGCTGAACCATGCTTAGATTGCTAGATTTGGTTTTCTCATCTCATTCTGAAAGCACTTGCTCTCTGAAAATCAACTCTATCAACTTGAACTTTAATTTGGACTTTTAATTATCATGTCTTATGGATTGAAAAGTGAATTCATGGCTACCATATATATATTTGGATCATCTTTTTCCTTTCTACCACTCTTGTTGATCCAAATAGCTGATCCTCATACTTATGGGACAGTTAATCCACACCCTTAACCAAAACCTCCTTTTGAGCCTAAACACTATTGTGAGAGCTGTGAGGCCTTTGCATTGCATTTTCGATTTTGTCTTGGCAAAAAGTGTTAAGAATAAGGCTGGCAATGTTTAGCTCTCTTGTAGATATCAATTTGCATCTTGAGCTTGATTCTAGGATAGGATTTTTGGGTTAAAAGGGTAGTGTAAGTGGTTTGAACTTCATGTATATATGTTTTGAAAGAAAGGGAAAATATTTGAAATGGTAGAAAAGGAGAAACAGTCTAAAATTGTGGTTAAGTAAAGGGAAGAAAATGCTCTAAGTACAAAGAAGAAAGGCACCAGCAACAAAGCTCAGAAAGGTCCAAAGAAGAAGAATCAAACCAAGAGCAATCCACCAAAGGTGATGAAGGTGCCAATGCAACAAAGGAGAGGAAGTCCCAACCAAAAAGAAGCAGCCACACAAGCAAAGAAAAGAAGTTTCCCCAGCCATGAAGAAGGGTAAATGGTAGAGTTTAGGAAAGGGTAGACTTAGGGGTTCACTTTTGGGTTTAGAAGTGCTTAGAATTCATCTTTGGGTAGAAGGGAGCTTTGATTTGTATGCATAAGTGTGCTTTTACCTTTAGTATTTTGCCTAAGATGAAATCCTTTTCATTGAGTGATCCCTTATGTTTATTAACCCTTTGCTAAAATGAGATCATTCTTATTTCATAACCTTACCCTTTCAACCAAATGTCTTCACTTGATTTGCATAAGCATGATTCATGTTCTGATCTTAATTGAATGTTAAAGAGTTGGTTGATTTGAGCATTTGCCTAGGTTGAGATTTGAGATCATTTTGAAACATGATGTGCATGGCTAGGTTCTTTAAAGTATAGCTGATTATGTTTGCATCCTACAACTAGGCACTTAAGCATTGATACCATCTCTTTACCTTTGCACTTTTGGAATCTGAATGCCCACCTTCAAACCTCACTCTCTCATTTGTTCTTATTTGCTTGAGGACAAGCAAAAAGCAAGTGTGGGGGTGTTGATATCTCTTGTATTTACACCATTTAGGCTTCAGTCTAGTATATGTTTTGGTTCTCTTTTGCATGTTTTCCTTAGTTTTTGTCTCATTTTCTTCTCCTTTTAGACTTAGGTTGCATTTAGGATATAGTTTGCATTTTTCTTGTATTTTGGATGTTTTTAGGTGCTTATGGAGCTAAAATGAGCTTGGAGGATGTTTGAGGATGATTCAGGAAGCTAGCTGGACCAAAGGGAGCAAAAGGGATCAAAGCAGACAATCTCTGCAGAGCTTTTCGGTCAGAGCACGAAGAACATTGATCAAGGGGGTGATCGATGCAAGATTTTTGGTCAGGAGCATCGATCAGGAAGTGACCTATACGAGCACAGCGATCATCAGCATCGATCAGGAGTGATCGGTATAAACACCCCGATTTAATTTTGGTCACTACAACGATCACTGCCCAAACCGATGTAACTTTACATCGATCAATCCTGACTGTTGTAACTGATCGATGTAAACCCAGTCCGAACCTGTTTTATTTAGGCTTTTTCCATTACTCTAGGGCTTCCTTCCTTAGGCTATAAATATCCTCTTTTTCTAGATTTTCGAGAAGTCTTGTCAATTTACTGTTCTTAAGTATTTTCTTTGAGTTTGTAAGACAAATCATTTGCTTTATTTAATATATTTGAGTATTTGCCTTTAATCTTTCTTTTTTCTCTCTTTTAATCATGATTAACATCTTCTTCCTTTGTGATTTAGTGTTAAACATGAGTATTAATGAGTAGTTTGCTTAGAGTTTCTAGATGTGGTAGATTAGGAGAATTTAGGACTTGATTAAGGCTTGTTTAGTGCTTCAGTTTATAGGTTCCTCTATATTAATCTGTTCTTAAAGCTAGATTTGTCTTGATCACACTTATCTTGTTAGTTAGCTTTCTCTTATGCCCACCAAGTGTTTGATGAAATGCTGATCTTGTTTAATAGAGGATTTGCTGGCCTTGGCTCAAGAGATTGACTGTTTGAGGAGCATTTTGACTTGATTAGAGTTGTTATCTAATGCTTGCTGAATGTTTTAGCACTAATGAGAGTTAGTTCTTGTTAAAATGTTTAGCAAATGGCTATTTTACAAGAGATTGGATCTCGCTTGCTTGATTGTGAACTATGTGTCTAGGAATCACCATTGCTTGCTTGTTTGCTTGATCAATGTTGTTTGAAACAGCCTTAGTTAGTTCTTAAATTCCCCAAAGTCAATAACCACATCTAGGAACTTGCTTTTCTCTTATTTGAATTTCGGATTTTCTCTGTTTTTCTCTGTTTTGCTTGCTTAGTTTTGTTTAGTTTGCTCTTATCTTTACTCTCTTTGCTGCTTGATCATAATATTTATCTTTACTCTCTTTGCTGCTTGATCATAATTGGATATTAGATTGGTTGCTTAGGCAAGAAAAACCCTTTTCTGCTTGTTTGACTTAAGGATTTTTACTCTCAACTCTCCTGCTTTCAACTAAAACCCATTTGGATTGATAAAAACCCTATGCTATACTACAACTGACTAGTACAAGCTTGGGTGATTGACCAAGAGACCCCTAAGTCTCCTGTATCAGGAACCGTGCTGGTGCTTGGGGACCCTTGAAGAAGGTGTAGATATGTTTGCTTCTGACGCTCCTCTCAAGGAAATGACTTCTTCTTAGGTAGTCCAAGTCCATCCACAGTGGTTGTAAGGCACTGTCAGTATGCTCCTCGAGGTTCACTCCACATGCCATTAAGATGGCTGTCACAATGCCTCCGATGTGTATCTGTGGTTGGCTTGCCTTCTCAGTGAAAACCCAGCGTTTGTAGGAGAAGAGGTGCTCCATCAACATAGCGGTATAGAAAAGATACTTGGTAGGCGCCTTAGAGGTGTTCCATTGATGATGTAAATCACTAGTGGCTGCATGGCATTGTACATGAAGTCTTTCTTCTTATCCGTGAGGGTATCTGTATCTTCTCTTGTAAAGAATGTGTTTGCAAGAGCCATGTGGGTGTACCTCACTGCTGCATGCTTCAAATGTTGGTTCCTTGAGGTTTCTGCAGCGGATTTGCAAGCCCCTAACACCTCCCATAGCATCTTGTGTTGCCTTTGGCTGATCTTGAAATGGTTCCTCCACTCAGTATATCTCAAAATCATTCCTCTGGAATGCAGGAGGGCGGATTGCAGCTCTGTTACCATAGAACTGGTCAGGTCTGTTGTAATCTCCTAGAGTCCTCTGAACAAAACGCCCAGCAGCGCTGTTAGCAGCAACAGGAGCTTCAGCGTCTTGTGCCAGTTGTTGAACCTCCTGTTCCACTATGACATTCCCATCTTGATCCAGTCTCTGTCCTTCTTCATTCCTCATGTTTCCCTCTCTGTCAACCAAGTGATCTTCTGCATCTTTAACCAAAATCAGTGGAGCAACCATTGTAGTTTGTTTCTTAGTTTTCCTGATTGTCCTCTCAAACTTAGCGAGTTCGTCGATTCTCAAAATCACAAGCTCCTTCTCTTTGTTGCTTCTCGTACTGCGATTACGCATACACCTGAAACCAGCACAAAGAAAAGTAGCAAAAAAGTAGTAAGCAAATAAAAACTTAGACAAAATCCTAATACTAGAATCGATAGGCAGCTATTACTCCCGGGCAACAGCGCCAAAAACTTGATAGGGCTCAGGTTTTACCCAAATAAAAACTACTACAATTGTACAGCAAAGCAGTCGTAGTATAAGGGGTTATCGAATCCCAAGGGAGTAAGTAAACTACACTATAGAATTTAAGTTCGGATTAAGCTAAGCGATCAGTAGTGTATGTAACGCGAAATAACTAATAAGATGAAAGCAACCGATTTTTATTTGATCTAAGACTCAGAAAACTAAAAGCGCTAAGTCAGGACAATTCGTAGGTTGAATCCGAGAATGTATAATGCATGAAATCAAGAATGAATAAGAACAGTCTTGAACATGAATCGCAATTATATAACTAATCAATTCTCATTGCGGAAGTTAACTATGTCTAAATCACAGAGTTTCAAAGCTCTTTGCAAATCATAATAATCTAAACATGCAGTAATGATCAAGTTCAATTGTTCACAAAACTCCTAAGCCAAATGTCTTTGCACTAAGACGTTTTGCTCATCTAATGCTTGATCAGGTTATCAATAATGTTCTCACATCTATTAAACAACCTAGGTTTCGAATTCCCAGATGATGTGTCTAAGAAAATCGTTTTTAAAACAAGCACAGATAGAGAACCAAAAGATATTCCTACCAGTTAGCGATTTCTACAAACTCATCATCAACTTTTGAAAAGTCCAAACTTAACTAGCAGATTACTCAGACATGATCATGAAAACACAAAGCATAGCTGAATAAAATTGCATTAAAGAGATATAGTAAAAGTTAAAGAGGTTCGAAATCTTCTCAAAAGAGTACAGGATATGTCTCCCCAAAAGGTCTGAATAAATCTCTCTCTAAGCTATCTGAATTCTAAAATCTAAGATAAAAGCCAACAATGGCTGAAAACCTAATATATAGAAGCTAAAACACGAGCTGGAACACTTTTGTAATTAGTGGAACTTTAGGAGCCAAAGTGCAAATAATCCTTAATCTTTTAACAACAAGTCGCGAATCCTTCCCAGCTACAGGTGACGAGCATCACCCTTGACTGGTGATGAGCATCACCCACTTTAGTATTCGCCTTCTGAGTTGCACACTTCGTGGTTCTATCTTGCAATGCTCCAAAAAGCTCCATAATCTCGAATTGTACTTCAGACATGATATAACCTGCAAAGACTCTACTAGGACTCTAAAAAGACCAAAAAGACTCAATAAAAAGGACTTATACCATGGTTAAAAACCATAAAAACCATGATATATCACAATTTAAGATCAAAAACTAGTTAGCTAATCAAGTTTCAGCAATGAGATCAACGATAGATGACGACAACAGATGAACAAATCCATATTTGTGTCTGATTAAATGATTCATAATCCCTTTGAAACCTTAAAACTAACTAATAGATTACTCAGATATGAATGAAGAAAAACAGCGAAAAGATGAAGAGAAAGTCATAATAAATAATATAGAAATCAACAGGGGTTCAGAAATCTTCTCAGATATGTAAAGTAAAAAGATCGTCTCCCCAAAGCTCACAAATTGCAAAAATCTAAATGTCTGAATAGAAAATAAAAGGTAGCCTCAACAATGGCTAAAAACTAGAATAAATAGGTCTCTCAGGTCTTGGTCGAATATCCTTGGCAAAATCGAGTTGGAATAGGAAAAACTAAAATTTCTTTTTGTTTGCATTAGTGAACCGCCGATCTGACTTTTGAGCATGGAACGAACGATCCATGAAGGGATCTATCGTTCTGACAGGTGATCGATCGTTCGGAGCCTCTTCGATCGATCTAGAAATCATTCACCAATTTGAGTGCTCGGTTGGAACGATCATTCTGATTTCAGATCGATCATTCTGATCTCCGGATTTGCCCATTTCTGCATATTTTCTTCTATTCCTTGCTCGTTATGCCTTAGACTTCTCCCAAACGTGATTCAACCTAAAAAGACTCCAAAAACACAGAAAAGACTCGAAAAACCTTTGAAAATTGGGTTAGAATGTGTCAAAAACACAATACATCAGGCATAAACCTTTGGTAGTGGTCGATGTGTGCTCTTTACCGGCTTGCAATCGCTGTGTGGTGAACTTGACTACATTGGATCTTGCATCGGACTGGTATATCGGTTGCAACCCGTTGTCAGATGCCTTGGAAGTTACCCCATATCGGGTCCAGACCGTTCTGCTAAACCATGTGGCTGTAAAGTTCGTCTTCCACGCATAAGCTTCATATGCTTCTCATCGGGGATACACCGCTGCATCTATCTGATGTGTAAATCCCGTGTAAGTAACAGTACGGTTAGCCCATTGTGTATGTCTGATATAGCGAGGCAAAATATCTACTTCATCTTTCTTTGATCTTCTTGGCCTCCGAATCACTGTTTATCCCTTGTCAAGCCTCCATGTTGACTTATGTACCTGATAACACTCCAAAACATGTAGGGAAATGCACAATCTACCATAATGCTGATAGCTTGCTATATTAGAACATTTTAGGCTGATTCAATTCCCAAGTTATAGGTTCTAAGATGTATAGAGATTATTCTACTTCAAAAGCTTTAGTCATGCCTATCATAGCAAACAATGAACTTTAGCTTAGCCTACACAAGCATTTAAATCAACCAACTCTTTAACATTCATTAATAGTAACCAATGGATCTTGCTTATGTAAATCAAGTGAAAGCATTTGGTTCAAGGACAAGGCTAAGAGATGAAAATGATCTCTATTAATGTGGGTTTTCAGAAGCAAGGGATCTCTCTTTGAAGGAATGAACTTTGTCAAAATGCTAGGGGTAAAGCTCAACATATGCATACAAGGATAAACTCTCATCTACCCATTTCCTAGATTGTTATAAACCCAACCTTATGTCCCATCAAAGCCCATCCTAATCTACCCTTTTCATAAGGCTCTTGCCTCTTTTAAACACCCTCACAGTTAGCCATTTCTTAGGGAAGCTTTTCTTCTTTGCTCTCTTAATGATGTGGCTTCTTTGATCTTCTTTTTGCAGATCTTAGTTGTTTCCTTGGGGAGTCTCCATTTTGTTTCTTCTTTTAGTTCCTTAGGCTTCTTTTGGCCTCTTCTTTTTGTTGTTTGAGAACTCCTCTTCTTTGTTTACTGCTCCTAGATCTTTTGGGTTCCACACATGCTTAGCTTGTTGCCTTTCCTTTTTTCTTCTCTTCTCCAAATGAAAAATAAAGAGCACCCGATTCCCACACCTAAATCTACCATCCTAAACCTATTTATGACTTAAATAGAAGAGTCATATCTACATGAGAGCTTACCCTTTTCGTGCTAAACCCAACACTTTTTGCTAAGTTCATTTAGAAATAGGCCTTACACACAGAAGATAGTATTTAGGCTTGAAAGGAGGATTGGTTTAGGGTGTGGTTAACTGTCCTATAGATGAGGATCAGCTACTTGGACTAGCAAGAGTGGCATAAGGAGAAAGAATGTCCAAGTATGTATATGGTAGCCATGCAATCACTTTTGAAAACATTAGCAAGATAATTATAACTCAGGATTATGGTTCTAATAAGATAGAGTTGGAATCAAATCAAAGCAAGCTTGACTATAAGACAAGAATATCAATGCAAGAATTCAAGATATCGTACGTCGAGCAAATTGCAAGAGGTGGATTGTATCGAGGTGTTACATAGAGCATAACCTCCAAAAATCTGCTTAATGTAATCGCTCCTGGAGCCCGAGTTCGTACACCGAGGAGAAGGAGCTGTACACCGAACAAAATGCATGGTGGGGATCATATCGAGCAGTTACGTCGAGCAAAACCTCGCGAACTCTGCTCGACGCAATCGCCCAGTCCATACTTCAAGCTGCCAGTCCGTACACCGACGTTGAAGCCCGATGGAGATTGCACCGAGGAACTACATCGAGGAAAACACGTTAGTTTTGCCCGATACAAAGACCCTTGGATGATTCATGCACTGGACGATAGCCAGTACGTGGACCACCGACGAGCATCCCAATTGAGTACGAGAAGACTCACACCGACGTGCAACATCGAGCAAAACACCCATATATTTGTTCCATGTATGCCATGGAGATGTTTTTCACCGAAGCAGTTCATCATTTCCATCGGAGGACATCACCCAAATGATGAAGGAGCCTGCATCGGGATGTTACATCGAGTAAAACACCAATACATTTACTCGATGCAGAAGGTCCGAACATGTACGAGTATCCGGACGATGCCATCCACTGCCCACGGGAATAATCGTGCAAGCCGAAGTGTCTCTCCTACATCGAGCAAAACATCTTCTGATCCTGCTCGATGCAAGATGTCCCAGAGGAGAAGCTGACCAGAACATTGAACCCCTGAGGCAGAGAAGCATTATTGCCGAGACACATGACCTGTCGTCCCCGATATGATACACACCGGGGTGTCACTTTGGGTGTTCTGCTCAATATAACCCGTGTAAAAAAAAGTTTATAATTTTTTCATAGGTACGAGTAAAACCCATTTGTGAACCTTAGTGGAGGTAAGAGAATCTTTTTTCTCCCTCCTATAAATTTTTGAATTTTGAAAAAAGATTTCTTGCATATTTTATTAAACTTTTCATTCTCTTATCTCTTTAAAAGTAACAATATCCTCATCTCTCTCTCCACACATCCATATCGATCAAAATATCTCTCTTGTTCCAGCAAAATATTTTTTTTTTATCTCTTGCATTCTCTCTCAGCATTTTGTCAATTTTTTTAAGATTCAAGGTATTAATGTTTTAATTTCTCATTTCTATGAGTTTATTCTTTGACAGCTACGTTAAAACGCATTACAATGTTTATTATAGATGTCTTGCATGATTGAGATTATGTTTTGTTTGTTCATCACCATTGTTTATGCTTAGTTCAAAGAATCATGGTTTAAAAGTTTGGAAAGAATCATGGTTTAAAAGTTTGGAAAAGCAGGTATTATTCTTGATTTTGCATAATTGTTTAGATTTTGGCCAAATTTAAGCATGTTATTGTTTTCCCATCATACTTTCCATGTAAATACCTATTCATAGAGTAACATATTTAAAGTTTAATGCAGAGAAGATGACATTTTACTACATATGCTTGAAATTTGGATAACTCGTTGCTTGTTGCTTCTTGATATTTAATTTTCATTGTGTTCACCCTTTTGAACTGAAATTTTTTGTTAAATTCGCTTCTGCCTGTTGCCATTCAGTGTGAAATTTTATAGAATTTTTCTGTCCATGTTTGATTTTTGGGAATAAGTTTCTGCATAATGCTCTAAGGGAACAAACCACTAATTTTTGCATCAAGCTTTGTGTTTTCAGGTACTATGTCGAGCAGTATAGGAGATGAAGAAATTTCGGACTCAAGTGCACGCGCAAGAGACAGAGCAGAGGGTAAAAGGCCAATTGCAGAAGAAGATCAAATTCCTGATGCAACACTTAATCTCAAAGACTACCTCAAAGCGATGAGGAGAGTGGATTTTGCTCCAACAAGAGATGCTTGCCCTGGTCTGTTAGATGAGTTAGGATGCAAGTCTGAGGTGGATGAGCTGTTAAGCAACATTGGACTTGAGAAGTTTGCTTGTCTTGTTTATCCAACTTACAAGCAGCTATCTTGTGAGTTTCTTGCAAGCTTCAAGGTCTACTTCTTTGCTCATGGCGAAGAGTATGATGAGGGAGAAGAAGACTTTGGCAATGGGTTCATCAAATTCAGAGCCAACAAGGCATGGTACACTCTTCACTTCACTCAGCAAGAGGAGATTTTAGGGTTTGATGAGGGCACAAGAGCACAAGCTATGAGCTTCAAACACACTGAGCTCAAGCATGTTTAAGAGGAAATATCGAATGATGCTTACAAGGTTGGTCATCTTAGAAGTGCAAGAATACGCCATCCAGCAATCAGATATGTTCACAGAGTCATCACAAGCACACTCTTCTACAGAAAAGAGCAAAAATGGTCAAGGAAGAAGAAATGGGCTTGCTAGTGAATGGCCTGAAGAATATCATGATGGAGACAAGGCATGGCAAGATACATGGAGATCACCTAGGAATTGTGCTCATTACATTACTTATGAAGCAATTTCTTGTATGCCAACTATGGGCTTTCAACACCAAGGAGAAGAAGCTTAAGATACCTATTGGAGGCTTGATTACACCCATCTTGTTTGAAGCTGGTGTTACACTTTGAGAACCTGATGTGAGCATGATCTTCATTGATGTTCCCTACATGATATCTTGCTATATTAGAGCATTTTAGGCTGCATTTCATGCATCTTTTCCCTTGTTTTTGCATATTAGTTAAGCATTGTAGTCTCCTTTGCACTTAGAATAAACATTGCATGCATACAGGTTAGGATTGTATATATTTGCATGTTTATGGTGTTCCTCAGGTGCTTTTGGAGGTTCTTGTAGTCTGGAGAGGAGATGGAAGTAGCTCAGATTCGAAGAGATGCCAAAGAAGGAGATTCGCCAAGTCTGGTCCCATATCGAGATGAAGCATCGAGCAAAACCTATGTGGAGCCTGCCCGATGCAAGCCTAAATGCGTAAAGAAGTGGACTGGTTCGTGGAGCCTAAGGCACTGTCTACATCGAGGTGCTGCATCAAGTAGAGAAAGCATGCGCATGCTGATACAAGTTGCACGGAGAATTTGGGGGTGGTGAATCGAGCAGAACACCGTCTATACCATCCCGATACAACTTATCCGCATGTTTGACTGGATTTCTCGTTGGCCTTATATTATTTTTAGGTTTTTTCCTTCCTTTTTGGTTCCCTACTATAAAAGGGAAGCCACCAAACTTTTTCATTATGTCTTATCTTTTCTAAAAACCTTATCTTATCTTGTTCATCACCAAAAAGGGCGATTAGCCTTAGATTTGTAAACTCTTATTTTCTTTAATTAAGTTTGCATTTTTATGGTTTAATCTTGTCTTCTGATCTTTGTTTTAGCACCCTAGTAATTTAGTTTCGTTTTCTTTGCATTTAACCTCATCTAATCATGTTTAACTCTTATCAAATGGCTTAAACATGATTAGTCAGTAGTTTACCTTAGATTTGAGGTTCTAAGTAAGGAAAGTGGTGACTAAGATATGATTAAGGGGTGATTAGGCTTGATTAGTTTATTCTCTCTTGTTTCCTTCTCTTGCAAAGTGATTATTGTTCATAAAGCTCCTCCCTTTTGATTGAATATAGTATTGTTCATGCATATGATTCACTTGATGGTTTGTAGTCTTATTATTTGCATGATTCGCCTATTTTGCTTGATAGTTTAGCTTGGTCTGTGTTTCCTTTGTTCAATGACACCAAAGTGATAGTTCACCTTGCTAGATGATTTGCTTAGGGCTAGAGAGTGCTTGTTATGAGACTCTTGCTTGATGGTTAGATAGTTTCCATTGGAAGATGATATATCATGGTTTTTATGTTTTTTAACCATGGTATAAGTCCTTTTTATTGAGTCTTTTTGGTCTTTTTAGAGTAGTAAAGTCTTTGCAGGTTATAGCAGATCTGGAGCATAATTCGAGATTCTGCAAATTTTTGGATCATTGCAAGAACCATCCCCAAAGTTAGCAAGTCAGAAGCTGTTGTCTTGCAATTGGTTACGATTGTCACCACTTATGGGTGACCCTCGTTGATATAGCTGCATATTCTATGCATTTTGTATACATATAAGTTAGTTTCTCACACATATACATTGTATTTTAGGTTAGTTTGCATCACTTTAGGTCCTAGAGTGTTCTTGCACCAGCATATGCATATTTCTTGCATTTTGCATCGCATACATGTCATTTTCGGCTACTTTGGAGTCTTGGAAGGTTCGTGGACGTGCTAAGGTTCATGAGGAAGTTTGTGGGACTTGGAGAATTCAGGAATGCTTGCTAAGGACCAGAGATCGATAGGAGGATCGAGCATGGCCGGTCGATCTAGATGAGATCGACCAGAAGATCGAGTAGTCCAGCCGATCCAAGGGAACTAATCGAGACGAAGATCGAGTGAAGCAACCGATCAAGGAGTACGGACGTAAATGACGCCATGCAGATCGAGAGTCGGATCGAGTCAACCACTCGATCCTCCAAAGATCGAACGAAGCACTCAATCCACCGGAGAAGATCGAGACACAGATCGAGCCGAAGTCACGATGTCCGAAGATGATCGAGCGAGGTGCTCGATCTCGAGGTCGATCTCAGTGCTTTAACCGTTTTTGGCCGCTAGCAAGGGGGGGACCATCGAGCTGTTTGGCTTATCTTGGGAAGGCGGCGATCATGCTTTTCCACACACGTTTTACTTTATTATTTTCATCTTTTTCTCTCTGTTCGAAGGCGATTCCACCATTGTTAGCCTTTGAGCTTTGTTCTTGAATCTTTGAATCATTTTAAGTTTAATCCATCGTTTTTCATGTTTATCGTTTCATCTTTCATGCTTTGCTTGGTTTACTTAATGTGTAGTGAGTAGTTTAATCGGGTTTTGGGGGTTGAGAGGATTCAAAGGGGTTGAAAAGGTTTTCAAGCTTGGTGTTTTCTTGTTCTTAATGGCTTTCTCTTCTAGGATGTCGAGTTCTTAAGGCTTAAAGAGTCTCACGCCAAGATCTTTATGATCAGAGAGAGCTCTTACCTTGACAGGATCCAGAGATCTCTGAAAATCGCATCCTAGAGACTAGTTACCCTTTCCCAAACGCCATGGTAGTTTAGGGGACTAGTTAAACCGCGTGTTTGAAATCTGATTTCATTGCCCTTCAAGCTCTTCTTCCGCCAAACGCCATGGGTCTGGAGGAGAGAATGAAGGAGTGATCCATACCACACGCCATGGATGGATCTTGTTTTGTTTTCAAGGCTTAGAGAACCTCACAAAGTGAGTAGATCTAGAGTTTTCAAACCAAGCTGGAACCTTTGAAACCCCTGAACGTGAATCTCAACCCTAGACCCTCTTTCTTCGTATTCTTACATCTTTGCTAGTCATTCGCTTGTTACCTGTTGCATCCTGGTCATTAGTTTTGTTGCATCTGAACTTTTAGACGAGATCGATCGTTGTTGCTCGATCTAGTGGTCGATCATGTGGTCGATATGGTACCTCGGTATTGTCCTGTCTCTGTGTATCGATTTAGGATGTCGATACAATGCTCGGTATGAGTCATGCATCGAGCTCCTCCTTATTCGATATGCTGCTTCTGTACATCATGCTCTTGCTGTATCGATATGAGTCATCGATACTCACCTCGGTACGCTCCATATCGATCAGATCACATCGATATTGGCCCATCCGACCTTGTCCTTCTCCTTGCTCCATTCCCAGCTCACATCCAATGCACCACTTGGCCTCCAAACTCCTTCTAGTACCTGAATAAAACTCCAAATGCATGCAAAATGCAATGCAACTCCGAAAACTATACTAACTCCAAAATGTATGCAAATGGGACAAGAAGAACAAAATATGCATGCTTAAAGACTAAAACTAGTGATGAATGCAAGCTAAAATGATTTAATTAATGGAGATATCAACACCCACACACTTGCATTTTGCTTGTCCTCAAGCAAACAAACTAAGACAAGGAGGAAGTAAGGTTTGAAGGTGGGCACTCAAATCCAAAAATACTAAGGTAAAGTAAAGTCAATGTCTATGTACCAAAGTGTAGGATGCAAAACATAATCTGATGTACTTTAAAGAACCTAGCCATGCTTATCCAGCTTCAAAATGATCTCTAGCTCAACTTAGTCAAATGCCCAAATCAATCAATCCTGATAACATTAATTTAAACTTTGTAACCAAGTGAATCATGTTCAAGCAAATTAAGTGGAATCATTTGGCTACGGGTCAAGGTCATGAGATAAAAATGATCTCATCAAAATGTGGGTTCAAATGCAGGAGTTTCTATCAAAAAGGAATGAACTTGAGCATAATGCTAAAGGTGAAGCACAACTTATGCATAAAAAAGATAGATTACTATCTACCCAATGCCTAAGAATGTTCAAAACCCCAAAACTCTTAACCCAAATCTAACCCAATCCTAACTACCCTTTCTTCAGAACTCTCACTCTCTCCACACTTTGCCATTTTTCAGGGAAGCTTCTTCTTTGATCTCACCATGTTGTGGCCTTCTTTTTGCTCATGTGTTGTGAATGCCTTCTTTATGTATTGGGGAGTCTCCTTTTCTTCATCTTTTTTTATGTATTAGGCTTTGGTGCATTCTTTGTTGCTGTTGCTGAGACTTCATCTTCATAATGGACACCCTTTTTGGGCTTATTTGGTTCCACACATGCTGAGTCTTTGCTTGCTTCCTCTTTCTCATTTCCTTTTCCCCTCACTTTCTTCCTTCTCTCACTCTTTCCTTTTAGATCATCATAACACCCAAATCCGCCCAGACCTATAATTACCATCCTAAACCTATATCTAACTCAAAGTGAAGAACTAGTTCTACATAGTGACCAATCATTGTAGTGCCAACCTAACACTTTATGCTTAGTTCATTCAAAAAAATAGGCCGCACTCGCAAAAGATAGTGTTTAGGTTTGAAAGGAAGGTAAGGTTAAGGTGTGGTAACTGTCCCTTAATGATGAGGATCAACTATTTGTACTAGCAAGAGAGGTAAAAAGGAAGAAATAAAGTCCAAATATGTAAATAGGTAATCCATGAAACCACTTTTCATTGCAAAAACATGATAATTAACAATTCAAATTAATGGTTCTAATAAGTAGAGATGATTTTCAAAGTGCAAGCGATTTCAGCATGAGACTAAATGATCAAATTTAGCATTCAAAAGCATGGTTCAGCTTTAGTTTCTAACTGCTTATGATGCATCAAACATTTAATCACTTAGATATTTAAATCAGAGGATTCTTGCAAAAATAACCTAAATTTTGATTTGAATTGCAAATCTAACCCACAAAAATCATCTTCCCAATATTTGCCATTTTGTGTCCAAACAATCCTTCATAGTTTCCGTTATTCATTAAATTACCACTGTTTTTAATTAATTTCTTTTATTTTCGGAAATCCAAATGACCAACTAATCCTCATCTTCCTCACTTATTTACGAAAATGCCATTCATCATCAATTCACCCAACCACCATTTCAACCAATTTTGAAGCATTAATGGCAAAAACCCATTTTTGAGTTTGTTGAGCTCATTATTTTTCCTTTAAGATTCTATTCTTCTATTTTCTCTCTATTTTCTTCCCAAAAACTCTATAATTTGTCTATTAAAAAGTTGAAGTTCATAAAGATTTCTATATTCCGGCGAGTTGGTTATTTTTTGCGGTTGTGCTTCTTTCATTGTGGCTAGTATCGAAGATCTTGACCAGAAAAGAAGCTAAAGACAAGTGGTAAGTCGGATTTTTAGTCAATTTTAGTGTTTTTCAGTTCTGGGCTCCGAAAGTAGACTTCTCTCGGTCCGAATGAAGTCTACTAGTCAACGTCCAGGTTAGTTTTGCAATTGACCGCATGAAAAAGTAGACTTATTTTGGTCCGAATGAAGTCTACTCCATTTCCTTTGATAACAAAAAAAAATAGAGTAGACTTCTCGAGTAGACTTCTTTAGAAGCAGGTCATTTTTGCAATTGACCAACCTTTAACTTTGTAGAGTAGACTTCTCTATGCAAAGTAGACTTCTCCGAGAAGTCTACTTTCGTAAGTAGACTTCTCGCAGGTCATTTTTGCAATTGAAAAATATTTGACTTTTTGGTCAATTGCAAAAATGACCTGCGAGAAGTCTACTTACGAAAGTAGACTTCTCGGATCGCAGGTCAATTTTGCAATTGACCAAAAACTCAAATATTTTTCAATTGCGAAAATGACCTGCCAGAAGTCTACTTACAAAAGTAGACTTCTCAGAGAAGTCTACTCCGAAAAGTAGACTTCTCCCATGTCATTTTTGCAATTGACCAAAAAGTCAAATATTTTTCAATTGCAAAAATGACCTGCAAGAAGTCTACTTACGAAAGTAGACTTCTCCGAGAAGTCTACTTTTCATAGAGAAGTCTACGAATATTTTGGCAATTGCAAAACTAACCTGCGAGAAGTCTTCTTTTATCAGAAAAGTCTACTTTTCTTGTTTTTTTAAAAAAAATTCATTTTTATACAATATATAACAAAATTTTAAGATTTTCATGACCCTAAGATTCTGTTATTAAGTTTTTTTGCTTATGTATAAGTTTTGCATGTTTATATTTTATAGGCATAGTCGAATGAGTTTTCATGTTTTATATGATACTTAGCTTATTAAGAGTAGACTTCTTAGTCTACTCTAGATGTCTACTAAGTAGACTTCATCCGACTTTCAGAGAAGTCTACTTATGCAATTTTGATGTCTAATGTGGTTTGAAATTTGTTCTTTTTTCAAAGAGAATGGTTCACATACCCGCTGTTTATAGAGAATGGGTTAAGAGTGAATCAGTGTGGCAGTTCGAGGTGAATAATAGCAAAGGATGGCGAATATTGTTCTTAAGAGATGGTTGCACACATGGTGAGCTTCTTGGAATGGTGCAAGAGGATTATATGCTGGAAAAGAAAACAAAGGTGGAGTTATCCTATTCCTTACCACCTCTGATGCTTCAACAAATGCCTCCTGATTCTCTGCCTATGTATGTCACAAATGATAGACATGTTCAGAGCTTGATTGAGTTACGTAAGATGCATGGTGTTCGCCTTTGTGCTTCGAGTGGGATAGTGGACCATGAGAATGATGATGTGGATGGACATGCGGATACTTGCTCTGATGCTGAAGAAGATTGGGATGAAGACGCTGAAGATTCGGATGAAAACTTTAAAAATGATGATGAAGCTGATAGTTTGAATGAAGATGAAGTTGATCAGAATATGAAAGAAAGGTATGATGACTCAGATGTGGATTACAATGAGTACGGGAAAGTTAAAGATGAGGATGAAGTTGAGGGTGTAAGAGAGCGTTGTGGTGGTTTTGATCGACTGGATAGTAGTTGGTCGTCTAAAATCTTTGTCTTGTATCTGAGTTGCGATTGATGGCAGTTATGCAGAGATTTGCTTTCAAAGTATATATGTCTACGACGTCTTTGTTTGTAGCAAAATGTTCTGTCAAAGGATGCGCTTGGATGGTTAGAGCGGGTGTGAAGAACGAAGCAAACACATTCTGGGTGACAAAGTATCTGAAGGATCATACTTGTTCTGTGTTAGACCGATCAGCTCATCGTAGACGTTGTACACCTAAGTACATTGGGGCTCTGTTTGTGGAACGAGTTGGCATAATCGATGGAATTGTGCGAAAGCATATCAGAGATTCTATGAAGGTGATGTTTGGTCTAAACCTCAGTTACACCACATCTTATAGAGCTTTGATATATGCCCAACAATTGGTGAGAGGAACAGCAGAAGATGGATATGAGAAGCTGCCCTCTTATTTGCGTCAAATTGAGAGAGCTAATCCGGGAAGTGTCACAGACCTTGTATGCGATGAGATGGATCGATTTAAGTACCTGTTTATTTTATTTGGAGCTTCCATAGCTGGTTTTCAGTACTTGAGGCGAGTGATTGTTGTATATGGGACTCAGCTAACTGGGAAGTATGGAGGTGTTTTGGTAGTGGCAGCCGCACAGGACTGTAACTTTCAGATAATTCCTTTGGCTTTTGGAGTTGTGGATTATGAGTGTAATGATTCATGAAATTGGTTTTTCACCAAATTGAGTAGATGTTTCTCATATGGGTATCCGCTTGTCCTAGTTTCTGACCGGCACGACTCCATCGCTGATGCATGTAAGAATGTCATACCATGGGCAACACGAGGTATATGTTACTATCATCTGCAGCAAAACATTGTGACAAAGTTTCACGGTAAGCAACTCATGTACTTGGTGAAAGGTGCTGCATATGCACATACGACTTACGATTATAATCGATACATGGACGGAATCCGAGAGGTAAACCCCAGACTTGCTCAATATTTGGAGACTGCAGACCCAAGGTTATGGTCACGAGTTCATTTCCCGGGAGACAGGTACAACATAAAGACTAGCAACATCGCATAACCGATCAATGCGGCTGTTAAGGAAGCCAAAGGGTTTCCCATCCCATCTATGTTAGAGTTTATAAGAACAAAGCTCGGGAGATGGCATCATAAAAGGTGTGAAGATGCTCTAAGTCTCACAACGAGCCATACCCGTGGAGTAGAGTAACTATTGGCAATTCGGGAACATGAGGCAGGAGATTTGATGGTAGAACCCATAGATGGCTGGCGTTTCTTTGTTAAGGGTGGAGCACGTGATTGTATTGTTGACTTGGAACAAAGGAAGTGTTCTTGTGGTGTGTATGATGTTGAAAAAATCCCTTGCTCACATGTTATTGCAGCGGCAGAAGAGGCCAACGTGAAACTGTCAACACTTGTGTGTCCATCTTACTCAAGGGAATCCTTGTATGCAGCTTACTCCCATCCCATTAACCCGCCTATTTCTGATGAAAATGATGTCAAGAAGGAACCATGTGGTGTTCCAGTCATGAAGATTCCTCCTGGAACAGAGAAAAAATCTAGATGGCAAACTTGGCTAGAAATGTCTAGGAAGAAAGGCACAAGACCAAGAAAGATGCATAAGCAATACAGTTGCTCCAAGTGCAAGCAACCTGGTCATACTCGCCCTTATTGTGTAAGTTAATCTTTACATTGTACTTAGTGTGTATTGTTTTATCTCCTGCGAAGTCGTTATGTAGTCTATTTTTAATAAAATCACATGTAGAGGTTCGATGATGGTGCTGATTGAATCTGAACAAGTCGAGAAGTCTACTAGGTTGTCAAGATATGTAATATAAATGGGGTGAAATGTCCCTCTGAATCTTCATTAAGTTATGTATAATTATTGTCTTTAAGAAGTCTACTCGTGACACGAGACGTCTACTCGTTTGATAAGTTATGTAATATAAATGGAGGAAATATCCCTCTGAATCATCATTAAGTTATGTATAATTATTGTCTTTAAGAAGTTTACTCGTGACATGAGAAGTCTACTTGAGAGAAATCTACTCGAGAGACGAGAAGTCTACTCGGTTGACAAGTTATGTTATATAAATGGGGGAAATGTCCCTCTGAATCACTTTTGAGTTATGTAAAATAATTATCTTCACAAAGTCTCCTCGTGACAAGAGAACTCTACTCGTCAAGAAGTCTACTCGTGACGAGAGAAGTCTACTTAACCGACAAGAGAAATCTACTTGAGACACGAGAAGTCTACTCGAAAGACAAGAGAAGTCTACTCGAGACAAGAGAAGTCTACTCCATAAATTCAGCAAACCAAGAATTCAACACAATCCATGTTATATGTTAACCTACGGTTACATATTCTGCTCTTTGACGGGTTACACCAAAAACTTTCTAACCACATCAACCAGATACACCAAAATATTAGTTCGTTACATAAAATAATACACGAGAGAAGAGAAGTCAGGTGCCTTCGTATAACCCCATATTCGCCCAGTCCTGGTTTGTAGGTCCGTGGCACATGGTCTCTTGGTGTATATCAACCGAAAGTTTCTGTCTGATAACTTTCATGTTGGCAGGACACAGTGACGAAGGAAATGGCAGTCCAAGAGCATGATATTCAATAAACTTAAGGCAATAAACTCCACAATCACCACCGGGCCCTTGCTGTGGCACCTCCTTTGCTTCTAGCCGTGTATGCGTGAAAGCGTCATATGGGAACTTGTATTTATCTTCTCGGATAGCCATTTGCCAAAGCAGATAAGGCAGCATGACTGCAAGAGGCTCAACTGCTTTCGCTATTTTTGCAGCGCTAGAATGACCAACGAGACTGTCCCAAATGAGAATGTGCCTCTGAGGTATAGAGATACACATATCAACCCAATGATCATCCTTTACATTCAAGGGCGTGTATATGTCATCGACGCCCACCCCCAATGTCTTGCCTGTTTTGCAGTACACTGGTGTCTCACCGGTGTAATAATCAAAGGCACCAGGCGGCAGTTGTCTACCTGAGCCATCGGGATTCGGTTTGCTGGCAAGAAAATCCGCGTACTTGGTACGCCACATCATGCTCAAAATCGTATCAAGTAAGCAGATACGATCACTCCTAAACCATTGCGGATGTTCCATGAATCGAAGTCTCATCAGGTTGATGACGGCATCCATGTGCTACATAGCCAAATAGGGAAGTCAAGAAAGTCAGAAACTAAAGTCAAGAAACTGAAGTCTACTCGAGAAGAAGTCTACTCGAGAAGAAGTCTACTCGAGAAGAAGTCTACTTGAGAGAAGTCTACTCGAGAAGAAATCTACTCTAGAAGAAGACTACTCGAGAGAAGTCTACTCGATAAGAAGTCTACTCGAGAAGAAGTCTACTCGAGAAGAAGTCTACTAGAGAAGAAGTATACTCGAGAGAAAGACTAACCGTATCTGCGAGCCATTGCTGTGGCATCCTCAGCAGCCACCACCAGTGGTTCACTGGAAACTTCTTAGCATGTCTACTCGGCCAATTTCTGCAGACACCATTAGTACATAATCATCAGACTGTAATTAGTACACAATCACAAGACTCACAACTTGTTCCATACAGAGAACTTATGGAAGACGTTTGAAAAACTCAGTTACAGCTTTATTCTTCGCTGCATCAATGGGAGCAAAAGGATCATATCCAGCGCCTAGTCTAGACAACCTGCTTGTCTTCTCGGAGGTCTTGGCTCATGACAAAATTTGTGTCGCGACCTTCTTTGACTGCTGTTTCCTTAACTGCACCTTCAAATCCTCTTTCGTTTGTTTCCGCGACTCGACAAATACGACATTATCCACGTCCTCGCAGTTGACACTCTCACATAGTTTTTTCTGAAATAATGCATTATACATGTTACTGAGAAGAACAACATGACAGAATAGACGGTTTTATTTATTGGAATTCATTAAAGTAAACAAAACATAAATCAGAGTACAGGGTATAGGTACAAATTTTTGAAAACATAAAAAAATACAAAAACATCTAGTTCTTTTTGGAAGACCTCGCTCTTGCCCTAATAAACCTAACGACTGGACTCAACGAAGGAATAGGAGGCTTAGCAGTCTTAGAAGTCTTTTTAGTAGATTTGAGAGAGGGATCGGTACTAACCCGACCATCGTTTGACTTGACATGCTCATCCTCCTTTGCCTCTTTCATCTTGGCAACAATATGCTCCACGGCAACAACCTTTTCAGAGAGGAGGTCAAACTTCTTATCGAACGCCTCAAACCCAGCCTTCATTTCCCCATACAATGTTTTGCAACATTCTGAGAAATGTTGTTTCATCGCCTCGGCCAGACTCTTCAAACCCTCCTCTTCTATGGCAGAAGGAGGCACTGGACAAGTCTTCTTCAGGCTTTCATCGTCTGGGTCAACACGGCTTTCATCATCTTTAACTTTACTTTTTTGGCCCTTTGTGGCCTCTAACTTCTTAACCCCTTTGGACCGCCAATCACTAGGCTTCCACTTCCAACCACCACCACCAAACTCCCCAAACATGGCTTTGACAACGTTCTCGATAAGGACATCATCTACCTCATCATCCCAGGTAGGGAACATTTCCTCCCGTTCCTTGACACAAAAGTTGTTGAAGCTATCCTGCAAACAATTGGAATATATATGTTACAGAGGTCTACGCAATGAATTATACTCGAGAGAAGTCTACTCAAGACGAGAGAAGTCTACTCGAGACGAGAAGAAGTCTACTCGCGACGAGAAGAAGTCTACTCGAGACGAGAAGAAGTCTACTCGAGACAAGAAGAATAGTCCATAAAGAATAATAGTCTTCATAAAATCAGCTCTTTTGATAGACTCTATGAGGGTCTTGAAAGCCACTCTTCCCAACGGGTAATTTGCAAATGCCTCGACATCCATGACTAGCCTGGCATAGTTCAACCGTGTGGGTGAATCCATCTTCCTTGCCTCGATAAATCCAGCGAAGATGGATAAATTTCCTAACCTAAGCTTCTCATCCCTTGTCCACTCCCCAACAAGCTTACATGCTTCAGTAGTTTCGTCAACGGTGGGGCTAACATCTATACTAACGCTAAGCTTCTCCCAGAAACAATTCATCTCAGGAGTAACTTCTGCTTCCTCCAGTTCCTCAACATCCTCACAGTTAAGACCGGTGAGTTGTTCAAACTCATTGAGTGAAAACCGCAGTGGGGTTGCATTTACGAGACTCCATATCTCATACTTCTTCTTGCAGTCCAGCTGAAAACCGAGTATAAACTGCACCACCCTTGACGCGCAGCCAAAATTCAGTTTGTAAAACTTTAGAAAAACACCAAGCCTTGATTCCAAAAGCTCTTTCCATATATCTGCTTCCAGTACTGCTTCCTACTGTTGCTGTAGTAGGCTATATTTTTCCGGGGTTGGGGCTCCTCATCCTTTGTGAATAATCTTCTTGGAAACTTGGGCTGCTTCTCCATCCTGCAAAACCAAATATGACATAAATATGCAAGAAATATATAATTATTAGCAAATGGCAGAAGTCTAGTTCAGAAAGAAGTTTACTTTTCTCCGAGAAGTCTACTCGAGAAGAAGTCTACTCGAGAAGAAGTCTACTTAGAGAAGTCTACTCGAAAGAGAAGTCTACTCAAGAAGAACTCTACTCGAAAGCGAAGTCTACTCGAAAGAGAAGTCTACTCGAAAGCGAAGTCTACTCGAAAGAGAAGTCTAATCGAAAGAGAAGTCTACTCTAGAGAAGTCTACTGATACGAATCTAAAATAAATCACTAGTTACATAAATTACCTTTGCGAACACTGAAATCCGGCGGAGACAACCAACAGCATCGTCGACATCTGTAAATCCAAACAAAAAATTTCCAAATTAGCGGCGGCGATGATATCTAGGGCAAGAAAAAGAATCTAACAGATGCCGGATAAAGAGAAATGAAGACAGAATTACCAGCGGTAAGGAGGCGATGAGGCGACAAGGCAACAGAGACAGCGATGAAAAGAGATGAACGAAATTAATTAAGGTCTATATACAGATAAAGAGATATACAGAAGTGAGAGATCTGAGAGACGAGAACAGAGATTACTTTAGTTGACAATTTACAAATGGTGGTGACGAGTTAAAGCAGCGGCGGCAACGACAGTAGGAACAGCGACAGAAATGGCGAAAAAAATTGTCCAAACGCTAATGACGAGTCGAGAGAAACTAGGGTTTGTGGAATGGGTTACTTTCTGGTAAAAATAAATATATAAGCCGGATAAAAATGGGTTAGTAAGATTATTCGGTTCAGTCGGAGTGTTTTTATTTTACTCGGACATAACCGGTCAAAGAAGTCTACTTTTGATTCTAATTCGGTAAGAGAAGTCTACTATATAGAAGTCAACTTTGGTCCGAGACGTCTACTCAAGAGAAGTCTACTTCGGTCCGAGAAGTCTACTTAACCCTAAACCCTAAATCAATTTTTTTAATTAGAACTTATATGAAAACATTAATTTACTTACCATATTGACAAGTCATAGTAAAAATAACAAATATATGAACCATGATTCATTAACTGAACCATAAACTATGATTCATATAGAATTTGTGCAAACCCTAAGAATTACACTCTTATACCCTAAACCCTAAACCTCAACCCTAACCCTTTTAATTTGTATATTTATGAAACTTATAAATTGATTCATTTTCATGAATTTTTTTTTATATATATGCTAAATGTATCTGTTTTATTTGTGTATATAATGTTTTTACCAAATTAGTTTTCATAATTTTTATAATTAATGGTAAAGAAATTATAAGAAAGTGGACTTCTTTGAGAAGTCTACTCGTCAGAAGTCTACTTTAGAATCCGAGAAGTCTACTTGATATTGGTTTCTAACCCAATTTATCTATGATGATTTAAATTGATTATTTTGTGTCAAAATATATTTTTAATAGATGTAAAAAGTATATGTTTTTGTTATGTTGATAATTTTTTTACCAAATTAATTTTCATGATTTTTAATTAATGGTAAAGACATTATTAGAGAGTACACTTCTCAGAGAAGTCTATGCCAGAGAAGTCTACTAGAGAACCCGAGAAGTCTACTTATTATTCATTTCTAACCTAATTTATCTATGATGATTTAAATTGATTATTTTGTGTCAAATTATATTTTTAATAGGTGTAAAAATATATATATTTATGTTATAGATCTAATCTTTTATCAAAATATTTTTCATGATTTTTAAAATTAATTGTAAACAAAATATTATACCAGGAAGTCTACTCGAGAAGTCTACTCGAGCTCGAGTAGACTTCTCGGGGATAAAACAGTAATTGCGGTGGGCATTTTTTTGTTAGGTCATAAGGGTTAATGTTGTAATTTCACTATCCCTGTGAGTTATTTTTGTCAAACATGCAATAGAGGGTCTAATTTTGCATTTCAACTCAAGTTTTGAGTCATATTCAGCAATTCCCCCTTAAATCAGTCCTAAACACTTAGAATTTTACACGGAATTATCATCATCATGCCTTATGCAAATGCAATGCAACCTATATGAAAAATACTAGACTCAATCCTAAAAAAATAAATGCAACTACATGCTTTTCTTTTTGGCTTGCAAAAGATGCAAAAGTTTTAATTTTTTCGATTTTTAGTTTTTTAATGCACTTAGATGAATGCATGAGACTCAAAAATGAATAAAAAGGAAAAACTAAGAAAAGAACAAACAATGTCAAACCCCAAATCCCTCCCCCACACTTAGATTACAGTCCTCTGTGTAATAAAATAGTAGAAGAGAGAAGCAACAAAATATATTACAAGAACTAAAAAAAATGCAATGGTATTTACGATGGACGAGTTTTAGGTACCTTAGAAGGCGGTGTGAGAGTAGTGGGAGGCGCATGAAATGTCCTCCATGAGGTCAATGTTGTGGCTGCTGGTTGGCCTCTCCCTCCCTGTGTGTCTCCTCCTCCTTGGCGCTTCTTGGCAAGATGCTCTTGGTGGCACCCAAGCTCTCACTTCCTCATAGCCAGCAAAAGAGCGCCTTCAACTAAGAGCTCTAGCCACTCCTTGGCTTTCAACTTCTTGCTCTTGTTGATGAGCAGAACTAGAGGCTCCACTAGACTTCCTCTTGAGGTCCTTAATTTGAGCCTTCGTGCTCTTCATCCCCTTCACCAACTTCTTGATGGTTTTGTCGTGCTATTTGCTCCATGTTTGCAAGAGGTTGATGTGTTCATGGACCTTCTTCAAAGGACCTCCTTCGTTTGAGACGTCATGGGGCTGGAAGTGGTACTCCTCACTTTTGTAGCTTGGAGCAACTAATTCTTCTTCTTCTTAAATTCCTTCTCCCACTTGCCCTCTTTCAAAGACCACAAGTGGATAGTCTTCTTAAGGAAGAGGAGTGTTGGCGCCTTGGTGAATGTAAGAGGATGGAGCACCAGCTTGGTAGAGAAGGTGCTGGGGAATTTGAAAGGCAAAGCTTTTGGGGTTGGAGAAGGATGTGAGATGCACATCAGGGAGTAGATGCTTGGCAGCAGATCCATCTTCTTGGATTAAGTTGTAGATGAACCTGTCACCCACATTGTCTCCAAGGAATCTTGTTTTCTTGAGGTAAGGCAAGTCTAGATAAGCTATCTTCACAGTTGCTGGTCCACTCTCAACTCCTGCAGCTTCCATTAATTGAGTAATAAGGCCAGCACAATACAGCTTTGGCGCCTTGTCATCATTGGTTGTTAACCAATGTTTGATGACTAGAAGCTGCTGCATGAAGATGGTGACCATTCCCGTTGTCCCATCTGATCTTTTGAGCTCCACTCCTTGCCTTATGTAAGGGAGGATGTTCAGAAGACTTTGATCAATGAGCTCCCATTCTCCACCTTCCACAGCGCCACTTTCCTTTCTTTCAAAGAGAGTATGCGCCAATGCCTTGTGCACATATCTGATGGCTGGATTTTTGATCAAAGAAGCCTTGCTTCTTCCCGGCTTGAAAGCGCCCTTAGCCACATGCTCCCTAAGGCTGCTCATCTCTTCTTTGCTAATCCTCAGATTTTGCCCTCTAGCGCTTCTATAGGAGAAACCCAAAGCATCTTCAATGGCTGAGAAGGACATCCTGTAGCTGCACTTTGAAACTCTGAAAGTGATGAAGCCATCACCGTCCTCTTCTGGTGTCTCCTCTCCATGCTCATAAAAGGTGACTTCAAAGGTGGCAAAGAATTGAAGCACCTGGTCTTTGTTGGCTGAGCAAGGGGTTCCCACCAGCTTTGTGAGCTCCATAGTGTTCAACATGGAGGAGAAATCCTCAAGGATTCCCAAGGCCTTCATAGTTTTAAAACATGGAGACCTTGTTGGTCTCACATCCACATTTTGCAACATGTCATACAGCTGTCTTTGAGCTGGGGTGGTGCCCTTCTTCTTTTGAGGAACTTGCTCACTAGCGCCAACATCAACCTTCTTTTTGCCTTGAGTCTTAGCACTTGGACTCCCAACTTCTTTTGCTTTTCCCTTTTCTTTCTCTTGCTCCTCAGCCTCTTTGTGTGCTCCACTCCTTGTTGTTCTTCCCATGGTACCTAAAACAAATTCTCAAAAGAGAAATCAGAACCAAGGAAGCAATAAAACACAAAGCTTAATGTTGCTAAAACTCCCAAAAGGAGGAGTTTATTTACTTAAAAGCAAACCTCTATCAGTTGTAAGGCAACTAAATAAGCAATGCATGCAAAGGATTCTTGAATCAAAATTTATCATCTAATTGAAAGACATGAATCCTAGCATGGTGAAGCTAAACAAATGGACTAAAATGCTAATGCAAAGCAAAATAAATGAATTTGACAAGCAATTAAAATCTATCTAAGGTGCTTCGGAAATGAAAAACAGATATTCACCATGCAAAAGAAACAAACTAACTAAGAAGCAAAAATCATTTAACAAGAATGCAACCACCTAACAAAATTAAGTTCTTAAGTGCATAAAACAAATTTTAAACATTTAAAAAAGCTAAGAGACTATACCTGAAGTGGTTTGACTTTCTTAAGCACTTAGGAAACTAAAGAATTCAAAATTTAGTCGTCGAAAACTAGCGAAATGAAAGTGAGAAAAAGAGAAAGGTGGGGTTAGTTTATATAGAGGGTTAGGGAATCTTTTTGTGGGGAGAAAGGGGACAAGGAATGCCTAAGAGAGGTCCCACTTGTGCTTGGGAAGGGGAAGGATTCAAATTTAAAATCCTTGATCTAGTTTGACCAAGGAGGGAAAAAAAATTGAACTGAAGAAAGCTTATCTCGGGTGCAATATCGACCTCCAAAGTCGATATTCTGATCGATATTGATCATATCGATTTGGTTTGGTCGATATGCATGCTGATATCGGATGTATGAGTCGTTGTATCGACCTGTATGCATGTCGATATTGCCTTGCAACTTTTGTATCGACGTCCATTATCTCGATACATAGTCCGATGATCATCCTTGGCTGTTCAATATCGAGCTGGCTCAGTTTGATCATGCAATGTTGCATATCGGACTAGCACCTCGATATCATGATCGATACACCATGGCTTGTACTGAATAGCATCCTGTCACTTTGCCTGTCAAGGAGTATCGACATGGGACGTCGATATGCACCTCGATATGCCTTAGCAAGGGCGATTAATACCCTTTATCCTCTCGGTTAAGGCATATCGGTGTGTTATGTCGATACCTTGCTCGATATGCATCCCTTGGTGTTGTATCGACCTGGCACCTTGATAAAGTTGCTCGATATTAGTGCCAGAGGCATATCGATGTGTTTATACCCCAATACATTGCCATTAAAGGCGTATCGGTTTTGCCTTTCACCAGTACTCTGATCGATACTTAACCCTCTCTTGTGTATCGATCAGAATCACCCCGGTATGCACGTCGATACTAATCCAGTATATCATTATCGAGCAAGATATGCTCGATACACTTGCTCGATATGAGCTGTATCGACATGCATGGCCGATATGCTGGTCGATATTGACCCTTCTTCGCCTCCTTCCTTCTTCCAAGCTTGGTTCCTTCTTCCTCAGCTTGAACCTGGTTACTAAGGACACTCAAAAACACCCACATAAATATAAAAAACTTAAACATGCAAAACTATATACAAGGATACCATGGGATTTCCTCCCAAGTGCGCTTGTTTAGAGTCACTTCGCTTGACTTTCCTCAGCTCCTTAGTTGTGGTAAGGAGCAGGAGTCTTGGAACTCCTTGGTGTGATCTTGCTTCCTCTGACTCTCTTGGTGACTCCATCAATCTTCAGCACTGCAAAAGGCTTAGACCTTCCCTCTTGCTTCATCTTGTAGCAAACTTCACTACCCTTAGAGCCAATTGGTCTCAAAACCACGCCATCTTCCATAGGACCTAACAAGATTTCATTCACAGCATCAGAACCACACACTTCGAGGACCTCCTCTTCAGTGGTATCAGTGAACAACTGGGACAAAGAGCTTCCATCAAAGCTATCTCCTACATAGCCATCAAACTCAGGCCAATGCTCACCAACTTTCTTCAACTTCTTAACCTCCATTGAGAAAGCTTGCTCATCATATAGCTTGTTCCCCTTTGAGTCAAACTTCAACACTTTCTCCTTGGTTAGTCTCAGCTCTATTGTTCATTCTTTTGCATCAAAAAATGCTCCAGCTGAAGCCAAGAAGAGTCTGGCTAAGATGATGGCATTGTTGATCTTTCCCTCAACATCTAAGACCAGAAAGTCTGTTGGGATAATCACTCCTTCAATCATCATGGGCACATCTTTAAGAGCTCCTAGAGGTACCTTTACTGTGCCATCTGCTATGGTCAAGGACACATTGCTCCCTTGGAATGAAGTGTAGCCCACCGCCTTAGCTGTAGTGGAAGGCAGCAAGTTCATGCTTGCACTTAAGTCACAAAAACAACTTCTGAACATCTTACCTTTGAGTTCCTAAGGGAGAGTGAAGCATCCAGGATCTCCAAACTTCTTGATGTTCAATACCTCGGTCTTGGCAATGGCTTCTTTCAGCTCTTTCCCAACATCAAGACCTCTAAGTTTCTTCTGGTTGGCATAGAGAGTGATGTACTTATCCACTAGCTGTCTCTTAAACCTTCCAGAAAAAGGGAGAGCTGCCTTGTAGGGAGAAAGATCATAGATTCCAGTTTCTTTCTCAGCTTAAAACTTCTCAAGTGGCCTACTTTTCTCCTCTTCCTTAGTAGTTTCTGCTTCAAGAGACTTCTCCTTTGTATCCTCTTTGTTGGCGTCAGCTGCTGAAAACTCCTCTCCCCCACTCTGAAGTTCAATGTCCTCATTGAGCAATGAAAGTAATTCTTCAATCACAGCCTCCTCTTCAGCTAAGAGAGTCTCCTCTTCAGTAGCTATGGCATTGCAAAACTCTTTAGGATTAGCTTCTGGTTTTCTAGGAAGGTTGCTTTGAGGTTTAGCCCCAGAAATGCTCTTATTGTTCTCAAGTGTCTTTACTCTTGCAGCCAACCCTTCAAACTTACTGGAGATTTCCACATGGAATGAGTCCAATGTTATAAACGTAAACAAACTTCTTTGTGGTCTCCATATTTGTAGCTTGTTGGTCTTGAAGGCGTTGTTGCATCATCCCTTTCCTCTCAGCATCATTGGCAATGGAAGAGCTGGCTTGACCTTGTGAGAATCCAGGAGGGGTGAACTGCTTAGGCTGGAAGTTGCCTTGAAAGTTATTCCTTGGAGCATATACTTGGTTGAAAGGTACAAAGGGTTGTTGACCAGATTGCTGTTGTTGTTGGGGTGGGCAGACCTGATCTTGAGGGTTGGCTACATTGTTACTCCTGTAGGAGAGGTTAGGATTGTTCCTGTAATTCCCATAACTATTGTAACCTCCTTGATTCCCAAGATAGTTCATCTCTTTAAATTCGCAACCATCTTGATCTTCAATCTGAACCCAGACACCAACAAAGCTAACTCCCTTTCTTTCCCTTAACAACAGATCAATCTTCTCATGCAGAGCTTTGATCTCCTTCTTTTTAGCCTCCAGTTCATCCTTTGCACTCCTAGGAGCTCTATCAAACTCCTCATTATAGTTCCCATCTGATTGTGCTAAATTTTCAACAAGTTCCATTCCCTCATCAACATCTTTAGAAAGGAAATTACCATTAGATGTTGTATCCAAGAGCATTCTTATCTTTGGGAGAGCGCCTCTGTATAGAGTGGAGAGGAGTGAAGCTTGTGAAAATCCATGGTGTGGGCACTGAAGTGTGTACCCTTTGAATTTCTCCCATGCTTCACCAAAACTCTCATTGTTCCTTTGAGCAAAACCAGAAATTTCATTCCTGATTCTAGCTGTCCTTGGAGTAGAGAAGAACTTGGCCAGAAATGCTCTCTTGCACTCATCCCAGCTTGTGATGCTTCCCTGAGGTAATTTTTTTCCCCATTGATGAGCTTTGTCTCCTAGAGAGAATGGGGAGAACCTCAACTTAAAACTATGTTCGCTGACTCCATTTATCTTGGTGAGTGAACAGAGCCTATCAAAGTTGTCTAGATGGTCCAAGGGGTCTTCTAAGGGTTAGCCATGGAACTTGGTTCCTTGTACCATGGAGATCAGTCCAGACTTGCTCTCAGAATTATTATTCTAAACAGCTGGAGGGATGATTCATGTTTTATTGTTGTAAGCATTGGGCGCATCTCCTGCTCCAATGGATCTGATTGGGCGTGCACCATGTGCTGGTCCTCTCTGACCTTGCTCACCTTGGACTCCTTGTTGTCCCTGAACACCAGCAACTCCCTTAACACCTTGTGCTCCTGGTGGTCCTTGAAATCGCTGATCATCTATAACAAGCTCCATGTTGAGCTGATGAAACTTTTGCAGTCTCTCTCTTTCCCTTGCTGCTCTTAATGCTCTCTCCACTTGCAGACTATTGTGTTGATAATCCAGCAGGTTTTGATTGCCTCTAGACCTCAAGTTCACACACCTATAAGAGGAAGAGCAAACTTGCAAATCAGTAACAAACAGAAAATAACAGTTTAATCTTAAGAAATCCACAAATCCTAATGCTTAAACTAAATCCATATGGCAATGGCGCCAATTTGATAGCAGGATTTTACTAACTATTCAAATCCTAACACACTCAAGTCATTGTAGCATGAAAGGTATCAATCCATCCAAGTTCATAAGACACTAGGAATGCAGCAAATCACTTAATTAAGCCAAATTCAAGAAGGCAGTTGTGATCAATCTAAACAAGACTAAGTAACACAAATTTAAAGCAGGAAATTCAAATAGATTAAAGCAAGGATCTAAGATGGGGGTTATTGACTAAGAGAGGATTAGAACAAAACTAGTGATGCTTCAAGACCATTCAAACAAAGCTATCTTCTAGGGATAGGATTAACATCTATAACTAGCTCAATTCTTTGATACTAATCACTTTGCTAAGCACATATTCAAGACAAATTCTTTTACTCAAAAACATGATCAGCAAGCATTGAAAACAGAATTCCAATCATACAAAGCCAAAATGCATCTTAGACATCTAAATCCTTAGGCTAAGAGGACAAATTCTGTAAAAGACTCATTGCAGCATTTCATCAAACACTTATCAGGTATAAGAGAAAGCCAAGATACTAAATAAGCCTGTCCAAGACTACTCTAATGTTAAGCACATCTAATAGAGAGAAGACAATCATATTAAGCACAAGACATCAGTAATCTAATCCTAAAACCCATCTAATCTATCCCATCTCAAACCCTAAATAAGACTACTCACTAGCCATAATCAAAACCACAGATTCCAAAGAGAAATAATAGTAAAGCATGATTGGAAAGAAGAAAAAGCAAGAATAGATTAAAGGCAGATACAGAATTTCACTAAATCAAACTAGTTCTTACAATGCAAAGCTGAAAGAGGAAAATTTTTTAATGCAAGAACATAAGAAAAATAAAAAGATCTAAGGTGCCTAACCATTTTAAGACTTTTGTATTTATAAGGGAACTTGAAAACCCCTAATAAACCAGGATTAAACCAAAAATAAGCTGACTCGGATGGACCATATCGGCTATGTATATCGATACACACATCGATATCAAGTCTTTTTGTGGGCTGTATCGACATGGCCTGGTCGATACGGTGGTCTATATGGGATGCTTCAAGAGTGTATCGACTTGACTCCTTCGTGTGAAGGTCGATACAATCGCCCTTTAGTTAAGGCATCTCGGGCAGACACATCGATATGGTACCTCAGTATTGTCCTGTCTCTGTGTATCGATCTGGGATGTCGATACAATGCTCGGTATGAGTCCATCAAGGTGTATCGAGGTCCTCCTTATTTGATATGCTGCTTATGTACATCATGCTCTTTCTGTATCGATATGAGTCATCGATACTCACCTCGGTATGCTCCATTTCGATCAGATCACATCGATATTGGCCCGTCCTACCTTATCCTTCTCCTTGCTCCATTCCCAGCTCACATCTATTGCACCACTTGGTCTCCAAACTCCTTCTAGTAGCTAAATAAAACTCCAAATGCATGCAAAATTCAATGCAGCTCCTAAATCCACACTAACTCCTAAATGTATGCAAATGGGACAAGAAGAACCAAAATATGCATGCTTAAAGACGAAAACTAGTGATGAATGCAAGCTAAAATGGTATAAGTAATGGAGATATCATGCGTCAGCTTCTACCTGTTAGACTTGGCCGTGGTGCAAACCTTGTGTTATCCATCATATCTTATGGTCGTGGATACTCCCCGATGAGCAGAAAGAGGTCGTCTATCTCCTTCCTAATTGTCCTTCCTTGGCCCTGGATGTCTTATGTCCTTCGTTTAACCTCCATGATTGTTTAGGTACCTGAAAAATTGCTCCAGACATGCAAGACAATGCAAAATCCTAGACTAATGCAACTTAGACATACATGAGTTGAAACAAAGCATAAACTAAGACTTAAATGTAATGAATCGATCCTAACTATCATGAAAAGAAAAGAAAAAGTATGCAAATAATAGAGACATCAACCAGCCACCTGCACAGGCTTCTACACCCTAGTGTGAATAAGGCGACCTCCTTCCTTTTGGCTTTTCTCTAGTTTTGACTTTTGTCAACTCCGAGATTTGACCATTGACCAGTCTAATCCTTTGACTATAAAAGCAAAACCTTGTCTTCTTATCACTTATCCATCATTAATATTTTCTTTTATGCTTTTCTGATCTAAACATTCTCTCTCTCTTTTGTTCTTAAGCTTTTGCCCATAAATTTTATGATTTGTAAGCACAATTTGAGTTTTAATTAAGAGTTTGCAATTTCTGCTTTTGATCATCCTTGTATTGCTTTTGATTATGGTTTTCTATCTTACTACTCAAGATTTCACTATGATCTCTATGTGTTTAGAGTATTTCTCTTAGGGTTCTTATAATGGGTTAGATCCATGGTGATTTACTGGTAGATTTTTGATGTTTAATGCTTAATATTGATTGATCCTTTCATATTTGATGTTTTTAGTGCTTGATCTTTGCAAATCACTTAGATTTTAAAATTAGGCTTTCTTTGCCCCAAAAGTGTTTGATGAAATGTTTGAACCAATCATTTATGAGATTTACTTGCCTTACACATGAGAATGGTTTACTAGGGAAGTATTTTGGCTTGATAGAGCTGATGTTTCATGCTTGTTGATTGCTTGATGACTAATGGGAATTAGCTTTGGTTAAGTTGCTAGCAAAGGGATCTTTGTCAAGGGATTGAACTGGTCTTCTTGTTTGGAGTTCTATGCTGAAGGATTAGCCTTATTGGTTGTAAATTTGGAGAGAGTAGCCTTTTGAGCTTTAGTGAGAATCATCCCAGGAAAAGGAAGTGGAGGTTTATACTTAAACAAAACCTTCAAAGAAGCTTCTTCTTCTTAGGTTGAAGGCTTCTTATCAAGCTTCTTAGGTTAAGCTTGTGCTTGTAGAGGTGTCTCCTGTGAAAGTGCTTTCAAAGCATGGAAAACTTCAATCAATTTATCATCTTTACTCACTTAACCTTCTTGTTTCTCCACCATTTCAGCTTTTTTAACCACATCATCTTCAGCAATACTTATGAGAAACTCTTCAATGACCTTGTTCTCCTCTTCAGCAGCAAGACTCAAGCTAGAGGCGTGCCCTCAATCCTTAGACTCATTGTCTTCATTTGTCATTGCATTGCAATAGTCCTTGGGGTTTGCTTCACTTTTTCCAGGAAGTTGCATTGGCCGTTTCGAGGTAGAAGCGCCTTTGCTTTCAAGGAATTTCATTCTTTTGCTCATTGCATCGATCTTGCCATTCAGATCACAAGTTGAAGCATCAATTTTGTTATGCACCTCAGCAAATCTCTTGTGTAGCTCAATGGTTATTATAGCTTGAACATTAAAAAGCTGTTGCACCATTTGCTTAATCTCTTGATCTTGTGAACTTGAAGATCCTTGTGCATTGCCAAATACTGGTGGGAAAAATGCTGGTTTAGGCTGGAAGTTTTTCTGCTGAAATCCTCTTTGATTCCCTTGGAAAAGTGGGGCGGAATTTGGCTGCTGGTTGTAGGGCAAAAGGCTTGTTCCCTTGACCTTGTGGAGCTCCTTGGGAAGGGTAGACTTGGTCTTGTGGGTTAGCCACATTAGTGCTTCTATAGGAAAAGTTGCAAAGATTTCTGTAGTTGTTAAAACCACCTCCTCCTTGGTTCATATAGAAAGCTTCTTCTTGAAGATCAGGTTCTCGATCTTAGGTTTGACCAGCCTCACCCACAAAGTTAACAGCATTGAGTAAAGAGCTTAAATACTTATCCAGCTTCCCATGTAAAGCTTTACTCTCCATCTTAGTGGCGCTATCTCCTTCAATAGTAGTAGACCTTGATGTTCTATCATAGTCTTCATTGTAGTTCCCATCTGAAAGAGCAAGGTTCTCTACCAACTCAAGTCCTTCCTCAACATCTTTACCCAAGAAATTGCCATTACTTGCACTATCAAGAAGCACTCTGAACTTGGGAAGAACTCCTCTATAGAGAGTGCTAAGTAGAATCTCATTACTGAGACCATGGTGAGGACACTGAAGTGTGAAACTCTTGAAGCACTCCCAAGCCTCACAAAAGGTCTCATTACTATTCTCAGAGAAGCTTGAGATGTTGTTCCTAATCTTTGCAGTCCTTGTATTTGAGAAGAACTTCCCCAAGAAAGCCTTTTTAAAATCATTCCATGAACTAATGGATCCTTGAGGAATTTTTGTCTCCTATTGATGAGCTTTGTCTCCAAGGCTGAAAGGAAAGAACCTTAGCTTTAGACCATCATCACTCACTCCTTGTATCTTGGTCATTGCAAAAATCCTATCAAATGGTCCAAATGGTCTAGAGGGTCTTCCATTGGCAACCCATGGAACTTATTAGGTTGCACAATGTTGATGAGTCTCATCTTAATCCTAAAGTGGTTTTGCTG
Organism: Thlaspi arvense; assembly: GCA_911865555.2. Taxonomy (NCBI): domain Eukaryota; kingdom Viridiplantae; phylum Streptophyta; class Magnoliopsida; order Brassicales; family Brassicaceae; genus Thlaspi; species Thlaspi arvense. The sequence continues at coordinate 20,140,652 of OU466858.1, read as the reverse complement.
AACTGGAGGGACAAGGATTCCATTCATGTTGATGTGAGTGTTAGAAGCATCACCAGCTCATATTTGTCTTGGAGCTCTTACTCTATGTAAGGGAGCTCTCTCAAGATGAGGCTCTTAGACGTGTTGTGCAGCACCAGGAGCTTGTGCTGGCGCTTCTTGTGGTCCATGATCTTGTGGATGAAGCTGATCAGCCATAGTCAACTTTTCCTGAAGCTAAACACGTGCCCGTTGTCTTCTTGCTCTTACTCCTCTATCAAGATGATGGATGTTGTTAATTCTTTCTAGAAGATCTTTTGAGCCTTTAGACCTTATGTTCATGCAAATGGTAAGTAAAACAAACAAAGGTGAAAAAAATCAGTACTGAAATAAAGACTCTAGTCTAAGTTAGTGATATATCATGGTTTTTATGGTTTTTAACCATGATATATGTCCTTTTTATTGAGTCTTTTTGGTCTTTTTAGAGTCCTAGTAGAGTTTTTGCAGGTTATAGCATGTCTGGAGCATAATTGGAGATATTCAAGCTTTTTGGAGCATTGCAAGATGAAGCCACGAAGTGTCCAGCTCGGAGAAGAAAAGTATGGATTTGGGTGACGCTCCTCACCAAGTTGGTGACGCTCGTTACCCCTAGATGAAGGAGTCGTGGCTGGTTTCATAAAAGAAGGAGCATTATTTGCAGTTTTGGACCAGAAGTTCCAGTATTTGCAAGAAGACCCCAGATCGTGTTTAGCCTCTATTTATTAGGTTTTTCAGCCATTGGTGGCTTTTGATCTTAGTTTTTGAGAATTCAGAGAGCTTTAGAGAGGATTTTATTGAGAGCTTTTGGGGAGACAGATCTTGTACTCTTTATGGAGAAGATTTCGAACCCCCTTTGTTTTTATTCTATTCTCTTAATGCAAATTATTTCAGTTATGTTTTGTGGTTCCATGAGCATGTCTGAGTAGTTTGTTAGTTAAGTTAGGGCTTTTTCAAAGGTTGATGAAGAGTTTGTAGAATTGTTTTCTGTTAGGAATATCTTTTGGTTTTTCATCTCTGCTTGCTTTATAATCGAATTTCTTAGACACATCATCTAGAAATCCGAAAATCATAGGTTGTTAAGTATATGTGAGAGCATTATTTATAACCTGAACTAGTATTTGATATGCAAAACAACTAAGTGCAAAGAGATTTGGCTTAGAAGTTTTGTGAACAATTGAATTTGATCATATTGCATGTTTAGGTTGTTAGGGTTTGCAAAGAGATTTGAAACTCTGTGATCTAGACATAGTTAACTTCTGCAATGAGAATTGATTAGTTATATATTTGCTATTCATGTTCAAAACGGTTATTTTTATTACTGATTTCATGCATTCTACATTCTCAGATTCAACCTGCGAACTGTCCTGACTTAGCGCTTGTAGTCTGCATTACTCCTTTGGGATTCGATACCCCTTGTACTACAACTGCTTTCCTGTGCACTTGCAGTAGTTTTAATTGGGTAAAATCTGAGCCCTATCAAGTTTTTGGCGCCGTTTCCGAGGAGTAATAGCTGCCTATCGATTTTTAGTTTTAGGATTTTGTCTAAGTTTTTATTTGTTTACTGACTTCTGCTACTCTTCTTTGCGCTGGTTTCAGGTGTATGCCTAATCGCAATACCAGAAGCAACAAAGAGAAGGAGCTTTTGACCTTGAGCATTGACGAGCTAGCTAAGTTGGAGAGGACCACCAGGAAAGCTAAGAAGCAATCTACAATGGCCGCTCCACTTATATCTTGGTTGAAGACGCAGAAGGTCACTTGGTTGACAGAGATGGAAACAGAAGGAATGAAGATGGGCAGAGACTGGATCAGGATGGAAATGTCATCGCTGAACAGCAGATTCCGCAAGCTCTAGATGAAGATGTAAACATTGCTGGACGTTTTGTACAGAGGGCTCTAGGAGATTACAACATACCTGATCAGTTTTATGCCAACAGAGCTGCAATCCGCCCTCCTGCTTTTCAGAGGAATGATTTTGAGCTGAAGCCTGCTTATTATCAGCTGTGAGACAGCATCCTTTCCATGGCTTACCTCATGAGTATCCAATGGATCATATTGAGAGGTTTGAGGATCTAGCTTCAAGTGTCAAAGCTAATGAAGTTAGCAATGACTTTTTGTTCTACAAGCTTTTCCCTTACTCTCTTGGAGGAGATGCTGCATATTGGCTGAAGCAACTGGAGCCTGCTTCGCTGACCACTTGGGAAGACACTAAGAATGCCTTTCTGAACAATTTCTATGATGATGCTAGATCAGAGGACCTGAGGACGAAAATTGCATAATTCTCTCAAGGTCCCACTGAAGCTTTTAAGGCTTCTTGGCTGAGATTCAAGTCTTATCAAAGGGACTGTCCTCATCATGGGTTCAGTCATGTGCAACTTTTTGGGATCTTCTTCAGAGGCATTGACTGGAAGTATCAGATGGCGCTGGATGCAGCAAGTGCAGGAAACTTCAACACCAAACTTCCAGAAGCTGCAATAACACTGATTGAGAACTTGGCCTGCAGCAACAGCACCAAGAATGCATATTTTTAGAGAATGAAACAGGGTGGTTTGAATGAAGGAAACCAAATAGCTGAGGTTAAGGCTAAGTTAGACAGTATGCACAGTCCTCTGGTGGGAAAGAAATCAGTCCAATTCGCTGCAGAGGTGGAGACTTTCGAAAATCATGCAGACATTGAGCAGGAACATGTTAACTTCATCAATGGAGGTTTTCAGAACCAAATGTTGGGGAATCAGCAGTGGAACATAGGGTACAATGGGAGCAATCAGAATAACACCTTCCCAGGAAACCATCATGCAACTGGTTATACTCCAATGCCACAATTCCAGAAGACTGAAGTTGAGAAACCGTACCAAAACTGCAGGAATTATGGTTCTTCTTCCTACCAAACTGCACCTCCACAAGACACTAAGATGGAAGCTATGCTGGAGCAGATACTTGAAGGACAGCAAAATATTACAGTGAACTTCAATGGGAAGTTGGATTCGCTGTATCAAGACCTGAATGGGAAAATTGAGAGTCTGAACTCTCACATTAACAAGCTTGATATGCAGATTTCTCAAACTGCAGGAGCTGTTCAAAGGCAAGAGAGATTCCTTCCTTGAAGGACTGATATCAATCCCAAGCACCAGGTTAATGCCATCACAGTCAGGAATGAAAAGGAGCTTAAAACAGTGCAGAAAAAGAGGTTGAGTGCAGAACAGATCGCGCAACTGATGGAGTCTAAAGATGAAAATTTTGCAGTCTCAGAGGTGAGTGACGAGCGTCACCAAGGAGGAGTGACGCTCGTCACCAACTTACAAGGGAATCGGGGGTTGTCACGAGTGAGTGACGAGTGTCACCCCCCTCGTGACGATCGTCACCAACCCCAGAACGAAGCTGCTTCGCCTGTAAGTGCAGATAATGGCAAGGAACAAGCTTGTAAACCCAAAACACCTTTCCCCAAGCATCCTACGAAGTCTAAACATGAGATAGAAGAAGCCATATGCAAAGCTATGATAGACAAGCTGATGCTTGAGATCCCTCTTGTGGATGCAGTCAAGCTTTCACCAGCTCTAAGAAGGTATGTAAAGAGGATGGTTGTGAATGGTGTGAGTCCTGAGGAAGGATCATTGCTTACCAGAGACATCAGTGCAATCCTCTTAGGTACAGTTCCAAAGAAGAAGAAGAAGGTGACTGTTTCTGAACATGTCAGTGCCATCATTCAAAGCAGAGTCCCAGAGAACCTACCTGATCCAAGAAACTTTGTACTTGATTGTTCAATCTCAGCAGGACATTTTCCTCATTGTCTATGTGATCTAGGATCAAGTATTAATTTGATGCCTTCCTCTGTTGCTGCTAGACTTGGAATGACTGATTTCAAGCCAGCTGAATTTCTCTTATCCTAGCAGATCGATCCATTAGAACCCCAGAAGGCATCTTAGAGGATGTTCATGTTAACATTAAAGGCAGCATGATTCCCACAGACTTTGTGGTTTTGAAATATGCTGATTTCCTAAAGATCCTGTTATTCTTGGAAGATCATTCTTGGCTACTGCTGGCGCCATCATTGATGTAAAAAAGGGGAACATAGAGCTTGATTTGGGTGATGTTGTCATGAACTTTGACCTTGATAAGTTAAGAGGAAGTTCTACCATTGATGGTCAAACCTTTTCTGTAAGGACTTCCAGAGATGAAGAGAATGTCATGGAGCATTCAGAAGACATTACTGCTGGCTATGTCACTGAATCTGATACAAGTGGGCAAGTGACCAAGATGGTTGTTCAAGAGGCAATATCTGAAACTTCTGCCAAAGCTGTTGGGTTTGAGGATTGCAATGAGGATCATATCTTCATGGCTAGGCTTGAAGAAGAGGTTCCCATCACTGCCAAGTTGCTGGAGGAGGACGAGTTTGTGATGGAGGCAAGATTTACAGAGCTGAACTGCAGGAGAACTGCAGAAACTCGAACTGCAGGGTCAGTGACGACCGTCACTGACCTTGTAATGATCTGGATGAGAGCAGAGAACGGCCGAGCGGAGCGGTCAGGAGAGAAAATTTTGGCTGAAAAACCAAAAATTATGGAATCGACTCAAGGGCAACTTGGATCAATAGCCTAGGTCAAAATTAATCCTTTGGCCGAAGCTGAAGAAGAAAATCTTGGATGCAGCCTAAGATGGTCGTATCGGACATGACTGGCGTCTCGACCAGAATGAGATATTGCTTAAATCATTTGGCCAAGGCATAATATCTCAGAATATGAAGAGTTGACACACTTAGAATAATAAATCTAAGTGATTGGTGAAAAGAAGTCTGAAGAATTATCAAGAAAATCTACAAGCATTCGAAGAAGAAGCAAAATGGTCATCTGAAGCTCGAAAGGCTCGGATAGAAGATTAACAAGAGGACTAAGCTTCATTCCAACAGTGGCACGTGAATGGGAGACATTTATTTGTCAAGAAAATGAAGTTTGAAGAAGAAGTAGTTGAAGTGAAAATTCGACCAATCAGACGGCGACACCCAAGCAGCTGCTTCACCAGCTTATAATCGCAGGAGGAGGTGTCACGGTGTGACTAGTTTGCGTTACTGTGGATCACATCTATAATGACAAAGGAAGTTTCAAGTCTTAGCCACCAAGGACGGACCAATCCTGATGCTCAAAGGTGAATCTATAAGGACGAAACCAAGGGTGAATCTATAAGGACGAAACCAGCCACCATTGTGAACCAGTCATGGATGGACGTGGATTGAGTCATCTATGGGACAAAAACCGTGGCTGTAACCATGAGAAGGGATAGGCTACTAATCTAAGAGATAAGTCTCGTGATTATAGTCTATGGATCAGAAGATAAGATCAAACGACACAGCCAATCTCGCAAGAACACCCAGTCTGAAAAGGAGATCAATGGAGACAAAACCGTAACCAGGCTATGGAATAAGCCTCGTGACTTTGGTCAGAGCAGAAGATAAGGGCCGTGATTATGGCCAATGGAGAGACAACACACGGGATAAAAGCTTGAAGATAAGGGTCTTGTTGATACTTATCCCGATTTCAGCCAATAATGCGAAAACACCCAAACTGAAGAGATAAAGAGATGGGCATGGACTCCTATTTCGTTTTTGTGGATAAGGAGATAAGAATGGACTCCTATTACGTCCATATCGATGAGGAGATAAGCTTGGACTGCTGTTTCGTCTTCTTTAATTCGAGGATAAGCATGGACTGCTGTTTCGTCTTCACTGGTTAGTAGATAGGAACAAATGAGTGTCACATAGCCATTGGATGAGCTACCCACGTCCAAGGCACTCCTTCCCCTATAAATACCCTCCTGAGGCCATTCTTTCAAACCATTCTCAGCCAAAGCAAAGGTAAAACGAAAATTCTAGAGAGAGAGAGGGAGAGAGTAGTGAAGAGCTAGTAAGCTCAAAGAAGAGTAGAGCTTAGGCGATCTAAAGAGGAAGGATCCCACTAAGCTAGGAGAGTCCAAGGTGAGTCCTGGTAGTATAGATTCATACTAATGAATTCTTATGCAGGTTGTAGCTTAAGGATGAAACACTATGTGTGTGTTCATCTTAAGTTATTGTTGTTTGGTAGAGGTTCTGCTTTATAACTTTAACAAAAAGTGAGTTTTGTGAAGAGTTATGCTGCAGAAATTGTTGTGATAAGTATGCCGCATTAACTTTGAAGAGTGATGCCGCAGAAATAGTTGTAATAAGTATGCCGCATTAACTATCAAGAGTTATGCCGCAGAAATTGTTGTACTACATGTTGGTGCATGTAGTGGAAGCATGATGGTGCGCGAAAGTCCATATGCTTGGAACGGATCATGTGGTGTGATCATTCACATGATCTCGTAGTGTTGTGAATCCATCTGGTGTGATCATTCACATGTAGTTAGGGGATGTATCAGCAGTCCCGCTTCCCAAACTGATTGGATACGAGAAACCCTCGGTTCATGACGGGAGGAAGACTCGAAGTGACTTGGGTAGCGCCCATGGCCGAGTAATGCATGACGATGCATGACCGATTGTCGAGCAAGGGCAATGCGGGCCGACTGTCGAGGCAAGGACATGTCGGATTGATGTTCCGGTCTATGGTCCTTTGTGGTAAGTAGGCATGGGTGTTCAAGTGGAGGGAGCTGTTAACCGATACACCGTAGAGGCCTCGTTACCCGTCTTGTGCCTCTCATGCATAGCCAGTAGAGCTATGGTCATGATTGAGGCCTAGTGTAGTGTGTGCCTCTCATGCATAACCATTAGAGCTATGGTCATGATGGAGGCCTAGTGTAGTGTGTGCCTCTCATGCATAGCTAGTGGGCTACAGTCATGATTGAGGCCTAGTGTGGACATGCATAGCCAGTGGGCTAAGGTCATGTTTGCGGTTTAGGCTTAGTAACTGGGTTGCTATAGCATTGGCATGCATAGTAACATTGAGGTTACTATGGACATGTCACCCTTGTTTGAGTTTCCGCTTGTGTTATTTCTCTGATATTGTTGCATGGTGTAAGCATGCATTGCATTGTTTATTTTGGGGTTTTGGGTTGGGGAATTAACTGTTGTATAGAAGGTCCTAGACTCACTGGGTAATCTTATATTGCTCATGCCTCACCTATTTGTTTCAGGAAATCTCTAGGAGATCAGTATGAGGCGTACGGAACGAGTTCGGAGTAGATTGGCGTTGGCTTTTGTAAAACCGGTTGGTTGTATAATATATGTATAATATTTTGGCTCTAGGCCTTGGCCGAAACTTATACTATGTTTGTAAGAATCCTTATTTTGGAATGGTATAATATATAGAGTATGTTTTGTGAAAATGGCTTGTGTTAAATGATATTAGCTTAGTCCAAGCTAACACAACTCGAAACCTTGGTACGGGTTGAAAAGCCTTAGGCCGAAGGAGTAGAGGTTCGATTGCTGAAAGTATTTAGGATTTAGTCTTTGATTCGTTCTTAGTACTAGGACTTGAATGCTCTCAGTGATCATATTGTGGCGCTTTCGGTTTATCTATGTCTAGATCAAACCGGGGGTGTTACAGACCTGGTGACTCTCGTCACCAACCTGGACACAAAAGAGCGACATGATTTTTCAGCTACAAGTCCATATTATGTTGCCAAACCAAATATTCAACATTCCACTACCCATAAACCTGCAACTAAGCAAAGGAATGCACTTCTTGAAACCAGTTCCAAACCTCCTAATCTCATCAATAAGAACTTAAAAGGTGCAAAAGATGCTTCACACTTATTCAAGCAACGAGATTCTCGTAGAATGCTTGGTGTTCCTTTTGATGATTCTGCAGGAAAAAGAAGTATCCCACCCACAGTCACGACACACCCTGCTGATGTTCCTCACTTTCTTGGAAGAGTTCATGCATCTACTGCTTATAAACCACCATGGATGAGGAGACATTCTTCTCCAAGGCATTCAATGCCACCATCTGCTCCACAAGCTGTCTGAGCAGCATTCCAAGTCGAGCTAATGACTATAAACAAACGCTTAGTGGGAGGCAACCCACAGGTCAGTTTTCTTTTTCATATACTTAGCTTCTTTTTCGTTTTTACATAAAAAAAAAAACAGAGTCAGTTTGTCAGTTTGCCTTGATGATGTCTTGTGAATTTGTTAAACCATGGGTTATGCTTTGTTTGGATGCTTTTGATGTGTGTTTTGAGTGCTCTAACAGTCTTAACTTCGGAGTACAAATGATTACATATCGTTTAAGCATTCAAACAGACGATTCTGAAGTCTCAGACCATGGTGACGATCGTCACCACTGAGGGGTGACGCTCGTCACCCGTCCCTTCGCGAGGTACCACGTTTTCAACTCGGTTTTACAAGTTCTCATGCTTCTTTTTGACCAACTCTTGCCTTAATAACACTGGGGACAGTGTTGTTTAAGTCTGGGGGAGGTGGTTACTGATGTTGGGTGCTTTGTGTCATGTTTATTGATAAACAGGATTATTGCAAGAAGGAATATCAAAGCTCAAGCAACCTATAGTTGTAGTATAGTATCCAAGAGGTATCAATCCAACCTAGGAAGCATGAAGAACACTAAAAATGCAAATGTAAAGCAAATCTAAGCAGATCGGGGAAATGATTGGTAAAATCGGAGAAAAGTAAATGCAATGACCAAATGAAATGCAAAACTATTTTAATATCCCTCGAAGAGGGTTAACTACTACTAGGAAAAAGCAGAAGATTAACAATGCAAATCTATTAAGAATTAAAAATCGAGCACTGAATTGGGTAAAACAGATCGATCTAACAACTGAAAGGTAAACGACTTCTAATGAACAACATGCAAGCTTTGAAACTAAAAGATGATTACTTGAGGTTTAAAAAATGCTAAAAGAGGGTTCAGGGTCGAGGGTCATATTCAAGAGTGTTCAAAGGTTCAAGCTTTGGTTTGAAAACACATAGATCTACTCATTGATGAGCTTTCCTTAAGCCTTGAAAACAAAACAAGAACCATCCATGGCGTGTGGTATGATTCACTTCCTCAATCTCTTCTCCAAACCCATGGCATTTAGTGGAAAAAGAGATCAAAGAGCAAGAAAAACAGATTTCAATCAATGGCCTAACTAACCTCCTCTAAAACCATCGCGTTTGGGAGAGGAAAGATTAGTCTCTAGGATCTGGTTTTCTAGGACATCTGAATCCAGTCAGGGTAAGATAGCCTTGGAATCATAGAGATCTTTTCCAAGACTCTCTAAGCCTTAAGACCCAAGATCCTAGAAGAGAAGGAATGAAGAACAAGAAAAACACAAAACTTAAATCTCTTGACCCAAAGAAAAACTACTCGCTACTCAATGAAATGCAATGAAAGATAAACTAAGCATGATTAAACGATTGATTAAAGGAAAAAACTTAATATTCAAAGGATTCAAATCGCTCAAAAACAAGAAAAAGCTTAAAGTTCAACAATGGCTAATCGCCCACAAACGAAATGCAGAAAATATAAGACTAAAAGTTGTATAAAGAAAGCGATGGCCGCCTTATCTCAAAATAGCTACACAGCTGGAATGGTCCCCCCCCCCCCCCCCCCCCCCCCCCACTACGCTCCAAAAATTGTTAAAGTACCCGAAATCGATCTTGAGATCGATCAGTGCACTCGTTCGTCTTCAGGGATCGCCTTCTACTGCTCGATCTGCAAGTCGATCTGGTTGGATGGATCGAGTACTTCTTCCGATCTTCTACTCGATCTTTGGATGATCGAGTCGTGGTCTCAATCCGGCTCTTGTTCTGCATGGCGTCATTTACGTCCGTACTCCAGATTGATCTCCTCTCTCGATCTTGGTCTCGATCTGTCTTCTTGAATCGACTTGGGTCACTCGATCTTCTTGTTGATCTCATCTAGATCGACCTGCCTTGCTCGATCCGCTACTCGATCTCGGGTCCTTTGCATGCGTGGTTGAGTTCTCCAAGTGTCCACAAGCTCCATTTTGATCCTCCCCACGTCCACATAACCTCCACAACACTAGAGTGCTCCAAACAACCTGATAATGATGCAAAAGTGCAAGAAATATGCAAAATGCGAATGCAAAGGGACCTAGGACCTAAAATGCAACAAATGGAACAAACTAGCCTATAATGCAAGATGAATGCATGAAAAACTATCCTGAATGCATGCAAAATATGCAAAATATATGGTAATATCAACTCCCCCAAACTTGCCTTTTGCTTGCCCTCAAGCAAACAAAATTCAAGATAGGAAGAGAGGTTTGAAAGCGGAAGCTAAAAACCAAAGATGTCAATGGAAAAGCCGATTCAACGCCCAAGTTATAAGTTCTAAGATGCAAAGAGGTTGTTCCAATTTAAAAGCCTTAGCCATACCCATCAAAGCAAGCAATGAACTGTAGCTTAGCCTACACAAGCATTCAAATCAATCAACTCCTTAACATTCATTGAGCGATAACCAATGGATCAAGTTTGTGCACATCAAGCAAAAGCATTGGGTCAAAGGGATATGGTCATGAGATGAAAATGATCTCATTTAAAGAGGGGTTTAAAAATTCAGGGGATCACTCAAAGAAAGAATCCTATATTTGGCAAAATGCTAAAGGTAAAGGCACACTTATGCATGCAAGTTAAAAGCTCCCTTCTACCCATTTTACCCAAGATGATCCTAAAAACTTCTAAAACCCAAAGTTAACCCCTAGATCTACCCTTTCCTAAAGCGCTTGATCATCTTCATTCTTCACAATGGGGGAAACTTCTTTTTGCTTTGCCGTGTGGTTGACTTCTTCTTTTTGAACTTTGCTCTTCCTTGTTGTATGTTTGGCGTCGCTTTCTTCACCTTTGGTGGATGGCTCGGTTTGATTTTTCTTCTTTTTGAATGACCTTTGTAAGCCTTGTTGCTGCTGGCGCCTTTCTAATAAATCACTAAGAGCATTCTTTTCTATTTTACTTAACCACAATTTACTTGTTCCCCCTTTGCTAATAATCCCATACTTTTTCTTCTTTTGAAAATATATAAACAAGAAACTCTTAAACCAATCAAATAACCCTTTTCCCAAACTCCTAACCTAATACCAAGCTCAAAATGCAAGATGGTGTCTACAAGGGAGCTTTTCCTTGCCAGCCCTATTCCTAACACTTTTTGCTAAGATAGGATAGAAAATAATGCAATGAAAGGCCTCACTACTCACGCAAAAGTGTTTAGGTCTGAAAGAAGGTTTGGTTTAGGGTGTGTTTAACTGTCCCATTATGATGAGGATCAGCTACTTGGATTAACAAGAGTGGTAAGAAAGGAAGAAGATAATCCAAGTATGTAAAAGGGTAAGCCATGCAATTTCTCTTAATGCACAAACAAGATAATTCAATGTCAAGATTAAGATTCTACTAAGATGGAGTTGGTATCAAATCAAAGCGAGTTTCAACATAAGACTAGAGTATCAAATGCAAGTAATCAAGGTATGGTGCAGCCTTAACTTCAAACTCACTAGATGCAATCAAACAACAAACAACCAAGGCATTAAAAACAGTTCGAACATTAACAACTTAACAAGTGTTTATCATTCTCCTTATGCAAATGCAACAACCTAAATGATTTTAAAAATTTTAGACCCAATCCTAAAATATTCTACAATGCAAATGCAAACTACATGAATTTTTTAAAAAAATTTTAAAATATTTATCATTTTTTTGGTGTTTTCTATGCCTTATGATGCAATGCAAGACTCAAGGGATGTTAACAGAAAATAAGATCAAAGAAAACATGTCAAACACACCACATACTCCCCCAAACTTGAATGACACTGTCTCGGTGGCAAACAAATCCAAGAAGAGCCAAAACACAAAGCAAAAATCAAAGATGTATGGTATATACAATGGTTCGGTTGTTGGTACCTCAGAGCTAGGCTCGGCTGGAGCTTGAGGATGCTCCAGACTTCCTGCTCTTGCTAGGAGGGTCTTGAGTGACCGCCTTCCCTTTCTCCTTGCTTGCTCCTTCATGTAGAGAGCGGCGTGCAGCTTGCTTGTTTCCTTGGGGCTTATGGATCATTATCCCACTAGTTGATCTCCTCCTCTTCTCGGGTTGCTCAACCTCTTCGCTTGAAGATGCTTCGGATGGCTTCTTTTTCAAGTCCTTGATCTTCTTGGCAAGTTTTTTAATCAACTTGTCCTGCCATTTATTGATCTTGCGCTGCATCTCGATGACTGAAGCAAGGAACTTCTCGGTTTTGGTTCTTGGCTCGAAGTCAAGCGTGGGAAGAACAAAACTTTCAGGCATCTCAGCATCGGATGTAGGTGACTCTGAACGTGGACGAGCAAGTCGTGGAGGTGCGGCTGTGGCTCCTAGAGGTGCATAGAATTCTTCAACACTTGGCAGAAACTCCACATTGCCAACACCTAGCAGCTCTGTTTCTACCTTGTTTGGCAAGATGCACACTCGCTTCTCATTCTCACAATCAATGAACAGGTAAGCAAAGAATCCCTCAGCTGGCGTGCGTCCCAAGCTATCCGTGTTTCTCATGTAAACCTCATCCATATAGGCTCTATCCGCGCAAGGGACGAAATCAGGAAGAGGTACACCAGCTTGAACAAACAGCGGTGTAAGGAAACCTCCTATAAGCACCGAGCTTACCTTGCACCTCATAGCCCATGCCTTGTACTTGAGTAGAGAGGAAGCCAGATTGCATCCATAATTGACATTATCTCCGAGCTCGTCCTCCATCGGCTCGTCGTTCTCCTTAGGATCACACAGAAGATGCTTAACGCCTTGGAACAAGAAACATAGCTCATTCTTGGTGACTGTAGGAGCCACAGACCTTCCACTAAAGGTATTGCCGATGAGATTAAGCGTGTATCTCAAAACGGAGCTGCGGACGCTCTTGAACTTCGCCGTGTTTGGCTTGTAATCATCGTTGCTGATCAGATCCCACAAGTCGTTGGCTTGTGTGAAAGCAGGAAACTCCACTTGCTTGGCATCAGCCTTCAGACCGTATGCTTGGCATAGTTCTTGGATGGAGAGATGATAGGCTTGTCTCCTGATCTTGAAGGTGAGGTGGCCTTGAGAAGGAGTAGGAAGACTTGGATTCTCGTAAGTAAACTCCAAAGTGGCGAGGAAGTCTAGGGTTGCCTCTGGATAGGTTGGGCAATCCATTCTTGACAAGCACCAGAGCCCAATGTTCTTGAGAAGCTGATCAAAGTCTCCCAATATCCCCATCTTTGCTAACAGATCCCTGCTTGCGAACTTCGTGGGGTCAAACCGAAGCCTCTCTAGCCTTTTCTTGGCTTGTTTCTCCTCATTTGTCCATCTGACCCTCTCTGGAACCACTTCTTGAGCTTCCCCTTCTTGTGATGTCTCTTCTCTCGTTCTCTTTGGAGCCATGGTACCTGAAACGCAAATCTCAAGCAAGAGAATGAGTATAGAGAAGAAAATCTCAAACAAGCTAAGAAAGAAAAATTTCTAACAATAACCCTAGATTTTTGGGGAATTTATAAAAATTATAGCTTGAATATAGAGAAGAAAATCTAGATATAGGATTAAATCTAAATTTTTTTCTAATATCTAGCTATTTTTAAAAATTAATTAGACTCCCTAACAACTAACCATCATCCAAAGCAAATAAAAGAAAAATTTCTAAAAGATTTTAAACAATTTGAACCGAAAATACCTTTGCAAGGATGAAAGCAGATGCTATTAGCCTTTAGAAATAGAAAATCACACTCTCTCTTTCTTTAGAAAACTCGAAATACAAATGAGAGAGAGTGTGTGGTTGCATGGAAATATAAAGGCTAACAAAAGTGTAAAACCAGGGGCAAAACAAGTGGTTTCTAACAAAAGTGTGGTCAAGGCACATGTTTCATGGTCAAAGATGCTTGCCTTAACCACAATTCAAATTTAATAACCGGAGGGAAAGAAGAAAAGAGGGAAAAATTTTACTTACCTCGGCACGAGATCGAGTCCATTTGGTCGATCTAGGACTCGATCTCATGCCCATGTTGACTAGGACCGAGAGGTTTGATCGATCAGGGACTCGATTCAGATTTTATCGAGTCTTAGATCGATTGTGCCCTCTTGTTCCATGATTTTTGGTCACTCAGGCTATGCTCCTTGGATCGAGCCACATGATCGATTTGGGGGTCGTTTGGGCTTAGATCGAGTGGCAGATCGAGTAGACTGATCGATCTAACCTCGAGGATCAAGTGAGGTCAGTCGATCCACACCTCGTTTGCATTTCAAGCTAAACGTATGGGTGGTTTATCCTCTTAAGATCGACTGACTTACTCGATTTTCTACTCGATCTCGTCTAGATCGACTGACTCCACACGATTCACTAGCTCGATCTAGTAAAGAATAAGTCGATCTAGCACTCGATCTCTAGCCTATACTTAACCCTTCTCGCCTCCTTTGACTCCAAGATCATTATCTCCATTCACCTATCTTTTCACCTACACACTTAAACATAAAAAGCATAAAACTGAAATAGAAAGAAAGCAAAAATATGTACAAGATAGACATGGGAATGCCTCCCAAGTGCGCTTTCTTTAACGTCTTTAGCTAGACTTTACTTGGTTTTGGCCTGAGGTGGGTCTTGAAGGAGCATTGTAGTGCCCTCCTTGATGTAGTTACTCGCCAAGTAAGGTTTAACCCTGTGCCCGTTGACCGTGAAAGCATTACCGCTCTTGCCAACCAACGTAACCGCTCCATAGGGCAGAACTTCCTTGATCTCAAACGGTCCACACCACCTTGATTTGAGCTTGCCCGGGAACAGCTTCAACCTCGAGTTGTAGAGTAGCACCAGACTGCCTTCCCTCAACTCCTTATGAACCAGCTTCTTGTCATGAACCACCTTGGTCCTTTCCTTGTAGATTTTGGCACTCTCATAAGCTTCTAACCGTAGCTCATCTAACTCATGGAGTTGAATCAACCGCTTCCCCTGTGCCGTCTTGAGACTGAAGTTCATTTGCTTCACTGCCCATAGTGCTCTATGCTCCAACTCAACAGGAAGGTGACATGCCTCTCCGTATAGAAGAGTGAAGGGAGTCGTGCCTACAGGAGTCTTGAAAGCGGTTTGGTAATCCCACAAAGCATCATCGAGTTTGACCGTCCAATCTTTTCTAGTAGCCCCAACTGTCCTCTCTAGTATAGCCTTGATCTGCCTGTTAGACACCTTTACTTGCCCACTAGTTTGAGGATGATAAGGTGTTGCTACCTTGTGCTTCACTCCATACTCTTCAAGACACTTTGAAACACCTTGTTGATAAAGTGGCTGCCCCCGTCGCTGATCACTAATTTTGGTACTCCAAACCGCGGGAAGATGATGGTTTTAAAGAGTTTAACCACCACCTTTGCATCATTGGTTGGGGAAGCTATAGCCTCAACCCACTTAGACACGTAATCAACAGCCACCAAGATGAATTTGTTGCCGTAAGATGATGGGGACGGTCCCATGAAGTCTATTCCCCAAGCGTCAAAAACATCAACTTCAAAGATTGGTACCTGAGGCATCTCATTCCTCTTTGTGATGTTTCCAGCTCTTTGACATGCTTCACAAAACTTGACAAACTCATGAGCATCCTTGAATAGCGATGGCCACCAAAACCCGACTTGTAAGACCTTTGTTGCTGTTTTGAAAGAAGCGAAATGTCCTCCATAGGATGAACCGTGGCAGTGTAAAAGGATGTCATGTGCTTCCTCTCTTGAAACACATCTTATATACAAGCTGTCTACTCCCCTCTTGTACAAGTAAGGCTCGTCCCAAAAGTAATGAGAGATGTCTCTCATGAACTTCTTCTTGTGATAATGATCAAGGTGAGTAGGCTCCTCTCCACAAGCTAAGAAGTTCACTATATCAGCATACCAAGGCAGGTCCTCTTCTCTCAAAGCCAAAACGTTTCCAAACTGATCCTCTAGCCGTGTGCATACAACCGTGTTGATCATCATGAGCTGCTCTTCAGGAAGTGAATCATCCAAGGGTAAGGCTTCATTCACTCTCATTCTAGAGAGGTGATCAGCAACACCGTTCTCTATCCCCTTCTTGTCTTTTATCTCCATATCAAACTCTTGTAGAAGGAGAATCCACCTTAAGAGCCTCGGCTTGGTATCTTTCTTTGTGTAGATGTACCTCAACGCCGCGTGATCAGTGTATACAACAACCTTAAAGCCCACCAAATATGATCTGAACTTCTCAAAAGCAAACACAATGGCCAGCAGCTCCTTCTCGGTTGTATCATATCTCACTTGCGTGTCATCCAAAGTACGACTGGCATAGTAGATAACATGCAACCGCTTGTCTTTCCTCTGCCCTAGAACAGCTCCAACGGTGTAGTCACTCGCGTCGCACATGATCTCGAAGGGTAACTCTTCAATCTGGTGCTTGTACTATAGGTGCCGTTACAAGAGCCTCCTTGATAGTCTTGAAAGCGTGAAGACATTCATCATCAAACATGAACCCAGCTTCTTTGCACAACAGCCGTGTAAGAGGGCGAGCTATCTTGGAGAAATCCTTTATGAATCTCCTGTAGAAGCCGGCGTGACCCAAGAAACTCCTTATACCCTTCACATTAGCCGGCGGTTCAAGACTCATCATGACCTCAATCTTTGCTTTATCAACCTCTATCCCTTGCTCAGACATCTTGTGACCGAGGACAATCCCTTCCTTCACCGTGAAGTGACACTTCTCCCAGTTCAACACCAGGTTTGCCTCCTCACATCGCTTAAGTACCTTGCAAAGATTCAACAAACAAACAGAAAAGGACGCACCATATACAGGGAAATCATCCATAAACACTTCCACCATCTCCTCTATAAGATCAGAGAAGATAGACATCATGCACCTTTGAAAGGTTGCTAGTGCATTACACTCTAATGGCATCCTTCGATATGCGAAGGTACCATAAGGGCATGTAAAAGTCGTGTTCTCTTGATCGTTAGGATGGATTGGTATCTGAAAGAAACCACTATAACCATCAAGAAAGCAATAGTATGGATGATTAGCAAGTCTCTCAAGCATCTGATCAATAAAAGGAAGAGGAAAATGATCTTTTCTAGTAGCTGAATTGAGCTTCCAATAATCTATACACATTCGGTGACCAGTTATGGTTCTAGTAGGAATCAATTCATCTTTATCATTCTTAATGACTGTGATTCCCCCATTCTTAGGCACCACGTGGACATGAGAAACCCACATGCTGTCATTGATGGGGTATATCACGTCAGCCTCTAACAGTTTCAAAATCTCCTTCTTAACTACTTCTTTCAAATTCGGGTTTAAGCGTCTTTGATGTTCAATAGAAGAAGAGTTTTCATTATCTAAGTGAACCCTGTGAGTGCAAAGCATTGGTGAAAGGCCCTTGATGTCACTTAGAGAGTACCCAATAGCCATCCTATACTTTCTCAGCTCATTAAGGAGCGAGTGCAACTCATCATCACTCAAGTTTTCATTCACAATCACGGGATAAGTCTCATTAAGCCCAAAGAAAGCATACCTTAGCCCTTTTGGGAGCTCCTTTAGGTCCACCATTTGGGCTAGCAGCTCGCTCCAGTCCTCCTCGTGGCTTGTGTTGACGTTGCTGTCCTCACTGCCCTCCTTAGAACCCGAGTCATGAGCTTTAAGACTGCTCTCTTGAACCGTTTTCCCCTCAAAGATCGAGTCATCCAGTCGATCTTCCACTCGTTCTGGTCCGGATCGAGTAACTTCACTCATTTCACCTACTCGATTTGATGTGGATCGAGCAGGAGATCGAGTCATTGACTCGTTCTCTGAACTGATCGATTGGCTTCTCTCGATCTTCTCATCGTTTTCTTTCCTGCATCGACCGGCCTCCTTGATCTTCTTGTCTATTGCTATCCTGGATCGAGTGATCTTCTCGATTTCCTGATCGATCTCTAGGCAACCACCTTCATCTCCCTTCACAGTCTTGCGAGAATCAAGGAGGTGGACGTATTCTTCAGTCTGCTCACTCAGAAAACCAAACTCTCCATACTCCTTTGTCAAGGCAAGCTGTAAGTGATCTTCTGGTGCCAACTCTTCAAGCAACTCATCGGCTAAAGCGTCTAGAGTCTCAATGTAGAAAGCTTGTCCTCCAATGGTTGGCTTCTTCAAGACTTCATTGATATCGAAGTCTAACTTGATGTCCTTGCCCAAGTGTAGAGAGATTTTGCCATTCTTCACATATATGATGGCTCCAGCGGTTGCAAGAAACGGTCTTCCAAGGATTAGAGGATCCTTTGGCTCTTCATCCATTTCAAGAACAACGAAATCTGTTGGCACGTTAACTCCACTGATTCTCACGGGCAAATCCTCAAGCATACCCACAGGAAGCCTTATGCTTCTATCAGCTAGCACGAGAGAGATCCTACACTCTTTAAACTTTGAGAAACCGAGCTTCTTTCCAATGGAATGGGGCATGAGATTTATACTTGCACCAAGATCACATAAGCAGCTCTCAAACTTTAGGGGACCAAGAGCATAAGGAATGGTGAATGATCCTGGATCTCCAAGCTTCTTTGGTACTATCTCTTTGTGGATGATAGCATTACACTCTTCACTAAGCACCAAAACTTCTTCACTCTCCTTGTTCTTCTTAGTAAGTGTATCTTTGAAAAACTTTGCACACTTAGGCATCATGGCTAAACAATCCACCAAAGGTAGCTTAATCTCAACATCTTTCAAAAGCTTCTCAAAGACTGCTCTATGCTTCTCTAACAGCTGTTTCTTGAACCGGTCAGGAAAAGAAAGCTTCGGCTTGTATGGTGGAGGAACAAATGCATCTTTCTCTTTGCTCACCTCCTCGACTATCTTCTCTAGAACAACCTCTTTGCCTTTCCTTGGCCTCTCAATCCAAACATTGTCAAAAGTAATCTCCTCATCAGCTGAAAGCTTACCCTCCCCCTCTTGAACTACAATGTCCTCATTGTCTTTAGGTGCAACTCTCGGCGGAAGCTCTTTGCCACTCCTCAAGATGATGGCGTTTGCATACTCCTTCGGATTTTGCTCACACTTGCCCGGTAAGCTGCTTTGACCGCTTCTGCTAGCTTTGCCTTTCTCTAACTGTTTGATCTTGTTGTTCAGATTAGTGATCTGTGTAGAGACGTCAGTAAGAGAGGAGTCTAGCCGGTTGTTCATCTCAACAAACTTCTGATTTGTAGATGCTTCACCTTGAACCAACTGTTGAAACATTGCTTGAACCGGATCTTGAGGAGGCGGTGGAGATTGTTGCTGTTGAGGCATGAAACCGGGAGGAAACATAGGAGTGTAACCTTTGTTCCCTTGCGGTTGCTGCTGACTCTGAAAGTTCCCTTGCCTCGGAACTTGAAATCCACCATTTTGTTGAAAACCCTTGTTGTAAGGTACAAACGGCTTTGCTTGTTGAGGGGGATACACCTGATCCTTTGGATTCTCAACGTTGGTGCTACGGTATGAGAGATTGTTGTTGCCCTGGTAGCCTTGTGAATATCCCTGAGGCTTGTTGTAGTTCTGGCCAGAAATCCAATTAGCTTCTTCTTGGCTTAACCCTAGCTCCTCTAAGACATCTTCGGCTTCTCCCACAAAATGAACTTGCTTCTGATTTGCAAGAACGAGCTTATATATCTTCTCATGGAGGGACTTAAGCTCTTTTTTATGTGACTCCAGCTCAGAACCTCTAGGTGCTCGGTCGTAGTCCTCGGTGTAATTCCCATCACTCAAAGCCAAGTTTTCTATGAGTTCCATACCCTCTTCCACGTCTTGACCAAGAAAGTTACCCTTGCTTGCAGTATCAAGTAGCATTCAGATCTTGGGTAATGCTCCTCGGTATATAGTGCTCAAGAGAGTCTCTTCACTGAAGCCGTGGTGAGGACCCTGAATGGTATAGTCCTTAAATATCTCCATCGCTTCATTGAATGTCTTGTTCTGCCTTTGAGTGAAGCCACTAATCTCACTTCTCAACCGAGCTGTTCTGGTGCTTGAGAAAAACTTTGAGAGGAACGCCTTCTTACATTCAGCCCAAGAGGTAATGGTGCCTTGTGGAAGGGTCTTCTCCCAATGCCTAGCCTTATCTCCAAAAGAAAATGGGAAGAGCCGTAGCTTGAAAGCATCTTCTGAGATCCCATTGATCTTTATCATCCCACACACTTGCTCAAAGTTGTCAAGGTGATCCAAGGGGTCTTCCATAGCCAGCCCGTGGAATTTGCTGTTCTGGACCATAGAGGTGAATCCAGGCTTTATCTCGAAATTATTGTTTTGGACTGGTGGAGGAGTGATCCCAAAGCGGTTATAATGTGTATTTGGAGAATCTCCAGCACCAATGATCAGTGGTGGTCTAGCTGCGTGGTTGGGGTTTCCATTACCCCTTCCTACACCACCGTGAGCTGGTGGAGGTCCCTCAGGATGTTCTTGCTCTGCCATTGTTGCAAAGTCTACTGAACCAGCTTGCACAATCTCTTCAAAGGCTTGAGCTTGCTCTCTTGCTCTTCTTTGTCTTGCGTGTCCGAGTTGGTGAATATGTTTCAGGAGTTTAAGTAAGTTGTTGTCACCCCTGGAGTGTAAGTTCATGTACCTGAGATCACAAACAAGAAGGTAGAGCAATGAGTAATCAAAAGAAAAGTAAAAGGCTTAGTCTTTGCTAAACACCAAATCTAAATGCTTCCTAACAATCCTAAGATGGCAACGGCGCCATTTGATAAACAGGATTTTTGCAACAAGCAAGGAATATCAAAGCTCAAGCAACCTATAGTTGTAGTATAGTATGCAAGAGGTATAAATCCAACCTAGGAAGCAGGAAGAACACTAAGAATGCAAATGTAAAGCAAATCTAAGCAGATCGGGAAAATGATTGGTAAAATCGGAGAAAACTAAATGCAATGACCAAATGAAATGCAAAACTATTTTAAAATCCATGGAAGAGGGTTAACTACTACTAGGAAAAAGCAGAAGATTAAAAATGCAAATCTACTAAGAACTAAAAATCGAGCACTTAATCGGGTAAAACAGATCGATCTAACAACTTAAAGGTAAACGACTTCTAATGAACAAGATGCAAGCTTTGAAACTAAAAGATGATTATTTGAGGTTTAAAAAATGCTAAAAGAGGGTTCAGGGTCGAGGGTCATATTCAAGAGTGTTCAAAGGTTCAAGCTTTGGTTTGAAAACACATAGATCTACTCATTGATGACCTTTCCCTAAACCTTGAAAACAAAACAAGAACCATCCATGGCGTGTGGTATGATTCACTTCCTTAATCTCTTCTCCAAAACCATGGAGTTTGGTGGAAAAAGAGATCAAAGAGCAAGAAAAACAGATTTTAATATATGGCCTAACTAACCTCCTCTACAACCATGGCGTTTGGGAGAGGAAAGATTAGACTATAGGATCTGGTTTTCTAGGACATCTGAATCCGGTCAAGGTAAGATAGCCTTGGAATCATAGAGATCTTTTCTAAGACAATCTAAGCCTTAAGACCCCAAGATCCTAGAAGAGAAGGAATGAAGAACAAGAAAAACACAAAACTTAAACCTCTTAAACCCTTGAATCGCCTCAACCCTTTACCCAAAGAAAAACTACTCGTTACACATGATTGAAACCGAATAAAATGCAATGAAAGATAAACTTAGCATGATTAAACGATTGATTAAAGGAAAAGACTTAATATACAAAGGATTCAAAGTGTTCAAAAAATAGAAAAAGCTTAAAGTTCAACAATGGCTAATCGCCCAAAAACGAAGAACAGAAAAGATAAGACTTAATGTTGTGTAAAGAAAGCGATGGCCTCCTTATCCCAAAATAGCTAAACAGCTGGAATGGTTTGAAAACACATAGATCTACTCATTGATGACCTTTCCCTAAGCCTTGAAAACAAAACAAGAACCATCCATGGGGTGTGGTATGATTCACTTCCTCAATCTCTTCTCCAAACCCATGGCGTTTGGTGGGAAAAGAGATCAAAGAGCAAGCAAAACAGTTTTCAATATATGGCCTAACTAACCTCCTCTACAACCATCGCGTTTGGGAGAGGAAAGATTAGACTCTAGAATCTGGTTTTCTAGGACATCTGAATCCGGTCAAGGTAAGATAGCCTTGGAATCATAGAGATCTTTTCCAAGACACTCTAAGCCTTAAGACCCCAAGATCCTAGAAGAGAAGGAATGAAGAACAAGAAAAACACAAAACTTAAACCTCTTAAACCCTTGAATCGCCTCAACCCTTTACCCATAGAAAAACTACTCGCTACTCATGATTGAAACCGAATGAAATGCAATGAAAGATAAACTAAGCATGATTAAATGATTGATTAAAGGAAAAGACTTAATATTCAAAGGATTCAAAGTGCTAAAAAAATAGAAAAAGCTTAAAGTTCAACAATGGCTAATCGCCCAAAAACAAAGAACAGAAAAGATAAGACTTAATGTTGTGTAAAGAAAGGGATGGCCTCCTTATCCCAAAATAGATAAACAGCCTTCTACAAACTTCTGATCTGTAGAAGCTTGACCTTGAAGCAACTGTTGAAACATTGCTTGAACCGGATCTTGAGGAGGTGGTGGAGATTGTTGCTGTTGAGGCATGAAACCGGGAGGAAACATAGGAGTGTAACCTTTGTTGCCTTGCGGTTGCTGCTGACTCTGAAAGTTCCCTTGCCTCGGAACTTGAAATCCACCATTTTGTTGAAAACCCTTGTTGTAAGGTACAAACGGCTTTGCTTGTTGAGGGAGGTACACCTGATCCTTTGGATTCTCAACGTTGGTGCTACGGTATGAGAGATTGTTGTTGCCCTGGTTGCCTTGTGAATATCCCTGAGGCTTGTTGTAGTTCTGGCCAGCAATCCAATTAGCATCTTCTTGGCTTAACCCTAGCTCCTCTAAGACATCTTCGGCTTCTCCCACAAAATGAACTTGCTTCTGATTTGCAAGAACGAGCTTATATATCTTCTCATGGAGGGACTTAAGCTCTTTTTTGTGTGACTCCAGCTCAGAACCTCTAGGTGCTCGGTCGTAGTCCTCGGTGTAATTCCCATCACTCAAAGCCAAGTTTTCTATGAGTTCCATACCCTCTTCCACGTCTTGACCAAGAAAGTTACCCTTGCTTGCAGTATCAAGTAGCATTCAGATCTTGGGTAATGCTCCTCGGTATAAAGTGCTCAAGAGAGTCTCTTCACTGAAGCCGTGGTGAGGACACTGAATGGTATAGTCCTTGAATATCTCCATAGCTTCATTGAATGTCTCATTCTGCCTTTGAGTGAAGCCACTAATCTCACTTCTCAACCGAGCTGTTCTGGTGCTTGAGAAAAACTTTGAGAGGAACGCCTTCTTACATTCAGCCCAAGAGGTAATGGTGCCTTGTGGAAGAGCCTTCTCCCAATGCCTAGCCTTATCTCCAAAAGAAAATGGGAAGAGCCATAGCTTGAAAGCATCTTCTGAGATCCCATTGATCTTTATCATCCCACACACTTGCTCAAAGTTGTCAAGGTGCTCCAAGGGGTCTTCCATAGCTAGCCTATGGAATTTTCTGTTCTGGACCATAGAGGTGAATCCAGGCTTTATCTCGAAATTATTGTTTTGGACTGGTGGAGGAGTGATCCCAAAGCGGTTATGATGTGTATTTGGAGAATCTCCAGCACCAATGATCAGTGGTGGTCTAGCTGCGTGGTTGGGGTTTCCATTACCCCTTCCTACACCACCGTGAGCTGGTGGAGGTCCCTCAGGATGTTCTTGCTCTGCCATTGTTGCAAAGTCTACTGAACCAGCTGGCACAATCTCTTCAAAGGCTTGTGCTTGCTCTCTTGCTCTTCTTTGTCTTGTGTGTCCGAGTTGGTGAATATTTTTCAGGGGTTTAAGTAAGTTGTTGTCACCCCTGGAGCGTAAGTTCATGTACCTGAGATCACAAACAAGAAGGTAGAGCAATGAGTAATCAAAAGAAAAGTAAAAGGCTTAGTCTTTGCTAAACACCAAATCTAAATGCTTCCTAACAATCCTAAGATGGCAACGGCGCCATTTGATAAACAGGATTTTTGCAACAAGCAAGGAATATCAAAGCTCAAGCAACCTATAGTTGTAGTATAGTATGCAAGAGGTATAAATCCAACCTAGGAAGCAGGAAGAACACTAAGAATGCAAATGTAAAGCAAATCTAAGCAGATCGGGAAAATGATTGGTAAAATCGGAGAAAACTAAATGCAATGACCAAATGAAATGCAAAACTATTTTAAAATCCATGGAAGAGGGTTAACTACTACTAGGAAAAAGCAGAAGATTAAAAATGCAAATCTTCTAAGAACTAAAAATCGAGCACTTAATCGGGTAAAACAGATCGATTTAACAACTTAAAGGTAAACGACTTCTAATGAACAAGATGCAAGCTTTGAAACTAAAAGATGATTATTTGAGGTTTAAAAAATGCTAAAAGAGGGTTCAGGGTCGAGGGTCATATTCAAGAGTGTTCAAAGGTTCAAGCTTTGGTTTGAAAACACATAGATCTACTCATTGATGACCTTTCCCTAAACCTTGAAAACAAAACAAGAACCATCCATGGCGTCTGGTATGATTCACTTCCTCAATCTCTTCTCCAAACCCATGGTGTTTGGTAGAAAAAGAGATCAAAGAGCAAGAAAAACAGATTTCAATATATGGCCTAACTAACCTCCTCTACAACCATGGCGTTTGGGTGAGGAAAGATTAGACTCTAGGATCTGGTCTTCTAGGACATCTGAATCCGGTCAAGGTAAGATAGCCTTGGAATCATAGAGATCTTATCCAAGACACTCTAAGCCTTAAGACCCCAAGATCCTAGAAGAGAAGGAATGAAGAACAAGAAAAACACAAAACTTAAACCTCTTAAACCCTTGAATCGCCTCAACCCTTTACCCAAAGAAAAACAACTCGCTACTCATGATTGAAACCGAATGAAATGCAATGAAAGATAAACTAAGCATGATTAAAACGAGTGATTAAAGGAAAAGACTTAATATTCAAAGGATTCAAAGTGCTCAAAAAATAGAAAAAGCTTAAAGTTCAACAATGGCTAATCGCCCAAAAACAAAGAACAGAAAAGATACGACTTAATGTTGTGTAAAGAAAGCGATGGCCTCCTTATCCCAAAATAGCTAAACAGCCTTCTACAAACTTCTGATTTGTAGAACCTTGACCTTGAAGCAACTGTTGAAACATTGCTTGAACCGGATCTTGAGGAGGCGGTGGAGATTGTTGCTGTTGAGGCATGAAACCGGGAGCAAACATAGGAGTGTAACCTTTGTTGCCTTGCGGTTGCTGCTGACTCTGAAAGTTCCCTTGCCTCGGAACGTGAAATCCACCATTTTGTTGAAAACCCTTGTTGTAAGGTACAAACGGCTTTGCTTGTTGAGGGGGGTACACCTGATCCTTTGGATTCTCAACGTTGGTGCTACGGTATGAGAGATTGTTGTTGCCCTGGTAGCCTTGTGAATATCCCTGAGGCTTGTTGTAGTTCTGGCCAGCAATCCAATTAGCTTCTTCTTGGCTTAACCCTAGCTCCTCTAAGACATCTTCGGCTTCTCCCACAAAATGAACTTGCTTCTGATTTGCAAGAACGAGCTTATATATCTTCTCATGGAGGGACTTAAGCTCTTTTTTGTGTGACTCCAGCTCAGAACCTCTAGGTGCTCGGTCGTAGTCCTCGGTGTAATTCCCATCAC
Organism: Thlaspi arvense; assembly: GCA_911865555.2. Taxonomy (NCBI): domain Eukaryota; kingdom Viridiplantae; phylum Streptophyta; class Magnoliopsida; order Brassicales; family Brassicaceae; genus Thlaspi; species Thlaspi arvense. The sequence continues at coordinate 20,115,079 of OU466858.1, read as the reverse complement.
TCAAAGCCAAGTTTTTCTATGAGTTCCATACCCTCTTCCACGTCTTGACCAAGAAAGTTACCCTTGCTTGCAGTATCAAGTAGCATTCAGATCTTGGGTAATGCTCCTCGGTATATAGTGCTCAAGAGAGTCTCTTCACTGAAGCCGTGGTGAGGACACTGAATGGTATAGTCCTTGAATATCTCCATAGCTTCATTGAATGTCTCATTCTGCCTTTGAGTGAAGCCACTAATCTCACTTCTCAACCGAGCTGTTCTGGTGCTTGAGAAAAACTTTGAGAGGAACGCCTTCTTACATTCAGCCCAAGAGGTAATGGTGCCTTGTGGAAGAGCCTTCTCCCAATGCCTAGCCTTATCTCCAAAAGAAAATGGGAAGAGCCATAGCTTGAAAGCATCTTCTGAGATCCCATTGATCTTTATCATCCCACACACTTGCTCAAAGTTGTCAAGGTGCTCCAAGGGGTCTTCCATAGCTAGCCTATGGAATTTTCTGTTCTGGACCATAGAGGTGAATCCAGGCTTTATCTCGAAATTATTGTTTTGGACTGGTGGAGGAGTGATCCCAAAGCGGTTATGATGTGTATTTGGAGAATCTCCAGCACCAATGATCAGTGGTGGTCTAGCTGCGTGGTTGGGGTTTCCATTACCCCTTCCTACACCACCGTGAGCTGGTGGAGGTCCCTCAGGATGTTCTTGCTCTGCCATTGTTGCAAAGTCTACTGAACCAGCTGGCACAATCTCTTCAAAGGCTTGTGCTTGCTCTCTTGCTCTTCTTTGTCTTGCGTGTCCGAGTTGGTGAATATTTTTCAGGGGTTTAAGTAAGTTGTTGTCACCCCTGGAGCGTAAGTTCATGTACCTGAGATCACAAACAAGAAGGTAGAGCAATGAGTAATCAAAAGAAAAGTAAAAGGCTTAGTCTTTGCTAAACACCAAATCTAAATGCTTCCTAACAATCCTAAGATGGCAACGGCGCCATTTGATAAACAGGATTTTTGCAACAAGCAAGGAATATCAAAGCTCAAGCAACCTATAGTTGTAGTATAGTATGCAAGAGGTATAAATCCAACCTAGGAAGCAGGAAGAACACTAAGAATGCAAATGTAAAGCAAATCTAAGCAGATCGGGAAAATGATTGGTAAAATCGGAGAAAACTAAATGCAATGACCAAATGAAATGCAAAACAATTTTAAAATCCATGGAAGAGGGTTAACTACTACTAGGAAAAAGCAGAAGATTAAAAATACAAATCTACTAAGAACTAAAAATCGAGCACTTAATCGGGTAAAACAGATCGATTTAACAACTTAAAGGTAAACGACTTCTAATGAACAAGATGCAAGCTTTGAAACTAAAAGATGATTATTTGAGGTTTAAAAAATGCTAAAAGAGGGTTCAGGGTCGAGGGTCATATTCAAGAGTGTTCAAAGGTTCAAGCTTTGGTTTGAAAACACATAGATCTACTCATTGATGACCTTTCCCTAAACCTTGAAAACAAAACAAGAACCATCCATGGCGTCTGGTATGATTCACTTCCTCAATCTCTACTCCAAACCCATGGAGTTTGGTAGAAAAGGAGATCAAAGAGCAAGAAAAACAGATTTCAATATATGGCCAAACTAACCTCCTCTACAACCATGGCGTTTGGGTGAGGAAAGATTAGACTCTAGGATATGGTTTTCTAGGACATCTGAATCCGGTCAAGGTAAGATAGCCTTGGAATCATAGAGATCTTTTCCAAGACACTCTAAGCCTTAAGACCCCAAGATCCTAGAAGAGAAGGAATGAAGAACAAGAAAAACACAAAACTTAAACCTCTTAAACCCTTGAATCGCCTCAACCCTTTACCCAAAGAAACACTACTCGCTACTCATGATTGAAACCGAATGAAATACACTGAAAGATAAACTAAGCATGATTAAACGATTGATTAAAGGAAAAGACTTAATATACAAAGGATTCAAAGTGCTCAATAAATAGAAAAAGCTTAAAGTTCAACAATGGCTAATCGCCCAAAAACGAAGAACAGAAAAGATAAGACTTAATGTTGTGTAAAGAAAGCGATGGCCTCCTTATCCCAAAATAGCTAAACAGCCTTCTACAAACTTCTGATTTGTAGAACCTTGACCTTGAAGCAACTGTTGAAACATTGCTTGAACCGGATCTTGAGGAGGCGGTGGAGATTGTTGCTGTTGAGGCATGAAACCGGGAGCAAACATAGGAGTGTAACCTTTGTTGCCTTGCGGTTGCTGCTGACTCTGAAAGTTCCCTTGCCTCGGAACGTGAAATCCACCATTTTGTTGAAAACCCTTGTTGTAAGGTACAAACGGCTTTGCTTGTTGAGCGGGGTACACCTGATCCTTTGGATTCTCAACGTTGGTGCTACGGTATGAGAGATTGTTGTTGCCCTGGTAGCCTTGTGAATATCCCTGAGGCTTGTTGTAGTTCTGGCCAGCAATCCAATTAGCTTCTTCTTGGCTTAACCCTAGCTCCTCTAAGACATCTTCGGCTTCTCCCACAAAATGAACTTGCTTCTGATTTGCAAGAACGAGCTTTTATATCTTCTCATGGAGGGACTTAAGCTCTTTTTTGTGTGACTCCAGCTCAGAACCTCTAGGTGCTCGGTCGTAGTCCTCGGTGTAATTCCCATCACTCAAAGCCAAGTTTTCTATGAGTTCCATACCCTCTTCCACGTCTTGACCAAGAAAGTTACCCTTGCTTGCAGTATCAAGTAGCATTCAGATCTTGGGTAATGCTCCTCGGTATATAGTGCTCAAGAGAGTCTCTTCACTGAAGCCGTGGTGAGGACACTGAATGGTATAGTCCTTGAATATCTCCATAGCTTCATTGAATGTCTCATTCTGCCTTTGAGTGAAGCCACTAATCTCACTTCTCAACCGAGCTGTTCTGGTGCTTGAGAAAAACTTTGAGAGGAACGCCTTCTTACATTCAGCCCAAGAGGTAATGGTGCCTTGTGGAAGAGCCTTCTCCCAATGCCTAGCCTTATCTCCAAAAGAAAATGGGAAGAGCCATAGCTTGAAAGCATCTTCTGAGATCCCATTTATCTTTATCATCCCACACACTTGCTCAAAGTTGTCATGGTGCTCCAAGGGGTCTTCCATAGCTAGCCTGTGGAATTTTCTGTTCTGGACCATAGAGGTGAATCCAGGCTTTATCTCGAAATTATTGTTTTGGACTGGTGGAGGAGTGATCCCAAAGCGGTTATGATGTGTATTTGGAGAATCTCCAGCACCAATGATCAGTGGTGGTCTAGCTGCGTGGTTGGGGTTTCCATTACCCCTTCCTACACCACCGTGAGCTGGTGGAGGTCCCTCAGGATGTTCTTGCTCTGCCATTGTTGCAAAGTCTACTGAACCAGCTTGCACAATCTCTTCAAAGGCTTGTGCTTGCTCTCTTGCTCTTCTTTGTCTTGCGTGTCCGAGTTGGTGAATATTTTTCAGGGGTTTAAGTAAGTTGTTGTCACCCCTGGAGCGTAAGTTCATGTACCTGAGATCACAAACAAGAAGGTAGAGCAATGAGTAATCAAAAGAAAAGTAAAAGGCTTAGTCTTTGCTAAACACCAAATCTAAATGCTTCCTAACAATCCTAAGATGGCAACGGCGCCATTTGATAAACAGGATTTTTGCAACAAGCAAGGAATATCAAAGCTCAAGCAACCTATAGTTGTAGTATAGTATGCAAGAGGTATAAATCCAACCTAGGAAGCAGGAAGAACACTAAGAATGCAAATGTAAAGCAAATCTAAGCAGATCGGAAAAATGATTGGTAAAATCAGAGAAAACTAAATGCAATGACCAAATGAAATGCAAAACTATTTTAAAATCCATGGAAGAGGGTTAACTACTACTAGGAAAAAGCAGAAGATTAAAAATGCAAATCTACTAAGAACTAAAAATCGAGCACTTAATCGGGTAAAACAGATCGATTTAACAACTTAAAGGTAAACGACTTCTAATGAACAAGATGCAAGCTTTGAAACTAAAAGATGATTATTTGAGGTTTAAAAAATGCTAAAAGAGGGTTCAGGGTCGAGGGTCATATTCAAGAGTGTTCAAAGGTTCAAGCTTTGGTTTGAAAACACATAGATCTACTCATTGATGACCTTTCCCTAAACCTTGAAAACAAAACAAGAACCATCCATGGCGTCTGGTATGATTCACTTCCTCAATCTCTTCTCCAAACCCATGGAGTTTGGTAGAAAAAGAGATCAAAGAGCAAGAAAAACAGATTTCAATATATGGCCTAACTAACCTCCTCTACAACCATGGCGTTTGGGAGAGGAAAGATTAGACTCTAGGATCTGGTTTTCTAGGACATCTGAATCCGGTCAAGGTAAGATAGCCTTGGAATCATAGAGATCTTTTCCAAGACACTCTAAGCCTTAAGACCCCAAGATCCTAGAAGAGAAGGAATGAAGAACAAGAAAAACACAAAACTTAAACCTCTTAAACCCTTGAATCGCCTCAACCCTTTACCCAAAGAAACACTACTCGCTACTCATGATTGAAACCGAATGAAATACACTGAAAGATAAACTAAGCATGATTAAACGATTGATTAAAGGAAAAGACTTAATATACAAAGGATTCAAAGTGCTCAATAAATAGAAAAAGCTTAAAGTTCAACAATGGCTAATCGCCCAAAAACGAAGAACAGAAAAGATAAGACTTAATGTTGTGTAAAGAAAGCGATGGCCTCCTTATCCCAAAATAGCTAAACAGCTGGAATGGTTTGAAAACACATAGATCTACTCATTGATGACCTTTCCCTATGCCTTGAAAACAAAACAAGAACCATCCATGGCGTGTGGTATGATTCACTTCCTCAATCTCTTCTCCAAACCCATGGAGTTTGGTGGAAAAAGAGATCAAAGAGCAAGCAAAACAGATTTCAATATATGGCCTAACTAACCTCCTCTACAACCATGGCGTTTGGGAGAGGAAACATTAGACTCTAGGATCTGGTTTTCTAGGACATCTGAATCCGGTCAAGGTAAGATAGCCTTGGAATCATAGAGATCTTTTCCAAGACACTCTAAGCCTTAAGACCCCAAGATCCTAGAAGAGAAGGAATGAAGAACAAGAAAAACACAAAACTTAAACCTCTTAAACCCTTGAATCGCCTCAACCCTTTACCCAAAGAAAAACAACTCGCTACTCATGATTGAAACCGAATGAAATGCAATGAAAGATAAACTAAGCATGATTAAACGAGTGATTAAAGGAAAAGACTTAATATTCATAGGATTCAAAGTGCTCAAAAAATAGAAAAAGCTTAAAGTTCAACAATGGCTAATCGCCCAAAAACGAAGAACAGAAAAGATACGACTTAATGTTGTGTAAAGAAAGCGATGGCCTCCTTATCCCAAAATAGCTAAACAGCCTTCTACAAACTTCTGATTTGTAGAACCTTGACCTTGAAGCAACTGTTGAAACATTGCTTGAACCGGATCTTGAGGAGGCGGTGGAGATTGTTGCTGTTGAGGCATGAAACCGGGAGCAAACATAGGAGTGTAACCTTTGTTGCCTTGCGGTTGCTGCTGACTCTGAAAGTTCCCTTGCCTCGGAACGTGAAATCCACCATTTTGTTGAAAACCCTTGTTGTAAGGTACAAACGGCTTTGCTTGTTGAGGGGGGTACACCTGATCCTTTGGATTCTCAACGTTGGTGCTACGGTATGAGAGATTGTTGTTGCCCTGGTAGCCTTGTGAATATCCCTGAGGCTTGTTGTAGTTCTGGCCAGCAATCCAATTAGCTTCTTCTTGGCTTAACCCTAGCTCCTCTAAGACATCTTCGGCTTCTCCCACAAAATGAACTTGCTTCTGATTTGCAAGAACGAGCTTTTATATCTTCTCATGGAGGGACTTAAGCTCTTTTTTGTGTGACTCCAGCTCAGAACCTCTAGGTGCTCGGTCGTAGTCCTCGGTGTAATTCCCATCACTCAAAGCCAAGTTTTCTATGAGTTCCATACCCTCTTCCACGTCTTGACCAAGAAAGTTACCCTTGCTTGCAGTATCAAGTAGCATTCAGATCTTGGGTAATGCTCCTCGGTATATAGTGCTCAAGAGAGTCTCTTCACTGAAGCCGTGGTGAGGACACTGAATGGTATAGTCCTTGAATATCTCCATAGCTTCATTGAATGTCTCATTCTGCCTTTGAGTGAAGCCACTAATCTCACTTCTCAACCGAGCTGTTCTGGTGCTTGAGAAAAACTTTGAGAGGAACGCCTTCTTACATTCATCCCAAGAGGTAATGGTGCCTTGTGGAAGAGCCTTCTCCCAATGCCTAGCCTTATCACCAAAAGAAAATGGGAAGAGCCATAGCTTGAAAGCATCTTCTGAGATCCCATTGATCTTTATCATCCCACACACTTGCTCAAAGTTGTCAAGGTGCTCCAAGGGGTCTTCTATAGCTAGCCTGTGGAATTTTCTGTTCTGGACCATAGAGGTGAATCCAGGCTTTATCTCGAAATTATTGTTTTGGACTGGTGGAGGAGTGATCCCAAAGCGGTTATAATGTGTATTTGGAGAATCTCCAGCACCAATGATCAGTGGTGGTCTAGCTGCGTGGTTGGGGTTTCCATTACCCCTTCCTACACCACCGTGAGCTGGTGGAGGTCCCTCAGGATGTTCTTGCTCTGCCATTGTTGCAAAGTCTACTGAACCAGCTTGCACAATCTCTTCAAAGGCTTGTGCTTGCTCTCTTGCTCTTCTTTGTCTTGCGTGTCCGAGTTGGTGAATATTTTTCAGGGGTTTAAGTAAGTTGTTGTCACCCCTGGAGCGTAAGTTCATGTACCTGAGATCACAAACAAGAAGGTAGAGCAATGAGTAATCAAAAGAAAAGTAAAAGGCTTAGTCTTTGCTAAACACCAAATCTAAATGCTTCCTAACAATCCTAAGATGGCAACGGCGCCATTTGATAAACAGGATTTTTGCAACAAGCAAGGAATATCAAAGCTCAAGCAACCTATAGTTGTAGTATAGTATGCAAGAGGTATAAATCCAACCTAGGAAGCAGGAAGAACACTAAGAATGCAAATGTAAAGCAAATCTAAGCAGATCGGGAAAATGATTGGTAAAATCGGAGAAAACTAAATGCAATGACCAAATGAAATGCAAAACTATTTTAAAATCCATGGAAGAGGGTTAACTACTACTAGGAAAAAGCAGAAGATTAAAAATGCAAATCTACTAAGAACTAAAAATCGAGCACTTAATCGGGTAAAACAGATCGATTTAACAACTTAAAGGTAAACGACTTCTAATGAACAAGATGCAAGCTTTGAATCTAAAAGATGATTATTTGAGGTTTAAAAAATGCTAAAAGAGGGTTCAGGGTCGAGGGTCATATTCAAGAGTGTTCAAAGGTTCAAGCTTTGGTTTGAAAACACATAGATCTACTCATTGATGACCTTTCCCTAAACCTTGAAAACAAAACAAGAACCATCCATGGCGTCTGGTATGATTCACTTCCTCAATCTCTTCTCCAAACCCATGGAGTTTGGTAGAAAAAGAGATCAAAGAGCAAGAAAAACAGATTTCAATATATGGCCTAACTAACCTCCTCTACAACCATGGTGTTTGGGAGAGGAAAGATTAGACTCTAGGATCTGGTTTTCTAGGACATCTGAATCCGGTCAAGGTAAGATAGCCTTGGAATCATAGAGATCTTTTCCAAGACACTCTAAGCCTTAAGACCCCAAGATCCTAGAAGAGAAGGAATGAAGAACAAGAAAAACACAAAACTTAAACCTCTTAAACCCTTGAATCGCCTCAACCCTTTACCCAAAGAAACACTACTCGCTACTCATGATTGAAACCGAATGAAATACACTGAAAGATAAACTAAGCATGATTAAACGATTGATTAAAGGAAAAGACTTAATATACAAAGGATTCAAAGTGCTCAATAAATAGAAAAAGCTTAAAGTTCAACAATGGCTAATCGCCCAAAAACGAAGAACAGAAAAGATAAGACTTAATGTTGTGTAAAGAAAGCGATGGCCTCCTTATCCCAAAATAGCTAAACAGCTGGAATGGTTTGAAAACACATAGATCTACTCATTGATGACCTTTCCCTAAGCCTTGAAAACAAAACAAGAACCATCCATGGCGTGTGGTATGATTCACTTCCTCAATCTCTTCTCCAAACCCATGGAGTTTGGTGGAAAAAGAGATCAAAGAGCAAGCAAAACAGATTTCAATATATGGCCTAACTAACCTCCTCTACAACCATGGCGTTTGGGAGAGGAAACATTAGACTCTAGGATCTGGTTTTCTAGGACATCTGAATCCGGTCAAGGTAAGATAGCCTTGGAATCATAGAGATATTTTCCAAGACACTCTAAGCCTTAAGACCCCAAGATCCTAGAAGAGAAGGAATGAAGAACAAGAAAAACACAAAACTTAAACCTCTTAAACCCTTGAATCGCCTCAACCCTTTACCCAAAGAAAAACAACTCGCTACTCATGATTGAAACCGAATGAAATGCAATGAAAGATAAACTAAGCATGATTAAACGAGTGATTAAAGGAAAAGACTTAATATTCAAAGGATTCAAAGTGCTCAAAAAATAGAAAAAGCTTAAAGTTCAACAATGGCTAATCGCCCAAAAACGAAGAACAGAAAAGATACGACTTAATGTTGTTTAAAGAAAGCGATGGCCTCCTTATCCCAAAATAGCTAAACAGCCTTCTACAAACTTCTGATTTGTAGAACCTTGACCTTGAAGCAACTGTTGAAACATTGCTTGAACCGGATCTTGTGGAGGCGGTGGAGATTGTTGCTGTTGAGGCATGAAATCGGGAGCAAACATAGGAGTGTAACCTTTGTTGCCTTGCGGTTGCTGCTGACTCTGAAAGTTCCCTTGCCTCGGAACGTGAAATCCACCATTTTGTTGAAAACCCTTGTTGTAAGGTACAAACGGCTTTGCTTGTTGAGGGGGGTACCCCTGATCCTTTGGATTCTCAACGTTGGTGCTACGGTATGAGAGATTGTTGTTGCCCTGGTAGCCTTGTGAATATCCCTGAGGCTTGTTGTAGTTCTGGCCAGCAATCCAATTAGCTTCTTCTTGGCTTAACCCTAGCTCCTCTAAGACATCTTCGGCTTCTCCCACAAAATGAACTTGCTTCTGATTTGCAAGAACGAGCTTTTATATCTTCTCATGGAGGGACTTAAGCTCTTTTTTGTGTGACTCCAGCTCAGAACCTCTAGGTGCTCGGTCGTAGTCCTCGGTGTAATTCCCATCACTCAAAGCCAAGTTTTCTATGAGTTCCATACCCTCTTCCACGTCTTGACCAAGAAAGTTACCCTTGCTTGCAGTATCAAGTAGCATTCAGATCTTGGGTAATGCTCCTCGGTATATAGTGCTCAAGAGAGTCTCTTCACTGAAGCCGTGGTGAGGACACTGAATGGTATAGTCCTTGAATATCTCCATAGCTTCATTGAATGTCTTGTTCTGCCTTTGAGTGAAGCCACTAATCTCACTTCTCAACCGAGCTGTTCTGATGCTTGAGAAAAACTTTGAGAGGAACGCCTTCTTACATTCAGCCCAAGAGGTAATGGTGCCTTGTGGAAGAGCCTTCTCCCAATGCCTAGCCTTATCTCCAAAAAAAAATGGGAAGAGCCATAGCTTGAAAGCATCTTCTGAGATCCCATTGATCTTTATCATCCCACACACTTGCTCAAAGTTGTCAAGGTGCTCCAAGGGGTCTTCCATAGCCATTGTTGCAAAGTCTACTGAACCAGCTTGCACAATCTCTTCAAAGGCTTGAGCTTGCTCTCTTGCTCTTCTTTGTCTTGCGTGTCCGAGTTGGTGAATATTTTTCATGGGTTTAAGTAAGTTGTTGTCACCCCTGGAGCGTAAGTTCATGTACCTGAGATCACAAACAAGAAGGTAGAGCAATGAGTAATCAAAAGAAAAGTAAAAGGCTTAGTCTTTGCTAAACATCAAATCTAAATGCTTCCTAACAATCCTAAGATGGCAACGGCGCCATTTGATAAACAGGATTTTTGCAACAAGCAAGGAATATCAAAGCTCAAGCAACCTATAGTTGTAGTATAGTATGCAAGAGGTATAAATCCAACCTAGGAAGCAGGAAGAACACTAAGAATGCAAATGTAAAGCAAATCTAAGCAGATCGGGAAAATGATTGGTAAAATCGGAGAAAACTAAATGCAATGACCAAATGAAATGCAAAACTATTTTAAAATCCATGGAAGAGGGTTAACTACTACTAGGAAAAAGCAGAAGATTAAAAATGCAAATCTACTAAGAACTAAAAATCGAGCACTTAATCGGGTAAAACAGATCGATCTAACAACTTAAAGGTAAACGACTTCTAATGAACAAGATGCAAGCTTTGAAACTAAAAGATGATTATTTGAGGTTTAAAAAATGCTAAAAGAGAGTTCAGGGTCGAGGGTCATATTCAAGATTGTTCAAAGGTTCAAGCTTTGGTTTGAAAACACATAGATCTACTCATTGATGACCTTTCCCTAAACCTTGAAAACAAAACAAGAAACATCCATGGCGTGTGGTATGATTCACTTCGTCAATCTCTTCTCCAAACCCATGGCGTTTGGTGGAAAAAGAGATCAAAGAGCAAGAAAAACAGATTTCAATATATGGCCTAACTAACCTCCTCTACAACCATGGCGTTTGGGAGAGGAAAGATTAGACTCTAGGATCTGGTTTTCTAGGACATCTGAATCCGGTCAAGGTAAGATAGCCTTGGAATAATAGAGATCTTTTCCAAGACACTCTAAGCCTTAAGACCCCAAGATCCTAGAAGAGAAGGAATGAAGAACAAGAAAAACACAAAACTTAAACCTCTTAAACCCTTGAATCGCCTCAACCCTTTACCCAAAGAAAAACTACTCGCTACTCATGATTGAAACCGAATGAAATGCAATGAAAGATAAACTAAGCATGATTAAACGTTTGATTAAAGGAAAAGACTTAATATTCAAAGGATTCAAAGTGCTAAAAAAATAGAAAAAGCTTAAAGTTCAACAATGGCTAATCGCCCAAAAACGAAGAACAGAAAAGATAAGACTTAATGTTGTGTAAAGAAAGCGATGGCCTCCTTATCCCAAAATAGCTAAACAGCTGGAATGGTTTGAAAACACATAGATCTACTCATTGATGACCTTTCCCTAAGCCTTGAAAACAAAATAAGAACCATCCATGGCGTGTGGTATGATTCACTTCCTCAATCTCTTCTCCAAACCCATGGCGTTTGGTGGAAAAAGAGATCAAAGAGCAAGAAAAACAGATTTCAATATATGGCCTAACTAACCTCCTCAACAACCATGGCGTTTGGGAGAGGAAAGATTAGACTCTAGGATCTGGTTTTCTAGGACATCTGAATCCGGTCAAGGTAAGATAGCCTTGGAATAATAGAGATCTTTTCCAAGACACTCTAAGCCTTAAGACCCCAAGATCCTAGAAGAGAAGGAATGAAGAACAAGAAAAACACAAAACTTAAACCTCTTAAACCCTTGAATCGCCTCAACCCTTTACCCAAAGAAAAACTACTCGCTACTCATGATTGAAACCGAATGAAATGCAATGAAAGATAAACTAAGCATGATTAAACGTTTGATTAAAGGAAAAGACTTAATATTCAAAGGATTCAAAGTGCTAAAAAAATAGAAAATGCTTAAAGTTCAACAATGGCTAATCGCCCAAAAACGAAGAACAGAAAAGATAAGACTTAATGTTGTGTAAAGAAAGCGATGGCCTCCTTATCCCAAAATAGCTAAACAGCTGGAATGGTTTGAAAACACATAGATCTACTCATTGATGACCTTTCCCTAAGCCTTGAAAACAAAATAAGAACCATCCATGGCGTGTGGTGTGATTCACTTCCTCAATCTCTTCTCCAAACCCATGGCGTTTGGTGGAAAAAGAGATCAAAGAGCAAAAAAAACAGATTTCAATATATGGCCTAACTAACCTCCTCTACAACCATGGCGTTTGGGAGAGGAAAGATTAGACCCTAGGATCTGGTTTTCTAGGACATCTGAATCCGGTCAAGGTAAGATAGCCTTGGAATCATAGAGATCTTTTTCAAGACACTCTAAGCCTTAAGACCCCAAGATCCTAGAAGAGAAGGAATGAAGAACAAGAAAAACACAAAACTTAAACCTCTTAAACCCTTGAATCGCCTCAACCCTTTACCCAAAGAAAAACAACTTGCTACTCATGATTGAAACCGAATGAAATGCAATGAAAGATAAACTAAGCATGATTAAACGATTGATTAAAGGAAAAGACTTAATATTCAAAGGATTCAAAGTGCTCAAAAAATAGAAAAAGCTTAAAGTTCAACAATGGCTAATCGCCCAAAAACGAAGAACAGAAAAGATAAGACTTAATGTTGTGTAAAGAAAGCGATGGCCTCCTTATCCCAAAATAGCTAAACAGCTGGAATGGTCCCCCCCCCCCCCCCCCCCCCCCCCCCCCCCCACTACGCTCCTAAAATGGTTAAAGTAGATTGATCTTGAGATCGATCAGTGCACTCGATCGTCATCAGGGATTGCCTTCTGCTGGTCGATATGCAAGTCGATCTGGTTGGATGGATCGAATACTTCGTCCATCTTCTACTCGATCATTGGATGATCGAGTCGTGGTCTCGATCCGCGTCTCGTTCTGCATGGCGTCATTTACGTCCATACTCCAGATCGATCTCCTCTCTCGATCATGGTCTCAATCTGTCCTCTTTAATCGACTTGGGTCACTCGATCTTCTGGTCGATCTCATCTGGATCGACCTGCCTTGTTCAATCCGCTACTCGATCTCGGGTCCTTTGCATGCGTGGTTGAGTTCTCCAAGTGTCCACAAGCTCCATTTTGATCCTCCTCACGTCCACATAACCTCCACAACTCCATAGTGCTCCAAACAACCTGATAATGATGCAAAAGTGCAAGAAATATGCAAAATGTGAATGCAAAGGGACCAAGGACCTAAAATGCAACAAATGGAACAAACTAGCCTATAATGCAAGATGAATTCATGAAAAACTATCCTGAATGCATGCAAAATATGAAAAATATATGGTAATATCATTTATAGAGTCTTAAAGTTGAGTCAAAAACCTGTTTTTATAGAGTCAAAATTTTGAAATTGTCAGTTTATCTTGGAACTAACCATAGGACGTTTTTGCTTATAAGAATCATTGCCACAGTAGTTGATTACAAGTCTTGCTAAGTTGAAAGTCATAGGTAGATTAGTCTAGCAATGAAGGTTTAGGTTCTTAGAGAATCTGGAAAATTTGCTATTAGCTCCACTTTAATGAACTTTAAACTTCTTATCGTGTGGCTTGATTCTTATTGATCTTGATTCTCTCTTTCAGCACTGACAATAAAGTTAAGATACAGTCTCTCTTTGATCTTCCCTGATGTAGTTTTTATGAGTTTGAGTCCAAAGAATGGTGCATTCATGACCATGTCTCCTCACAAGGAACAACAGTAATGAACACATTCAAGAACCTGTCTCCTAACAAGGAACACAAGTATTGAATAGCACCATATCTTAGACTGTAAAAAAGATGAGAAAAAGAGTTGAAAAAGAATCGAAAAAATGAAAGGAAAAGATCAAGGGAAGAGAAAATAGGAGAGCTGTGTTGAGATTGCCTTTTTCAGTTGTTTAGGAAGGGAAAAGAATCTGTAAAGTGATTGAGATGATAAAACCTTGATGAGAAATCACACTTAGATAAAAATAAGGAGTTAGCAGTTGAGATTTCGGATTTCTTGAAGGGATTTGGATTGGATTTGAGAGATTTGCTAAGCTTGTGATGATTAGACTGAAATTTCATCTTGTGTTGACTATGTGGTATGTGGATTCGAAAGTGTTAACTAATTTGGTGTTCCTGATGATTAACTGACTGTTTCTTGATCAAACCTCGACCCTGTTCTTTGTCTGATGTTTGCTTGAAGGCAAGCAAAATCTAAGTCTGGGGGAGTTGATATATCATGGTTTTTATGGTTTTTAACCATGATATAAGTCCTTTTTATTGAGTCTATTTGGTCTTTTTAAAGTCCTAGTAGAGTCTTTGCAGGTTATAGCATGTTTGGAGCATAATTGGAGATATTGGAGCATTGCAAGATGAAGCCACAAAGTGTCCAGCTCGGAGAAGAAAAGTATGGATTTGGGTGACGCTCGTCACCAAGCTGGTGACGCTTGTCACCCCTAGAGGAAGGAGTCGTGGCTGGTTTCATAAAAGAAGGAGCATAATTTGTAATTTTGGCTCATAAGTTCCAATATTTGCAAGAAGGCCCAGATTGTGTTTAGTCTTTATTTATTAGGTTTTTCAGCCATTGTTGGCTTTTGATCTTAGTTTTTGAGAATACAGAGAGCTTTAGAGAGGATTTTATTAAGAGCTTTTGGGGAGACAGATCTTGTACTCTTTATGGAGAAGATTTCGAACCCCCTTTGTTTTTATTCAATTATCTTAATGCAAATTATTTCAGTTATGTTTTGTGATTCCATAAGCATGTCTGATTAGTTTGTTAGTTAAGTTAGGGCTTCTTCAAACGTTGATGAAGAGTTTGTAGAATTGTTTTCTGTTAGGAATATCTTTTGGTTTTTCATCTCTGCTTGCTTTAAAATCGAATTTCTTAGACACATCATCTAGAAATCCGAAAATCATAGGTTGTAAAGTATATGTGAGAGCATTATTTATAACCTGAAATCGTATTTGATGAGCAAAACAACTTAGTGCAAAGAAATTTGGCTTAGAAGTTTTGTGAACAATTGAATTTGATCATATTGCATGTTTAGGTTGTTAGGGTTTGCAAAGAGATTTGAAACTCTATGATCTAGACATAGTTAACTTCTGCAATGAGAATTGATTAGTTATATATTTGCTATTCATGTTCAAAACGGTTCTTAAGCATTCCTGATTTCATGCATTCTACATTCTCGGATTCAGCCTGATAACTGTCCTGACTTAACGCTTTTAGTCTTCTGGAACTTAGATCAAACACTAAAATTTGCTTGCTTACTCTTATTTTCATAATTAACATTACATACATCGCATACTGCTTAGCTTAATCCGATCCTACATTCGATAGTGTAGTCTGCATTACTCCTTTGGGATTCGATACCCCTTGTACTACAACTGCTTTGCTGTGCACTTGGAGTAGTTTTATTTGGGTAAAACTTGAGCCCTATCAGTTAGAAAGTGAATTTCAATAGACCAATCCCCAAACACGGCAACGGCACCAATTGGCACAAAGCTTTTTAGGCTTGAGTGTAATCTCATTGCACTAGATGTAGTATAATAGCAAATGAGTTAATCAATTTAAGCTTAGGGTGGTATAAAGAAGATACAACAGACTTGCTAAGCTAGACCATAAAGGAGTTCAAATTGGTTCACACTTAATCAAGCAAACAAGTGTAAACAAGTAACCAATGTAACCAAGGCTTAAAAACTAAACAAGAGCAGTTCTAATAGCAAGCAAAACAGAGCAAAACAGAGTAGACACTAAACAAGTTCGAATTAATAAGAAGGTAAGTTATAAGACTACAGCAATATGTCTTGGGTGGTTTAAATTATGATAAAGGTGTAAGACAAATAAACAATGTATAAATCTCTAAGCAAGGACTACTAATAAAGATAAATCCAACCCCTTGGCATTAATCCATCTACTAATCCCAGTCCTATCCTATTTTCAATGGTGAAAACATAATCATCAAGCACTAAACACAAAATCCATTAAGCCAAAAAGCACCTTAGACAACTAATTCCTTAGGCTAAGCACACTAATCTCTTACGCAATGATTCAAACATCAACTCACGCTTCCATGCATAATCAATGTCTAATGGCAATTTCTCAATCCCTAAAGTACTTTAGAAATAAGCTTAATCATGCAAAAAATGATAGATGCAATGAGTCATAACAATTAATACACAATTTTCATGCTAAGAACATCAATCAAGCATTTTAACAAACACCTTGGATGCAAGAAAAAACGCCTATGATCTATTTCTCATAAAATGAGATACTTGGCCTTAAGCACAATCACATAAGAAGAGATTAACAAAGATCTAACACCCTAACACCTTAATCAATCATTAAAACCACCCTAGTCTACCCTAATCTCAAACCTAAGATAGGCTACTCACTAATCATGTTTAAATCCACAAGGTTATAGCTAAACATGATTGCAAATAGATAAAAGACAAAGATATAAAAGTGAAATATAAGACTTTATTTTAATATAAACCTCAAGATCAAAACTTACTCTTAAGGAAAGTTCTTGTAAAATAAAGGAAATGTTGTTGGTTTTTGATGTGACAAGACAAGAAAAATTAGATAGATAAGTTTTTGGACCAAGTCTATTTATAGGAGAGACCCAAAATAGACTTGGTCAACTTAAAATAACCTAATCAACAAAGTCAACACTTGGTCAACAACCCGGAAATAGCCTATACCGAGCAAGGCAGAAATAGGCCATCCATGGTGCAGTTACTCGGTGCATACTGAAGGTGCTGCGTCTGAAGTTTGGCTCGGTTGAATTCTTGATCCTGGTTCGCACCGTGCACTGCATCAGATAGCTCTCCTTGGTGTAATCATCGATATGTCATGTCTCTTTTTGTACCGGGCTTGGCTTGCATGAACCTCCTCGGTGTGGTTGCACAATATGAGTCTTGTCTCAGCATCTCGGTCATCGCCCTCAGACTTTGTACGCACCAAACAGGGAAAAAGGCGCCCTCCTCGGTACCGCTCCACGGTATGATTTCTGAACGGTTTGAATGCTTTCTCCTAGCTTGGTTCCCTTTCTCCACTTGGTCCACCTTCTCCACAATGTCTCTTTAGCTCCTCAAAGACCTGAAAATTCACTAAAAATACAAGCATATATGCAATCCTATTCTATGCATACTATGTCTAAAATGGATTAAATTGGATATTTTTGGGCTTACAATGTACTAAATGAAATGAAAACCTACACTAAATGGTTCCTAATATAATGTAATAATGCAGGCTATCAACAACTCACTCATTCCTCAGAAAAATCGAAAGAATGGTGAATTTCCGTGCTTCTTGAAAGACAGATAACTCTCGAACATAGGGCCGGAATTCTAAAAAGAGTAGTAATGGCACTTCTTCAACAAAAAGGTGAGAGTTGCAAAAAGAAACAGGAAGAAAAAACAGCCTTAATGAGTCTAAAAAGCAGGAACATTCATATAGGCAAAGTTCGGACAGTTTGTGAGAGTTAGACGCAATCAAAACCGAGCGAAGGCTGATACAAGAGTTTTGACTCTCTTGGTTAATCACCCATTGTACTAATCGGTTGTAGTATTTGAGTTTTATTGTCAATCCAAAGGGGAAGATTGAAACAGCAGGATTTTAGCAGATTTCCTAATTCAAGCACATAAAAAGAGAGTTTTAGAAGTCTAACAACCCCAGTGATCAAACAGAAATGAAGCAAACATCAAACAAAGAGTGAAAGGCAAGCAAGGCAACTAAAACAAAGGCAAAACAGAGCAGATTCGAATTCAACTAAAAACAGAGAAAAGATGGGACTTGATATGAGATAATTGGTGCTAGGGAACTCTTAACTCAACCTATGATGCTTACAAACTCACACAATGTTATTCCTTATGCATAAAATTCATTTATAAGACTAATCCAATCTCTTGGCACTAATCTCTTTGCGAATCATCAAGTCAAGAACTAATTCTCAATAGTGAGATGACAAACAGCAAGCATTAAGACAATTCTATTAATCCTATATTGTCAAATCACTCCCTAGACAGTCAATCTCTTGAGCTAGGATAAGCAATTCTCTTGCAAAGCAGTTCAGGCATTTCATCAAACACTTGGTGGGCATAAAATGAGCCTAAGATCCCAATCAACCTAGCTAGGGCTAATCAAGCATTAAACACAACAATTAAGAAAGAAAATTGAAGAATTAACACTAAGCAATCATAGACACAGTCTCAAATTCCCTAAACTTAACCCATCTCAATTCCCTAAAAAGACTACTCACTAATCACCATAAAAACTATCAATTCAAAGAGAAAGGGATAGCTAATCATGATTAGAAAGATTAAACAAGAAGATAAATGCAAATTGTTATTAAAATCAAGCAAAGATTTAAATTACAAGATCAAAAGACAAAAACAAAAGGGCAAAGAATTGTTGGATAAAAGACTGTTCCCAGAAATTAGGAATTTTTCGTATATAAAGAAGTCTTAGCGAAAAAGGCAAAAATGTAAATAACTGGTCTTCAATCTGGGTCTGTATCGATCTCAAGTGGTCGATAGGTTTGATCGATACACTTGGTCGGTAGAGCATCTGATGGTTTCCCATCAATCACTCCTTGATTGATGGGGTTGATCGATGGATGCCTATCGATCAGTCCTGATCGATCGACTTGATCGATAAAGCATTCGCTGTTTTTGCATCGATCACGTCTTGATCGATAGGCCTCACTCATTTGATCGATAGGGAACTCGTTGGTATCCCATCGATCACTTTTTGATCGATGGGCTTCTAGTCTTGATTGATACGCTTCCAGAAGATGCTTTCTTCAGCTCCTCTTGCTCCTTCTGCTCTTGGCTAGCTTCTTGGACCATTTCCACACTTCCTCCTTACTTGTTTTAGCTTCTTAAGTACCTAAAAACACCCCTGATGCATAAAAAGTACAAACTACAACCTAAATGCACCCTAAGTCTAAAAGAAGAAGAAAATGGGACTAAAGAGAAGGAAAACATGCAAAAGAGGACCAAAACATGAACCAAATGCAAGCCTAAATGATTTAAATTCATGAAATATCAAAACCCACACACTTGCCTTTTGCTTGTCCCCAAGCAAACAAGAACATATGAGAGAATGAGGTTTAAAAGTGGGAGCTCAAAACTAAAGGTGTTAATGGAAAAACTGGTTCAGTACTCAAGTTATAGGTTCTAAGATGCATAGAGATTGTTCTACTTTAAAAGATTTAGCCATACCTATCATAACAAGCAATGAACTCAAGCTTAGTCTACACAAGCATTCAAATCAACCAACTCTTTAACATTCATTAATCAGTAACCAATGGATCGATCATGTTTGTGCAAATCAATAGAAAACATTTGGTCAAGGGACATGGTTATGAGATGAAAATGATCTCATTCAAATAAAGGTTCAAAGAATCAGGGGATCACTCAATGAAATGATTCTATCTTAGGCAAAATGCTAAAGGTAAAAGCACAACTATGCATGCAAGTCAAAGCTCTCTTCTACTCTTTTTATCCAAGATGAACCTAATAACTTCTAAAACCCCAAGTGAAACTCCTAAATCTATCCTTTCCCAAAGCACTTGATATCTTTCTTCTTCATATTTGGGGAAAATCCTTCTTCTTTTACTTCTGTGGTTGACTTCTTTTTGGAACTTGCTATTTTTTTGTTGTATGATTGGCGACATTTTCATCACCTTTGGTGGATTGCTTGGTCTGATTTCTCCTTTTGGATGACCCTTTTGTACGCTTTGTTGTTTTTGGCACCTTTCTTCTTTAACACTTAGAGCTTTCTTCCGAATTAACTTAACCACAAAATAAACTGTTCCCCCATACTACCAACCCCATACTTCTTCTTCTTGTCAAAAGATGTAAACATTTAAAGCTCAAACCACTTACACTACCCTTTCTCAAACTCCTAACCTAATACCAAGCTCAAAATGCAAGCTGGTGTCTACAAGAGAGCATCTCCTTGCCAGCCTTATTCCTAACACTTTTTGCCAAGATAAGATCGAAAATGATGCAATGCAAAGCCTCACAACTCTCATAATATTGTTTAGGTTCAGAAAGAAGGATTGGTTTAGGGTGCGGTTAACTGTCCCATAATGATGAGGATCAGCTACTAGGATTAACAAGAGTGGTAAGAAGGGAAGAAGATAATCCAAGTATGTATATGGGTAGCCATGTAATCACTCCCAATACAGAAACAAGATAATTCAAAGTGAGGATTATGGTTCTAATAAGATCGAGTTGGAATCAAATCAAAACAAGCTTGAGTATAAGACAAGAATATCAATGCAAGAATTCAAGATATGGTGCAGCCTTAACTTCAAACTCACTACAGTGCAATCTAACAACAGATAACCAAGGCATTGAAGACAATTCAAACATTAACATCTTGACATGTTTTTATCATCTACTCCCTATGCAAATGTATGCAAGCCTATTGATAACTAATTTCTTTGCAAGGGTGAGTATGCAATGAGGCTATCAAAACTCAAATGCAAGACAGGTTGTAGCACAGTATGCAAGCGAGAGTCAATCCACACCTAGGATGATAGAAAGAGCAAAGAGAATGCAAGGGCTTTGCAAATCTAAGCGAACAAAGATCGGTTTTGAAAAAATCCCTAAAAACTAGATGGAGCAACTAAATGGAATGCAAAACTATTTAATATTACCAGGAATGATCAAACTACCATGAAGAACAAACAGAATAATTAAATAACAAAGCTACGAATTACTAAAATTCGACTAGTGGATCGACCACGGGATCGACAACTAGATCGAGCAACAACGATCGATTTCGTCTAAAAATGTAAGAACAGCAAAACTAACGACCAGGATGCTATCAAAGATCAGGCGAATGACGAGAGAGGATGTAGAAATGCTAAGAAAGAGGGTCTAGGGTTGAGATTCATGGTCAGGGGTTTCAAAGGTCTGAACTTGGGTTGAAAACTTTAAATCGACTCACTTTGTGAGAATCTCTAAGCCTTGAAAACGAAACAAGATCTATCAGTGGCTTTCGGTATAGATCACTCCTTCATCCTCTCCTCCAAACCCATGGCTTCTGGTGGAAAGAGAGGTCGAAGGGCAGGAAAAACAGATTTCAAACACATGGCTTAACTAGTCCCCCAAACTTCCATGGCTTTTGGGAAGGGGTAACTAGTCTCTAGGGTGCGATCTTCAGAGGTCCCTGGATCCTGTCAAGGTAAGAGACCTCTCGGATCATAAAGCTCTTGGCGTGAGAGTCTTTAAGCTTTAGAAACTCATCACCCTAGAAGAGATAGCCATTAAGCGCTAGAAAACACCAAGATTGAAGACCTTTTTGACCCTTGAATCCTCTCAACCCCGAACCCTAATGAAACTACTCACTACACATAAGATAAATCAAGCAAAGCATGAAGAAAGAAATGATGAACATGAAAAAGAACTAGATTAAACTTCAAACGATTCGAATACAAAGCAAGAAAAACTTCAAGTTCGACAATGGCGGATAATCCCCAAAAACAGAGAGAAAAGCATAAAAAGATAAGATTGAAAGTTCCCCCTTCAAAAAAGGTCATCGCCGCCTTCCCAAAATGGCGAAAACAACTCGATGGTCCCCCCCTCGCTAGCGGCCAAAAGCGGTTGAAAGGACAGAGATCGACTTCGGGATCGAGCGGCTCTCTCGATCATTTTCGGACATCGTGTCTTCGACTCGATCTGGGTCTCGATCATCTTCGTTGGATAGAGTGTTGCATTCGATCTTGGTATCGATCTTCGGTTGGATCGAGTGGTGGACTCGATCAGGCCCTCACTCTGCATGGCGTCACTTACGTCTGTACCGTTTGATCGATTGCTCCACTCGATCTTCATCTCGATCAGTTTCCTTGGATCGCCTGGTCTTCTCGATCTTCTGGTCGATCTCGTCTAGATCGACCTGCCATGCTCGATCTGTTCCCCGATCTCTGGTCCTTAGCGAACATCCGACCTTCCACGAACCGCCACAACAGCTTCAGCACGTCCACGAACCTCCACGACTCCAAAGTGGCCAGAAACAACCTGAATGTGATGCAAAATGCAAGGAACATGCGTTGCTGGTGCGAGAATGCTCTAGGACCCTAAGTGATGCAATCTAGTCTAAAGCATGATGTAAATGCATGAAAAGCTAACTAATATGTATGCAAAATGCATGCAATATGCAGTAACATCAACTCCTCCAAACTTACTTCTTGCTTGCCCTCAAGCAACAGAAAATAAGTAAGGAAGAGAGGTTTTAAAAAAAACGAATGGGGGTTTATGCTTCTTGCAAAGGTGCCTTTCAAATGAATCAATCTCAATGTCCTAGTTAACAGTTCTAAAATGCTATACACACACTCATACTCCAAAGAACTTAGCCATACTCATCACACAAAGAAATTCAGATCATGACTCTCCTATCCTAACAATCAAAGAAACTCATCCTTTAACATTCATTAACATCCGAACCATGAATCAAACTTATGCACTTTAAAGCAGAACACATTTGGCTAAGGGTGTAGGTTATGAGCATAGAATGATCTCATTTGAAAAGGATTTTCATTTAAAACAAGGGCTTCTCTCAAAAGTGGCAAGAACTTTATGCATAATGCTAAAGGTGAAGGCAATTGATGCATACATGATCAGATTCTCATCTATCCATGTAAACTAACAATGATCCTAAACCCCTCTCATCTATTAACGTTTATCCTCATTCACCACTTAGAATCTACCTTTTTTTCTCAAAGCTTAGCATTCCCCAATTCAAAACAGAAAATATTTTTAACTCTTTAGGCTAGTGAAAAAGGTGAAAATAATTTTGCTCTTTAACTATTTCTTATTGGTAGTTTTCTTATTTATATTTTTTTTATTTTTGGCACTTAGGCTCTTTTTCTTTTTCTTTTTATTTTTATTTGAGAGAGCTACCTCCTGAAATTTATTAGAGCATATATATAGTTTTTAAACACAACCCGTCACTTAAAACCTATTTCTTTCTTTTAAACACCAAACTCTTTTGAAACCGAGGACATATAATCATGAAAACAACCCCAATGATCCTCCAAACTTATCCTAAGCCTATACCTAGCTTCAAAATGCAAAGCTAGCAATCATATGGGAACCCAATCATGTCGCCTAAACCTAACACTTTATGCTAAGTTCAAAACCGAAAAAGAATGCCTCACAATATGTCACACAAGAAATATTTGGCTTCAAAAAAGGGTAAAGGTCAAGGTGGGAGTTCTACTTAGGCTCACAAAGAGTGGTAAAAGGAAAAAGAGAGCCTAAATATTTTAAAATCCATGTGTTCATTTTCAAATGCATAAGGATGATAATTAAAATTTCAGATTAAGGTTTTCACTTATTAGGACAAGTTTCAAATCATGAGAGTTCAATTCAAGTCACGAAAATCATAGCAAGTGATCCAAGCATGGTAAGAACTTACTTTCAAAGCATAAGCAAAGCATTAGAGAACTACTAACTAGGGCATTGAAACAATTCATGAGTATAAAACACCTTTTTAAGAAAACTTTAACCCATTATGCAAATGCAAAGAACCTAGATGCTAAGAAAAATTCTAGACTCAATCCTAACAAGTGTTGACAAGATGAATGCAACTACATGAATCTTTGAAAAAGTTTTAAAAATTTTACCAATTTTTCATGATCTAAAGACTCAAGGATGCTAAAGGGAAAATAAGATCAGAAAACACATGTTAAACCACACATGTACTCCCCCAAACTTGCTTGACACCGTCCCGGTGGCAAACAAATTCAAAGGAGCACCAAAACACAAAGCAAAAAGAAGCAAATATGAGCGGTTATGTACAATGGAAGAAGGTTGTTACCTCTGGTCTAGTCTCGGCTGGAACTTGAGGATGTTCCAGAGGAGCTAGAGACTATGGTTTTGCCCTTGCCGGTTGGTTCTTGGAGAGAAAGACGCGCCGGTTGGATGTTGCTGCCTTGTGTCTCGTGGATGACAACTCCACCGGTTGAAAGTCTCCTCTTCTCGGGCTGTTGAACCTCTTCGCTTGCTGCTTTCTCAGGTGAGCCTCCTTGAAGTGATTTGACCTTCCTTGCAAGCTTCTTCAGCACCTTGCTTTGCCACTTGTTGATTTTCCTTTGCATCTCCACAACAGAAGCAAGGAACTTCTCCATTTTAGTCTGCGGCTCAAAGTCAAGCTTGGGAAGGGTGAATGCTTCTGGCATCTCATCATCAGTGGCTGGAGATTCTGATCTTGGTCGGGAAGCTTGCTGAACGGCAGCTGTGGCTCCTAGAGGGGCGAATCATTCCTCTTGGCTCGAAAGAAACTCAATGTTCCCTACACCAAACAGCTCGGTCTCGTTCTGGTTCGGCAGAATACACGTCCTCTTCTTATTCTCCTTGTCAATATACAAATACTCAAAGAAGCCCTCAGCTGGCGTGCGGCCCAAGCTATCGGTGTTCCTCAGATATGTCTCATCCATGAACGCTGTATCCGGAACAGGAGTGAAGTTCTCGAGCTGTACGCTGGCTTGCACGAACAAGGGTGTGAGGAAACTGCCAATATGTGAAGAGCTTGCCTTGCACCTTAAGGCATACGCCTTGTATTTGACCAACGAAGCAGCAAGGATGCACCCATAGTTCACGTCGTCTCCAAGTTGATCTTCCAACGGCTCCTCGTTCTCGTCCGGATCGCAAAGGATATTCTTAAGGCCTTGGAACAGAAATCAAAGCTCTGTCCCGGTTACCGTGGGAACTACGGACCGGCCACTAAAGGTGTTAGCCATCAGCTTCAAGGTGTAGCGCAGCACCGGGTTCCTCACTCTCTTGATCTTCGCGGTGTTCGCCTTGTAATCGTCGTTGGCGATGAGGTCCCAAAAGTCATTCGCTTGAGTGAAGGAGGGGAACTCCACTTTCCTAGCAGCTGCATCGAGGCCATAGGCTTGGCAGAGCTCGGGGACTGAGAGACTGAAAGCTCTGTGCTGTATCTTGAAGGAGAGGCGGCCTTGAGGAGGGATTGGCACGCTAGGATTCTCGTATCCGAACTCCAAGGTGGCTAGGAAGTCGATTGTCAGTTCATGGAAGGTTGGGCAATCCATCCGTGACAAACACCTCAGCCCTATTCTCTAAGGGAGTTGATCAAAATCTCCTAGCAGACCCATCTTAGACAGCAACTCCATGTCCGCGAACTTAGTAGGCTCAAACCAAAGCCTTTCAAGCCGTTTCTTGTCCCTCTTCTCATCCTTACTCCATCTGACCCTCTCTTGAACAGCCACCTCCTGACCTTCTCCCTCTTGTGCTCTCTCTTCTCTTGTTCTTTTAGGTGCCATTGTGCCAGAAACAAATTTCTCAAGAAGTTTGATAAGCAAAACGGCGATCAGATGAGAGAAGAAGAAGGGTGAAGAAGAAGGTTTATAACTAATACCCTAGAATTTTGGGGAATTAATAAAAATTATAGCAAAATAAAGGAGAATCAAATCTATAGATACTAGAAAATCTAGAATTATTCCTTTTATTTAGCTAAATTTTAAAATTCAAAAACGGCCCTATCATCTAAAACAATGGCTTGCGAAATTAAAGAGAATTTTCCAAAAAATATTTTGTCAAACTCCGAAAATACCTTTTGCAAGATTGTTAAAGAGCCTTGCTAGCCTTATAAAACATATAACTCTCACTCTCTTTGCTTAAAATTTCCGAGAAAACAAGAATGAGAGGGTGAGAAGTTGTTAAAATATTTAAAGGCTAAGCAAGAAACAAAACCATTGGTAGGAAAAGTGGTTTTCTGACAAAGTCTTGGTCAAGGCACATCTTTCATGGTCAAAGATGCTTGCCTTGACCAAGTTTTGAATTTAAAAACTGGAGGGAAAAGAACAAAGGAGGGAAATAAAATGTTACCTCGGCATGAGATCGTGTCCGTTTGGTCGATCTAGGACTCGATCTCATGCCCATAATGGCTTAGATCGAGAGGGTTACTCGATTTGTGACTCGATTCATGATGAATTGAGTCTCGGATCGATTGGCTCCCTCGATCGTTGAGATTTTGGCTCCACGGCTAAATCCTCGTGATCGAGCTACGTCCTCGATTTGGGGGTCGATTTGGCATAGATCGAGTGATGGATCGAGTCGAGTGATCGATCTGTTTTCAAAAGATTTTCCCGAGAGAAATTAGATCAGTCGATCCATTTAGGATCGATCGATTCGTTTTCGTCTAAATCGATCTTATCACTCGTTCTCGTCTAGATCGACTGGCTCCTCTCGATTCACTGACTCGATCTAGCAAAGATCGAGTCAGGATCAGTCGATCTAGCACTCGATCTCTAGCCTTTTCTTAACCCCTATCGCCTCTTTTGGACTTCAAGATCGAGGTTTAGACTCCTCATACCTGCTCCTACACAATTGCAAAATAAAAACATAAAACTGAAAGAGAAATAAAGCAGAAATATGTACAACATAGACATGGGAATGCCTCCCAAATGCGCTTTCTTTAACGTCTTTAGCTAGACTTTACTTGGTTTAGGCGGATGGTGGTTCTTGGAGAAGCACCGAGGTACTCTCCTTGTCATAGCTGTGCACCAAGTAAGGCTTGACCCTGTGTCCGTTGACGGTGAATGTAACAGCTCCATAAGGCAGCACTTCTTGGATCACAAACGGCCCGCTCCACCTTGACTTCAGCTTTCCCGGGAAGAGTTTGAGTCTTGAATTGTACAGCAACACTAAACCTCCTTCCTTAAGCTCCTTGGCAACCAACTTCTTGTCATGAGCTTCCTTAGTCCGCTCCTTGTATATCCAAGAGCTCTCGTAAGCGTTCGGTCTTAATTCGTCCAGTTCATGTAGCTGAATGAGGCGCCTCTCTTGAGCAGTCTTGAGGTCAAAGTTCAGCCTCTTCACAGCCCACAATGCATGGTGTTCCAGCTCAATCGGGAGATGACAGTCCTTGCCATAAAGCAGAGTGAACGGGGTTGTACCAATCGGTATTTTGAAGGCGGTACGGTAGGCCCAAAGAGCGTCGTCCAGCTTCACTGCCCAGTCTTTTCTTGTTGCTCCGACAGTCTTCTCTAGTATAGCCTTGATTTGCCGGTTGGAGACTTCCACTTGACCGCTTGTTTGAGGATGATACGGTGTAGCCACCTTATGCTTAACGCCATACTTTCTCAAGAGGTTCTCAAAGACCTTGTTTATGAAGTGGCTTCCTCCATCGCTTATAACCACCTTTGGTACCCCAAACCTCGGGAAAATGATACTCTTGAACAGCTTGATCACCACCTTAGAATCGTTTGTAGGGGAAGCAACAGCCTCAACCCATTTGGAGACATAATCAACCGCTACTAAGATGTACTTGTTGCCATATGAAGAAGGAAATGGCCCCATGAAGTCTATGCCCCACGCGTCGAACACGTCAACCTCGAAGATAGGAACCTGAGGCATCTCGTTCCTCCTAGTGATATTCCCTGCTCGTTGACATGCTCCACAGCTCTTCAAAAACTCGTGTGCATCTTTGAAGATGGACGGCCACCAGAAACCAGCTTGCAACACTTTCGTGGCAGTCTTGAATGAAGCGAAGTGTCCTCCGTAGGAAGAGCCATGACAGTGATAGAGGATGTCTCTTCTTCCTTCGTAACACACCTCCGGTACAAACTGTCAACTCCTCTCTTGTATAAGTAGGGCTCGTCCCAAAAGTACTCACTAGCCTCTCTCATGAACCGCTTCTTGTGATAGCTGTTGAGATGTGTTGGCTCCTCACCACACGTTAAGTAGTTCACGACATCAGCGTACCATGGTAGATCCTCCTCTTTGAAGCTCAACACCTCTTCAAACTGCCCCTCTAGCTTTCCACAAACAGTCGTGGTGATCGCCATGAGTTGCTCTTCTGGAAGAGAGTCATCTAAGGGGAGAAACTCGTTGATCCTTAGCCGTGAGAGATGGTCAACGACTCCATTTTCTATTCCCTTCTTGTCTTTAATCTCCATGTCAAACTCCTGGAGCAAAAGAATCCACCTTAAAAGCCGAGGCTTAGTGTCCTTCTTCGAATAGATGTATCGCAAAGCCGTGTGATCTTTGTAGACAATAGCTTTTGAACCCACAAGATACAACCGGAACTTCTCAAAGGCGAACACTACTGCAAGCAACTCCTTCTCTGTAGTAGTGTACCTTGTTTGCTTGTCATCCAAGGTTCTTGAAGCATAGTAAATCACGTGCAGCTTCTTGTCTTTCCTCTGACCAAGAATGGCTCCTACGGCGTAGTCACTAGCATCGCACATGATCTCAAAGGGTAGTGTCCAGTCTGGTGCTTGAACTATATGTGCTGATGTAAGGGCTTCCTTGATGGTCACGAAAGCTCGCAAACACTCCTCATCAAACACAAACTCAGCTTATTTGCACAGTAACTGTGTAAGAGGGCGTGCAATCTTGGAGAAGTCCTTGATGAAGCGCCTATAGAACCCGGCGTGTCCCAAGAAACTTCTGACTCCCTTAACGTTAACCGGCGCCTCAAGACCCATCATGACTTCCACTTTAGCCTGATCAACCTCAATGCCTTTCTCTGATATCTTATGACCAAGCATGATCCCTTCCTTAACCATAAAGTGGCATTTCTCCCAGTTTAGCACCAAGTTTGTCTCTTCACAATGCTTTAGTACCCAGCAAAGATTCAACAAACACGCAGAAAAGGATGCACCATAGACAGAGAAGTCATCCATAAACACCTATACCATCTCTTCTATTAGATCGGAGAAGATCGACATCATACACCGCTGAAACGTAGCCGGTGCATTACACAATCCAAACGGCATCCTTCGATAAGAGAAGGTACCGTAGGGACATGTGAAGGTCGTCTTCTCCTGATCATTTGGGTGAATTGGTATCTGAAAGAAACCGCTATACCCATCGAGGAAACAGTAGTAAGGGTGATTAGCAAGTCTCTCAAGCATTTGATCAATAAAAGGTAAGGGGAAATGATCCTTCCTAGTTGCAAGATTAAGTTTCCTATAATCAATACACATCCTATGACCAGTGATGGTTCTAGTAGGAATAAGCACATCTTTATCGTTCCTTATGACCGTGATCCCTCCCTTCTTAGGCACCACGTGTACAGGAGAAACCCACGTGCTGTCACTTATGGGATAGATCACGTCAGCCTCTAAAAGCTTAAGGATCTCTTTCTTAACAACCTCTTTCAAATTAGGATTCAAACACCTTTGATGTTCTATAGAAGAGGCGTTCTCATTATCCAAGTGAATCCTGTGAGTGCAAAGCATTGGTGAAAGGCCCTTGATGTTACTTAGAGAGTACCCAATGGCCTTCATATACTTTCTCAGCTCGGTCAGGAGCGAGTGCAACTCATCATCACATAAGTTTTCATTCACAATCACGAGATAGGTGTTATTAGGCCCGAAGAAAGCATACCTTAGCCCTTTTGGGAGCTCCTTAAGGTCCACCTTTGGGGCAAACAGCTCACTCCAGTCGTCCTCGTGGCTGTTGTTGTTGTCTTCCTCCTTGGAACCCTGCTTAGAACCTGAGGCATGGCCCTTAAGACAGATTTCCTCAACCGTTATCCCTTCTGAAATCGAGTCTTCCAGTCGATCTTGCTCTCGATGTCGTCTAGATCGAGTAGTTTCGCTCGATTCACTTACTCGATTTAATATGGATCGAGTAAGGGATCGAGATGCTGAGTCGATCTCCTGATTAGACCCCAAAATGATCGGAAGGTCATTCTCGATCTTTGACTCGATTGTTTTCCCGAATCGATCATTCCTCTCGATCTGACTATCGATTCCTGCACCGGATCGAGTTGTGTTCTCGATTATCTTGTCGATCTGACTCCTGGATCGAGTGATAGCGTCGATCTCAGGGTCGATCTCTAGGCAGCAGCTTTCATCCTTCTTAACAATCTTCCTAGAATCCAGCAAGTTGACGTACTGCTGGGTCATCTGATCCACATAGCCAAACTCTCCTGGCTCCTTTGTCAGTGCCAGCTTCAGATGGTCCTCCTGAGCGAGTTCTTCTAGCAACTCATCCGCTACGGCATCCATCGTTTCAATGTAAAAAGCTTGCCCTTCTATGGTCGGCTTCTTCAGAACCTCATTGATATCAAAGTCCAGCCTTATATCCTTTCCCAAGTGCAAGGCAATCTTTCCGTTCTTGACGTCGATGATAGCCCCGACGGTTGCAAGGAATGGCCTTCCTAGGATGAGTGGATCCTTAGGCTCTGCATCCATTTCCAAGACGACGAAGTCCGTAGGCACGTTCACACCGCTGATTCGCACCGGTAGATCTTCAAGCAGCCCCACTGGTAGCCTCACACTCCTATCAGCCAGTACCAACGAGATCCTATAGTCTTTGAAACGAGTAAAGCCAAGCTTCTTCGCCACGGAATGAGGCATCAGATTTATGCTAGCTCCGAGCTCACAAAGGCAACTCTTGAACTCCATAGGACCTAAAGCGCAGGGTATAGTGAAGCTTCCAGGGTCTCCTAACTTCTTAGGGACTATCTCCTTATGTATCACAGCACTACACTCCTCACTTAGAACAAGCACCTCCTTGCTTTCCTTATTCTTCTTCACGAGAGTGTCTTTGAAGAATTTGGCGCATTTAGGCATCATTGCAAGGCAGTCAACGAGAGGTAGCTTGATCTCCACGTCCTTAAGATGCTTCTCAAATAGGATTATATGCTTCTCTATGAGTTGCTTCTTGAAGCGGCCAGGAAAAGGCAGCTTAGGTACAAATGGTGGAGGTACATAAGCATCCTTCTCCTTAGTAGTTTGCTCCGCTTTCTTCTCAGCAACTGCTTTGTCTCCTCTCCTTGGCCCTTGGATCCAGACATTGTCAAAGTTAATCTCATCATCAGCTGAAGGCTTACCCTCCCCCTCTTGAATTACAACGTCCTCGTTGTTCTTAGGAGTAACCGGAGGTGCTAGCTCTTTGCCGCTTCTTAACGTGATGGCGTTGGCATATTCCTTAGGATTCTGCTCACACTTGCCCGGTAGGCTATTCTGACCACTTGTACTCGATTTTCCCTTCTCTAGCTGTTTGATCTTGTTGTTTAAGTTGGTGATCTGAGTGGAGAAGTCAGTGAGAGACGAGTCTAGACGAGTGTTCATCTCGGCGAACTTCTGGTTTGTAGAGGCTTGCCCTTGTATCAGTTGTTGAAACATGGCCTGAACCGGATCAACTTGTTGTTGCATCGGCTGTTGCTGCTTAGGTGCAAAGCCCGGAGGGTAGTTTGGCGTATAACCTTTGCTACCTTGATGTTGCCCTTGGAAGTTGTTCTGCCCTTGACCTTGGAAACCACCACTCGGCTGAAAACTTTTGTTGTAAGGGATGAAAGGTTTTGCTTGCTGAGCAGGGTACACTTGGTCCTTAGGGTTGGCAACGTTGGTACAACGGTAGGAGAGATTTTTGTTGCCCTAGTAGCCTTGTGAATATCCCTGAGGCTTGTTGTAGTTCTGGCCAGTAATCCAATTAGCTTCTTCCTGGCTTAACCCTAGCTCCTCTAAGACATCTTTGGCTTTTCCCACAAAATGAACTTGCTTCTGATTTGCAAGAACGAGCTTATAAATCTTCTCATGGAGGGACTTAAGCTCTTTTTTGTGTGACTCCAGCTCAGAACCTCTAGGTGCTCGGTCGTAGTCCTCGGTGTAATTCCCATCACTCAAAGCCAAGTTTTCTATGAGTTCCATACCCTCTTCCACGTCTTGACCAAGAAAGTTACCCTTGCTTGCAGTATCAAGTAGCATTCAGATCTTGGGTAATGCTCCTCGGTATATAGTGCTCAAGAGAGTCTCTTCACTGAAGCCGTGGTGAGGACACTGAATGGTATAGTCCTTAAATATCTCCATCGCTTCATTGAATATCTCGTTCTGCCTTTGAGTGAAGCCACTAATCTCACTTCTCAACCGAGCTGTTCTGGTGCTTGAGAAAAACTTTGAGAGGAACGCCTTCTTACATTCAGCCCAAGAGATAATGGTGCCTTGTGGAAGAGTCTTCTCCCAATGCCTAGCCTTATCTCCAAAAGAAAATGGGAAGAGCCGTAGCTTGAAAGCATCTTCTGAGATCCCATTGATCTTTATCATCCCACACACTTGCTCAAAGTTGTCAAGGTGCTCCAAGGGGTCTTCCATAGCCAGCCCGTGGAATTTGCTGTTCTGGACCATAGAGGTGCATCCAGGCTTTATCTCGAAATTATTGTTTTGGACTGGTGGAGGAGTGATCCCAAAGCGGTTATGATGTGTATTTGGAGAATCTCCAGCACCAATGATCAGTGGTGGTCTAGCTGCGTGGTTGGGGTTTCCATTACCCCTTCCTACACCACCGTGAGCTGGTGGAGGTCCCTCAGGATGTTCTTGCTCTGCCATTGTTGCAAAGTCTACTGAACCAGCTTGCACAATCTCTTCAAAGGCTTGAGCTTGCTCTCTTGCTCTTCTTTGTCTTGCGTGTCCGAGTTGGTGAATATTTTTCAGGGGTTTAAGTAAGTTGTTGTCACCCCTGGAGCGTAAGTTCATGTACCTGAGATCACAAACAAGAAGGTAGAGCAATGAATAATCAAAAGAAAAGTAAAAGGCTTAGTCTTTGCTAAACACCAAATCTAAATGCTTCCTAACAATCCTAAGATGGCAACGGCGCCATTTGATAAACAGGATTTTTGCAACAAGCAAGGAATATCAAAGCTCAAGCAACCTATAGTTGTAGTATAGTATGCAAGAGGTATAAATCCAACCTAGGAAGCAGGAAGAACACTAAGAATGCAAATGTAAAGCAAATCTAAGCAGATCGGGAAAATGATTGGTAAAATCGGAGAAAACTAAATGCAATGACCAAATGAAATGCAAAACTATTTTAAAATCCATGGAAGAGGGTTAACTACTACTAGGAAAAAGCAGAAGATTAAAAATGCAAATCTACTAAGAACTAAAAATCGAGCACTTAATCGGGTAAAACAGATCGATCTAACAACTTAAAGGTAAACGACTTCTAATGAACAAGATGCAAGCTTTGAAACTAAAAGATGATTATTTGAGGTTTAAAAAATGCTAAAAGAGGGTTCAGGGTCGAGGGTCATATTCAAGAGTGTTCAAAGGTTCAAGCTTTGGTTTGAAAACACATAGATTTACTCATTGATGACCTTTCCCTAAACCTTGAAAACAAAACAAGAACCATCAATGGCGTGTGGTATGATTCACTTCCTCAATCTCTTCTCCAAACCCATGGAGTTTGGTGGAAAAAGAGATCAAAGAGCAAGAAAAACAGATTTCAATATATGGCCTAACTAACCTCCTCTACAACCATGGCGTTTGGGAGAGGAAAGATTAGACTCTAGGATCTGGTTTTCTAGGACATCTGAATCCGGTCAAGGTAAGATAGCCTTGAAATCATATAGATCTTTTCCAAGACACTCTAAGCATTAAGACCCCAAGATCCTAGAAGAGAAGGAATGAAGAACAAGAAAAACACAAAACTTAAACCTCTTAAACCCTTGAATCGCCTCAACCCTTTACCCAAAGAAAAACTACTCGCTACTCATGATTGAAACCGAATGAAATGCAATGAAAGATAAACTAAGCATGATTAAACGATTGATTAAAGGAAAAGACTTAATATTCAAAGGATTCAAAGTGCTCAAAAAATAGAAAAAGCTTAAAGTTCAACAATGGCTAATCGCCCAAAAACGAAGAACAGAAAAGATAAGACTTAATGTTGTGTAAAGAAAGCGATGGCCTCCTTATCCCAAAATAGCTAAACAGGTGGAATGGTTTGAAAACACATAGATCTACTCAATGATGACCTTTCCCTAAACCTTGAAAACAAAACAAGAACCATCCATGGCGTGTGGTATGATTCACTTCCTCAATCTCTTCTCCAAACCCATGGCGTTTGGTGGAAAAAGAGATCAAAGAGCAAGAAAAACAGATTTCAATATATGGCATAACTAACCTCCTCTACTACCATGGCGTTTGGGAGAGAAAAGATTAGACTCTAGGATCTGGTTTTCTAGGACATCTGAATCCGGTCAAGGTAAGATAGCCTTGGAATCATAGAGATCTTTTTCAAGACACTCTAAGCCTTAAGACCCCAAGATCCTAGAAGAGAAGGAATGAAGAACAAGAAAAACACAAAACTTAAACCTCTTAAACCCTTGAATCGCCTCAACCCTTTACCCAAAGAAAAACAACTTGCTACTCATGATTGAAACCGAATGAAATGCAATGAAAGATAAACTAAGCATGATTAAACGATTGATTAAAGGAAAAGACTTAATATTCAAAGGATTCAAAGTGCTCAAAAAATAGAAAAAGATTAAAGTTCAACAATGGCTAATCGCCCAAAAACGAAGAACAGAAAAGATAAGACTTAATGTTGTGTAAAGAAAGCGATGGCCTCCTTATCCCAAAATAGCTAAACAGCTGGAATGGTTTGAAAACACATAGATCTACTCATTGATGACCTTTCCCTAAGCCTTGAAAACAAAACAAGAACCATCCATGGCGTGTGGTATGATTCACTTCCTCAATCTCTTCTCCAAACCCATGGCGTTTGGTGGAAAAAGAGATCAAAGAGCAAGCAAAACAGATTTCAATATATGGCCTAACTAACCTCCTCTACAACCATGGCGTTTGGGAGAGGAAAGATTAGACTCTAGGATCTGGTTTTCTAGGACATCTGAATCCGGTCAAGGTAAGATAGCCTTGGAATCATAGAGATCTTTTCCAAGACACTCTAAGCCTTAAGACCCCAAGATTCTAGAAGAGAAGGAATGAAGAACAAGAAAAACACAAAACTTAAACCTCTTAAACCCTTGAATCGCCTCAACCCTTTACCCAAAGAAACACTACTCGCTACTCATGATTGAAACCGAATGAAATACAATGAATGATAAACTAAGCATGATTAAACGATTGATTAAAGGAAAAGACTTAATATACAAAGGATTCAAAGTGCTCAAAAAATAGAAAAAGCTTAAAGTTCAACAATGGCTAATCGCCCAAAAACGAAGAACAGAAAAGATAAGACTTAATGTTGTGTAAAGAAAGCGATGGCCTCCTTATCCCAAAATAGCTAAACAGCTGGAATGGTTTGAAAACACATAGATCTACTCATTGATGACCTTTCCCTAAGCCTTGAAAACAAAACAAGAACCATCCATGGCGTGTGGTATGATTCACTTCCTCAATCTCTTCTCCAAACCCATGGTGTTTGGTGGAAAAAGAGATCAAAGAGCAAGAAAAACAGATTTCAATATATGGCATAACTAACCTCCTCTACAACCATGGCGTTTGGGAGAGAAAAGATTAGACTCTAGGATCTGGTTTTCTAGGACATCTGAATCCGGTCAAGGTAAGATAGCCTTGGAATCATAGAGATCTTTTCCAAGACACTCTAAGCCTTAAGACCCCAAGATCCTAGAAGATAAGGACTGAAGAACCAGAAAAACACAAAACTTAAACCTCTTAAACCCTTGAATCGCCTCAACCCTTTACCCAAAGAAAAACAACTCGCTACTCATGATTGAAACCGAATGAAATGCAATGAAAGATAAACTAAGCATGATTAAACGATTGATTAAAGGAAAAGACTTAATATTCAAAGGATTCAAAGTGCTCAAAAAATAGAAAAAGCTTGAAGTTCAACAATGGCTAATCGCCCAAAAACGAAGAACAGAAAAGATAAGACTTAATGTTGTGTAAAGAAAGCGATGGCCTCCTTATCCCAAAAAAGCTAAACAGCCTTCTACAAACTTCTGATTTGTAGAACCTTGACCTTGAAGCAACTGTTGAAACATTGCTTGAACCGGATCTTGAGGAGGCGGTGGAGATTGTTGCTGTTGAGGCATGAAACCGGGAGGAAACATAGGAGTGTAACCTTTGTTGCCTTGCGGTTGCTGCTGACTCTGAAAGCTCCCTTGCCTCGGAACTTGAAATCCACCATTTTGTTGAAAACTCTTGTTGTAAGGTACAAACGGCTTTGCTTGTTGAGGGAGGTACACCTGATCCTTTGGATTCTCAACGTTGGTGCTACGGTATGAGAGATATTTGTTGCCCTGGTAGCCTTGTGAATATTCCTGAGGCTTGTTGTAGTTCTGGCCAGCAATCCAATTAGCTTCTTCTTGGCTTAACCCTAGCTCCTCTAAGACATCTTCGGCTTCTCCCACAAAATGAACTTGCTTCTGATTTGCAAGAACGAGCTTATATATCTTCTCATGGAGGGACTTAAGCTCTTTTTTTTGTGACTCCAGCTCAGAACCTCTAGGTGCTCGGTCGTAGTCCTCGGTGTAATTCCCATCACTCAAAGCCAAGTTTTCTATGAGTTCCATACCCTCTTCCACGTCTTGACCAAGAAAGTTACCCTTGCTTGCAGTATCAAGTAGCATTCAGATCTTGGGTAATGCTCCTCGGTATATAGTGCTCAAGAGAGTCTCTTTACTGAAGCCGTGGTGAGGACACTGAATGGTATAGTCCTTAAATATCTCCATCGCTTCATTGAATATCTCGTTCTGCCTTTGAGTGAAGCCACTAATCTCACTTCTCAACCGAGCTGTTCTGGTGCTTGAGAAAAACTTTGAGAGGAACGCCTTCTTACATTCAGCCCAAGAGATAATGGTGCCTTGTGGAAGGGTCTTCTCCCAATG
Organism: Thlaspi arvense; assembly: GCA_911865555.2. NCBI lineage: Eukaryota > Viridiplantae > Streptophyta > Magnoliopsida > Brassicales > Brassicaceae > Thlaspi > Thlaspi arvense. Next base: position 20,078,736 of record OU466858.1, on the reverse strand, counting down.
CCTAGCCTTATCTCCAAAAGAAAATGGGAAGAGCCGTAGCTTGAAAGCATCTTCTGAGATCCCATTGATCTTTATCATCCCACACACTTGCTCAAAGTTGTCAAGGTGCTCCAAGGGGTCTTCCATAGCCAGCCCGTGGAATTTGCTGTTCTGGACCATAGAGGTGCATCCAGGCTTTATCTCGAAATTATTGTTTTGGACTGGTGGAGGAGTGATCCCAAAGCGGTTATGATGTGTATTTGGAGAATCTCCAGCACCAATGATCAGTGGTGGTCTAGCTGCGTGGTTGGGGTTTCCATTACCCCTTCCTACACCACCGTGAGCTGGTGGAGGTCCCTCAGGATGTTCTTGCTCTGCCATTGTTGCAAAGTCTACTGAACCAGCTTGCACAATCTCTTCAAAGGCTTGAGCTTGCTCTCTTGCTCTTCTTTGTCTTGCGTGTCCGAGTTGGTGAATATTTTTCAGGGGTTTAAGTAAGTTGTTGTCACCCCTGGAGCGTAAGTTCATGTACCTGAGATCACAAACAAGAAGGTAGAGCAATGAGTAATCAAAAGAAAAGTAAAAGGCTTAGTCTTTGCTAAACACCAAATCTAAATGCTTCCTAACAATCCTAAGATGGCAACGGCGCCATTTGATAAACAGGATTTTTGCAACAAGCAAGGAATATCAAAGCTCAAGCAACCTATAGTTGTAGTATAGTATGCAAGAGGTATAAATCCAACCTAGGAAGCAGGAAGAACACTAAGAATGCAAATGTAAAGCAAATCTAAGCAGATCGGGAAAATGATTGGTAAAATCGGAGAAAACTAAATGCAATGACCAAATGAAATGCAAAACTATTTTAAAATCCATGGAAGAGGGTTAACTACTACTAGGAAAAAGCAGAAGATTAAAAATGCAAATCTACTAAGAACTAAAAATCGAGCACTTAATCGGGTAAAACAGATCGATCTAACAACTTAAAGGTAAAAGACTTCTAATGAACAAGATGCAAGCTTTGGAACTAAAAGATGATTATTTGAGGTTTAAAAAATGCTAAAAGAGGGTTCAGGGTCGAGGGTCATATTCAAGAGTGTTCAAAGGTTCAAGCTTTGGTTTGAAAACACATAGATTTACTCATTGATGACCTTTCCCTAAACCTTGAAAACAAAACAAGAACCATCAATGGCGTGTGGTATGATTCACTTCCTCAATCTCTTCTCCAAACCCATGGAGTTTGGTGGAAAAAGAGATCAAAGAGCAAGAAAAACAGATTTCAATATATGGCCTAACTAACCTCCTCTACAACCATGGCGTTTGGGAGAGGAAAGATTAGACTCTAGGATCTGGTTTTCTAGGACATCTGAATCCGGTCAAGGTAAGATAGCCTTGGAATCATAGAGATCTTTTCCAAGACACTCTAAGCCTTAAGACCCCAAGATCCTAGAAGAGAAGGAATGAAGAACAAGAAAAACACAAAACTTAAACCTCTTAAACCCTTGAATCGCCTCAACCCTTTACCCAAAGAAAAACTACTCGCTACTCATGATTGAAACCGAATGAAATGCAATGAAAGATAAACTAAGCATGATTAAACGATTGATTAAAGGAAAAGACTTAATATTCAAAGGATTCAAAGTGCTCAAAAAATAGAAAAAGCTTAAAGTTCAACAATGGATAATCGCCTAAAAACGAAGAACAGAAAAGATAAGACTTAATGTTGTGTAAAGAAAGCGATGGCCTCCTTATCCCAAAATAGCTAAACAACTGGAATGGTTTGAAAACACATAGATCTACTCATTGATGACCTTTCCCTAAGCCTTGAAAACAAAACAAGAACCATCCATGGCGTGTGGTATGATTCACTTCCTCAATCTCTTCTCCAAACCCATGGCGTTTGGAGGAAAAAGAGATCAAAGAGCAAGAAAAACAGATTTCAATATATGGCATAACTAACCTCCTCTACAACCATGGCGTTTGGGAGAGGAAAGATTAGACTCTAGTATCTGGTTTTCTAGGACATCTGAATCCGGTCAAGGTAAGATAGCCTTGGAATCATAGAGATCTTTTCCAAGACACTCTAAGCCTTAAGACCCCAAGATCCTAGAAGAGAAGGACTGAAGAACAAGAAAAACACAAAACTTAAACCTCTTAAACCCTTGAATCGCCTCAACCCTTTACCCAAAGAAAAACAACTCGCTACTCATGATTGAAACCGAATGAAATGCAATGAAAGATAAACTAAGCATGATTAAGCGATTGATTAAAGGAAAAGACTTAATATTCAAAGGATTCAAAGTGCTCAAAAAATAAAAAAAGCTTAAAGTTCAACAATGGCTAATCGCCCAAAAACGAAGAACAGAAAAGATAAGACTTAATGTTGTGTAAAGAAAGCGATGGCCTCCTTATCCCAAAATAGCTAAACAGCCTTCTACAAACTTCTGATTTGTAGAACCTTGACCTTGAAGCAACTGTTGAAACATTGCTTGAACCGGATCTTGAGGAGGCGGTGGAGATTGTTGCTGTTGAGGCATGAATCCGGGAGGAAACATAGGAGTGTAACCTTTGTTGCCTTGCGGTTGCTGCTGACTCTGAAAGTTCCCTTGCCTCGGAACGTGAAATCCACCATTTTGTTGAAAACCCTTGTTGTAAGGTACAAACGGCTTTGCTTGTTGAGGGGGGTACACCTGATCCTTTGGATTCTCAACGTTGGTGCTACGGTATGAGAGATTGTTATTGCCCTGGTAGCCTTGTGAATATCCCTGAGGCTTGTTGTAGTTTGATAGGGTCAGGTTTTACCCAAATAAAACTACTGCAAGTGCACAGCAAAAGCAGATGTAGTATAAGGGGTATCGAAATCCCAAGAGAGTAATGCAGACTACACTATCGAATATAGATTCGGAGTGAGCTAAGCAAAATATGATGTATTTAATGCGAATGAATGAATAAAAGTAAGCAAACGATTGTGTGATATGATTTAAGTTCAAGAAGATTAAAAGCGCTAAGCCAGGGTAATTCGCAGGTTTGAATCCAAGAATGTATGATGCAGGAAATCAAGAATGATTAAGAACCGTTTTAAACATGAATCTCTAATGCATAACTCATCAATTCTCATTGCAAAAGTTATCTATACCTAGATCACAGAGTTTCAAATCTCTTTGTAAACCCTAACAACCTAAGCATGCAGTAATGATCAGATTCAATTGTTTACAAAACTCCTAAGCCAAATCTCTTTGCACTAAGTTGCTTTGCTCATCAAATACTAGTTCTGGTTATGAATAATGCTCTCACATATATTTAACAACCTATGATTTTCGGATTCCTAGATGATGTGTCTCAGAAATTCGATTTTAAAGCAAGCAGAGATGAAAAACCATGAGATAATCCTAACAGATAGCGATTCTACACTCTTTTCATCAACCTTTGAAAAACCCTAACTTAACTAGCAGATTACTCAGACATGATTATGAGATCACAAAACATAACTGAATAAAATTGCATTAAGAGAAAGAGTAAGAAACAAAGGGGGTTCGAAATCTCCTCAAAAGAGTACAGGATTTGTCTCCCCAAAAATCTCTGAATAAATCTCTCTCTAGCTCTCTGAATTCTTAAAAACTAAGATAATAGCCAACAATGGCTGAAAAACCTTATAAATAGAAGCTAAACACGATCTGGGGTCTTCATGTAAATAAAGGAAACTTCTGGGCCAATTCTGAAATTCTTCTTGATACTTTTAATAAAACGCCACGCTCCTTCCTTAGTGGGTGACGATCGTCACCATATGCGATACTTTTCTGCTTCGAGCTTGGTACTTCGTGGCTTCCACTCAGAATGCTCCAAAAGGTTCCAACATCTCTAATTATGCTCCAGACATGCTATAACCTGCAAAGACTCTTCTAGGACTCTAAAAATACCAAAAAGACTCAATAAAAAGGACTTATATCATAGTTAAAAACCATAAAAACCATGGTATATCAACTCCCCCAGACTTAGCTTTTGCTTGCCCTCAAGCAAACATTAGACAAAGAATAAGGTCGAGGTTTGAAAACAAGAAACAGTCAGTCAGTCATCAGAAACACCACACTGGTTAAAGCTTTCGAATCCACATACCACAGAGTCAACACAAGATCAAATTTCAGCCTAATCATCACAAGCTTAGCAAATCTCTCGAGTCCAGTCTAAATCCCTTCAAGAAATCCGAAATTTCTACTGTCAACTCCTTATTTTTTATCTAAGTGTGAAGTCTCATCAAAGCTCTATCATCTTAATCACTTTACAGATTCTTTTCCCTTCCTAACAACTGAACAAATCAATCTCAACACAACTCTCCTATTTTCTCTTCCCTTAATCTTTTTCCTTAGGATATTTTCGATTTTTCACTTCTTTTTCTCAACTTTTTCAGTCTAAGATATGGTGCTACTCAATACTTGTGTTCCTTGTGAGGAGACAGGTTCCTGAGTGTGTTCACTACTGTTGTTCCTTGTGAGGAGACAAGGTCATGAATGCACCATTCTTTGAACTTAAACTTTTAAAAACTACATCAGGGAAGATCAAAGAGAGACTGTATCTTAACCTTATTGTCAGTGTTGAAAGAGAGAATCAAGATCAATAAGAATCAATCACCAAGACAAGAAATTTAAAGTTCATTAAGGTGGAGCTAGCAGCAAATTTTCCAGATTCTCTAAGAACCTAAACCTTCATTGCTAGACTGATCTACCTATGGCTTTCAACTTAGTAAGACTTGTAATCAACTACTGTGGCAATGGTTCTTATCTGCAAAAACGTCCTATGGCTAGGTCCAAGAAAAACTAACAGTTCCAAAATTTTTGACTCTAGAAAAACAGGTTTTTGACTCAACTTTAAGACTCTATAAACATGACACAAAGCACACAACGTCAGTAACCACCTCCCCCAGACTTAAACAACACTGTCCCCAGTGTTATTAAGCCAAGAGTTGGTCAGAAAAATGAATGAGAAGTCGAAAAACCAAGTCAGAAAAGTGTTACCTTGCGTGGGGTCGGGTGACGAGCGTCACCAATCTGGTGACGAGCGTCACCACGACCTGTATTGCCCAAATCTTATGTTAGATGTTAATTAACGAAGTGTTTGCATGTGTACTCGAAAGTTAGACTTTTTGAGCAGTCAAACACATAATTAACAACATCCAAACATAGCAATAATAACCTGGTTCAACAATCTCACAAAACATCATCAAAAAAACTGACAACTGACTCAAAGTAAACATAAAAATGACTCAAGAGAAGGAAAAATAAAAGGGAAAAAGGAACAAGTAACCAGATAGTGAAACCTCAATCATCATCCTCACAAGGCTCAGTAGTGAAGTGGGGGCGGACACAACCACAGTTGCTAAGTGTAGCAACAGCATCCCAGAGTCCCTCAAAGCTATCAATGACATACTCCTGAAAAGCAGCCATATCCATGGGTGTCTGTGGTCGTGGAGGACGCCTGAAAGCAGCAGAAGAGCCACTCTGACGTGTAGAAGGTCCAGCATCGGTAGCAGCAGCAGTAGAAGCAGAGGGACCAGCTGTAGCAGCTCTAGCAGGGCGCAGAGTCAAGGGGCGCAGAAGAGTCTGTGCTGGCATGAAGAATAGCTGGCGTGGGTCTGTCTGGATAGTAGTGAGGGTTCTCTGTGGCAACTTAATGCCAACATACTCTCCAAAAGTAGTAGTGAAAGTCCAGACAACTCCAGTCTTCATCCAAGTGACATGGCGCAGATACTGCTCATCCATAAGCGATCTATCCCTGCGCAGACTGCAAGGGGTAACATCGATCTGGAAATGATGGAAGATCGGTGTCAACAAGCTGCCCACACTCTCAGTCTTCTCCCCTGGACTGGTGAATGGCTTGGTCTTCAAAGAGACCAAATGCTCAGCGAAAACAGCACCTAAGTTGGCGCGAACCATACTATCAACTGGTATCGAATCATCCAGCATCTCATAAAGTCCGTAGTAGAGGAGAATCAGCTCGCTAACTCGAGTCTTGCTGGGCGCAGACTTGCACAGAATAGTATGACCAAAGAGGCGCAGAAGGTACCTCAAAACCGGATGTCTAACCTCTGTCTGCGTGCTGGTCTTGCTATCATAGACTCCATTCCCGAACTTGGACCAGAATGTCCTCATATGGGTCCACTGAGAGGGAAGGAGAACACCTGTGGGATGGTCAGAGAAGCCATAAATCCCACAAAGCTCCATCAGACTGATCCGGTATCGAATCCCTCGGATCAGAAATGTCATAGTGCCTTCCTGAGCACGCTTCGCCAGCTCATTCGCGTAGTAGACGCGAACTGTAGAGAGAAACTGGCGGACCAAATCTGGGTACAGATCGTACTGCTGGAATGGCATAGTCCCCATGCCAATGCGCTCCAGAATCTCATAAACCTCCTCAAAGATCCCCATCTTCTGCAGAACAGCAGGATCCGCGAGTCGAGTAGGGGTAATCTTAACTCCCAACCACGCATTGTAGAACAGCGTATCATACTCATCCCACTCCTCTTGAATATCACGGAATACACAGGTATCCCGAGCCACTTCTTGCTTCGGAGTCCCTGCCCAAACCACTCCTGAGGCTATTTTCCGATCCTCTCGTTTGGGTCATGGGGGCCTGCAAACCGGGTGCTGACTGAAGGAATCTGTAGACCCTGTTGCAGTGCTGGAAGACGAGCTTTGTCTTGGTCGTTTCTCCTGACGAGGCATCTGAAAATTGAACACCAAAATCGACCAAAACCATCTCAAAAATTAGCAAATTTTTCAAAATTCGAAAAATCAACCAAACAGGATGAAATAGCTGATGGCGATTAACTACTGTACTACCAGGAACACAATTCAAGCATCAGTTCAACCTAAATCACCCAAAATTTCCAGATTTTTGCAACTTTCATCATGAACTCGAAAATTCAAAATAGTGCAATGAACCGATAAAAGTTCACAAAGATGGTTCCATTCCTCTAATACAACCTAACTAACCATGATTCAACAGTTAAATCAAGCCAATCAAGTCAAAAATCGGATTTAACCAAACCTAAGGCGGACTGAAAATTGGGGATTCCGAAAACATACCTTGCAGATCGTAAAAACTGAGTTGATATTCAGAAAGAGGAGTAAAATCCACACGGATTAGACTCTTGAATCACTCAATTTGGTTAAGAAAATCAAAAGTTATGAAATTCCTATTTTCTAACTAGTTTCGGTTATTTTGCAGGTTTGCTCGAGGAAGAAGAAGAGAAAAGCTTAAGTCCCGTGTTTGATTCTGATGGGTGACGAGCGTCACCATAAGGGTGACGATCGTCACCGCTTTTTTTTTTTTTTTTTTTTTTTTTTTTTTTTTAACTGAATAAAATTCTAACTAATAATCCTAAGCACGAAAATAAATACTAAGTAATATATCTACAACTTACCAGTGGGTTGCCTCCCACTAAGCGCTCTTTTAGAGTCATTAACTTGACTTTGGTTGGCTGTTTAGACAGCTGGTGCCTGATTCAGAGACACAATGTGTCCTGCTGGAATCTCTGCTTGTGCCCAGTAATGCTTCACCCTTTGTCCATTGACAGTGAACTCCTCTCCTTTGGAGTTAATCAGGACAATTGCACCATGTGGGCGAGCTTCTTTGACAGTGAAAGGACCTGACCATCTAGAACGCAGTTTACCAGGAAAAAGCTGTAAACGAGAGTTATAGAGTAGTACCTGGTCATTGGGCTCGAAATGCCTGGAGATGATCTTCTTATCATGATATGCCTTTGTCCTGTCCTTGTATAACTTGGAGTTTTCATAGGCTAGATATCTGATCTCATCCAGTTCATTGAGCTGAATCAAACGCCTTTCTGCAGCAGGTTTCAGATCGAAATTCAGCTTCTTGATTGCCCATTCTGCTCTGAACTCCAGCTCTACTGGTAGATGGCACGCCTTGCCATAGAGAAGGTGGAATGGAGTAGTCCCAAGTGGCATTTTGTAGGCAGTCCTGTAGGCCCATAATGCATCATCCAGCTTTGCAGACCAATCTTTCCTTGTCTTCCCAACTGTCTTCTCCAGAATTTGCTTTATGTGTCTGTTGGAAACCTCAACTTTTCCACTTGTTTGGGGGTGATAGGGCGTGGCCACTCTGTGCTGTACACCATACTTCTTCAACAGCTTGTCAAAAACCTTGTTGACAAAGTGAGAACCCCCATCACTTATGACAATCCGTGGGACACCAAATCTGGGAAAGATAATGGTCTTAAACAGCTTCAAAACCACTGCAGCATCATTAGTAGGAGTAGCCAACGCCTCTACCCACTTAGATACATAATCAACAGCAACCAGAATGTATCTATTCCCATAAGATGAGGGAAAAGGTCCCATGAAGTCAATACCCCAACAATCGAAAATTTCAACTTCCAGAATGAAATTCTGTGGCATCTCGTGTCTCCTGCTGATTTTTCCTCTTCTCTGACAAGTATCACAGCTTGTGATGAAGGCTTGGGCGTCCCTGAACATAGTAGGCCACCAAAATCCAGCCTGCAAAATCTTAGAGACAGTCTTGAATGTAGCAAAGTGTCCAGCATAGTCTGATCCATGACAGTGAAAGAGCACGTCCTGAACTTCTTCTTCTGCTAAGCATCTTCTGTAAATACCATCAGCACAATGCTTGTAGAGGTATGGTTCATCCCAATAGAATCTCCTAAGTTCTCTCAAGAACTTCTTCTTAGCATAGCCTTTAAAATCATGTGGTTCATCCTCTGCAGCAAGATAATTGGCAATATCAGCATACCAGGGTCTCTTTGGATCATGTAAAGCGTAAACAGGCTCTTCAAAAGCTTTCCCCAAGCTTGCACAAATCGCAGATAAGTGTGGAGATCGGTGACGAGCGTCACCAATGTTGGTGACGAGCGTCAACTCTCTCGTATACTTTTGTCGCGAATGGTCTCGGTTGGTGACGAGCGTCACCCTCCTGGTGTCGCTCGTCACTCCCCTGCAGTTTCGTGAAAACTGCAGGTTTTCAACACTTTCCTCCTGTTCTCTGGTTTCTACTAAGTAAACATTCTCTTCAGGCAAGAAATCATTGATGGGGACACTGTCTTCGACCTGAATCCGGGATAAATGGTCAGCAACTCCATTCTCCACCCCTTTCTTGTCCTTCACTTCAATATCAAATTCCTGAAGAAGCAGGATCCATATTAACAGCCTTGGTTTTGCATCCTTCTTCTGCATTAGGTACTTCAGTGCTGAATGGTCAGTATGAACCACGACCTTGGAACCAACAAGATACTGCCTGAACTTCTCAAAAGCAAACACAACAGCTAACAATTCCTTCTCAGTTGTTGCATAATTCTTCTGAGCATCATCCAAAGTCCTACTTGCATAGTAGATGGCGTGGAGTTTCTTGTCTTTCCTCTGTCCCAGCACTGCTCCAACTGCAAAATCACTGGCATCACACATTACCTCAAAAGGTAAGTCCCAATCTGGAGGCTGCACAACAGGGGCTGTAACCAAAGCCTGTTTGATCTGTTCAAAAGCAGATTTGCACTCTTCTGTGAACTCAAACTTCACATCCTTGCAGAGGAGAGCAGTAAGTGGGCGTGCTATCTTGCTAAAATCCTTGATGAACCTTCTGTAGAAGCCTGCATGTCCCAGAAAACTCCTCACTGCTTTGACAGAATCAGGTGCTTGCAGACTCGTCATCACCTCAATTTTTGCCCTATCCACCTCTATACCGTCTCCTGAGACTCTGTGGCCAAGTACAATACCATCCTGCACCATAAAATGACACTTCTCCCAGTTTAAAACCAAGTGCTTCTCTTCACATCTCTGCAGAACTGCACACAGATTATCCAAACAGCTCTTGAAAGAAGATCTATAAACAGAGAAGTCATCCATGAACACCTCCATAAACTTCTCTATCATGTCTGTGAAAATCGACATCATGCATCTCTGGAAGGTTGCAGGAGCATTACACAGACCAAAAGGCATTCTGCGATATGCAAAAGTGCCATAGGGACAGGTAAAAGTGGTCTTCTCCTGATCATCTGGATGGATGGGGATCTGAAAGAAGCCTGAATACCCATCAAAGAAGCAGTAATACTTGTGATTCGCCAGCCTCTCTAGCATCTGATCGATGAAAGGTAGAGGAAAATGATCCTTCCTTGTTGCTGCATTCAGTTTCCTGTAGTCTATACACATCCTGTGTCCTGTCACAGTCCTGGTTGGAATCAGCTCATCCTTGTCATTCTTTACCACGGTGACACCTCCTTTCTTAGGCACCACGTGCACTGGACTTACCTAAGCACTGTCTGAAATAGGATAGATGATACCAGCCTGCAACAACTTCATGATCTCTTTCTTGACCACATCCTGCAAATTCGGATTTAGCCTCCTCTGGTCTGTTGGTGTTGAAGTTCCCTGCACTTGCTGCATCCAGTGCCATCTGATATTTCCAGTCAATGCCTCTGAAAAAGATCCCAAGTAATTGCACCTGACTGAAACCATGATGAGGGCAGTCCGTTTGATAAGACTTGAACCTGATCCAAGAAGCCTTGAAAGCTTCAGTAGGGCCTTGTGTAAATGATGTAATTTTTGTCCTCATGTCTTCTGATCTGGCATCATCATAGAAATTGTTCAGAAAGGCATTCTTGGTGTCCTCCCAAGTAGTTAATGAAGCAGGTTCCAGTTGCTTCAGCCAATATGCAGCTTCTCCTTCAAGAGAGTATGGAAAAAGCTTGCAGAACAGAAAGTCATTGCTAACCCCATTAGCTTTGACACTGGAAGCCAAGTCCTCAAATCTCTCTATGTGATCCATAGGATGCTCATGAGGTAAACCATGGAAGGGATGCTGTCCAACTAGCTGATAGTAGACAGGTTTAACCTCAAAATCGTTCCTCTGGAAGACAGGAGGTCGGATTGCAGCTCTGTTGGCATAGAACTGATCAGGTCTGTTGTAATCACCTAGAGTCCTCTGAACAAAACGCCCAGCAGCGTTATTGACAGCAGCAGGGACTCCCACGTTCTCAGCCACTTGCTGAACCTGCTGTTCAACAATGACATTCCCCTCCTGATCAATTCTCTACCCCTCTTCGTTCCTCCTGTTTCCTTCCCTGTCAACCAAGTGACCTTCTGCATCTTCAACCAAGATCAGTGGAGCGACCATTGCAGATTGCTTCTTAGCTTTCCTGTTAGTTCTCTCCAACCTAGCAAGCTCGTCGATGCTCAAAGTCACAAGCTCCTTCTCTTTGTTGCTTCTGGTTCTGCGATTAGGCATACACCTGAAA